>OX451738.1:1233544704-1234854572 GCA_948472305.1 Vicia faba
CCAAAAATATACATATTTTTATTTTATTAATATTTAACACTAAAAATACAGTTTTCACAAATAGACTTCATTTTTATTTTATTTTTGTATGTAAATAATAAATATTGTATATATTGAATAAATAATTGTATTTTATTTTGTAAACTAGGGTTTTGACCTAAATATGAAAATACTCCAAAAAATACTTTTATTTTTATTTTTTGTGACATAAATAATACTTTTTTTCCATACATATAAAAACTTTTTTTGCATTCTTGCATATTTGTTTTATTTCTATTTTATTTATGCCTTTAATTATATTGTAAATATTCAAAAAAATGATGTAATAGCTAGGTTTAATTTCTTGTCTAAATATCCCCCATTTGAAACATTTGTACCCCCCTTCCCATATTATTGTGTTGTAATAGTGTAGGAATTTTATTTTTCGCACTTTAACGCTTTTTAAATATGTCATGCTAGAATTAGGGTTTGTATGCAAATAAAAAGAACAAGGTAGTTTGACCTAATTTCAAGATAAACAAGCATGAAATATGGACAACACATATCACACTTGCACCCCCTAGGGTATTCCACTTGTTGCCTTTCAAAATTGGGCCATATTGCATGTTAGGTCTCTTTGGGCAAAACAAACAAATCAAATGATCATAGTCCCTCAAAATGTTGCCTAAACAAATGATCAAGTCCCTTAAAGAAAATTGTCCAAAGATACTTGACACCGTTGCAATTATGGCCTAAACGATGACCCGCGCCCGTCCCTTTCACATCCTAACATGAGATTGTCCACCAAATACAATGGTGGAACAAACTTATTAAAAGGGTTAAAACATAGCAATAAACTTTGAGAAATTTAGGAGTAGACAACCTTTTAGTTACTTGAATCAAACTTGCAAAGACAAAACACTTGCCTATTTTCTAAAACCACAACACTTTCAAAACAACTTTCAAAAACAAAATGAAAACCTTTTCAAAAGACATACATCTTTGTATACATCCCCACATGGATCATTACAAAGGTTGCCACCACATTGGCATCTTTTCAAAACATTTTTAAACCCACACACACAAGCACCATTTCAAACAATTGAAAACAAAAGGCAAGTGATCTAAGCAAGTAACTAAGAGCCCATGGATAACCATGGATAGAAAGGGTGCTAATACCTTCCCTTTCTATAATCTACTCCCCGAACCCAAGAAAAATCTCAAAGGTTTTTGTTGTTCTTTTTAAACCTTTCCTTAGGATAAAATAAAAAGTCGGTGGCGACTCTTGCTCAACCGAAACATTTGCAAAAACAAGCGCAAAACCATAGTCAGTTCTCCCACCGTATCACATCCATGTTTGGGCATAGGGGCAGAAATGACATTGGGATTTTATGGCGCATCGAATTCAATCTCTTTGGCTTCAAGGAGGTGTTGTACTTTTTTCTTTAAAGCCCAACATTTGTTAGTGTCATGGCCGGGACTCTAAGAATGGTATGTGTTGTACCCCAAAATTTTCCCTCTTATTTATCAAGATTTTTCTCACAAGACTTCTTTGACTCAAGACAAGATTAGGGTTTGGTCAACTCAATACATCTCATCTTGCACTGAACACCCAAAATTAAGGTTTGAATTTTCACAAGGATTTTTGGACCACCAATGCTTCATTTGACTTTCATACATCATTTTGGACCCCTAAGATTGCTCATGTCATGTTTCAAGCCTTGAACCACATTTTTGATCAGTCAATTGGACAGTTGACCTAAAAATCAGCTGTATTGGGGGAAAAGTCAACCATGTCCAATTTACAGTCAAACTTCTTAGACTCATATGTACCATTGGATCAAGTTTGGACCACAACTCCTCAAGAAATTTGATCAAATCATCAAAAGGGCAAAATGGTCAAAATTAGGGTTTTGATTGAGAAAGGAAAATTTCTGATTTTTAACCTAGCCAATGACCAATTTAGTTCAAACATGATTTCAAGGGTTCAATGGCACCATCTTTACCTAATTACATGGTTCAAAAGATCTCAAGTTCATTGGATTGACAGATGAATTTTGTAGTCAACTAATCAAAAGTCAATTATGCACTAAAAAGTCAAACTTTGACTTTTTGGTCAAAATCAAGTGCCAAGGGTCATAATTCATCAAGATATGTCAAAATATGAAACTTGTTCACCAAGAAAACCAATTTTGAAAATTAGGGTTTTGAATTTGAAAATTTGCATAACTTAGAATTTTGCTAAGTATGAAAATTTTCTTATTTTTTTCCCCAAATTTTCACAACTTTTTCACCATGATGCATTTTGGTTCAAAGAAAACTTCCAACATGAAAGTTGTAGTCCTCCATGAAATCTACAACTTTTCTTCACAAAGTTTTCCCTAAAGATGCTTGGGTCTCAAGATATAAATTTGTGAATACATGCTCATGAACTAAATAACTTAGTGAAATTTTGCCCTAATTTAGGCAGGTTTTGGACCCAACTTCATGGACATTTTTCACCTAGTTCCAAGAGGTATATCAATTTTCATTTCAAATATGGATTATAGAGAACATTTCAAGCTTTCTAAAATATCCAAGAACTCTCCAAGATCATTTTTGAGTAGGGAGAATCGAAGAAGGGAAGTTGGTATTTTCTCACTTTTGTTCAAGCCATTTTCACATAACATCAAGTTGCAAATCACATCCATGCTGGTTGTATCTTGCTTTACAGGTCCTAAGCTTGCTTTACACTCCATAATTAAATGCAAACTCAGTTGAAAAAGGCTTTATCTTTGCTTTTGAAGCTTTGTACAAAAGATATTTCTATTTTAGGCATAAAGTTCACATTGCCATTTTCATAAAGATGAGATTTTGTAACTTTGTCAATCTTGAGCATTGAACCTATTCCCTTGGTGCAAGAAATGTACACAGGTCTCAAGCAAATTGTACAAGTGCATTTCAGCTCTTAAGCAAGCAAGGACAAGCATGTAAGTATGGTCACTTCACTTTACTTCAAATGCAAGGAAAGTTTCGAAAAGGTCCAAAACTTGTACAACTAGTAAGGGCTGACTTTTGTATCATTTCTATACAAATATACAAACTTATTGCAAGGCTTAGCACGATTGATTTGAAGCTGAAACTCTCCAAAACTCAAAAACACTCAAAACAGCCAAAAACTCAGAACTTCTGCAAAATCACAGCCAACCAATTTTTGGCTCATGCATTTTGTGTTTAAACACTTGAAACATCTCATACACATCATACAAAAGCAATCCAAGTCATTACCATGGTTCTGTAACCCCTGTTTCAGCGTCCACCATTTTCACTTTGGAAGCTTGCAGCTTGACTTGTCCAAAGATTTCCAGTCATCCTCAAATAAAGATAAGCATTGGATTAGCTTCAGGGAAGTTCAAGGAAGCTCAAATAATCCTCAGGCCTCCATTAAAGTCCCTACATTGCTCTACTCGAATCCAGCTGAAGGAGGTATATTTCTTAAACTCTATCTCTCTGAATAGGCATCCTCAAGCCACGATTTGTGAAGAAAAATGTAGTCCTTATCATAACGAAGCTGTACATATACATATTTTTCATTTATATTAACTGTGCTGAGAGAATTTGAAGATTGAAAACTCTGAAATTTTTAGGTCACGAATTAGGGGTTCCAAAATTCTCTTTGATCTTTAAGAGTTAGGTTACATAATTTATATGGTTGGAATCGTGAGCTTAAATGCCACATGTTTCATATTATGAGTTTTTGTTTTTGTGCAAGCATGAGCAAGTTACAGATTTGAACTATGGCGCGCGAAGAAGAAGACCAAAGACAGGGATGAAGTGGCTTCATAGCTTTTTGGCACCTGGCCTTTTTTTTTTTGCTAATCACACCCCCCCCCCCCCCCCCCACTGACTTACTATTTGTGCCTTGTGGCTTATTTGTTATATTTTTCATATTTTTTTTCATATTTTCATATTTATTGCTTTTTTTTATTTTTTCTGAATAATAAAAATCCTAAAAACAATTTCTTTATTTTTTGTAATTTTATTTTATTTTTTATTATTATTTACATAAAAATTAATTTATTTAATAGAATAGAACTTATTTTCTTAAAATAACTTGTAAATATATTTAAAAATACTTAATATTTTTATTATATTATTTATACTCATAAATACTTATTTTTATACATATTTAATTTTTAATATTTACATATAATATTATTTATTATTTTTCTTATACAAAAATTATGCAAAATAATAATACGAAACATTATTTTCTTTTAATTAAAAATTAGGGTTTCACCTCTCCAAAAATAATATTATTTTTTCCTTATTTTTTAGGGTTTGAATTAAATTATTTTTTCATACAAAAAACAAATACCAAAACATTTTTTACATAAATACATTGCATTGCATTTTAAATATTTGTATATTTATTTAATTCGCGTAATATTCGATTGGGTTGTAATAATATTTTTAGGTTTATATTTGTGCAAAATCCCCATTCAAAACTTGTATCCCCCCTCCCATAATAATTGTTGTAATAACTTAGTTTATTTTACGCAATTTATTGCTTTATATACTATGCTTAGTAACTAGGGTTTGCATGATAAGAACAAAAACAAAGCAAAAATAGAAAACCCTAAATGCAAGACAAAAGCATGAAAATGATACACTTTGCACACAAGCACCCCTAGGTTTTCTCCCACTTGGTTGCCTAAAATAAAATGGCCATGTTACGCATGTGAAGTATCTTGGCAAAACAAAACAAAAATAAGATCATAGTCCCTCGATGACGCTATTCAAAGGTTGCCTAAAACAAAATGATCATGGTCCCTCAAAAATTGCTAAGATACTTGGCAACATTGCTATCATGGTTATACGATGACCCACGCCCGTCCCGTTTACATCCAAAGATAGGTTTGCTTACCAAATCAATGGCAAGTCAACAATGTCAAAGGAATAAAAATGCACAAGAAAGACATTTGAGTAGGTAGATAGCTTCTAGTTACTTGTTCCATTTCAAAACAATCCTTGCTATTTTCAAAAACAAACACACACACATTTCAAAACATCTTACAAAACATTGAAAACATTTTCAAAAGACAAACATCTTTGTATACATTCTTACGAACGAGAATCATTACAAAGATTGCCTAAACAAAAGCCTCTTTTACAAAATAATTTCAAAATCACACCAAACACCATTTCAAACAAAACAAAGCAAGTGATCTAAACAAGTAACTAAGAGCCCATGGAAAACCATGGATGAAAAGGGTGCTAGCACCTTCCCTTTTCATAATCTACCCCCTGAACTCAAGAAAACATCTCAGAGGTCTTTACTGTGATTTTTTACCTTTCCTTTTGGATAAAAGAAAAGTCGGTGGCGACTCTTGCTAACCGCAACATTTGCGATAAAACGCAAAACCTCAAGTCAGTTCTCCCACTGCATCACAGAACTGGCGACTATGCTGGGGAAAATTCTAAAAGTGGGGTTACCTTAGGTTTTATAACACCTTTATTTGCTTGCAATTGTTTGACTTGTTTGCTTTACAATTATGGTTCTTTGTTTGGGTTTGAATCCTCCACCCGGATTTGGGAAACATTATAGGTAAATAACAATACATTGTGGAAACTGTGCGGGGTATACTGACATGGTCTAAGCCATAGCTATATTAGTGTGACATATTTATGGGTACCGGTAGCCTTTGAGTCAATCAAAGAGAATACGGGGCCGCTGAGTGATGTCATGAAGCACTAATGAACTTCTAGAACCTTTACTTGACCAACTTGGCCTTTTAGGATGTAGTGAGATGACCGGCTTTGGTGCAGTCCGAAGTTGGTAGATACTCGATACTACACTCATTAAGGTTTGGTTTCTTGGAATATTTTGGTCTCCAGTAAAGAGGCTTGAACTGAAACAATGAACAATGAAACAATCCAGTGATATTAAGCTCCTTAGAACCCGGTTACTATTTTTAGGACAGGTTGAGCCAACTAAACTTCAAGAGGGTACTTACCTATGAAACCCCATGCAAGCCTAAACTAGGAACTTGTGTGATTTGCTTATACATATACTTGTGAATAACATCATGAACATCATATGCATTCACTAACCATTTCAAGGAGTTTGGAGATTCATCTTTGTTCTTGTTTTGTAGGTTATGGATTCACTTCGCAGGAAAACTATCCAAATCAACCTTGTAAGAATTTCTCCACAACTCAAGGAGCTAGCTTCAAGGATACCTGAGAATTCTCCATTCACCGAGAGACATGGTCGTCTACTCCACTTGGTCACTTCCAACACAGAGGAGGATATGATGAAAGTTCTCTTCCAGTTCTTTGACCCTTTGCATCATTGCTTCACATTTCCTGACTACCAACTTGTGCCCACTTTGGAAGAATTCTCTCAACTTCTGAGGATTCCTATTCTCAATCAACTACCTTTCGACGGTACGGAAAGAGATCCAAATCCAGAATAGATTTCTCAAGCCCTGCACTTGCACTCATCTGATGTCACAACTCATTGGGAAACTAGAAGTGGTGTCAAAGGCTTCTTGTCAAAGTTTCTGTTTGATAAGGCCCAAAGCTATTGGAATTCCCTAGACTTGCAAGATTTTGAAGATATTGTAGCTCTTCTCATCTATGGGATGGTCTTGTTCCCTAATACTGACCACCTCATAGATGTAAGCGCTGTCAAAATCTTCATGTCTCGTAACCTGGTGCCTACATTGCTTGGGGATATCCTACACTCTTTTCACACTCGTACAATGAGGAAAAGAGGTGTTCTTATGTGTTGTAATCCTCTCTTGGCAAGATGGTTTATTTCTCATCTTCCCCAATCATTCTTGAAGAATGACCAAGGTTTGAGGTGGTCACAAAGGTTAATGACACTTAACCATTCAGATATTCATTGGTGTTCTCGATCCAAAGAGAATGTTACCATTGTTGACCATTGTGGGGAATTCCATAATGTCCCTCTACTTGGCATTAGGGGAGGCATCACCTACAACCCGTGCTTAGCTCTAAGACAGTTTGGTTATGCCCAAAGGGATGGCCCACATGACATGCTGATTCAAGGATTGGTTTTCGACTAAGACAACGATGATCAAGGACTTCGCCAGAGATTCATCCGAGCTTGGAGGATGCTAAACAAGGTGGATAGCAAGACTTTGGGACACAAGAATTCCATCCCTCTTGAGCCTTGCCTCAAGTGGGTACGAACCCGCGCTCAAAGTCTTATGATGCCTTATCCCTCCATTCTCCCAGTGATTATAGAGCCTGTTAAGGAACGAGAAGTTCCATATACTATCCTACATGCCGACATCACTCGAAGACCTACAAAGGGATTGGATACAGCTCAAAGGAGAGCGCGATACTTTCGAAGCCCAATTCTACGCAAGCGAGAAGAAGTTTTTGGAACTCACTCTGCTACTTCAGGAAGATCAGACTCTCAATACCTACATTGCACCAAAGAGGATGCGCAATGTCTTTTTACCTTAGAATTTTGTATTATTTTGCCCAAGGGGCATTGATGTACACAAATTCTATTTTATTAATATGACGTGTGTTTTTTTTTTGTTTAAAACAAATTTGAATTTCTAAATCCTTGAAAACATTGCATGAATACATATCATTCATCATAAACATAAACAGGTCTTTGCAACAAGTTTCCTCATCTCTCTACTGTTTATTTCCGTATGATGGATCTCAAACAAACGGTCAAAGATCTGTAAGCTCAGAACTCGCAATTTCAACAGTTACTCATGACCTTAGCCAAGGGGCAAGAGGAGCTGAAGAATCTGCTAGAAAAAGAGAAAGAGAAAAAGAAGAAGAAGCCAGCTGGTGTGGTTATCATGGGCAGAAGATTTCAGGGACAAGCCAGAAGGACCTTAGATTTTCCAATAACATCTGATGAAGGGGAAAGAAAAGGAAAAGGAACGGCAGTACCATCAGATTCTGAAGAAGAAGAAGAAGAGGAAGAAGAGGACTACTCTGAACAACAATACCCTCTGGCTGATGACAAGTATAAACACCTTAAAGAGCGACTAAGCGGTATGGAAATCCAGAGAGTACCAGGGCTAGATTTTGAGGAGTTAGGGCTGGTGTCAGGAATTATAATCCCTCCAAAGTTTAAAGTGCCACTATTTGCCAAGTATGATGGGGTGTATTTCCCTAAAATGCACCTCAGATCATATGTCAGGAAGATTCAACCATATTCTGCCGACAAAGACTTGTGGGTCTACTTTTTCCAAGACAGTTTATCAGGAACGCAACTTGATTTGTTCTACCAATTAGAAATGGCTGACGTCCACAATTGGGAAGACCTAGCAGCAGCTTTTTATAAACTATCAATACAACGCCGACTTGGCGCCTACCCGCACTCAGCTTCAGAGTATGGCTATGGCTTCCAATGAGGGCTTCAAAGATTACGCCCAAAAGTGGAGAGATCTAGCAGGGAGTTGGTGGACATGTTCTTGGGAACTCTATCAGATCATTTCTTCAATCATCTGATTGCGAGTTCTTCTGCAGGGTTTACCGAATTGATTTTAACCGGCGAAAGAGTAGAGGCTGGTATAAGAAGTGGGAAAATTCAGAAGGACGCGTCTGCCTCTTCAGCTATGAAAAAGCCCTTCACGGGAAGAAATGAAGTATATGTTGTCTATTCACAGAGGAATCAGAGAAGAACCAAGCGCCGACCAATGGTGGGGGCCGTTATGATTCCAAAGCCTGCATCAGACCAGCCAAGAACTAACCAGCAAAGGGTGGAAAGGCCAGTTCGGTAATTCACCAAGATTAACATGACTCCAACCCAAGTTCTAACACATCTTTTGAAGTTGAATCTGGCCACTCTAAAAGAGGCCCCAAAGAATCTTAATAATGCGTCTCCACATTACCATCCCAATGCCAGATGCGCGTACCATTCTGAAAGTCCAGGGCACGACACCAACAATTCTTGGGCTCTGAAGAACAAAATCTAGGACCTGATAGATGCGAAGGAAGTTGAGTTTGAAGCGCCTGAGAAACCAAATGTTATTTCCGCTCCAATGCCTAGGCATGGTCACAATGACAACGTTATTGAAGAAGAGTTGTTTGTTGCTGTCGTTGATGAATTGTTGACTCCGCTCCCGATTATTAAGTTAAATTTGTTGAAAGCTGGTATTTTCTCAGGTTGTGACAAAGACTTCCATGTTTTCCTGTCCTCATCATTTGATTGCCCTCTGTTGAAGAAAGGTATCCAACGATTGATGGATAACCAAGAAATTATGTTTGAGAATGCTCCTGTTTCACCCATTCCAGTGAAAGAAGTTTCAATTATAACCATCTACGCCAATCCTACCAGGGCCCCTAAAAGACCCGTTAGGATTACACCTGCTCCAAAGACTACTCCACTCAAGATTACAATGCCCGGGCCTGCCCCATACAAATCAGATAAAACAGTACCATGGAATTATGGTGGAGAAATCTACTACCATGGTATTAAACAGGATGAACTGACTGCCAAAGAAGAGAGCTCCGAAGAGGACAATTCCGACATTAGCAATATTGTCAGAACAAGCAAGATTACCCGCAGTGGTCGAATCTTCTCTCTAGAGATTGCCCCTCCAACGGCAGTCTTTGGACCCGTGGTCGTTCCAAAGATTACCTCTGCACCAGTGATTGTACCTGCAAGTGTACCTACCAACAAAGACAACACAATTCCTATCCCTACTTGCCCTGCTGAGAATAAAGGAAAGAACGTTCAAGAGGAGCCTGTCCAGACGAAGGGTCAATCACTAGCTATTCCTGAAACATCCAAGAAGGAGATGGAAGAAATCCTAAGGATAATTAAGAAGAGTGATTGTGATGTGGTTGAACAATTAGGGTAAACCATTTCCAAGATCTTTATGATAGCCCTGCTACTGTTCTCTAAAGCACATGCCAAAGCTTTGGTAAAATTTCTGAAGACAGCTCATGTGCCACAAGAGACGTTTGTTGACCAGTTCCAGGACTGTGTGGCCAGTTTGACAGCTGATAATGGTCTGGATTTCTCCGATGCTGACTTGACACCCAGAGGGAGAAAACACAATGAGGCATTACATGTCTTAGTGGATTGTAGAGGAACCACCTTAGCCCATGTTTTGGTTGATACGAGATCATCTCTGAACGTCTTACCAAAGAAATCCCTTGATAGATTGGATTGTGAGGGGCTGACTTTAAAACCCAGCAACATAGTGGTGAGAGCTTTTGATGGTTCAAAGAGTATGGTCCACAGGGAGGTGGACATCCCAATAAAGGTGGGAACACAGGTGTTCAACTCAAGCTTCTATGTGATGGACATCCGTCCTTCTTATTCCTGTTTGTTGGGTCGCCCCTGGATCCACAATGCCGGTGCTGTCACCTCCACCTTGCATCAGATGCTAAAATACCCGATCCAAGGAAAGATCATAATTGTCCATGGGGAGGAGGAGTACATGATTAGTCATCTGAATTCTTTTCGATATGTGGAGTTAGATGGCGAGTTCATTGAAACCCCTTTCCAAAATTTTGAAGAAGTCTCTCCAGAAGTAGCGGCGACCAAGGCGGTATCCTCAATTCCTAAGATCACAAGACCTCCACCTCGGATTTCATCTCTAAAGGATGCAAAGGAAGTAATTGAAGAAGGGGGATGCACCATCTGGGGGCAGCTTCCAGATATTTCGTACAAATCAGACAAGTTTGGCTTGGGGTTTACTTTAATTGGTCAGAAGGTTGTGCGTCGTGCCCGTGCTAGGGGGCCAGTTGTGAAGATTACCAACCAAGGGGTCAATGCAGTAGAAGATAATGAAGAGGATGGCAGCCTGGAAGATTGAATATTTCCTACTGTCAGTGGAGGACTTAGCAACTGGGAAGCCAGAGACTTCGTTCCGATAACTTTCATCTCCCAGTAATTTATCTTTTACATTTCTGTTGGATTTTTAATAATTCACAAACAATTCGCACTTTAAAAACCTTGTGTCTTACCTGAGGCACAATGGTCCATTTGTAAGGGTTTTTTAGTTCATCTACATATGTCATTCAATGAATCATGGACGCTTTTTCACATATAAACTTTTTGTGCTCATTGTCTTTCTTTTACATTTTATTGTTTTAAGATGGCTATACCCTTACACACACCCACACTCACAAATGCAGGTACCCTTCCATTCCGGATACCATGGGTAACGATACTGCTATAGCCTTCAGTGACTCTGAAGATCTGATCTACCAAGCCGAATACGAAGGTGAGGAAGATTGTGAGGTGCCAGGGGAATTGGCCAGATTACTATAGCAGGAGGAAAGAGCAATTCAGCCTCATGAGGAGCTGTTGGATACAATCAACCTGGGTACCGAGGAAGATAAAAAGGAAATCAAAGTGGGTGCCAATCTAGAGCCAAGTGTCAAGGAGCGCCTAATTAAGCTGTTGGATGATTATGTTGAGATCTTTTCCTGGTCATACGAAGACATGCCGGGACTCGATACAGACATCATGGTACATCGTCTACCCACAAGAGAAGACTGTCCACCAGTGAAACAAAAAGTCTGCCGCATGAGACCTGACATGTCAGAAAAGATCAAAGCGGAAGTTATGAAACAGTTCAATGTTGGATTTCTGGCTGTTAATTCATATCCTCAATGGGTGGCCAACATTGTTCCCGTACCTAAAAAGGACGGCAAAGTTAGAATGTGCATGGATTATAGAGATTTAAACAGGGCCAGCCCTAAAGATGATTTTCCACTTCCACACATCGACATCCTGGTCGACAATACAGCCCAACACAAAGTATTTTCTTTCATGGACAGATTCTCAGGCTATAACCATATCAAAATGGCACCTGAGGACATGGAGAAAACTACTTTTGTCACACAGTGGGGTACGTTCTGCAACAAAGTGATGCCATTCGGACTGAAGAATGTCGGGGCAACCTATCAATGCGCCATGGTAGCTTTGTTTCATGATATGATACATCATGAGATAGAGGTCTACGTAGATGACATGATAGCCCGATCACAAACTGAAGAAGAACACCTTGATCACCTGCAAAAGCTGTTTGTTAGATTGAAGGAGTACAAATTAAGGTTGAACCCAAACAAGTGCACATTCGGAGTCCGGTCCGGTAAACTCTTAGGTTTCATTGTCAGCAACAAAGGCATCGAGGTTGATCCTGCCAAAGTTAAAGCGATACAAGAAATGCATGCTCCTCGCACTGAGAAGGAAGTCAGAGGTTTTTTGGGACGCCTAAACTATATTTCCAGATTCATTTCTCACCTAACGTCTACTTGTGAACCAATCTTCAAGCTGTTGAAGAAAGATCAAGTAGTCAGATGGAATGATGAATGTCAGATTACTTTCGATAAAATCAAGGAGTATTTAATAGAGCCTCCTGTCTTGATGCCACCAGTCGAGGGAAGACCGCTAATCATGTATCTGACCGTCTTAGAGAATTCAATGGGGTGCATATTGGGGCAGCATGATGAGTCTGGCCGAAAAGAGCACGCTATTTACTACCTGAGCAAAAAGTTTACCGACTGTGAAACCAGATATTCACTGCTCGAGAAAACTTGTTGCACTCTGGTATGGGCTGCTCGCCGGCTAAGACAGTATATGTTGACTCATACCACTTTGCTGATATCTAAGATGGATCCGATAAAATACATCTTTGAGAAGCATGCTCTGTCTGGGAGGATAGCTAGATGGCAGATGATCCTAACAGAATACGACATACAGTACACTACCCAAAAAGCTATAAAGGGAAGTGTGCTAGCTAATCATCTGGCTTATCAAGCTGTAGAAGATTATCAGTCCATGAAGTTTGACTTTCCTGATGAAGACATCATGACAGTAGACAACTGCAAAGAGATCAGACCATATGACGGACCTGGACAAGGATCCCGATGGACGATGTACTTTGATGGGGCATCCAATGCACTTGGTAACGGTATCGGCACTGTGCTCATATCTCCGGAAGGATGCCATACTCCTTTTACGGCCAGACTTTGCTTCAACTGTACGAACAACATGGCAGAGTACGAAGCATGCATCTTTGGTCTCAAGGCTGCCATAGACTTGGGAATCAAATCTTTAGATGTGTTTGGGGATTCACTTTGGTCATCAGTCATATCAAAGGAGAGTGGGACACTAAGCATCCAAACCTTATCCCTTACAAAGAACATGTTTTGACATTGTTACCACATTTCGAGCAGATTACCTTCGAGCACTTCCCGCGAGAAGAAAATCAGCTAGCAGATGCTCTAGCTACAATGTCATCTATGTTTAAACTTAATTGGGATAATGAGGCTCCCCAGATCACCATTGAACGAATGGACGAACCAGCACACTGTCACGAGATTAATACCGAAGAAGTAGTGGACCAGCCGTGGTTTCATGAAGTCAAAAGGTATCTCGAGTCTCAGGAATATCCAGAAGGAGATTTAGTCAATGACAAAAAGTTCTTAAGGAGATTCTTAGCTAAGTTCTTCCTAAGTAATGGCATCATGTACAAGCGTAATCATGATTCTATTCTGCTCCGTTGTGTGGACAATATTGAAGTTGAAAAGATCATGGATGAATTGCATGAGGGTACCTTTGGCACTCACTCTAGTGGGCACACGATGGCGAAGAAGATTCTACGGGCAGGCTATTATTGGTCTACCATGGAAGCAGACTGCTATCAACACTCCCGGACCTGTCATAAGTGTCAAATCTATGCAGACAAGGTGCACGTACCTCTGGTTCCTCTAAATGTCTTAACAGCTCCTTGGCCTTTCGCTATATGGGGAATCGACATGATTGGGGAGATCAAGCCTACAGCCTCCAATGGACACCGCTTCATTCTAGTGGCCATTGACTATTTAACCAAGTGGGTCGAAGCAGCTTCCTTCGCATCCGTTACTAAGAATGTTGTTGCCCGCTTCATCAAGCAGAATCTTATTTGCCGGTACGGTATCCCAGAAAGGATCATCACTGATAACAGTACAAACCTTAACAATACTATGATCACCGCCTTGTGCGAGCAGTTCAAGATTCAACATCACAATTCATCCCCCTATCGGCCAAAGATGAATGGTGCAATCGAAGCTGCTAATAAAAACATTAAAAAGATCATACAAAAAATGACAATCACCTACAAGGACTGGCATGAGATGCTACAGTTTGCTCTCCACGGGTACCGTACCACGGCTCGCACATCAACTGGGGCAACACCCTATTCTTTGGTTTATGGAATGGAGGTTGTTTTTCCTATCGAGGTTCAAATCCCCTCTTTGAGAATCATGAAGGACACAGGTTTAAGTGAAGACGATTGGATTCAAACCCGACTTGATCAACTGAACTTGGTTGATGAAAAGAGGCTTACTGCTGTTTGCCATGGTCAGACATATCAAAAACAGATGATCAAGGCTTTTAACAAGAAAGTCAGACGCCATGTATATCAAGTTAGGGATCTAGTGATCAAGCGCATCATCTTGCCACAAATTGATCCTAGGGGAAAATGGACTCCTACCTATGAAGGACCATTTGTAATCAAGAATATCTTTTCTGGTGGGGCAATGATCTTAACCACCATGGACGGCGACGACCTGCCACACCCTGCAAATGCAGACATAGTCAAAAGATACTACGCATAAGAGACCCGCTAGGTTGACACACCTAGGCAAAACAAGGGCATCCCGGCGAACCAAAAGGTTCGGGAAAAAATTAGGGATAAAATAAAAAAAATTTGTACACCCGGCAAGTTGAAAACCCGAAAGGGAGACTTGGGCAAAAAAGGGTTTCCCGGTGGACTGAAAACCAGAAAGGGAGGTCCAGGAAAAAGTTAGGGAATTAAAGCGTATGACTATGTCTCGTCGGGTCACTTTAAGGACAATCTCTTCACTGACAAACTCATAGCTTCTGATCAATTCAATCATCTTCGGACGAAGCAACAAATGGACAACATATTCGGAGATACGAAGGCTATCGCATAATGGGAACCCCATGGGATTATTACACATAGCTATCTTTCTTTGTATAAATTTTTCTTACTTTTATGACACCATCCTCTTACTAGGATGTCTGTCTCCTTTGTACAAAATTATTATTCAAAGTAAATACAAAGATATCTCTTTCAAAGTACAGAAAACTATTTGCCTTTTTCTTTACACTTGTGTTTTTATTTGCAAAAAACGTCCAATGATTCATTAATGAACATATGCATTTGAACATAATTACTGTTTACAAATAAACAAAATGGAAAAGAACAATTACTGACATGTTGAAAGAATAGGAAAATGTCTTTGGGATATTCCATAAGCAATCCATACAGTACATCATTAAGATCCCCAGTGGAGCTAAAACTTCAAACTCTTAATCCCCAGCGGAAACCATTCAGTTTCTTCAAATTCCCAAGCAAGTCATCTTGAAGCCTGAAAGTCAACCAGATAACAGTTAACTTCTATTTCTCCTTAACCTAGGATAACTCTCCAGTAGAGTGGCAGACAACCGAAACTCCTGAACCTTTTTCCAAACAAGAATAAGTTTTCTTCCCCCACAGAGTTTCTTTATTCCCCAGCAGGACAAGGATTCCCATTGTGTAATCCCCAGTGGAAGTCATCAAAATCCTCTGGATTCCCCAAGCAGATTACTCAAACAGTATATGGAATTACTCGCAACAGAATTTTTGTCAGTACTCAAACTTCAAGACATGAAGAATCCACATATCTTCAACAACAGTCAAGGATTTATTTTCCTCAGCAATACAGCAAATCAACTTACATGCGCATATATTACATTCATATATCATAAACATTGTTAAAGTACATATATTGCATCATACATTTCATGCAACATAACTTTATGTTTCAGCTAACATTTTACCCTTTTCAGGATAAGATCAACAGCTACCATTTAACAAAGTGAAATTATTATACATTTCAGATACACTCCAGACACGGAAGTCATTTTGTTACTCATTCAAATTCAGATTTCAGATACAGTATGGATACGCTCCAGATACGGATGCCATCCTGATACTCATTCAGATTTCAAGTTCAGATACGCTCCAGACACGGATGCAATTCTGGCCCTTATTCAGATTTCAAAGTTCAGATACACTCCAGACACAGAAGTCATTTTGTTACTCATTCAGATTCATATTTCAGATACAGTATGGATACGCTCCAGATACGGATGCCATCCTGATACTCATTCAGATTTCAAGTTCAGATACGCTCCAGACACTGATGCCATTCTGACCCTTATTCAGATTTCAAAGTTCAGATACGCCCCAGACAAGGATGACATTCTGATACTCATTCGGATTCCTCTTTCAGATGCAGTTCAGATACGCTCCAGACACGGATGCCATTCTGATACTTATTCATATTTCAAGTTCAGATACAGTTCAGATATGTTCCAAATACGGACATCATTCTAATACTTATTCTTTTAACTTACAACTCACAATTCAACAAGCATTCTTGGATGGCATCTACAAGCCCATCTCCAACAAGATTCTATCACCTCTCCAAATGGCATCTTTAAGCTCATTCCCTCAACTACATTTTATCGAGTGCAAATTTATGGGCACTCTAGTGTCCAATCATCTTTTACCTTTGTCACGAATGACAAGGCTCGCCAATCTAACTCTTCAGGTTCAATAAGATTGAACAGGGGCAGCTGTTGTACCCCAAAATTTTCCCTCTCATTTATCAAGATTTTTCTCACAAGACTTCTTTGACTCAGGACAAGATTAGGGTTTGGTCAGCTCAAGACATCTCATCTTGCATTGATCACACAAAATAAGGGTTTAAATCTGCACAAGGATTTTTGGACCACCAATGCTTCATTTGACTTTCATACATCATTTTGGACCCATAAGATTGCTCATGTCAAGTTTCAAGCCTTGAACCATATTTTTTATCAGTCAATTGGACAGTTGACCTAAAAATCAGCTGTATTGGGGAAAAAGTTAACCATCGCCAATTTACAGTAAAACTTCATAATTTTTTATCCAATCAACATTTTAGCCTCATATGTACCATTGGATCAAGTTTGGACCACAACTCCTCAAGAAATTTGATCAAATCATCAAAAGGGCAAAATGGTCAAAATTAGGGTTTTGACTGAGAAAGGGCAATTTCTGATTTTTAACCTAGTCAATGACCAATTGAGTTCAAACATGATTTCAAGGGTTAAATGTCACCATATTTACCTAATTACATGGGTCAAAAGATCTCAAGTTCATTGAATTGACAGATGAATTTTGCAGTCAACTGATCAAAAGTCAATTGTGCACTGAAAAGTCAAACTTTGACTTTTTGGTCAAAATCAAATGCCAAGTGTCATAATTCATCAAGATATGTCAAATTATGAAACTTTTTCACCAAGAAAACCAATTTTGAAAATTAGGGTTTTGAATTTGAAAATTTTCATAACTTAGAATTTTGCTAAGTATGAAAATTTTCTTATTTTTTCCCCAACTTTTCACCACTTTTTCACCATGATGCATTTTGATTCAAAGAAAACTTCCAACATTAAAGTTGTAGTCCTCCATGAAATCTACAACTTTTCTTCACAAAGTTTTCCCTAAAGATGCTTGGATCTCAAGATATAAATTTGTGAATACATGCTCATGAACTAAATAACTTAGTGAAATTTTGCCCTAATTTAGGCAGGTTTTGGACCCAACTTCATGGACATGTTTCACCTAGTTCCAAGAGGTATCTCAATTTTCATTTCAAATATGGATTATAGAGCATATTTCAAGCTTTCCAAAATGTCCAAGAACTCTCTAGGATCATTTTTTAGTAGGGAGAATCGAAGAAGGGAAGTTGGCATTTTCTCACTTTTGTTCAAGCCATTTTCACATAACATCAAGTTGCAAATCACATTCATGCTGGTTGTATCTTGCTTTACAGGTCCTAAGCTTGCTTTACACTCCATAATTAAATGCAAACTCAGTTGACAAAGGATTTATCTTTGCTTTTGAAGCTTTGTACAAAAGATATTTCTATTTTAGGCATAAAGTTCACATTGCCATTTTCATAAAGATGAGCTTTTGTAACTTTGTCAATCTTGAGCATTGAACCTGTTCCCTTGGTGCAAGCAATGTACACAGGTCTCAAGCAAATTGTACAAGTGCATTTCAGCTCTTAAGCAAGCAAGGACAAGCATGTAAGTATGGTGACTTCACTTTACTTCAAATGCAAGGAAAGTTGCCAAAAGGTCCAAAACTTGTACAGCTAGTAAGGGCTGACTTTTGTATCATTTATATACAAATATACAAACTTATTGCAAGGCTTAGCACGATTGATTTGGAGCTGAAACTCTCCAAAACTCAAAAACACTCAAAACTACCCAAAACTCAGAACTTCTGCAAAATCACAGCCAACCAATTTTTGGCTCGTGTGTTTTGTGTTTAAACACTTGAAACATCTCATACACATCATACAAAAGCAATCCAAGTCATTACCCTGGTTCTGTAACCCCTGTTTCCGCATCCACCATTTTCACTTTGGAAGCTTGCAGCTTGACTTGTCCAGAGATTTCCAGCCATCCTCAAAGCAAGATAAGCATTGGATTAGCTTCAGGGAAGTTCAAGGAAGCTCATACAATCCTCAGGCCTCCATTAAAGTCCCTACATTCCTCTACTCGAATCCAGCTGAAGGAGGTATATTTCTTAAACTCTATCTCTCTGAATAGGCATCCTCAAGCCACGATTTGTGAAGAAAAAATATAGTCCTTATCATAACGAAGTTGTACATATGCATACTTTTCATTTATATTAACTGTGCTGAGAGAATTTGAAGATGGAAAACTCTGAAATTTTTAGGTCACGAATTAGGGGTTCCAAAATTCTCTTTGATCTTTAAGAGTTAGGTTACATAATTTATATGGTTGGAATCGTGAGCTTAAATGTCACATGTTTCATGTTATGAGTTTTTGTTTTGGTGCAAGCATGAGCAAGTTACAGATTTGAACTATGGCGCGCGAAGAAGAAGACCAAGGACAGAGATAAAGTGGCTTCTGGGCTTTTTGGTGCCTGGCCTTTTTTGTTTTTGCTAATCACACCCCCCTTGACTTACTATTTGCGCCCCCTGGCTTATTTTTTATATTTTTCATATTTTTTTCATATTTTAATATTTATTGCTTTTATTTATTTTTTCTGAATAATAAAAATCCTAAAAATAATTTCTTTATTTTTTGCAATTTTTTTTTAATCATTTTTCACATAAAAATTAATTTATTTAATAGAATAGAACTTATTTTCTTAAAATAACTTGTAAATATATTTAAAAATACTTAATATTTTTATTATATTATTTATACTCATAAATACTTATTTTTATACATATTTAATTTTTAATATTTACATATAATATTATTTATTATTTTTCTTATACAAAAAATGTGCAAAGTAATAATAGGAAACATTATTTTCTTTTAATTAAAAATTAGGGTTTCACCCCTCCAAAAATAATATTATTTTTTCCTTATTTTTTAGGGTTTGAATTAAATTATTTTTTCATACAAAAAACAAATACCAAAATTTTTTTTACATAAATACATTGCATTGCATTTTAAATATTTGTATATTTATTTAATTCGCGCAATATTCGATTGGGTTGTAATAATATTTTTAGGTTTATATTTGTGCAAAATCCCCATTCAAAACGTGTATCCCCCCTCCCATAATAATTGTTGTAATAGCTTAGTTTATTTTACGCAATTTATTGCTTTAAATACTATGCTTAGTAACTAGGGTTTGCATGACAAGAACAAAAACAAATCAAAAATAGAAAACCCTAAATGTAAGACAAAATCATGAAAATGATACACTTTACACACAAGCACCCCTAGGTTTTCTATCACTTGGTTGCCTAAAATAAAATGGCCATGTTACGCATGTGAAGTATCTTGGCAAAACAAAACAAAAATAAGATCATAGTCCCTCGATGACGCTATTCAAAGGTTTCCTAAAACAAAATGATCTTGGTCCCTCAAAAATTGCTAAGATACTTGGCAACATTGCTATTATGGCTATACGATGACCCACGCCCGTCCCGTTTACATCCAAAGATAGGGTTGCTTACCAAATCAATGGTAAGTCAATAATGTCAAAGGAATAAAAATGCACAAGAAAGAAATTTGAGTAGGTAGATAGCTTCTAGTTACTTGTTCCATTTCAAAACAATCCTTGCTATTTTCAAAAACAAACACACACACATTTCAAAACATCTTACAAAACATTGAAAACATTTTCAAAAGACAAACATCTTTGTATACATTCTTACGAACGAGAATCATTACAAAGATTGCCTAAACAAAGGCCTCTTTTACAAAATACTTTCAAAATCACACCAAAACCATTTCAAACAAAACAAAGCAAGTGATCTAAACAAGTAACTAAGAGCCCATGGAAAACCATGGATGAAAAGGGTGCTAGCACCTTCCCTTTTCATAATCTACCCCCCGAACTCAAGAAAACGTCTCAAAGGTCTTTCATGTGCTTTTTTACCTTTCCTTTTGGATAAAAGAAAAGTCGGTGGCGACTCTTTCTAACTGCAACATTTGCGATAAAATGCAAAACCTCAAGTCAGTTCTCCCACCGCATCACAGTATGCGCAACGGGCATTAGGATGATAGTGAGGAGATGTTGTGTTAAGGTTCTTTGGAGCTTCTTTTAGAACATAGTTTGAGTCTACAACCCTTAATTGGAGTTTTGATGATAACAAACACAAAGAACAAATATGCACTCTAAATTTTTGTTATTTTGTATGCAGAAGTTCTGACTGAAACAACATCAGAAATTAAGCTACAGAAACTTTCAAGCTGAGGTAATCAGAATCTGCGCTGAAGAATGATGATCAGAATCTGCGCTGAAGAATGATGATCAGAATCTGCACTGAAGTGAATAATACTCTGATTCTAAACAAAAGTTCAATATACCATCAGATTCTCACATCTCTGAGTCATCAATGTTCTGAAGAAATTGCAGCATGCAAGATTCTAAGTTCTGAAGCGTTACTTTTCAATCAATACAACATCATATGCAACGGCTTCATTCAGATAAGAATCTTATCAATATGGAAACATCATTGAATTTCCTTATCACGCTTTATGTTGTACAAGATTTCCATGCCTATATAAACAAGCTTAGATGACAAATCATTTACGATTTTAACGAATACTGCAATATACCTCTCAAACGCTGCAATCTTACATATTCATATATATGCTCAATATTGTGTAAAATATCATAGTTGTGATACAGTTTTTGTAAGGAAAAACAACAGTACACAGTATATTATTTCATTGTGATTAAGCTAGTTTTCCTTGAGATAAACCGAGTTGTGGTTGTACTCAAGAAGACTTTGGCAGTTGTCAAAGTTGTGTTGTAATCAGTTTTGATTAGTGAATTAAGTACTTGTTAGAGAGAGGCAGAAATCACCTTGGCGGGTGGACTGGAGTAGTTTGAGATCAAACGAACCAGGATAAAAATATCATGTCTACTGCGCTTTTGATTTTAAGTTTCAATTCAACCCCCCCTTCGTGTGTTTTTCACTTCTTCAATTGGCATCAGAGCGCCTGGTTCTGAGTTCATACACTTAACTGTATTAGTACTAGATCCAAGCTTTAGAAAAACTATGGTGGGACCAAGCCAAAACATCAGCAATGACTATCATGAGGACAAGAACAGAATCGGCGGAAAACCTCCAGTCTTTGATGGAGAAAATTTTGACTACTGGAAAGACAAAATTGAGAGCTTCTTTCTGGATCATGATGCTGATCTATGGGACATGGTAATTGATGGATACACACATCCAGTGGATGAAAGTGGTCAGAAGATAGACAGAAAAAGGATGTCTGACCAGCAAAAACGTGATTTCAGAAACCATCATAAAGCCAGAACAATACTTCTCAGTGTTATCTCATACTCAGAATATGAGAAAATCTCAAACAGAGAGACAGCCAAAAACATGTTTGACTCTCTGAGAATGACGCATGAAGGCAACATACAAGTCAAAGAAACCAAGGCCCTTGCGCTCATTCAGAAATATGAAGCATTCAAGATGGAACACAGTGAATCGATAGAAGTAATGTTCTCAAGATTTAAGATTCTTGTTTCTGGGCTGAAAGTTCTCGATAAAGGATATTCTACTGCTTATCACGTAAAGAAGATCATCATAAGTCTACCTAAGCAATGGAGGACAATGGTCACTGCACTTAAGCTGGCTAAAGATCTCAACAAGATATCTCTGGAGGAACTTGTCAGCTCCCTCAGAAGTCATGAGATAGATCTAGAAGAAGATGAGCCTCAAAAGCAAGGTAAGCCTCTAGCATTAAAATCTAACAAAAAATATGATTCTAAGGTTTTGCAAGTGTGATACGGTGGGAGAACTAACTTGAGCTTTTGTGTTTGTGTTTGCAAATGTTTCGGTTTAGCAAGAGTCGCCACCGACTTTTTATTTTATCCAAAGGAAAGGTCAAAAATCACAGGAAAGACCTTTGAGATGTTTTCTTGGGTTCGGGGTGGTAGATTATGAAAAGGGAAGGTACAAGAACCCTTTTCATCCATGGTTTTCCATGGGCTCTTAGTTACTTGTTTAGATCACTTGCTTTTGCTTTTCAATTGTTTGAAATGGTGCTTTCTGTGTGGTTTTTGAAAATGTATTGAAAAGAGGCCATCGTTGTGGAAACCTTTGTAATGATTCTTGTTTGAATATATACAAAGGTGTTTGTCTTTTGAAAAGATGTTTCAAGGTTTGAAAGTTTGTTTTGGGAAAATGTTTTGAAATTGTGTTGTGAGGTGTGTTTGAAAATAGCAAGGATGTTTTTGCAAGTTTTGATCAAGTAACTAAGAGTTGTCTACCCTATCTACTCAAGAGTCTTTCCTACACATTTTTAACCCTTTTGACAGTGTTGTTTTACCATTGCATTTGGTAAACAACCTTGTATTTGGATGTTAAACGGGACAGGCGCGGGTCATCGTATTGACCATGATAGCAACATTGCTAAGTATCTTAGCAAACTTTTTTGAGGGACTAGATCATTTTGTATAGGCAACCAAGATAGTGTCATTGAGGGAATATGATCTTTTATTTTGTTTTTGTTTTGCCAAGATACTCAACATGCATAACATGGCCATTTTAAAGGCAACAAGTGGATTCTGGAAGCTTATTCCCTAGCAGGGCACGAACGCGTCGTCCGGCTTGATTTAAAGAGTTATTTCCTTAACCGGATATAACTGGGTTATCCTCAGCCAGAAGCCACGGAAAGAGCGTCCTCGACGAATCTTCTTATCCCCAGCGAAGTCCATCCATAATTCCAATACAGCAAGGTATCCCCAGCAAATTATCATCAACACTCAGCAAGGCATCCCTCTTCCCACAGAGTATTGCTTCCCAGCATGGTCGCTAGAGTATCTTTTCTCCCCGCAGAATCCTCCATTTGCCAAGTTTATTCCGCAACGGAGTCATCTTCTCCTACCGGTATTCTTGCAGTTATCATCCCCAGCGGAAGTAAAATCTATTCTTCAACATCAGCCCAGGATACGATTTCCCGGCACCCGTCAAGGATTTACTCTCCTAGACGAAAACATACATTCATAAAACGTCACATACATCATTATAGCATGCATTGACGCATCATATCACTCCAATCTCATTTATTTTTGAGAACATCTTAAAATCATGCAATTCATGCATTATGACATTGCATACAACTAATTCGTTACTTTTTCAGGGAAGAACGATCAACAGATAAAAGTCATCACCCGTTGAGGTAGTAATCGTCCCAGATTCCTTCATCATATATTTGGAGTAGCAATCGTCCCAGATTCCTTCATCGTTCCGTTGAGGTAGTAATCGTCCCAGATTCCTTCATCATCCTGTTGAGGTAGCAATCGTCCCAGATTCCTTCATCGTCCTGTTGAGGTAGTAATCGTCCCAGATTCCTTCATCGTCCCGCTGAGGTAGTAATCGTCAAAGATTCCTTCATCATATATTTGGAGTAGCAATCGTCCCAGATTCCTTCATCATATATTTGGAGTAGCAATCGTCTCAGATTCCTTCATCATCCTGCTGAAGTAGTAATCATCCTAGGTTCCTTCATCATATATTTGGAGTAGCAATCGTCTCAGATTCCTTCATCAAAAATCCCTACGATTCCCTCTCCAACGGTGTGTGAGGTAGTAATCCCTTCTTCAGATGTTTCCCTCTCCGGCATGAGCGTGAGGTGATAGTCTCTTATGGTCCCCTCTCCAACGGCGAGTGAGGTGGTAATTCCTTCTTCAGATGTTTCCCTCTCCGGCATGAGCGTGAGGTGATATTCTCTTATGGTCCCCTCTCCAACGGCGTGTGAGGTGGTAATTCCTTTGTTTCCCTCTCCGGCATGAGCGTGAGGTGATATTCTCTTATGGTCCCCTCTCCAACGGCGTGTGAGGTGGTAATTCCTTTGTTTCCCTCTCCGGCATGAGCGTGAGGTGATATTCTCTTATGGTCCCCTCTCCAACGGCGTGTGAGGTGGTAATTCCTTCTTCAGATGTTCCCCTCTCCGGCATGAGCGTGAGGTGATATTCTCTTATGGTCCCCTCTCCAACGGCGTGTGAGGTGGTAATTCCTTCTTCAGATGTTCCCCTCTCCGGCATGAGCGTGAGGTGATATTCTCTTATGGTCCCCTCTCCAACGGCGTGTGAGGTGGTAATTCCTTCTTCAGATGTTCCCCTCTCCGGCATGAGCGTGAGGTGATATTCTCTTATGGTCCCCTCTCCAACGGCGAGTGAGGTGATATTTCCTTCCAGATTATAATTTCCTATAGTTCCCTCTCCAACGGTGAGTGAGGTGACTCCCTTTGAGATTATAATGTCCTTCGGTTCTCTTCCTGACACTACGAAGATGGTAATTCTCACCAAGATTTTCTCAACGAGCGTTGTTGAGGTTGAAATCATTCAGGATTCTCTTACCATCCATGCTAAGGCAGTAACCATCCCTGGTTCATTCATCAGCGTTTGAAGCTCCAGACCCAGCTCCCGTAACCAGTCAGGACATATCTATATCAAGCATCTAAAATCAGCTCCTGCGACGTGTCAGGTACTCATTTTTCTGTTTTGCAGGTATGCAGGTTCTCGCTAAGGAATCTCCTACGCGATCAACGTCCAGATGGCATCTATAAACCCATTCCCTCATCATCATTGCTACTATGTGAGCGCAAATTTCTGGGCACTCTAGTGTCCAATCATCTTCTACCCTCGGATTACGAAAGGCACGTCAGCCAATCTGCATCCTCAGGTCTAAGAAGATTGAACAGGGGCAACTGTTGTACCCCAAACTTTGCCCTCCCATATTCATCAAGAAATTGCCAAGTCAAGGTCACAAAAATTCCCCCAGGGTTGTGCAACTCAACTGTCTCCTATACAGTCAAAACTAGGGTTTGAGTTCTGGTCAAGCAAATGAACTTTTCAAAGGCCCAATCAAGTCTCATATGCTTACAAAGATGGTCAAGTATCCTCATGTCAAGTTTCAAGGCATTCAGCTCAAAATTGCACAGTCAAAACCCTAAATTGCACTACAGTCAACTGTAGGGGGCAAAATGGTCATTTGACAGTCAAAAGTTCAAATTTTTGGTCAATATATCATTTTGAAGCCACAAACATCATTTGATCAATGCTTGATCATGATTCTCAAAATTTGGCTCAGAAAATCATCAAGATGCAAAAGTTGCTATATTTGGACAGCTGAAAAAGTCAACTGAAATTGACCAGGGCATAACTTTCACATGGATTGTCAGAAAAATTCCATCCAAAGCTCATTTTGAAGAGAAAGACATCTCCTACAATTCATCTTCATGTTCCAAGTCCAAGAAATGCTCTCACAAAAAGTTATCAATTTCAACATTATAGGTCATTTTCAAAAGTCAACAAAAAGTGACTTTAAGTCAAAGGCCATAACTTGAGATTGGTAAATCAAAATGACATGGGACCAAAGGCATTGGTTAAAGGACTCAAAGACCTTTCCAAAATGTCCAAGAACATGTGAAAAGCTTAAAAATTGAGCAAGTTATGCCTTGTGGAAGTTGGGAAATATTTGGGAATTTTGAAAAGTCAACAATGGTTCAAATGACCTAAAAATGCAAATGGGCCCATTTTTCTTCCAAGTTTCTTCATGCCAAGCCTATGCACGACCACTAGGCCCAAAGGGAAGTATTTTCATATTTTTTAATTACTTATTTGAATTTATATTAATTTATATTCATTTAAATCATTTTAATACATGAAAAATATAAACCTAACCTAAAAAA
The DNA here is from genome assembly GCA_948472305.1 of Vicia faba. Lineage (NCBI taxonomy): Eukaryota > Viridiplantae > Streptophyta > Magnoliopsida > Fabales > Fabaceae > Vicia > Vicia faba. Next base: position 1,233,570,935 of record OX451738.1, read on the forward strand.
ATCTTTTTATGCACATTCCAAGGTCAATATTTCGTGCACTTCTTAATTAAGCAAGTTTTGATGAGAATTGATCAGATTTGATACAAATTGCACATGAAAATATTCAAAAAGATCTTGTAAAATCATATATTGAAATCCATTATGGCATGAGATTTTGTACAGCTTTCTTGACCTAAAAGCCTCTATACATACTCAGAAACATAACCCTAATGATCTTAGACTGCAAGCTGCGCCCCAAACTCCATTGCACTCTTGAAATTTTTCATAAAAAACTCAAATCTGAAAAGTGCCTTAGAGGTCGATTCAAACCTCAAAACCTGTTCCAAAAGCTTCAGTGGCAATTGCTGGACACATTCCAATCATTAGCATCAACTTAAACCCCCTGAATTGGTACCCCTAAGTCAAACTGTACCTCAAAAATTCTCAAATCGCATAGCATGAATTAAGCATCCTTTTGCATTTTTCTTTATGGATTATTGTTTGTAATGATGTTTCTAAGCTAACCAATATGTCCAATTGTGTTTTTGTGCTATATATACGAATTCGCCATGTTTGAATATTAGGGTTGCAGGTTTCTGAAATTGGGGATTTTGTGTAGAAGAAAAATTAGGACTTCTGAATACCATGGTTGAACTCAGTGCTTAGAGACGAAAAGATCCATACCATCGCGCCCAATTTATGTTGAGAATGGAGCTATTCGCTATTTTCTTAAATCACCCCTAACGCAACGCTATAAAAACCGTTGCTCTTTTGTTTTGTTTTACAGGGTGGGGAAGAAGACAACCTCGTGTCCAATAGTCATTGGTCCTTTTGAAATTCGCGCGTTTTTAACCAATTAGCATTATGTTTCACTTATTATATTTACGTGTTATTATATGTTAACTAAAAGCGCTTGGTTCAGTTGGTAACATGTGACGTGAATAATCCTCAAGACCTGGGTTCAAGTCCCAGGTCTGGCAAAATTTCCATAATATTTTTCAACGCAGATTCCTATGCAACGCTGGCACTAAGGTACACCATATTTCACCCTCATCCAAGCGCACACGTGCCTAATGAATGCAGATCAATGGCTCCAGTGTAAAGAACATACCATACGCCAGTCAACGCGTCACACACAATCCAAAAAGTCAGCGAAATTCAAAGCTAATGGGCCAGACATTCCAGGCCTGCACCTCCATAATGGGACAGAAAACCCCCCCTGGTTTTATCTTTTCTAATTTTCTTTTATCTTTTATTATTTTTAATTATTTATTTGTTTATTTATTTTCTGATTTAATTAAATATCCTTTTTTACAAAAAATACAAAAAAACATCATAAAAATAAAAAATGTCCAAATAAAAATATAATTTTTAATTTTAATTATTTTCATCAATAAATTAATATATGTAAATATTTAGTTTAATTAGGTTATAGTTTTAATCTTTTTTAATAAAAAACACCAAAAATAGAATTTAGGTTTAATATCTTTTTTTATTATTATTTTTCTTTTAATTTTCCCTTCTTTTCAGAATGATATTATTTAGTTATTTTCATAAATTAAAAATTGTGCATAAATAAATTAGGGTTTAATTTAGATTATATTTTAATTCCTTCATAATAAATAAAAATATTAGAATTAGGGTTTGCCTTTTAATTTAATTTCAATTAATTTCTTTTCCTTATTAAATCTAAAAAATACAAAAATATCAAAAAAACGTTTAATTCTTTTTTATTATTTTATTCTTAATTCCTTATTTTTAATTGTTTGCAAAAGGGTCCAACGCCCTAGTTTTGTTTAATTATTTTCTTTTGCGCATTTACTTTATTGCATATTGTAATTCTGTATCTCTCCCAAAGCCATGTAACTTTACTTTTTCGCACTTTATTCTTTCGCTTTATTTATTTTCCGCTAAATCGGGTCCGGTTTAATTTTGGCGATGTGGACCCGCGCCATTTGTAATAGTCGTAGATTTCTTTTTTCCGCAACTTTATAACTGTTAAATATGCATGCAAGAATGAATGGACAAATTAAAATCAAGCGTAGAACACGACAAACATGACAAGACAAATAACGGAAACATGACACACAATTCGCACACACCACCCCTAGGGTACGCCTCACTGTTGCCTTTCGAAAGGTGATCGTCGAGTAGAGGATGTCTTAGTAAGTCCTCATGATCCGGGAACCTGGCATGAGGGTAGCTTCTAAGGTGTCTTCCCATTGCTCTGGTGATCACCATGTCCCTAAAAATCGAATTGACCCGAACACCTCCAACGGTGGTGCTACCTACCTCTCAATGGTGGGATGGCATTACTTTTAAGGACATCTACACAGACGAATTCCTTAGGGTAGGTAGGTTCTCAAGGATACTTGCTCTAATTTCAAACAAACTCAAAAAGACTTTTCACACCGACACTTTTCAAAAGCTTTCAAAGCAAACTTTTCAAACACTCTGACGTACGAGTCGATCTGAAATTTTTTCAAAGAAACTTTTTAAACCCACATTGAAAAGCAAACAAATAATTTTGAAAACACATTGAGCAAGTATCTAATAGCCCATGGATAACCATGGATAGAAAGGGTGCTAACACCTTCCCTTTCTATAACCTACCTCCCGAACCGAGAGCAATCTCTTTAAAGGAATTTTTCTGTGCTTTTGTCCTTTCCAATTGGAGAAAATAAAAGACGGTGGCGACTCTTGCTTCCGCGACATTTCGCGAACCAGCTTTAAACAGTCAGTTCCAGATCCACCGATCACAGAACTGGCGACTCTGCTGGGGACATCTTTTAAAGTGAGGTGTACCTTAGGGCTAGCTTATAACTATGTTTTCAATTGTTTTCCTTGTGTGCTTTAAATTGTGGGTTGCTTGGGAGTTCTATAGATCCTAAACCCGGATCTGGGGGATACCTTTCTTAGAAAGTAGCAACAAGGTTGTGAGGGAACTGTGCGGGGTATACCGACATGGTTGAAACAGTCTGCTACGTTGATGTGGCACTTTGGTGTGTACCGGTAACCCTTGAGTTCAGTCAAGGAGAGTACGGGGCCTCCGCGTGGTGTCGTGAAGCATCAACAGACCTTAGGAACCTTAATTGAACTATCTTGGCCTCTTTAGGGTAGTGAGATAACTGACTTTGGTGCAGTCCGAGGTTGGTTGATACTCGATACTACGCTCAATTGAGGGTTGCTTTCCTGGAATATTTCGGTCGCCAGTTCAGTGGCTAAATCGAAACAATGAACAATGAAAGCAATCCCGTGATATTGGGACCCTTAGAACTCGGTTACTTCTAATAGGACAGGTTGAGCCCACCAACTTCAAGAGGGTAATACCTAGACCTCATGCTGGCCTAAACTCTAAGGGTTTCTCTTGTGTGACTTGTATGCCTTCGTACTTGACTATCTGCGTGCTTGTTACCTGACACTTGTTTCTTGCAGGTCTTGTTTATAGTCCTTAACTAGGACTCATGACAGGGTTTATCAAATTTCTTGCAGGTCTTGTTTATAGTCCTTAACTAGGACTCATGACAAGGTTTACCAAATTTCTTGCAGGTGTTGTTTATAGTCCTTAACTGGGACTCATAACAGGGTTTACTAGATCTCTTGCAGGTTTTGTTTATAGTCCTTAATTGGGACTCACAACAAAGTATACGGAATTTCTTGCAGAGTTTGTTTATAGTCCTTAATTGGGACTCATAATAGGGTTTACCTACATCACCCCATGCATAGCATGACATCATACCATTGCATACCATTGCATACATCCTAACCCATTTCAAGGATCTCAAGGGCTCGTGATGCAGGTCATGATAAATCAAACATCTAGCAAGGGGCAAAGAGGATTTATTTTCCTCTAGCCAAGGTTGTCAGGGGCTATGACCCACTGGATATGGTGAGCCTTTGACCCTTGACGAAGAACTCTCAACAACATGGGTGTCCTTCAATCAAACCATAGATTCCAATGCTAACAAATTTCCCTGTTTACCCCGCGAGGTCCTTGAAAACATTGCATGCATGTCATACTCATCATTGCATAACAGGTATCCTTGTTGCAGGTCGCTTACCCTTCTCGCTGTTTATTTCAGCAATGGCCTTCCAACCAGACAACCGGGATCTTCTGGCTCAAGAGACTCGGTTCGGGGAAATTCTTCTGAATCTATCCAAGGGGCAGGAGGAACTAAGGACACTTCTCATGGGGACCTTTGTCAGGAACAATGCTGAGGATGAAAGGCTGAAACGTCTACAAGCTGAGGTGGACACATTGAAAACCCAGATGCTAGGGCAAAGGGCCCTCATTCAAGGTTTAGCTCAGGAGCAAGGAGAGCTGAGGGCCATGATCAGTCAGCTTCATCAAGACATAAAGCGACCAGCCCAAGTCAGGGACCCAGTCATTAATCAACTTCCAAGAAGTCAAAGGGTTGGGCCTCTCCAAGCTGCTATTACTTCACAGGTCCAACAACGACCTCGCCCAGAACAACGGGCTGATCAGAGCAAACCAGACAAGCCTAAAAGGCAGTACACCAAAATCAACATGTCGCTGGATCAAGCACTGCAACAAATGTTGAAGGCAGGGCTGATCACCTTAAAGGCTCCTCTTCGGAATCCAAACACTTCTGCTCCTAACTATCATCCCAATGATAGGTGCGCATACCATTCTGATAGCCCGGGGCATACCATGGACAACTGCTGGCCTCTCAAAAACAAGATTCAAGACATGATCGACGCTGGAGAGATTCAGTTTGAAGTACCTGAGACTCCGAACATAATCACTGCTCCCTTGCCAAACCATGGCTAATTTTTGTTCATTCGAATGTTCAAGTTGCAATTTTCTTTTGTTCAAACATTTATTCATGTTAAACATTGTTATTCCATTAATGCATCGCTTATGTCTATTTTGAACCAATATATTCGTATTCACTCTATGCAAATTATTTTTCATATTTTTTTTCTGATGTCAACTTTTGATCTAAAATTCTAAGCCTCTTGAGGGAGGATGACGAAAACGATACCACGATCTTTACAGTATGCTTTGAACAGACCCCGCTGATGAGGTACAGGCATTGTTTCAATTCCTAAACACTGGAGTAATAAGGAAGATAATCCCTCGTCAACCCCTTTGAGCCAAAGAAGTAGGATTTTTTCTTCTCGAAATTTAAAACCCTTAATCATAACCCGGGGCAGGGTAGTCTCTCAGTTGATTCAAGTGCATAACGAATGGCACCAAAGAGATCCTTACAAAACGAAGAAAGACAGTGATGGTTCCGAACAATCAAAAGGACAGGCAGTCATCATCAAAATTCATAAATGAAAAGCCCAAAAAGTCTAAACCTGTAAAAGGGACTTATGAAACTGGGGCATCCCGCTGACTGTAATTCCAAAAAGGAAACAGTTCAGGCAAAAAATAGGGATAACAAAATCAAAAAGAAAGAGGTCTTACAAACCCTCAACAAAAACAAAGATGACTGCCTATTTGAAATAAATTGTCAACATTCGAACCATCGCTGGTATATCAAAGCAAAGACTCAAACAAGGTCTAACGTAGGATCAACTGAGTTTAGGTTTGGAGAACATCACGAAGAGCGGGTGGGTACAAATAAAATTTGAGCCTTTATCCTTTTTTCTTAAACCGTGAACCAGGCCACGTTATAACCCTCAAAAGTCCTAGCTGAAGCATGGGTTAGTTCGAAAGCATACTGTTACAAAAGGTATCCTGACTCCTTAAGGCCTACGGTAAATACGGAGTTGACATCATGTTTTACAAACATTCATTTGTTTTATGAAAAAAGAATGCATTTTCAAAATCTTCGAGACAGACATAAGCTTTGCATTTTTAACATAACTTTGTTTGCATATGACTTTTTGTTTGAACAGCATAGAAATTCGCATGACGAAAGTCTAATGAACAAGAGTATCTCCAATCAAGGGGCACGGCATGATCATGGTCTACCATCTGGGGCAGTTAAGTCAAGATCCAGAGAATCTCTCAAAAGGCCAAAAAGCCTGGGGCAAATCTCTGCCTGAGTCACTTGGGGCACTCCAGCAACGAATCTTGCACGATCAGACACCTTCTGGTAATATGGCAACACAAACAGCCAGGGGCACCTCCCTGCATTCTAAGAACATGGACATGGTCGGAAAATACTACGCATAATCAAAGACCCGCTAGGTTGACATACCTAGGCAAAAGTAAGGGCTTCCCGACGAACCAAAAGGGTTCGGGCAAAATGAAGGGATGAAATGGAAAAAATCTGTACACCCGGCAAGTCGAAAACCTGAAAAGGCGGCTTGGGCAAAAATGGGTATCCCGGTGGACTGAAAACCCGAAAGGGCGGTCCAAGCAAAAGTTAGGGATTTAAAGCGTACGACTATGTCCTGCTATCTGTCGACCAGAAGAAGGTTTGTCCGCCAACAGCTATCTATACCACAAAAACAGGGGCAATAAAGTTGGTCTGAGCAGTCTGATTGTTCTATCCTCCAAGGCATCAGGGTAGGTTCCGCTGAAGAACATCCCAACATATCAAAGCTTCCCCAGGAGAGTCCAACCCAGCTTCACCAGGAAAGTTGGAATACATCTCCCCAAGCAATAAGCGTACCCCCAGTAGATTCTGGAAGCTTATTCCCTAGCAGGGCACGAACGCGTCGTCCGGCTTGATTTAAAGAGTTATTTCCTTAACCGGATATAACTGGGTTATCCTCAGCCAGAAGCCACGGAAAGAGCGTCCTCGACGAATCTTCTTATCCCCAGCGAAGTCCATCCATAATTCCAATACAGCAAGGTATCCCCAGCAAATTATCATCAACACTCAGCAAGGCATCCCTCTTCCCACAGAGTATTGCTTCCCAGCATGGTCGCTAGAGTATCTTTTCTCCCCGCAGAATCCTCCATTTGCCAAGTTTATTCCGCAACGGAGTCATCTTCTCCTACCGGTATTCTTGCAGTTATCATCCCCAGCGGAAGTAAAATCTATTCTTCAACATCAGCCCAGGATACGATTTCCCGGCACCCGTCAAGGATTTACTCTCCTAGACGAAAACATACATTCATAAAACGTCACATACATCATTATAGCATGCATTGACGCATCATATCACTCCAATCTCATTTATTTTTGAGAACATCTTAAAATCATGCAATTCATGCATTATGACATTGCATACAACTAATTCGTTACTTTTTCAGGGAAGAACGATCAACAGATAAAAGTCATCACCCGTTGAGGTAGTAATCGTCCCAGATTCCTTCATCATATATTTGGAGTAGCAATCGTCCCAGATTCCTTCATCGTTCCGTTGAGGTAGTAATCGTCCCAGATTCCTTCATCATCCTGTTGAGGTAGCAATCGTCCCAGATTCCTTCATCGTCCTGTTGAGGTAGTAATCGTCCCAGATTCCTTCATCGTCCCGCTGAGGTAGTAATCGTCAAAGATTCCTTCATCATATATTTGGAGTAGCAATCGTCCCAGATTCCTTCATCATATATTTGGAGTAGCAATCGTCTCAGATTCCTTCATCATCCTGCTGAAGTAGTAATCATCCTAGGTTCCTTCATCATATATTTGGAGTAGCAATCGTCTCAGATTCCTTCATCAAAAATCCCTACGATTCCCTCTCCAACGGTGTGTGAGGTAGTAATCCCTTCTTCAGATGTTTCCCTCTCCGGCATGAGCGTGAGGTGATAGTCTCTTATGGTCCCCTCTCCAACGGCGAGTGAGGTGGTAATTCCTTCTTCAGATGTTTCCCTCTCCGGCATGAGCGTGAGGTGATATTCTCTTATGGTCCCCTCTCCAACGGCGTGTGAGGTGGTAATTCCTTTGTTTCCCTCTCCGGCATGAGCGTGAGGTGATATTCTCTTATGGTCCCCTCTCCAACGGCGTGTGAGGTGGTAATTCCTTTGTTTCCCTCTCCGGCATGAGCGTGAGGTGATATTCTCTTATGGTCCCCTCTCCAACGGCGTGTGAGGTGGTAATTCCTTCTTCAGATGTTCCCCTCTCCGGCATGAGCGTGAGGTGATATTCTCTTATGGTCCCCTCTCCAACGGCGTGTGAGGTGGTAATTCCTTCTTCAGATGTTCCCCTCTCCGGCATGAGCGTGAGGTGATATTCTCTTATGGTCCCCTCTCCAACGGCGTGTGAGGTGGTAATTCCTTCTTCAGATGTTCCCCTCTCCGGCATGAGCGTGAGGTGATATTCTCTTATGGTCCCCTCTCCAACGGCGAGTGAGGTGATATTTCCTTCCAGATTATAATTTCCTATAGTTCCCTCTCCAACGGTGAGTGAGGTGACTCCCTTTGAGATTATAATGTCCTTCGGTTCTCTTCCTGACACTACGAAGATGGTAATTCTCACCAAGATTTTCTCAACGAGCGTTGTTGAGGTTGAAATCATTCAGGATTCTCTTACCATCCATGCTAAGGCAGTAACCATCCCTGGTTCATTCATCAGCGTTTGAAGCTCCAGACCCAGCTCCCGTAACCAGTCAGGACATATCTATATCAAGCATCTAAAATCAGCTCCTGCGACGTGTCAGGTACTCATTTTTCTGTTTTGCAGGTATGCAGGTTCTCGCTAAGGAATCTCCTACGCGATCAACGTCCAGATGGCATCTATAAACCCATTCCCTCATCATCATTGCTACTATGTGAGCGCAAATTTCTGGGCACTCTAGTGTCCAATCATCTTCTACCCTCGGATTACGAAAGGCACGTCAGCCAATCTGCATCCTCAGGTCTAAGAAGATTGAACAGGGGCAACTGTTGTACCCCAAACTTTGCCCTCCCATATTCATCAAGAAATTGCCAAGTCAAGGTCACAAAAATTCCCCCAGGGTTGTGCAACTCAACTGTCTCCTATACAGTCAAAACTAGGGTTTGAGTTCTGGTCAAGCAAATGAACTTTTCAAAGGCCCAATCAAGTCTCATATGCTTACAAAGATGGTCAAGTATCCTCATGTCAAGTTTCAAGGCATTCAGCTCAAAATTGCACAGTCAAAACCCTAAATTGCACTACAGTCAACTGTAGGGGGCAAAATGGTCATTTGACAGTCAAAAGTTCAAATTTTTGGTCAATATATCATTTTGAAGCCACAAACATCATTTGATCAATGCTTGATCATGATTCTCAAAATTTGGCTCAGAAAATCATCAAGATGCAAAAGTTGCTATATTTGGACAGCTGAAAAAGTCAACTGAAATTGACCAGGGCATAACTTTCACATGGATTGTCAGAAAAATTCCATCCAAAGCTCATTTTGAAGAGAAAGACATCTCCTACAATTCATCTTCATGTTCCAAGTCCAAGAAATTCTCTCACAAAAAGTTATCAATTTCAACATTATAGGTCATTTTCAAAAGTCAACAAAAAGTGACTTTAAGTCAAAGGCCATAACTTGAGATTGGTAAATCAAAATGACATGGGACCAAAGGCATTGGTTAAAGGACTCAAAGACCTTTCCAAAATGTCCAAGAACATGTGAAAAGCTTAAAAATTGAGCAAGTTATGCCTTGTGGAAGTTGGGAAATATTTGGGAATTTTGAAAAGTCAACAATGGTTCAAATGACCTAAAAATGCAAATGGGCCCATTTTTCTTCCAAGTTTCTTCATGCCAAGCCTATGCACGACCACTAGGCCCAAAGGGAAGTATTTTCATATTTTTTAATTACTTATTTGAATTTATATTAATTTATATTCATTTAAATCATTTTAATACATGAAAAATATAAACCTAACCTAAAAAAATCTTTTTATGCACATTCCAAGGTCAATATTTCGTGCACTTCTTAATTAAGCAAGTTTTGATGAGAATTGATCAGATTTGATACAAATTGCACATGAAAATATTCAAAAAGATCTTGTAAAATCATATATTGAAATCCATTATGGCATGAGATTTTGTACAGCTTTCTTGACCTAAAAGCCTCTATACATACTCAGAAACATAACCCTAATGATCTTAGACTGCAAGCTGCGCCCCAAACTCCATTGCACTCTTGAAATTTTTCATAAAAAACTCAAATCTGAAAAGTGCCTTAGAGGTCGATTCAAACCTCAAAACCTGTTCCAAAAGCTTCAGTGGCAATTGCTGGACACATTCCAATCATTAGCATCAACTTAAACCCCCTGAATTGGTACCCCTAAGTCAAACTGTACCTCAAAAATTCTCAAATCGCATAGCATGAATTAAGCATCCTTTTGCATTTTTCTTTATGGATTATTGTTTGTAATGATGTTTCTAAGCTAACCAATATGTCCAATTGTGTTTTTGTGCTATATATACGAATTCGCCATGTTTGAATATTAGGGTTGCAGGTTTCTGAAATTGGGGATTTTGTGTAGAAGAAAAATTAGGACTTCTGAATACCATGGTTGAACTCAGTGCTTAGAGACGAAAAGATCCATACCATCGCGCCCAATTTATGTTGAGAATGGAGCTATTCGCTATTTTCTTAAATCACCCCTAACGCAACGCTATAAAAACCGTTGCTCTTTTGTTTTGTTTTACAGGGTGGGGAAGAAGACAACCTCGTGTCCAATAGTCATTGGTCCTTTTGAAATTCGCGCGTTTTTAACCAATTAGCATTATGTTTCACTTATTATATTTACGTGTTATTATATGTTAACTAAAAGCGCTTGGTTCAGTTGGTAACATGTGACGTGAATAATCCTCAAGACCTGGGTTCAAGTCCCAGGTCTGGCAAAATTTCCATAATATTTTTCAACGCAGATTCCTATGCAACGCTGGCACTAAGGTACACCATATTTCACCCTCATCCAAGCGCACACGTGCCTAATGAATGCAGATCAATGGCTCCAGTGTAAAGAACATACCATACGCCAGTCAACGCGTCACACACAATCCAAAAAGTCAGCGAAATTCAAAGCTAATGGGCCAGACATTCCAGGCCTGCACCTCCATAATGGGACAGAAAACCCCCCCTGGTTTTATCTTTTCTAATTTTCTTTTATCTTTTATTATTTTTAATTATTTATTTGTTTATTTATTTTCTGATTTAATTAAATATCCTTTTTTACAAAAAATACAAAAAAACATCATAAAAATAAAAAATGTCCAAATAAAAATATAATTTTTAATTTTAATTATTTTCATCAATAAATTAATATATGTAAATATTTAGTTTAATTAGGTTATAGTTTTAATCTTTTTTAATAAAAAACACCAAAAATAGAATTTAGGTTTAATATCTTTTTTTATTATTATTTTTCTTTTAATTTTCCCTTCTTTTCAGAATGATATTATTTAGTTATTTTCATAAATTAAAAATTGTGCATAAATAAATTAGGGTTTAATTTAGATTATATTTTAATTCCTTCATAATAAATAAAAATATTAGAATTAGGGTTTGCCTTTTAATTTAATTTCAATTAATTTCTTTTCCTTATTAAATCTAAAAAATACAAAAATATCAAAAAAACGTTTATACTTTTTTATTATTTTATTCTTAATTCCTTATTTTTAATTGTTTGCAAAAGGGTCCAACGCCCTAGTTTTGTTTAATTATTTTCTTTTGCGCATTTACTTTATTGCATATTGTAATTCTGTATCTCTCCCAAAGCCATGTAACTTTACTTTTTCGCACTTTATTCTTTCGCTTTATTTATTTTCCGCTAAATCGGGTCCGGTTTAATTTTGGCGATGTGGACCCGCGCCATTTGTAATAGTCGTAGATTTCTTTTTTCCGCAACTTTATAACTGTTAAATATGCATGCAAGAATGAATGGACAAATTAAAATCAAGCGTAGAACACGACAAACATGACAAGACAAATAACGGAAACATGACACACAATTCGCACACACCACCCCTAGGGTACGCCTCACTGTTGCCTTTCGAAAGGTGATCGTCGAGTAGAGGATGTCTTAGTAAGTCCTCATGATCCGGGAACCTGGCATGAGGGTAGCTTCTAAGGTGTCTTCCCATTGCTCTGGTGATCACCATGTCCCTAAAAATCGAATTGACCCGAACACCTCCAACGGTGGTGCTACCTACCTCTCAATGGTGGGATGGCATTACTTTTAAGGACATCTACACAGACGAATTCCTTAGGGTAGGTAGGTTCTCAAGGATACTTGCTCTAATTTCAAACAAACTCAAAAAGACTTTTCACACCGACACTTTTCAAAAGCTTTCAAAGCAAACTTTTCAAACACTCTGACGTACGAGTCGATCTGAAATTTTTTCAAAGAAACTTTTTAAACCCACATTGAAAAGCAAACAAATAATTTTGAAAACACATTGAGCAAGTATCTAAGAGCCCATGGATAACCATGGATAGAAAGGGTGCTAACACCTTCCCTTTCTATAACCTACCTCCCGAACCGAGAGCAATCTCTTTAAAGGAATTTTTCTGTGCTTTTGTCCTTTCCAATTGGAGAAAATAAAAGACGGTGGCGACTCTTGCTTCCGCGACATTTCGCGAACCAGCTTTAAACAGTCAGTTCCAGATCCACCGATCACAGGGTGCAGTCAGCAAACTGGAGGTGTCAAAAGCAAGTCAAGGCCAAGCCCAACCCAAACTGATCTTCATCTTCAACCTTTAAACAAAAGTGCGCGCCCTGTAACTCCAACTCTATTCTCTCTATTCTTTGCATGAAATCAAAAACTCAAAACATGAAACTTATAGAGTATTAAACCACGATTCTAACCATATAAAAAACTTAATCTAACTCTCAAAGACCAGAGAGAATTTCTCTGGCCCTAATTTCTAACCTAACTTTTTCAGGAAGTTCATCAATCAAATTCTCTTAGCATACTTAACTTAAATGAAATCTATGCATATGTACAGCTTAAGGGCTATAAGTACTACATTTTTTATTCACAAACCTAAGCCTAATGATTCCTAAATAGAGAGATAGGAAGTTGAAAAATACCTATTTCAGTTGAACATGAGTATGGCAATGTAGAGCTTTTCAGTGAGGCCTGGGATGTTTGGGAGCTTGCTTGAACTTCCTCTGACCTTCCCCAATGCTTAGTTTGCTTTGGATGTGCTTGAACAAGCTTGTAGAAGTCAACCTGCACAAGCTGAAAACAGAAGTGGTGAAGCTTGCAAATGGAGTTACAGTCAATGGCCAATGGTTGGGATAGCTCAGGTGGGTTATATGGAAGGTATTGGAACAGGTTTGGAGTAAAACGCACGAGTAGTTTTTGTTATGCAACTCAAAGTGCAGGAACTGCCCTGTTTTGCAAGAGGAAGGTGATTTTGTGTTTTAGAAGGCTTGAGGATTCAATAACTCGTGTTTCTGGCTCAAGGTAATGTGTAAAACTTTCTTCAAATGCTTGCAAGAGTTGGTTATAACAGATACTCAAGTTGTTTAGACTTTTGCACATTTCTTGGTTATGAAGCAAAATGTGGGAAGTGACAAAGAGCAAGCCTGTACAGGCTAGCTCTAATCCTGCATACATTTTGTGAGCTTGTCCCCAAGTTTGTGGATTTAGTTTGTTGTCCAAGGTTTGGTTCAAGGCTCAAGAGATGCAATTTAACATAAAGCAAGTTTTGACAAAAATGGCAATGTTGCCTTTTTGCTATTTTTGGATTAATCTCTTGTGTAAACCTCTAATGATCAGAACAAAGCTTCAATCCACTGGATTTGAATTTAATTATTGAGTGTGGAAGGGTTTAGATACCTGTAATTAAGTATAAACAATGCTGGATGGAAATTGCAACTTGTGGCAACATGAAACATGCCATGGATCAAAGTGAGTTTTTGCAAAATTCAAACCTTCGATTCTCCCTAACCATAAATGATTTTGGAGATTTCTTGGACATTTTGGAAAGCTTGTAACATTATCTACAATACATATATGAAATTCATTTTGAGATTCCAAGTGGAACTAGGTGAAAAATTGCCATGAAGATAGGTCAAAATCCTGCCTAAACTAGGGTAAAATTTCACTAAGTTAAAAGTTTCATGGACCCTTGTTCCAAAAATCATAACTTGAGATCCAAGCATATTTTGGGAAAACTTTGTGATTCAAAGTTGTAGACTTTGTGGAGGACTACAACTTTCATGTTGGAAGTTTTGTTTGAATCCAATTTAATCATGGTGAAAAGTTGGGCAAAGTTGGGAAAAAATAAGAAAATTTCATAACTTAGAAAAATTCTAAGTTATGAAATTTTTCAATCTTAAACCCTAATTTGCAAAATTAGGTTTCTTGATGAACAAGTTTCATGTTTTGACACATCTTGATGAAAAATGACCCTTGGCACTTGATTTTGACTAAAAAGTCAAAGTTTGACTTTTCAGTGTACAGTTGATTCTTGATCAGTTGATTGGAAAATTCATCTGTCAATCTAATGCAATTGAGATCTTTTGAACCTTGTGAATAGGTCAAGATGATGCCATTTAGTCCTTGAATCCATGCTTGAACCCAATTTGCCATTGGCTAGGTGAAAAGTGAGAAGTTGCCCTTCTGCAGTCAAAACCCTAAAAATGACCATTTTGCCCTTTTGATGATCTGATCAAATTTCTTGAGGAGTTGCGGTCCAAACTTAATCAAATAGTTCATATGAGCTTATAATGTTTATATGGATCAAAATTTATGAGGTTTGACTATAAATTGGCCACAACTGACTTTTTCCCCAATACAGCTGATTTTTAGGTCAACTGTCCAATTGACTGGGCAAAAATTTGATTCAAAGCTTGAAACTTGGTACGGGAAATCTTATAAGTCCAACATGAAGCATGAAAGTCACATTGGGTATTAGAAGTCCAAAATTCCTTGTTCAAACTCAAACCCTAATTTAGGTCAACAGTGCAAGGAGATGTCTTGAGCAGAGCAAACCCTAGCTTGGTCTTGAGTTCAAAGAGTCTTGTGAGGAGAAATATTGATAAAATGAGAGGGAAAATTTTGGGGTACAACAGCTGCCCCTGTTTAATCTTCTTGAACCTGAAGAGTTAGATTGGCAAGTTTGCCTTTCGTGACTCGAAAGTAAAAGAGGATTGGACATTAAAGTGCCCGTAAATTTGCACTCGTCAGAGTGTAGTTGAGGGAATGGGCTTAAAGATGCCATTTGGAAGATGTGTCAGAATCTTGTCAGAGATGGGCTTAAATATGCCACCCAAGATAAATGATCGCATAAGAGATTCCTTTGCGAGAGCCCGTATACCTGTTGTTGAGGAGGACTACGCCGGGGAATACTGGTCTCTGTCATGGTAGAAATAGAACTTTAGTCGTCTGTTATTCTACTGGGGAGTCATCTCTTGGTTGAAGAGGTGACAGTGAACTTCTATCTGGTCAACATTTAGGCTTCGCAGTGTTGTATTGCTATCTGGTCAACATCCAGGCTTCACGATACTTTACTTCCTATCTGGTCAACATCCAGGTTTCAGAAGGAAATCAAATGGTTATTCAGTCACCTTCGAGTTTCCCTTTTGATTTTGGGGCCTACTAATATCCGGTTGGATCTGGGCTTCAAAGTAATTGGCCGAGTAAACTGTTATTTGGTCAACGTCCAAGTTTCACAATATACCTTACTGTTATCTGGTAAACGTCCAGGCTTCACAGTCTTGTATTTCTATCTAGTCAACGTCCGGGCTTCATAATACTTTACTTCCTATCTGGTCAACATCCAGGTTTCAGAAGGAAATCAAATGGTTATCTGGTCGCCTCCGGTTTTCCCTTTGATTCTGGGACCTACTAATATCCGGTTGAATCCGGGTTTCAAAGTAATTGGCCGAGTAAACTGTTATTTTGGTCAACCTCCAAGCTTCACAGTATACCTTACTATTATCTGGTCAACATCCAGACTTCACAGTCTTGTATTGCTATCTGGTCAACATCCAGGCTTCACAAAACTTGCAGGGGGTTCAACTATTTTCCCGTCGATCTCCGGGCTTCAGTATAGTCAAGATATTATCTGGTCGAATCCAGGCTTTACAGCTTGGAACAGGAATCTGCTCGTTGATTTGAATAAGCAAATAGGAAAGCATCTGCGTCTGGAGCCTTTCTAAGCCGTTTTCGGAGCTTTGAACATCTGTTTTAGGTAGCTGTTAATTTTTTCCTGCAAAGGGTAAAAATTCAACTGAAACACAAAGTTATGTTGCATGAAATGTATGATGCAATATATGTGTTTTATCAATGTTCATGATTTATGAATGTAATGTATGTGCATGTAAGCTCGATTAGCTGTTTTGCTGAGGAAAATAAATCCTGGATAGCTGGAGATAATAAAATCTTTGACTGCTGTCGGGGAAAATAAATCCATGACCTTTGTTGGAGATTCAAGATCTTTGACAACCTCTGTGGGGAGAAGCTATATTGCTGGGGAGATCAGGAGTTTGGGTTGTATGCCAATCTACTAGGGACTTCAAGAGTGAGAATCTCTGTTCTGTTAGGGATATCATGGGAACACTGAATGGTTTCCGCTGGGGATTGGTAGCTCAAAGTTTCCTCTCCGATGGGGATCTTAAAGACGTGCTGATTTGATCGTGTATGGAAATTTGACTTAATTGAGGAAGAAGGTTTTAAAATAACTCCTTGGGGAATTATCTGGTTTTAAAGCGACTCTCCGGGGAAATTGGAGGAAACTGGATGGTCTCCAATGATGTTCAAAGGTTGAAGGTTTGACTCTGTTTGGGGAAGAAAGTTTCATCGTCACTGAGGGTTTTCTGTTCAAAGTTTTGCCCCGCTGGGGATTGGGAGTTTGAAAACTCAACTCTGATGGGGATTTTTGAAACTTAACTCCGCTGGGGGACATGTATTTCAAGGTTTTGGTTCCGCCGAAGATCTGGATGATGTACTGCAGGGGATTTCTTCTGGAATATCCTAAATACGTCTTCCTATACTTTCAACCTATCAGTAATTATCCTTTCTCATTTCGTTTTATTTGTAAGCAGTGATTATATTCAAATGCATATGCTCATTTAATAAATCATTGGACGTTTTCAAATAAAACACAAGTGTAAAAAAAGAAAGAAAAGGCAAACAATTTTCTGCACTTTGAAGTATCTTTGTATTAACTTTGTATAAGTATTTTGTACAAAGGAAACAGACATCCTATTAATATAATGTTGTCATAAAATTGAGAAAAATTTATACAAAGAAAGATGACTATGTGTAACAATTCCATGGGGTTCCCATTCTGTTATAGCCTTCGTAACTCTGAGTATCTTACCCATTCGTTACTTCATTCGCAGATGATTGGATTGATCGGAAGCTTGGAGCTTGTCCGTGAAGAGATTGTCCTTAAAGTGATCCGATGAGACATAGTCATACGCTTTAATTCCCTAACTTTTGCTTGGATCGCCCTTTCGGGTTTTCGATCCACCGGGAAACCCCTTTTTGCCCAAGTCGCCCTTTCGGGTTTTCAACTTGTCGGGTGTGCAGATTTTTTTTGTTTATCCCTAACTTTTGCCTGAACCGCCCTTTCGGGTTTTCGATTCACCGGGATGCCCATTTTTTCCCAAGTTGCCCTTTCGGATTTTCAACTTGTCGGGTTTTTTATGCGTAGTATCTTTTAACTATGTCTGCGTTCGCAGGGTGCGGTAGGTCATCTCTGTCCATGGTCGTCAGGATCATTGCCCCACCAGAAAAGATGTTTTTGATCATAAATGGTCCTCCATAAGTAGGAGTCCATTTGCCCCTGGGATCACTTTACGGAAAGATGATCCGCTTGATTACAAGGTCTCCGACTTGATATACTTGTCTTCTGACTTTCTTGTTGAAGGCCTTGATCATACGTTTCTTGTATGCCTGACCATGGCAAACAGCAGTAAGTCACTTCTCGTCAATCAAGTTAAGTTGATCAAGTCGGGTCTGAATCCAATCGACTTCACTCAAACCAGCATCTTTCATGATTCTCAAGGAGGGAATCTGAACCTCGATAGGTAAAACAACTTCCATGCCGTATACCAAAGAATAGGGTGTTGCCCTAGTTGAAGTGCGTGTCGTGGTACGGTATCCGTGCAGAGCAAACTGTAACATCTCATGCCAGTCCTTGTAGGTGACTGTCATTTTTTGAATGATCTTCTTGATATTTTTGTTCGCATCTTCGACAACACCGTTCATCTTTGGCTGATAGGGAGATGAATTGTGATGTTGAATCTTGAACTGCTCGCACAGAGCGGTAATCATAGTGTTGTTCAGGTTTGTACCGTTGTCTGTGATGATACGGTCGGGGATACCATACTGGCATATGAGGTTCTGCTTGATGAAGCGGGCAACCACATTCTTTGTAACGGAGGCGAAGGAAGCTGCTTCGACCCACTTGGTAAAGTAATCAATGGCCACCAGGATGAAACGGTGTCCATTGGATGTTGTAGGCTTGATCTCTCCAATCATGTTGATTCCCCACATCACGAAGGGCCAAGGAGCTATTAAGACATTGAGAGGAATTGGAGGAATATGTACCTTGTCTGCATAGATTTGGCATTTGTGACAAGTACGGGAATGTTGATGACAATCAACTTCCATGGTAGACCAGTAATAGCCTGCCCTTAGAATCTTCTTAGCCATCGTATGACCACTCGAGTGGGTGCCAAATGTACCATTATGCAGTTCAGTCATGATCTGCTCAGCTTCAACCTTATCCACACAACGAAGCAGAACGCAATCATGGTTGCGCTTGTATAAGATACCATTACTTAGAAAGAACTTGTTCCTGAACCTCCTTAAGAACATTTTGTCGTTGACTGAAGCTCCTTTAGGGCATTCTCGAGTCTCGAGATACCTTTTGACTTCGTGAAACCAGGGTCGGTCCACTACTTCTTCGGTATTAATCTCGTGACAATGTGCAGGTTCGTCCATCCGCTCAATGGTGATTTGGGGAGTCTCATTATCCCAGTTAAGTTTAAACATGGATGACATTGTAGCTAGAGCATTCGCTAGCTGATTTTATTCTCGCGGGAAGTGCTCATAGGTAATCTGCTCGAAATGAGGTAACAATGTCAGGACATGTTCTTTGTAAGGGATGAGATTGGGATGTTTAGTGTCCCACTCTCCTTTGATCTGACTGATGACCAAAGCTGAGTCTCCAAACACAACCAAAGATTTGATTCCCAAGTCGATTGCAGCTTTGAGACCAAAGATTCAAGCTTCATACTCGGCCATGTTGTTGGTGCAACTGATGCAGATTCTAGCAGTGAAAGGTGTATGGCAACCTTCTGGAGAGATAAGTACCGCACCGATACCGTTGCCAAGTGCATTTGAAGCACCATCAAAGTACAGGGTCCATCGGGATCCTTGTTCAGGTCCGTCATACGGTCTGTTTTCTCCAATGTTGCTCAAAGTCATGATATCCTCGTCGGGAAAGTCGAACCTCATGGGTTGGTAATCTTCGATAGCTTGATGGGCCAGATGATCAGTTAGCACACTCCCCTTTATAGCTTTTTGGGTCGTGTATTATATATCATATTCGGTGAGGATCAT
This sequence comes from Vicia faba, assembly GCA_948472305.1. Classification (NCBI taxonomy): domain Eukaryota; kingdom Viridiplantae; phylum Streptophyta; class Magnoliopsida; order Fabales; family Fabaceae; genus Vicia; species Vicia faba. Next base: position 1,233,590,291 of record OX451738.1, read on the forward strand.
TTGCCATCTAGCGATTCTTCCAGATAAAGAAGGCTTTTCAAAGATATACTTGATCGGATCCATTTTAGAAATCAGCAGAGTGGTATGTGTCAACATATACTGCCTTAGCCGGCGAGCAGCCCATACCAAAGCGCAGCAAGTTTTCTCGAGCAGTGAGTAACGAGTCTCACAGTCGGTAAACTTTTTTCTAAGGTAATAAATGGCATGCTCTTTTCGGCCAGACTCGTCATGTTGGACCTGTACGCACCCCATCGAGTTCTCCAAGACAGTCAGATACATGATTAAAGACCTTCCTTCGACGGGTGGCATCAAGATAGGAGGTTCCAGCAAATACTCCTTGATTTTATCGAAAGCAACTTGACAGTCATCATTCCATTTAACCACCTGGTCTTTCTTTAACAACTTGAAGATTGGTTCATAGGTAGATGTTAGGTGAGAAATGAACCTTGCAATGTAGTTTAGGCGTCCCAAGAAACCTCTGACCTCTTTCTCGGTGCGAGGGGCAGGCATTTCCTGTATAGCTTTGACTTTGGCAGGATCAACCTCAATGCCTTTGTTACTGACGATGAATCCCAAGAGTTTATCGGACCTGACTCCGAAAGTGCACTTGCTAGGGTTCAGTCTGAGCTTATACTCCTTCAATCTGACAAAAAGATTTTGCAGGTGGTCGAGGTGTTCTTATTTTGTTTTTGAGTGGGCTATCATGTCGTCTACGTAGACTTCAATATCATGATGTATCATATCATAAAACAAAGCTACCATGGCTCGTTGATAGGTTTCCCCGGCTTTCTTCAGTCTGAATGGCATCACTTTATAGCAGAAGGTACCCTACTGCGTAACAAAAGTAGTCTTCTCCATGTCTTCGGGGGCCATTTTGATCTGGTTGTACCCTGAAAATCCACCCATGAAAGAAAACACCTTATGTTGAAATGTATTGTCAACCAAGATGTCAATGTGTAGTAGGGGAAAGTCATATTTAGGGCTAGCCCTGTTTAAGTCTCTGTAATCCACACACATTCTCACTTTTCCGTCCTTTTTAGGTACGAGCACAATGTTAGCAACCCATTGTGGATAGGAAGTAACAGCAAGAAACCCAGCATTGAAATGCTTCATCACTTTGTCTTTGATCTTTTCAGACATATCGGGCCTCATTCGACAAACTTTCTGTTTAATTGGTGGACAGTCTTCTCTTGTAGGGAGACGGTGAACCACAATATCTGTATCGAGTCCCGACATGTCTTTATAGGACCAGGCGAAGATCTCAACATATTCATTCAACAGCTGAACTAAGCGCTCTTTGACATTTGGCTTTAGGTTGGCACCCACTTTAACCTCTTTTCTGTCTTCGGCAGTACCCAAGTTGATAGTCTCTAACAGCTCTTCATGGGGCAGAATAGCTCTTTCTTCCTGTTGTAGAAGTCTAGCCAACTCTCCAGGTACTTCACAGTCTTCATCACCTTCGTATTCGGCATGATTGACCAGATCTTCAGAGTCACTGAAGGCCATAGCAGAATTGTTACCCATGGAATCCGGAGTGGATGGGTACCTACATTTGTGAGTGTGGGTGTGTGTAAGGGATAGCCACCTTTAAACAAATAAAATGTAAAAAGAAAGAAAATGAACACAAAAGTTTATATATGAAACGTCCATGATTCATTAAAAATGGCATATGAAGATGAAAAATCAAGCCCTTACAAATGGACCTATATGCCACGGGTAAGGCATAAGGCAAAAAGTGTACGAATTGTTTAAAAATTATTACAGACCAACAGAAAATGTTCAAAAGATAAATTACTGATTGATGAAAGTAATGGGAACAAAGTATTTCGCCTCCCAGTTGTTCAGTGCTCCTTCAATAGTTGGAAAGATCCAGTCTTTAAAATTGCTCTCTTCTTCATCATCCTCTAAGGCATGAACTCCATGATGAGTGATTTTCAATGGCGGTCCTCCAGCCCGAGAGCGACGCCCATCCTTCTGACTAGCAGCAGTGAAACCCAAGCCAAACTTATCTGTCTTGAAAGGAAAATCTGGTAGCTGACCCCATAATGTGCTTCCTCCTTCCTCGATCACAGCCTTCGCATCTTTAAGGGATGACATCAGGGACACAGGTTTGGTAATGATGGGCATAAAATTCATTGTCTTGGCTACCGCAACTTCAGGAGAAACCTTTTCAAAGTGCTGAAAGGGGGTCTCGATGAATTCACCATCTAATTCAACATAGTGGAATGAATTCAGATGGCTTATCATATACTCCTCCTCGCCACAGACTGTCACAATTTTCCCCTGGACATGGTACTTAAGCTTTTGATGCAGAGTGGACATAACGTCCCCAGCATGATGAATCCATGGTCTTCCTAAAAAGCAAGAGTATGAGGGACGGATATCCATGACATAAAATGTGGAGTGGAAAGTTTCAGTACCCAATTTAATTGGGATGTCCACCTCCCCGTGGACCATCCGCTTAGAGCCATCAAAGGCTCTTACAATGATATTGCTGGGCTTTAAGGTCAAACCTTCACAGTCCAATCTATCCAATGCTTTCTTAGGCAATACATTTAAAGATGACCTGGTATCAACCAGAACGTGAGCAAGAGTAGTCCCTCTGCATTCCACTGAGACATGCAGCGCGTCGTTATGCTTTCAACCCTTAGATGTTAGATCGGCATCGGAGAAGCCAAGACCATTGTCGGCGGTTAGGCTGGCAACACACTCCTGGAACTGGTCCGCGGAGGTTTCTTGAGGCACATGGGCCGTCTTTAGGAATTTGATCAAGGATTTGGCATGAGCCTCAGAACAGAGTAATAGGGCCAGGATGGAAATTTTTGAAGGGGTTTGCCCCAGTTGTTCTACGACATCATAATCGCTTTTCTTAATTATTTTTAAAATCTCCTCCATTTCCTTTTGAGTGGTCTCGGGGATGACCAAAGGCTGAACCCTCGTCCTGACGGGCGCTTCTTGGATCCCCTTACCTTTATCAGCAGTAACAGTAGAGGGTACAGCTTCGGGAGTTATAATTTCTTCAATCACTGGAGTTCGTACAGATGTGTTGACTGGCACAGGAATAACTTTAGGAGCACTTGAGGGTCCGAAGATTGCCCTTGGAGGAGCAATCTCCGGAGAGAAGATTCTTCCGCTGCGGGTGATCTTACTTGTCCCCACAATATTTCCTATGTCAGGAGTCTCTTCATCGCAACTTTCTTCAACTGATTCGATCTGCTTAACACTGTGGTAGAAAATCACTCCTCCATAATTCCACGGTATTGTCTTGTTGGACTTGTATGAGATAGGCCCTGGAATTGTTATCTTCAGAGGTACAAACTTTGGATCGGGTGTAATCTTAACAGGTCTTTTGGAGACCTTGGAAAGATTGTCGGAAATGGTGATTATAGCAACATCATTTATTGGAGTAACAAGAGTAACAGGAGTTTTCTTGAAGATGATTTATTGATTCTCCATCAGGCGTTGGATGCCTGACTTCAATAGCGGACAGTCGGATTGCAAGGTCGAACAAAGGTAACAATCTTTTTCACGGACCGGGAAAATCCCGGCTTTCAACAGATTCATCTTGATCATTGGCAATGGAGTCATTAAGTCATCGACAGCAGCAACATAAAGATCTTCTATAACAGCATGGACATTATGACCATGTTTTGGCATTGGAGTGGATATCACATTAGGTTTTTCGGGCGCGTCGAATTCCACCTCCTTGGCATCTATTAAATCCTGGATCTTGTTCTTGAGGGCCCGACAACTGTTGGTGTTGTGCCCTATACCGTCTGAATGATAAGCACATTTAGCGTTGGCATGGTAAAAAGGGGAAGTTGTATTCGGATTTTGTGGTGGCTCTCTCAAGGTTGTAAGGTTTAACTTCAAGAGATGGGGGAGAACCTGGGCATGCGTCATATTTATTTTGGTGAATTTCCTAGCAGGCCTTCCCACCCTTTGTTGGTTGGTTCTGGATTGATCATTTCTAGGTTGATCAGCTGCAGTCTTTTGAATCATCACAGCCCCCACCGTTGGCTGGCGCTCCGCTCTTCCTCGACCTCTTTGAGAGTAAATAGATGACACCTCTTTCTTTGCTGGAAAAGGTTTTTTGACGGCAGCAGAAGCAGATGTATCCTTTTGAATCTTACCGCTCTTGATGCCAGCTTCAACTCGTTCACCGGTCAGAATTAATTCGGTGAATCCTGCAGACGAACTCCCTATCAGGTGGTTAAAGAATGGACCTGACAGCGTCCCCAAAAACATATCAACAAGCTCTCTCTCAGAAAATGGTGGCTGCACCCTTCCAGCCAAGTCCCTCCATTTCTGGGCTTACTCCTTAAAGCCTTCATTAGAAACCATACCCATACTCTGTAATCGAGTACGAGTAGGTGCTAAATCCGCATTATATTGATATTTTCTGTAGAAGGCAGCAGCCAAATCCTCCCAGTTATGTACATCAGATCTCTCAAGCTGATAGAACCAATCCAATTGCGTACCCGACAAACTATCTTGAAAAAAGTGGACCCACAGATCCTTATCAGAAGAATGAGGTTGGATCTTTCTGACGTAAGACCGCAGATGCATCTTTGGACAAGACAAACCATCGTATTTAGAAAATGTAGGCACCTTGAATTTAGGGGGAATCACAATCCCAGCAACCAACCCTAGCTCTTCGAAATCCAACCCAGACACTCTTTGTACCTCCATGGATGCCAAACGCTCTTCCAGATTCTTATACTTTTCATCTGCAGGAGGATACTGCTGCTCAGAGTAATCTTCATCCTCTTCTTCTTCTTCTTCAGCCTCAGACTCAAAGGGCACTGCAGCTCCCTTTACTTTGCCAACCCCTTCATCCAATGTCGAGGGGAAATCCAGGACTCTTCTATCTTGGTTCTCAAATCTTCTTCCCATAGTGGCCACACCAACTCTTTTCTTTTTCTTTTTCTCCTTCTCTTTTTCTAACAGTGCTTTAAGATCCTCCTGACCCTTTGCCAAGGTCATGAGGAGTTGTTGGAACTGTGAATTCTGCGCCTGTAGATCTTTGACTGTCTGCTCTATATCCATCTTGCTGAAATAAATAGCAGAGAGATAAGGAAACCTGGTGTGAAGACCTGTTTATGCATATGATGAATGATATATATTCATGTAATGCATTTAAGGATTCAAAAATTCAAATTTGTTGCAAACAAAAAATAACGCACGTCATATTAATAAGATAGAATTTGTTAGTTCATAAGTGCCCCATGGGAAAAAAAATCTAAGGTAAAAAGACATTGTGCATCCTCTTCGGTGTTATTTAGGTGTTGAGAGTCTGCTCTTCATGGAGTCGACGAGTAAGTTCTAAAACCTTCTTCTCACTGGCATAGAAGCTGGCTTCAAAAGTATTATGTTCTTCCTTGAGTTGTATCCAACTCTTTTGCAAATCTTCCAAAGATGTTGGCATGTCAGGATGTAGGAGGGTGTATGGAACCTCTCCTTCCCTAACAGGCTCTTTGATCATAGGCAGAATGCAGGGGTAAGGCATCATAAGACTCTGGGCACGGGTTCGTACCCACTTGAGGTAAGGATCAAGGGGGTGGAATTATTGTGTCCCAGTGTCTTACTGTCCACTTTTTTGGGCATCCTCCAAGCTCGGATAAACCTTTGTCGAAGTCCTTGAGCGTCGTTGTCGAAGTCAAAAACCAAGTCTGGAATCTGCATGTCATGAGGGCCATCCCTTCGAGCATATCCAAACTGTCTCAGAGCTAAACAAGGGTTGTAGCTAATTCCTCCTCTAATGCCAAGTAGTGGGACATTAGGTAATTCCCCACAACAATCAATGATGATGACATTTTCTCTGGACCGAGAACACCAATGAACATCAGAATGTGTAAGAGTCATCAACCGTTGTGACGACCTCAGGGCTTGTTCATTCTTCAAGATTGACTGGGGAAGGTGAGAAATAAACCACCTTGCTAGAAGAGGAGTACAGAACATGAGAACACCTCTTTTCCTCATTGTTCGTGTGTAAAATGAGTGGAGGATGTCCCCAAGCAATGTAGGCACAGGATTCCGAGATGTGAAAATCTTGACAGCATTCACATCTATAAGCAGATCAAGGTTTGGGAACAAGACCAACCCATAGATGATAAGTGCTACAATCTCCTAAAAAGCTTGCAGATCTAGAGAATTCCAGCATTCTTGTGCCTTCTCAAACAGAAACTTTACCAAGAAACCCTTGACACCACTTATGGTTTCCCAATGACCTTTGATATCAGATGGTTGCAAGTGTAAGGCTTGAGCAACATTTTCAGGCTTTGGTTCTCTTTCAGTACCGTTGTAGGCTAGTTGATGGAGAATAGGAAATCTCAGGAGTTGATAAAATTCCTCCAAAGTAGGCACTAGTTGGTAATCAGGAAATGTGAAGCAGTGGTGTAGGGGGTCAAAGAACTGGAAGAGAACTTTCACCATGTATTCTTCAATGTTGGAGTTGACCAAGTTGAGAAGTCTACCATGTCTTTCACTGAAGGGAGAATTCTCTGGAATCTTGGAAACAACTCCTTGAGCTGAGGAGGGATTCTCACAAGGTTGACTTGAATTGTTTTCCTGCGAAGAGATTCCATAACCTACAAAACAGGAACAAAGATGAAGATCCAAACCCTTGAAATGGTTAGTGGATGCATATGATGCTTTATGATGTTCATGATGTATGTACAAGTATATGTACAAGCAAGTCACACAAGTTCCTAGTTCAGGCTTACATGGGGTTTCATAGGTAAGTACCCTCTTGAAGTTAGTTAGCTCAACCTGTCCTATAAATAGTAACCGGGTTCTAAGGAGCTCAATATCACTGGATTATTTTCTGTGTTCATTGTTTCAGTTTAGCCACTTAACTGGCGACCAAAATATTCCAAGAAAATAACCCTCAATGAGTGTAGTATCGAGTATCTACCAACTTCAGACTGCACCAAAGTCGTTCATCTCATTACCCCTAAAAAGGCCAAGATGGTCAAGTAAAGGTTCTAAAAGTCCATTAGTGCTTCATGACATCACTCAGCAGCCCCGTATTCTCTTTGATTGACTCAAAGGCTACTGGTACCCACAAATATGTCGCACTAATATAGCTATTGCTTCAACCATGTCGGTATACCCCGCAGAGTTTCCACAACGTATTACTATTTACCTATGAATGTTTCCAAAATCCGGGTAGAGGATTTCAAACCAAAACAATATAACTAAGTGTAAAGCAATCAAAGCAAACAAGGTAAGCATGTAAAAGTGATCTAAACCCTAAGGGAACCCAACTTTTAGAGAATTCCCCAACAGAGTCGCCAGTTCTGCGATACGGTGGGAGAACTGACTTGAGGTTTTGCGTTTGTGTTCGCAAATGTTTTGGTTTAGCAAGAGTCGCCACCGACTTTTTATTTTATCCAAAGGAAAGGTCAAAAAGCACAGGAAAGACCTTTGAGATGTTTTCTTGGGTTCGGGGGTAGATTATGAAAAGGGAAGGTGCAAGCACCCTTTTTATCCATGGTTTTCCATGGGCTCTTAGTTACTTGTTTAGATCACTTGCTTTTGCTTTTCAATTGTTTGAAATGGTGCTTTGTGTGTGGTTTTTGAAAATGTTTTGAAAAGAGGTCATCGTTGTGGCAACCTTTGTAATGATTCTTGTTTGAATATATACAAAGGTGTTTGTCTTTTGAAAAGATGTTTCAATGTTTGAAAGTTTGTTTTGGGAAAATGTTTTGAAATTGTGTTGTGAGGTGTGTTTGAAAATAGCAAGGATGTTTTTGCAAGTTTTGATCAAGTAACTAAGAGTTGTCTATCCTATCTACTCAAGAGTCTTTCCTACACGTTTTTAACCCTTTTGACAGTGTTGTTTTACCATTACATTTGGTAAACAACCTTGTATTTGGATGTTAAACGGGACAGGCGCGGGTCATCGTATTGACCATGATAGCAACATTGCCAAGTGTCTTAGCAAATTTTTTTGAGGGACTAGATCATTTTGTATAGGCAACCAAGATAGTGTCATCAAGGGACTCTGATCTTTTGTTTTGTTTTTGTTTTGCCAAGATACTCAACATGCATAACATGGCCATTTTAAAGGCAACAAGTGGATGAAACCCTAAGGGTGCATGTGTGCATTGTGTTGTCATTTTCATGCATTTATATCTTGTATTAGGTCTAACTATTTGTTTTGATTTTGGATATTGCATACAAACCCTAATCACTATCATGGCATATTTGAAAGCATAAATGCATAAAATAAATCTACGACTATTACAACATTGATATGGGGAGGGGGATATAATTTTGAATGGGGAGTATTTGCAAGAAAATAAAACCCTAATATTTACTATTACATCCAAATTGAATTCTTTGCATCAAATAATAAATAAGCAATAAGCAATTTAAATATAAATATGCAAAATATTATAAATATGTAAAAAATGTTTTTGTTTATTTTTATGTATGTAAAAAATAAAATATTTAATGCATCAAAAATAATAAAAATGAAAGATTATTTTTATTAAGGGTAAAAACCCTAATTTTCTTTAAGAAAGTATATACACATTAAATATATTATTTATGTACAATAAAATAATAAAATATATACAAATGTCAAAAATAAAAATATATTAAAAAAATATTATTTAAGTATGTAAATAATAAAAATAAAAATATAATATTTTATTTATTATTTTCAAGTTTTTTATTAAAGGAAATAAAGTATATACTAATTAATAATTATTTTCATGTTAGAAAAATAAAATACAATACAAAAATAAATGTGAAAATTTATAAAAATATTTTTGGTAAGTTTTTATGTTTAGAAAAAATAGAATAAAATCAGAAATGAAAATAAAAATAGAAAAAATATCAAATAATAATGAAATGGGCCAGGGGGTGCAGTCAGTAAACTGGAGGTGTCAAAAGCAAGTCAAGGCCAAGCCCAGCCCAAATTGATCTTCGTCTTCATCCTTTGAACAAAAACGCGCTCCCTGTAACTTCAACTCTGTTTTCTCTATTCTTTGCATGAAATCAAAAACTCAAAACATGAAACTCATAGAGCATTAAACCACGATTCTAACCATATAAAAAACTTAATCTAACTCTCAAAGACCAGAGAGAATTTCTCTGGCCCTAATTTTTAACCTAACTTTTTCAGGAAGTTCATCAATCAAATTCTCTTAGCATACTTAACTTAAATGAAATTTATGCATATGTACAGCTTAAGGGCTATGAGTACTACATTTTTTATTCACAAACCTAAGCCTGATGATTCCTAAATAGAGAGATAGGAAGTTGCAAAATACATGTTTCAGTTGAACATGAGTATGGCAATGTAGAGCTTTTCAGTGAGGCCTGAGATGTTTGGGAGCTTGCTTAAACTTCCTCTGACCTTCCCCAATGCTTAGTTTGCTTTGGATGTGCTTGAACAAGCTTGTAGAAGTCAACCTGCACAAGCTGAAAACAGAAATGGTGAAGCTTGAAAATGGAGTTACAGTCAATGGCCAATGGTTGGGTTAGCTCAGGTGGGTTATATGGAAGGTATTGGAACTGGTTTGGGGTAAAACGCACGAGTAGTTTTTGTTATGCAACTCAAAGTGCAGGAACTGCCCTATTTTGCAAAAGGAAGGTGATTTTGTGTTTTGGAAGGCTTGAGGGTTCAATAACTCGTGTTTCTTGCTCAAGGTAATGTGTAAAACTTTCTTCAAATGCTTGCAAGAGTTGGTTATAAAAGATACTCAAGTTGTCTAGACTTTTGCACATTTCTTGGTTATGAAGCAAAAGGTGGGAAGTGACAAAGAGCAGGCCTGTACAGGCTAGCTCTAATCCTGCATACATTTTGTGAGCTTGGCCCCAAGTTTGTGTATTTGTTTTGATGTCCAAGATTTGGTTCAAGGCTCAAGAGATGCAATTTGACAAAAAGCAAGTTTTGACAAAAATGGCAATGTTGCCTTTTTGCTATTTTTGGATTAATCTCTTGTGTAAACCTCTAATGATCAGAACAAAGCTTCAATCCACTGGATTTGCATTTAATTCTTGAGTGTGGAAGGGTTTAGATACCTGTAATTAAGTATAAAAAATGCTGGATGGAAATTGCAACTTGTGGCAACATGAAACATGTCATGGATCAAAGTGAGTTTTTGCCAAATTCAAACCTTCGATTCTCCCTAACCATAAATGATTTTGTAGAGTTCTTGGACATTTTGGAAAGCTTATAACATGATATAAAATCCATATTTGAAATGAATTTTGATATTCCAAGTGGAACTAGGTGAAATATTTCCATGAAGATAGGTCAAAATCCTGCCTAAACTAGGGCAAAATTTCAATAAGTTAAAAGTTTCATGGACCCTTGTTCCAAAACTCATAACTTGCTATCCAAGCATCTTTTGGAAACACTTTGTGAATCAAAGTTGTATATTTTATGGAGGACTACAACTTTCATGTTGGAAGTTTTGTTTGAATCCAATTGCATCATGGTGAAAAAGTTGGGCAAAGTTGGGGAAAAATAAGAAAATTTCATAACTGAGAAAATTTCTAAGTTATGAAATTTTTCAATCTTAAACCCTAATTTGAAAAACTAGGTTTCTTGATGACCAAGTTTCATGTTTTGACACATCTTGATTAAAAATGACCCTTGGCACTTGATTTTGACCAAAAAGTCAAAGTTTGACTTTTCACTGTATAGTTGATTCTTGATCAGTTGACTGGAAAATTCATCTGTCAATCCAATGCAATTGAGATATTTTGAACCTTGTGAATAGGTCAAGATGATGCCATTGAGTCCTTGAATCCATGCTTGAACCCAATTTGCCATTGGCTAGGTGAAAAGTCAGAAATTGCCCTTTTGCAGTCAAAACCCTAAAAATGACCATTTTGCACTTTTGATGATCTGATCAAATTTCTTGGGGAGTTGTGGTCCAAACTTAATCAAATGGTTCATATGAGCTTATAATTTTGATATGGATCAAAATTTATGAGGTTTGACTGTAAATTGGCCACAATTGACTTTTTCCCCAATACAGTTGATTTTTAGGTCAACTGTCCAATTGACTGGGCAAAAATTTGATTCAAAGCTTGAAACTTGGTATAGGCAATCTTATAAGTCCAAAATGAAGCATGAAAGTCACATTGGGTATTAGAAGTCCAAAATTCCTTTTTCAAACTCAAACCCTAATTTAGGTCAACAGTGCAAGAAGATGTCTTGAGCAGAGCAAACCCTAGCTTGGTCTTGAGTTCAAAGAGTCTTGTGAGGAGAAATCTTGATAAAATGAGAGGGAAAATTTTGGGGTACAACAACAGGCTATGGAAGAAACCTTTAATGGATCCTCATCAGAAGAAGATGAATTGTCTCTTCTCTCCAGAAGGGCCAATCAACTGTGGAAGCAGAGACAAAGGAAATTCAGAAACTCGAGAAGATCAGAGAATCAAAATGAATCCTCCTCCAGATATAGAAAGTCTGAGTCCTCCTTTGGACACAGAAGATCTGAAGCTTCTTCAGGACACAGAATGTCAAATAACAAAGACATCATCTTTTATGAGTGCAATGAACAAGGGCACTACAAAAGTGATTGTCCAAGGCTTCAGAAGGAGAAGCCCAAAAAGAAGTTCTTCAAGGAGAAGAAGAAAAGCCTCATGGCAACATGGGACGATTCAGACACTTCTGATGTTGACTCAGAGTCAGATGATGAAAGAGAAAACATAGCTCTCATGGAAAATGTGTCAGAAGACAATAAAGCTTCTGGTTCAGACTCAGAATCAGACACAAAAGAGGTATTCCCTGATTTCACTGTTAATTTTACTAAGGCTGAATTTGCAGAAAGCCTGAATGAAATTCTGGAAAGGTATAAGCAAATCAGAGTCAAATTCAAGAACCTGAAAAGGGATCTTGTCTGACTCTGAAAAGACTGAGAGTCTTAGATTAGAGAATTTTGAGTTAAAAGAAAAGATTTTAAAATTAGAAAACGATTTAAAAAACTCTCAGAAAGAAATAATCTCAGAGACTCTCGGTAATGCTGATAAGATCATCAAAGAGTATGATCACAGCTTTCAGAAGTTTCTGGCTAAAAACATAGATAGAAGCAAGATGGCTTTAATGATTTATGGAGTTAGTAGGAATGAAAGAAAAGGAATAGGATACCAAGGTAAGGTATCTCCACCTAAGAAAGTCATGTACCTTGTTATAAAACGTACACCACTAAAGTCACACTTCACATATGGGCACACACATGACCGAAAATACACTAGTAGTGATTACTCTGTCAAACCAAAATTCAACCAGAATTTTGGTAAAACTGACAAACCAGGCCCAAAAAGATATGGGTACCTAAGGACAAAATTATATATGTAGCAGATATCTTTAGAAGCAAGGCTAAAATACCAGTCATGGTACCTGGACTCTGGATGCTCTCGACACATGACGGGAAGAAAGCATATGTTCCAAAGCCTGGAACTTAAACCTGGAGGCTACGTGGGCTTTGGAGGAAACCAAAGAGGGAAGATCATTAGTTCTGGAACAGTAGGTAATGGTAATCTTCCTTCTATCAATAATGTGCTTTTAGTAGATGGATTAATGCATAACCTGTTATCCATAAGTCAGTTAAGTGATAACGATTATGATATAATCTTTAATCAAAATTCATGCAAAGCTATTAGTCAGAAAGATGGAACTATCCTTTTTAGTGGAAAGAGGAAAAACAACATTTATAAGATAAAAAATTTTGAACTAAAAAGTCAGAATGTAAAATGTCTTCTCTCTATTAACAACGAGCAATGGGTCTGGCAAAGAAGATTGGGGCATGTTAGTATGAGAAGAATATCTCAGATTAATAAACTCAATCTGGTCAGAGGACTTCCTAATCTGAAGTTCAGCTCAGATGCTCTGTGTGAAGCATGTCAGAAAGGAAAATTTGAAAAACCTGCTTTTAAATCTAAAAATGTTGTTTCCATCTCTAAGCCATTAGAACTTCTTCATATAGACTTATTTGGACCAGTGAAAACTGCTTCTGTTAGTGGCAATAAGTATGGGTTAGTGATCGTAGATGACTATAGCAGATGGACATGTATAAAGTTCTTAAGACACAAGGATGAGTCACATTCTGTGTTCGTTGCATTCTGTAACCAAGTTCAGAATGAAAAGGATCTTAGAATTGTCAAAGTCAGAAGTGATCATGGTGGAGAATTTGAAAATAAAAAATTTGAAAATTTTTTTAATGAAAAAGGCATCTTGCATGACTTCTCTTGTCCTAGAACTCCCCAACAAAATGGAGTTGTAGAACGAAAGAATAGAACATTGCAAGAAATGGCCAGAACCATGATCAATAAGACTAACATTTCTAAGATCTTCTGGGAAGAAGCAATTAACACAGCGTGTTACATTCAGAATAGAATCGCTATAAGACCTATTCTAGAAAAGACTCCATATGAATTGTGGAAGAACAGAAAGCCCAACATTTCTTATTTCCATCCTTTTGGATGCACCTGTTTTATTCTGAATTTTAAAGATCATCTGAACAAGTTTGACTCTAAAGCACAAAAGTGTATTATGTTAGGATACTCTAAACGCTCAAGAGGGTACAGAGTATACAATACAGAAACACAGATTGTTGAAGAGTCAATCAGTGTTAGATTTGATGATAAGCTTGACCCTCAAAAGTCAAAGCAGAATGAATTGTCTGCAGATATAGAAGTTGAATTCACAGGTACTGAAGACAACCCATCAGAAGTTCCCAACAAAACGCTTCAACAACTTCAGAAAGAAATATTACAAGTGATCATGTACCTTCTGTTTATCAACTCCAGAAAAGGTTATCCAGAAGCAGCATAGCTCACCCAGAAGATAAGATCCTTGGAAAGAAGGATGATTCAATCAGAACAAGATTAACATCCAGAAACTCTGAAGAATCCCTCATGGTACTGGTCTCTCTGTTTGAACCAACAACAATTTATTAAGCTCTTCTGGACAATGACTGGATTCTGGAAATGCAGGAGGAATTAAATCAGTTCACCAGAAATGACATATGGTATTTGGTTCCCAAACCAAAAGGATTCAACGTCATTGGAATAAAGTGGGTGTTCAAAAACAAACTGAATAAGCAAGGAGAAGTCATCAGAAACAAAGCACGACTGGTGGCACAAGGTTATAGTCAGCAAGAGGGGATAGACTACACAGAAACCTTTGCTCTAGTCACCAGGTTAGAATCTATCAGACTCTTAATCTCCTTTGTTGTAAACAATGGCATCACTCTGTATCAGATGGATGTCAAAAGTGCATTCTTAAATGGTTACATAGATGAAGAGGTATATGTGCACCAACCCCATGGGTTTGAAAATTCCAAACACCCAAAATATTTTTTCAAACTAAAGAAGTCACTCTATGGTATGAAACAAGCTCCCAGAGCTTGGTATGAAAGACTAAGTAACTTTTTATTAGAAAAGGAATTCACCAGAGGGAAAGTGGACACAACCTTGTTCTGTAAGACATTTAAGAATGACATTTTAGTTTCTAAGATTCATGTAGATGATATCTGTTGTACCCCAAAATTTTCCATCTCACTTATCAAGAATTTGCTCACAAGATCTCCTTGGGCTCAAGACTGCACTAGGGTTTGATCAACTCAAGACACCTCCTTAGGCACTGATGACCAAAATTAGGGTTTGAGTTTGCACAAGGATTTTTGAACTATCAATGCTTAATATGACTTTCATGGACCATTATGGACCCCCAAGATTACTCATGTCAAGTTTCAAGCCTTGGATCACATTTTGCTCAGTCAATTGAGCAGTTTACCTAAAAATCAGTTGTATTGGGGAAAAAGTCAACCATGGACAATTTACAGTCAAACTTCATAATTTTTGATCCACATCAACATTTTAAACCCATATGTATCATTTTATCAAGTTTGGACCACAATTCCTCAAGAAATTTTATCAAATCTCCAAAAGGGCAAAATGGTTGAAATTGGGGTTTTGACTGGGAAAGGGCAATTTTTTATTTTTGACCTAGCAAATGGTCAATTGGTTTAAGGCATAATCTCAAGAGTCTAATTCCATCATTTTGACCTAATGACATGATTCAAAACATTACAAAACCATTGAATTAAAAGATGAATTTTGCAGTCAACTGATCAAAAGTCAAATGTATACTAAAAAGTCAAACTTTGACTTTTTGGTCAAATTTAAGCACCAAAGATCACAATTCACCAAAATATGTCAAAATAGGAAACTTATTCATCAATAAATCAATAAATCAAGATTTCATTTTGAAAAGTCAAAATTTCTAAACTTAGAAATTTTTTTAAGTGCCAAAAATTTTATTTTTTCATAACTTTGAGCAATTTTTTCATTATGATGCAAGATGATTCAAGAGAAGCTTCCAACATGAAAGTTTTATATCTCCATGAAATCTACAACTTTACTTCACACAACTTCTTCCAAAAGTGCTTGGATCTCAAGTTATAATTTTATGAACATAGGATCATGAAACTAAACACTTAGTGAAATTTTGCCCTAATTTGGTCAGGATTTTGACCTATCTTCATGGCACTTTTTCATATAGTTCCAAGTGGGATCTTCAAAGGAAATTTAAATATGGGTTGTAGATAACATTTCAAGCTTTACAAAATGTCATATAACTCCTTAAGATCATTCTTGAGTAGGGAGAATCGAAGATATGAAGTTGGTGTTTTGTCACTTGAATTATAGGTCATTTTCATGATGAACACAAATACAATTCCAATGTTAGGCTGCATAATCTTTGCTTTGCAGGCCTCAAACTTGTTTGTCATTCCATAATTAATGTATTACACAAACTTTTGAGCTATAATCCAAGTGGTTTAAGCTTTATCCAATTCACATTGCCATTTTGGGAAGAAAGTTAACAATACGTTTCTTGTAAAGCAAGCTTTTTGCATAAAGTTCACATTGAGCCTCTAACTTGTTACCTATGATCACAATCCATCCACAGAGTCAGAAGCAAGCTTGTTTAAAGCATAACCACTATATCTTAGCAAGTACACAAGGCATTGAAACCTGTTTTCTCAAAAATCACATGTTATGCATAAACATATAATTTCAAATTCTGATCAACAACAAGTCTCTAAACTTGTTGCTTATAAATAGAAGCACTATTTGTGAGCTAGGAAACGAGCTTTAAGACCCTTAAACTCACTCAAACTCCCTCTAGCTAGAAATTGTCTCAAAACACCATTGTTGTGCAAGTTCTGACTTTACATACCAAACTCCAAATCCCCTCCTGCGTTCTTTGGCCTTTCACTTCTAAAAGCTTCTAAACATCAAATACAAACCATCCAAAGTCCATTTGCTCAACTGTAACACCTCCATCATCAAGTTCCATTTTAAAAAATAGGGGTCTGCAACTTGACTTCTCCAGAGCTCCTCAACCACTTTCAGCTCAAGTTAATCGTTGCATTAGCTTCCTGGGACCTTAGGGAAGCTAACCTAATCCTTGCAGCACTTTGAATCAAGCTCGTTTGCATTTCACGACTTCCAGTTTTTAGGTATTTTTCTTGAACTCCTATCTCATTAATTGGGCATTGTTAGGCTTGCATTTGTGAAGATAAAATGTAGACCTCATTGCCACGAAGTTGTACATATCCATAGTTTGCATTTACATGGCCTGAGCTTAGAGAATTTTAGAGTTGAAGTTTCTGAAATTTTTAGGGTTCAAATTAGGGCCAGAGAAATTCTCATTTATCTTTGACTTTTAGCTTTAGTTATTTACATGGTTAGATTCGTGAGGAAGAATGCAACAACTTTCCTTTTGTCATCTTCCATTTTTGTTGAGAAATGAAGAAGTTACAGGTACACCGACTGGAGGTTGAAGATGAAGTCATCAGGACTTGATTTGCCTTATATATTTATTGTTTTGTTTATATAAACTGATGTATAGCCACCCTTGTGGTAAAGCGCAGGCCTGTTAACCTTTGGGACCTGGGTTCGAGCCCCAGTGGTACCCATTTTGTGTTTTTACATATTTTTGCATTTTCTGACCTTTTTTCCACGGCGCCTGGGCCTTTGGCCTTTTTGTTTTTTTTTACTAACTAACATCCCTGCCTGCTTATGCACCCCTGGCCCAATTTACTTTATTTTCTTAATTTTATTTGTTTTTTTTTTCTTAATTATTTTTCACTAATATTAAAAATCATAAAAAATATTAAAAAAAATTATCTTCATTTTAATTTAGTTTATTTTATTTATCTCACCAAAAAAATATTTTTATTAACTATACTTTATTTATTTAAATCACCTTGTAAATTTAATTAAAACTAGGTTAATATTTATTTTTTCTTTTGCACCTATTAAAATATATTATTTTTTATATAAAAAATACTAAAAATATTTCATGATGTCATAAATATTTTCAAGACAAAAATACCAAAAAAATACCTTTTTCTAAACTTATTTTCTTTTAATCAACTAAATAGAATTAGGGTTTTATTCAAAATCTTTTCTTAATAAATTTAAACTTAATTACTTATTTTCTTTAAATTAATTAGGTTAAAACAATTTCCCTCTTTCTCATGAAAATCAAACAAAGACCCATTTTCTTTATATTTTGCATTTTTGTGGACTTATTCTTTTTGTACATTACTTGTTTTAATTCCTTGCACATTAATACCCATTCAATTTGGTTGTAATAGATTAACTAGGTTTACATTCTTGCAATCCCCATTCAATTTGTACACCCCCTCCCCTAAATGATGTAATAGCATAGTAATTTTAAATTCCGCAATTTATCGCTTTATATTCACATGCTAGTAATTAGGGTTTGTATGGAAAGAACAAAATCGATCAAATAGAAAACCTTAATTCAAGACAAAATCAAGCATGAAAACAATACATTTGCACACAAACACCCCTAGGGTTATCCCACTTGGTTTCCTTATACAAAATGGCCATATTACGCATGCACGGTATCTTAGCAAAAACAAGCAAATACAAGATCATAGTCCCTCGATGGCGCTATCTAAGTTGCCTTACAAATGATCTTAGTCCCTCAAAAAGAATGCTAAGATACCTTGCAACATTTCTAATCATGGTTATACGATGACCCACGCCCATCCCGTTTACATCCAAAGATAGGGTTGCTTACCAAATCAATGGTAAGACAACAATGTCAAAGGAAAAGAGAATGAACAAGAAAGACATTTGAGTAGGTAGATTGCTCTTGATTACTTGCTCCATTGCAAAACAAACATCCTTGTTATTTTCAAAACAATCACATACACTTTCAAACATCTTACAAAATTGAAAACATTTTCAAAAGATCAAACATATTTGTATACATTCTTACGAACGAGAATCATTACAAATATTTCCTAAACAATGGCCACTTTACAAAATACTTTCAAAAAACCACACAAAGCATAATTTCAAACAAAAGCAAGTGATCTAGCAAGTAACTAAGATCCCATGGAAAACCATGGATGAAAATGGTGCTAATACCTTCCCTTTTCATAATCTACCCCCCGAACTTAAGAAATAATCTCAAAGGTCTTTCCTGTGCTTTTTCACCTTTCCTTTTGGATAAAAGAAAAGTCGGTGGTGACTCTTGCTAACCGCAACATTTGTGATCAAACGCAAAACCCTCAAGTCAGTTCTCCCACCGTATCACAATATCATTTTTGGATCCACTAAACCTTCTCTGGGAAGAGAATTTGCAAAGTGCATGCAGGAAGAGTTTGAAATGAGCTTAATGGGGGAACTCAAATTATTTATGGGCATTCAGATAAACCAAACTCTATAAGGAACTTACATTCATCAGAGAAAATATGTCAGAGAACTTCTGAAGAAATTTGACCTCTTAGAATGTAAGCCCTCAAAGACTCTAATGCATCCCACGTGCATTCTGGAAAAGGAAGAGGTAAGTAAAAAGGTAGAACAGAAAATCTACAGAGGTATGATTGGATCTCTCCTTTATCTGAAGGCTTCAAGGCCTGATATTTTATTTAGTGTTTGCTTATGTGCTACATTCTAATCAGATCCTAGAGAATCTTACTTAACAGCAGTTAAGTGAATTTTCAAGTATCTGAAAGGTACTACTAATCTGGGTTTGTTTTATAGAAAATCCAATGAATACAACTTAGTAGGATACTGTGATGCTGACTTTACTGGGGACAGAGTACAGTGTAAAAGCAGTTTTGGAAGCTTCCAGTTTCTGGAAGACAATCTGATCTCGTGGACCAGCAAGAGACAGTCCACAATAGCTCTGTCAACTGCAAAAGTTGAATACATAGCAGCTGCTAGATGTAGCACTCAAAGGCTCTGGATGAAAAGTTGACTTGAAGACTTCAGCATATTTAAGAGTAACATTCATATCTTCTGTGATAACACTTATGCCATATGTCTCTCTATAAATCCCATTTTGCATTCTGGGGCTAAGCATATAGAAATAAAACATCACTTTATTACGGATCATATTCAGAAAGGAATTCTTACCTTAAAATTTATTGACACAGACCATCAATGGGTTGATGTATTTACTAAACCCCTTTCTGAAGATAGATTCAATTTCATTCTGAAACATCTCAGCATGAAATTGTGTCCAGAATAAAATGTTTTACTTGCATATCCTAACCCTCAGAACTTTATTGTTTTCTATAAACATCTGATCAACATGTCTTCAGAAGTTAAAAGTATAGTTGCCTCAGAATCCATCTATGAAGATCTGAACGTTTCATTTCAAGGATAGAGGCGTGCAGTTCACACCATCAAATATATGTCATCATATCACAAGCTACCTTCTGAGGCTGAACACACGTTCAAATTCTGAAGGGTCCAAGGCTCTGATTGGATGCATTGGGACACTTGTCATTCGTAATTGCTCAATATCTCTCTAAATCCCCTAATTTCAAGTTTCATTAATGCATATAATCATTACTTATTTTCTTTCTTACTGATTACGTTTTCTAAAAGAACCTATATAAACTCAATTTAGTATTTCATTCATTCACGTTTTACCATCTTCAATATTCACTCTTGTTCTAGTTTCTTTTTAAAAACCCTTTATGTCAATTTTCTTCAAAGAATCCGTGTGAACAATGGCATCATCATCAAGTCTCAAGAATCTCAACAGTGCTCCTGAATCTTCATCTACTGAACAATATGAGGAGCCCATTAGAATGCTACTCACTCTGATTGACAACCTTGAAGTTATCTATGAATTGATCGTTGATTTTGAAAGCTTACAAGAAAATGGGTTTAATCTGTATGAAGATGTAACTGCACAGGGATGGAACAAATACTTTGATCTTCTGTTGGGTCCAAGTTTTCCCATTCTTGTTAAAGAGTTTTGGATTCATGCTACGTCATCCAACCACTAGGTCACATCATATGTTATGGGGAAGAAGATAGTGATTACAGAAGATTTAATTGGGAAACTCATTGGATACAGTGGCGGTGGAGTCAGATGCATTGATATGGCTGATAAGTGCTCTGACCTAAAATCTATTGCTAGGGAAATCTTCACTTTAGGACATCCATCCAGCAAGATCAGAGACTTGAAGGACCATTACAGAATATGTGCTAGAATAATTTTGGGATGTATCAATCACAGGAAGCCTACAAGCTCCCCTAATTACATCAATATTGATCAACAGTTTCTGATTTAATTCATTGCAAAGAAGATCAAGATAAACCTTCCACATTTTCTCTTCAACCATCTCAGAACAAGTGTGAAAGAGATAATAGAAGAAGAAATAACATTAAGAAGGAACCAACAATTTCTTCTCATGAGGTCATCACTTCTAAGAGAATCCCTCTAAAGGAATTTCCACTATTTTATGAGATATATGACTCTCCAGAGATTATAGTCAGATACCTTGAAGCTTGCAAGGCTGATGGAACTATTCTAGAAATCAACATCCAAGATCTGCATAAGCCAGCTCCAGAGGTTATGCTAAAGAAATCCAGAAAGAGGAAGGTAGCAGGAGAAGGATCCTCTCATAGGACACCTGTTGTACCCCAAAATTTTCCCTCTCATTTATCAAGATTATTCTCACAAGATCTCTTTGACTCAAGACTGGATTAGGGTTTGACCAGCTCAAGACCTCTCATCATGCACTGATCACCCAAAATTAGGGTTTGAGATTGTACAAAGATTTTTGGACTATAAATGCTTCATATGACTTTCAAAAATCATTATGGACCCCTAAGATTACTCATAACAAGTTTCAAGCTTTGAATCACATTTTTGATCAGTCAATTGGATAATTGACCTAAAAAATTAGCTGTATTGGGGAAAAAGTCAACCATGGCCAATTTACAGTCAAAATTCATAATTTTTTATCCACATCAACATTTTAGACTCATATGTATCATTTGATCAAGTTTGGACCATAATTCCTCAAGAAATTTGATCAAATCATCAAAAGGGCAAAATGGTCAAAATTAGGGTTTTGACTGAGAAAGGGCAATTTCTGGTTTTTGATTTAACAAATGACCAATTGATTTGAAGCATGATTTCAAGGGTTCAATTGTATCATCTTGACCTAATAACATGGTTCAAAACATTGCAGTTCCATTGGATTGACAGATGAAATTTGCAGTCAACTGATCAAAAGTCAACTGTATACTGAAAAGTCAAACTTTGACTTTTTGGTCAAAATCAAGTGTCAAGGATCACAATTCATCAAATCATGTCAAAATGTGAAACTTTTTCATCAATAAATCAAAGATTGAAGATTTGGTTTTGAATTTTGAATTTTTCTTAACTTAGAAATTTTTCTAAGTATAGAAATTTTCTTATTTTTTCTCAACTTTAAGCCATTTTTTCACCATGACACAAGATGATTCAAAGAAGGTTCTCAACATGAAAATTGTATATCTCCATGAAATCTATAACTTTTCTTCACAAATTTTTCCCTAAATATGCTTGGATCTCAAGATATAATTTTCTGAATACATGCCTATGAACTAAAATAACTTAGTGAAATTTTGCCCTAATTTAGGCAGGTTTTTGACCTAACTTCATGGCAATTTTTCACCTAGTTCCAAGAGTAATATCGAAATGCATTTCAAAGATGAGTTATATAGAACATTGAAAGCTTTCCAAAATGTCCAAGTACTCCTTGAGATCATTTTTGAGTAGGGAGAATAGAAGAGATAAAGTTGGCAATTTCTCATTTTGATTTCAAGCCATTTCATGAAGAACAAAATTCAAATCTGAACCTATGTTGCCTAATCCTTGCTTTACAGGTATCAAACTTGTTTTTCACTTCATAATTTAATACTTACACAGATGATAAAGCCTTAATCCAAACACAAGAGTCTTTATCCAAGCTTTAATTCCATAAATGACACAAAGTTGTCATTGCCATTTTAGAAAAGCATAACTTTTGCAATTTTTCACTTCTTGCGCATTGGACCTATTTTCTATGCATACACAAGTCCTATAAAACAAAAACAAGTTGCCTAGAACTTGTACCAACTCCAAGCAGGCCAGTACAAGCATATAAAGACTTGTCTCCTCACTTTGCTTCAAAAGCAAGTAAAAGTGCAAAAAGCCTATAACTCAAAAATCTGTTGTGGAGTTGACTTGAAATATTCTCTATACTTATACACAAAAAATTTTCAACTTAGAACATGCTTGCTCAAGGCCATAAACTCTCCAAAACTCCCTATCACCAAAAACCTGTTAAAAACTTGCAGTTTGAAACCAAGCATAGCAATCCAGAAATTTACTCGTGTGTTTCAAGTTCTAATCACTCAAACACTTAACCTACCTTATATCTAAGTGTTCCAGACCATCATTCCTTCACTTTAACACCTCCTTCTCCATCTCCCATTTTTGCTTTTTAAGCTTGCAGATTGACTTGGACAGAGAGATCCAAGCACTTTCAAAGCAAGGTAAGGATTGGAACACACTCAGGGTGGTTCAGGCAAGCTAAAGGAATCTTCAGTCCTTCATAAATCTCACTCAAACTCCATTCACGATCTCAGCTGAAAGAGGTAAGAACTCCAACTTCTATATCTTCATACAGGAATCTATTGGTCATGATTTGTGAAGATAAAATGTAGATATCCTTGTGCTAAAACCAACCATATTCATAAATTTCATTTATATTCATTGTGTATAGGGAATTTTAGAATTCAAATTTCTGTAAAAATTAGGTTTGAAATTAGGGCCTTTTAAATTCGCTTTGATCTTTGATTGTTAGTTTACATGATTTACATGGTTGAAATTGTGGGAAAGAGTACTATCATTTTCATATTGGAAGTTTCCATTTTCATGGAGAAATGAGAAAGATACAGAGGTTCTGGGCAGCTTGAGGAAGAAGATGAAGTACAGGGCAAGGAGGCTTTATATGTTATGTTTTTCTTGTTTCATATATTATATTTTGTTTTTTTTATTTTATTTTCTCATAAAAAAAAAATTTTAGTTATGTATTAACTTTTTTTTCCTAATAAACTTGTAAGTAAAAAATAGAATTAGATTAATTATTTATTATTTTCTCACACTTATAAATATTTATTTTAACATATTAAAATGACTAAATATTTTCATAAATACTATTTATTATTTTAAGACAAAAAATACACAAAAATAATACTCAAAGAATTTTATTTTCTTTTAAAATTAGAAATTAGGGTTAACCACATTTTCAAGAAATATTTTCCTTTTCTTAAATCATTAGGATTAGGTCAAAACTCTTTTGCACATGAAAAAAACAAAGCAAAAACCTTTGTCTTGCATATATATATATATATATATATATATATATATATATATATATATATATATATATATATATATATATATATATATATATATATATATATATATATATATATATATATATATATATATATATATATATATATATATATATATATATATATATATATATATATATATATATCATTGCATATTTAAATTATATGGTATATTGTTTATTCAAATACTTGTACAAATTTAATTTGGTTGTAATAGCTTAATTAGATTTACATTATTGCAAATCCCCATTCACAATTTGTATACCCCCTTCCCATAAGATGTTGTAATAGCGTAGCAATCTTTAAATTACACAAACACCTACGCACTTTTAAAACATCTTACAAACATTGAAAACATTTTCAAAAAGACAAACATCTTTGTATACATTCTTACGAACGAGAATCATTACAAAGATTTCCTAAACAATGGCCTCTTTTACAAAATACTTTCAAAACCACACCAAGCACAATTTCAAAACAAACAAAGCAAGTGATCTAGCAAGTAACTAAGAGCCTGTTGAAAACCATGGATGAAAAGGGTGCTAACACCTTTCCTTTTCATAATCTACCCCCCGAACTCAAGAAACAATCTCAAAGGTCTTTCCTGTGCTTTTTCACCTTTCCTTTTGGATAAAAGAAAAGTCGATGGCGACTCTTGCTAACCTCAACATTTGTGATAAAACGCAAAACCCTCAAGTCAGCTCTCCCACCGTATCACAGAACTGGCGACTCTGCTGGAGAAATTTATAAAAGTGGGGTTACCTTAGGGCTAGATCATATTTATTTGCTTACATTGTTTGACTCGTATGCTTTAAATTATGGTTCTTTGTTTGGGTTTGAAATCCTCTACCCGGATTTGTGATACATTATAGGTAAATAGCAATACGTTTTGGAAACTGTACGGGGTATACTGACATGGTCTAAGCAATAGCTATGTTAGTGTGACATATTTGTGGGTACCGGTAGCCTTTGAGTCAATCAAAGAGAATACGGGGCCGATGAGTGATGTCATAAAAGCACTAATGAACTTCTAGAACCCTTTACTTGACCAACTTGGCCTTTAGGATATAGTGAGATGACCGGCTTTGGTGCAGTCCAAAGTTGGTAGATACTCGATACTACACCCATTAAGGGTTGGTTTCTTGGGATATTTCAGTCACCATTAAAGAGGCTTGAGTTGAAACAATGACCAAGGAAACAATCTGGTGATATTGAGCTCCTTAGAACCCGGTTACTATTACTAGGACAGGTTTAAGCCAACTAAACTTCAAGAGGGTACTTAACTATAAAACCCCGTGCAAGCTTAAACTAAGAACTTGTTTGTTTTGTTTGTATATGCATACTTGTACATAACATCATATGAACATCACATGCATCCACTAACCATTTCAAGGATTTTGGATATTCATTTTGTTCTCATTTTGTAGGATATGGATTCACTTCGCATGAAAACTATCCAAGTCAACCTTGTAAGAATTCCTCCACAACTTAAGGAGCTAGCTTCAAGGATCCCTGAGAACTCTCCATTCACCGAGAGGAATGATTGTCTACTCAACTTGGTCACCTCCAACACAGATGAGGATATGATGAAAGTGCTCTTCCAGTTCTTTGATCCTTTGCACCATTGCTTCACATTTCCTGACTATCAGCTTGTGCCTACTTTGGAAGAATTTTCCCAACTCTTGAGGATTCCCATTCTCAATCAACTACCTTTCAACGATACGGAAAGAGACCCAAAGCCATAAGAGATTGCTCAAGCTCTGCACTTACACTCATTTGATGTCACAACTCATTGGGAAACTAGAAGTGGTGTCAAAGGCTTCTTGGAAAAGTTCTTGTTTGAGAAAGCCCGAAGTTGTTGGAATTCCTTAGACTTGTAAGCCTTTGAGGAAATTGTGGCTCTTCTTATCTATGGGATGGTCTTATTTCCCAATTCTGACCAACTCATAGATGTGAGCACCGTCAAGTTTTTCATGTCACGCAACCCGGTGCCTACATTGCTAGGGGATATCCTACACTCTTTTCACACTTGCACAATGAGGAAAAAAGGTGTCCTTATGTGTTGAACTCCTCTCATTGAAAGTTGGTTTATTTCTCATCTTCCCCAATCAGTCTTAAATAATGAGCAAGGTTCAAGGTGGTCACAAAGGTTAATAACGCTCAAACATTCAGATATCCATTGGTGCTCCCGATCCAAAGAGAATGTTATCATTGTTGACCGTTGTGGGGAATTCCCCAATGTCCCTCTACTTGGAATTAGGGGAGGAATCACCTACAACCCATGCTTAGCTTTAAGACAGTTTGGTTATGCCCGAAGGGATGGCCCACACGAGATGTTGATTCAAGGTTTGGTATTCGACTACGACAATGACAATCAAGGTCTTCGCCAGAGATTCATCCGAGCTTGGAGGATGCTAAACAAGGTGGATAGCAAGAATTTGGGGCACAAGAATTCCATCCCTCTTGAGCCTTACCTCAAATGGGTATGAACCCATGCTCAAAGTCTTATGATGCTTTATCCTTCCATCCTTCTGGTGATCATTGAGCCTGTTAAGGAGGGAAAAGTTCCATACACTATCCTACATCCTGACATGCCCACATCTCTTGAAGGCCTACAAAGGGATTGGATACAACTCAAAGGAGAGCGAGATACTTTCGAAGCCCAATTCTACGCAAGCGAGAAGAAGGTTTTGGAACTCACTAGGCTACTTCATGAGGAGCATACTCTAAATGCCTACATAGCACCAAATAGGATGTGCACTACTTTTTATCTTAGAGTTTTGTATTATTTTTTCCTAGGGGCATTGATGTACTTAAACTTTATCTTATTAATATAACGTGTGTTTCCTTTTTGTCTAAAACGAACTTGAAACTTTGAAATCCTTGAAAACATTGCATATGCATGTATCATTCATCATAACATAAACAGGTCTTTTGCAACAAGTTTCCTAATCTCTCTACTGTTTATTTCAGTAGGATGGATCTCGAACAGAAAATCAAACATCTCCAGGCTCAGAACACGCAGTTTCAACATTTTCTCATGACCCTAGCCAAGGAGCAAGAAGAGTTGAAGACTCTGCTGGCTGAGGAAAGGAAAAAGAAAATAAAGAAAGTCACCGGGGTTTTAAATATGGGGAGAAGATTTCAGGGGCAGACTAGAAGAACCTTGAATTTTGCAACAACGTCTGGTGAAGGAGAGGGGAAAGGAAAGGAAACAGCGGTTCCGTCAGAATCTGAAGAGGAGGAAGAAGAGGAAGACTACTCTGAGGAACAGTATCCTCCAGCTGATGATAAGCACAGACATCTCGAAATGCGTTTGAGCGCTATGGAAATACAAAAGGTGCCAGGCCTAGACTTTGAAGAATTGGGATTAGTGTCAGGGATTGTGATTCCACCGAAATTCAAAGTGCCTTTTTTTGCAAAATATGATGGAGTGTCATGTCCTAAGATGCACCTCTGATCATATGTGAGAAAGATCCAACCACACTCCACTGATAAAGACTTACGGGTGCATTTTTTCCAAGATAGTCTATCTGGAACACAACTCGACTGGTTTTACCAACTAGAAAGAGCCAACGTCTATAATTGGGAAGATCTTGCCGCAACTTTCTACAAGCAGTATCAATATAATACTGATTTGGCGCCTACATGTACTCAACTTCAGAGTTTGGCTATGGCTTCCAATGAGGGTTTCAAGGATTACGCGCAGAAATGGAGAGATCTAGCTGGAAGAGTTCAACCCCCTCTATCTGAAAGGGAATTGGTGGACATGTTCTTAGGCACTCTATTGGGCCCTTTCTTCAACCATCTAATTGGAAGCTCATCTGCAGGATTTATTGAGTTAATACTGACCGGAGAGAGGGTGGAAGCTGGCGTAAAAAGTGGAAAGATTTAGAAGGATTTATCTTCTTCTACATATGTGAGGAAGCCTTTTATTGGGAAGAAAGAAGTAGTTGTTGTATATCCACAAAGGAACCAAGGGAGGGCCGAACACCGACCAATGGTAGGGGCTGTTATGTTCCCAAAGCCTACATCTGATCAACCAAGAAGTAATCAATCGAGGGTGGAAAGGCGAGTCAGGAAATTCACCAGAATCAATATGACTTTGTCCCAAGTATTACCGCATCTTCTGAAATCCAATTTGGCAACTTTAAAAGAAGCTCCAAAAAACCCCAACACAGCGTCCCCTCATTATCACCCAAATGCCTGTTGTGCAAGTCCGGGTCACGACACTAACAACTGTTGGGCCTTGAAAAACAAAATTCAAGACCTTATAGAGGCAAAAGAAATTGAGTTTGATGCGCCCGAGAAGCCAAACGTCATTTCTGCTCCTATGCCCAGACATGGTCACAACACCAATGATATTGAAGAAGATTTGTTTGTTACCACAGTTGATAAACTCGTGACTCCACTCTCAATCATTAATATAAACTTGTTGAAAGTCGGTGTTTTCCCGGGTTGTAATGAATATTTCCACCTCTGCTTATCCTCACCAACTAATTTCCTTTTGTTGAAAACAGGCATTCAACGCTTTATAGACAACAAAGCGATCTTGTTTGAAAGTACTCCCGTTTCACTTGTTCCTATTAAAGAAGTTTCAATCATCACCATCTCCGCCAATTCTTCCAGGGTCCCCAAAAGACCCGTTAGAATTACATCGGTTCCAAAACCCACTCCTCTTATAATCACAATGCATGGGCCAGTCCCATATGAATCAGACAAATTTGTATCATGGAATTACGGTGGGGACATCTACTACCATGACATCAAACAAGATGGGATGGCCGCCAAAGAGATAAACTCCGAAGAAGAAGACTCTGACATTAGCAATATTGTCGGAACCAGTAAGATTACCCGAAGCGGTAGAATCTTTTCTCCAGAAATTTCCCCCCCCCCCCAAAGGCAGTTTTTGGACCCATGGCTGCTCCAAAGGTTACTTCCGTACCAATAATCATCTCTTCAAGTGCTCCTATTGACGAAGACGATACAACCCCTGCTGTCATTCCTACCAACACTCCTGCTGCTGAAACTCGAGGAAAGAGTATTCAAGTGGAGCCTGTCCGGACCAAGGCTCAATCACTGATTATCCCTGAGACTTCCAAGAAAGAAATGGAGGAGATTCTAAGAATAATCAAGAGGAGCGACTACGATGTAGTTGAACAGTTGGGGAAAAATCCCTCCAAAATCTCCATGTTGGCATTGTTGTTGTGTTCCGAGGCACATGTGAAAGCCCTGGTGAAGTTCCTAAAGACAGCCCATGTGCCGTAAGAGACGTCTGCTGGTCAATTTCAAGATTGCATGGACAGCTTGACAGCGGATAACGACCTAGGCTTCTCAGATGCTGATCTGACACCAAGGGGAAGAAAGCACAACGAGGCATTGCATGTCTCTGCGGAATGTAGAGGAACAACTCTGGACCGTGTCTTGGTGGACACTGGCTCATCTTTGAATGTTTTACCGAAGAAAGCTCTCGACAGACTAGACTGCGAAGGACTGACGTTGAAGCCAAGTAACATTGTCGTAAGGGCATTTGATGGCTCAAAGAGGATGGTGCACGGGGAGATGGATATCCCCATAAAGGTCGGGACTCAGACTTTCAATTCAACCTTTTATGTAATGGACATCCGCCCCTCTTACTCCTGTCTGTTAAGACGGTCGTGGATACATAATGTCGGTGTTGTCACCTCTACACTGCACTAGATGCTGAAATATCCGGTCCAAGGAAAGATTATCACTGTCCACGGAGAGGAAGAATATATGATTAGCCACCTCAATTCCTTCAGGTATGTGGAATTGGACGGCGAGTTCATTGAAACTCCTTTTCAACATTTCGAAGAAGTCCTCCAAGAGGTGGCAGTGACCAAAGTTGTGTCCCGGATTCCCAAGATTACAAGACCTCCACTCCGGATGTCATCTCTGAAGGACGCCAATGCAGTAGTAGA
Organism: Vicia faba; assembly: GCA_948472305.1. NCBI lineage: Eukaryota > Viridiplantae > Streptophyta > Magnoliopsida > Fabales > Fabaceae > Vicia > Vicia faba. Next base: position 1,233,619,945 of record OX451738.1, read on the forward strand.
GGAAGGTGAATGCACCATCTGGGGGAAACTTTCGGATATTCCGTATAAATCTGACAAGTTTGGCTTAGGTTTTACTTTAATTGCTCAGAAGGCTATACGCTGTACCCGTGCTGGAGAGCCACCCTTAAAGATTAGCAACCGAGAGGTCAATGCGATAGAAGATGGTGAAGAGGATTGCATCTTGGAGGATTGGATCTTTCCGACTATCGATGGAGGACTCTGCAATTGAGAGGCCAGAGACTTAGTCCCATTAACTTTCATCCCTCAGTAATTTATCTTTCACATTTATTTGGATATGCATTATATTGAAAAACAATTTGCACTCTAAAAACCTTGTGTCTTACCCAAGGCACAATGGTCCATTTGTAAGGGTTATTATTTCATCTTCATATGACATTCAATAAATCATGGACGTTTTTTTGCATACAAACTTTTTTGCTCATTGCTTTTCTTTTACATTTTTTTAAGGATGGCTATACCCTTACACACACCCACACTCACAAATGCAGGTACCCCTCCATTCTGGATCCCATGGGTAACAATACTTCTATGGCCTTTTGTGACTCTGAAGATCTAATCTACCAAGCCGAAGACAAAGGTGGGAAAGATTGTGAAGTACCAGGGGAACTGGCCAGATTACTACAACAAGAGGAAAGAACCATTCAGCCTTACGAGGAACCTGTGGATACAATCAACCTGGGAGCCGAGGAGGATAAAAAGAGGTCATGGTGGGTGCCAATCTAGAGCCCAGTGTCAAGGAGCGTCTGATTCAGCTGTTGCATGATTATGTTGAGATCTTTGCCTGGTCATATGAAGACATGTCGGGACTTGATACAGACATCGTGGTACATCGTCTGCCTACAAGAGAAGATTGTCCACCAGTAAAAAAAAAGTTCGCCGCATGAGACCTGATATGCCCGAAAAGATCAAAGCAGAGGTCATGAAGTAATTCAATGTTGGATTCTTGGCTGTCACTTCCTACCCTCAATGGGTGGCTAACAATGTTCCCGTACCTAAAAAAGATGGCAAAGTACGAATGTGTATGGACTATAGAGATTTGAATAGGGCAAGCCCTAAAGATGATTTTCCACTTCCCCACATTGATATCCTGGTTGACAATACAACACAGCACAAAGTGTTTTCCTTCATGGATGGATTCTCAGGTTACAACCAAATCAAAATGGCACCTGAGGACATGGAAAAAACAACATTTTTCATACAGTGGGGCATATTCTGCTACAAGGTGATGCCATTCGGATTGAAGAATGATGGGGCAACCTATCAACGCTCCATGGTAGCTTTATTTCACGACATGATACATCATGAAATAGAGGTCTACGTAGACGATATGATAGCCAAATCACAAACAGAAGAAGAGCACTTGGATCACTTACAAAAGTTGTTTGAGAAATTGAAGAAGTACAAGCTAAGGTTGAATCCAAACAAGTGCATATTCGGAGTACGGTCCGGTAAACTCTTAGGTTTTGTCGTTAGTATCAAGGGTATTGAAGTCGATCCTGCCAAAGTTAAAGCAATACAAGAAATGCCTGCTCCTCGTACAGAGAAGGAAGTCAGAGGATTTTTGGGACGCTTGAACTATATTGCCATATTCATTTCTCACCTAACAGCTACTTGTGAGCCAATCTTCAAGCTATTGAAGAAAGATTAAGTAGTCAAATGGAATGATGAGTGCCAGGTTGCTTTTGACAAAATCAAAGAATACCTACAAGAACCTCCTGTATTTATGCCACCAGTCGAGGGAAGACCATTGATCATGTATCTAACTGTTTTAGAAAACTCAATGGAGTGTGTATTGGGGCAGCATGACCAGTCTGGCCGAAAAGAGCACGCTATTTATTACCTGAGGAAAAAGTTTACCGACTGTGAAACCAGATATTCACTGCTCGAGAAAACTTGTTGTGCTCTGGCATGGGCTGCTCACCGGCTAATATAGTATATGCTGACTCATACGACCTTATTGATATCTAAGATGGATCTGATAAAGTATATCTTCGAGAAGCCTGCTCTCTATGGGAGAATAGCGAGATGGAAGATGATCCTAATGGAGTACGACATACAGTATACTATCCAAAAATCTATAAAGGGCAGTGTATTAGCTGATCATCTTGTTCATCAAACTGTAGAAGACTATCACTCCATGAAGTTTGAATTTCCGGATGAAGACATCATGACATTAGACAACTGTGAAGAAATCAGGCCATATGACGGACCTGAACAAGGATCCCAATGGACCCTGTTCTTTAATGGATCATCCAATGCACTTGGTAATGGTATAGGAGCTGCACTCATATCTCCGGAAGGGTATTATACTCCCTTTATTGTAGGACTTTGCTTCAACTGTACAAACAACACGGCAGAGTATGAAGCATGCATCTTTGGTCTCAGAGCTGCCATAGACTTGGGAATCAAATCTTTAGATGTGTTTGGAGATTCAGCTTTGGTCATTAGTCAGATCAAAGTGGAATGGGACACTAAGCACCCAAACCTTATCCCTTACAAAGAACATGTTTTGACATTGCTACCACATTTTGAGAAGATTACCTTCAAGCATTTCCCGCGAGAAGAAAATCAGCTAGCAGACGCTCTAGCCACAATGTCATCTATGTTTAAACTTAATTGGGATAACGAGGATCCCCAAATCACCATCGAACGAATGGATGAACCAGCGCATTGTCACGAGATTAATACTGAATAAGTAGTGGACCAGGCTTGGTTTCATGAAGTCAAAAGGTATCTCGAGGCTCAAGAATATCCAGAAGGAGCTTCAATCAATGATAAAAAGTTCTTAAGGAGATTCTCTTCTAAGTTCTTCCTTAGTAATGGCATCCTGTACAAATGCAATCATGACTCCATTTTGCTTCGGTGCATGGATAAGGTTGAAGCTGAAAAGATCATGGTTGAATTACATGAAGGTACTTTTGGCACCCACTCCAGTGGGCATACGATAGCGAAGAAAATCCTACGGGCAGGCTATTATTGGTCTACCATGGAAGCAGATTGCTATCAACATTCTCGAACCTGTCATAAGTGTCAAATTTATGATGACAAAGTGCACGTACCTCCGATTCCTCTGAATGTCTTGACGGCTCCTTGGCCCTTTTCTATGTGGGGAATTGATATGATTGGAGAGATCAAGCCGACAGCCTCCAATGGACACCGCTTCATCCTAGTGGCCATTAACTATTTTACAAAGTGGGTTGAAGCAGCCTCCTTCGCCTCCGTTACCAAGAATGTTGTAGCCTGCTTCATCAAGCAAAACCTTATTTGCTGGTACAGTATCCTGGAAAGGATTATCACTGACAATGGTACAAATCTCAACAACACTATGATCACCGCTTTGTGCGAGCAATTCAAGATTCAGCATCATAATTCTTCTCCCTATCGGCCAAAGATGAATGGTGTTGTCGAAGCTGCAAATAAAAACATTAAGAAGATCATACAGAAAATGACAGTCACATACAAAGACTGGCATGAGATGCTACCATTCGCTCTCCACGGTTATCGTACCATGGATCACACATCAACTGGGGCAACACCCTATTCTTCGGTTTACAGCATGGAAGTTGTCTTGCCTATTGAGGTTCAGATCCCCTCTCTGAGAATTATGAAGGATGCAGGATTGAATGAAAATGATTGGATCCAGACTCGACTTGATCAACTGAACTTAATTGATGAAAAGAGACTTACTGCTATTTGCCATGGTCAGATGTATCAAAAACGGATGATCAAGGCTTTCAACAAGAAAGTCAGACGCCAAGTATATCAAGTTGGGGATCTAGTGATCAAACGTATCATCTTGCCACAAAGTGATCCCAGGGGAAAATGAACTCCTACCTATGAAGGACCATTTGTAATCAAAAACATATTCTCCGGTGGGGCAATGATCTTGACCACCATGGATGGCGACGACCTACCACGCCCTATGGACGCGGACATAGTCAAAAGATACTATGCATAAACAACCTGCTAGGTTGACACACTTAGGAAAAACAAGGGGCTTCCCGGCGAACAAAAAGGTTCTGGCAAAAATTAGGGATAAAATATAAAAAAATATGTACACCCGGCAAGTTGAAAACCCGAAAGGGCGACTTGGGCAAAAAAGGGTTTCCCGGTGGACTGAAAACCCAAAAAGGCGGTCCAGGAAAAATTTAGGGAATTAAAGCGTATGACTATGTCCCGTCGGATCACTTGACAGACAACCTTTGGCTTCTACTGACAAACTCAGAGTTTCTGATCAATTCAATCATCTTTGGACGAAGCAACAAATAGACAAGATATTCGGAGATATGAAGGCTATAGCAGAATGGGAACCCCATGGGATTATTACACATAGTCATCTTTCTTTGTATCAAAGTTTTCTTGTTTTACAACAGCATTCTCTTAATGTTTGTCTCCTTTGTACAAATATTTATTCAAAATCAATACAAAGATATCCCTTTGAAAGTGCAAAAAATGATTTGTCTTTTCTTTACGCTTGTTGTTTTGTTTGCAAAAAACGTCCAATGATTTATTGATGAACATATGCATTTGAACATGATTACTGTTTACAAATAAACAAAATGAGAGAGACAATTACTTATGGTTTGAATGGATAGGGAAATACCTCTAGATTATTACCCAAGAAATCCCCACAGTACGTCATTTAAATCCCCAGCGGAACAAAACTTCAAATTATTAATCCTCAGTAGAAATCGTCAAGTTTCTCGGGATTCCACAAGAAGATTTTACAAGCAGTACATGGCATTGCTCTCACAATAGAATTTACTTCTCTCAACAAGAGTTCATCGGTACTTCAACTTCAAGACATGAAAATTCAACATATCCTCAGCAGCATTCAGGGATTTATTTTCCTCAATCAAACAGCAATACAAGCAAATCAGCTCACATGCGCATACATTGTATCCATATATCATGAACATTGATAAAGCAAACACATTCCATCATACATTTCATGTAACATAACTTTGTGTTTCAGCTAACATTTTACCCTTTTCAGGATAAGATTAATAGCTACCATTAACAATATGCAATCATGATACAGTACAGATACGCTCCAGACACGGATGCCATTCTGATACTCATTCAGATATAGTTCAGATACGCTCCAGACATGGATTCCATTCTGATACTCATTCAGATATAGTTCAGATACGCTCTAGACACGGATGCCATTCTGATACTCATTTAGATTCAACTTTCAGATACAGTGCAGATACGCTCCATACACGGATGTCATTCTGATACTCATTCAGATATAGTTCAGATACGCGCCAGACACGGATGCTATTCTGATACTCATTCAAGATTCAACTTTCAGATACAGTTCAGATACGCTCTAGACACGGACTCTATTCTGATACTCATTTTTTCAGCTTACAACTTACAATTCAACAAACCTTCTTGGATTGCATCTACAATCCCATCTCCAACAAGACTTTATCACCTCTCCAAATGGCATCTTTAAGCCCATTCCTTCAACTACACATCATCGAGTGCAAATTTATGGGCACTCTAGTGTCCAATCATTATTTCACCTTCGAGTCACGAACGGCAAAACTCGCCAATCTAACTCTTCAGGTTTAAGAAGATTGAATAGGGGCAGATGTTGTACCCCAAAAATTTTCCTCTCATTTATCAAGATTATTCTCACAAGATCTCTTTGACTCAAGACTGGATTAGGGTTTGACCAGCTCAAGACCTCTCATCATGCACTGATCACCCAAAATTAGGATTTGAGATTGTACAAAGATTTTTTCACTATCAATAATTCATATGACTTTCAAACATCGTTATGGACCCCTAAGATTACTCATAACAAGTTTCAATCTTTGAATCACATTTTTGACCAGTCAATTGGACAATTGACCTAAAAAATCAGTTGTATTTAGGAAAAAGTCAATCATGGCCAATTTACATTCAAACTTCATAATTTTTTATCCACGTCAAAATTTTATACTAATATGTATCATTTGATCAAGTTTGGACCATAATTCCTCAAGAAATTTGATCAAATCATCAAAAAGGCAAAATGGTCAAAATTAGGGTTTTGACTAAGAAAGGGCAATTTCTGGTTTTTGATTTAACAAATGACCAATTTATTTGAAGCATGATTTCAAGGGTTCAATTGTATCATCTTGACCTAATAACATGGTTCAAAACATTGCAGTTTCATTGGATTGACAGATAAAATTTGCAGTAAACTGATCAAAAGTCGATTGTATACTGAAAAGTCAAACTTTGACTTTTTGGTCAAAATCAAGTGCCAAGGATCACAATTCATCAAAACATGTCAAAATGTGAAACTTGTTCATCAAGAAATCAAATATTTAAGATTTAGTTTTGAAATTTGAATTTTTCTTAACTTAGAAATTTTTCTAAGTATAGAAAATTTCTTATTTTTTCTCAACTTTAAGCCATTTTTTCACCATGATACAAGATGATTCAAAGAAGGTTACCAACATGAAAGTTGTATATATCCATGAAATATACAACTTTGCTTCACACATTATTCCCTAAAGATGCTTGGATCTCAAGATATAATTTTCTGAATACATGCCCATGAACTAAAATAACTTAGTGAAATTTTGCTCTAATTTAGGCAGGTTTTTTACCTAACTTCATGGCAATTTTTCACCTAGTTCCAAGAGGAATCTTGAAATCCATTTCAAAGATGAGTTATAGATCACACTGCAAGCTTTCCAAAATGTCCCAGAACTCCTTGAGATCATTTTTGAGTAGGGAGAATCGAAGAGATAAAGTTGGCAATTTCTCATTTTGATTTCAAGCCATTTCATGAAGAACAAAATTCAAATCTGAACCTATGTTGCCTAATCCTTTCTTTACAGGTCTCAAACTTGTTTATCACTTCATAATTTAATGCTTACACAGATGATAAAGCCTTAATCCAAGCACAAGAGTCTCTGTCCAAGCTTTAATTCCATAAATGGCACAAAGTTGCCATTGCCATTTTAGAAAAGCATAACTTTTGTAACTTTTCACTTCTTGAGCATTGGACTTGTTTTCTATGCATACACAAGTCCTATAAACCAAAAACAAGTTGCCTAGAACTTGTACCAACTCCAAGCAGGCAAGTACAAGCATGTAAAGACTTGTCTCCTCACTTTGCTTCAAAAGCAAGTAAAAGTGCAAAAAGCTTATAACTCAAAAATCTGTTGTGGAGCTGACTTGAAATCTTCTCTATACTTATACACAAACAATTTGAAACCTAGAATATGCTTTCTCAAGGCCAGAAACTCTCCAAAACTCCCTATCACCAAAAACCTGTCAAAAACTTGCAGTTTGAAACCAAGCATAGCAATCCAGAAATTTACTCGTGCGTTTCAAGTTCTAATCACTCAAACACTTAACCTACCTCATATCTAAGTGTTTCAGACCATCATTCCTTCATTGTAACACCTCCTTCTCCATCTTCCGTTTTTGTTTTTTAAGCTTGCAGGTTGACTTGGACAGAGAGATCCAGGCACTTTCAAAGTAAGGTAAGGATTGGAACACACTCAGGGAGGTTCAGGCAAGCTAAAGGAATCTTTAGGCCTTCATAAATCTCGCTCAAACTCCATTCATGATCTCAGCTAAAAGAGGTAAGAACTCCAACTTCTATCTCTTCATACAAGCATCTATTGGTCACGATTTGTGAAGATAAAATGTAGATATCCTTGTGCTAAAACCAACCATATTCATAAATTTCATTTATATTCATTGTGTATAGAGAATTTTAGAATTTAAATTTCTGTAAAAATTAGTTTTGAAATTAGGTCCTTTTAAATTTGCTTTAATCTTTGATTGTTAGTTTACATGATTTACATGGTTGAAATCGTGGTAAAGAGTACTATCATTTTCATGTTGGAAGTTTCCATTTTCATGGAGAAATGAGAAAGATACAAAGGTTCTGGCCAGCATGAGGAAGAAGATGAAGTACAAGGCAAGGAGGCTTTATATGTTATGTTTTTCTTGTTTCATTTAAACTAGCGGATGTACAGCTACCCCAGTGGTAAGGCAGCGTGTAACACCCCAATTCTACCCTAAGCAATTATGCAAAATAAATCAGAGTTATAAAATTTCAATCATACAGATGAATCGGGACGTCACAAATTCTTCTAACAAATTCATTGCATTCATCATGGATATATAACACTTTAAAACATCGGATGAACCATCGTCATAACATCTTTAATAAAATAATTCAACAACTACGCTGCGGAATTCTTCAATAACATCTCTAAATGAAACAGCAACTTTGAAACATCTCGTAATTAATAATAATTCAATTTAAAAGTCAACAACTAAAAATCAACAATCAAAAATCAGCAAGCGTTCATCCCCCCGAGTGTTACATATCAGAGCAATGACACCGACTCAAACTATTGAAGGTATACAGTCTTCGCTCGTGATTACCTGCACGTTACCAACATAAGGGCAACATTCAAACACATTTCACAACACCCAAGTTAACCACATTTCAAATCATCTCAAAACATCTCAATTAACATCTCGAAATAACAACATCTCAATCATCTCAAAACAACAACATCTCAATCATCTTAAAATAACAACATCTCAATCATCTCAAAATGTCTCAATCATCTCAAAACATCTCAATCATCTCAAAACAACAACATCTCAATCATCTCAAAACAACAACATCTCAATCATCTCAAAATGTCTCAATCATCTCAAAACATCTCATAACATCAAAGAATTTATTAAACATCATTTATTATCACAAAATCATCGAACACAACTTCATCACTAACATCTCACTAATACTCAGTTGTATATCAATAATACAGTAATCCGTACTATTATTCTGCGATTTTACATTTTTACTGTCGCTAATCCCACTGTCAAAATTCTGACAGCAGCCTCTACACATCTCATGTTCATCATTTTGTCCAAAACATCAACGCAACGACCAATCACGGGAATTAATCCTAAATTATAAATTAGTCACTAGGATTACACTTCTTATTCATCATTTAAATCATCTAGAATAATATTCATCGCGTTAGCTAATCAACGCTTCGAGCGACATCTCAAACAGCATCCTACAACTCAAGTTACAGCAACTTAAAACTGATTCTGTCAAAATTAGTCAGTATGGGTCGACACAAAACTCTATGGATCGACTCATCCTGCTTCTCCTTTACATCATGGGTCGACGCAAAACCCTATGGATCGACTCATCCTGACTTCAAAACGCAGCATGTATCGACACATGCATCACACCGGTCGACTCATCCTGACTTCAAAACACAGCATGTATCAACACATGCATCACATCGGTCGACTCATCCTGAGTCTCACTCACTCATGTATCGATACATCCTCTCTCTGTGTCGACTCATCTTGAGTCTCACTCACTCATTTATCGACACATCCTCTCTTCGTGTTGACTCATCCTGAGTCTTGTACTTATCATGCATCGACGCAAGCCCTCCATGGATCGACTCATCCTGAGTCTTGCAGCCCACGTGTATCGATGCATGCCTCCATGAATCGATGCATCCTGTTACAGTCTGCATAATTTCTGCGTTTTCTTCTGTAATTTCATTACGAAAATTATACTACAGCCCTAACAACCTCATCATAACCATGATAATTCATCACTTATCATTATAATCTATTACTCCATCGATTAATCAACATAATAACATCATTATTCATCAAGAATTCATCAATCTTCGTCATACATCATTCAATTTAATAACAAAAACAACAATCCTCTAACCCCACATATCAAACATCATGAATCCAATTATAAAGTCAGAACCCCACCCTTACCTTGGATTGAAGGTCGCTCTACAATTTCCGGGTTGAATCTTTGTTCTTTCCGTCTCCTTCTATTTCCAGCAACTTCACGTTCTCCACAAATCCTTATTTCTTTCTACTGTTTCTCTTTTCTATTCTAACAACAAATAATAAAATAACCTAATATTCTATTATTCCTTAGTGGGCTCCAAACTTACACCCCCTTATTACATCTACAATCTCAAATTAAGCCCACCTTGATAATATTACACTTCTAATATTATTTCACCACATAATAATATAATACCTCTAATATATTATTATTTCTCCACTTAATAAAATTAATCCAATTTAATAATAACATATCTTCAATAAATATTCCAAAAATAATTTAATTAATAACTAATTAAATTACGGGCGTTACACAGCGCGCTAAAATGCTTAAGGTCACAGGTTCGAGCCTTGGCGCTGCCTTTTTGCATTTTTTACATTTTTCATTCATTTTTTGGTTGTTTGCAGCGTGGGCTTCAACATTTGGGCCTTGTGTTTTTTTCTAAAATGCTACCTCCTGATTACTCGGGGCACCCCTGGCCCAACTATTTTAATTTATTTATTTTATATTATTTTATTTTCATTAAATATATTTTTCTTAACTTATTTAAAAATCATAAAAAATGTAAAAATGATAAATATTATATTTTGTTTATTTTATTTTATTTTCTCATAAAAAATATATTTGTTTTAGTTATGTATTAACTTATTTTTCCTAATAAACTTCTAAGTAAAAAATAGAATTAGGTTAATTATTTATTCTTTTCTCACACTTATAAATATTTACTTTAACATATTAAAAAGACTAAATATTTTCATAAATACTATTTATTATTTTAAGACAAAAAATACACAAAAATAATACTTAAAGAATTTTATTTTCTTTTAAAATTAGAAATTAGGGTTAACCACATTTTCAAGAAATATTTTCCTTTTCTTAAATCATTAGGATTAGGTCAAAACTCTTTTGCACATGAAAAAAACAAAGCAAAAACCTTTGTCTTGCACATACATATATATATATATATATATATATATATATATATATATATATATATATATATATATATATATATATATATATATATATATATATATATATATATATATATATATATATATATATATATATATATATATATATATATATATATATATATATATATATATATATCATTGCATATATAAATTATATGGTATATTGTTTATTCAAATACTTGTACAAATTTTATTTGGTTGTAATAGCTTAATTAGATTTACATTATTGCAAATCCCCATTCATAATTTGTATACCCCCTCCCATAAAATGTTGTAATAGCGTAGCAATCTTTAAATTACGCAATTTATCGCTTTTATATAACATGCTAGTAATTAGGGTTTGTATGACAAGATAAAAACAAATCAAATAGAAAATCCTAATCCAAGACAAAATCAAGCATGAAAATAACACACTTGCACACAAGCTTCCTTAGGGTTTCTCCACTTGGTTGTCTTATACAAAAAATGGCCATATTACGCATGCGAAGTATCTTGGCAAAACAAACAAATATAAGATCATAGTCTCTCGATGACGCTATTCTAAGTTGCCTTACAAAATGATCTTAGACCCTCTAAAATGCTAAGATACTTTGCAACATTGCTAATCATGGTTATACGATGACCCACACCCGTCCCATTTACATCCAAAGATAGGGTTGCTTACCAAATCAATGGTAAGACAATAATATCAAAGGAAAAGAAAATGAACAAGAAAGACATTTGAGTAGGTAGATTACTTCTAGTTACTTGCTCCATTTCAAACAACTATCCTTGTTATTTTCAAAACAAACACCTACACACTTTCAAAACATCTTACAAACATTGAAAACATTTTCAAAAAGACAAGCACCTTTGTATACATTCTTACGAACGAGAATCATTACAAAGATTTCCTAAACAATGGCCTCTTTTAAAAAATACTTTCAAAACCACACCAAGCACAATTTCAAAAAAAATAAAGCAAGTGATCTAGCAAGTAACTAAGAGTCCATGGAAAATCATGGATGAAAAGGGTGCTAACACGTTATCTTTTCATAATCTACCCCCTGAACTCAAGAAACAATCTCAAAGGTATTTCATGTGCTTTTTCACTTTTCCTTTTGGATAAAAGAAAAGTCGGTGGCGACTCTTGCTAACCGCAACATTTGCGATAAAACGCAAAACCCTCAAGTCAGTTCTCCCACCGTATCACAACACCCAAGGCTGCGAAAAAGAAAGGTAACCTATATTTTATTTTTGTTGTAGAATCAATAGTTATTCCAACATCTGAAACCATTCCCCCTCAACCAACAGAAAATCCTTCACCCCAAACATTTGAGGATTTTGACATAGAGTTTGAAACATTTGTAACTCTTGGAAATTTCTTGAATGAACCTCACTCCCCCAATCCAAATCCACAACCACACTCTCCTCAACCAAAAAATCCACAACCACGTTCTCCTCAACCAGAAAATCCATAACCATACTCTCCTCAACCAGAACATCAAAACCTCAACTCACCCCAACCAGAAAATGAAAACCCTTTCACTCCTCAATCTGAAAACCCATCCTTTAAAATACTTGAATCAGAAATTCAACACGCTACCACAAAACAATCAGAAGACTCCCTTTCAGACTCTGATACCATTACCCCAATTCCTGGGATAATAGAACCTCTTACGGTTTGTTTACCTCTCTCCATTCATGATATTCCAGAAATCCCTTCACCATATAAATCTACACCACCAAAAACCCCTCACTCTCCAATCCTGATTTCTGACTCTTCCACTCCCTCACCTATCAACCGTCTAGCTGAATAACTCAGACTTATCATTGATCTACAAGTGTTGTACCAACTAGCTTCCACCTCAAACAAAATTCCCACTCCCAAACCTAAACCAACCTCAACCAAATAGGATGTTGGTAAGAATCTGTTGATTTTTGAAACAGAAATACAGGAATAGATTACTTCTTTGAAGCAAGCAAGTCAAGAGATTTCTAATCCAGCTGCTTCTGATTCTCTGTGGGAAAGATTCAGAAAATGGCTTAACTCTGAAACCTAGAAGCTGAAATAATTAAGCTATGAAAGGGCTCAGCAGAACTTTGATGATCAGCTGAAAGCCTTCCAAGATCAAGTTCTAAGTCAATGGTACAAGAAAGAAATTCTTCCGCTAGATAATGCTCCATGTAAAGAGCACCAACCTTCAGAAGTCATTGAACCAGATTCTGATAGTCACCCCCTGACTACTGCTCCAGAAAAGATGATTGCAACAAAAGAAGTTGTTCAATCAGAAGAGGCTTCAGAGTGTTCAGAATGACATGCAACCCCTGAAGATACACCAGCTTCGTCTCTAGTCATGAAAACTCTAGAAGAGTTGAAGAAGGAGAATGCCTTAATCCATGCCAGACTGGATAAGCAAGAGGACACAAACAAAGAGACCAAGGATATATTGGATAAACAAGAAGATACAACAAAATAAATCAAAGACATTTTGGGAAAGCAGGAAGAATCAAGCACTCATATTAGGAGCTTGTTGGAAGCGTTGTTCACACATCTTCTCCCTCCTTCTTAGATTTTCTTTAAATGTTTATCTGTATTTTTATTTTTCATCTTATCCTCCTTGTTTCTGAAAATTGTCATTGCATTTTGTTTTCAATATAAATCATCTTTTTGACTCTGATTATATTGCTTTTTGATACCTGATAAAAAGGGGGAGAAAGTAAGATATTTTCAATAACAGTTTACCGGGACAAAGTCTCAAACATTCTGAATATCTTAACCTCTATGTTTTTTTGAAAAGCTTGAACAGGAACGTATTCTGATAAGGACAGAAGGAGATACATCAAAAGCTCTGACGAGAAGGAACTTCAGGGAAGTAACTCATCTCTATCTGAGTAATCAACTTAGGGGGAGAATCTCTTAAAGCTTTTTGTTCTATATTTTTCATTGAAAATCCTAGTTTTTGTCATCATCAAAAAGGAGGAGATTGTTAGAACATAGTTTGAGTCTACAACCCTTAATTAGAGTTTTGATGATAACAAACACAAAGAACAAATATGCACTCTAAATTTGTGTTATTTTGTATGCAGAAGTTCTGACTGAAACAACATCAGAAATTAAGCTACAGAAACTTTCAAGCTGAGGTAATCAGAATCTGTGCTAAAGAATGATGATCAGAATCTGCGCTTAAGTGAAGAATACTCTGATTCTGAATAGAAGTTCAATATACCATCAGATCCTCACATCTCTGAGTCATCAATGTTCTGAAGAAATTGCAGCATGCAAGATTCTAAGTTCTGAAGCGTTACTTTTCAATCAAGACAGCATCATATGCAACGGCTTCATTCAGACAAGAATATTCTCAATATGGAAACAGCATTGAATGTCCATTATCACGCTTTATGTTGGACAAGATTTCCATGCCTATATAAACAAGCTTAGAGGACAAATCATTTACGATTTTGACGACTACTGCAATATACCTCTCAAACGCTCCAATCTTACATATTCATATATACGCTCAAAATTGTGTAAAATATCACAGTTGTGATACTATTTTTATAAGGAAAAACAACAGTACACAGTATATTATTTCATTGTGATAAAGCTAGTTTTCCTTGAGATAAACCGAGTTGTGGTTGTACTCAAGAAGACTTTGGAAGTTGTCAAAGTTGTGTTGTAATCAATTTTGATTAGTGAATTAAGTCCTCATTGGAGAGAGGCGAAATCACCTTGGCGGGTGGAGTGGAGTAGTTTGAGATCAAACGAACCAGGATAAAAAATATTGTGTCTACTGCGCTTTTGATTTTAAGTTTCAATTCAACCCCCACCCCCCCCCCCCCCCTTTCTTATGTTTTTAACTTTTTCAGCTTCTTTCAAAGTCACTAGGTTGGATCTTAGCAAGTGTGGAAATACTTGAGATAAGGTCATGTTAATTCTGGTGAATTGTTTGACTGGTCTTTCCATCCTTGGTTGGTTGTTTCTTTGCTGATCAGCCGCAGGTTTAGGAATCATAACAGCCCCTATCATTGGACGGTGTTCGGCCTTATCTTGATTTCTCTGAGGATAAACATCAACCACTTCTTTCTTTCTAATAAATGGCTTCCTTACAGCAGCGGAGGATGCATATTTTCGAATCTTTCCACTTTTTATTTCAGCTTCTACCCTTTCTCCGGTCAATATTAGTTTAGTAAAACCTACCGATGAACTCCCAATTAGGTGATTGACGAAGGAACCAGACAAGGTGCCCAAAACCATGTCTACTAATTCTCTTTCATATAGAGGAGGTTGAACTCTTCCGGCCAGATCTCTTCATTTTTGCACAAAGTCCTTGAATTCTTCATTTGAAATCATGGCCATACTCTGGAGTTGAGTATGGGTAGGCGCAAGATCTGTATTATATTGGTATTGTTTATAAAAGGCTGCAGCAAGATCTTCCCAGTTATGAACATTGGTTCTTTCTAACTGATAAAACCAATCAAGTTGAGTTCCAGACAGACTGTCTTGGAAGAAATATACCCATAAATCTTTGTCAGCGGTGTGGGGCTGGATCTTCCTTACATAGGACCGGAGATGCATTTTGGGGCATGAGACTCCGTCATATTTGGCGAGCACATGTGCTTTGAATTTTTGAGGAATGACAATTCCTGATACCAGTCCTAACTCCTCAAAGTCCAATCCAGGAACTTTTTGGATTTCCATTGCACTCAACCGTTCTTCTAGATGCTTATACTTGTCGTCGGCTGGAGGGTATTGTTCTTCAGAATAGTATTTTTCTTCCTCTTCCTCTTTTGAATCAGACTGAACAATTGTTTCCTTACCCTTCCCATCTTGGTTGTCTTTCTCACTGGATGTTGTTGCAAAGTCTAAGGCCCTCCTTGTATGCCCTTAGAATCTTCTTCCCATGTTCAGAATTCTGGTTATCTTCTTCGTCTTCTTTTTCTTCTCCTCAACCAGCAAGGTCTTCAACTCTTCTTTTCCTTTAGCCAGAGTTAAGAACAATTGTTGAAACTATGTATCATGAACTTGGAGGTCCTTCACCATTTGCTCGAGATCCATCTTACTAAAAGAAACAGTAGAGAGATGAGGAGACTTGTTGTAAGAAACCTGTTTATGTTATGATGAATGATAAATGCGTATGCAATGATTTCAAGGATTTTAAAATTCAAATTTGTTTTAGACAAAAAAGGAAACACACGTTATATTAATAATTTAAAGTTTTGAGTACATCAATGCCTTCTTGGGAAAAACAAATACAAGAAACTCTAAGATAGAAAGGTAGTACGTATCCTTTTTGGTGCAATGTAGGCATTCAGAGTCTGCTCCTCATGAAGTAGCCTAGTGAGTTCCAAAACCTTCTTCTCGCTTGCGTAGAATTGGGCTTCAAAAGTATCTCGCTCCCCCTTGAGTTGTATCCAATATCTTTTCAAGTCTTCAAAAGAGATGGGTATGTCCGGATGTAGGATAGTGTATGGAACATCTCCTTCCATGACAGGCTCAATAATTACCGAGAGAATGGAGGGGTAAGGCATCATAAGGCTCTGAGCGCGAGTTCGTACCCATTTGAGGTAAGGCTCAAGAGGGATGGAATTCTTATGCCCCAAAGTCTTGATATCTATCTTGTTCAACATCCTCCAAGCTCGGATAAATCTCTGGCGAAGACCTTGATCGTTGTTGTCGTAGTCAAATACCAAACCTTGAATTAGCATCTCGTGCGGGCCATCCCTTCGGGCATAACCAAATTTTCTTAAGGCTAAGCAGGGGTTGTAGGTGATACCTCCCCTAATGCCAAGTAAAGAGACATTAGGAAATTCTCCATAATGGTCGACAATAGTAACATTCTCTATGGATCGGGATCACCAATGAATGTCTGAATGTTTGAGCGTCATCAACCTTTGTGACCACCTTGAACCTTGCTCATTCTTTAATACAGATTGGGGAAGATGCGAAATAAACCATCTTGCCAAGAGAGGAGTGCAACACATAAGGACACCTCTTTTCCTTATTGTGCGAGTGTGAAAAGAATGTAGGATATCCCCTAGCAATGTAGGCACCGGATTGCGGGATATGAAGATTTTGACGGTGTTCACATCTATGAGTTGGTCAGGATTTGGAAACAAAACCATCCCATAGATGAGGAGAGCCACAATTTCTTCAAAGGCTTGCAGGTCCAAAGAATTCCAACAGTTTTGGGCTTTCTCAAATAAGAACTTTGCTAGGAAACCCTTGACACCACTCCTTGTTTCCCAATGAGTTGTGACATCAGATGAGTGCAAGTGTAGAGCTTGAGCAATCTCTTCTGGCTTTGGGTCTATTTCTGTACCGTTGAAAGGTAGTTGATTGAGAATGGAAATTCTCAAGAGTCAGGAGAATTCTTCCAAAGTAGGCACAAGTTGATAGTCGGGAAATGTGAAGCAATGGTGTAAAGGATCAAAGAACTAAAATAACACCTTCATCATGTCCTCATCTGTGTTGGAGGTGACCAAGTTGAGTAGGCGACCATGTTTCTCGGTGAATGGAGAGTTTTCTGGAATCCTTGAATCTAGCTCCTTAAGTTATCGAGGGATCCTTACAAGGTTGACTTGAATAGTTTTCCTGCGAAGAGAATCCATATCCTACAAAACAAGAACAAAGATGAATCCCAAAATCCTTGAAATGGTTAGTCAATGTGTATGATGTTATGATGTTCATGATGTTATGTACAAGTATGTATATACAAACAAAACAAACAATTTCCTAGGTTTAGGCTTGCATGGAGTGTCATAGGTAAGTACCCTCTTGAAGTTTAGTTGGCTTAAACTTGTCCTAGTAATAGTAATCGGGTTCTAAGGAGGTCAATATCACTGGATTGTTTCCTTGGTCATTGTTTCAGCACAAGCCTCTTTAATGGCGACCAAAATATCCCAAGAAACCAAACCTCAATGAGTGTAGTATCAAGTATCTACCAACTTTGGACTGCACCAAAGTCGGTCATCTCACTACATCTTAAAGGCCAAGTTGGTCAAGTAAAGGTTCTAAAAGTTCATTAGTGCTTTATGACATCACTCAGCGGCCCCGTATTATCTTTGATTAACTCAAAGGCTACTGGTACCCACAAATATGTCGCACTACCGTAGCTATTGCTTAGTCCATGTCGGTATACTCCGCACAGTTTCCACAACGTATTGCTACTTACCTATAATGTATCCCAAATTAGGGTAGAGGATTCAAACCCAAACAAAGAACCATAATTGTAAAGCATACAAGTCAGACAATGAAAGCAAATAAAGGTGATCTAGCCCTATGGTAACCCCACTTTTAGAATTTTCCCCAGCAGGGTCACAAGTTCTGTGATACAGTGGGAGAACTGACTTGAAGGTTTTGCATTTAATCGCAAATTTTGCGGTTAGCAAGAGTCGCCACCGACTTTTCTTTTATCCAAAAGGAAATGTGAAAAGGCACAGGAAAGACCTTTGAGATTATTTCTTGAGTTCGGGGGGTAGATTATGAAAAAGGAAGGTATTAGCACCCTTTTCATCCATGGTTTTCCATGGGCTCTTAGTTACTTGCTAGATCACTTGCTTTTGTTTGAAATTATGCTTTGTGTGGTTTTTGAAAGTATTTTGTAAAGAGGCCATTGTTTAGGCAATCTTTGTAATGATTCTCGTTCGTAAGAATGTATACAAAGATGTTGATCTTTTGAAAATGTTTTCATTTGTAAGATGTTTTGAAAGTGTAGGTGTTTGTTTTTGAAAATAGAAAGGATGTTTGTTTTGAAATGGAGCAAGTAATTAGGATCATTTTACCTACTCAAAAGTCTTTCTTGTCCATTTTCTTTTCCTTTGACATTGTTGTCTTACCATTGATTTGGTAAGCAACCCTATCTTTGGATGTAAACGGGACGGGCGTGGGTCATCGTATAACCATGATTAGCAATGTTGCAAGGTATCTTAGCATTCTTTTTTAGGGACTAAGATCATTTTAAAGGCAACTTAGATAGCGTCATCGAGGGACTATGATCTTGTATTTGCTTTGTTTTTGCTAAGATACCTTACATGCGTAATATGGCCATTTTGTATAAGGCAACCAAGTGGGACAACCCTAGGGGTTCTTGTGTGAAAATATATTATTTTCATGCTTGTTTTTGTCTTGTATTAGGGTTTTCAAAGTATTGGTTTTAGTCTTTCCATACAAATCCTAATTACTAGTATTTGTATATAAAGCGATAAATTGCAGAATTTAAAATTACTATGCTATTACAATACTTGTGGGAGGGGGTACAAATTATAAATAGGGATTGCAAGAAAATAAAGTCTAATTATCTATTACAACCATATTGAATTTGTACAAGAAGTGAAATAAATAATGTATCAATAAATATACAAGGAGATAAATGGAAAAGAAATGGTTTTGTTTGATTTTTTTTTTATGAAAGGGTTTATAACCTAAACCTAATTAAGAAAATAATTAATGAAAATTTAAATAAAATAACTTTAAAAAATTAAGAAAAGAAATTAACTTAAAAAGATTTTTTAGGTTTTTTTTATGAAAAGGTTTTAAATAACAGAAATAATAGGAAATTTAATCAAAATAAACCTAAGTTCTAAATTAATTTTAATTTACAAGAAAATAATATAATATAATAATTAAACCTAATTATCTAAATATTAATCAAGAAAGAGAAATTAATTTATTAAGAAAATTGTTTTTGTTCTTTTTAGTTTTTTATAATGAAAAATAAAATATAAATGAGTGTAAAAATAATAAAACAAATATTTTTGGATTTTTTATTAATAATAATAATATTATTATTAATAATAATAATAATAATAATAATAATAATAATAATAATAATAATAATAATAATAATAATAATAATAATAATAATAATAATAATAATAATAATAATAATAATAATAATAATAATAATAAAGATGATAAAAGAAAGTGAAATAAGCTAAAAAAATAAAAATAAAATAAAATAAGAAATAAATTATCAGGGGGGTGCTGAAACAAGGTCATGGTTTAGAAGCCATCGAAAATACCAAGGCCCGCTGCATTGACGCTCGGGCGTGTGTGTTTGTGATAAAAAAAGTATGAAAATATGAGAAAATGGAAAGAAGAAGAAAAAAAGGTAGCGCGCTAGGTGTTGGACCCACGCCCTCCGGGTTACCAGCGTGCTGCCTTACCACTGGAGTGGCTATACATCTGTTAACATTGGCACAAAAATAAATACATAACATCAATCTAGTCCTGAAAATGACTTCATCTTCAACCTCCATCCATGAATCCTGTAACTTGCTCATTTCTCAACAAAAATGAAATATGCAAACATGAAAGTTGCTCCATTTTTTCATACGAATCCAACCATATAAAAATCATAATCTATAAATCAAAGATGAATGAGAATTTCTAAAAGTATCAAATTCTGACCTAAATATTTCAGAAAGTTCAAACTCAAAATTCTCCTAGCTCAATCAAAATAAATGAAATCTATGGACATGTATAGTTTCAGAGCAATGATGTCTACATTTTATCTTCACAAATGCAAGCCTAACAATGCCTAAATATGAAGATAGAAGTTCAAGAAAAATACCTCAAAACTGGAAATCGTGAAATGGATTTGAACTTGTTTTAGGCAGTGGTAATGATCAGGCTAGCTTCCCCAAGTCCATAGGAAGCTAATGCAATGGTTTGTTTGAGTTAAGAGTGGCTGAAATGGCCTAGATAAGTCAAGTTGCAGACTCTGTTTTTTGGTTATGGAGGTTATGGTAAATGGTGTTACAGTTCTGGAATAAGAATGACGAATAGTTGTATTTGATGTAAGGAAGCTTTAGGAATGAATTTGAGGGAAAACGCACCAGGGAAATGGGAGATACAAGTTTAAGGTCAGAACTGTGTATCATTGGGGTTTTTGTGCAATTTATGGCTAGAGGGAATTTTGGAGTGTTTCAGGGTGCTAAAACTCGTCCTCTAGCTCATAAATAGTGACTCTATTTATAAGCAACAAGTTCGGAATGCTCTAGTTGATCAGAATTGAAATTTACATGTTTATGCATAACATGTGATTTTTTGAGAAATTCAAGTTTCCATGCCTTGTACTTGGTTCATAGAGTTGTTAACCACTTTAAACACAATGTTTCTGACTTTGTGGATGGAGTGTAATCAAGAAAAACAATTTTGGAACTCAAGATGACTTTGTGCATAAAGCTTGCTTTACCAGAATGGATATGTTACTTTCTCCCTAAAATGGAAAATTGATTTGGACAAAGCTTGAAACACTTGGATAAGGGTATAATCAGTTGTGTAAACCATTAATTATGGAGTGACAAGCAAGTTTGAGGCCTGCAAAGCAAGGATTATGCAGCCTAGCATGGATTTGGTTCATGTGTTCATAAAAAATGACTTGTAATTCTAGTGACAAAACCCTAACTTCATCTCTTCGATTCTCCATCCTCAAGAATGATCTCAAGGAGTTATTTGACATTTTGGAAAGCTTGCAATGTGTTACACAACCCATCTTTGAAATGATTTTGAATATTCCCTTTTTAACTATATGAAAAAAGGCCATGAAGTTAGGTCAAAATCCTGACCAAATTAGGGCAACATTTCACTAAGTGTTTAGTTTCATGACCACATGTTCATAAAATTATAACTTGAGATACAAGAATTTTTGGAAGGAGTTGTGTACATAAAAGTTGTATATTTAATGGAGATATACAACTTTAATGTTAGAAGTTTCTCTTGAATCATCTTTCATCATGGTGAAAATTTGGCTCAAAGTTATGAAAAAATATGAAATTTCCAACACTTAGAAAAATTTCTAAGTTTAGAAATTTTGACTTTTCAAAATGAAATCTTGATTTTTTGATTTCTTGATGAATAAGTTTCATATTTTTACATGTTTTGATGAATTGTGATCCTTGGCACTTGAATTTGACCAAAAAGTCAAAGTTTGACTTTTCAATATATAGTTAACTTTTGATCAGTTGACTGCAAAATTCATTTGTCAATCCAATGGACTTGAAATGTTTTGAACCATGTCATTAGGTCAAAATGATTCAATTTGTATCTTGAGATCATGCCTTAAACCAATTGACCATTTGCTAGGTCAAAAATCAGAAATTGCCCTTTTCCAATCAAAACCCTAATTTTGACCATTTTGCCCTTTTGGGGATTTGATCAAATTTCTTGAGGAATTGTGATCCAAACTTGATCAAATGATACATATGAGTCTAAAATATGGATGTGGATCAATAATTATGAAGTTTGGCTGTAAATTGGCCATAGTTGACTTTTTTCCAATACAATTGATTTTTAGGTTAACTGCTCAATTGACTGAGCCAAAATGTGATCCAAGGCTTGAAACTTGACATGAGTGATCTTGGGGTGTGCATAATGATCCATGAAAGTCACATGGGACATTGGAAGTTCAAAAATCCTTGTGCAAACTCAAACCCTAATTTTGGTCATCGGTGTTTGAGGAGGTGTCTTGAGTTGATCAAACCCTAGTGCAGTCTTGAGTTCAAGGAGATCTTGTGAGAAAATTCTTGATAAGTGAGAGGGAAAATTTTGGGGTAAAACAGCTCCCACTATTAATGATAACTCCCCCTTGATCAATGCTTCTCCTTTATCAATGCTTCTCCTTGATCAATAGAGTATGTTGACAATTTCTGCAAGAGATAGAGACAAAGCATACACATATATCTTCTCCCTTTTTTCATTATCAAAAGGGAAGGGAAAAGAAATGATATAATATCATAATCGAAATAGAAGAATAGCATGATATTAGTTGACTTAACCTTTATAATATTTTGTCTTAATCCTTCATTATGAAGTACTTCTTCATTGGATATGAAAGTTAGTGCTTATCTTTTCCTTATCAAGAATCTTTCATTTGATGTTGTCCTCATATGTAACACACCCCTTAGCCTATTATATTTGAAAATTTGCTTATACCTCCCATCATATGCTTGGATCAACCACTTATTAAGATATCAAGGATTTTGAAGTGGTCTTCAAGTTAACCTACAAAACAAGTTAAATTTTTCTAGGTACCCAAAGTGATTTGGGTCCTTCATTAGTTCCTTTCTTGATCCATACATAATTATCACTAGTAACATTAAAATTTCTTGCATGACAAGCATTATGTGTGTGACCAATAATACCATAATATAAACTAGTAGGAAGAAAGTTGCTTGTAACATAATTTTTCTTTTTAGCAACTATTTTATTAGGATAAAAATTTCTAACCTTTTCTTCATCTTCACCATCGGAATATTGTAATGCCGTAAAAGGAAGATTTGCATATTCGTTGTTTTCCGAATCGGATGAAGAACTTGTATCACTTTCTTCAATCTAGACCTTGTTGGATTTTGAGATTTTTCTTCCCTTGTAAGGATTTTTCTTGGATAACTTTGGACACTCCATCTTTATGTGTCCCCCGTTTCCATATTCATAGCATTTGACTTCATGTAGTGACGAAGAACCTTCTTTCTTTCTGAAAAGTTTCTCTCTTTTTCCAAAGTTGGAAGATTTATCATTATTAGCGAAAAACTTACCGAGCCTTTTTACAAGATGCATGAATTCTTATGAATCATCTTTGTCAAGTTCTTCCCTTGAGTTAACTTCCAATGCAACGCCTTTGGAATCCTCATCTTGAATCTCATGTTGTTCTAACTTTCCAAGTTTGATTTCATGTCCTTGAAGTTTGTCGAACAATTCTGCGGATGTCATTTTTGAAAGTCTTTTCTTTTCCGATATAGCTGTCACTTTTGGTTGCCATTCCCTGGACAATAGTCTAAGCACTTTAATATTTAATTCATCATTAGTAAAAGTCTTACCGAGTGCCATCAAATGGTTTGTCAGATGAACAAATCTCTTTTGTAAGTCGAGAATTATATCCTGTGGCTACATTCTGAAAATTTCATACTCTTGGCTTAAAGTATTTACTTTAATGTTTCCTTCATGAGTTTCAACCAAAGTATCCCAAATTTTCTTTGCCATTGTGCATGCTGAAACACAAAAGAATTCATCCATGCAAAGTGCACCTTGAAGAAGAATGATTGCTTTCTTATCATAAATGACCTTTTTCTTATCATCGTCATCCCATGATGCTTTAGGCTTTGATGTTCCAATACCATTGACAACACTTGTAAGAACAAATGAACCATTTTGGACAACATCCCATATTTCTTCTCCTTGTGCTTCTAAATGAGCCTTCATGTGGATTTTCCAAAAATTAAAGTATTCACCACAAAACAATGGAGGTTTGTTGTTAATACCACCGTCTTTGAAAATTGGTTGTGCGGAAGCCATTCTGGATCGAATAGGAACAAGTTACTGTAACTTGCTATGATACCAAATGTTTGTTTTTTAGTGCGCCTAAGACGGGGATGAATAAAGTGGATTGAAGATTTTGATTCTTTTATGTGATGATGTTCTTATTTTCTTGTTTATGTATGAATATGAAAGCGGTAAATACATAAAATAAAGAACACAATATATTTATACTGGTTCCCCTCACACTTTGTGAGTACTTCAGTCCCCTTACCAACATTTAAGAGATTTCACTATATTTAGAATTATTGTACAGCCTATCCACATCCAAATGTGATGCTTACTATCTAACCTATAGGGAGATCAAAGGCTTTAACTATCCTTTAAGATCCGACCAAGTACATGAAGAACAATCCTCTTTAATATACACACTTGTTTCCAATAATCTTGAAAACATGGTAACCAATACAAAGTAGAAAGAGAAAAACTCTCCCTTGATACTCTCTTGCTTCCAACAATCCTTAACAACAAGGATATACCATAATCACTTTGAAAAAATGATTAGAAACAAATTCTTGAAGTAGATATAAAAGTTGATAATCAATGTCAATACAAAGTATTGATATCTTCTCTTTCAAGATAACAATTCAATGAATATATTACACAAGTGCTCAATGCATATGATAAAACTTTTCTAATGATGTATTTGAAAATGTAAGAGTAAAAGTTTCATGCAAGATCAAAATATTAATACATGCACTTGTTTGAAAATGAGAAACAAAATGTTGAATTGTATGTTGTGATTGTCATTCTTTTGTGTGTTTCTACTTCAGAAATATTTGAATTATATACATGTATTGCACCCTTTAAAAAGGTTCTAAATGAATGTAGAAGTGCAATGGTTCATGGACAAATGCAACAAACAAACAGCATTCAAAACAGTCTTGTTTTTCAAATTCGTTTCAGCAGTAACTGGTTACCAGAATGCAGTAACCAGTTACCCATGTAGGTAATATTATAATTTTTGGAATGCTGAAACCTGTAATCGGTTACCAGAAACCTGTAACCGGTTACCACTGTATAAAAAGTTAAATAACCTTTTTAATGGCTTGGAAATGCAATATTAGTTATATTAAAAACCATGAAACACGTATGCATAATATTAGACATATTTTGAGCAGTATAGTAACATAGTATATTGAATTGGAGTCTTGTACCATAATGAGGAGCAAATACCAAAGTCTTCTTTAGGAGTAAATTAGCATGCAAGTCAAAAGTCCATTTTGAGTAGATACTTTTTCTTCTTCTTTTTTATAATGTATTTTGCCTTGATCATGATGTTTGTAATCATCAAAATATAAACTTGATGAAGCATGACTTTACACATTGATGTTCCATTCAATAATGGACTCTCTTGAATAACTATTTTCAATAAAATTACTTCTTTCTTAAAATTGTACATTAGCAAATGACGGTCTAGGATTGTATTTTCAGGTTTTAAGTATTATGGCTCTTCAACCTAATTTAATCACCATATTCATACTCTTTTTCCCAAGATAAAATATTTATCTCTCCTGAAGAATTTCTCATGTTTAAGGTCCTTAATGTTTCAACTAGTTCTTGTATCTTATGGTTAGCATCACGACCTAAACTCATACCCTCTAACTCTTGAGTAGAAGGAGTATGGTAGTGATAAGTAGGCCGGATAGGGTAATATTCAAAGTCTCTAACATCCTTAGGTTGGGGGACAGATTTTTCCATTATGTCTAATTCTTGGGAAATAATGTGAAGTATTTGATTTGAGTTATTTATCTAACTATGCAAATTATTGATGTCTTTTCGCTTTTCTATTGGATTAGTAATTGATTTAAAAGGAGAAACCTTTATTTCTATGTTTTATTTTTAAGGGGTAATTTTTATGGCTTCTAAAGGTGGATGGATAAATTCTATTATACCTTTTCTAACAGTCTTCTATTTAGTATTAAATCTAACATTAGCATCTAAGTACATCCTAATAGCAAAAGGATTTTCTATCCCTTATTCTAAACAGAGTTATTCAAACCATGTAAAAAATAAATATTAATCTCATGATTTTCAAAAAATTTATAAAACTTTTGTAAATACATTTGAGTATGATTTTTAGAGAAAGATGAGAAATTCCACTTTCTCTTCTCTAAATTATACCCAGCCTTAAAATCGGCTCTAATCTAGGCTTTGCCAATGACAAAGGGTTATTCTTTGGTAATAACTCCTAAAATTTGAGACTCGATTGAAGATGGTGACCTAAAAGTCCTCTCGGAGTAAATTGGTTAGGGAATTGTAGGAGCAAAGTTTACTCCTACAATGTAAACCCTAATGGTAGAATCAACAGAATGTCTAGCGCTGGATTCTGATCCAATGCTACTAGATTCATTGTAATGAAAGGATTGACTCTTACTCATTCTAATCCTGACTTATCCATATATATCCCGAATAAAATCTCTAATAGACCTGACTTCAATCTTTTTAGATTTAACCACATCTTGAAAATCCATTCTTGAGGGAATTTGTCAATAAAAATCTTTGTGGTCATAACATTAGATCGGCTAAGATCTACTTCAATAATAAATGTTTCATTTCTAGGAGCGGTTTTAAGGGATTTAAAATTGTATTTAACATAAGAAACTTTGTAGGTAATTCTACTAATAACATATATGTTGGCAATTTCATGATTGAATGTGTTACTTAGGCCTTGAACATATATATAATTAAAGATTTTTTAGTGAATTCATGAGTTAAACTCATAGAGTAATTAGAATGGCAGTTAAAGTAAATTGGACCACCATTAAGGTTGTATTCAACTATAGCAATGGTTGAGTTATGGATCTTCATTTACCTTTTTCAAAATGAATTTAAAATACAAAAATTAACAATTTTGGAGGGGCAAAACATTGTCTAAAAAGTTCTTAAATCCAATTTATCTAAGTTCTCACAAATTGATTTATCTTTCTTCTTCTTGCAAATTAA
This sequence comes from Vicia faba, assembly GCA_948472305.1. Taxonomy (NCBI): domain Eukaryota; kingdom Viridiplantae; phylum Streptophyta; class Magnoliopsida; order Fabales; family Fabaceae; genus Vicia; species Vicia faba. Next base: position 1,233,647,063 of record OX451738.1, read on the forward strand.
TCTTATATATGTTTCAAATCCATAAACAATCACATCTCACATATCTCAATTTTAAGTCCACAAACTCATATTCGATCGTGGAATGTAGTGAACATGCATGAGTATTGTGATGAAAGGTAGAACATTCTTGCAAATATTCTGATGAAGAAAAATAAAAAAAAAATATCATTCATGTGATTTTGTTTTTGTCTTCTCTTTGAGTTCTATTTAGGTTTAATTTATGATTTGATTATACGATAGCTTATTTTAAGATACTTCAACCATTTCTTCCTAACTAATTGTACATCATCATAATTTCTCCAATAAAAATAAAATAAAATTAATGAACTTATCATCATTTTATGAATCTCCTTTAGATACCCAATTGGAAATAATCTTATAGTGATAATATGATTCTCAATTATCATTCATGATTATATTCATCTCAACCATAAAATCATTTGAATAACATCATCATATATTATGCATAATATTTGATTAATGTCACCCTTTAAATTTTCAAATTTGAAACCAAATGATAAACAATAATTTACCACCTAAATAGAACAATTTGCTTTCTTTATTTTTGAGAACAAAACTCCTTCTCTATCATCTACCAAGAAAACCCTCTGCGCCCTTCCTCTCCCAAAAATTCAAATTTTCTGATTCATCATGTAGTTAAGTTTCTTGGTGGTGTGATGAGGTCTCACCTCTGCACCACCATTTTACCCTTGGGGTTGTTCTTCCTCTGCATCGTCAACGTAGTTTTGTCTAGCCTCTTCTCTTGCATTTTTCGATGTTTTTTGACAATGTGTTAGCTGTAACTTCGATGCTCCAACGAATAGACAAATGTTGGGATGATAAAAGCTAATTTCAATATGAAGTGATAAAAGACACATGTTCGACCGAGTATACACAGATGAAACAATGCAAGGTGAATAACTTAGAAATTTCTATGAAGATGCTCGAGGAGGGTTCGATAGATATTCAAATAAGACTATAATTGATTTTAGCGCTTATCTAATCTTTGAAAAAAAGATACGTGGAAGCCTGTGAAAGGCTAGAGACATGCAAACAAGGACGTGTCATCCTCTAAGAAGAAGCTTGTTCGTTATAGTTAGTTTCAAATATATAAGAGTTTTTATGTTAGAATTCTGTGTGTCCACTTCTTTGTACAAATTACTTAAAATAACTCAAAGTACCAAGTGTTCTAGAAACGAGTTGCTAAAAATATACGTATGAAGCACTAATTTTATATTCAATGTTATTCCTTTTCAATTGAATGTCTTTATATTCCTTTAACTTTAAATCAAAATTGCTTTACATTCCAGTTTTTACTTTAAATCTTTTTATTACTACTTCCGAAGTAACAATCTCTATCGAAGAGATTGACATCCAGAAAACTCATAAAACAAAATATACACTATTGTCCTAGGATCAATCTAGTCGATCCTGTAAGCAACTGGAATCTTTAGGATTCGGAAGACTAGCTGTTATATGGGGGGAGAACTGACTTGGTTATTTTGCATTTTATCGCAATTGTTACGGATAGCAAGAGTCGCCACCGACTTTTATTTTATCCAATAAGGAAAGGGTAAAAAGAACATGAAAGACCTTTTGAGATATTTTCTTGAGTTCGAGGGGTAGGTTATGAAAATGGAAGGTGTTCGCACCCTTTTCATCCGTAGTTATCTAAGCGCTCTTAGTTATTAGCTCACTTTTGAAATTGTTTTGTTTAAAATGTATTTGTGATGGGTTTTGAAACTATTTTTTTAAAAGCACCTTCGTTTAGGAAAACTTTATAATTATTCTTGTTTCTATAAGAATGTATACAAAGTATTTGACTTTTGAAAATATTTCATGTTTTGAAAGTGTTGGTGTGTTTTGAAAGATGTTTTAAAAATGGATGGTGAGCAAGCAACTAAGAATGTTCTACCTACTCAAAAGTATTTTGTTCATTTCCTCTTTCCTTTGATATTTCTATCTTACCATCGATTGGTAAGAATCCCTATCTTTGGATATGAAGGGACAAACATGGGTCATCGTATAATCATAGATAGAAATGTAGTGAGATACCTTAGCAATTTTATTAAGGGTCTAAGATCATTTGTAAGGCATCATTCGAAGCATCATCGAGGGACTACGATCTTGTATTTTAGATTATTTTTACTAAGGTGTCTCACATGCATGACATGACCATTTCTAAGGCAACAAAGTGGATTTAACCCTAGAGGTGTGTGATACGGTGGCAGAACCGACTATTTTACTGGTTTGCATTTTGCGTTTTTTGTTTGCAAAATGTTGCGGTAAGAAAGAGTCGCCACCGAATTTTATTTCATCCAATCATGGAAAAGGAAAAAGAACAGAAAAAACCTTTTTTCGAGATATTCTGAGTACGGGGGGTAGATTATAGAAAGGGAAGGTGTTAGAACCCTTTCTATCCATGGTTTTCGATGGGCTCTTAGGTACTTGCTCATTTTTCAAATTGCTTGTGCGTGCTTGTTTTGAAAATGTTTTACTTCGTGATAACCCTTGTATTAGTCCTCAAGGATGTGACGAAGTTTGTTTTGAAAATTTGTTTTGAAAGGTGTTTGTGTGAAAAGTTTTTATTGAGCAAGTACTTAAGATTCTACCTACTCGAAAAAAGATTGTTTGTTCTCGTTTCCTTTAGACAACGCTATCCCACTATTAAGGAGTAGGTAGTACCGCGTTTGAGTTGTAAGGGACGTTCGAAAGAGACAAGTACAATCACTAAAGCAACAGTTAGAAAACTTTAGTAGTAACACTAGAGTCTTAAGATCTTTCCGAGGCAATATTTCCGAGGCAACGTTTCTGAGGTAACATTCGAATGGGACATTTTGATCTTTTAGACCAGAGGGCAACCACTAAAATCTCCTATGCTTAATGATTGTTTACCGAAGGCAACCGAAGTGAGGTAAACTCTAGGAGTGAATATGTGCAGGTGAATTGTTTCAATTATTTAATCATTGCATATTAGGTGATCTACCGTTTTAATTTCAAGTAATCTTCTCATACAATCCTATTAGCATGCATCTAGACAGTTAAATATTTGCAGGAATTCAAAATGCGAAAAATAAACCTAGCTATTACAAGGCTTTGACAGTTACATAATTGTCTTGACGGAAAATAAAAGTGCGGAATTTAAACCCTAATTAAAACTAATACAAACTCGAAACATTTACAATAATAATAAAACAAATTAAAATGTGCACGGAAAATTAAATGCGAGAAAAAAATGAAAATCCTAAAGATCTGACTAGAAAATATTTAAGTTATTTTTTGAGAAAAGAATTAACTAAGTTATGTACGACTAAAACCCTAATTCTAATTATTTTTAATTATAAAAAGAAATTGAAATTAACCTAATCTAAACTAAATTAAATAATTTCAAGAAAATAAAAGATTTTATGTATTTTTTGTGGTTTTTTATTTGAGAAAAAAAACAATTTAATTACAAAATTTAAAACCTAATTTCTATTTAATTTTAATTGAAACAAAATAATCAAATAAACTAATTAACCTAATTTATTTTCAAAAATATTAATTTGAATAAATAATATTTAATTCTGTGTTTTTGGTAATTTTTTAGTTTTATAAAAAATAATAATTTTGTGTTAATTAATTAAAACAAATAAATAAATTAATTAAAGAAATTAAAAAGAAAATAAAAGAAAAGACAAAATGGGCCTGCATGATGAGTAAATGGAGGGTGCAAATCTGAATTTCCACAAGCCCAAAAGTCCTCCAAGCCCAGTCAGCGTTTGATTTCTTGTAGCATTGACTTGAGGGTGTATCATGGTCCCTCACTGCTTGTGCGTTGGATTTGTTACTATGCTGGATCAGGTGGCTGGATGTTGGTGGAGTATGATGGACACCAAGATGAGAGATACGCTGGATCTGTTGAGAGAAAATAAAATAAAGGGAACGCTGGGACCTGGGATCGAACCCAGGTCCTTATGCTTAATACCAATGCCCCATTTCCAGCTTCTCTATGTGTTTTAATTGTTAGTATAATGAAAACAAAATTTAATATAAAGAAAACAAATCACTGACTCCCACACACGTGAATTTTCAAATGGGTGAATGGTTGGCCGACACATAATCTTCTTCTACCTTTCTCTGTCGCCTTAGGTTCTTGTACCTTTACCTACAGACAAAAGTTTGTAGCTACAGACCTGTAAAACTCAAAAATCCAGCACAGGCATGATAAATTAATTATGACTGTACCAATCAACTCGTCTTGGCCTCACGAACATCATGGTACCTTATTCGTGGCCTAATTTTTCCTGTGTCAAGAAGCACCAAAATATGGCTTCAAACCCTAGCTATGGCATTCATCAGTATGGGCATCAAAACATTAATCAAACCAGACCAACATATTGCAAACATGATAACAAACACGTATATGCCATTAAAATATGCTCATAATGTATAAATCATGATAATCGAATTTGAAAAATATGGCAAACCGTAATGTTCATACAAGCTATTTATGGGCGTGAAAGGACTTATGATTGATTGGAATAGCTGCCTGAGACGTCCAGTAATCGATTGGCAATGCTAGGATGGCTTGAGATGGCCTGTATGATTGAAACCGATTCACCACTTTTGTCCAATTTTGAGCTTTTCGTTCTCTCACTTTCACCCCTACAAAACCTTGTCTCATGCTTTGTTCTTGTCCAATATATATCTAGGAATGAATTAGGGTTGTAAAATTGGATTGAATCTTTACAATTATGAGAGATTTGATTTGATTTTCATGCTACATGTAAATTGTTATTTTGAGCCAAATCAGCTCTTTCTTGTACCAATTATGCTTGACTCGTTTTGGCCTTGATAACTCATTATATTTTGATTGCCAACCTGTCCAAAAACCAAATCAAAGCATATCTTTGCTATTATTCATCAATTATTTGATTTAATTCATTTTTTAATTAATAAAAAAAATCAAAATAAATTGGAAAATGAAGCAAATAATGTGTGGTGAATAATTGGGTCGTGGATCATATTATAAGTGAGGCGCAAGCATAAAAAGTTAGGCCCATTTGGCAAAAAAATGCAATTTTGAGCCCATTTGACTTTTGACAATTTTTCAAAAACGGTCAACTTTGACAAGGCATATCTCCTCCAATTTTAATCCTAGAGGGGTGTTCTTGGACTTTTTAGAAATCTTAGGATGTCCCATAAGCAACCCTTTTGATCTCATCTCAATTGAGTCTTCCATGTTTATGTAAGAAGCTTTGACCCAAAAGGTGTTTTTGTTGACTTTTCAAAAGGACCCATAATGTAGAAATTCATATCTTTTATGAGTGCATATATTGAACTTGTGGGATGAATATGAGTTGTATGGAATTGCATCCTTTTCAAAATGAGCATTGGATGTAAAATTTCTGATAAAGCGTGTGGAAGTTATGCTTAGTCAAAGTTTGGTTGACTTTTATTGAGAAATCCTAATTTAGCAACTTTTGGGTTTTGATGAATTTGGAGCATTCCTTGGGGAATCATGATCAACCCTTGATCAAATGATGAAAGTCACTTCAAAATTTTAATTTTTACCAAAAATCTTGAAGTTTGAATGTATGTGGGTCATAGTTGACTTTTGACCTAATATAGTCGATTCTCAAGCATCTGAGCAGTTGACTGAGCAAACTTCTTGTGTCAGGCATGAAACTTGACATGTAGGGTTTTGAGAACATATTAGGACCAAGGATAGCATATGAGGTCTTTGGAGTCCACCTATCTTGATGAAAATGGAAACCCTAATTTAAGACACCCTGCCTTAGGAGAGAGTTTATCTAGTCAACTCTTGGGCAAACTTAAGCAAATTGAGGATCTCTAGGAGTATATATTGAGTAAAATGAGATGGAAAAATTTGGGGTACAACAAGGTGTAAGTGTGTAAGTGTTTTGTATTTCATGCTTGATTTATCTTGGATTTAGGGTTTTCTAAGTTTTGATTTTATCTTTCCATAAAAACCCTAATCACTAGCAGTTATATTAAAGCGAAAAATTGCGGAAAATAAATGTCCTACGATATTACATCATTTGGGAATGGGGGGTACAAATTTACAAATGGGAGATGGAAAGCAATAAGGGTCCTAATTATTTATTACAATCATATCCAATTTGAATAATGTACAAAAAAATGAATAAATATAATGCACAAGGATATAAAATGGAAAAGAAATGGATTTTTGTTAGCATTCTTTGTATTAAAAGGTTTTGACCTAATTAAATTAAAAGAGAAAAATTAATTAAATTAAGAAAAATTAAATCTAAATTAACTAAGAAAAGAAATTAATTTGATCAAAAGAAACATTTTTTAGGATTTTTTGTAGAAAATAGTTTTTAGTTTAATCAAAATAGTATGGAAATTAATTAACTAAAATAAACCTAAATTCTAAATTAATTTTAATTAAGGAAAAAAATGAAATATACCTAAGTCTAATTTTTTAATTTATGAAAAGAAATTAAATTTTAAAAAAAAATGTTTTTGGTCTTTCGGTCTTAGAAGAAATAAAAATAAGAGTATACCAAATATGTTAATAAAATTATAAAATATTTTTGGATTTTTATTAATAAAAGTAATTATAATAATAATATTAATAATAATAAAAATAAAGAAAAGAAAATAAAACAAAATTAATATTGAAGTTAGTAAGGTGTAAAACATAATATAGGGAGTGTAAGAAAAACAGTTTTTGTGTGTTAGAGGCCTAAGGTCTGTTTTTGTTCAATCAGAAAATGAAAAATAAAAAAATAAAGGGGAATACATGTTATGAGTAAACAGGGGGTGAGTCTAAGTAAAAAACAAGGCACAAAGACCTTAGGCCCAGGCGCGCTAGCTTATGACAAAAAAAGAAAAATAATGAAAACTTGGAAAGAGGGAAACACTGGGGCTCGAACCCAGGCATTTAGCAATAATACGCGCGCGCTTTACTATTGGGGTGGCTATACATCCGTTTACTTATACAAAACCATAAATATATATTTGAAAACCCTTCCTAGGCCTGCACTTCATCTTTTTCCTCGTGCCATGTTTGAACCTGTAACTTTCCCATTTCTCAACAAAAATTAAAACTATAAAACATGAAAGTTACTCCATTTTTCCTCACGATTCCAGAAATATAAATAACTTAGACTATAAATCAAAGATGAGCAAGAACTTTGTTGGCCCTAATCTAAACCCTAATTTTTCCATAAATTTCAAACTCAAAATTCTCTAAGCTCATGCAATATAAATTAAAACTATTGACATGGTTAGCTTCAGGACAATGATGTCTATATTTTATCTTTGAAAATGAAAGCCTAACAATGTCTACATGAAGAGTTAAAAGTTCAGAAAATTACCTTCAAAACTGGAAATCATGAAATGAGTTTGAGCTTGATTCAAGTTGTGGTGATGATTAGGTTAGCTTCCTCAAGTCCCTAGGAAGCTAATGTAACTCTTACTTGGTACTGAGAGTGCTTGAATCGTGCTAGAGTAGTCCAAGTGAAAAGCTCTATTTTTGAAAATGGAGGATGGTGTAAATGGTCTTACAGTTTTGTTCCAGGTGTTTGGATAGCTTCTATATGTTTATTAAAAGCTTCGTGAAAGGTTTGGCAAAGAAATGCACGAGTGGATTTGGAGATTGGATTCAAAACTCAAAAATGACAAGTTTTGAGGTATTTTTGGTGATTCTATGTTTTATCAAGTTTTAGGCCTTCTAATTTCGTGTGTTGGCTTACAAATGGTGTATGTATTTATAGGCAAGAGGTTTTGTGTGATACAAAAAGTTAGAATTTGAATTATCAAGTTGTAACACCTTTACTTGTTTTTGAAGTAACCATGACAAACATTTTACCAAAGCTTGTACCATGCTATTGTATAGTGGTTAACACTTTAAACATGGATGTTCTAATTTGTAGATGTTGAGTGTGATCAGAACAACAAGTGAGAGGCTCAAGACAAGTTGACTTTGTGATTGAAGTCACTTTTCAAGAATGGATATGTTACTTTTTTCCAAAAATGAAAAATTGGTTTGGACAATGCTTGAAACACTTGTATAAGGGCATAATCAGTTGTGTAAACCATTAATTATGGAGTGATAAAAAAGTTTGAGGCATGCAAAGTGAAGATTATGCAGCATGGCTATGGATTTGGTTCATGTTCATCATAAAATCTGCCTTGCAAAACAAGTTTGAAACCCTAACTTCACGGCTTCAATTCTATTAGCTTAAACATGATCTCAATGAGTTTTTGGACATTTTGGAAAGCTTGAAACATACTCTACAACTTCTCTTTTGATCATTTTTGAAAAATCAAATTGGAACTATGTGAAACTTATCCAAGAAGTTAGGTCAAAAATCTGCCTAAACTAGGTCAAAATTTCACTAAGTGTTTTTTGTTTCATATACATGTCTTCATGAATTTATAACTTAAAATCCAAACATTTCTAGAATTTGATTTGTAAAGAAAATTTGTATATTTACTCAAGATCTAAAACTTTCATGTTGGAAGTTTTCTTTGAATCATTTTGCATCATGGTGAAAATTTGATTTTTGAAACTTGATTTTGATCAAAAAGTCAAAGTTTGACTTTTTAGTGTACAGTTGACTTTTTCATTAGTTAACCAAATTTCAATTATCAAACAATGATCTCGAGAAGTGTTTTGAACCATGCAATTAGGTCAAAATGATGCATTTGAATCCTTGATATCATGCCTTAAACCAATAATTCATGTATTTGGTCAAAAGTTAAAAATCAAGCATTCTTAGTCAAAAACCTTAATTTTGACCATTTTGCCCTTTTAGTGATCTGATCAAATTTCTTGAGTAATTGTAATCCAAACTTAACCAAATGGTTCATATGAGTTAAAAATGTTGATATGGATAAAAAATCATGAAGTTTGACTGTAAGTTGACCACAGTTGACTTTTTACCCAATACAGTTGATTTTAGGTTAACTGATTAATTGATTGAGCAAACTTGAATTGCAAGACTTGAAACTTGACATGAGCTTTCTTGAAGGTACATAATGATCCATGAAATTCATACGGGGCATTAAAAATCCATTTGTCCTTGTGCAAACTCAAACCCTAATTTGAGTCATTAGTGTTGAGGAACTGCCTTGAGCTGATAAATCCTTGTGCAATCTTGAGCAATTGAAGATCTTGTGAGGAAAATTGAGAAATGAGAGTGAAAGTTTTGGGGTACAACAGCTTCCCCTATTCAATCTTCTTAAACCTGAAGAGTTAGATTGGCAGGCTCGTCATTCGTGACTTGAAGCTGAAAGATGATTGAACACTAGAGTGCCCATAAATTTGCACTCGATGATGACATATTAGATGATTATGTCGGGAATAGGCTTAAAGATGCCATTTGGAGAAATGATGAAAATTTTGTCAGAGATGGGCTTATAGATGCCATCCAGAGTGACTTTTGGTTGAAATTGTAGATGTTTTTTGCTTGTCTTTAACTGGGAGAAATGAATCTGACCCAGAAGAGGTCTGCAAGAAAAAAGGTTAGTTGCATGCAGATGTATGCATGGTGTAATGATGTTCTCAAAATAAATGAGATTATATTGTATGCATTTGTAGTGTATGTAGTATGATGTATGAAATATGAATTATTGTTGAAGTGTATCTTTGTCTTGGAAAATAAATCCTTGACCAGTGCTGGGGAACTTTGGGAAGTTGAATCCCGGGTTGCTGTCGGGGATGAAGCGTATTCATCTTTAAACTTTGTTAGAATGTTTTCGCTGGAGATTCCCGCTTCTTTGTTTGAGGAGAACTCCGCTGGGGAACGTTGATTTTTCTTGAGAAAACTCTGTGGGGGATGTTGGTTTCCGCTTGGGGAATAAAGTTCATGAGTTTTAGTTGTCCTTTGCTCTACCGGGGAGTTGCAAGAGTTAGTTGTTATCTGGTCGATTTCCAGGCTTCACAGCAACTTGCTAAGGAAGATGAAGTTGAAACTGTTATTTGGTCGGATTCCATGCTTTACAGCAACTTATTGGGGATAGTGGCAAACTCTACTGGGGAAGATGATTTTGTTAGTGATTGAAGAAGTTAAACTAATATCAAGCCAGGTCCAGGTTTCAGTAACTGGAACTGTTAACTGGTCGGGTCCAGGTTTTAGTAACTTGAACTGTTAACTGATCGGGTCCAGGCTTTGCAGTAATTGGAGAAGTTAAACTATTATTTGGTCGGGTCCAGGCACAGTAACTTGAAATTGAGATTAACTGTTATCTGGTCGGGTCCAGGTTTCAGCAACTCAAATTGTTCTCTGGTCGGGTCCAGTCTTCACAGTAAATTAAGGGAAGGATGAAGTTGAACTAGTATCTGGTCGGGTCCAGACTTCGTAGTAACTTGCTTGGATAGGAATGAAGTTGAACTATTATCTGGTCGGGTCCAGGCTTCATAGTAACTTACTGAAGTTAATTATTATTAGTCGGATTCCAGACTTCACAATAACTTATTTGGAATAGCATCAGCTTTGTTGGGGATTATAATGACTTTGTTGGTGACAAAGGGGTTTTGTTCGTTGGTTTGTAATGGTTTGAAAGGCGAACTCAAGCTGGAGAGTTTGTAGTTTGCTGGAGAAATAAACCATGTTGAAGAGAAAATTTAATGACCTACAGGGGAGGTGTATTATTAAGGAAGGAAACCCATAAGACTTCTTCTTTTGGATCAACTCAGCTGGGGAGAGGGTTTTCCGGAGATTAAAACTCTGGTTGGGGATTGTATGAGTCCAACTTTGTGGGGATAATTTCTTTGAAGTAACTCTGTGTGGATATCCCAAATCCTTAAGGAGATTCTTGTTACTGTTTTCAAGCATACATTTGCTTAAATAGTTTAATCATGTTCATATACATATGTTCATTCAATTTTTAGTCATTGGACGTTTTTGCACTCAAAACAGAAAAAACAAAAATTTTGCACTTCAAAGTATATTTGTATTGATGTCTTGCCCATAAATAGGAGTTTGCATACAAGGAAATAGAGATCCTAGTAAGAGAAAATCGTCGAAACAATGAAAGGAATACAAAGTGAAAACAAAGATAATAACCATGCGGAAGTGATCTCATTGTGTTCCAACTCCACTATTGCCCCTATGCCTTCGAACATCATCCCTTGTCGTTGAAAGAAGTTGATTGAATTGATATTATACCATTGAACTTGGACCTTGGTAATAAAGCCGACTGTAGTGACCCAATGGGACATAGTTATACGCTTCAATCATTAACTTTTTCCTAGACTTCCCTCTCGGGTTTTCATCCCATCAGGATACCCATTTTTGTCCAAGCTGCCCTTTCAGGTTTTCGACTTGCCGGGTGTACAATTTATTTGCATATATCCCTAACTTTTTCCCGAACCTTTTGGTTCGCCGGGATTCCCTTATTTTTTCCTAGGTATGTCAACCTAACGGGTCGTTCTATGCGTAGTATTTTTTAATTATGCTCGCATTCACAGGATGTGGGAAATCTTCACCATCCATAGTAGTCAACATCGTGGCACCACCGGAGAAAACTTTCTTGATAACAAATGCCCCTTTGTATGTGGGAGTCCATTTGCCCCTGGGATAACCTTGTGGTAAAATGATGCGCTTTATTACCAGGTCACCAGTCTGATATACTTGAGGCTTGATCTTTTTGCTGAAAGCCTTGATCATACGTTTTTGATACATTTGACCATGACAAATAACAACCAGTCTCTTCTCATCGATCAGATTCAACTGATCCAACCTAGTCTGAATCCATTCATCCTCACCTAGATCTGCTTCTTTCATAATCCTTATAGAAGGAATCTGAACTTCGACAGGCATGACATCTTCCATGCCATAGACCAAGGAGAATGGGGTTGCCCCGGTTGATGTTCGAGCTGAAGTACGATAGCCATGAAAATAAAATGGTAATGTCTCATTCCAGTCTTTGTAGGTTACTACCATCTTTTGCATAATCTTCTTGATATTTTTATTGGCATCTTCTACTATGCCATTCATCTTAGGTATGTATGGAGAAGAATTGTGATGCTTGATTTTGAACTGCGTGCAGAGTTCCTTAATCATAGCATTATTGAGATTGGTTTCATTGTTAGTGATGATCCTTTCGGGGATACCGTAACAGCGGATGAGGTTATGCTTGATAAATCTGGCTAGAACATTCTTAGTGACTGAGGAAAATGAAGCAGCTTCGACCCATTTGGTGAAGTAGTCAATAGCAACAAGAATGAAGCGGTTTCCATTGGAAGCAGTGGGTTTTATCTCTCCAATCATGTCAATGCCCCACATTGCAAACGGCCACGGAGCAGTCATGACATTCAAAGGGATTGGAGGTATATGGACCTTGTCGGCATAGATCTGACACTTATGGAAAGTCCTCGAGTGATGGTGACAATCAGTTTCCATTGTCGACCAATAGTAACCAGCCCTTAGAATATTATTGGCCATAGTGTGTCCACTAGAGTGAGTTCCAAAGATACTATCATGCATGTCTTCTATGATCTTCTCTTCCTCCTTCTTGTCTACACACCGGAGTAGGGTAGAATCATGGTTACGCTTGTACAAGATTTCATTGCTTAGGAAGAATTTGGCTGAAAATCTTCACAAAAATTTCTTGTCATTGACTGAAGCTCCTTCAGGATACTCTTGTGCTTCGAGATATCTCTTCACTTCATGGTATCACGGCTTCTCTTTGTCAATGTCAATCTCGTAATAATGTGCAGGTTTGTCAAATCTTTCAATTTTAATTCTAGGGGCCTCGTTATCCCACTTGACCTTGAACATAGAAGACATTGTTGCCAAGGCATCTGCCAACTGGTTTTCTTCTCTTGGGAAGCGTTCAAAAGTAACCTCCTCAAAGTATGGGATCAAAGTTAGCACAAACTCTTTGTAAGGGATCAGATTAGGGTGCTTGGCATCCCATTATCCTTTAACCTGATTGATTACTAGAGTAGAATCTCCATATACGTCCAAGAATTTGATCCTCAAGTCAATGGCAGCCTTTAGGCCCAAAATGTATGAAAAAGATTGGAAAAAAGATATGGAAAATCAAATATTCAAAACATTGATTCAATGGACTATGGGCTTGGTTTTTGACCTAGAAAGCTTCACTTACATATGCATAACATAACCTAATCCTAACAGACACGAAAGCTGCTCAGAAAGGGAAGAACAAAATTGCAAATTTTTGGCAAAAAGTTGAAAACTGATTTCACACCTAGAAGGTTTTTCAAAGCTTCAAAAGCATTTCAATACATTGCCAAGACATCCAGGAACGTGTTACAATCAAAACCAAGTCTCCAGACCTTAAGAATTGGTAGAACAAAGTCACACTTTTCACAAACTTTTCCATAATCGTGTTTCAATTTACATGCATTATTCATGAGTTTTAATTATTGATTCTTGCTAATATTGATGCTCTGAAGCTAATGGTACCATTTAATTGTCCTAACAATGCCTGTATCGAGATTTGCCATTAACATTTTCTAGGGTTTCAGAAGCTTGGAATTAGGGGTTTACACATATGGTAAAATCAGACCACCAAACCTATGCCAATGGATTCGTGACCTCAAGACGAAATCAATCCACACCTCGCGCCTTTTTTATATTTGCCCATGCTCTAATCGCTATTTTCATGGTTTGCAGTTAGTGGGGGTTTAAAACCCCCGCTATTTGATTACATTTGCAGGTACAAAACGAAGAAGACGCATGTGTGTCATCTCCTGGTTGGACCATTTAAACCTTGGCGCGATTTTTCAATGTTTCAGCATAATATTCCTTTTTCATATATATTATTTGTTATGTATTAAGTATACAAAAGCGCGCGTTGGCTCAGATGGTTGGACATTCGCTTGGTAAACGCTGGGACCTGGGTTCGATTCCCAGGTCCCCTATCATATTTCATAATTTTTTCCATAACATGCTTCCATGCAGTGCACGTCCCAGGGCTCATCATACATCCTCAAGCGTTAGCTTGCCACATAATCTGAGTGATCAATCCAAAGGCCAGAACATGCAGTCCATGATACACACTCAGTCAACCACATGCACGCAAGCATAGAAAGTCAAAAAAGGCTTGGATTCTGATGGGCCAAAATGCTTCAATAAACCTCCAAATTGGGTTAGACACCCCCATTGTTTGTATTCCCTTTTTTTAATTTCCTTTTCTTTTCTTTTAATTATTTTAATTGTTTTCTTTAAATTCCAATAATTAATTTTCATAATATAAAAAAATCAGAAACTAAAATATATTAATTAATTTACTTATTAAATATTTTTGTAAATAAATGTACATTAATTATTTAGTTAAATTAGGTTTTAAAACTTAAATCTTTTTCCTAATAAATAAAATAGGTAGAAATTAGGGTTTTTAACTTTTTCATCCTTTTTAATAAATAATTTTTTCTTATTATCATTATTATTAATTACTAATTTATTTTGTAAATAAACATGTATATTAAATATTTAGTAAATTAGGTTAAACTTTATATTTTTCATTAACAATTAAAAACAACTTAGAATTAGGGTTTCTCTTCAATTTTAATTTCTTTATTTCATAAATACAAAAAAAACCAAAAAAAATATTTATTTTCTTCAATTTAATAATTAATTAACTTTTAATTTCAATTTAATTTCAAAAGGGTCCAACGCCCTCGAACATTCTATCTCCATTCTTTTCGCACGTTATTTTATTTTCTTGTGAATATTATGTAACTGTTCAAGCCATGTAATAGTAATTGGGAATTTAGTTATTTTCCGCATTTCTTATTAAAATGGGTCTTTGTTAATTTGGCGATGTATAGACCCGCGCCTTGTAATAGCGTAGGATTTTACTTTCCGCATTTAAAATTCCCGCACTTTTAAACTGCTAACTTGCATGAAAGAATGAATGACTAATTAAAAACAATGCGTAGATCACCATGATACATGATCAAAGATAAACTTAACATGAAAACAACACACCAATTCACACACCACTCTTAGGGTACGCCTCACTGTTGCCTTACCTTCGAAACGTGGTCGTCGAGTATAGGACGTTTTAGTAAGTCCTTATGTCCATGACATAATCCAGTTGCCTCGAAACGGTTGCCTCGGAATAAAAAGGATCAATGGCATAAGGGTAGCTTCTAAGGTGTCCTACTGTTGCTCTGGTGACCACACTGTCCCTACAAACGAATTGACCCGAACACCTCCAACGGTGGTGCTACCTACCTCTCAATGGTGGGATGGCACTACCTTAAGGACTTTTACACAGCCTAATTCCTTAGGGTAGGTAGACAGCTCATAGGTACTTGCTCTCTTCAAACAAAAACAAACAAAAATCTCTTTTCACACTGACACTTTCTAAAAGATTTCAAAACAAACGCTTCAAAACACTCTTGAGGACTGATACAAGAGTCGAATTGAAGTTTTCAATGAAACTTTTTCAAACCCACTCACATTTTGAAAAGCAAACAAACATTTTGAAAACATAAGAGCAAGTACCTAAGAGCCCATGGATAACCATGGATAGAAAGGGTGCTAACACCTTCCCTTTCTATAAATCTACCTCCCGAACCGAGAAACTGTCTCATAAGGAATTTTGCTGTGCTTTTGTCCTGTCCATGTTGGAGAAAATAAAAGATGGTGGCGACTCTTGCTTCCGCGACATTTCGCGATCCAGCGTTAAACAGTCAGTTCCAGATCCACCAATCACAGAACTGGCGACTCTGCTGGGGAATCTTATAAAGTGAGGTGTACCTTAGGACTAAGATCACTTGTGTTTTCAATTGTTGTGCTTGTTTGCTTTATTATTGTGGGCTGCATCGGAGTTACATAGATCCTAACCCGGATCTGGGGATACCCTGTTAGGTAGCATAAGCTGTGAGGGACCTGTCCGGCGTAGACCGATACGGGTGAAACAGTGGCTACATTGGTGTGGCACCTTGGTCTGTACCGATATCCCTTGTGTCGCAACGAGGAGAATATGGGTCTTCTGAGGAGTCATTAAGCACCAACCGACCTTAGAACCTTAAATGACCCAACTTGGCCAATAGAACAGTAGCAGTATGCTACGCCCATTGAGGCTAAACTCTCGTGATGGTTCTGGCTGTAAGAAAAGATTGCGATGCTGGAGTTATGACCGATTGAGGGTAGTTAGTGATATTGGGATCCTCTAGAACCCGGTTACTTCTGATAGGACAGGTCTTGACCAACAAACTGAAAGAGGGTAATACCTAGACCCCATGCTGGCCTAAACTCTAAGGGCTTGTCTTGTATGACTTGTGTGCCTTATCATGTTTGCCTTTGTGAATATTTGTGGTGTGCTTTATCATAACATCATGCCATCATAAACATTGCATGCATCCTGCATAAGGACTGACCGTTTCAAAGACAAGAGGGTTTCACCTTTGCTCTGTTTTTAGGACATCATGATGCCTATGCGAAGGAATACTATCCGGTTCAACTTCGTTCACCCACCTGAGTTGCTTGAAGAGTTAGTTAGCAGAATTCCAAATACTACTTCCTTCATCCAGAGGCATGGTTCTCTTCTCAGTTTAGTCACGGCAAAGTGGGACCAACAACTGATGAGTGTCCTGACACAGTTTTATGACCCTCTGTACCAGTGCTTCACCTTTCAAGACTTCCAGCTGGTCCCTACCCTGGAAGAGTTCTCTGATTTGCTTGGCATCCCTATCTTGGATCAGACTCCCTTCACTGGTTGGGAAAAGACTCTTAGGCTTGAGGAGATTGCTGCAGCCCTTCCCTTGACCCACAAGGAGGTAATGGACAACTGGGTGACTAGAAGCAAAGTTAAGGGTTTCTTGGCCAAGTTTCTGATTGGTAAGGCTAACAGTTTCTGGAATGACTTGGACTTTAGGGCATATGAAGACATTTTGGCTCTCTTAATCTATGGTCTAGTCTTGTTTCCTAATCCTGATAACTTCATTAACGTCACTTCTATAAGGATCTTCATGTCTCGGAACCCTGTGCCCACTCTCTTGGGTGATATCCTGCAACAACTTTATGCTCGTACTTCCCGAAGACGAGTAACTCTGTGGTGTTGCATCCCTTTGTTAGTGAGGTGGTTTATTTCGCACCTCCCTAAGTTTGTGTTGAAGAACAAAGAAGGAAGAGGTTGGGCTCATAGGTTGATGTCTCTCACTGATAAAGACATCATTTGGACTCTCAGAGGTTTGGATGAGGTAGCTGTTATTGATTGTTGCGGAGAATATCCTAATGTTCCTTTGATTGGTACCCAAGGAGGGATATCTTATAATCCATGTCTAGCTCTCCGTCAGTTTGGAAGAGCCAGAAGAGCAGGGCCTTATGAGATGTTGGTGCCTCACATCAGTTTTGAGTTTCAGGTAGATAGTGACGAGATGCGTCGTAGGTTCATCAAAGCTTGGGACAGAATTCACAAAGCTGACCCACAAGAGCTGGGACCGAAGATTTCTCTACCTATGGAAGCCTACTACAAATGGGTCCGCATCCGTGCTCAGAAGTTAGGTATGCCGTATGAAGTTGTCAGACCTGTCATTCTTGAGTATCCTGATAGAGATGGGGCTCCCCCAACTGTTCTCCCTCCTCAGATACCTACTGACATTGATACACTAAAGAGGTCTTGGGCGCAACTGCGAGAAGAACGGGATTCTTATCGGGAAAAGTTCAACGAGCAGGAATTGAAGATCCAGAGGCTGACAAAGCAGTTGGAGAATGAGCGAGCTCTGAATGACTACACCCATACTGAGAAGAGGAGACCCTGGGATCAATGATGAACTTTGGATATTCTTTTACAGTTTTATTTCCCTTTTCAGTATATTCATTTTTATGTAATGCCTAAGGGCAATCTGTTGAACAATTTAAATTTCAAAGTTGAATCTAATGAAGTGTGTTCCTTTTTGTTTACAAAGTTGATTCCCGATTGTCTTTGAAAACATAAATCATACGCATTCCATTCATCATATGCATCACAGGAACTCTTCTTTTCAGGTTGCTTAATATTCTTCGCTGTTTATTTCAGCATCATGAACCCTGAATCATCTATCGAGTAGTCCATCAAGGCCCTTCAGGCTCAGAACGCCCAATTCCAAGAGCTGATTATGAGTTTGGCCCAAGGTCAAGAGGAGCTGAAGGCTCTGCTGGTCAAGAAGAAGAAGAAGAGAATTGTTCTATTCAACAAGGGCCGGAGGTTTGGTAACACACTGCAGAATGAGGTTGAGCAAGCTGGTCCTTCTGTAGGCAAGGGCAGTCCCCAGAGGGGAAGGGTTCCTAGTCCGGTAGTCTCTGACAACGAGATTGATTTTAATGAGGAGCAGTATCCTCCAGCTGAAGACAGGTACAAGCAGTTGGAAGACCGTCTGAATGCCATGGAAATTCAACAAGTGCCTGGGTTGGATTTCGGAGACTTGGGTCTATCTTCTGGTGTGGTCATCCCACACAAGTTCAAAGCACCATCTTTCGCAAAGTATGACGGGGCATCCTGCCCTAAGCTACATCTCAGATCTTATGTGCGGAAGATTCAGCCGTATACTGTGGACAAGAACTTGTGGATCCACTTCTTCCAGGAGAGTCTTTCAGGGACTCATCTCGAATGGTTCTATCAGCTGGATGGAACCAAGGTTCGTAAATGGGAGGAGTTGGCTACTGCTTTTTATAAGCAGTATCAGTATAATGCCGACCTCGCTCCTACACGTACCCAACTCCAGGGTATGTCACTAGGACCGGGATAAGGTTTTAAAGAGTATGCGTAGAAGTGGAGGGACCTGGCTGGCAGGGTGCAGCCACCGTTAACCGACTGTGAATTGGTAGATATGTTCTTGGGGACCCTATCCGGGCCGTTCTTTAATCATCTCATTGGCAATTCATCTGCAGGGTTCACAGATCTCATTCTGACTGGGGAAAGGATAGAGGCTGGTATGAAATCAGGAAAGATTCAGAAAGGTGCGTCCTCAAGTTCTGAGAAGAAACCTTTTAAAAAGGAAGCCAGTGCTGTGTATGGGCCTAGGAGGCAAGATAAACCAGAACGCCGCCAAGCTGTCAACGCGGTGGTAATTGCTAAGCATGATGCCGCTCCTCGGCAACCCAACCAACCAAGGGGTGAGAGACCCAGAAGAGAATACACTCGGCTGAGTATGACTTTGTCACAAATCTTGCCGCAACTGCTATCGACCAACTTGGTAACCGTCAGAGAGGCTCCGAAGGTTGTGAATACGACCTCTCCAAAGTATAATCCAAATGCCCGCTGTGCTTATCACTCCGATAGCCCGGGGCATTCTACTGATGATTGTTGGGCCCTGAAAAACAAGGTGCAGGACCTTATTGATGCGAAGGAGATACAGTTTGAGGCACCTGAGAGGCCAAATGTTGTGACTGCTCCTATGCCCCAGCATGGAGTAAATGCTGTTGATGAAGACTTGTATGCGGTTTCTGTGAATGATGTTGCTACCCCTTTGTTGACTGTTAACAGGAACCTATTGCTAGCCGGTTTATTTCCGGGTTGTAGCAAGGGTTTCCTTTTGTGTGTTGTTTCCCCTACCGGTTGTCCGCTGCTGAAGTCAGGCATCCAAAGCCTGATGGATAGCAAGGAGATTATGTTCAAGAAGACCGCTGCTCCTTTTGTTCCTATTGAAGAAGTATCTGTCGTCACAATTTTCAACAATCCTACACAGGCTCCCCCGAGGCAGCCAGTCAAAATTATGTTTGTTGCACCCATCATTATTACTGTTTCGGGGCCCCTCCCCTATGAATCTGACAAGGCTGTCCCATGGCACTATGGGGCAGATGTGTATGTACTTGGAGTGAAGCAGGAGTTCAACACCGGTACCGGTATCAGCAACATCACTGGTCCAGCTAAAGTAACTCGCAGTGGCAGGCTCTTCTCGCCTGACATTGCGCCACCAGTTATCCGAAGACCTCTTATAATAACGCCTGCAAGTGCGCCTGTTTCCACTTCTGATCCAGTTTCTACCCCTGCTGCCGAGTCATCTAATACTCAGGGAAAAGGGATTGATGATGAGCCTGCCCAGATGGAGGCACCAAAGACTGTTAATGTTGAAGCCTCCCAGCAAGAGATGGAGGAAATTCTTAAGATAATCAAGAAGAGCGACTTCAACGTCGTTGAACAGCTGGGGCATACCCCCTCCAAGATCTCTATGCTATCATTGCTGCTGTGCTCAGAGGCCCATGCCAAGGCCCTGATTTCATTTCTGAAGATGGCCCATGTGCCACAAGAGACATCTGCAGATCAATTCACTGACTGTGTGGCCAATCTGACCGCCGACAATGGTTTGGGTTTCTCGGATGCTGATCTTACCGCTAAGGGAAAGAACCACAATGACGCCCTGCATGTCTCCATTGAATGCAGGGGCACTACTCTTGCTCACGTGTTGGTGGACACCGGTTCTTCCCTAAATGTGTTGCCCAAGAAGGCCTTAGACAGGCTGGATTGTGAGGGCCTGGAGTTGAAGCCTAGCAACATCATTGTCCGAGCCTTTGACGGGTCGAAGAGGATGGTTCATGTTGAGGTAGACATTCCTATTCGTGTGGGTTCTCAAGTATTTGACTCAACGTTCTATGTAATGGACATTCGTCCATCTTATTCCTGTTTGCTGGGTCGACCTTGGATTCACAAAGCCGGGGCTGTGACCTCCACTCTACACCAGAAGCTCAAATACTCCGTCAGAGGGAAGATTGTTACTGTGCAGGGGGAGGAAGAATACATGGTTAGTCATCTGAATTCCTTCCGGTATATTGAGATGGACGGGGAGTTTATTGAAACCCCCTTTCAACATTTTGAAGAGGTACCTCCAACATTGGCAGCAGCAGAAGAAGTAACTGAAGAGGGTTCTCCTTTGAAGATGGCCTCCTTAAAGGACGTCTGGGCTGTAATTGAGAAAGGTGAATGTGCTAACTGGGGCAGGCTCCCTGATTTCACTCCTAAAACTGACAAGTTTGGACTGGGTTTTACTGCAGAGGCTCAGAGGGCTGTACGCAAGGCTAGGATCGGAAGACCTCCCGTGATCATCACCAACCCGGGAGTGAATGCTATAGAAGGCGATGTGGAGGAATCAGAGTTCGATAGCTGGATCTACCCGACGACCGACGGTGGACTGAACAATTGGACTGCAAAGGATCACATACCTGTTACTTTTGTTACGCAGTAATGAATTCCTTTGTTTTTCATTTGTAATAAACAATAAACTGAAACTTTATGGCCCGGTGTCTTACCCGGGGCACCGTGGCTTCATTTGTGAGGGCTTATTAACTGTCATTTCCATATATCATGAATAAAGACATTGGACGTTTTTCGCATTTCAAATCTTGTGCTCCCTTTCTTTCTTTCTTTCTTTCTTTATATATTGCAAAACAGTTATATTTACACACACTCACTCATACAGGTTTCAATCCACTCTGGATCTCACTGGTAACGACTCTGCTACTGCCAGTTATGACTTCGAAAATCCGATCAACTTAGCCGAAGACGAAGGTGAAGATGATTGCGAAGTGCCTGGTGAGCTTGCAAGACTGTTACTCCAGGAAGAGAGGGTCATTCAGCCACATGAAGAGCCAGTGGAAACGATAAATCTGGGTACTGAGACAGATAGAAAGGAAGTTAAGATTGGTGCCAATCTGGAGCTCAGCGTAAAACAACGGTTGATTCAAATGCTACATGATTATGTGGAAATCTTTGCCTGGTCTTACGAAGACATGCCTGGGTTGGATACCGACATTGTGGTCCATCACTTGCCTACCAAGGAAGAATGCCCTCCGGTTAAACAAAAGGTCCGCCGTATGCGTCCAGAGATGTCCGAGAAGATCAAAGCTGAGGTTATGAAGCAATTCGACGCCGTTTTTCTTGCAGTGACTTCTTACCCTCAGTGGGTTGCCAATGTGGTGCTGGTACCAAAGAAGGACGGCAAGGTCAGAATGTGTGTCGATTACAGGGATCTGAACAGGGCAAGCCCCAAGGATGACTTCCCTCTACCTCACATTGACGTTCTGGTTGACAATACTGCTCAGCACAAGGTGTTCTCCTTCATGGATGGGTTTTCAGGTTATAATCAGATCAAGATGGCTCCTGAAGACATGGAGAAGACTACCTTTGTTACTCAGTGGGGCACCTTCTGCTACAAGGTCATGCCTTTTGGGTTGAAAAATGCTGGGGCAACCTACCAACGTGCCATGGTTGCTTTATTTCATGACATGATCCACCATGAGATTGAAGTATACGTCGACGATATGATCGCAAGGTCCCAAACTGAAGAGGAACACCTTGACCATCTACAGAAGCTGTTTGACCGTCTGAAGT
Organism: Vicia faba; assembly: GCA_948472305.1. NCBI lineage: Eukaryota > Viridiplantae > Streptophyta > Magnoliopsida > Fabales > Fabaceae > Vicia > Vicia faba. The sequence continues at coordinate 1,233,669,329 of OX451738.1, forward strand.
TGTACAAGCTGAGGTTGAACCCGAACAAGTGCACCTTCGGGGTAAGATCCGGAAAATTGCTAGGCTTCGTCGTGAGCGACAAAGGTATTCAAGTGGACCCTGCCAAGGTGAAAGCCATACAAGAGATGCCAGTTCCCAAGACAGAGAAAGAAGTCAAAGGCTTTCTAGGACGACTGAACTACATTGCCCGATTCATCTCGCACCTAACTGCTACCTGTGAACCAATCTTCAAGCTGCTGAAGAAAGATCAAGTAGTACGTTGGAATGATGAATGTCAGGCCGCTTTTGACAGAATCAAAGAGTATCTCCAAGAACCACCCATCCTTATGCCACCGGTTGAAGGGAGACCTCTGATACTATACCTGACAGTGCTTGACAGCTCAATGGGGTGTGTGCTGGGGCAGCATGACGAGTCTGGTCGAAAAGAGCACGCCATTTATTACCTTAGCAAAAAGTTTACCGACTGTGAGACCCGATACTCACTGCTCGAGAAAACTTGCTGCGCTTTGGTATGGGTTGCTCGTCGGCTGAGACAGTATATGCTGACTCACACCACCTTGTTGATTTCAAAGATGGATCCAATAAAGTACATATTCGAAAAGCCTGCTCTGTCTGGGAGAATAGCAAGATGGCAAATGATCTTGACGGAATACGACATCCAGTACACAACTCAGAAAGCTATCAAAGGAAGTGTATTGGCGGACCACTTGGCACACCAGGCAGTAGACGACTATCAGTCAATGAACTTTGAATTTTCTGACGAGAGCATCATGATTGTGACTGATTGTGAAGTACCTGGACCGGATGAAGGACCTGAGGAAGGATCCCGATGGTCTATGCACTTTGACGGAGCCTCCAACGCTTTGGGTAACAGTATCGGCGTTGTGATCATATCCCCAAAAGGCACTCATACTCCACTTACTGCCCGACTATGCTTCAAATGCACCAATAACATGGCGGAGTATGAGGCGTGTATCATGGGTCTTCAAGCTGCAAATGACTTAAGGATCAAGTTTCTGAGTGTCTTCGGAGATTCCGCTCTCGTGATCAATCAGATCAAAGGCGAGTGGGATACGAAACACCCAAACCTTATTCCTTACAAAGAATGTGTGTTGACATTGATCCCCCATTTCACGGAGATAACTTTTGAACACTTACCAAGAGAGGAGAATCAGTTGGCGGACGCGCTGGCTACGATGTCTTCCATGTTCAAAGTCAAATGGGATAACGAAGCTCCCCGGATCATTATCTGGAAACTGGATGAACCTGCATATTGCTATGATCTTGAGGCTGAGGTGGTAACTGAAAAACCTTGGTATCATGAAGTGAAGAGGTACTTGGAAGCTCAAGAATACCCCGAAGGCGCATCTGTCAATGACAAGAAGTTTCTGAGAAGGTTCGCAGCGAAGTTCTTCCTCAGCAACGGCATTCTGTACAAGCGGAACCATGATTCAACCTTACTGCGTTGTGTGGATAAGACTGAAGCAGAAAGAATCATGGCAGAGCTACATGAAGGTACCTCCGGAACACATTCCAGTGGACACACCATGGCAAAGAAAATCCTTCGGGCAGGATATTTCTGGTCCACAACGGAAGCCGACTGCTACCAACATTCTCGGACATGCCATAAGTGCCAGATATATGCAGATAAGGTGCACGTTCCTCCAGTCCCTCTGAATGTTTTGACAGCACCTTGGCCCTTTGCAATGTGGGGCATTGATATGATCGGCGAGATTAAACCTACGGCATCCAACGGGCATCGCTTCATCCTGGTGGCGATTGATTACTTTACAAAGTGGGTTGAGGCAGCTTCTTATGCTACTGTAACCAAGAATGTTGTGGCACGGTTCATTCGGCACAACCTGATCTGTCGATACAGCGTCCCTGAAAGAATCATTACGGACAATGGTACCAATCTTAACAACAATATGATCACTGAGCTCTGCGAGCAATTCAAGATATAGCACCACAACTCTTCTCCTTACCGGCCGAAGATGAATGGGGTTGTCGAAGCAGCTAATAAGAATATCAAGAAGATTGTGCAGAAGATGACAGTGACCTATAAAGATTGGCACGAGATGTTGCCGTTTGCTCTTCATGGGTATCGTACCTCAGCAAGAACGCCAACCGGGGCAACTCCTTTTTCCTTGGTCTACGGCATGGAAGCAGTCTTACCGATTGAAGTACAGATACCCTCTCTCCGGATAATGAAGGATGCAGATCTGAGCGAAGATGACTGGATCCAGACACGACTTGATCAATTAAACCTAATTGACGAAAAGAGACTCACTGCTATTTGTCATGGTCAAACGTACCAAAAACGGATGATCAGGGCATTTAACAAAAAAGTCAGACCACAAGAGTATCAAGTTGGGGACCTGGTAATCAAGCACATCATCCTTCCTCAGAGTGATCCCAGGGGCAAATGGACTCCTACATACGAAGGGCCATTTGTGGTTAAACACGTGTTCTTAGGAGGAGCCATGATTTTAACTACCATGGATGGTGACGACCTTCCTCACCCCGCCAATACAAACATAGTAAAAAAATACTACGCATGATAAAAGACCCGCTAGGTTGACATACCTAGGCAAAAATTAGGGCTTCCCGGCGAACCAAAAGGGTTCGGGCAAAATGAGGGATGAAATGAAAAAATCTGTACACCCGGCAAGTCGAAAACCTGAAAAGGCGGCTGGGCAAAAATGGGTATCCCGGTGGACTGAAAACCCGAAAGGGCGGTCCAGGCAAAAGTTAGGGATAAAGCGTAATACTATGTCTCATTGGATCACCTTGCATCCAGAATCCGATATCAACTATCAAGTTCAGACGGCATCGATCAATCAGCTTCATCTTCAACCGAGCAGCCAAGTGATGAGACGCTCGAAGACATAAAGGCGATAGCAGAGTTGGAACCTAGTGGGATTATTCTCTTCACATAGCTGTTTTGTTTGTACAAAATTGTATAAACTCTGTTGTTCGGCGGCGTTCTCTTACTAGGACGTCAGCCTCTTGTACATAAACGCCTATTTTTAGGCAAATTTAAAAATCAATACAAATTCACTTTTCAAGACCAATTGCCAATTGTTTTTTTCCTTTTTCTGTTTTGTTTTGCGAAGAACGTCCAATGTTTAAATTGTGATATATGCATTTGACACTAATTGCTAAACTCATAAATATTTGCATACGAAACAAAGGATTAATTACAGGTAACATTAGAAACAGGGGCAATAATGAGTTGTCTAAGCGATCTAATTGCTCTATCCACCAAGGTCCCAAGGTAAGTTCGGCTGAAGAATGCAACCGAGATATCTTAATTCTCCAGAGAGTGAGCCAGCAAGTCAATACATTCTCCCCAAGCAGAGTCTACTGTCAGCCTTAAGGAGATTGGGTATCCCTATCAGATCTCAACATTCCTCAGCGGAGTATTCAAACATTCTTAACAAGCATCCCCGACAGTCTTGATCTAAGATTGTTCCCCGGCGGTATACCAGACGTCTAGTGGAGCCACTTCCCCAGCATATCTCAAAAGTTTCCCCAGGAAAGTCCAGTCCAATCTGAAAAGTTTCCCCAGGAAAGCGGAATCCATCTCCCCAGCAGGTCTTAAAGCTCATCCCCAGTAGATTCTGGAAGCTTATCCCCTGCAGAGCACGAACGCGTCTCCCGGTTTTATTTAAAGGTTATTCCCCCACCAGGATATAACTGGGTTATCCTCAGCTAATTACCACGGAAAGATCGTCCCCGACGAAGTTCTTCCTATCCCTAGCAGAGTTCATCAAATCTTCCAACAGAGCTCAACAATGGTATCCCCAGCGTAGTTATCATCAAATCTCAGCAAAGTATCTCTTTCCCCACAGAGTATCTCCCCGCAGAGTAATCTATTCGCCAAGTTTATTCCCCAACGGAGTCATCTTCTCCTACCGGTATTCTTGCAACCATCATCCCCCAGCGGAAACAAAGAATGCTACTCCTCAACATCAGCCCGGGATTTAACTTCCCGGCACCCTTCAAGGATTTACTTTCCTAGACGAAAATACATTCATGAATATCACATCTTCATACATTATAGCATGCATATACGCATCATGAACCTACAATCTCATTTATTCTGAGAACATCACACATGTCATATATCATGACATTGCATACAACTAACGTTTGTCTTTTCAGGACAAAAGTCAATACAAAGATGATTACTATCAATAGTCGTAATTCCAGATCCGATTCCTGTATCTTGCCAGGGTGTATCTGTTGACGACTACATTACCAGACTCGATTCATGTATCTTGCCAGGGCACGTCTGAAGAGTTCGAAGATCCGATTCCTGTATCTTGCCAGGGTGTATCAGTTGACGACTATATTCCAGACTCGATTCCTGTATTTTGCCAGGGCACGTCTGAAGATTTCGAAGATCCGATTCCTGTATCTTGCCAGGGTGTATCTGTTGACGACTAACAATTCCAGACTCGATTCCTGTATCCTGCCAGGGCACGTCTAAAGAGTTCGAAGATCCGATTCCTGTATCTTGCCAGGGTGTATCTGTTGACGACTACATTACCAGACTCGATTCTTGTATCCTGCCAGGGCACGTCTGAAGAGTTCGAAGATCTGATTCCTATATCTTGCCAGGGTGTATCTGTTGACGACTAACATTACCAGACTCGATTCCTGTATCTTGCCAAGGCACGTCTGAAGAGTTCGAAGATCCGATTCCTGTATCTTGCCAGGGTGTATCTGTTGACGACTAACATTACCAGACTCGATTCCTGTATCTTGCCAGGGCACGTCTGAAGATTTCGAAGATCTGATTCCTGTATCTTGCCAGGGTGTATCTGTTGACGACTAACATTACCAGACTCGGTTCCTGTATCTTGCCAGGGTACGTCTGAAGAGTTCGAAGATCCGATTCCTGTATCTCGCTAGGGTGTATCTGTTGACGACTATATTCTCCGGACTCGATTCCTGTTACCTACCAGGGCACGTCTGAAGAGTTTAAAGATTCGATTCCTGTATCCAGCCAGGGCACATCTACATAAAGAGTTTGAAGGTCAACTCCTGTAACAGGCCAGGTAATTATTTTTCTTTCTCAGGTACGCAAGTTCTCGCTAAGGAATCTCTTACGCGATCGACAACCTCCCGATGGCATCTTTAAACCCATCTCCACAACTATCCATTGCAGTTCCAAATGGCATCTCTAAGCCCATCCACGCAACAACAGTCTCCAAATGGCATTTGCAAGCCCATTCCCTGCATCACACTGCTGACATTCTACTATGCGAGTGCAAATTTCTGGGCACTCTAATGTTCAATCATCTTCCACCTTCGGATTACGAAAGGCACGCCAGCCAATCTACATCCTCAGATCTAAGAATATTGAACAGGGGCAACTGTTGTACCCCAAAATTTGCCCTCCCATATTCTTCAAGATTTGCCAAGATCAATCTTCAGATGATTCAAAATCTCTCAAGGGTTGCACAGTCCAATTGCCTCCTAACACAATCAAAATTAGGATTTTGGGTCTGGCAAAGAAAATGAGGTTTCCAAGGGTCCAATCAAGTCCCATATGCCTACATACATTGTCAAGCATTCATATGCCAAGTTTCAAGACTCACAGCATCAAATTGCACAATCAAAAACCCTAAATGCTTCACAGTCAACTGCAGGGGCAAAATGGTCATTTGACAGTCAAAAGTCAAAAAATTTGGTCAACATCTTATTTTGAATCCACAAACATCATTTTATCAATTCTTGATCATGATTCTCAAAGCATGGCTCAAAAAGGCTCAAGATGCAAAAGTTTCTATTTTTGGACAATTGAAAAAGTCAACTGCAAATTGACCAGGGCATAACTTCTTCATGGTTTATCAGAAAAATCCCATCCAAATCTCATTTTTAAGAGAATGACATTTCCTACAACTCATCTTCACACTTCAAGTCCAAGAAATGCTCTCACAAAAAGTTATCAATTTCAACATTATAGGTCATTTTCAAAAGTCAACAAAAAGGCACTTTAAGTCAAAGACCATAACTTGAGATTGGTAAATCAAAATGACATGGGACCAAAGGCATTGGTTAGAGGACTTCAATACCTTTCCAAAATGTCCAATAACATGATCACAACTTAAAAGTGAAGCAAGATATGCCTTGTAGAAGTTGGGAAATTTTTGGGAATTTTGAAAAGTCAACTTTGCTTCAAAAGCTTCAAAAATGCTAATGGGCCACAAATTCTTCCATGAATCATTACCCAAAGGATATGCACGACCCATTGAACTCAAAGGGATGTATTTTCTTATTTTTGATTAATTATTTGAATTTTTAATCTTATTAATTCATTTAATTAAATTTAATTATAAGAAAAATATTAAACAATGGTTTTGAATCTTTTTTGTGCAGCAAATATGTCCATTATGAGCTAAATATCTCGTGCATCAATCAAAAGGGACAAAATCTTCCATAATTGGCATGATTGGAATGAAAAAGATTGGAAAAAAGATATGGAAAATCAAATATTCAAAACATTGATTCAATGGACTATGGGCTTGGTTTTTGACCTAGAAAGCTTCACTTACATATGCATAACATAACCTAATCCTAACAGACACGAAAGCTGCTCAGAAAGGGAAGAACAAAATTGCAAATTTTTGGCAAAAAGTTGAAAACTGATTTCACACCTAGAAGGTTTTTCAAAGCTTCAAAAGCATTCCAATACATTGCCAAGACATCCAGGAACGTGTTACAATCAAAACCAAGTCTCCAGACCTTAAGAATTGGTAGAACAAAGTCACACTTTTCACAAACTTTTCCATAATCGTGTTTCAATTTACATGCATTATTCATGAGTTTTAATTATTGATTCTTGCTAATATTGATGCTCTGAAGCTAATGGTACCATTTAATTGTCCTAACAATGCCTGTATCGAGATTTGCCATTAACATTTTCTAGGGTTTCAGAAGCTTGGAATTAGGGGTTTACACATATGGTAAAATCAGACCACCAAACCTATGTCAATGGATTCGTGACCTCAAGACGAAATCAATCCACACCTCGCGCCTTTTTTATATTTGCCCATGCTCTAATCGCTATTTTCATGGTTTGCAGTTAGTGGGGGTTTAAAACCCCCGCTATTTGATTATATTTGCAGGTACAAAACGAAGAAGACGCATGTGTGTCATCTCCTGGTTGGACCACTTAAACCTTGGCGCGATTTTTCAATGTTTCAGCATAATATTCCTTTTTCATATATATTATTTGTTATCTATTAAGTATACAAAAGCGCGCGTTGGCTCAGATGGTTGGACATTCACTTGGTAAACGCTGGGACCTGGGTTCGATTCCCAGGTCCCCTATCATATTTCATAATTTTTTCCATAACATGCTTCCATGCAGTGCACATCCCAGGGCTCATCATACATCCTCAAGTGTTAGCTTGCCACATAATCTGAGTGATCAATCCAAAGGCCAGAACATGCAGTCCATGATACACACTCAGTCAACCACATGCACGCAAGCATAGAAAGTCAAAAAAGGCTTGGATTCTGATGGGCCAAAATGCTTCAATAAACCTCCAAATTGGGTCAGACACCCCCATTGTTTGTATTCCCTTTTTTTAATTTCCTTTTCTTTTCTTTTAATTATTTTAATTGTTTTCTTTAAATTCCAATAATTAATTTTCATAATATAAAAAAATCAGAAACTAAAATATATTAATTAATTTACTTATTAAATATTTTTGTAAATAAATGTACATTAATTATTTAGTTAAATTATGTTTTAAAACTTAAATCTTTTTCCTAATAAATAAAATATGTAGAAATTAGGGTTTTTAACTTTTTCATCCTTTTTAATAAATAATTTTTTCTTATTATCATTATTATTAATTACTAATTTATTTTGTAAATAAACATGTATATTAAATATTTAGTAAATTAGGTTAAACTTTATATTTTTCATTAATAATTAAAAACAACTTAGAATTAGGGTTTCTCTTCAATTTTAATTTCTTTATTTCATAAATACAAAAAAAACCAAAAAAAAGCATTTCTTTTCTTCAATTTAATAATTAATTAACTTTTAATTTCAATTTAATTTCAAAAGGGTCCAACGCCCTCGAACATTCTATCTCCATTCTTTTCGCACGTTATTTTATTTTCTTGTGAATATTATGTAACTGTTCAAGCCATGTAATAGTAATTAGGAATTTAGTTATTTTCCGCATTTCTTATTAAAACGGGTCTTTGTTAATTTGGCGATGTATAGACCCGCGCCTTGTAATAGCGTAGGATTTTACTTTCCGCATTTAAAATTCCCGCACTTTTAAACTGCTAACTTGCATGAAAGAATGAATGACTAATTAAAAACAATGCGTAGATCACCATGATACATGATCAAAGATAAACTTAACATGAAAATAACACACCAATTCACACACCACTCTTAGGGTACGCCTCACTGTTGCCTTACCTTCGAAACGTGGTCGTCGAGTATAGGACGTTTTAGTAAGTCCTTATGTCCATGACATGATCCAGTTGCCTCGAAACGGTTGCCTCGGAATAAAAAGGATCAATGGCATAAGGGTAGCTTCTAAGGTGTCCTACTGTTGCTCTGGTGACCACACTTTCCCTACAAACGAATTGACCCGAACACCTCCAACGGTGGTGCTACCTACCTCTCAATGGTGGGATGGCACTACCTTAAGGACTTTTACACAGCCTAATTCCTTAGGGTAGGTAGACAGCTCATAGGTACTTGCTCTCTTCAAACAAAAACAAACAAAAATCTCTTTTCACACTGACACTTTCTAAAAGATTTCAAAACAAACGCTTCACAACACTCTTGAGGACTGATACAAGAGTCGAATTGAAGTTTTCAATGAAACTTTTTCAAACCCACTCACATTTTGAAAAGTAAACAAATATTTTGAAAACAAAAGAGCAAGTACCTAAGAGCCCATGGATAACCATGGATAGAAAGGGTGCTAACACCTTCCCTTTCTATAAATCTACTTCCCGAACCGAGAAATTGTCTCATAAGGAATTTTGTTGTGCTTTTGTCCTGTCCATGTTGGAGAAAATAAAAGACGGTGGCGACTCTTGCTTCCACGACATTTCGCGATCCAGCGTTTAACAGTCAGTTCCAGATCCACCGATCACAGTTGACTTTTGGCAATTTTGCAAAAATGCCCAACTTCAACAATGCATAACTTCATCGATTATGAACTTTTGGAAGTGTTCTTGGAATTTTTAGAAAACTTGAGATGTCCTCTAACCAACTCCTTTGGTCTGATCCCATTTTGATATTCCATGCTCAAGTTATAAGCTTTGGAAAAAAATGTGTTTTTGTTGACTTTCAAAAATGACCTATAATGTCCAAATTTATAACTTCTTGTGAGTGCATTTTCTGATCTTGGGGTATGAAGATGGATTGTAGTAAATTGCATCCTATTCAAAATGAGCTTTGGATGGGTCATTTCTCATAAAGTATGAGAATGTTATGCTAGGTCAAAGTTGAGTTGACGTTTCCTGCAAAACCCTAATTTAGCAACTTTTGAGTCTTGATGAATTTTGAGAAATCCTTGATGAATCATGATCAACCCTTGATCAAATGATTAAATATCCTTCAAAATGATAATGTTGACAAAAAATCTTAAGGTTTTACTATATTTGGATCACAGTTGACTTTTGCCCTAGCACAGTCGATTTTTGGACCTTTGAGTAATTGACTGAGCAAACTTCTTCTGCAAGGCTTGAAACTTGACATGGATGACCTTGAGAACATATTAGGACATTAAGGGGCACTTTAAGTCATTTGGTTTCAAGGATCTTGATGCAACACAAAACCCTAATTTGGGGTTGACTGCCTTAGGAGATGATTTGTCTGACCCACTCTTTAGCAAACTTGAGCAACTTGGAGATTTTTCTTGCAATGTTTTGAGAAATATGAGAGGGAAATTTTTTGGGTACAACAGCTGCCCCTGTTCAATCTTCTTAAGCCTAAGGATATAGATTGGCTTTCGTGCCTTTCGTGTTCCGAAGGTGGAAGATGATTGAACACTAGAGTGCCCAGAAATTTGCACTCGCATGAAGTGGTATCAGCCTTGTGATGTCGGGAATGGGCTTACATATGCCATTTGGAGATTGTTGATAGGAGGTCTTCGACTGGAATAAGAATCATGGAGATCTTAGCGTCGATCTAACTGAACCAGAGAAGGTCTTGGATTAACTTTGACTGAATAAGAATCAGAAAAATCTTAGAATTGATTTAACTGAACCAGACGAAAGTCTTGGAATATCTTCAACTAAAGTAAGAATCAGGGAGATCTTAGCGTCGATCTGACTAAACCAGAGAAGGTCTTGGATTAACTTTGACTGGATAAGAATCAGAAAAATCTTAGAATCGATTTAACTGAACCAGACGAAAGTCTTGGAATATCTTCAACTGGAGCAATAATCAGGGAGATCTTAGCGTCGATCTGACTGAACCAGGGAAGGTCTTGGATTAACTTTTGACTGGATAAGAATCATAAAAATCTTAGAATCCATTTAACTGAACCAGACGAAATTCTTGGAATATCTTCAACTGGAATAAGAATCAGGGAGATCTTAGCGTCGATCTGACTGAACCAGAGAAGGTCTTGGATTAACTTTTGACTGGATAAGAATCAGAAAAATCTTAGAATCGATTTAACTGAACTAGACGAAAGTCTTGGAATATCTTCAACTAGAGTAAGAATCAGGGAGATCTTAGCGTCGATCTAACTGAACCAGAGAAGGTCTTGGATTAATTTTGACCGGATAAGAATCAGAAAAATCTTAGAATCAATTTAATTGAACCAGACGAAAGTCTTGGGATATCTTCAAATGGAATAAGAATCAGGTAGATCTTAGCGTCGATCTGACTGAACTAGAGAAGGTCTTGGATTAACTTTGACTGGATAAGAATCAGAAAAAATCTTAGAATCGATTTAACTGAACCAGACGAAAGTCTTGGAATATCTTCAACTGGAGTAAGAATCAGGGAGATCTTAGCGTCGATCTGACTGAACCAGAGAAGGTCTTGGATACACTTTGACCGGATAAGAATCAGAAAAATCTTGGAATCGATTTAACTGAACCAGACAAAGTCTTGGGATATCTTAAACTGGAATAAGAATCAGGCAGATCTTAGCATCGATCTGATTAAACCAGAGAAGGTCTTGGATTAACTTTGACTGGATAAAAATCAGAAAAAATCTTAGAATCGATTTAACTGAACCAAACGAAATTCTTGGAATATCTTCAACTGGAATAAGAATCGGGGAGATCTTAGCATCGATCTGACTGAACCAGAGAAGGTCTTGGATTAACTTTGACCGGATAAGAATCAGAAAAATCTTAGAATCGATTTAACTGAACCAGACGAAAGTCTTGGAATATCTTCAACTGGAATAAGAATCAGGGAGATCTTAGCGTTGGTCTGACTGAACCAGAGAAGGTCTTGGATTAACTTTGACTGGATAAGAATCAGAAAAATCTTAGAATCGATTTAACTGAACCAGACGAAAGACTTGGAATATCTTCAACTGGAATAAGAATCAGGGAGATCTTAGCTTCGATCTGACTGAACCAGAGAAGGTCTTGGATTAACTTTGACCGGATAAGAATCAGAAAAATCTTAGAATCGATTTAACTGGACCAGATAAAAGTCTTGGAATATCTTTAACTAGAATAAGAATCAGGGAGATATTAGCGTCGATCTGACTGAACCAGAGAAGTTCTTGGATTGACTTTGGTTGGATAAGAATCAGAAAAATCTTAGAATCGATTTAACTGAACCAGACAAAAGTCTTGGAATATCTTCAACTGGAATAAGAATCAGGGAGATCTTATCGTCTATCTGACTGAACCAGAGAAGGTCTTGGATTAACTTTGGCTGGATAAGAATCAGAAAAAATCTTAGAATCGATTTAACTGAACCAGAAAAAAGTCTTGGAATATCTTCAACTGGAATAAGAATCAGGGAGATCTTAGCATCGATCTGACTGAACCAGAGAAGGTCTTGGATTGACTTTGTCTGGATAAGAATCATAAAAATCTTAGAATCGATTTAACTGAACCAGACAAAAGCTTGGAATATCTTCAACTGGAATAAAAATCAGGGATATTTTAGCATCGATCTGACTGAACCAGAGAAGGTCTTAACTTAACTTTGGTTGGATAAGAATCAGAAAAAATCTTGGAATCGATTTAACTGAACCAGACAAAAGTCTTGAAATATCTTCAACTGGAATAAGAATCAGGGAGATCTTAGCGTCGATCTGACTGAACCAGAGAAGGTCTTGGATTAACTTTGGCTGGATAAGAATCAGAAAAAAATTTAGAATCGATTTAACTGAACCAGACAAAAGTCTTGGAATATCTTCAACTGGAATAAGAATCAGGGAGATCTTAGCGTCGATCTGACTGAACTAGAGAAGGTCTTGGATTAACTTTGACTGGATAAGAATCAGAAAAATCTTAGAATCGATTTAACTGAACCAGACGAAAGTCTTGGCATATCTTCAACTGGAATAAGAATTAGGGAGATCTTAGCATCGATCTGACTGAACCAGAGAAGGTCTTGGATTAACTTTGACTGGATAAGAATTAGAAAAATCTTAGAATTGATTTAACTGAACCAGACGAAAGTCTTGGAAGAGCATCTTTCTGAGGAATCCGTTGAAACGACCCTCAATAGATGTAGTTTTTGAGGGGACTACCAGGTCATATAAGTAGTCAACGGTGTTTATTGATTCGTCTTTCCCTGAAAAGGTAAAGAATTAGTCATATGCAATATCATGATGTATGAAATGCATGATATATATCAAGGAATGATGCTCTCAAAATAAATGAGATTGTGTGGTATGATGCGTATATGCCTGTATCATGATGTATGGAAATGTAATGTTTCTAGCTGGGAAAAATAAATCTCGGATAGCTGTTGAAGAATGGAGCTGGATTCTTCGTTTCCGCTGGGGATGGCGAATGAAGAGAATAAACTTGCAAGAGAGGATGACTCTGTTGGGGGAATAAACCGATGAGGAGTTTACTCTATGGGGAAGAGATGTTCTGCTGAAGATTCCACTGATAAATTCTGTTGGGGATGAATTACCGTTGCTGGTGATACTGAATCCTATTGGGGATTGAATTCCTGTTTGTGATAGGAAAGAACTCCGCTGGGGGTGATCTTCGGTTGCGACTTCTCTGGGAATAACCTTTTTGACTCTTATGGGGATAATCCTTTGAGTTCTGCTGGGAATGATCCTTTGAACTCGGCTAGGGATATTTATTTTTGTACTCTGCCGGGGATGAACTTCCAGAGTCTACTAGGGATGATTCTTCAACTCCACTGGGGGAAGCTTTTTCAGACTACGCTGGAAAATTTTTACCTACACTGGGGATATTTAATATTCTTCCGGGGAATACTCTTATACTCCATTGGGAAATATTAAGACTGCCGTGGATATTAAGCCTTTTCAGTATTGATGGTAGATAAACTCTGCTTGGGGAGAATATTATCGATTCGTTCACGGTTGCAAGTCTCAGTTGGGGAGAGTTAACATTACTGTCTTTTCCTATTCTGCAGGGAGTGAATGTTACTGGGACGCATGCCGAGGATATGACGATGGCATTGCATCGAGACTTTTCTGCCCCTGTATCTGCGGGAGAAGGTGCCTGCGGAGGCCTTGTGGATTGAGTATTATCCCAACCTATGAGGTGCTTGGTATCTTTCGATTGAAATGACAAGTCTTCTTCTAGTAGGCAAGTGACGAGATGACGGGACATAGTCGTACGCTTTGATCCCTAATTTTTGCCTGGACCGCCCTTTCGGGTTTTCAGTCCACCGGGATACCCTTTTTTGCCCAAGCCGCCTTTTCAGGTTTTCGACCTGCCGGGTGTACAAATTTTTTCCATTTTTATCCCTAATTTTTGCCTGAACCCTTTTGGTTCGCCGGGAAGCCCTTATATTTGCCTAGGCCAGTCGACCTAGAGGGTCTTTGATTATGCGTAGTATTTTCTGATTATGTCCACGCTCTCAGGGTGGAGGGAGTTGTCACTGTCTGTAGTATCATGTTGCCATACTACCAGAAGATGTTTGATCATGCAAGATTCGTTGCTGGAATTCATGTCCAATGCCCCAATTAATTCAGATGGAGATTTGCCCCTGGCTATTTGGCATTTTGAGAGATTCCTTGAATCTTGACTTAACTGCCCCAGATGATGGACAATTCTCATGCCGTACCCCTTGGTTAGAGGTGTTTTTTCAACTTGAGGTGACCCTTTTTATTGAAAAGGTTTTTGTTCACTAGATATTCGTCGTGTGAATTTCTCTGTTGTTTGAACAAATAGTCATATGCAAACAATGTTATTTTAAGAATGCAAAGCTTATGTCTGTCTTGAAGTTTTTGAAAATGCATTTTTTCAGTAAGATAGGAAAATTTTGTAAAATATGACGTCAACTCAGGATTTACAGCAAGCCCTACAGGAGTCAGGATACCTTTTTATAACAGTATGCTTTCGAACTAACCCATGCTTCAGCTAGGACTTTTAAGGGTTATAACGCGTCCTGGTTCACGGTTTAAGAAACAAAGGACAAAGGCTCAAATTTTATTTGTACCCACCCGTTCTTCGTGATGTTCTTCGATCCTAAACTCAGCTAGTTGTGCATTTAGATCCCGTTTGAGTCTTTGCTCTAATATTCCAGTGATGGTTCGGATACTGACAATTTATTTTGAACAGGCAGTCATTTTTGTTGAGAGTTTGCAGGACCTCTTTCTTTTTGATTTTATTATCCCTGTCTTTTGCCTGAACTGTTTCTTTTGTAATTACAGTCAGCGGGATGCCCCAGTTTTGTAAGTCTCCTTCATAGGTTTTGACTTGATGGGCTTTTATTTCGAGAGATAATGACTGTCTGTCCTTACGATTATACGGAACCATCACAGTCTTTTGTTTCGGAAGGACTTCTTTGATGCCATTCATTGTGCACTTGGATTAACTGAGAAAACTACCCTGCCCCAGTTTATAATTACGAATTTTAATTTGTGAAACGAAAAACTCCAACTTCTTTGGCTCAAAGGGGTTGACTAGAGATTATCTTCCTTATAACTCCACTGTTTATGATTTGAAACAATGCTTGTACATCGTCAGCGGGGTCTGTTCAAAAGCATATTGTAGAGATTTTGGTATCATTTTCGTCATCCTCCCTCTAAAGGCTTAGAATTTTTTTTCGAGAGTTGATCATCACAAAAAATGAAAGCAATTTGAATGTAGTGAATACGAATGGATTAATTCAAAACAGACATATGCAATGCATTGATAAAGTAATAAAGTTTGACATGAATAAATGTTCGAACAATCAAAAGAAAATTACAAATTGAAAATTCTAATGAACAAAAGTCTTCTCGTCTCAGTACTTGTCACTTCAACTGGTGAACCTTGGGGGGATGGAAAAAGAATTCAATCTGACTGTCTTGTGTGAGTTCCAATGCTCCTTCATCAATCAGGTCTTGAATTTTGTTGCTCAACGCCCAACAGATGTTAGTATCATGCCCCGGGCTGTTGGAGTGATATGCACACCTTGCATCAGGATTGTACCTTGAGGAGGCTATGTTGGGATTCTTAGGAGGGTCCCTTAACGTCACCAGATTCAATCTCAACAGGTGTTGTAAAGCCTGAGACAGCGACATGTTAAGCTTGGTAAATTGCCTCTTAGGCATATTTTGCTTACTCTGATCAACCCGTTGTTTATGGAAAGGTTGTTGTTGGACCCGTGAGGTAGTAGCAACTTGGAGAGGTCTATTCTTCATCAAACCAAACCTTTGACTTCTCGAAAGTTGACTAATGACTTGGTCCCCGGCCTTGACTGTTTGCTTCATGTTGTTGTATCTGTCTTGATGAAGCTGGTTGATAATGGTTCTCAGATCTTTTTGTTCCCGAGCTAAGCCTTGGATAAGAGCCATCTGCCCCAGCATCTGGGTTTTCATGGCACTGAACTCAGCTTGCAGTTGTTCCATTCGTTCGTCCTTATTGTCTTCAGGACTTTTCTTGACCAAGTTCCCAACGAGGAGTGTTTTCAACTCTTCCTACCCCTTGGATAGGTTTAGGAATACATACCTGAACTGAGCTTCTCGAGTTTGAAGATCTTGGTTGTCTGGTTGGAAAGCCATTGCTGAAATAAACAGCGAGAACATGAGAGACCTGTAATGGGAGACCTGTTATGCAATGATATGTATGTATGCAATGTTTTCAAGGATCCCGCGGGGTAAACAAGAAACTTGTTAGAATTTTAATTTTGCAGCTTTGATTGAAGAAACTTCATGTTGTTAAGAGTCCTTCTTCAAGAGTAAAGCTTACCATATCGAGTGGGTCATAGCCCCTGACTCAAGTCATCGTGTTTTGATTTCTAGATGACATTGGCCAGAGGAAAATAAATCCCTTTTGCCCCTTGCTAGACATTTGATTTACCATGACCTGCATCACAAACCCTTGAGATCCTCGAAATGATTAAGGAAATGTTAAGTTATGATGTTATGATGTGTATGCTATGCGTTTAAGCAAAAGTGTGAGGTGTTGTAAGTAAACCCTGCAATAAATCCAAATTATTGGATAAGGACTGTAAACAAAACCTGCAAGGAACTCATGTTGTCAAATAACAAGAATGTGCAAGTAGTTCAACTTTGAAAGCACACAAGTCACACAAACAACCTTAAGTTTAGGCTGGCATGGAGTTTAGGTACTACCCTCTTTCAGTTCAGTTGGTTCAAACCTGTCCTAAAAATAGTAATCGGGTTCTAGAGGATCTCAATATCACTGACTATCCTCGATCGGTCATAATTCCAGTTTAGCAACCTTTTCTTGCGGTCGGAATCATTGCGAGAGTTTAGTCTCAATGAGTGTAGCATACTGCTACTGTTCTATGGCCAAGTTGGTCAATTTAAAGGTTCTAAGGTCAGTTGGTGCTTAATGACCCCTTAGCAGACCCATATTCTCCTCGTTGCGCCACAAGGGATATCGGTACATACTAAAGTGCCACACCAACGTAGCTACTGCTTCAACCGTATCGGTCTACGTCATACAGTTCCCTCACAGTTTATTGCTACTTACCTAAAGGGTATCCCCCATATCCGGATTAGGATATATAGTAACTCCGATTCAAACCCACAAAGATAAAGCATATAAATCAATCAATTGAAAACATTATGATGAACTATTCCTAAGGTACACCCCACTTATAAGCGTCCCCAGCAGAGTCGCCAGTTCTGTGATACGGTGGGAGAGAACTTACTGTTTTTTGGAATGATGGTTTGCATTTTGCGTTTGTTTTCGCAAAATGTCGCGGTAAGCAAGAGTCGCCACAGACTTTTATTTTATCCAACAAGGAAAGGAAAAAAAGCACAGAAAAATTCCTTTTTCGAGATATTTCTCGGGTTCGGGGGGGTAGATTATAGAAAGGGAAGGTGTTAGCACCCTTTTTATCCGTGGTTATCCACGGGCTCTTAGGTACTTGCTCATATTGTTTTCATAATTGTTTTCTTTGTGTTTGTGGGTTTGAAAAAGTTTTTTTGAAACTTAGATTTAACTCTTGCTTCTGTCCTCAAGAGTATATGAAGTGTTTTTTAAAAACTTTGTTCGAAAGTGTAAGTGTGAAAAGTTTTGTTTTTTTGAAAGAGCAAATACTTAAGAACCATCTACCTACTCGAAAAAGGAATCGTTCTATGCTATCTTCCTTTAGACAATGCTATCCCACTATTGATGAGTAGGTAGCACCATCGTTGGAGTTTAAGGGTCAATTCGAATTTAGGGACTTACGGTCACCAAAGCAATGTTAGGACGCCTTAGCGGTAACCCTAATGTCTTAGATCATTTTTTTTAGGAAACAATATCCGAGGCAACCGTTTCGAGGCGACTATGATCTTTTAGACAAGAGGGCGGCCTCTAAAAAAACCTATACTCAATGACCGCATACGAAGGCAACCAAGTGGGGTGTACCCTAAGAGTGCACATGTGCGACTGTGTCGTTTTCAGTTTATTTTTATCTTTGTACATGTCAATGGTGATCTAAGTTGATTTTAGGTTTAAACATTCATTCTTGTCATGCATCCTTATTATCAAACATCTAACAGTTATAATTTGCGGAAATTAAATTACAAGGCGTCGGGTATTTACTTCGCCAAAAGCAACCCTTTGAAATTAAAATGCGGAAAATAAATAAAGCGATAAAAATATTTAAAGTCCTATTAAGCTATTACATTCCAGGAACAAGTACAATATTGAATAGATAGATCGCGTGCGGAGAATTAAATCGAGTGCAAGTTTTTAGGGTTTTGACCCTTTAATTATCAAAGAAAAGATTTTTTTTGTTTGTTTTTTGAATTAAGAAAGAAATTATCTAAGTTAATTACTAAATTAAATAAATTAATTAATTAATAATAAATAAAAGTTATTTTTGGGTTTTTGGTATTTTAAGAAAGAAATAAAAATTAATTGAGTTAGTAAAAACCTAATTATGTCTAATTTAATTTTAATTATTAAAAAAGGAATTAAAGTTATTCTAATTAAAACCTAAATTAATTTTATTAGTAATTATTAATAAAAATAAAAATTAAGATTTGATTAAATAAAGGAAAATATTTTGTGGTTTTTTTATTTTATAAAGAAAAAGAATTTTTTTAATTGGTTAGTAAATTTAATAAAAATAATAAAAGCAATTAGTAAAACTAAATAAATAAAATAAGAGAGTGAGGAGGTTGGGCCAGATTCCATGGTGTGAATAGCAATGCTGAGGCCCAAATGTAGGTGGCCCTGTTGACTTTTAAGATTCTGTGTGTGTGCGCTGACTTTGTCTATGGTGGTCCTTCAGATCTTGGCCACCAGATTTGGCCCTGGGCCATCTGGCAAGCTGCAAATTTGGATATGCACACAATTTCCTGAAAAAGAAAAATAACAAGGAAAGTGGGGACCTGGGATTCGAACCCAGGTCCTGAAAGTGATATGCTTGTCTGCCTTGCCACTAGGACGCTTTGCTTCAATTGTTAGTAATATACAAAAATAATATAATAAAAGAAAACAAATTATATGCCAGAAAAACAAAAAAATTGCGCGCGCTATTTGAACGGGCAAATGGGGAAGCGACACGCCATCATCTTCTTTGTTGAACGGTGGCTAAAACAACTCAGGCCTATACCAACGGACAAAAGCCCGTAGCTATAAGTCAAGCATCTCTAAAATCCTATAGGCGCCATGGAAATGCATTACGAACCCATGGTTGTGTTCGTCTTGGCCAGCTAGTCACAACCATAGCCATTATTATGGCCAATTGTACCTGAAAATAAAAGCCCCAAAAACAAGGACGAAAACCTAGCAACGGCAAATCTCCATATTGGTCATATAAATGAAATTAGTTAATGTCAGACGCTGGAAAATGGCATGGTGATTACAAATATGCAATTATTTCATTGTAACAATGCATAATTTTTGAGATATGAAACCAAGTACAGAAGGGAATCGTGTGACACTTACAACACTTTGTGGTGTGTGAGAACCCTTTCTTTTGATTGGTTTGGCTCCAATGAACATCCAGGAAGCGGTTGGGATGCTTGGTAAGTCCTGAAAATGTCTCTAGCTGTGAATTCGAATTCAAGCTTTTTGTCACTTTTTTCAAGTTTTGTTCTGTTTATTCTTACAGTCTCCAACCTTCAATTTCGTGTGCCTCTCTTGCTTATGTATGATAGAAGGTATTAGGGTAACAAATATGGATGGAATCCCTCTAAATCAATGCCTTATGATTTGATTTGATTCATCCTTTAAAGCTTGCCAATTTTGTCAAAAATCCATCTTTTTGTACATGATATGGTGAGATACGAATTTGATGTTGATCATGATGATGATTAAGTCCTAAAATAGCCAAAAAGATATCAAGCAATCAATATTTGGATTTTATTTGATTTAATTTGATTAAAAATGAAATAATTCAATAAAAAATCAAATAAAATAATAAAATTGATAAATGGACACAAGGCTGAAGCTAGGACACGTGTGCAATGTGGCAAGTCCAAATTAAGTGGAAAAGAATGGGCCCATTTGACAAAATTTGATGTTTTGGGGATAGTTGACTTTTGGCAATTTTGGAAAAATGCCCAACTTCAACAATGCATAACTTCATCAATTTTGAACTTTTGGAAGTGTTCTGTGACTTTTTAGAAAACTTGAGATGTCCTCTAACCAACCCCTTTGGTCGCATATCATTTATATATTCCATGCTCAAGTTATAAGCTTTGGAAAAAAAGGTGTTTTTGTTGACTTTCAAAAATGACCTATAATGTCTAAATTTATAACTTCTTGTGAGTGCATTTTATGATCTTGGGGTATGAAGATGGATTGTAGTAAATTTCATCATCTTAAAAATGATCTTTGTATGGGTCATTTCTCATAAAGTATGAGAATGTTATGCTTGGTCAAAGTTGAGTTGACTTTTCCTGCAAAACCCTAATTTAGCAACTTTTGAGTCTTGATGAATTTTGAGAAATCCTTGATGAATCATGATCAACCCTTGATCAAATGATGAAATATCCTTCAAAATGATAATGTTGACAAAAAATCTTGAGGTTTTACTGTATTTGGGTCACAGTTGACTTTTGCCCTAGCACACTCGATTTTTGGACCTTTGAGCAATTGACTGAGCAAACTTCTTCTGCAAGGCTTGAAACTTGACATGGATGACCTTGAGAACATATTAGGACATTGGGGAGCACTTGAGGTCATTTGGTTTCAAGGATCTTGATGCAACACAAAACCCTAATTTGGGGTTGACTGCCTTAGGGGATGATTTGTCTGACCCACTCTTGAGCAAACTTGAGCAACTTGGAGATTTTTCTTGCAATGTTTTGAGAAATATGAGAGGGCAAATTTTGGGGTACAACACATATCATCCACATAGACCTCTATCTCATGATAGATCATGTCATGAAATAGAGCTACCGTAGCTCATTGATACCTTGCCCCTGCATTCTTCAAACCGAACAACATGACCGTGTAACAGAAAGTGTCCCATTGTGTAACAAAGGTGGTATTCTCCATGTCCTCGGGAGCCATCTTGATTTGATTGTAACCAGAGAAACCATCCATGAAGGAGAAGACTTTATGTTGAGCCGTGTTGTCAACCAAGACGTCAATATGCAGTAAAGGGAATTCATCTTTGGGGCTCGCCCTATTCAAGTCCCTATAGTCTATGCACATACGAACCTTCCCATCTTTCTTCAGTACAGGGACCACATTTGCCACCCATTGAAGGTATGATGTCACAGCTAGAAAACCTGCATCAAACTGTTTCATTACCTTAGCCTTTATCTTTTCAGATCGTCTGGCTGCATACGACGAACTTTTTGCTTGACTAAAGGACAGTCTTGTTTTGTTAGTAGATGATAAACCACTATGTCAGTATCAAGCCCTGGCATATCTTCATACTACCAAGAAAACACTTCAATGTAGTCATGTAACATCTGTACTAATCTGCCTTTGACATTATCTTCTAAGTTAGCACCGATCTTGACCTCTTTCTTGGCTTCTTCGGTACCTAGGTTGATCACTTCAATTGGCTCTTAGTGAGGTTGAATGACTTTCTCCTCTTGCATCAAAAGTCTGGCTAATTCCCTTGGTATTTCACAATCTTCTTCGCCTTCGTCTTCGACTTGGTAAATTGGATGTTTAAAATCATAGCTAGCAATAGCAGATTCGTTGGCAATGAGATATGGAGTGAATGAGGATATGCAAGTGTGTGTGTGTGTATGTAAGACACATGGCTATTTTGAAAATGCAAATAAGAAAAAGAAATACAATAAACGCAAAATTTGAATGCAAAAGGTCCAATGTTTTTTTTATTAAATGATCACATGGCATATGGAAATGAACTAACCCTTAACAAATGGACCATGGTGCCTCAGGCAAGGCACATGGCTTAAAGTCATTGTTTGGAATTAAAATTACAGACAAAATTTATTGAATTGACAAAACATTAAATAGTAATTACTCCTCATTGAAGGAGATGGGAATGAAATCCTTTTGCACGCCAGTTGTTGAGTCCTTCATCGGTAGTCGGGTAAATCCATTCATCAAAGTCACAGTCATCCTCAGAGTCTTCAATAGCGTCCACTACATGATTACTAATGCGAAGAGGTGGTTTTCTGATGCAAGCACGTCTGACCTCCCTTTGAGCTTTGGCAGTGAAACCCAACCCAAACTTGTCTGCTTTGAAAGGAAAGTCGGGGAGTTGTCTCCAAATAGTGCAACTTCTACCTTCAACCACGGCGCGAGCATCTTTGAGTGAAACCATCCTTGGCACAACTTCACCAGCTTTTGAAATGTCAGAAGAGATTTTGGTGGTAGCAACCATGGGAGGAACCACTTCAAAGGCTTGGCACAGAGTCTCTATAAACTTACCATCCATTTCCACATACTTAAGCGAATTCAGGTGGCTAACCATGAATTCTTCTTCACCACAAATAGTAACAATCTTTCCCTTGACTGGATATTTCAACTTTTGGTGAAGGGTGGATGTCACTGCTCCTGCCTCATGTATCCAAGGGCGCCCAAGTAAACAAGAGTAAGCGGGAAGGATGTCCATCACATAGAAAGTAGAATTGAAAGTTTCTGAACCAACTTTAATGGGGAGATCCACCTCTCCATGCACCATCCTTTTGGACCCATCAAAATCCCTCACAGCTATCTCACTTGGTTTTAACACCAAACCTTCGCAATCTAACCGGTCTAAGGCACCTTTGGGTAGAACATTTAGAGAGGAACCAGTATCAACCAGGACATGGGCCAGGGTAGTTCCTTTGTATTCAATATAGACATGCAGGGCCTTGTTATGATTCCTTCTAATTGGTGTCAAGTCAGTATTAGAGAACCCTAATCCATTGCCGGCAGTAAGACTTGCCACACAGTTTTCAAATTGATCAGTTGTGGTCTCTTGAGGGACGTGCACTTTCTTTAAAAAAATTGATTAAAGCTTGGGCATGAGCATTGGGACAAAGAAACAAAGACAACGTGGAGATTTTATAGGGGGTTTGTCGTAGTTGTTCTACTATATTGAAGTCACTTTTCTTTATAATTTTCAAGATTTTATCCATCTCTTGGGTGGAAGGTTCCTCAGTAGTAACATCTTTGGTTGACGTCTCTGTCCTGGCAGGCTCAATTATTTTCTCTTTACCCCTAGTGTCAGTACTAGGCTTATCAATGGTAATGCGGACAAATGTCATTGTAATAGTCGAAGGTGAGATGTTAGGAGAGAAAACCCTCCTTGTTCTCGTCACCTTGCTAGAACCAGTAATATTTGTAACATCATCAGTCTTGTCTTTGTTGATCCAGGAATCTTGCTTAATTCTATGATAATAAACTTCAGCATTGTAATTCCAAGGGACTGCTTTGTTGGAGGAGTAAGGAATCGGCCTAGGAGCAGTAATTATCAAGGGAGCAATTGTTGGTTCTTTATAAATCCTAATAGGGCCCTCTAAAGAGATCCTAAGAGACTTGTTGGAAATTGTTATGATGGAAATGTCTCCAGCTTTGTCAGTCAAAATTTTGATGGATGGAGTTCTTTCAAACAGGATTTCATGATTATTTATCAGGCGTTAAACACCTTCTTTCAGCCATTCATATCCATTAACTTGTTTGGTGCAACAATTACAGTCTTTCAAAGATCTAGGGAAAACCCCATCTCTCAGCAGGTTCTCTTTAACAATGGTCAATGGAGTAGTCAAATCTTCAACGAAGGAAACAAAAATAGTGTCTTCAATTGCATTGACACATTTGCCATGATTTGGCATTGGTATAGTTATAACATTCAGAGTTATAGGTGGATCAAACTCAATAGTTTTGTTATCGATAATATCTTGAATCTTGTTTTTTAAAGCCAAACATTGATCAGTTTCATGCCCAGGGCTGTTGGAATGATATGCACATCTGGCATTAGGATTGTACTTTGGTGATGAGACATTGGGATTTTATGGTGGATCACGTAATTTCACCAAGTTTGCCTTCAATAGGTGTTGCAATGCTTAGGATAGTGACATGTTAATTCTTGTGAACTGTCTTCTTGGAACCTCAGACCTTTGATAGTTGACTTGTTGTGGTTGTCTTTGAGTAGATGGAGGGTTGGAGATCAAAACAGCATTAACAAATGGACGGTGATCCTTCTTGGTGTAGTACCCCAAAATTTGCCCTCTCATATTTCTCAAAACATGGCAAGAAAAATCTCCAAGTGGCTCAAGATTGCTCAAGAGTTGGACAGTCAAATCACCTCCTAAGGCAGTCAACCCCAAATTAGGGTTTTGTGTTGCATCAAGATCTTTTATTCCAAATGACCTAAAATTCTCCCTAATGTCCTAATATGTTCTCAAGGTCATCCATGTCAAATTTCAAGCCTTGCAGAGGAAGTTTGTTCAGTCAAATGCTCAAAGGGTCCAAAAATCGACTGTGTTAGGGCAAAAGTCAATTGTGACCCAAATACAGTCAAACCTCAAGATTTTTTGTCAACATTCCCATTTTGAAAGATATTTAATAATTTGATCAAGGGTTGATCATGATTCATCAAGGATTGCTCAAAATTCATCAAGACTCAAAAGTTGCTAAATTAGGGTTTTGTAGGAAAAGTCAACTCAACTTTGACCAAGCATAACTTTCTCATACTTTATGAGAAATGACCCATCAAAAGATCATTTTGAAGAGGATGCAATTTCCTACAATCCATATTCATACCCCAAGATCAGAAAATGCATTCACAAGAAGTTATAAATTTGGACATTATATGACATTTTTGAAAGTCAACAAAAACACCTTTTTTTGCCCAAGATTATAACTTGAGAATGGAATATCAAAATGAGATGAGACCAAAAGTGTTGGTTCGAGGATATCTCAAGATTTCTAAAAAGTCCAAGAACACTTCCAAAAGTTCAAAATTGAAGAAGTTATGCATTGTTGAAGTTGGGCATTTTTGCAAAATTACCAAAAGTCAACTATCCCTAAAACATCAAATTTTGTCAAATGGGCCCATTCTTTTCCACTTGATTTGGACTTGCCCCATTGCACACGTGTCCTAGATTCAGCCTTGTGTCCATTTATCTATTTTATTATTTTATTTGATTTTTTATTGAATTATTTCATTTTAAATCAATTTAAATCAAATAAAATCCCAAAACTTGATTACATGAGATCTTTTTTTCTATTTTCATGACTTAATCATCATCAATATCATGATCAAATTCATATCAAGCATTCCATGTGCAAAAAGATTGGATTTTTGAGCAAATAGGCAAGCTTTCAATGGTGGATCAAATCAAATTCCATGGCATCAATGTACAAGGATTCAATCCACAAATGTTAACCTAATGCATTGTATATTACATATACAAGCCAAAGCACACGAAAACTACGTTAGAGGCTGCAAGAACACCAAGAACCAAACTTGCAAAAATTGACAAAAAGTGTGAAACTGAAATCATCCTTAGAGGCAAATTCAGAAGCAAAACTTAACATCAATCAATTGCTGGAGGTTCACTGAGTCAGAACCAACAACCCCTAGCAAGCTCCCATACACGCTCAAAAGCTTTGTAAGTGTCTCAAAAAATCGCTTTTCGTTTGAATTTGTGGATCCTTATTCTTGCACCTTTCTTACAAACTCTTTGCATATTCATGATTATCGTCCAATTTCCAAGCTTTCTATATCATCCAATTGCATTTATCTGGACTGTAACCCCATACCCGAATCTAGGGTTTTGTGGTTTGTTTTTTGGGCGTTTCTTTTACAGGTAAAATTAGCTCCATTAATGGCCATGGATATGACCGGAGGAGGAAGACGAGCATAACCATGGTCTTGGGAGGAATTTTCATGGCCTAGAATTGATTTCAGGGTTGACATACGAATTAAGTTGCGGATCTAAATCCGCAGGTAAATTTACAGGGGCTGGAGGTTAGGGATGGAGACGTGTCACTCCCCCTGTGGTTGGTTCAAATATTCACGCGTTTTATTTTTTATTCTGGCATATTAACCCATTATCCCATATTATTATTATTGATTAATATATTGACAATTGAAACAAAGTGGCGCAGTGGTAGTGGCGTGCATCCAATGACCAACAGGACCTGGGTTCGAATCCCAGGTCCCCCATGTTATTTGTTATTTTATTTCTTCAGATATTCCAATGCGCATGAGGAATAGCAATGCATCATACACCATCATCTAATCAATGGACAGATGGCCAATGGCCAGATCTGAAGGACAAGAGATGGATGTCCACCATGGGCAAAGTTAGCGCGTGCACATGGAATCCAGGGAAGTCAAGCCAGGCCAATGTAATTGGGCCTCTGAATTGCTAAGCAAGCCTCCAAATCAGGCCCACACCCCTAACTCTTTCTATTTCTTTTTATTTATTTTAATTGTTTATTTTATTTTTATTTAATTATTAACCAACCAATCAAATCTTTTTCTTCATAAAATTAAAAACCAAAAAATATTTTCTTATTTAAATTAAATTTCAGTATTTTATTTTTGTTAACAATATTAATTTAATTTATTTATTTTTAATTAGGAATAACTTTAATATATTTTTGCAATAATTAAAATTAACTTAGACAATTAGGTTTATATTAACATTGATTAAATTTATTTTTATTTCTTTAAATATCAAAAACCCAAAAAATATTTATTTTTATTAATTAATTTATTTATTAATTTAATAACTAACCTAGATTAATTTCTTTCTTAATTCAAAAATAACCAAAAAAAATATTTTCTTTAATAACAAAGCGTCAAAACCCTAGAACTCGCATTCGATTTAATTTCCCGCATGCGATCCATTTATTTCAATATTGTATTTGTTTCCGGAATGTAATAGCTTAATAGGACTTTAACTATTTTTATCGCTTTATTTATTTTCCGCATTTAAATTTCAAAGGGTTGTTTTTGGCGATGTAAATACCCGACGCCTTGTAATAGTTAGTTAAATTTCCACAATTTAATTTCCGCAACTTATAAACTGATTAGATGTTTGATAATAGGGATGCATGACAAGATTGAATGTTTTAACCTAAAATTAACATAGATCACCGTTGACATGTACAAAGATAAAATTAACTGAAAACGACACACTCGCACATGCGCACTCTTAAGGTGCACTCCACTTGGTTGCCTTTGTATTCGGTCATTGAGTATAGAAAGTTTTAGAGGTCGCCCTCTTGTCCAAAGATCATAGTTGCCTCGAAATGGTTGCCTCGGATAAAATGATCTAAGACATTAGGGTTACCGCTAAGGCGTCCTAACATTTCTTTGGTGACCGCACGTCCCTAAATTCGAATTGACCCTTAAACTCCAACGACGGTGCTACCTACTCATTCATAGTGGGATAGCATTGTCTAAAAGAAGATAGCATAGAATGATTCCTTTTTCGAGTAGGTAGATGGTTCTTAAGTACTTGCTCTTTCAAAAAAAACAAAAACGTTTCACACTTACACTTTTCGAATAAAGTTTTTCAAAACACTTCATACGATCAAAGTTTTCAAATAAAACTTTTTCAAACCCACAAACACAAAGAAAAGCAATTTTGAAAACAATATGTGCAAGTGCCTAAGAGACTGTGGATAACCACGGATAGAAAGGGTGCTAACACCTTTCCTTTCTATAATCTACCCCCCGAACCCGAGAAACATCTCGAAAAAGGAATTTTTCTGTGCTTTTTTCCTTTCCTTGTTGCATAAAATAAAAGACGGTGGAGACTCTTGCTTACCGCGACATTTTGCAAAAACAAACGCAAAACGCAAACCAGCATTCCAAAAAACAGTCAGTTCTTCCCACTGTATCACAGAACTGGCGACTCTGCTGGGGAAGCTTAATAAGTGGGGTGTACCTTAGGATTAGATCATTGTGTTTTCAATTGTTTGCTTTGTATGATTTATCTTTGTGGGCTTGAATCGGAGTTACTATAGATCCTAACCCGGATCTGGGGGATACCCTTTAGGTAAGTAGCAATAAACTGTGAGGGAACTGTACAGCGTAGACCGATACGGTTGAAGCAGTAGCTACATTGGTGTGGCACTTTAGTATGTACCGATATCCCTTGTGTCGCAACGAGGATAATATGGGTCTGCTAAGGGGTCATTAAGCACCAACTGGCCTTAGAACCTTTAAATTGACCAACTTGGCCATAGAACAGTAGCATTATGCTACACTCATTGATACTAAACTCTCGCGATGATTCTGGCCGCAAGAAAAGGTTGCTAAACTGGAATTATGACCGATCGAGGGTAGTCAGTGATATTGAGATCCTCTAGAACCCGGTTACTATTTTTAGGACAAGTTTTAAACCAACTGAACTGAAAGAGGGTAGTACCTAGACTCCTTGCTAGCCTAAAATCTAAGGGTTCTCTGTGTGACTTATGTGCCTTTACCATGTTTTCTATTTGTGGATACTTGTGGTGTGCTTTCTATCATGACATCATGACATCATGACATTGCATACATCTTGCATTGGACTAACCTATTTCAAAGACAGGAGGGAATCATCTTTGTTCTGTTTTGTAGGTCATGGAACCCATGCGTAGGAACACTATCCGGATCAACTTTGTCCAGCTTCCCACTATGCTTAAAGAATTGGTTGCAAAGATGTCTGATACTACCTCCTTCATCAGAAGACATGGGCGTCTTCTTAGTTTGGTCACCTCCAAATTGGATGAACAGATGATGAGTGTCCTAGTCCAGTTCTATGATCCACTGTACCATTGCTTTACTTTTCAGGACTACCAGTTGGTCCCCACCTTAGAAGAATTCTCTGATCTGCTTGGTATCTCTATTCTGGAGCAGACCCCGTTCACAGGTTGGGAAAAGATCCTTAGGCCAGAAGAGATTGCTTCAGTCCTTCATATGACAAAGGATGAGGTAATGGCTAATTGGGAGACTAGAAGTGGAGCAAAGGGATTTCTGACTAAGTTCTTGGTTGGTAAGGCTAATCATTTCTGGGATAGTCTAGACTTCAAGGCATTCGAAGATATTCTGGCTCTTCTGATATATGGCTTGGTATTGTTTCCGAACTTTGACTCTTTTGTTGATGTGAATGCGGTGAAAATATTCATCTCTCGTAATCCTGTACCCACTCTCTTGGGTGACATTCTTCATCAGCTTTATGCTCGTACTACTCGGAAGCGGGGAACCTTGATGTGTTATGCTCCATTGTTGGCAAGGTGGTTTATTTCTCACCTTCCCAAGTCAGTTTTGAAGAACAAAGAAGGCATGGGTTGGGCCTATAAGGTTATGTCTCTCTCTCACAATAACATCATTTGGACTATTAAGGGTATGGACGAGGTGGCCGTTATTGATCGTTGTGGGGAATATCCCAATGTTCCACTGATAGGAACCCTTGGGGGAATTTCTTATAACCCGTGCTTGGCCCTATGTCAGTTTGGGCAAGCCAGAAGGGAAGGACCTCATGAGCTGCTAATCCTTAGCATAATCTTTGATTTTCAAGGGGATAGCGATGAGCAACGCCGCAGATTCATAAGGGCTTGGGATAGAGTTCACAGATCTGATCCACATGAGATGGGTCCAAAGACTTCTCTTCCGATGGAGCCATATCTCAAATGGGTTCGTATTCATGCCCAAAAGCTGGGTATGCCGTATGAATCCGTCCTGCCTATCATTGTTGAAGTTGCTAATGAAGAAGGGGTTCTTCTGACCATCCTCCATCCTCATATGCCCACTGACATTGGGGCACTGAAAAGGTCTTGGATACAACTGAGAGAAGAGTGGGATGCTTACCGAGAAAATTTTAATGAGCAAGAGCAGAAGATTCAGAAGTTGACAAAACAGCTGGAGAACGAGCGGATCCTCAATGATTATGTCCGCACCGACAAGAAGCGACCATGGGAGCACTGATTGTCCTTTGATTATTTCCTTTCCAGCTTTTATTTACTTTTCAGTATATCCTTTCTTGTAACGCCTTAAGGGCAATTTGTTGAACAATTTGAATTTCAAAGTTTATCTAATAAAAGTGTGTTTCATTTCTTGTTTACGAATTTGAATCTCTCGATGTCTTTGAAATCATATCATACGCATTCCATCCCATGCACTTCATAACACATACCCTTACAGGTCTCTTATCTTCTTCGCTGTTTATTTCAGCATCATGTCTTCTGAACCATCGACTGAACAAGCAATCAAGGCTTTGCAGGCTCAGAACGCCCAGTTCCAAGATTTTTTCATGAATCTAGCTAAGGGTCACCAAGATCTGAAGACCCTTATTCTGAAAGAGAAGAAGAAGAAGAAGAAGTAGAAGAAGAAGAAGAGGACAGTCCTGTTTAACACAGGTCACAGGTTTGGAAACAAGCTACGAGATGAAGTTGATTTGACTACCTCATCTGGAGGGAAAGATAGTCAGGAAGAAAGGAGGGCTCCTAGCCCTGTGGTTTCATACAACGAGACAGACTTCGACGAAGACCAGTATCCTCCGGCTGAGGACAGATACAAGCAACTGGAAGACCGGTTAAGTGCGATGGAAGTTCAGAAAGTTCCTGGTCTGGACTTTGGTGATCTGGGTCTATCATTTGGGGTGGTGATTCCCCACAAATTCAAAGCACCATCCTTTGCTAAGTATGATGGAGTTTCTTGTCTGAAGCTGCACCTCCGGTCATATGTAAGGAAGACTCAGCCGTACACCGCTGATAAGAATCTATGGATCCACTTCTTTCAAGACAGTCTCTTAGGGACTCAGCTTGAATGGTTTTACCAGTTAGAAGGAGCCAGTATCCGCAGTTGGGAAGATTTGGCTGCTGCTTTCTACAGGCAGTACCAATATAATACCGACCTCGCTCCTATGCGTACCCAACTCCAGGGTATGTCTATGGGAACGGGCGAAGGTTTCAAAGATTATGCTCAGAAATGGAGGGATCTTGCTAGAAGAGTGCAACCACCCTTGGCTGATAGGGAGCTAGTTGATATGTTTCTGGGGACCTTGTCTGGTCCATTTTTCAACCATCTAATTGGAAGCTCTTCGTCTGGGTTTACAGAGCTAATTATGACCGGTGAAAGGATTGAGGCTGGTATTAAGTATGGTAAAATACAGAAGGGTGCTTCATCGAGCACCGAGAAAAAGCCTTTTAAGAAGGAGTCCAGTGTTGTGTACAGTTCGAAAAGCCAGAATAGACCTGAACACCACCAAGCTGTTTAATGCGGTTGTTATTTCAAGACCTGTTGGTGCTCCTCAACGCAAAAATCAACAAAAGGCCGAGAGACCTCGAAGGAAATTCACCCATATCAACATGACTTTATCTCAGATTCTGCCGCAGTTATTGAAAACCAATCTAGTGACTCCAAGGGAGGCTCCGCATAATCCCAACACTGCATCGCCTAAGTACAACCCTAATGCCCGTTGTGCTTTTCACTCTGATAGCCAGGGACATGATACAGATGATTGTTGGGCTTTGAAGAATAAAATACAGGACTTAATTGATGCTAAGGAGATTGAGTTCGAGGCGCCCGAAAGACCTAATGTTGTGACTGCTCCTATGCCCAAGCATGGAGTAAATTCTATAGATGAAGACTTGTTTGTGGTTTCTGTGAAAGATATTTCTACTCCCTTGATGACTGTGAAGAAGAATCTTTTGTCAGTCGGTTTATTTCCGGGTTGTAACGAAGGTTGCCGTATGTGTTCTGCCCAACCAACTGGTTGCCATCTTTTGAAATCAGGTGTCCAACGCCTGATGGATAGTAAAGAAATTTTGTTTGAGAAGACTGTTGTTCCTTTAGTTCATACTGAAGAAGTTGCTATTATCACCATTTTCGACAATTCTTCCAAGGCTTCCTCGAGAAAGCCAGTTAGAATTACATCTGTTCCATGAATCGCACCATTGGTCATCACTGTTCCTGGGCCTATCCCCTATACATCTGATAAAGCTGTCCCTTGGCACTACGAGGCTGATGTTTATTTTCATGGAGTTAAACAAGAGTTGGATGTTGATACTGACGTCAGCAATATTGTTGGACCTGCTAAAGTCACCCGCAGCGGAAGACTTTTCTCCCCTAATATCTCCCCATCAGCTGTTCGGAAACCTGTTGTTATTACACCTACCAGTGTACCTGCTGCTATTCCTATTCAAGTTCCTATTCTTACCCATGTCGCCGAGTCATCTAACACTCGGGGCAAAGGGACCACTGATGAGCCTGCCCAGATGGAGGCACCAAAGATGATTACTGTTGAAGCTTCTAGACAAGAGATGTAAGAGATTTTAAAGATCATCAAAAAGAGTGACTATAATGTAGTTGAACAGCTGGGGAAAACCCCGTCCAAGATTTCTATGTTGTCACTGTTGTTATGCTCAGAGGCCCATGCCAAGGCTCTGATTGCCTTCCTGAAGACTGCGCACGTACCGCAAGAAACATCAGTTGATCAGTTTAAAGATTGTATGGCTAGTCTGACTGCTGATAATGGGTTGGGTTTCTCTGACACCAACTTGACCGCTAAGGGGAAGAATCACAATGATGCCTTGCATGTCTCCATTGAATGCAGGGGCACAACTCTTGCTCATGTATTGGTGGATACTGTTTCCTCATTGAACGTCTTGCCTAAGAAAGCTCTAGACCGGTTGGACTGTGAAGGGTTGGAGCTGAAACCAAGCAACATTGTCGTTAGGGCCTTTGATGGGTCTAAGAGGATGGTGCATGGAGAAGTGGATATTCTGATTAAGGTTGGTTCTCAGGTTTTCGCCTCTACATTCTATGTGATGGACATTCGGCCATCTTATCCTTGTTTGTTGGGTCGTCCATGGATCCACAAAGTTGGGGCAGTAACGTCTACGCTTCACCAGAAGCTGAAGTACCCAGTGAAAGGGAAGATTGTGACAGTACAAGGAGAGGAGGAGTACATGGTGAGCCACCTCAACTCTTTCCGATATGTAGAGATGGATGGGGAGTTCATTGAGACCCCATTTCAGCATTTTGAAGAGGTTCCCCAAACGCTGGCATCAACTGAGACTGTTGTTGAAGATCTTCCAATGAAGATGGCTTCCTTCAAGGATGCCCGGGCTGTTGTCGAGAAAGGTGGGTGTGCAAATTAGGGACAACTCCCTGATTTTTCACAGAAGACTAACAAGTTTGGTTTGAGTTTCACTGCAAAAGCTCAAAAGGCTGTTCGGAATGCACGGATCGGAAGACCTCCCCTGTTCATCAGCAATTCAGGAGTGAATGCCATTGAAGACAACATTGAAGAGTCTGAGTTCGACAGCTGGATCTATCCTACTACTGATGGTGGACTAGGCAACTGGACAGCAAAGGACTTCATTCTAATTTCTTTTGTTACCCAGTAATGAGACTTTTGTTTTGAATTTATAACAGACAATGTTTTTAAACTTTATGGTCTGGTGTCTTACCCGGGGCACTATGGCTTCATTTGTGAGGGCTTTATGTGTGTCATTTTCATATATCATTAATAAAAGCATTGGACATTTCTTGCATTTCAAATCTTGCGCTCCTTGTTTTTCTTTTATTGCATATTGCAAAACAGCTATTTTACACACACTCACATATACAAGTCTACATCCACTCTGGATCTCACTGGTAACGACTCTGCTACTGCCAGTTATGACTTTGAAAGTCCGATCAACTTAGCCGAAGACGAAGGTGAAGATGATTGCGAAGTGCCTGGTGAACTTTCTAGACTGTTACTTCAAGAAGAGAGGGTTATTCAGTTGTACGAAGAGCCGTTGGAAGCAGTGAATCTGGGTACAGAAGAGGACAAGAAAGAGGTCAGGATCGGTGCAAATCTGGAGCTTAGTGTGAAGCAACGGTTGATTCAAATGTTGCGTGACTATGTTGAGATCTTTTCCTGGTCTTATGAAGATATGCCCGGTTTGGATATCGATATTGTGGTTCACCGCCTGCCTACCAAGGAAGACGGTCCTCCAGTGAAACAGAAGGTCCGCCGAATGCGCCCAGAGATGTCTGAGAAAATCAAGGATGAAGTTATGAAACAGTTTGACGTCAGTTTTCTAGCAGTTACTTCTTACCCTCAGTGGGTGGCCAATGTGGTTCTTGTGCCAAAGAAGGATGGTAAGGTTCGAATGTGTGTTGACTATAGGGATCTGAACAGGGCGAGTCCTAAGGATGATTTCCCTCTACCTCATATCGACGTTCTGGTTGACAATACCGCTCAGCATAAGGTATTCTCCTTTATGGATGGTTTCTCCGGTTATAATCAGATTAAGATGGCTCCCGAAGACATGGAGAAGACAACTTTGGTTACTCAGTGGGGTACCTTTTGCTACAAGGTCGTGCCCTTTGGATTGAAGAATTCTGGGGCAACGTATCAGCGTGCCATGGTCGCTTTGTTTCATGACATGATCCATCATGAGATTGAGGTATACGTCGATGACATGATTGCAAGATCCCAAAATGAGGAAGAACATCTGGACCACCTTCAGAAGCTATTTGACAGGTTGAAGTTGTACAAGCTGAGGTTAAACCCGAACAAGTGCACCTTCGGGGTGAGATCTGTTAAGCTGCTGGGTTTCGTTGTAAGCAATAAAGGTATTCAAGTGGATCCGGCAAAGGTGAAGGCCATACAAGAGATGCCAGCTCCCCAAACAGAGAAAGAAGTCAGAGGCTTTCTGGGACGACTAAACTACATTTCCCGATTCATCTCACACCTAACCGCTACTTGTAAACCAGTCTTCAAGTTACTAAAGAAAGATTACGTAGTATGTTGGAACGATGAATGCCAGGCCGCTTTCGAAAGGATCAAAGAGTATCTCCAAGAGCCACCCATTCTGATGCCTCCAGTTGAAGGGAGACCTCTGATCTTATACTTGACAGTACTCGACAACTCAATGGGGTGTGTGTTGGGTCAACATGACGAGTCTGGCCGAAAAGAGCATGCTATTTATTACCTTAGCAAAAAGTTTACCGACTGCGAGACCCGATACTCGTTGCTTGAGAAAACTTGTTACGATTTGGCATGGGATGCTCGCCGGCTGAGACAGTATATGCTGACTCACACTACTCTATTGATTTCAAAAATGGATCCAATCAAGTATATCTTCGAGAAGCCTACCTTGTCCGGAAGAATAGCAATATGGCAGATGATCTTGACTGAGTATGACATCCAATATATGACCCAAAAGACAATTAAGGGAAGTGTGTTGGCAGACCATTTGGCACATCAGGCAGTGGATGATTACCAGCCTATGAACTTTGAATTTCCAGATGAGAATATCATGCTAGTAACTGACTGTGAGACACCTGGACCGGATGAAGGACCTGAGGAAGGATCCTGATGGTCTATGTACTTTGATGGAGCTTCAAACGCTCTGGGAAATGGCATTGGCGCCGTGATCATATCTCCTAAAGGATCTCTTACTCCGTTTACCGCCCGACTATGTTTCAACTGCACCAACAATATGGCAGAGTATGAAGCGTGCATCTTAGGTCTTCGAGAAGCAATTGACCTAAGGATTAAGTTTCTGAGTGTCTTCGGAGATTCCGCTCTCGTGATCAGTCAGATCAAAGGCGAGTGGGATATGAAACACCCAAATCTTGTTCCTTACAAGGAGTATATGTTGACTTTACTTCCACACTTTGATGAGATAACCTTTGAACACTTCCCAAGAGAGGAGACTCAGTTGGAGGACGCGCTGGCTACGATGTCTTCTATGTTCAAAGTTAATTGGGACAACGAGGCTCCCCAGATTATCATTGAAAGATTGGAAGAACCTGCACATTGTTGTGAAATTGAGACTGAAGAGGTAGCAGATAAACCCTGGTTTCATGAGGTGAAGAGGTATCTCGAAACTCAGGAGTACCCCGAGGGTGCATCTATTAATGATAAGAAATTTCTGAGGAGGTTCACAGCAAAGTTCTTCATCAGCAATGGCATCCTTTACAAGCGTAACCATGATTCGACCCTACTGCGATGTGTGGATAAGAAGGAAGCAGAAAAGATCATGGCGGAGTTACATGAAGTTACTTTCGGAACTCATTCCAGTGGACACACCATGGCAAAGAAAATCCTTCGGGCAGGATATTCCTGGTCCACAATGGAAGCTGACTGTTATCAGCATTCTCGGACATGTCACAAGTGCCAAGTCTATGCTGATAAGGTGCACATCCCTCCAGTACCTCTGAATGTCTTGACAGCTCCTTGGCCTTTTGCCATGTGGGCCATTGATATGATCGGCGAGATCAGACCTACAGCATCCAATGGGCATTGTTTCATCTTGGTAGCTATTGATTACTTTACAAAGTGGGTTGAAGTAGCTTCCTTTGCTACCGTAACCAAGAATGTCGTGGCATGGTTCATTCGGCATAATCTGATCTGTCGGTACGGTGTACCAGAGAGGATCATTACGGACAATGGTACAAATCTCAAAAACAAGATGATCACTGAGCTCTGCAAGTAATTCAAGATACAGCATCACAACTCTTCTCCTTACTGGCCGAAGATGAATGGGGTTGTAGAAGCGGCTAATAAGAACATTAAGAAGATTATGCAGAAGATGACTGTGACATACAAAGACTGGCACGAGATGTTACCATTTGCTCTTCATGGATACCGTACCTCAGCACGAACGTCAACAGGGGAAACACCATATTCCTTGGTATATGGTTTGGAGGTTGTCTTGCCCATCGAAGTTCAGATACCCTCTCTTCGGATTATGAAGGACGCAGGTTTGAGCGAAGATGACTGGATTCAGACCCAACTTGATCAGTTGAACCTAATCGACAAAAAAAAACTTACTGCTATTTGTCATGGTCAGACGTACCAAAAACGGATGATCAAGGCATTTAACAAGAAAGTTAGACGACAAGAGTATCAAGTTGGGGACCTGGTTATCAAACGCATTATCTTACCTCAAGGTGATCCCAGGGGCAAATGGACCCCTACTTATGAAGGGCCATTTTTGGTTAAGAATAATTTATCAGGAGGAGCTATGATTCTAACCACCATGGATGGTGACGACCTTCCTCACCCCGTCAATGCAGACATAGTAAAAAGATACTACGCATAATCAAAGACCCGCTAGGTTGACTGGCCTAGGCAAAAATAAGGTCTTCCCGGCGAACCAAAAGGGTTCGGGCAAAAATAAGGGATGAAAATGAAAGAAAAAAACTGTACACCCGGCAAGTCGAAAACCTGAAAAGGCGGCTTGGGTAAAAAAGGGTATCCTGGTGGACTAAAAATCCGAAAGGGCGGTCCAGGAAAAATTAGGCATCAGTGTAACACTATGTCTCAGTGGATCACTATGCATCCAGACTTCGGTATCGACTTTCAAGCTCGGACGACACTAATCAATCTGATCTACCTTCAACCAACAGCAAAGTGATGAGATGCTTGAGGACATAAGGGCAATAGCAGAGTTGGAACCCAATGGGATTATTCACATAGCTGTTTTGTTTAGCTTTTTTCACAAATTGTGTAAATTCTATTATTCGGTGGCGTTCTCTTACTAGGACGTCAGCCTCTTGGACAAAAACGCCTATTCTACAGGCCAAACTTCAAAATCAATACAATTCCTTTTCAAAGAAATTTCAAACTATTTTTCCTTTATCGGTTTTGTTTTGCAAAGAACGTCCAATGTTCATTTTTGATATATGCACTTGACATTAATTGTTGCTCATAAACATTTGCATGCGAAACAAAAAGACGATTACGGGTAATATCAGAAACAGGGGCAATAAAAATTGTCCAAACTGTACAGTTGCTCTATCCACCAGGTACGATGTAAATTCAGATGAAGAATATGACCAAGATACCTTCACTCCCCGCAGAGTAAGACAGTAATGATAGCTCTCCCCAGCTGAGACTTGTAACTGTGAACGAATCGGTAATATTCTCCCCAAGCAGAGTTTATCTATCA
This sequence comes from Vicia faba, assembly GCA_948472305.1. NCBI lineage: Eukaryota > Viridiplantae > Streptophyta > Magnoliopsida > Fabales > Fabaceae > Vicia > Vicia faba. Next base: position 1,233,707,228 of record OX451738.1, read on the forward strand.
TCAACACTGAAAAGGCTTGATATCCCCGGCAATCTTAATATTCCCCAACAGAATATAAGAATGCTCCCCGGCAGAGTACAAGATATCCCCAGTGGAGTTAAAATTTTCCCAGGGCAGTCTGAAAAAGCTTCCCCAACAGAATTGGGAGAATCATCCCCAGTAGACTCTGGAAGTTTATCCGCAGCGGAGTACAAAAATAAATCTCCCCAACCGAGTTCAAAGGATCATTCCCAACAGAACTCAAAGGATTATCCCCATAAGAGTCTAAAAGGTTATTCTCATAGAAGTCGCGACCGAAGATCATCCCCAGCGGATTTCTTTCCTTTCACAAACAGGAATTCAATCCCCAATAGGATTCAATATCACCAGCAACGATAATTCATCCCGACAGAATTTATCAGTGGAATCTTCAGCAGAACATCTCTTCCCAACAGAGTAATCTCCTCATCGGTTTATTCCCCCAACGGAGTCATCCTCTCCTGCAGGTTTATTCTCTTCGTTCGCCATCCCCAGCGGAAACGAAGAATCCAGCTCTATTCTTCAGCAGCTATCTGGGATTTATTTTCCCCAGCTAGAAACATTACATTTCCATACATCATGATACAGGCATATACGCATCATACCACACAATCTAATTTATTTTGAGAGCATCATTGCTTGATATATATCATGCATTTCATACATCATGACATTGCATATGACTGACTCTTTACCTTTTCAGGGAAAGACGAATCAATAAACACCGTTGACTACTTATATGACCTGGTAGTCCCCTCAAACACTATATCTATTGTGGGCTGTTTCAGCAGATTCCTCAGAAATATATCACAAAACTTTCGTCTGGTTCAGTTAAATCGATTCAAAGATTTTTCTGATTCTTATCCAGTCAAAGTTAATCCAAGACCTTCTCTGGTTCAGTCAGATCGACGCTAAGATCTCCCTGATTATTATTTCAGTTGAAGATATTCCAAGACTTTTGTCTGGTTCAGTTAAATCGATTCTAAGATTTTTCTGATTCTTATCCAGTCAAAGTTAATCCAAGACCTTCTCTGGTTCAGTCAGATCGACGCTAAGATCTCCCTGATTCTTATTCCAGTTGAAGATATTCCAAGACTTTCGTATGGTTCAGTTAAATCGATTCTAAGATTTTTCTGATTCTTATCCAGTCAAAGTTAATCCAAGACCTTCTATGGTTCAGTCAGATCGATGCTAAGATCTCCCTGATTCTTATTCCAGTTGAAGATATCACAAGATTTTCGTCTGGTTCAGTTAAATCGATTCTAAGATTTTTCTGATTCTTATCCAGTCAAAGTTAATCCAAGACCTTCTCTGGTTCAGTCAGATCGCCGCTAAGATCTCCCTGATTCTTATTCCAGTCGAAGTTCAGACCTCCTATCAACAGTCTCCAAATGGCATCTATAAACCCATTCCCGACATCACGATGTTGATACCACTTTATGCAAGTGCAAATTTCTGGGCACTCTAGTGTTCAATCATCTTCTACCTTCGGATCACGAAAGGCACGAAAGCCAATCTACATCCTCAGGTTTAAGAAGATTGAACAGTGGCAGATGTTGTACCCTAAAATTTTCCCTCTCATATTTCTCAAAACATGCCAAGAAAAATCTCCAAGTGGCTCAAGATTGCTCAAGAGTTGGACAGTCAAATCACCTCCTAAGGCAGTCAACCCCGAATTAGGGTTTTGTGTTGCATCAAGATCTTTGATTCCAAATGACCTCAAATTCTCCCTAATGTCCTAATATGTTCTCAAGGTCATCCATGTCAAATTTCAATCCTTTTAGAGGAAGTTTGCTCAGTCAATTGCTCAAAGGGTCCAAAAATCGATTGTGCTAGGGCAAAAGTCAATTGTGACCCAAATACAGTCAAACCTCAAGATTTTTTGTCAACATTCCCATTTTGAAATATATTTCATCATTTGATCAAGTGTTGATCATGATTCATCAAGGATTGCTCAAAATTCATCAAGACTCAAAAGTTGCTAAATTAGGGTTTTGTAGGAAAAGTCAACTCAACTTTGACCAAGCATAACTTTCTCATAATTTATGATAAAAGACCCATACAAAGCTCATTTTGAATAGGATTCAATTTCCTACAATCCATCTTCATACCCCAAGATCAGAAAATGCACTCACAAGAAGTTATAAATTTGGACATTATAGGTCATTTTTGAAAATCAACAAAAACACCTTTTTTGCCCAAGCTTATAACTAGAGCATGGAATACCAAAATGCTATTAGTCCAAATGGGTTGGTTATAGGACATCTCAATCTTTCTAAAAAGTCCAAGACCACTTCCAAAAGTTCAAAATTGAAAAAGTTATGCATTGTTGAAGTTGGGCATTTTTGCAAAATTACCAAAAGTCAACTATCCCCAAAACTTCAAATTTTGTCAAATGGGCCCATTCTTTTCCACTTGATTTGGACTTTCCCCATTGCACACGTGTCCTAGCTTCAGCCTTGTGTCCATTTATCAATTTTATTATTTTATTTGATTTTTTATTAAATTATTTCATATTAAATCAATTTAAATCAAATCAAATCCCAAAACTTGATTACATGAGATCTTTTTTTTCTATTTTCAGGACTTAATCATCATCAATATCATGATCAAATTCGTATCAAGCATTCCATGTGCAAAAAGATTGGATTTTTGACAAAATAGGCAAGCTTTCAATGGTGGATCAAATCAAATCCCGTGGCATCAATGTGTAAGGATTCAATCCACAAATGTTAACCTAATGCATTGTATATTACATATACAAGCCAAAGCACAAGAAAACTAGGTTAGAGGCTGCAAGAACACCAAGAACCAAACTTGCAAAAATTGACAAAAAGTGTGAAACTGAAATCATCCTTGGAGGCAAATTCAGAAGCAAAACTCGACATCAATCAATTGCTGGAGGTTCAATGAGTCAGAACCAACCCCTAGAAAGCTCCCATACACGCTCAAAAGCTTTGTAAGTGTCTCAAAAAACCGCTTTTCGTTTGAATTCATGGATCCTTATTCTTGCACCTTTCTTACAAACTCTTTGCATATTCATGATTATCGTCCAATTTCCAAGCTTTCTATATCATCCAATTGCATTTATCTGGACTGTAACCCCATAGCCGAATCTAGGGTTTTGTGGTTTATTTTTTGGGTGTTTCTTTTACAGGCAAAATTAGCTCCATTAATGGCCATGGACATGACCGGAGGAGGAAGACGAGCATAACCATGGTCTTGGGAGGAATTTTCATGGCCTAGAATTGATTTTAGGGTTGACATACGAATTTAGCTGCGGATATAAATCCGCAGCTAAATTTACAGGGGCTGGAGGTTAGGGATGGAGACGTGTCACTCCCCCTATGGTTGGTTCAAATATTCGTGCGTTTTATTTTTTATTCTGGCATATTAACCCATTATCCCATATTATTATTATTGATTAATATATTGACAATTGAAACAAAGTGGCGCAGTGGTAGTGGCGTGCATCCAATGACCAACAGGACCTGGGTTTGAATCCCAGGTCCCCCATGTTATTTGTTATTTTATTTCTTCAGATATTCCAGTGCGTATGAGGAACAGCAATGCATCATACACCATCATCTAATCAATGGCCAGATCTGAAGGACAAGAGATGGATGTCCACCATGGGCAAAGTCAGCGCATGCACATGGAATCCAGGGAAGTCAAGCCAGGCCAACGTAATTGGGCCTCTGAATTGCTAAGCAAGCCTTCAAATCAGGCCCACACCCCTAACTCTTCCTATTTATTTTTATTTATTTTAATTGTTTGTTTTATTTTTATTTAATTATTAACCAACCAATCAAATCTTTTTCTTCATAAAATTAAAAACCAAAAAATATTTTCTTATTTAAATTAAATTTCAGTATTTTATTTTTGTTAACAATATTAATTTAATTAATTTAGTTTTAATTAGGAATAACTTTAATATATTTTTGCAATAATTAAAATTAACTTAGACAATTAGGTTTATATTAACATTGATTAAATTTATTTTTATTTCTTTAAATATCAAAAACCCAAAAAATATTTATTTTTATTAATTAATTTATTTATTAATTTAATAATTAACCTAGATTAATTTATTTCTTAATTAAAAAATAACCAAAAAAAATATTTTCTTCAATAACAAAGGGTCAAAAACCTAGAACTCGCATTCGATTTAATTTCCCGCACGCGATCCATTTATTTCAATATTGTATTTGTTTCCGGAATGTAATAGCTTAATAGGACTTTAACTATTTTTATCGCTTTATTTATTTTCCGCATTTAAATTTCAAAGGGTTGTTTTTGGTGATGTAAATACCCGACGCCTTGTAATAGTTAGTTAAATTTTCGCAATTTAATTTCCGCAACTTATAAACTGATTAGATGTTTGATAATAGGGATGCATGACAAGATTGAATGTTTTAACCTAAAATCAACATAGATCACCGTTGACATGTACAAAGACAAAATTAACTGAAAACGACACACTCGCACATGCGCACTCTTAGGGTATACCCCACTTGGTTGCCTTCATATTCAATCATTGAGTATAGAAAGTTTTAGAGGTCGCCCTCTTGTCCAAAGATCATAGTTGCCTCGAAACGGTTGCCTCGGATAAAATGATCTAAGACATTAGGGTTACCGCTAAGGTGTCCTAACATTGCTTTGGTGACCGCACGTCCCTAAATTCGAATTGACCCTTAAACTCCAACGACGGTGCTACCTACTCATTCATAGTGGGATAGCATTGTCTAAAGGAAGATAGCATAGAACGATTCCTTTTTCAAGTAGGTAGATGGTTCTTAAGCACTTGCTCTTTCAAAAAAAACAAAAATGTTTCACACTTACACTTTTCGAACAAAGTTTTTCAAAACACTTCATACGATCAAAGTTTTCAAATAAAACTTTTTCAAACCCACAAACACAAAGAAAAGCAATTTTGAAAACAATATGAGCAAGTACCTAAGAGCCTGTGGATAACCACAGATAGAAAGGGTGCTAAAATCTTCCCTTTCTATAATCTACCCCCCGAACCCGAGAAACATCTCGAAAAAGGAATTTTTCTATGCTTTTTTCCTTTCCTTGTTGGATAAAATAAAAGACAGTGGCGACTCTTGCTTACCGCGACATTTTGCGAAAAACAAACGCAAACCAGCATTCCAAAAAACAGACAGTTCTTCCCACCGTATCACACTTGGTATGGGCCCTTGGTCCATAAATAGCATTGGCTTCTTTTTTGCCAGTAAAGGGTTTCTTTACAGTGCTTGATGTAGAAGCAGATGCCATGGGAATTTTTCCACTCTTGATTCCACTCTTGATTCTACTCTCGACCCTTTCACCAATCAGAATTAACTCAGTGAAACTGGAAGATGAGCTATCAATTAGCAAGTTGAAATATGGTCCCATTAGTGTTCCCATGAACATGTCCACCAGCTCCCTATCAGTCAGTGGTGGTTGAACTCTACCAGCAAGGTCCCTCCATTTTTACGCGTACTCTTTAAACCCTTCATTAGTACCCATTGTCATTCCTTGAAGTTGAACTCTTGTCGGTGCTAAATCAGTGTTATACTGATATTGACGGTAGAAAGTTGTGGCCAGATCCTCCCAACTATGAATGTTGGAACCTTCCAACTGGTAAAACCATTCTAACTGAGTCCTAGATAATCTCTCTTGAAAGAAGTGTACCCAGAGCTTTTTATCAGTAGTATATGGTTGTATTTTGCAAACGTATGACCTCAGGTAAAGCTTTGGGCACGAAACTCCGTCGTACTTATCAAAGAGTGGAATCTTAAAATTGTGGGGGATGACAACCCCATGTACTAAGCCCAAACCACCATAATCTAAACCAGGTACGGCTTGAATTTCCAAAGCTTTCAACCTATCCTCCAGTTGCTTGTACTTATCCTCATTCGATGGATATTGTTCGTAAAAGTAATCTTCATCCTCGGAAGCTTGATTGTTTGCACCCCTAGCACGGGTACTCCTTACATCTTCGTCTTGGTTCTCATCCTCCTAGGATGACTCTTCAACCACTTGTACTTGATAGACAGGGCCTTTAAACTTTTTTCCCATGTTGATCAGGGCCTTCTTCTTGGTCTTCTTTTTGGCCACCGGGAGTGACATCAGCTCTTATTGTCCTTTGGCCAAGGTGAGCAAATTTTCTTAAAACTGAGAGTTTCGCGTCTGCAAGTCTTTCACAGTCTGCTCGATATCTATCTTACTCAAATAAATAATAGAAAGATGACGAAACCTGTGTTTTAAAACCTGCTTATGTTATGATGCATGATATGCGTATGCAAATGATTTCAAGGACTTTTAAGATTTAAATTTGTTTAAACAAAGAAAGAACGAACATTAATTGTATTAATAAGTTCAAACAGTTTACAAAAATGCCTCTTGGGCTTACATTGGAAAAAGAAAAAAAATAATACAAAATAAACTCCTAAAACAAAAGGACTCAAGTTTCCCATGAGCGCATCCTCTTTGGCGCAATGTAGGCGTTCAAACTTCATTCTTCGTGAAGTTGTCTCGTGAGCTCCAAAACCTTCTTCTCGCTTGCGTAGAATTGGGTTTCAAAGGTATCTCGCTCCCCTTTGAGTTGAATCCAAAATCTTTGCAACTCCTCGAGAGTAGTCGGCATGTCAGGATGGAGAATAGTGTAAGGAACATCTCCCTCGATGATAGGCTCTATGATGATAGGTAGAATGGCCTCATAAGGCATCGTGGGGTTTTGAGCGCGAGCTCGCACCCACTTGAGATAAGACTCCAAAGGAATGGATTTCTTATGCCCCAAAGTATTGCTATCAACTTTGTTTACCATGCCCCAAGCTCATATAAATTTTTTACGGTAACCTTGAACATTATTCTCATAGTCAAATGCAATTCCTTAGACAAGTGCATCATGAGGACCTTCCCTCCTAGTATACCCAAACTTTCGTAAAGCCAAACAAGGATTATAGGTGATACCTCCCCTAATTCCAAGGAGAATGACATTAGGGAATTCCCCGCAATGGTCAATAATGATAACGTCCTCCAAAGATCGAGAACACCAATGAATATATGAATGCGAGAGTGCCATCAACCTATTAGACCATCTCATGCCTTACTCATTCTTTAAAACAGGTCGGGGTAAGTGCGAAATAAACTACCTAGCCACCAAAAGAGTGCAACACATAAGAATTCCCCTTCTCTTCATGGTGCGAGTGTGAAGAAAATGCAAGATATCTCTAAGTAAGGTAGGCAACGGGTTACGAGATAGAAAAATTTTGATCGCATTCACATCTATGAGTTGATTCGAGTTAGGAAATAGTACCATACCATAGATGAGAAGAGCCAACACTTATTCAAAGGCTTGTAAGTCCAAAGCATCCCAAAATTGTTGAGCCTTCTCAAATAGAAACTTGGCTAGAAAACCCTTAACACCACTTCTTGTTTCCTAATTTGCCACAATGTCAGATCATTGAAAATGTAAAGCTAAAGCAATTTCCTCAGGTCTTGGGTCTTTCTCAACACCGATGAAGGGTAATTGATCAAGAATAGGTACCCCCGAGAGTTGAGAAAATTCCTCCATGGTGGGAACTAGTTGGTAATCAGGAAATGTAAAGCAATGGTGTAAAGGGTCAAAAAACTGAAAGAGCACTTTCATCATGTCTTTATCAAGGCTTGAGGTAACCAGGTTGAGAAGTCGACCATGTCTTTTAGTGAACGGAGAATTCTCATGAACCCTTGATGCTAACTCTTTGAGTTGAAGAGACACTCTTACGAGGTTGATTTGGATAGTATTCATGCGAGTGGAAGCCATGTCCTACAAAATAAAACAAAGATAAATCTCTAGGTCCTTGAAATGGTTAGTGAGAATGCTATGGTATGATGTCATGATGTTATGTACAAATAATCATATACAAGCACACAAACAAGTCCTTAGGTTTAAGCTTACATGGGGTTTATAGGTAAGTACCCTCTTGAAGTTTAGTTGGTTCAACCTGTCCTAGAAAGTAATCAGGTTCTAGGGAATATCAAAATCATTGATCTTTTTTCATCAGACATTGTTTCAGCGCAAGCCTCTTTATTGGCAACCGAAATATCCCGAAAGTCCAATCTCAATGAGCGTAGTATCGAGTATCAACCAACTTCGGACTACACCAAAGGCGACTATCTCACTACTTCCTAATGGTCAAGTTGTTCAATTAAAGGTTATACGATTAGTTAGTGCTTCATGACACCACACAACAACCCCATATTCTCCTTAATTGGACTCAAGGGCTACCGGTACCAACAAATGTGTCACACTAACATAGACATCGCTTCAACCATGTTGGTATACCCTGCACAGTCCCCACAATTTATTTCTACTTACCTAATAATATTCCCCGATCCGGGTGGAGGATCAATAAAAACCCAAACAAGAACCCATAAATGTAAAGCAAACAAATCAAACAATGAAAGCATTTAAAGATGATCTAGTCTCTAAGGTAACCCCACTTTTAAGTATTTCCCCAACAGAGTCGCCAGTTCTGTTATACGGTGGGAGAACTGACTTGGTTGTTTTGCATTTTATCATAATTGTTGCGGATAGCAAGAGTCGCCATCTACTTTTCTTTTATCTAATAAAGAAAGAGTGAAAAGAACATAAAATATCTTTTGAGATATTTTCTTGAGTTCGGGGGGCAGGTTATGAAAAGGGAAGGTGTTAGCACCCTTTTCATCCGTAGTTATCTACGTGCTCTTAGTTGATAGCTCACTTTTGAAATTGCTTTGTTTGAAATGTGTTTGTGATGGGTTTTGAAAGTATTTTTTTGAAAAACGCCTTCATTTAGGAAAACTTTATAATGATTCTCGTCTCTATAAGAATGTATACGAATTGTCTGACTTTTGAAAATATTTCATGTTTTGAAAGTGTTGGTGTGTTTTAAAAGATGTTTTGAAAATGGATTGTGAGCAATCAATTAAGAATGTTCTACCTACTCAAAATTCTTTTGTTCATTTCATCTTTCCTTTGATATTGCTATCTTACCATTGATTGATAAGAAGCCTTATCTTTGGATCTGAAGGAACAGACGTGGGTCATCGTATAGTCATACATAGCAATGTAGTGAGATACCTTAGCAATTTTCTCAAGGGTCTAAGGTCATTTGTAAGGCAACATTTATAGCGTCATTGAGGGACTAGGCTCTTGTATTTTGGATTGTTTTTGCTAAGGTGTCTCACATGCATGACATGACCATTTCTAAGGCAACAAAGTGGAGTTAACCCTAAAGGTGTAAGTGTGCAAGTGTTTTGTATTTCATGCTTGATTTATCTTGGATTTAGGGTTTTCTAAGTTTTGATTTTATCTTTCCATACAAACCCTAATCACTAGCAATTATATTAAAGCGATAAATTGTGGAAAATAAATGTCCTACGCTATTATATCATTAGAGAATGGGGGGTACAAATTTACAAATGGGGGATGGAAAGCAATAAGGGTCCTAATTATTTATTAAAACCATATCGAATTTGAATAATGTACAAAAAATGAATAAATATAATGTACAAGGATATAAAATGGAAAAGAAATGGATTTTTGTTAGCATTCTTTGTATTAAAAGGTTTTGACCTAATTAATTAAATTAAGAAAATTTAAATCTAAATTCACTAAGAAAAGAAATTAATTTGATAAAAAGAAACATTTTTTAGGATTTTTTTTAGAAAATGGTTTTGAGTTAATCAAAATAGTATGGAAATTAATTAATTAAATAAACCTAAATTCTAAATTAATTTTAATTAAGAAAGAAAATAAAATGAAATTGACCTAAGTATAATTATTTAATTTATAAAAAGAAATTAAATTTAAAAAAAGAAAATGTTTTTGATCTTTTGGTCTTAAAAGAAATAAAAATATGAGTATACCAAATATGTTAAAATAATAAAATATTTTTGGATTTTTATTAATAAAAGTAATTATAATAATAATAATATTAATAATAATAAAAATAAATAAAACAAAATAAAACAAAATTAATATTGAAGTTAGTAAGGTGTAAAAAATAATATATGAAGTGTGAAAAAAACAGTTTTTGTGTGTTGGAGGCCCAAGGCCTGTTTTTGTTTAATCAGAAAATGAAAAATAAAAAAATAAAGGGGCCTGCATGTTATGAGTAAACAGGGGGTGGGTCTGAGTAAAAAACAAGGCCCAAAGACCTTAGGCCCAGGCGCGCTGGCTTATGACAAAAAAAGAAAAATAATGAAAACTTGAAAAAAGGGCAGCGATAGGGCTCGAATCCAGGCCCTTAGCAATAATACGCGCGCGCTCTACCCCTAGGATGGCTATACATCCGTTTACTTATACAAAACTATAAATATATATTTGAAAACCCTTCCTAGGCCTGCACTTCATCTTCTTCCTCGCGTCATGTTTGAACCTGTAACTTTCTCATTTCTCAACAAAAATTAAAACTGTAAACATGAAAGTTACTCCATTATTCCTCACGATTCCAGAAATGTAAATAACTTAGACTATAAATCAAAGATGAGCAAGATTTTTGTTGTCCTTAATCTAAACCCTAATTTTTCCAGAAATTTCAAACTCAAAATTCTCTAAGCTCATGCAATATAAATGAAAATTATTGACATAGTTAGCTTCAGGGCAATGATGTCTACATTTTATCTTTGAAAATGAAAGCCTAACAATGCCTACATGAAGAGTTGAAAGTTTAGAAAATTATCTTCAAAACTCGAAATCGTGAAATGAGTTTGAGCTTGATTCAAGTTGTGGTGATGATCAGGTTGGCTTCCTTAAGTCCCTAGGAAGCTAATGCAACTCTTACTTGGTGCTGAGAGTGCTTGAATCGTGCTAGAGAAGTCCAAGTGCAAAGCTCTATTTTTGAAAATAGAGGATGGTGTAAATGGTGTTACAATTGTGTTGCAGGTGTTTGGATAGCTTATATATGTGTATTAGAAGCTTTGTGAAAGGTTTGGCCAAGAAACGCACGAGTGCATTTGGAGATTGGATTCACTCAAAAATGACAAGTTTTGAGGTATTTTTGGTGATTCTGTGTTTTAGCAAGTTTTAGGGCTTCTAATTTCATGTGTTGGCTTGCAAATGGTGTATGTATTTATAGGCAAGAAGTTTTGTATGCTACAATAAGTCAGAATTTGAATTATTAAGTTGTAACACCTTTACTTGTTTTTGAATCAACCATGACAAACGTCTTCCCAAAGCTTGTACCATGCTATTGTAGAGTGGTTAACACTTCAAACATAGATGTTCTGATTTGTAGATGTTGAGTGTGATCCGAACCACAAGTGAGAGGCTCAAGACAAGTTGACTTTGTGATTAAAGTCACTTTTCAAGAATGGATATGTTACTTTCTTCCAAAAATGGCAAATTGGTTTGGACAAAGCTTGAAACACTTGGATAAGGGCACAATCAGTTGTGTAAACCATTAATTATGGAGTGATAAACAAGTTTGAGGTCTGCAAAGTGAAGATTATGCAGCATGGCTATGGATTTGGTTCATGTTCATCACAAAATCTGCCTTGCAAAACAAGTTTGAAGCCCTGACTTCATGGCTTTGATTCTCTTAGCTCAAACATGATCTCAATGAGTTTTTGAACATTTTGGAAAGCTTGAAACATCCTATATAACTTATATTTTGATCATTTTTGAAAAATCAAATTGGAACTATGTGAAACTTGTCCAAGTTAGGTTAAAAATATGCCTAAACTAGGTCAAAATTTCACTAAGTGTTTTTTTGTTTCATATACATGTCTTCATGAATTCATAACTTAAAATCCAAGCATTTCTAGAATTTGATTTGTGAAGCAAAGTTGTAGATTTCCTCAATATATAAAACTTTCATGTTGGAAGTTTTCTTTGAATCATTTTGTATCATGGTAAAAATTGGGCACAAAGTCATGAAAAAAAGTAAATTTTCCAACACTTAGAAAAAATTTTAAGTCTTAGAAATTTTGACTTTTCAAAGTGATTTTTGACTTTTTGATTTATTGATGAACAATCTTCATATTTTGACATGTCTTGATGAAATATGATTTTTGAAACTTGATTTTGATCAAAAAGTCAAAGTTTGACTTTTCAGTGTACAGTTGACTTTTTCATCAGTTGACCAAATTTCAATTATCAATCAGTTGATCTTAAGAAGTGTTTTGAACCATGCAATTAGGTCAAAAATGATGCATTTGAATCCTTGATATCATGCCTCAAACCAATAAGTCATGTATTTGGTCAAAAGTTAAAAATCAAGCCTTCTTAGTCAAAAACCCTAATTTTGACTATTTTGCCCTTTTGGTGATCTGATCAAATTTCTTGAGGAATTGTAGTCCAAACTTGACCAAATGGTTCATATGAGTTCAAAATGTTGATATGGATCAAAAATCATGAAGTTTGACTGTAAGTTGACCACAGTTGACTTTTTACCCAATACAGCTGATTTTAGGTCAATTGATCAAATGATTGAGCAAACTTGAACTGCAAGACTTGAAACTTGACATGAGCATTCTTGAAGGTCCATAATGATCCATGAAAGTCATATGGGGCATTAAAAATCCACTTGTCCTTGTGCAAACTCAAACCCTAATTTGAGTCATTAGTGTTGAGGAAGTGCCTTGAGCTGATCAATCATTGTGCAATCTTGAGCAATTGAAGATCTTGTGAGGAAAATCTTTGAGAAATGAGAGGGAAAATTTTGGGGTATAACACTAGCGTTTGTTTATCAAATTTCACAATAAAAAAATTGGCACACCTGGTGGGACCCAATGTCTATTTTGTTAGAAATTGTCACTATTTTTCCTACAATATTTTTCTTTAACATTGTTGCATGAGATTAAGAAGTGGTAAAATTGCCATAACTAACGAAGTATTACCCAGAAGAAAAACATGTTATAAGAATGATGAGTCTACCAGGAAAAATGGAGAACAATCACCCCATTTGACAGAGGAAAATACGGTTGCAGTTTTCGTAACGGAATATATACCTGTTCAAGCAAGTACGACGAGAATATCGACTAATACTTATAGTGGACCAGTTCTATCCCTAGTGTAAACACAAGGTCCTCTAGTGACCCCAAGACCACCAGGGATGAATAATTTCAGGCATTTTACATTTGGATTTACTATGCCAATGGATGGCCGAGAATAGATTTATGGCATGTCAACATTAATAATGGCAAGTTTAAACAATAACACATCAAATTTTCATGATCCACGAGTGTCTACTTTTTCGCCACTACAGGGATCAGGATCTGGTATCAATAACATGGGTCGAAATGTCCCACCCACGGGATTCATTGCTCAATTAGCAACCATCACAACAAATTCTGAGGCGGAATTTAGACAACAAATGGATGATAGCAATCATGAAATAGTTGGTGTCTTAGCTCAACAAATGGGTAATATTTTTAACCCTTTGATCAAAAGTGCTACCCAAACTAACCAACATAATGCTCGGATGAATTAGTAATTGGCAGCACAGATGGTGCAAATTGCAGATTTCTTTGGGTCCCTCAGCCCTAGTTCGACAAACTCGTCGAGAATGGCTTTGAGAAAACCATGGGATGGTTGTCGAAGAAGATCCAACCATTAACCAAGCACAACCAAAGGCGCAAAATATAGGCAAAGTGAACCAGAGGCAAAGAGTCGAACAACCTACGATCGAACAAGCAATACCAAGGGAGGTTCAGGCCCAAGGGTAGTAATGGTTAATAGAAACCAGGACACTGACGAAGTATTTTACCGTGTTTGACAGGATGAATTTGCAAGAGAAAATAATCTGGCAGCCATGGTCAAAAGGATAATGGCTATAAACGGGGTAAATATAGGCCTTTGAAGGCCAAACTACACTTCCCATTTGTCTGAATATGTTTTGAAGACTGAATTACCAAGAGGATGAAAAGTCCTAAAGTTCACAAAATTTTCTGGTGATACCAGTGGATCCACCATCGAACACATATTCAGGTATTTGGCCGAGGCTGGGGACATAGAAAATAGAGAAAACCTAAGGATAAAATATTTTCCTAGTTCACTTACAAAAAAATGCCTTCCCTTGGTTCACGACTCTCCTTGCGAGTTCTATCCATGATTTAACTCATTTAGAAAGATTATCCATGAACAGTTTTACATGGGTCAGTCGAAGATCAATTTGAAAGAACTGGCTAGTGTTAAGCACAAGTTTAGCGAGCCAATAGATGACTACCTTAATAGGTTCTGATTGTTGAAGGCAAGATGTTTCACTCAAGTGCTAGAACAAGAACTAATCGAAATGGCTGCGGGTGGTTTAGACTAATCCATCAGAAATAAATTAAATACCCAATATTTAAGAGATATGGCCCAGTTGGATGACAGAGTTCAACAGGTCGAATGTGTAAAGGCTGAAAAGGCTATGGCTAGCAAAAATAATAGAAGAGAAAGGGTAGCCTATGTTGAAATTGATGAAGACGAACCAGAGGCGTATAGTGACCCTATAGGCTTCGATGAAAATGAAATAGATTTAGCCGAATTAAAACAAGGGTCACCCTATTCATGCAAAGTTCTTGGTCCTTCAAATGGGAAAAATACAGTCGAACAAGAAAAGAATGATAAGTTCCCGAAAAGAACATACACATTCAATGTAACAAAGTGTGACAAAATCTTTGACTTGTTGGTCAAAGATGGCCAAATGATAGCGCCACCTGGCGCCAAAATTCCTCAGTTAGAACAACGAAAGAAAAGAGGATTTTGCATGTATCATAATTTCTTAGGCCATAAAATCTCACAATGTTTTCTTTTCAGGAATTTGGTGTAAAATTCTATCTGAGATGGAAGACTTAAGTTCGGTGAAAAGAACAAAGTCTAGATGAAGATTGATTCAGACCCTCTACAAGTGGCTAACATCCACTACACAGAGCCATCAAACATCAACGTGATCGAGGTTGCTGAGGACTTCGAAGACCAGAACACCAAGAAACAAATCATTGAGGGTTTCAATCAGAGTGTCAAAGCAACAAAGGATACTGAAAGCCTCAAGCTCAAGCTCCAAAGGTTCAGGATCACTAACGGTCCTAAGGTTGAAATCAAGATGGTGGAACTTAGTGGGGAAGTAACCATGAATGCTAACGAAGAAAGCATCTGAAGTGAAGAAAACCAAATGAAAGTGACATATCCCAAGGCCAATGGGAGTCTGCTAGATTTCCTTCTTTGCTGCCAAAAGAAAAATTCGGAAGACCTAATATGTCCCAGATGCAGTTCAAAGTACGATAGGAAAGCGGCTTAAAACCTAGAGAGGGTTCGAATTGCTAGTTGGAAAGGGAACTGGAAGAATGATGGGGCAAATTTTTGTTCGATAAGAGGGAAGTTCCTCGAAGGCAACAAGGAGAAAGAGACCTCAGGGAAAATAAGTAGGCTTAGTTTAAGCCAATTGTGGATGCCCTAACAAACAAATGGGTAAAGCCTGTCGAAAATAGAGCTCCTAGACAAGGAAAGTGGCAAAGCTTTAAATTTGCCCGAGGCTCTTCGATTGCCTATCAAATGGAGTTTCGAGTGTCCTGACAATAGGCTTATAAATCTGAGAATTAAAAGGGGGAAAACCCCGTGTCTAGGTCTCAATGGAGAAGGTTCCAGAGAAAAAAGAAATCAGAGAGAGGAAGTTGAGGCAGGTATGGCTGAATCCATCACCAACCAGCTTCTATCCACTAATAGGGTCGAAGAGAAAAGACTAGTGGGAAGGAAACTATTATCTCACAAAGGAGAAAAATCCAAAGGAAAAATACAAGAGCAACCTCTTAACGACTAGGATATGTTGACGGATGATTTTAACTCAGGTTCTAAGCCATCCATGGACATTAATTGTAATTTTATTTTTGTGTTTCCTTATGAGTACAATCAGGTGACGTAAGTCGAAGAGACTGAAGAAACTGGCGAAGCTGAAATGGACAAACATAGGCCAATATGTTACTATGTCATGAATAATGGCGCAGTCGAAGAATAAAATGCCTTCTTTGAAAGGCCATATGAGTGGATGAAGAACCATTTGAAGCCCTTGTTCATAAAAGGCAAAATGGAAGGTATTGGGGTTAATAAGATCTTGGTAGATGGTGGAGCAACAGTTAATTTAATGTCGCAGTTCAGGTTAAAGAGAACAAGAATGTTCGATACAGACCTGAAGCCTCACAACATGGTCTTATCGAATTACAAAGGAAAAATTGGCCACACCTTGGGTGTCACTTAGGTCAATCTAATAGTGGGTACCATCACCATACCAACTATGTTCATGGTGATAGCTTCGAGGTCCAACTACAACTAACTCCTGGGAAGGGAGTGTATCAATGGAATCGGAGTAGTGCCATCCTCACTCCATCAGAGAATATCAATCTGAAGGGAAGATGGAATTGTGGAAAACATTGAAGCTGATCAAAGCTACTACAAGGCTAAGGTTAACCATGTAGAGAGACGTCACTTCGACAGAAATCTAGATAATATAAGGCCTCGTAGTTCTGCAGACCATGTTTATTAGCCATCAAACAAAGCCCTTTATTTCCTCAACTTACACCCAACCCATGGGTTCCAATAGGACAGGGAAACTATGAGAGAGAAAGATGATATAGAAGGGGTACCAGGACTTCGGTTAACTGGCTGAGGGGACGAAGACGGTGATCATGTCTGAGCCAAGATTCTTGGAAAAGATTTTGGCTTACATGGTCGAAAACAAGTTGAAAGCGGCCTTGGAGGCTGAATTGAAGTACATGATTATCGAAGCCAAAAAAACTCTAGTGCATCTAGAGGTACCTGGTGTGGACTTCGAACCCGAGCCACCTGATAGATCGCATAATGAAATGAAAATCCAGAGGCTCAACACTATCTATGACGACGAACATTTGGGTTTCGAAAAGGATCCAACGACAATTAACATCAAAATGCTAACACAAGATCCCCTCGAAGAGATCGACTTGGGAGACAGACAAGTTAAAAGGCCAACTTAAATAAGTGTCAACCTTAATCCATAACTCAAAGTTGAAGTGATCAAATTGCTGAAGGAGTATAAGGAATGCTTCACATGAGATTACAATGAAATGCCTGGTTTAAACAGAGAACTGGGAGAACTGAAGTTGCCCATCAAGTCTGGGAAGAAGCCAATCAAGCAGACTCCAAGGCGCTTTGCACTGGAGATCTTGTCGAAGATAAACTAAGAGATCAAAAGGCTTCTCAGATGTAAGTTCACACACACCATCATGTATGTCGAATGGATTGCCAATATAGTTCATGTGATTAAAAAGAATGGAACTTTAAGGGTTTGCATTGACTTCCGAGATTTGAATGTTGCAACCCCAAAGAATGAATACATTATACCAGTGGCTGAAATGTTGATAGATTCGTCTGCAGGCTTCGAATACCTTAGTATACTTGATAGTTATTCTGGTTATAATCAAATATTTATTGCCAACAAAGTTGTGCCCAAAACGACATTTCGTTGTCCAGGTGCGCCCTAGGAACATACGAATGAGTAGTCATGCCCTTCAGTTTAAAAATGCTAGGGAAACCTATCAAAGGGTGATGAACTCTATTTTCCACGACTTCATCGAAACCTTTATGCAGATTTATATTGATGATATTGTTATTAATTTTGTATCAGGGAAGAGTCATATAGACCACCTCCGACAATCATTCGAAAGAATGAGGAGGCACAGTTTGAAAATGAACCCCCTTAAACGTGCATTTTATGTGCAGGCAGGGGACTTCTTAGGCTTTTTGGTCCACAAGAAAGGAATAGAAATAAACTAATACAAGACCAAAGCCACCATGGAGGTGAAAATGCCATCAACAAAAAAGGAATTGTAGTATTTGCTAGGGAAGATCAACTTCTTGAGGAGGTTCATATCGAACTTAAGTGGCAAGACTCAAACCTTCTCTCCTCTTCTTCGAATAAATAAGGAAGTTTTGAATGGGGTCAAGTGTAGCAAGAAGCTTTTGACAAAATTAAATCCTACCTTGTACACCCCCCATAATTGTTTCACCACCTTGTAGAAGTAGGAGTATGAGACTGTACATTTCTGCATCTGAAGTTACTATAGGGAGCATGCTTGCTCAAGAAGATTAAAATGGCATCGAAAGAGCCGTTTATTATCTTAGTTGTGTCACGAATGATGCATAAACTAGATATAGTATGGTCAAAAAACTATGCATATGCTTGTATTTCTCTTGTACACAATTGAAGCATTATATAAAACCAGTTTATGTTTCGTCTCACTTTAACATAATTAAACATATGCTTTCAAAACCTATCTTGCATAGTAGAATTGGAAAATGGGCATTATCCTTGAGTGAATATTCTTTGACTTACATGCCCTTAAAAGCTATGATAGGGAAAGTGGTTGCATATTTTATAACTGATCATGATGTGATCGAAGTTCCCCAGAATTTGGTGGGACTTGAACCCTGGAGATTATACCTTGATGGTTCAACACATAAGGATGGTGCTGAAGTTGGAGTCTTGATTATTTCTCCTAACAAAATTCCAACAAAATTCAAGTACAAAATAGATGGTCTCCATTGCTCGATCAATGAGGCTGAATACGAGGCTTTGATAACTAGCCTTGAGATCTTGTTGGAATTGGGGGAAACTAGAGTCGAAATAAGAGGAGACTCTGAATTGGTGGTTAAACAAATAACCAAGGAGTACAAATGTGTCAAGGAAAATTTAATTACGTACTTCGTTGTAGCAAACAAATTGCTGTGAGAATTTGAGTACATGAACATCAAACATGTTCCTCGACTCAAAAATCAAGAGGCCAATGAGTTGGCCCAAATAACATCTGGATATAAGGTTTCGAAGGAGAAGTTAGAAGACCTGATCGAAGTTCGGGGGAGAATGATGGCAACGAGACTATCTCCATATGATCTAGAAATGTCGAAGTTGGGTTATGCAAATGAGGAAAATTTCAAAGGTTTTGCGATTGATAGCCTAATAAAAATAGATCGTAGGAAGCCAATAGTAGATTATCTAGATAATACAATAACATCTGCAGAACAAAAAACTAGGTATCACGCTTTAAGCTATACTTTTATGGGTAACGAACTGTTCAAAAAGACGGCTGAAGAAATTTTGCTCAAATGCCTTAGTGAAAATGAGGCATGTCTGGCTCTTTCGAATGTCCATAGTGAGGCATGTGGAGCCCATCATGTTGGACACAAGATGAAAATGGATACTTTCCAAACAAGGCATGTATTGGCCAACAATGTTAAAAGATTGCATTATGTTCACTAAGAGTTGTCAAGAATGTCAGGTTCATGCAGGTACTCAACATGTTCTTGTAAGTGAACTACACTCTATTATCAAGCCTTGGCCCTTTAGAGGATGGGTTTTGGATCTGGTTGGAGAAATTTGACCAGCGTCTTCAAAAGGTCAAAGCTACACTTTAGTAGAGATTGATTATTTCGCTAAATGGATCGAGGCCATTCCTTTGGCAAATGTAGATCAAGAAGCAGTAATTGATTTTATCCAAAGGAATATAATGTACAGGTTTGGAATCCCTGAAACGATAATAATTGATCAAGGGTTAGGGTTTACTAGTCGAAAGATGCAGGAATTTTCCAAAGAGGTGGGAATTAAACTACTAACATCCACACCTTATTATGCACATGCAAATGGGCAGGTCGAAGCATCAAGTAAAGTAGTGATTGGTTTAATAAAGAAACATGTGGGAAAGAATCCAAAGAATTGGCATAAGACCCTTGATCAAATCCTTTGGGCTTGCAGAACATCTCCTAAAGAGGCTACCAACACTACAACCTTTCGACTAACATATGGTCATGATGCGGTATTACCAGTCGAAATATGTCTACAATCAACCAAGATACAAAGACAGTATGAAATTCCATCTGAATCATATTGGAATATGATGTTAGATGATTTGGTTGATCTAGACGAAGAGAGACTAAAATCCTTAGAATTATTAAGAAGGCAGAAGAAAAAAGTATAGAAAGCCTATGATAAAAAGGTTAAACTCAAGATCTTTTTGATTGGTGATTTAGTTTGGAAAGTGATCATACACATGGATTGAAAGGATAAAACTTTGGGAAAATGGTCCCTAAATTGGGAAGGTTTGTTCCAAGTTATTCAAGCATTTTCAAACAATGCTTATGAAATTGAAGAACTAGCAGAAGATCAAAGACTTCTACAAGTAAATGGTAAATGTTTGAAAAAATATTAGCCTACACTGCAAGAAGTCGGAATATCAACAAAATAAATTTAAAAGCAATTAAAAGGCTAAAATGGTAAGATTAAATGCGCCAAAATGGCTTAGTCATGTGTTACAAACATACCCAAAGTATTCAAATTCATAAAACAAAGAACAACATATTTCAACAGGTTTTAAAATCAGTTGGGAGAGAGGCCTTCATGGGCCTATACTTTGAAGAAGACATTAGCAAGCGAAGCTCGGTCACAAATTGGTTTTTCTTCAAGTCCTCAATCTCGGGCTCCAATTGTTGGGCCTTTTCGACATGTTGGACGCCTACCTTGATTTCATCATCAAGTTGTTTGCGATCGAGTTTGCGGATCTCGTCCTGACGATCCTTTTCCTTCTCAATGTTCTTCTTAAATTGTTTAATTTGCTTCTCCCAAGTTGAGATGTTGTCTGCATAGAGCTTGAGTTCTTCGTCATATTTGGAAAAAAGATTTTTCCAATGTTTTGACTTTAGAAGCTAACTAAGTCGTTACGATCCATTCAACCATTTGGGTTCCCGTTTTGTCTGCGATATTGTTTGAGACTTCTTGCTTTTTGAAGTAGTCTACGGAGATATCGTCAAGGAGAAACCCAATATCAACTATATCATCCGCAACTACTTGCAGAACATCTAATATATCAACCTATTTCAAGAGTTCTTTAATGTCATGGCAGGCATTGATATTGCTCTCTAGCACTTGAATTAGATCAACATCAAAGACTTTCTCCTTGATTTGGCGAAGAAGTTGATCAACGGTTTGGTTTGAGAAACGTCCCCCAGAGGTAGTCAAAGAAGTGGTACCTTTATCATACAAACTTACCCTTGCACTCATCATGGCTTTGAGGTATCCAGCGAGATTGGTTGCTTTCAAGTCATATAACTCCTCTTGAGAAAGAGTCGTGGGAGCGACATTCGAAGAGGTCCTGAAATCCTTAACTGACCCAAAGGGTTGGTTGGTATCACTTGCATCCTTTGCTTGGGCTTTTTCAGTCTGAGGCCCTCCTTCGTCATGGTGTTCTTCGTCGTGATTAAGTTCTTCTTCGCTTAGGGTTTCCTCACAGACATTTGTCATATACACATCTTCATCATTTGTTTCGCCTTTGTTTTGGTGCAGGATTAATGGTGAAGAATTATCGGGTTGGTCCTCGTCTTGGTCCTCGGTGTTTGGAACTTCCATGATGATATGCCTTTCTTCATCACTTTCAGTTTCAATATCTGATGAATTAGTTAAATTGGGTGAAGTTGGAGGAGGAACTGGTTGTTGAACTTAAAAAAAGGAATTTACTTCACTGTTCAACCCTTTATTTTAAACAGGATGAACGGAGCGAGAGTCAGTGCTCCCAGGGACGTACTTTATGCTCGAAGATGCGGTGCCAGCCAGGTCACCCAGTAAAGGAAATGAGTTTAGTACAAGTAAAAAACAAAGTGAAACGAAGAAAAAGAAATAAAATCAAGTAAAATACCTTAAGTCTCATAGCCCAGGGCTAGAATTGTCACTTTCAACAATATCAACAACAATGTTTATTGTTGGTGTTTCGACATCTATTATCCTCTGCGCAGCCGGCTTTGTCGTGTGGAAGTTTGGTGGTGATCTTCATTTGGATGAGAGAGTTGGAAGTTTTTTATTTCTTTTTCTTGGGAGCAGGTCTTGAACAATCTGGAGACACGTCTTCAGACCCTGATTCAATTTGGACGGTTTGTGGTTGAGCTGGTCTGCGTTTCTTTGGAGTATGAGGTGGTTTCTTACTTGTCTAAAAAAGAAAAGGCATTAACAAATTTCGAATAGACATGTAATGATACTTTATGATTCGAATAAGTACCTTTGTGGTAGTCTTGGCAATGGTGGTCCCTTCACTTTGTTTGAGTTCCTTCAAGGAAGCAACAACTTTTCTTGCAGTCGTTTTATCCTTGACACTTTGCCTTCGTTCAACTACTAAAGAAATAAGAGAAAGCAAAGTTAGAAAAGCAGTTGAAGGGATCTTTTAATTGAACCAAGTCGATAGTTTCGCCCATCCCACACCTTCATGTATTAGAGAAAGTATACGAACAAGCTCTACATCGACATGAAGGTGACCTTTGAAACTACCCAGCGTATGCTTAGTCGGAACCACTCGTTTAGCAGGTTTTGCAAATCTTGTTGTAGAACCTTCAGGTGAGACCCACATACGAGCCATTCTGGAAATGGAGGTACGAATGCCAAGTTGAAGTCAACATTTGGCAATTTTGGGAATCTCGGGGGTTCGAGCTTGAAAGCTAGCTCATACTGGTGTTTAGGTCTAATACATGGAGCAAGGCTAAGATTGGAAATCTTTTTCGTAAAATTTTCCTTCAAAGTTATTGCTACATCGCAGATGGTTCGACTAAGATTGTCTGGTCTATACGCAGTTTCAAACTACTTTTGGAATGCGCAAATCTCCTTGATATGAGTGGTCGTACCTTTCTTGAAGTGATCTTGTATCGAGGAAAAAGAACGAGTTAAATGTCTAGTAAAATCATACACATTAAAAATTTCATTAGTGTAGTAATTCTTCCACCAAGTGTCAAACTCTTGCGTGCAGTAAAAGGATGGTCGAAAGGAGATAGGTGTGAGCATGGTTTTTTCAGCATATCGAGCCATGT
The DNA here is from genome assembly GCA_948472305.1 of Vicia faba. Classification (NCBI taxonomy): domain Eukaryota; kingdom Viridiplantae; phylum Streptophyta; class Magnoliopsida; order Fabales; family Fabaceae; genus Vicia; species Vicia faba. The sequence continues at coordinate 1,233,730,053 of OX451738.1, forward strand.
GCCTTTTATATCCTTCTTCAGTAGAAAACATGCTATGGAGGCATAAATCTTTCTTCTTCTCAAAAAGTGGCTTAGGTTTTATCTGATTTAAGCCAAATTATCGAGAAACCAGATTGGGTTGATAGCTAACGAGGGTACAATGACTCTTCGAAGGCCTTAGCCTGTTGACAAGTGGTTTAGGGGTAATGAATGCTTCCAAAATAGCCATGGATTCTTCTTCTTGATCTATGGAAGGAGTAGTGAATTCTCTTGTGAACCACTCGGGGCCACACATCCTATTGACGAAAGGAGCCATGGAAGGAGTGGAGTGGTAACGCTTGTCATACCCCAAATTTGTCATATCCTTCAAGTGTTTTGTAATGTTATTTTATCTCGAATGATATATTGGTCTAGTGGGGGTATAAAGTGAGTAAGGAGTGCAAGAGTGGGAGAATTTGAGTTTGAATCACACCTCTTACTTCTCCGATATTTCTTTTTAATTTTTCTCTAATTTTATTCATTTTTACTTTAATATTATTAGGCTTAAATTTTTACTGTTAGTAATTTTAGAAGTAGAAAAACTAGATTTTAATAATCATTATATTTTTTGCTTTAAAATTTTATTCTCTTAAATAGTTTTAGAATTTTAGTCTTTTTGCATTTAGAAAACATTGACTGTTTATTTATAAGTTTTATTAGGCTTTTAACATTAATTTTAGATCATAATTAATATTTTGAGTAGAATCTTCATTTTTATTCATTAGGATAGAAACACTCTTATTATTTATATTTTATTCTTCCATTAAATTAGTAAAGTTTAGTCATTTAATCTATTTTGTATAATAAATCATGTATGTATAGAGTTATTTTAGATTTTATTTAGGATTAGAATATTTCCTTAGCCAATTAAATCAAGAAATCAGAAAGGGCCAAGAAAAGTGGTGGTCACACGTTATTGCCAAAGAATTAAGTTCCAAATCAAAATCAGAAGTAATAAAAATCTAAACTTTCTGAATAAATCTAATTAAAAAACGAATACAATCTTTATTAGAGTTGAATGAAATCAAACTCAATCACAATCTTTCCAAAGTCATAACAGAAACAGTAAGATCAAGATCAAAGCAGAAGAATTCACAGAGTTTAGAGGCACCTGTTTTGAAACCCGAATTCGGAACTGAGAAAAATTTATGCAACCCTGTAATCCAACTCTTACTAAAGCTCTAATTCACAACGAGTTCTTGAGGTTTCATATCGAAATTTCAAGAGTTTGAGCTTAAACTTCCAGCAACCGCGAACACCGCTCCGTTCTCAATTTCGACAACCACTACAATCGACGAAATCCCACCGTTTGCACATCTGCCTCGCCTATCGGAGCCACCGCATCACGCACGGATCTGCACGCTGCCCAATAACTCCGATCGCGACCAAAATCACGCCGGTGAAACCTCCTCCGGCCAGATACTCTTTCTGCTTCACTTTTTGATGTTAAGTCGAAAAGAGTATTGTGTGTTGATCTATGTTTAGTTTTAGTTGTGTTTGTTTTCTTTATAATATGATGTTATAAATGAGTTTATTTTAGTTTTTTGTTTTAATAAAAAAAAGGACATGTGTTAATCCTTGATTGATTAAAATTTGAATTTAAAAAGAAAATGGAGTGTCCCTTATATTTCTATACAGTCATGTTTTTTTTTTAATTTAATTTTATTTATTATCATTATTTAATAAGGGTATAAATTAAGATTTATTTCTATGGACCTTGATTTATTATTTATACCATTTTCTATAAACTGTACCCCATACTTTACATTTTCTTTCTTTTGGTTATTTAAGTTTGTTTTAAATTCTAGAATATTTATTTTAGTTACTAAAAAATGTCATTTATATTAGTTAGAATAATAAAAATAATATACGAAAGCACAAAAAGTATTTATTTTATTTAATTAGGAAAAATTAAATTTATACACAAATCACTAATCTTGTACATAAAAACATATACTTTTTTTTAAAATTAAATTAATTTCAACTTTTTTATAAATAATATAATGGATGTACTTTCTCGAATAATCGATTGGTCGACTTAATGTTTATTAATTAATTATTCAAATAAAATACATTTAAAATTCGTCAAACAAATTAAATAAATTTCTTCGTCTAGCGTGATTTAATTCTAATGAAGATCAACTATTCTTCAATCCACCAAATTAAATATTAAAATAGATAACCCGTTAAATTATCATTTTTTCTACTAACTTAACAAAAATTAATATATTTTCGAAAAAGAATCAAGGGGAATTGCTATCAAAATTAAATGTGAATTGCGTCTACGATCACTCTTTTACAAAACTCATACAATGTTCAAGGATAACTCGAAGGCAATTCTATGTAATTCTATAAAAAAAAACTAACCAAACAATACGAACTACGAATTTGGACTCTGATTCTTCACAAGGAGATACGTACGCACGCGGTTAAAACCAAGGCGAGTCCCTCAACTAAAATTTAAACATTGTCTCAAACATATGGAAACAGTAAATGTTAAATAGAAAATTTCCAATTTACCCTTTAGACTTAAAAAAGGAGTCCCTTGAAAACAAGGGAGATGAAGGGTGTCTAACACTTTTCCTTCGTCTAACCAACTCGCGAACTTAGAATCTCTAACAGTTAGGGTTACTCATTATTCTCCCGTCCTTAGAACAAAAAATAATGGTGGCGACTCTTTATTTTTCCAATTACGACAACGCTTAACAAACATCATCATAAACGAAGTAAATGCGTTTGGTATACACACTCCTCCGTCATAAGGAATTAAGAGAGCTAATATCCTTCCTTCGATAGTCTTGTTCTTTATAATATCATCTTCCTCATTAATGGTGTTATGTTGGGAGTGATGGTTTGAATGTGGCATTCAACCATAGTTGAAGCAGTCAGAAGGGTTATGCGAAAAGAATGATGTCCCCTAATTGATAGTGCATCAAATAGTCAGTAGCTTCTCCAAGGGATTCATAGAGTGAACCAGGATCATTTGGATAAGGCATAAATTGTGCCCAACATTCAGTTGGTTAGCCATGATGAGAAATCTCTTCGCCACTTGAAGAGATCTCGAGCAAAATACACAACAAGATAGCCATAAGGCAAGGAAAACGATATTCTCTTTGTCTGAGACCTCTTCTTCATCTTGAATGTGGTGATCAATAGTATATTAGGTGAAGGTAGCCTTGCCAAAATTGATAGTATCTTCGTCCATTTTCATCGGATTGAAACTCTCCCAAGTTTCTCTAAGCCCAACAATGGCAGCAACATCAAAAAGGTTAGGGTCATCATTCCACAAGGGAAATGGAAAGTGTTGTGGGAAGCATACCAGAAATAGAGTGATGCCACTACCATATTTTGGCTATACTCTAGGCCAGATTTCGACAGCATCACTAAGTCATAAATCTCCAGATCTTTCCAAAATTGAGATTTCTTCTTTTCAATCTTAGCTAACCAAGCATAATATGCCTCAGGGTCTTTCACTAAAGGAGTAGCTCAAAATACTCTAAGAGCATTGATCATGTAATCCAGACTAATAGATTCATGGACAACCAAAGCGTGAGTCGAAGACTTCACTTGGTCCTTTTAAGACGAAGGTGTGATTACAGGAATGTGTTTACCTTTGTCATCAAGTTTTTTCTTGCTAGCCAAGGGCCTAGAACAATGATAAATAGGAAAAAAAACTCTGAAATAGTTGTGGCATATGCATCAGGGTCAGGAAAATGACCCATGAATGCGTGTGTTTCACCAGAAATGATAAAGGGTATAAGTATCTAAGATTCATAAATTTTTGTCTTCTCTTCAAGAAGGGGAGGATCTAGGACATATTCTTGGTTCCCTATTTGTGTGGGTTCAGCAATTTGGACAATGGACTGAGAAGCATCTTATTGTTGTTGTTTCTTGGAAGCTTTTGTTGTTTTAGGCGTCATTGTTAAGTTTTGAGGTTGATAGCTTGAAGATTGTTGAAGGTTGAAGAAGAAGTATTGGAGAAATGTTTCGGTTTAAGAAAAGCTTGGAGTGTAAAAGTTTTTAATGTTGAACGTTATTGGTATTTATAGAAAGACAACAAGTTGATTCATATTACATTTGAATAATGAATGCAAAGTGAGTAGGGCACGTGGAGCTTTCTGACAGGAAGAAAAAGTGGTTGCACTAGTTATCATCTTACTCCTGGTTTATAGGAGTAATAATCATTAGCAGATACGCACATATTGATGATGCGTTTGGGAAAGTGGTCATTATGACCATGACGTCACGATAATGTTGGCATTAGCGTCGAAAAAGTCTTTCAAAAAATGTCATTTTTCTAAAGTTATCGAAAAGACATTTTTGGAGGACAATTTGTTAGCTGTAATTTCGACGCTACAACGAATAGAGGTTCAAGGAGAATTCAAAAGACAAATGTTGGGATGGTAAGAGCTAATTTCGATATAAAGTGATAGAAGACACATGTCCGACCAAGTCTACACAAATGAAGCAATGCAAGGCAAATAACTTAGCAATTTCTCTGAAGATACTCGAGGCGGGTTTGACAGATATTCAAATAAGGTTATAACTGATTTTAGTGCTTATCTAATCTTTGAAAAAGAGATATGTGGAAGTCTGCGAAAGGATAGATACATGTAAACAAGGACGTGTCATCCTCTAAGAAGAAGATTGTTCGTTACAATTAGTTTCGAATTATTATATATAGGAGTTTTTATGTTAGAATTTTGTGTGTTCACTTCTTTGTACAAATTACTCAAAATAACTCAAAGTACCAAGTGTTCAAGAAACGAGTTGCTGAGAATATACATATGAAACACCAATTTTATATCCAATGTTATTCCTTTTCAATTGAATGTCTTTATATTCCTTTAACTTTAAATCGAAATTGCTTTACTTTCCAGTTTTTACTTTAAATCTTTTTATTACTACTTCCGAAGTAACAATCTCTATCGAAGAGATTGACATCCAGAAAACTCAGAAAACCAAATATATACTATTTTTCTAGAATCAATCTAGTAGATCATGTAAGCAACCAGAATCTTTAGAATTCAGAAGACTAGTGCTTGTTTACCAAATTTCACAGTAAACATGGTGATTGGTCTGAGTTCGTCGATGGTAGGTCTCTAAATTTGCAGTTCGACATCATCCTCTCTAGGTTGCATTGTTGGTCCTTAGAAACTCCACTTTGTTTCGACAGATTGGTCCCTCTATTTCCAGCTGTTTGGTTCTAGTAATCGTTCGCTACAGACAGTTCGACTAGCGTTAGATTCGAAGTTGCGTAAAAAAAAATTTTGGTTTCATTGATTGAAATTTTGGATTTGAATTGTTCATCGATTCTGGTTTTGATTTCGTGGTTGGTGGTGGTGTGCCTTGCTTTTTATTTCTGATTTATTTCACGTTTGTTAAGATCTGCAATTATCAAAGCATTTGGGTTAACGCTACAACAACAACGATTTTGTTCCATTTCATAACCTTGTCCCCGTCATGCTATACTTTGTTATAGCCCGCTGTGATCTGAGTTTATTTAATTTGAAAGAGCTTTTATGCTTGATGTGATTTATTGTAGAGAGTATTTGGTACGTGAGTTGGCTCGTGTTAGCGGTCGATTTATTCACCATTTCTTAAAGATTATGAAGACCCACACAACTCTTTTTTTTTTTGTTATGTGATTTCGTTTTTGTACTCAAACTCGCTAGGTAATGTATGCATTATGTGTGTTTTTATTTCTTCTTTTAAACCATTGTTGTAATAGTTGTATTTTATTTGAAATACTGATTACTTTTGATATAATTTGACTTAGTTAGATTTTGTCCTCTCAGTATTTTGTACTCTTTTATTTTTATTTAATATATTAGTAATTTATTAAGAAAAAAAAACAATTTCCTTTCTTAAAAAATTAAATAAGTTCATCAATAGATCGTTTTCTTATTTGAAAGAAAAAGCAAATTATTTTAAAATTCATTCCAAAACATTATATGAAAATACAAATCCAAAGGAGGGGCGCAATGGCTTTAAAGAGAGAAATCCGAGTAACTATTACTCGTTGATTTGTCGTTCTTATTTAATTTGACCTCCACATGTTTTATGCTCCCTTGGACTAGAAGAAGAGACAATATAATATGTTATGTGTTCGGTATATTAGGATTATAGTCTATTTATTATTCTAAAATGGACCCTTTTTCCATCTACTCATATTGACATCATATTAGTTTATTAAATAAATAATTAATTATTCAATTAAAATTTAGTTATCTTTATTAATTGATTTTACAACTATCAATTCAAACTCATAATTTATAAATAGATAATATAACTAAACAAAGATATTAGTCATCATTGTTACAACCTAGTGGTTTGTCTGTGAGGATAATTTATGTGAATCCTGAGTTTGAACTCGAATCGCCACAATTCCCTTCCTAGAAAATGATTAATTAAGTATATTACAATAGTTATAATTATGTAAAGTCTTTAGCGTGAGTAATTGCCTGAGTGCATCTAGTTGCATAAGTTAGGGAGAACTACATGTTAGATTGAATCACCCCTACGAGTAAGATTAGTTTTAAAATGAGGGGAACTATCTAATTAAATGTACGATTAGTTTTAAAATGAGGGGAACTATCTAATTAAATGATAATATGCTTGCAAAATCAAAATAAAATAACTATTTGTTAGATCAAGTGTCCCCGAGGGAATGGTCACCCTTAGAAAGAAAATGATATTTGTGGAGATTTGATTAATGATGAATATTAAAAATAAATATTTTTCTAGTTCTTTGACTAGATACTTTCACATGGTTTACTATATATATTACCATGAAATTCAATTTTGAATTAAGAACATTTCAAAACTCATTTTCATGAACAATTTTTTAGAGTACAATCCAAGGTTATCTTTTAGATGTTTTCAAAAAATCAAATAAACCGTAATGAAACAATTGACAAATATATAAGTAGGTTTAGACAAATGAAAGTTACATGTGTCGGATATAAGGTATTTTATGTTTAGGAAAAGATGTGGAAATATTAGAGGTTTGGATAGAAATTTGATAAGTAAGAGAATTATTTATGGAGGAGAGAACTTTGTATTTTTGTTTGATGCAAATGTGTGAGATTACATATCTATTTATAGTACTATAAGGAGAACTCTAAACACACTAATTCTAGAGAGTTCTCAACTCTAGAGATCCAAAGAGTATTCTAGAAAATATTACAATCATAAGAAATATCTAGACACTCCAAGCATTACAAGAATTTTCTAGAAACATTATCCAAAATTACTTAAGTCCAAAATAACTAAGCCCAAATAACCAAATAATAAAGTTAGGCCCAAATCAAGTTTATATTTCAACACCCCCTTAAACTTGATTTGTGACTCCAAGCATACTCCTTAGCTTCACAAAAGTTTCTAATTTGAGTGGCTTGGTGAAAATATCGGCGACTCGATCTTGAGACATTACATACTTCAACTTCACCTCCTTCTTCTCGTTGCATTCTTATGAAGTGGTAACGGGAGTAATAAGCTTACTTCTTTCATGAAAGACATGATTCTTTGTCAAAGTAAGTGTTGATTTATTGTCAACACATATTTCCATAGGATCTTCTTGTGTCATTTTTAATCTTGCTTTGTATCTCTCCACGTCTCCTTTTGCATTCTTTTTCGCCTGGTAAAAATGCATGTTTTTATTGAGATTTTTTAAAAACCCGATAAAAATATATGAGTTTATACTAGTGGTTTTGAAAAAATCGGTAGTGGGCATTTGTTATTTAGTTAACTAGAAATTTCAAAAAATCCGAGAAAAGCATGAAGTTTTTCAGATGTTTAAAAAAATCTGGCAATTTAAATTACATCATTTTTTTTTTGCAGTTAGGACAAGGGGATCATATGATATGATTGCTTCTAGGGAACTTAATAGTTGCAGCTGCTGCTGCGAGAGCTTTGACTAGGGGAGATAACGTCAAGGACTCGCATATCTGAAAGGAAAGAGTAACCCCGTTCGATTCTCACAGGAGGCGGATGGCGGTCGAGCAGTTTCGTGCATCTCACTGTATCCAACATATATGATTTAGACATGTTATTATGTATGGACTAGAGATCCTAACGACGAGCAAGTTGCTGAGGATGTCTAGGCATCAGATGAGAATGATAGACAAATGATGGTCGAGACAGAAGTGCCCCATCATTCTGAGACGGAGGCTTTGACTAATATAAAGGTTATTCTATATACAACTATTAAGGTGCCTGTTGCGGGTAATATGGAGGTTACTCCACCTGTTATGGATGATTTGGAGGTTACTCCTCCAGTTGAGGAAAAGGTTACTGCTTTGGCTTTGATAGATTTGTTTGTGCCCACAGACAAAGGGTTTTTCTTGAGGGCCCAATGACTATTTCGTGCTCATTGTATATGTCATTCATGTGGCACTAAGATTATGGCACAGAGAGATATGTATATATATTGAACTTGACTTTATTTATTATTGATGTGTTGAAAATAACTGATACTTTTACTTGGTTTGTTACAAGATCGATTGTCGTTGAAGAACTTGAAAAAGTTCTTAGATGCCTCGTTGCCATATGAGCTCAAGATGATTGTCGAAGAGTATGTCTCCTTTCAATGGTGGATTATTCGCTAGCGATGTTCAATGGCATGCTATTGAAAACCTTTGTTAAGCAACGACATAAGAAGATATCTTCCTTCCTTAATCCATTTGGTGAAATGACGAGTACCTTGGATGATGTCTCCTCTCTATTCCATCTTCCCTTTACAGATAGCTTCTTCATCACTCCTATCATTAGCTAATATGTATTAATGCCATATGTGACTTAGGAATTACTGAGGAGTAGGTCATAAAGGATTTTAGGGTTAACAGAGTGCTCACGTTCGTCTATCTTGGCTCTGAGATAGGTATGACAACCTTGTGTGTTAGTCTATGTATGAAGCAGCTGCTAGTGTATACATGCTACAACTTGTAGGATGCACTATCTTAGCAAACAAGTCTTGTGTATATATTAATATGAAGTACATATGGCTGTTTAGTAGCCTTCCCATGTCATATTTGTATGGGGTGTGCTGCACTGACTATTTTATATGATGCACTTGGAGAGGAAACTGTCTTAGAGACTAGACAGCTTGTCAGTTATATGTGTCTATTTCAAGTATGAATTATTTTTGTTACTTATTAATTTGTTTTTTATTTATGAAATTTCATGATTTTCCTATGTTCTTGTGGAGTGTTGAACAACATTTTGTCACTTCCATTATTGAAAGATGAACATAACTTAACATTTGACAAATAGCATAACACATTGACGATTAACATAATTTTAGACAGACGATTACATAACTTAATAAAATAATAATAAATAATAAAACTTAAACCCTACGAGATGATTCTGAATGTTTCAACATCTTGATTATGTAGTCAACAAAACTAAAAATTATCGCATCAAACTCAATCGATCCCATAGTTAGCCTATTATGATATGTTCTCCATATAACCTTCAAATCTTCATCACTCTTCAACTCAAAATGAACGTATTTCACCATTCCACCAGTATCAATTCATTGTGCAAAAAAAATGATCTTACTCATCTTTCTGTTCTCGAAGTTGGATAACATATTATTTAGTTTTGATCCTAGAAGAGCGAGACATGTGGTGTCCTTCGGAAGACCAAACTTAACTGGAGGTTTTGCCCTATCGAAGTACATTTATGCCTTAAGCAAATAGTGAGGTATTGTAAGATATTTTTCTTAACAACACATGATCCATATTTATACAAGTTTAGATTCATTCTGAATCACGCAAAATGGTTGATGCAATCACAGTCGTACAAAACTATCGACAAAATCTCAATCTTTGAATTTACACTACTATTTTTTTTTGCAAATCCTTTAAAAATCTGATAATTGCAGGATATTTTTTTAAAAAAAAATCGATACTTTTAAACTACCGAATTTTTAAGGTTTTGCTAAAAATGTGATACAACATGATGTTTTTCAAAAAAACGGTAAATTTTTTCAAACACCATCAATGTTTCATCATATATGTTATATCTATGTTTCAAGGTTTCTGTTTTTGGTGTCTCAATGTTTCGATGTTTCTATTTTTTATATCAGTCAGTGTTTCTTTTGGAAATGTACTTCTGAAATAGTTCATTAGGTGTATTCAGAAATACATCTCTGAATTCATCCCAAAAAAAGTATTTTTCGTAACTTCGGAAATGCATCTTCGAAATCACTCCAGGAAAATGAAATATGGTGCGTTCGGAGATAAATTTTCGAATTCTAGGATAAAATAGGAATTTCTCCAGAGGTGGCTAAGAATCTGTAAGGGTGGAAAAAGAAATTTCGTAGTAAAAGTACTTCTCTTTCTCATATTGGAATGTGTGTGCTTTTTAAGAAAACCTGAAGGGATGGAAGTAACTCTTTAACACGACCTTTTATTTTAGAGAATTTCTTAATGCACCCTATGTGTTTCTTAGGCACCAACGTGAATTTTCAAAAAATTTCTCAGGAATCAGAAATGTATTTCTGGGACGCACTAATATTGAATTAAAAATAACCAAAATCGGAAATATATTTCTGATTTATAACCGAAAGTGTATTTTCGGTATTTTTCATTACAGAATGCATGAAAGCAGCACTTACACATTACATTAAGATTCCCAAACAAAACATAAAATTACATAAAGTAAGCAATACATATGGAATCCACGTAGTGAATCTTTCCAACATGCCAAACGATATTTATTTTTTGTTTTAGTATTTAGACATGAGATAACATGAGGGAGAGGGATGAGTTTCTTATATAGTAGTTTGAGGATGTTATAGACCACACATATCCTATCTGCTGATAGAATATAAATCGAAAATGTATTTTCGATTACACCATAACTTAAAAACCGGAAATACATTTCCGATAAAATCCCTGGTACTAAAAACCAGAAACAGAAAAATAACAGAAAGAGCATATTGCATAAAAAGATAATAATAGATTTCATAACTAAAAAAATAAGAACATGTCATAATTCATTAACAAAAAGACATATACATCAAAGTCATATTTAACTATTTAAAAGATCTGAAGTAATTGTCTCCCGATAAATCCACAGGTGGTACACCCTTCGATTTTTCCTTGTTTTTTGCTATTTCAATATTCTTCAACTTGGTGTACTCTTGCATCCTTTCAATGAACTAGTCCGGCCAAGTCTCAGATTGGTCTGTATAATTATTCGCCCACTCTGATAATATAGATGATATAGACCATCCCGGTTTTAAATACACTTGAACAAAATGTCGGGGATTTGAAATCCACCCTACACAAACGATACAATTAGTGAAATTAGATGTTGGAACAGTGCGCAATGAGAAAAAAGTTTTAGAGAAATCGTATCTTATAAGATTAATACACACCCTCTCATACGCACTTGCAATGAGATGATCCATCTTAGAGAAACACATTCATTTGTTCTCAGGTGCAAATGCTTTCATAGATGGTACAAGAGCATTATAGATTTCTTCAAACTTATTCTTATCCTCTTACACCCGTGTGTACAAATCTCTATGGATCCTCAACTCTTGCTTGGTAGCGTCGATTGTAAACTTGCCTGATGTTTAAAATATTATCTGGTCTTTTACATTTCAACGTGTCAAGTATGTTTTTTGGAGCGACTAAATTTAATGTCATGTCAAACACACATTCCTTCTCTTCCGCCAAGAGGCGACATGCACTTGGATGACCGATTAACTTTGTACTTAAATTATGATTATGTAAACCACTTATGACATTGAACTTTCAATTATTATTTGCCAACCGATACCCAGGTAGCCTAAATGGACACTGACATTTTCTTGAACCAATATCATCTCTTTTGAAATTCTTGATAGGTTGTCTATATATCCGACTTCTTTCGCATGTCAATGTCACAAATGCAGATCGTCTATCTGAATCACTAACGAACCTTCCTATCACAACACCAAAGCCTTGTTTGATGGCCTCCGTACAAATCCACTGCATCATGACATCTCGAGATTCATATTCTTGTTCATTTGTAAAATGCTTCCGTACATCGACCGCCTTGATAATAATAGGCGAAACAGCAATAGGCGAAACACTTTGAGATACAATAGGAGAACACATCTTAAGAAAGAATAGACGAGACACCTTGAGACACATTAGGCGAAACACTTTGAGACACAATAGTTTTGAGACAATTACCTGGATGCACCATACCTAATATGTAAAAACAGATTAAACTAAGAAATATCCTAGACAAATAAGAAAATGAAGTTGCTGAAAATAGTTGTTACAGGAACTGGAAGTACATTTCCGATTAAGTTCATCTGTAAACTAGAAATATACTTTTGGTATTAACGTGACATTTTTTTCACAAAAAGAACTGATTAATGTAGATTGGAAAGAGTAAGCTTTACCTTAAATTCAATTTCCTCTAGTTACTTTTGATATAATGCACTACAAGAATGTTGATTTTGAGTGAAAAATACTATTGAGAATGTGAGTTTTTATAGAGTATTTTGGTCACACTTTTGAAATGAACGTGATCAATATTCCATATACCTTGTTGTTTTAAGCTTTTAATTTCTCAGAATAAACCAGAAATGTTTATATTATATTTCTATCATGTTTCTTACATTAAACAAGAGTGTAACAAAATTTTACCAGAATTGATAAATGTAAGGTTCGTCTCAAAAATTTCCGAGGAGCATTTTCGATTTTAGAGAGTCTTTTTCCCCTATATAGTGACATAACAAATTCTCTTATTTTACTCTTTATAAGTCCATATCATAGGGGCAAGTGGGCAACAGAAAATTATACTCTATACTTAGTCGCAATAACTCTACAAACCAGGTGATTTACTTAAAATGTCCCTTAATAAATAAAAACCCACTTTTTTCACTTGTTTAGAAAATCATATGTTTAACTTACGGATAAGTAACACTATAAACTAACCCTAACTTTATTTAAGTTAATAAGTCAAGGCATAAACCCATGTTGGCAACCTAATCTATCCTGATCCTTATGTAAGCTTTGTCTGTGCTATATAAATAAAATTTCTCTCCCAAAAATGAACCTCTACGAGTTATGCGTTTCATAGTATCCAATCTTAAAGGAAAAAAGAAAAGCATAAATACGCATTAGCTTCTTCTATTCTATCCTCAATCGTAAGAAGTGGCCACGATAGAAATGAAAAATAAATATAATAAACAACATCGAATATAAAAAACCCACAATCACAATAATTTATTACCATAATAATTGGTCGCAGAAGCAATCAACCAGTTAAAATCGCATCACATCAGAAAGTAACAAATATTGGTTTGAAGAAAATAATAATACTAATGACTAAAGACCAAAAACTAGAAGCAAAAAATTGTAAAGGCACCAAAAGAATTGCTTCTGTATGTATATATGCAATAAATATATAAGGGTATCATCCCCCAAGGCAAACACCTAATCATTGCTTAGCATCGAAGCAAGTTTTTAAACTCTGGAGTTTCCTCAGAAACCAAAGCTTTGAAACGAGGATCTCAAGGAGCTGTTATTGCCAATATAAAACAAGGCAGCAATAACCAGAACTGCAATTACAACCCACATCCATGGTTGAATTCGTCTCTTTCCTCGGTTGCGGATAGACATAGGTAGAGATTTCACCTTGTTCTGCTTTATGAATTGAGATGGTTTTACTGACCTTTTTGTTACCTCAACTGGTTTCTCACTCTGATCAGATTCTTCTAGAGTTCTTGTCAGAGTTTCAGTGCTAGGAGAAGCTGCAGACTCTTGTTCTATTTTCTCCACAGCATCTTCAGTAGAAACTGCTTTTTTCTTTCCCTTCTTCCTTGCTCTTTTCTCCCTTTCCTGCACCAATATGCATGTTTATATTATACAGCTGAAATAATAATGCACTTGCGTATAAAAAAATTCAATCACATTTTATCAAATAGGTATTTGTGAAAATGCTAAAGAAATTAGTTAATTTACCGTGACATTAAGTGATATGATTAAGATGCATGTGTAAAACTTACACATGACATTAAGTGATATGATTAAGATGCATGTGCAAAACATTTATATGGTGGTGCAGTAGTTAGTTATTAAACTTGTGATTTTAGAAACAATCAAAATCATAATACTAGTACCTTCTCTTTTTGCTCAGCTTCTTTTTGGGCCTTAAAGAGAGCCCTTTGTTGGGCCTTCTCTGCATTGCGCTTTTTCCTTTGGAGTGCCTCCTTAGCTTTCTCAATTTCCTCTAGCCTTTTCATTTCTTTCAGCTTTGTTTCTTCTTCCTCCTTCCTTGCCTTTTCAGCCTTTAAGATTCGCTCCTCTTCCTCCTTTGTTCTCACAGGTTCCTTAGGTTCCTTATCTTCATCAGACTCGTCCCCCCAACGACGAACTGGAACTGCTGACTTCTTCTCTGAAGGAGCAGGTTTTGCGGGCTTTTTAGCACTAGTTGTCTGACTTATTTCAGGTTTTTGTACCACAACCTTGGCAGCAGGTTCATCCTTTGCATTAACAGTAACAGATTCTGTTGGTATTGATTTCATTTGTTGTTCAGGAATTGATCGCGAGACCAAAGAATCATTTTTGGAAGCCCTTTCAATGAAGTTATTAGGAATCACTGGTGGCTCTTCATCAGGACCAAGCATTCGGCCATCGTAAGTTTGCAGTCTCCTCAGTGTACTCCTGGTGTTGCACCGGAGATAGTTCCTTCTGAACTCATCATTCTTCCACATCTCATGTATTCGCTCAGCCTGAATAGGTAAGTGCAAAATTCAAGTTTATTTTCCTAATATAATACAGTGCAGTGCAGTAACGAAAAGATAATATCTCTACTTGTTTCAAGTGTAAAAAGGATCACCTCATCAATACATAAGCTTTGCACCTCCTCTTTCTTCCCTTGTGCTGCTAGTTCTTGTGCTTTAATTGAAGCATTTTTGTATTCCCAAAAATATTTGCTCTGCAGAAGAGTGAACAAAACTAAGCTCAGTATTTGCTATTAACATAGTATATTTTTATAGAACATGTCTAAATATTTTACTTCCATAACAGAAAAAGTTGTATCACTAAGAAAACATCATCCAGCAGACAACCGAGTTCAGCATATAAAATTTTAGGAAAAGTTATAAAAAAATAGAGGGAAAAAAAGGTTGAGGTGATGTGTATGCCTGCCTACTAACACTAGTCTCCAGACAGTAGTCCTGAAAATGAGATATTCATATTACCACCAACACAGCCTAACTCCTAAAGATCAAATTCTTTAATCCACAAAGGTGTGTGGCATTTGTTGTGCAATTTAATGGCACAAGCAAACCACAAAGGAACATATTCCTTTTGCACTAGCTTCTCAATGATCAATTATTACTTCAAGGTTTTGATTTCTTTTGTATATTTACTGAGAAGCTAGATTTCTATAAACAACTAGATTGCTAGTAAGCAGTTTTAAAGCTTCAAAATATTAAATCCAAAACAACCCGAGTAAATTTTGTTCAGTTCTGATAAACAAAAGGGATATTACTTCATAGTTTTGATTTCATTCGTATATTTATAGAGCAGCTAGATTTCTATAAACAATCATAATATTGGAATTCATGCACAATCACCCCTAAATTTGACATAGCATCAAATAAATCTTCCTAACTTAGTGAATAAGCAGTTTTCAAGCTTCAAAATGTGAAATCCAAAGCAACCCAAGAGTAAATTTTGTTCTGTTCAGATAAACAATTTTTTTTCTAGGGGAAGAAGTATTGAAAACGAAAAGGAGTGTAATAGACAGGAAAAAGAAAAGATCAAACCTTCTCATGTAATTTCCTTTTCAAAGTCTGTAGCTTGACAAAAGCTTCTTGACGAACGTCATCAGCAGTCTTAAATCGAATCAGAACCTCACTCACTTGATTACTTTCTTCATCATATTTCTTCTTTGCTGCTTTAGTTATTGCTTCTGCCTTCAGAACATTATTTCTAAGCACATCTAAATCCTTCCTCAAGAGTTGTAATTGCTGAAAAATATTGAAATCAAGACAATGGAATTCAGCTAGCTGATAAAAAGATAGCGGCAGTTAATTCAGAAAATATATAATGAAAAGAAACCTGACTCTAGTACCTTAGACTGCTCTTCAATATTGTCTTTTTCGTCAAGAGATTGTGATTGATCCTGTTTTGCTATAATAGTAGACAGCTCGCCGCGACTCTGCTTCAATTGTTTAATTTGGCGTATCAATTGCTTTTCTTCTTTTAGAGGCAGAGTTTCATGCTGAATCATGTGTTCCATGTTTCTAATCTGAAACCAAATTATAAATCTAGAGAAGTTAACACAACAAAACAGACATAAGAATCAAATCCTGGTAAATATCTCAGGAATAACAAAATGAATGCATACCTTGCTATCGATATCCCCTACAGAAATTGCATTATTTAATCTATTCATGGTGGATTGAACTGAATCCATCTCCTGCCGTTTGGATTTGAGCAAATCTCTAGCAGCTCTCTCTTCTTGTACTGCTGCTCTAAATTCTTGCCCATACTCTTTACAACTGGCCTGATTGAATTATCATTCAAAATAATTATCTAAAATCATAGACTGTTCTTTTCTATTTTGTTAATCAAACATAACATTCTAATATGTTCTGTTATGCATATTTGCTTACCTTTTTAGTCTGGCTTTCAGCTCGAATTTCATCACGGATTTTAGTCTTCTCTTCCACTTGTTGAAGAGCATGTTGAATCTGCTCTTTTATATTTTCATCATCATCATATCTGGGAACCCGGATCAACCAATAGAAGGGCTTTCTCACCACCTCAGTGACCATATTCTGAGCATCCAAAGCATCCGTGGCAGATGCTTCTTGGGATGTTTTCAAATCTTCATTGGTCTGTTTGCTCTCTTCAGCTGAAGGTTCAGCTTCAACTGAAGGTTTAGTGGCAGATGCTTCTTGGGATGTTTTCAAATCTTCATTGGTCTGTTTGCTCTCTTCAGTGGAAGTTTCAGCTTCAACTGAAGGTTCAGCTACACTACCCACAACATCAGTTTTCAAATCTTGCACCTGAAGAGAAGGATCAGCCTCACTCTGCATCACATTGTTTGAAACTTCAGCTTCACTCTCCACTGTTTCAGTTGAAGGTTCAGCTTCACTACCAATTGCATCATTTTTCATCTCAGGCTCAGACACCTCAATAGATCCACCTTCACCCTTGACAGCATTATCAGAAGGTTCAGCTTCAGCCTCACTCTCTTTTTCAATGTTATTCAAATCAACAGAAGGTTGGTTTTGAATTACACCTTCGTCAGCATCATCAGAAGTCCCTGACTTGATTAATTCTGCTAAATCTTTACCTTGAAGATCCACTTGAGGTTCTGATATCTCAACAGACCTTTCCAATTCACTGATATCACTTGGAATTGCTTTCCCCTCAGTGCTCACCTCAACCTCGGCCAAACCGTTTTCAACAACAGTAACAGAGACAGATTCATTCGATAGCTTCTCTAAACCATTTTGACTATCTTCAACTGCACATTCCTCCACATTGGTATTATCATTGGCTCCATTTTCGTGGACGGGAATTTCGTTTTTCTCAACTGATTCACTCACTTCAGCATCAACCACAGTTTCCAATTCAACATCAGGAATTTTGTTCTTCTCGTCTGATTCACTAACTTCAGCATCAACCACAGTTTCTAATTCAACATCAGGAATTTCGTTCTTCTTATCTGATTCACTCACTTCAGCATCAACCACAGTTTCCAATTCAATATCAGGAATTTCATTCTTCTCAGCTGACTCGCTCACTTCAGCATCAACCACACTTTCCAATTCAACATCAGGAATTTCGTTCTTCTCAGCCGACTCACTCACTTCTGCCTCAACCACAGCTTCCAATTCAACGTCAGGAATTTCGTTTTTCTCAGCTGATTCAGTCACTTCAGCATTCACTGAAGTTTCCAACTCAGCATCATGTATTTCGTTTTTCTCAGCTGATTCAGTCACTTCAGCATTCACTGAAGTTTCCAACTCAGCATCATGGATTTCGTTTTTCTCAGCTGATTCACTCACATCAGCATCAACTACATTTTTCAACTCGGCGTCATGAATTTCGTTCTTCTCAGCTGATTCACTCACTTCACCACCAACTTCACTTTCCAAGTCAGTATCGTGAACTTTGTTCTTCTCACCCGAAACATCTACACCAACAACACTCCCACTCTCCACTTTTTCACCGTCTTTAGATTCGGTTGTTCCCACCACATCAGAATCAGCAGACTCCAGAGCTTCTGTAGAAGCAGCAACAGCAACTTCCTCAACAACAACAGGAATCTCGACCTCTTTAACTTCTCCCTCTCCATCCCTATCCACCGCACCGTTTTCAACAGCTATACCTTCCAATTCCCGATCACTCTTGTTCACGTCAGCAACAACGCCAATCTCATTCTCCGCAACGGCACCGTTTTGAACACTCTCTAATTCACGATCCTTAACCTTCAATTCTTCCTCCTCTACAACGGCACCGTTTTGAACACTCTCCAATTCACGATCCTTAACCTTCAATTCTTCCTCTTCTACAACGGCACCATTTTGAACACTCTCCAATTCCCGATCCTCAACCTTCAATTCTTCCTCCTCTACTACGGCACCGTTTTGAACACTCTCCAATTCACGATCCTTAACCTTCAATTCTTCCTCTTCTACAACGGCACCATTTTGAACACTCTCCAATTCCCGATCCTCAACCTTCAATTCTTCCTCCTCTACTACGGCACCGTTTTGAACACTCTCCAATTCCTGATCCTCAACCTTCAATTCTTCCTCCTCTACTACGGCACCGTTTTGAACACTCTCCAATTCACGATCCTCAACCTTCAATTTTTCCTCCTCTACTACGGCACCGTTTTGAACACTTCCGATTTCGCTATCGTTACCAACCTCCGCAACAGTATCAGTAACATGAACGTTATTCACATCAGATCCCGTACCGTTATGACGAATCTCTCCTTCCCGTTCAACGACATCAACTATCGTCGTTTCGTCAACAGAACCATTAGAAACTACACAAGGTTCTTCAGTAATAGCATTAATATGAGATTCACCTTCCACCTTGTGATCCTCCAACGCAACACCGTTACCGTCAACGGTAACGATCGGATCTGAATCAACGGAACCAGAAATAACTTCTCCACCGTCATTGCCGTTCTCGGAAATCTCTTTACCGCGAACATCGCCATTGCAATGCTCCGTAACGATCTTGTGACGATCCTCGGCGCCGTTATCAGAATTCTCTTTGATGTGTACGTTCGACACCTCCTCCGCCGTCATTGCGCTTCCTGAAAATCTCAAATACAAAAAATTGAAAACGCGTTGGGATCAAAATCAAATCGAAAATCGTGATTTTGAACGGATCAAAGAAATTGAATTGAGTAAAAGGTGAATTGCTTACGGAGATGAAGTGGGAGATGAAAATTGTAGATCAAATTGAAGGAATGAGAGAGGGAATTGAAGAGAACGGGAAATAAGGGAGTTTGATGGGAACACAGAAAGAGATGTAGATGCAGATAAATAGCCGACAGAGAAGAAAAGAGAAGAGAAGTGCAAAATAAAGGAGAGAAAGGTAATGTCAGTCTCTAACTTCGTTTATTTTATACTACTAACTCTTATTTAAAATTTCTCTTTTTTGTTATATATTTTTATTTATTGTTAATTGTTTTTTAAATAGAAAATAATTTATTAAATTATTGATGTATCTGATTTATATTTAAGACTGTTTAATAAATTTATAAATATTTAAAATTAAAAGTAGGTTTGTTAAAAATTAAAGAAAAAAATGTTTTATTTGGTAATGATTGTATCAAAAATATATATATTTCATTGCATGAGTAAATAAATTAAACAATTCTGTTTTTCTATTTTAAATTCTGTTTTAGTAATTTTTTTTAATTTAAATTATCATTGCCTATCTCATTTAAGATCACGTAATAGTACATATCCAATGAGATGTTCAACGTAACGATAGTTTATTTGAGGATTTGAAATATACATGTATTAATTTGTTATAAGGTAGGATAAAGTTAGATTATGATGCAATCGAATAGTTTGTGATATACATGTATCTATTTATGATATGGTAGGATGGATTTAGATAATGATGCAATATAATAGTGATATGATAACCATTTTCCTATAATTGGTGCACCCATATTAAGAAAAACAAGATATTATTATTTTATTGTTATATATTTGATAGTGACAATATGTATATAAGAGAAAAATAATAATTTTCAAATTCATTAAATGAACAATGTATTTGATGTATAAGTACATCAATTATTCAATATATACTTAAAATAAAATTATTATTATACGAGTAAATTGGGTCTAAGTACATTAATCAAATTTGAATGTTTAATTGGATCGGGTCATTTTGTTTAATCAAGATCTTTGCTCCATTAACATGTAGCTTGAGAGGTGCTCAAAAAATAATGGTGAAGGTCATCCAATCAAATAAAAAATGGTTTTTCATGATTTGAGAGAGAATCGATCTTCCTTTACCTCTATGTCTTCACTAGAAAATTAGGAGAAAACGGTTTCTCTCTTTCTTTATTGGCCCAAGAAATTCTTCACAAATACTACAACCTTATAGCTTGGAGATTTATTCATTAATTTAACAAAATCCTGATATACATAATCTCTTGTTATTTGCACGTGAGTTGACTCTCATCAATCTTTATTGTATTTCACAAGTACAATTAGCGCGCACATTATGGGGTATCGATAAAGCTGGCCTAGATCATACTTGTGCGAATTTTCAATTGTTTCAGCCACCTACATCAACATGGTGAATCAACGAGGCACCACCACAGGTAGCAGTTCTTGTCCCAATGACCAATAAACCTTAGTAGAGACGTGTGTTGTTATGGAGGAGCCACGTAACTCCAATCATACCTTAGAGGTGAACGTTTTGATCCTCCGGGAGCGGAACCATGAGGATTTCCAAGTAGAAGACAAGATCATTGACACTAACCTTTCTCATATGATATTTGGGGCATTATGGTACATCAAAGAACTTTAAACCACCGTCATTGGTGAAGTTCGATGAAAAGAGTGACCCCCTGAAGCATATCATCGCCATTAACAACTGAATGGTGATCATTAGCACATCTTATTCCTTGAAGTCCAAAATTCTGTCTAACACTTTCAAAGAGGCGACCTTGAGATGGTTCACGAACCTCTCCCGTCTCTTAGTGACCATTTAACCGGATCTCTTCAAAAATATGGTCCACCAATTCTCGACGAGTAAGCATCGTAAGGTGTCCATCACTAGTCTGTTAAACATTCTATAGGCATAGTCTGAGTCGGTGAGGGAGTATCTCGCTCATTTCAATAAGTTGGACATCAAGATAATTCACCCAAACCAGAAGATGTTTGTGGAAGCATTCTATAACTTCTTAAGAGTCAAGCACTTCAATGAGTTGCCTGACCAGAAGCTCACCACCTTCATGAATGAAATCATGACTCGCACTAAATTTTATATTAATGACGAGGAGAACAATTTCGAAAATAAGACCAGAGACATCAAGGAACATACCTCTGGTGTATCTGACTCATCACAACAACAACGCATGAGTCATTATACCTCGCATGTCAAAGACTGGGCAACTTCCAAGCAGAGTGGGAGGTCTATTGATAAATTCACGCCTTTGAACACTTGTTAGGAGAAACTTTGACGTAAGGTACTCTATACTCATGATATTTCAACTCCATCAACCCCCAAGACAAATACAATGAGACTCGAGTTCAGTAGATGGTGTAAGTATCATAAGGTGATGAGTCATCACATTGATGACTGCTATCAGCTCAAGAAATAAATTGAGTGACTTATACAAAAGGTTAATTTGAAGAAACATGCCATGGGAGGCTCTCGACATACTAGAAGTAGTTCTAGGACTCAAGGGTGTAATCGTCCCAAAAACCTCGGGTCTAGGAAAGACAAGGAGCCCAAGAAGAGAGAGAAGGACACATCAGTCTGCCACATTCTAAACATTATAGCTAGAGGGTTTGTTGGAGGAGGATAATATAGCTCTTCTCATATGTGATATGCTTGCCAATTTATGGAAGTAGAAAACGCGTTTACTAAATCTAAGGTAGATTCATAGAATGACCCTAATCTAAAAATCTTTTTCTCCAAAAAAGACGCCGTATGGATCCTCCTTCATGAGAATGACCTTATGGTCATAAAGGTGTAATGTGATGACTGTGAGATCAAGAGAGTGTTGATCTATCGACCCAGGAAGTTTGGAGGACATCCTATGTTGGGATGCCTTCGACATATTAAAATTGGACCCACAAGACATTCATCCCTTCAAAGGTTCTCTGGTGGTTTTCTCAAGCGAACAGGTCCAAGTGAAGAGTTATATCACTCTAAATAAGGTGTTCAGACTTAAGGATAATGCCAAGATGATCAAGGTTAGGAATCTTGTGGTAAATTCCACGTGCTCATAAAACATTATCATTGGGAGATCTCCTTTAACCTTTTTAGGTCCTACTTATTAACTCTACACCTATGCATGAAATATCTATTTCGAAATGGTCGTATTGGTGTGATCAAGGGCATAAAACATTATCATTGGGAGATCGCCTTTAACCTTTTTAGGTCCTCCTTATCAATGCTATACCTATGCATGAAATATCTATTTCTAAATGGTCATATTGGTGTGATCCAAGAGGATCAAGATATCACTAAAAGATGTTATGAAGATAAAATAAGGGTTAGAAAACAAGTATAGTTGTTATTGTTGCACCATATCTAGACGAAAACGAGGTCAATTTTATAGATTTAGATCCCATGATAGAGTGTGTCAGAGAAAGAATCATCCCCACATAAGAATTACAGGAGGTTCATGAAATTCTGGCAGCAGATACTCAATGTCATAGTGAATGTTATGACACCGTATCTGACTGTCTATAAGACAGTAAATAAAAACAGTAAAGAACACAGTCAATTATTTACCCAGTTCAGTGTGAAACAACACCTACTCTGGGGGCTACCAAGCCAGGGAGGAAATCCACTATAAGAGATATTAATTCAGGAATAAACCAACCAGTTTATCTCCTTCACTTAAGACCTACCCGATGCAACTTCAATCTAAGTTCAACTTAAACCTGAGTTCCTACTCACTCCCCCTTAATCACAGCAGTGATACTTAAACAATTGACTAATGAAATAATGAAGACACTCTTCAGAACATACACTTGATTATGCTTCACAGCTTTTTAATCAAGTAACACAAACACTCGTGCTTCACAGCTTTGAGTGATACATAAACCTAACTTGACTTTGCTTTAAAGCTTTAGTCAAGAGACACAAACACTCTTGCTTCAAAGCTTTGAGTGATACAAAACCCTTACAATCAAAACCTATTCCAAGTCACTTATCACAAATGATACTTGCTTGGATTACAACAGTTAAAACTATACAGCTCCTAATTGATCTTCTGTCAAAGAGTTGCTTTCCAATCAGCATTCTTGTTGAATATATATGCAGCTGTTTCTTCAGTTAGGGCTTCCACGAAAAGCTAGGGTTAATTATGGTTAACCTCAAGACTAGGTCATAAGACTTTATCAACCAGATTAGGGTTGAGCTAGGTTAACCCAAAGTCCACGTGAGATTTTGTTCTGGAAAGAATAAACCAACTTCCTGAAAAATCTCAGAATTAACCAAACTGCATAACTGTTAGATCAGTACAGGATGTCTTAACATTTGTTATGACATCAGAATTCCTGTTTATTGATTTTGGTAGAAGGCAATAAATGTGATCATTGCAAAATGCTCAGATACACACTCATAAACAGTAGCTACTGTATGCCATACTTTTTCTGCATAAAGTACCTAATAATTCAGAATGTTATGACATCAGTCATGACATTCACACACCTGGTTTTACCAAAAATACATGTCAATAACTAAACACTTACAAACTCCCCCTTTGGCAGATTTTTGGCTAAAAGCCCTAAGCAATCAGAGAATAGAGAGCAGCAGAATGAATATGACTGCAGAAAAAATATGATGTCTACCAAGTAATTAACACAAAATATCTCCCCCTCTTTAGCCACAAATAGGCCAAAGATACATGTACTTATATGTTATACAGTCATCCAAAATGAGTAAAAAAAACAACAAATAAAATCTGAAAACACTTGCATCAACAGGAACCAGCATCAGGCTTGTCAACTCCACCAAACTTTAAGCACTGTCATCTTCAGAGGAGCTACTTTCTTCAGCATTGAGCTGATCTTCAGCAACACCCTCTTCCCTTCTGTTTCCTTCAGTCTCCTCCTGTTCACAGTTTCCACACCAGTCTTTTCTTCAGACCTGGTTTTCTTATCAGCAGGTTTCTCTTTGGTCAGACATTTTGCAGCATCCTGATTACCCTTTCTGTTCATCATTCTCCTAGCTATGCTAGGGTTGATATTTGCAATTAGGTCATTGTCCGAGTATTCCTCATCCACATCAATAACAGGTGGTTCAACATTCTTCTCTGAAGGGTTCTGAATATCATCAAGGTTTTCAGATGATTTCTGAATGTTGTCATTTGGAGTCTCAACATTCTCAGAGACATCTGGATTTACTTCAACATTTGGGCTTGCTGATTCTTGATTTAATGGAACAGAAATCCCAGGTACAGAGTGGTTCTCACTCAAAATTCTTGTAACAAGCCTAGCTATTGCTTGATGAACGTAAGCTGAGCCTTCCCTATTTGGTACAGAAGATGAAGGTTGAGAGGGATTACCGGATGAAGTAGCTTGAGACCTTCCTGCATGCATTGTTCTCAGCTTTTTGACCTTGGAGGGGTTAGTTGCCATTTCTCTAAGAGGAGTAATCTCCAGGACTTCAGAGTCCATGCATGAGGTGATTGCCCGAGAATCTTGAGACATTTTGATAGTCTTAGAAAACCAGTAGCAACTAGAGAGAAAACTTTGATTGAGAGAATGGGATTTGTTGCAAAGTCGAGAGTGGAAGGAGGCAAATGAGTGTCTATTCAACTTCTTAATAATTTTGAAAGAATTGAGAAAACATATGATTAACCCAATCAAAATAGACTTAACAAAAATAACTCCTTCAACCCTTGTTTTAAGCAAAATTAATTGCTACAATTCCTCATGTTGGCAAATACCCAACTTGCCCCTCAAGTTTTCAAATTGATTTGCATCAAGTGCCTTGGTAAAAATGTCAGCCAGCTGTAGCTCAGTGGCAACATGTTCCAGTTTAATTGTCTTCTCCTCTACAAGGTCTCTGATAAAGTGATGTCTAATGTCAATGTGCTTGGTCCTGCTATGCTGAATAGGGTTCTTGGAAATGTTGATTGTACTCAGATTGTCACAGTACAATGTCATAACATCTTGTGTGACATTATACTCAGTGAGCATCTGTTTCATCCAGATCATTTGAGAACAACTACTACCAGCTGCAATGTATTCAACTTCAGCAGTAGAGAGAGACACACAGTTCTGTTTCTTACTGAACCAGGAGACCAGATTATTTCCTAAGAAGAAACATCCTCCAGAGGTGCTTTTTCTATCATCAGCACTTCCAGCCCAATCAGCATCACAATAACCAGTCAGAGTTGGTTCACAACCATGAGAGTACAGCAAGCCATAGTTGTAAGTTCCACTTACATACTTCAAAATTCTCTTCACTTGGTTGATATGACTGACTTTAGGATCAGCTTGGTATCTTGCACAAACTCCAACTGCAAAAGCAATGTCAGGTCTGTTGGCTGTTAAGTACAACAGACTTCCTATCATGCTTCTGTACAGACTTTGGTCCACCTTAACCCCACTTGAATTTAAATGAGTAGGTGCATGAGTCCTTTTGTGACTGGCATTCTCCATACCAAACTTCTTGACAATGTTCTTTGCATACTTGCTTTGAGATAGAAAGATTGAGTCCTCCATCTGTGAGACTTGCAGCCCAAGAAAATAAGTCAGTTCTCCCATGAGACTCATTTCGAATTCAGCCTGCATCTGGTCAGCAAAATGTTTAACCATTTGTTCTGACATTCCCCCAAACACTATGTCATCAACATATATTTGAGCTACCATTAACTTCCCTCCTTCATTTTTGACAAAGAGGGTTTTATCCAAGCCTCCTTTTCTGTATCCTTTGTCTGAGAGAAATTTTGTTAACCTGTCATACCATGCTCTAAGAGCTTGTTTCAGGCCATATAGTGCTTTCCTCAATTTGTAGACATGATTAGGGTGGTTTGGATCCACAAAACCTTTAGGCTGTTCCACATAAACTTCCTCATTTAAGTACCCATTTAGGAAGGCACTTTTTACATCCATCTGAAATAGCTTGAACTTCAGGAGACAAGCAATTCCCAATAGGAGTCTGATAGATTCCAGTCTGGCTACAGGGGCAAAGGTCTCATCAAAATCAACCCCTTCAACTTGAGTGTATCCTTGGGCAACAAGTCTTGCCTTATTCCTAGTGACAACTCCTTCAGCATCTGATTTGTTCTTGTATATCCATTTTGTGCCAATGATGTTTGTTCCCTCTGGTCTAGGAACTAACTCCCAAACTTCATGTTGCTTAAATTGGTTCAATTCATCTTGCATTGCACCAATCCAGTATTCATCAGTTAAAGCCTCCTTAACATTTCTTTGTTCAATTTTAGACACAAAGCAAGAGTTTGAGATGATTTCTCTAGATCTTGTAATGACTCCACTGTTAGGATCCCCTATGATGAGTTCTTTAGGATGATCTTTCTGAATTCTGATGGAAGGGATTTTGCTAGCTTCCTTGGATTCAGAGTTTGCTGTAGTAGTGTTAGGAAGGTCATTCTGTTGAGTTGGAGTCTCAAAGAATGTCTCAACATTACAAGGGACATCTGTTTCTTCATGATAATCATCAACTATGACATTTATTGATTCCATCATGACTTTGGTCCTGGAATTGAATACCCTATAAGCTCTGCTGTTGGAGGAGTATCCTAGAAATATACCTTCATCACTTTTAGGGTCCAGCTTTCTCCTTTGTTCACGATCTGCCAGAATATAGCATTTGCTGCCAAATACATGGAAGTACTTCACAATTGGCTTTCTTCCTTTCCAGAGTTCATAAATGGTGGATGAGGTTCCCTTTCTCAAAGTGACTCTGTTATGGACATAACAGGCTGTATTCATAGCTTCAGCCCAAAAATGAATAGGAAGTCTTTTGGCATGTATCATAGCTCTGGCAGATTCCTGTATGGTCCTATTTTTCCTTTCTACAACTCCATTTTGTTGAGGAGTTATAGGAGAAGAGAATTCATGACTAATTCCTTCTGAGGAACAGAACTCATTAAACTTATTGTTTTCAAATTCCTTGCCATGATCACTTCTGATTCTGACAATACACCCTTCTTTTTCTCTTTGAATTCTTTTGCACAGTTCTTTAAAAACTTCAAACACATCAGATTTTTCCCTAATGAAGTTAATCCAGGTGAATCTGGAAAAGTCATCCACCATAACATAGGCATATCTCTTTCCACCAAGACTTTCCACCTGCATTGGTCCCATCAGATCCATATGAAGAAGTTCTAGAACCTTAGAGGTGGTCAGATGTCTTGACTTTGGATGTGACATCCTAGTCTGCTTACCAACCTGACATTCACCACAAACTCTCCCTTCATCAATTTGCAGTCTTGGAATCCCTCTGACTGCCTCCATGGAGATAATCCTTTTCATTCCTCTTAGATGAAGGTGGCCAAGTTTTTGGTGCCACAGTTTCACCTCTTTTTCTTCTTTGGCAATAGAACACACAGTGGAGTAATTAGTGTTCTCAGGCTCCCACAAGTAACAATTGTCTTTAGATCTGACTCCTTTCATTACAACTTCTTGTTTTTCATTAGTTACAAGACATTCAAATTTTGAGAAGTTAACCTTGAATCCTAGATCACATAATTGACTGATACTAATGAGATTAGCAGTCAGGCCTTTTACCAATAGTACTTCATTTAGATTTGGAACTCCAGGGCAGTCCAAATTACCAACTCCTTTGATTTCTCCTATAGCACCATCTCCAAAGGTCACATAACTAGTGGTGTGAGGTTTAACATTATTGAGAAGGTTCTTGATTCCAGTCATGTGCTTAGAACACCCACTGTCAAAGTACCAGTCTTCCTTTGCAGAGACTCTAAGGGAAGTGTGGGCTATCAGGGAAGTAGCCTTTTTCTTCCACTGTGGAGTATGTGGTACCTTGTTAGACTTAGGTTTGACACCTGGGTTCTGATTAGGGTATCCATACAATCTGAAGCAGAATGGCTTTATGTGACCAAACCTCCCACAATGATGACATCTCCATCTTTGGTACTTTTTCTTCATATTTCTCTGTTCCCGATGTTGAGTGTTATGTTGTGACATCTGCTTTGACATTTGTTTATCAGGCCTGATCTTCTTGTCTGCACCAGATTTCTTTGCTGCCACAAATCCTAGACCAGACTTGTTTCCCACATTTTGTCCAACCTGGAGGATTTCTTCCAATTTGTCAGTTCCATTTGTCAGCATCTTGACAGATTTGGTCATCTGGTTCAGTTTTGAGTTCAGCATTTGAACTTCCCCTTCTAGATGACTTATAGTTTCAATGTCTGCCCTTTTTTCAGCCTCTAACTTTATGATGAGTTTTGTTTGTTTCTCATTTTGCATACAAACTTCAGCACTTCTGATACATAATTTCTTGTAAGTATCAACCAATTCTTCAAATGTCACTTCCTCATCACTAGTGTCACTTTCAGAGGTACAAACACCAGTTAGTGCAGTAACTAGTTTGGCAGATTCTTCTTCAGAATTACTTTCTGAATCACAGTCAGACTAGGTAACAGTCATTCCTTTCTTTTGTTTTTTAAGAAAGGTAGGACATTCAGCTCGAATATGCCCATATCCTTCACAACCATGGCATTGAATTCCTCTGCCTTGATTTCCCTTCTCTTCAGACTTTGGTCTTCTGCTGGAGTCATAAGATCTGTTAATGTCAGAGGGGATGTTCTTAACATTTGACCTTGACTTTGGATCCATTCTCTTGATGAGTTTGTTGAATTGTCTTCCAAGCATGGCTATAGCTTCTGAAATATTTTCTTCTTCATCCTCCTTGGTTTCATCTTCAGTGTTGGATACAAGTGCTATGCTCTTGTTTTTCTTGTCAACATTGTCACTGATCCCCATCTCAAAAGTCTGAAGAGACCCAATGAGTTCATCCACCTTTAACTTGCTGATATCCTGGGCTTCCTCTATAGCAGTTACCTTCATTGCAAATCTTTTAGGCAGGGATCTGAGAATCTTTCTCACCAGTTTTTCTTCAGACATCTTTTCACCCAATGCTCCTGAGGTGTTGGCAATCTCCAAGATGTTCATGTGAAACTCATGAATGGTTTCATCTTCCTTCATCCTTAGGTTCTCAAACTTGGTAGTCAGCATCTGAAGCCTTGACTTTTTTACTTTGGATGTGCCCTCATGGGTAGTTTTGAAAGTGTCCCACACTTCCTTGGCCAGTTCACATTAATGTACTAGTCTGAATATGTTTCTATCAATTCCATTGAACAAGGCATTTAAAGCTTTGGAATTACCCAGGGCAACTCATCTTCTTCTTTGCTCCATTCTTCCTCAGGCTTCAGACTGATCGTCCCATCTTTCTCAGTTATGGTGGGATGGTTCCATCCTTTGTCAGCAGCTCTCCAAGCCTTTTTGTCCAGTGATTTTAAGAAGGCAATCATACGAGGTTTCCAGTAGTCATAATTTGATCCATCCAGAATGGGTGGTCTGTTTCCAAAAACCCCTTCTTTGTCCATAGTGCCAGAAAGTGATATCCCTAGATCTCACCCAGTAATACAGGCATGGTGCCTGCTCTGATGCCAATTGAAATTCTGGCAGCAGATACTCAATGTCACAGTGAATGTTATGACACCGTATCTGACTTTCTATAAGACAGTAAATAAAAACAGTAAAGAACACAGTCAATTGTTTACCCAGTTCAGTGTGAAACAACACCTACTCTGGGGGCTACCAAGCCAGGGAGGAAATCCACTATAAGAGATATTAATTCAGGAATAAACCAACCAGTTTATCTCCTTCACTTAAGACCTATCCAATGCAACTTCAATCTAAGTTCAACTTAAACCTGAGTTCCTACTCACTCCCCCTCAATCACAGCAGTGATACTTAAACAATTGACTAATGAAATAATGAAGACACTCTTCAGAACATACACTTGATTATGCTTCACAACTTTTTAATCAAGTAACACAAACACTCGTGCTTCACAGCTTTGAGTGATACATAAACCTAACTTGACTTTGCTTCAAAGCTTTAGTCAAGAGACACAAACACTCTTGCTTTAAAGCTTTGAGTGATACAAAAACCCTTACAATCAAAACCTATTCCAAGTCACTTATCACAAATGATACTTGCTTGGATTACAATAGTTAAAACTATACAACTCATAATTGATCTTCTGTCAAAGAGTTGCTTTCCAATCAGCATTCATGTTGAATATATATGCAGTTGTTTCTTCAGTTAGGGCTTCCACGAAAAGCTAGGGTTAATTAGGGTTAACCTCAAGACTAGGTCATAAGACTTTATCAACCAGATTAGGGTTGAGCTAGGTTAACCCAAAGTCCACGTGAGATTCTGTTTTGGAAAGAATAAACCAACTTCCTGAAAAATCTCAGAATTAACCAAACTGCATAACTGTTAGATCAGTACAGGATGTCTTAACATTTGTTATGACATCAGAATTCCTGTTTACTGATTTTGGTAGAAGGCAATAAATGTGATCATTGCAAAATGCTCAGATACACACTCATAAATAGTAGTTACTGTATGCCATACTTTTTCTGCATAAAGTACCTAATAATCCAGAATGTTATGACATCAGTCATGACATTCACACACCTGGTTTTACCAAAAATACATGCCAATAACTAAACACTTACAGTTCATATTAGCCCCTAATAATTCCATACAAAAAAGTTGGATGCATCTATGACAAAAGTCAAGGGGAAGAACTGGTCGTCGTGCTTAGAAGGAACCTCCATATTCACCTGGGGGCCCTCTAATATGATTGGGATAGACACGAAGATTGTGTGTCATTGCATCACCATCAATCCCATAATGAATCCAGTAATGCGTAAAAATCAAGGTCAGCAAGGAGAAAAAGGAAGCTATAGACGAATAGGTGAGAAAAGTGAAGGATGCAAGTTTGATTACAGAGATCAAGTATCCAACCTGGTTAGAAAATATGGTGTTGGTTTGAATTTCATCCCATAAATGATGGATGTCTGTAGATTTTACAGACCTAAACTAGTGTGTTTTAAGGATCCCTATTTGTTACCTAACATTATAGAATGATAGATCGGTCATCAAGATACATAACTATGAGCTTCATGGACACTTACTCTAGCTACAACCGGATAAAGATGGACCCATATACGCACCTAAGACAACTTTCAAGTAAAAAAAGTGTAACTACTACTACAATGTGATTCACTTTGGATTAAAGAATGCATGCCACACCTACCCAAGATTAATGAACACCATATTTTCCAATCAAATAGGGTGTACCTTAGAAGTTTACACCAATGACGTGGTCTTAAAGACCCCAAAAGTAGGAATCAAAGTTGTGATCTTGAAGAAATCTTAAAATTGGTCAGAAGTTACAACATGCGTCTGAACCCCGCCAAGTGCTCGTTTGGGGTTTAGGCGGATACATTTAAGGATTTATACAGAAAGATGATAAAGGCTAACCCTGACAAGTTCCAAACCATAATTGATATGAGAAGACCCTTATCAATTAAATAGCTCCAACAGTTAACGAGGTAATTAGTCACCTTGTCCAGGTTTCTCTCTTGTGCAAGCGACAATGTTTTCAACTTTTTTCCTTACTTTGAAGAAGAAGGAAAAGTTCGAGTGGAAAATCAAGTGCGAGGAGGAATTTGTTGAGCTCAAGAACTTGAATTGGGAGAGAATATAACTACACCAGGCAAGGTACTCAAGGTGAATCAACCGCTCTTTCTAGCCGTCTCGATGCCATAGTAGGAAAAAAATAAACCCACAGTGGGAGAGATCTGTAGTTCTTTCACAGAATCTCAAACCTCTAATAAAGTCTCATCCATTGGGTGTCAATTGTGTAGGGGTGACATTGATAGTTTTAAGCACCTCTGACTTAGACACGGCGAAAGGGATTAACACCCTGAAATCTTGGATCACGGGAAGGTATTTATAAAAGAAGCAGCCCTCTGAGTCGTCATAGGGTGCCATGTCAACCCTTTCATCTTTAGCACAAGACTCCAAAATAACATCTTCCTCGTCCCCCAAGCCAGACAAATTCAAGTCCATAATGAAGGAGTCCACCTTGCTTGGTACACATCATATAATAATCTTCAATCCCCGATCTTTTGGATGAGCTAGACGCCATCAATAATCTTGAAGTTTCTGAGAAAGTAGAGGGGAGAAATGAGTCACTGATAATATCACTGTCATGATCATAGGTACTCTCATAAATATCAAACATCCTCATTTCAAAAACCTGTGATCAATCTTCCCATTAGAACACCTAGAGTTTCTCATGCAATATTCCTACATGCAATATTGATACTGTCATCTAAATCCCTAATAATGGTCATAAGCAGAAAAGGGAAAGGAAAATGGGAAGAAAGACACAATCAATTTCTAAATATGTTGTTATTGGAAGGAAACAAAAGTTTTGGGAAGAAATGTGAAGAGGAATAAAGGTTGTTCACTCTATTAACTAATGAGGAAACAACCTATGTCATGTATGTCATCCTTACCCTAGCGTAGGCATGCACCCATAGTTAGAGAGAAAAAATACTTGCAGTTTGATGTGTCTGCATGCATATGATCTAGGTCCACAATAGTCATGCCTTCCTGACATAAGAGTAAGCGTGTAAAAACAATAAATGTGTATATGTCCTAAATAACACTTAAGGGACTTACCTCAAGTGACGTTTGAGGTACTCTCCCCTAGTGACGCTTGAGAGAATCTCCCTAAGAAATACTTGAGGGACTTTCCCCACATGATGCTTGAGGGACTCTCAAATCAATGCTTGAGGGACTTGCCCAAGTAACCGGTCTTCCCTTATATCCATTCTATGATACGGTGGGAGAACTGACTTGAGGTTTTCGCGTTTTATCGCAAATGTTGCGGTTAGCAAAAGTCGTCATTGATTTTTCTTTTATCCAAAAGGAAAGGTGAAAAAGCACAGGAAAGACCTTTGAGATTGTTTCTTGAGTTCGGGGGGTAGATTATGAAAAGGGAAGGTGTTAGCACCCTTTTCATCAATGGTTTTCCATGGGCTCTTAGTTACTTGCTAGATCACTTGCTTTTGTTTTGAAATTGTGCTTTGTGTGGTTTTGAAAGTATTTTGTAAAAGAGGCCATTGTTTAGGCAACCTTTGTAATGATTCTCGTTCGTAAGAATGTATACAAAAATGTTTGTCTTTTTGAAAATGTTTTCATTGTTTGTAAGATGTTTTGGAAATGTGAGTGTTTGTTTTTGGAAATAGCAAGGATAATTGTTTTGAAAAGGAGCAAGTAACTAAAAGTAATCTACCTACTCAAATGTCTTTCTTGTTCATTTTCTTTTCCTTTGACATTGTTGTCTTACCATTGATTTGGTAAGCAACCCTATCTTTGGATGTAAACGGGACGGGCGTGGGTCATCGTATAACCATGATTAGCAATGTTGCAAAGTATCTTATCATTTTGAGGGACCAATATCATTTTGTAAGACAACTTTGAATAGCGTCATCGAGGGAC
This sequence comes from Vicia faba, assembly GCA_948472305.1. Classification (NCBI taxonomy): domain Eukaryota; kingdom Viridiplantae; phylum Streptophyta; class Magnoliopsida; order Fabales; family Fabaceae; genus Vicia; species Vicia faba. Next base: position 1,233,763,858 of record OX451738.1, read on the forward strand.
TTATGATCTTATATTTGTTTGTTTTGCTAAGATACTTTACATGCGTAATATGGTCATTTTTGTATAAGGTAACCAAGTGGAATAACCCTAAGGGTGCTTGTGTGCAAGTGTGTTATTTTCATGCTTGATTTTGTCTTGGATTAGGGTTTTCTATTTGATTTGTTTTTATCTTGCCATACAAACCCTAATTACTAGCATGGTACATAAAAGCGATAAATTGCGTAATTTAAAGATTACTACGCTATTACAATATTTTATGGAAGGGGGGGGGGGGGGTATACAAATTATGAATGGGGATTTGCAATAATGTAAACCTAATTTAATCTATTACAACCAAATCGAATTTGTACAAGTATTTGAATAAATAATATACAATATAAATTAAATATGCAATTTTATGTATATGCAAGAAAAAGAAATTTGTTTTGTTTTTTATATGAAAAAAGAGTTTTGAAATAAAACCTAATAATTTAGGAAAAGGAAGTTAGTTTTTAGAAATTTGGTTAACCCTAATTCTTATTTGTTAAAAGAAAATCAAGTTCTTTAAATATTATTATTATGTATCTTTGTCTTAAAATAATAAATAATATTTTATGAAATATTTTAGTCCTTTTATACATTAGAAAAAATATTTACAAGTGTGAAGGAAAAGAAATAAAAATTAACCTAAGTCTATTTTATTTTACAAGTTTATTTAAGAAAGAATAGTTAATATATAATATAATAAAAAATATTTTTCATGAGAAAATAAAATAAAATGAACAAAGTGAAATATTTAACATTTTTATATTTTTTTATGATTTTATAATATTTAAGAAAAATATTTAATGAAGTAAACAAAAATAAAATAAATAAATGAAAATAAATTGGGCCAGGGGTGTCCTGAGTAACCAGGAGGTAAAATGTTAGGGAAAAAAATAAGAGGCCCAGTTGGTGAGCCCACGTTGCAAAAAATGACAAAAAATGAAGCTAAAAAATATGAAAAATGCAAAAGGTAGCGCCAAGGTTCGAACCCATGACCTATGCATTTTCAGCGCGCTGCCTTGCCACTGGGTTGGTTGTACATCCGTTAGTTCAAATGAAAAAAAAACACATAACACATAACGCCTCCTTGCCCTGTACTTTATCTTCTTCCTCTAGCCTGTCGGACCCCCTGTATCTTTCTCATTTCTCTATGAAAATGGAAACTTAAAACATGAAAATGGTAGTACTCTTTCCCACGATTTCAACCATATAACTCATGTAAACTAACAGTCAAAGATCAAAGCTAATTTCAATGGCCCTAATTTCAACCCTAATTTTCACAGAAATTTGAAATATAAAATTCTCTATACACAATGAATATAAATGAAATCTATGAACATGGTTGGTTTTAGCACAAAGATATCTACATTTTATCTTCACAAATCGAGACCAAAGGATGCCTGTATTAAGAGATAGAAGTTAGAGTTCTTACTTCTTTCAGCTGAGATCTTGAATGGAGTTTGAGTGAGTTTTATGAAGGCCTGAAGATCCCTTTAACTTGCCTGGACCTCCCTGAGTATGTTCAAATCTTTACCTTGTCTTGAAATTGCCTAAATCTCCCTATCCAAGTCAACCTGCAAGCTTGAAAAACAAAAATGGCAGATGGAGAAGGAGGAGTTACAGTGAAGGGATGATGGTCTGAAACACTTAGATATGATGTAGTTTAAGTGTTTAGGTGATTAGAACTTGAAACGCACGAGTGGATATTTGGATTGCTATGCTTGGTACAAAACTGCAAGTTATGGCAAGTTTTTGGTGATAGAGAGTTTGGGAGATTTTATGGCCTTTAGCGATCGTGTATTAGGTTGTAATGTGTTTGTGTATAAGTATAGAGAAGGTTCCAAATCAAATCCACACCAGGTTTCTCAGTTGTAGGCTTTTTGCTTTATTGCTTGTCTTTTAAGAAAAGTGAGGAGATAACTCTTTACATGCTTGTACAGGTCTGATTTGAGTTGGTACAAGTCCTATAAACTTTGCTTTTGGTTTATAGGACTTGTGTGTGCAGAGAGAACATGTGCAATGCTCAAGGAGTTGACATGCAAAAGTTGTGCTTTTCTAAAATGGCAATGGCAACTTTGTGCCATTTATGGAATTAAAGCTTGGACAAAGACTCTTATGCTTGGATTAAGGCTTTATCAACTGTGTAAGCATTAAATTATGAAATGAGAAACAAGTTTGAGGCCTGTAGATCAAGGATTATGCAGCCTAGGTTCAGATTTGAATTTTGTTCTTCATGAAATGGCTTGAAATCAAAGTGAGAAATTGCCAACTTCATCTCTTCGATTCTCCCTACTCAAGAATGATCTCAAGGAGTTCTAGGACATTTTGGAAATCTTGCAATGTGATCTATACTTCATCTTTGAAATGCTTTTCAATATTCCTCTTGTAACTAGGTGAAAAGTTTCCATGAAGTTAGGTAAAAAACCTACCTAAATTAGGGCAAAATTTCACTAAGTTATTTTAGTTCATGGGCATGTATTCACAATATTATATCTTGAGATCCAAGCATCTTTAGGGAAAAATGTGTGAAGAAAAGTTGTATATTTCATGGATATCTAAAACTTTCATGTTGGGAACTTTCTTTGAATCATCTTGTATCATGGTGGAAATCTGAGTTAAAGTTAAGAAAAAATAAGAAATTTTCTATACTTAGAAAAATTTCTAAGTTAAGAAAATTTCAAATTTCAAAACAAAATCGTCAATATTTTATTTCTTGATGAACAAGTTTCACATTTTGACATGTTTTGATGAATTGTGATCCTTGGCACTTGATTTTGACCAAAAAGTCAAAGTTTGACTTTTTAGTATACAATTGACTTTTGATCAGTTGACTGCAAATTTCATCTGTCAATCCAATGAAATTGTAATGTTTTGAACCATGTCATTAGGTCAAGATGATACAATTGACCCCTTTCAATCATGCTTCAAACCAATTGGTCATTTTCTTGGTCAAAAATCAGAAATTGCCCTTTCTCAATCAAAACCCTAATTTTGACCATTTTGCCCTTTTGATGATTTGATCAAACTTCTTGAGGAATTATGGTCCAAACATGATCAAATGATACATATGAGTCCAAAATGTTGATGTGGATAAAAAATTATGGAGTTTGACTGTAAATTGGCCATGGTTGACTTTTTTCCCCCAATATAGCTGATTTTTTAGGTCAACTGTCCCATTGACTGATCAAAAATGTGATTCAAGGCTTGAAACTCGAAATGAGTAATCATAGGGGTCCATAATGATACTTGAAAGCCATATGAAACATTGATAGTCCAAAAATCCTTGTGCAATCCCAAACCCTAATTTTGGGTCATCAGGGCAAAGAGATCTTGTAATCCAGTCTTGAGTCAAAGAGATCTTGTGAGAAAATCTTGATAAATGAGAGGGCAAATTTTAGGGTACAACAGCTTCCCCTGTTCAATCTTCTTAAACCTGAAGAGTTAGATTAGCGAGTTTTTCCATTCGTGACTCGAAGGGAAAGATGATTGGACACTAGAGTGCCCAGAAATTTGCACTCGACGATGTGTAGTTGAAGGAATGGGCTTAAAGATGCCTTTTGGAGAGGTGATAGAGTCTTGTTGGGAGATGGGATTGTAGATGCCATCCAAGAATGCTTGTTGATTTGTAATTTGTGAGCCGAAAGAATGAGTATCAGAATGGCGTCCATGCTCGGAGCGTACCTGAACTGTATCTGGGAGCTGATTTTGACTAAGTATCAGAATGACATCAGTGTCTGGAGTGTATCAAAACTGTATCTGGAAACTGAATCCGAATGAGTATCAGAGTGGCATCAGTGTCTGGAGCGTATCAGAACTGTATTTGAAAGTTGAATCTGAATGAGTATCAGAATGGCATCTGTATCTGGAGCGTATCCGAACTGTATCTGAAAGTTGAATCTGAATGAGTATCAGAATGGCATCCGTGTCTGGAGCGTATCCGAACTATATCTGAAAGTTGAATATGAATGAGTATCAGAATAGCATCCGTGTCTGGAGCGTATCCGAACTGTATCTGAAAGTTGAATCTGAATGAGTATCAGAATGACATCCGTGTCTGGAGCGTATCCGAACTGTATCTGAAAGTCGAATCTGAATGAGTATCAGAATGGCATCCGTGTCTGGAGCGTATCTGAACTGTATCTGAAAGTAGAATCTGAATGAGTATCAGAATGGCATCCGTGTCTCAAGCATATCTGAATTGTATCATGATTGCATATTGTTAATGGTAACTGTTAATCTTATCCTGAAAAGGGTAAAATGTTAGCTAAAACACAAGGTTATGTTGCATGAAATGTATGATGCAATGTATTTGATTTATTAATTTTTTATGATATATGGATGCAATGTATGTGTATGTGAACTAATTCACTGTATTGCTATCTGTTTGAGGAAAATAAATCCCTGAATGCCGCTGAGGATATGTTGAATTTTTATGTCTTAAAGTTGAAGTACTGATGAACTTTTGTTGAGAGAAGTAAATTTTGTTGTGAGGGAAATGCCAGGTATTTCTTGTAAGATCTGCTTGGGGAATCTGGAGAAATTGGATGATTTCTACCGGGAATTGGTAAACTGGGAGCTTCGTTTCGCTGGGGATTTAAATGACGTACTGTAAGGGATTTCTTATGGAACAACCTAGAGACATTTTCCTATTCTTCCAACCTATCAGTAATTATCTTCTCATTTTGTTTATTTGTAAACAGTAATCATGTTCAAATGCATATGTTTATCAATGAATCATTGGACGTTTTTGCAAACAAAACACAAGCGTAAAGAAAAGACAAATATTTTTTGCACTTTCAAAGGGATATCTTTGTATTGACTTTGAATAAATATTTTGTACAAAGGGGACAAACATTCTAGTAAGAGAATGCTGTCGTAAAACAAGAAAAATTTATACAAAGAAAGATAGCTACGTGTAATAATCCCATGGGGTTCCCATTCTGCTATAGCCTTCGTATCTCTAAGCATCTTGTCTATTTGTTGCTTCGTCCGAAGATGATTGAATTGATCAAAAACTATGAGTTCGTCAGTAGAAGTCAAAGGTTATCCGTTAAGTGATCCGGCGGGACATAGTCATACGCTTTAATTCCCTAACTTTTTCCTGGACCGCCCTTTCGGGTTTTCAGTCCACCGGGAAACCCTTTTTTGCCCAAGTCGCCCTTTCGGGTTTTCAACTTGCCGGATGTACAGATTTTTTTCATTTTATCCCTAATTTTTGCCTGAACCTTTTGGTTCCCGGGATGCCCTTGTTTTGCCTAGATATGTCAACCTAGCGGGTCTCTTATGCGTAGTATCTTTTGACTATGTCCGCGTTCGCAGGGTGTGGCGGGTCGTCACCATCCATGGTGGTCAAGATCATTGCCCCACCAGAGAATATGTTTTTGATTACAAATGGTCCTTCATAGGTAGGAGTCCATTTTCCCCCGGGATCACTTTGTGGCAAGATGATACGTTTGATCACTAGATCCCCAACTTGATATACTTGGCGCGTGACTTTCTTGTTGAAAGCCTTGACCATCCGCTTTTGATACATCTGACCATGGCAGACAACAGTAAGTCTCTTTTCATCAATTAAATTTAGTTGATCAAGTCGAGTCTGGATCCAATCGTCTTTATTCAACCCTTCATCTTTCATAATCCTCAGAGAGGGGATCTGGACCTCAATAGGCAAGACAACCTCTATGCCGTAAACCAAAGAATAGGGTGTTACCCCGGTTGATGCGCGAGCCGTGGTACGATAACCGTGGAGAGAGAATGGTAACATCTCATGCCAGTCTTTGTATGTGACTGCCATTTTCTGTATGATCTTCTTAATGTTTTTATTTGCAGCTTCGACAACACCATTCATCTTGGGCCGATAGGGAGAAGAATTGTGATTCTGGATCCTAAATTGCTCGCATAATGAGGTGATCATGGTGTTGTTGAGATTGGCACCATTGTTAGTGATGATTCTTTCCAGGATACCGTACCGGCAAATAAGGTTTTGCTTGATGAAGCGGGCGACAACATTCTTGGTAACGGATGCGAAGGAAGCTACTTCGACCCACTTTGTAAAATAGTCAATGGCCACTAGGATGAAGCGGTGTCCATTGGAGGCTGTAGGCTTGATTTCTCCAATCATATCAATTCCCCACATAGCAAAGGGCCAAGGAGCCATCAAGACATTTAGAGGAACCGGAGGTACATGCACCTTGTCAGCATAAATTTGACACTTATGACAGGTCCGAGAGTGTTGATAGCAATCTGCTTCCATGGTAGACCAATAATAGCCTGCCCGTAGGATTTTCTTCGCCACGTATGCCCACTGGAGTGGGTGCCAAAAGTACCTTCATGTAATTCAGCCATGATCTTTTCAGCTTCAACCTTATCCACACACCGAAGCAAAATGGAGTCATGATTGCGTTTTTACAAGATGCCATTACTAAGGAAGAATTTAGCAGAGAATCTCCTTAAGAACTTCTTATCATTGATTGAAGCTCCCTCTGGATATTCTTGAGCCTCGAGATACCTCTTGACTTCATGAAACCAAGGTTGGTCCACTACTTCTTCAGTATTAATCTCGTGACAGTGCGCTGGTTCATCCATTCGTTCGATGGTGATTTGGGGAGCCTCGTTATCCCAATTAAGTTTAAACATAGATGACATTGTGGCTAGAGCGTCTGCTAGCTGATTTTCTTCTCGCGGGAAATGCTCGAAGGTAATCTTCTCAAAATATGGTAGCAATGTCAAAATATGTTCTTTGTAAGGGATAAGGTTTGGGTGCTTAGTGTCCCATTCCCCTCTGATCTGACTGATGACCAAAGCTGAATCTCCAAACACATATAAAGATTTGATTCCCAAGTCGATGGCAGCCCTGAGACCAAAGATACACGCTTCGTATTCCGCCATGTTGTTTGTACAGTTGAAGCAAAGTCTGGCGGTAAAGGGAGTATGACACCCTTATGGAGATACGAGTATATCACCGATACCATTACCGAGTGCATTGTATGCTCCAATAAAGAACAGGGTCCATCGGGATCCTTGTTCAGGTCTGTCATATGGTCTGATTTCTTCACAGTTGTCTAATGTCATGATGTCTTCATCCGGGAATTCAAACTTCATGGACTGATAGTCTTCTACAGCTTGGTGAGCAAGGTGATCAGCCAATACACTGCCCTTTATAGCTTTTTGGGTAGTATATTATATGTCGTACTCTGTTAGGATCATCTGCCATCTAGCTATTCTCCCCGAAAGAGCAGGCTTTTCGAAGATGTACTTTATCGGATCCATCTTAGATATCAACAAGGTAGTATGAGTCAGCATATACTGTCTTAGCCGGCGAGCAGCCCATGCCAGAGCGCAACAAGTTTTCTCGAGCAGTGAATATCTGGTTTCACGGTCGGTAAACTTTTTTCTCAGGTAATAAATAACATGCTCTTTTCGGTCAGACTCATCATGCTGCCCCAATACACACCCCATTGAGTTTTCTAAAACAGTCAGATACATGATCAACAGTCTTCCCTCGACTGGTGGCATCAACACAGGAGGATCTTGTAAGTATTCTTTGATTTTATCAAAAGCAACTTGGCATTCATCATTCCATTTGACTACTTGATCTTTCTTCAATAGTTTGAAGGTTGGCTCATAAGTAGCTGTTAGATGAGAAATAAATCTGGCAATATAGTTCAAGCGTCCCAAGAATCCTCTGACTTCCTTCTCAGTATGAGGAGCGGGCATCTCTTGTATTGCTTTAACTTTGGCAGGATCGACCTCAATACCTTTGTTATCGACGATAAAGCCTAGGAGTTTTACCGGACGGTACTCCAAATGTGCACTTGTTTGGATTCAACCTCAGCTTGTACTTCTTCAGTCTCTCAAATAACTTTTGTAAGTGATCCAGGTGCTCTGCTTCTGTTTGTGATCTTGCTATCATATCGTCTGCGTAGTCCTCTATTTCATGATGTATCATGTCGTGAAATAAAGCTACCATGGTGCGTTGATAGGTTGCCCCAGCATTCTTCAATCCGAATGGCATTACCTTGTAGCAGAATGTGCCCCACTGTGTGACAAATGTTGTTTTCTCCATGTCTTCAGGTGCCATTTTAATTTGGTTATAACCTGAGAATCCGTCCATGAAGGAAAACACTTTGTGTTGTGCTGTATTGTCAACTAGGATATCAATGCGGGGAAGTGGAAAATCATCCTTAGGTATTGCCCTATTTAAATCTCTGTAATCCATACACATTCACACTTTTTCGTCTTTTTTAGGTACGAGAACAATGTTGGCGACCCATTGAGGGTAGGAAGTGACAGCCAAGAATCCAACATTGAATTACTTCATGACCTTCACCTTGATCTTTTCTGACATATCAGGTCTCATGCGGCGGACTTTTTATTTTACTGGCGGACAATCTTCTCTTGTAGGAAAACAATGTACCACGATGTCTGTATCAAGTCCCGACATGTCTTCATATGACCAGGCAAAGATCTCAATATAATCATGCAACAGCTGAATCAGACGCTCCTTGACACTGGGTTCCAGATTGGCACCCACCTTGACTTCTTTTTTATCCTCCTCGGAACCCAGGTTGATTGTATCCACAGGTTCTTCGTGAGGCTTAATGGTTCTTTCCTCTTGTTGTAGCAGTCTAGCAAGTTCCCCTGGTACTTCATAATCTTCCTCACCTTCGTCTTCGGCTTGGTAGATTAGATCCTCAGAGTCACAAAAGGCCATAGCAGTATCGTTACCCATGGGATCCAGAATGGAGGGGTACCTGCATTTGTGAGTGTGGGTGTGTGTAAGGGTATAACTATCCTTAAAAATAAAATGTAAAAGAAAAATAATGAGCACAAAAGTTTGTATGCGAAAAACGTCCATGATTCATTGAATGTCATATGAAGATGAAATAATAACCCTTACAAATGGACCATTGTGCCTATGGCAAGACACACGGTTTTAAGAGTGCGAATTGTTTTTGAATATTTCAGGTCCAACAAAATGTAAAGATAAATTACTGAGAGATGAAAGTTATTGGGATGAAGTCTCTAGCCTCCCAATTTTTGAGTCCTCCATTGACAATCGGAAAGATCCAATCCTCCAAGTCGCAATCCTCTTCACCATCTTCTACCGCATTGACCTCTCGGTTGCTAATCTTCAAGGGTGGCCCTCCAGCACGGGCATGACGTACAGCCTTTTGAGCACTTGAAGTGAAACCTAAGCCAAAATTATCAGACTTATACGGGATATCCGGAAGTTGCCCCCAGATGGTGCATCCACCTTCCTCTACTACTGCTTTGGCGTCCTTCAGAGATGACATCCGGAGTGGAGGTCTTGTAATCTTGGGAACCTGGGACACAATCTTGGTCACTGCTACCTCTTGGGGGACCTCTTCGAAGTGTTGAAAAGGAGTTTCAATGAACTCTCCGTCCAATTCCACATACCTGAAGGAATTGAGATGGCTAATCATGTATTCTCCCTCTCCATGGACAGTGATAATCTTTCCTTGAACCAGATACTTCAGCATCTAGTGCAATGTAGAGGTGACAGCGCCAACATTATGGATCCATGGCCGTCCTAGCAGACAAGAGTACAAAGGGCGGATGTCCATTACATAAAAGGTTGAATTGAAAGTTTGAGTCCCAACCTTTATGGGGATATCCACCTCCCCGTGCACCATCCTCTTCGAGCCATCAAATGCCCTTACTACTATGTTACTTGGCTTTAATGTCAGTCCTTCGCAGTCAAGTCTGTCAAGAGCTTTTTTCGGTAAAATATTCAAAGATGAGCCAGTGTCCACCAAGACATGGGCCAGGGTTTTGCCTTTACATTCCACAGAGACATGTAATGCCTCGTTGTGCTTTCTTCCCCTTGGTGTCAGATCAGCATCCGAGAAGCCTAAGCCGTTATCCGCTGTCAAGCTGGCCACGCAATCTTGAAATTGATCAGCAGACATCTCTTGAGGCACATGGGCTGTCTTTAGGAACTTCACCAAGGCCTTTGCATGTGCCTCGGAACACAGTAGTAATGCTATCATGGAGATTTTGGAGGGAGTTTGCCCCAACTGTTCAACTATGTCGTAGTCGCTCCTCTTTATAATTTTTAGGATCTCCTCCATTTCTTTCTTGGATGTCTCGGGGATAGTCAGTGATTGAGCCTTCGTCCGGACAGGCTCCACTTGAATACCTTTTCCTCGAGTTTCAGCAACAGGAGTGTTGGTAGGAATGGCAACAGGGGTTGTAACGGTTTCGTCCATAGGAGCACTTACAGAGATGATTACGAGTACGGAAGTAACCTTTGGAGCATCCACGGGTCCAAAAACTGCCTTGGGGGGGGGGGGGGGGGAATTTATGGAGAAAAGATCCTACCGCTTCGGGTAATTTTACTAGTTCCGGCAATATTGCCAATGTTGGAATCTTCTTTTTCGGTGTTTATCTCTTCGGTGGCCGGCCAATCTTGTTTGATGCTATGGTAGTAAATGTCCCCACCGTAATTCCACGGTACCGTTTTGTCTGATTCATATGGGACTGGCCCTGGCCTTGTGATTATTAGAGGAGTAGTTTTCGGAACCGATGTAATTCTAACGGGTCTTTTGGGGAGCCTGGAAGAATTGGCGGAGATGGTAATGATTGAAACATCTTCAACAGGAACAGGTGAAACAGGAGTACTTTCAAATAGAATCTCTTATTGTCTATCAAGCGTTGAATGCTTGTTTTCATCAAAGGGAAATTAGTCGGTGAGGATAAGCAGAGGTGGAAGTCTTCATTACAACCTGGGAATACACCACTTTCAACAAGTTTATCTTAATGGTTGGGAGTGGAGTCACGAGTTCATCAACTGTGGCAACAAACAAATCTTCTTCAATAGCATTGGTGTTGTGACCATGTCTGGGCATAGGAGCATAAATGACGTTTGGCTTCTCGGGCGCATCAAACTCAATTTCTTTTGCTTCAATGAGGTCTTGTATTTTGTTCTTCAAGGCCCAACAGTTGTTAGTATCGTGAATGAGACTTTCAGAGTGATATGCGCAACAGGCATTGGGGTGATAATGAGGGGACGTTGTGTTGGGGTTTTTTGGAGCTTCTTTCAAAGTCTCCAAATTGGATTTCAGAAGATGCGGTAATACTTGAGACAAAGTCATATTGATTATGGTGAATTGCCTGACTGGCCTTTCCACCCTTGGTTGATTACTTCTTTGTTGATCAAACGTAGGCTTTGGAATCATAACAGCCCCCACCATTGGTCGGCGTTTGGCTATATCTTGGTTCCTTTGCGGATATACAACAGCTACCTCTTTCTTCCCAATAAAAGGCTTCCTCACAGCTGTAGAAGAAGATGAATCCTTCTGAATCTTTCCACTTTTTATGCCAGCTTCCACCCTCTCTCCGGTTAATATTAGTTCAGTAAATCCTGTAGATGAGCTTCCAATTAAATGGTTGAAGAAAGGGCCCGATAAAGTGCCTAAGAACATATCCAAAATTCCCTTTCAGACAGAGGGGGTTGAACTCTTCCATCCAGACCTCTCCATTTCTGCGCGTAATCCTTGAAACCCTCATTGGAAGCCATAGCCATACTCTGAAGTTAAGTACGGGTAGGTGCCAAATCAGCATTATATTGATATTGCTTGTAGAAAGCTGCGACAAGATCTTCCCAATTATGGACGTTGGCTCTTTCTAGTTGGTAAAACCAATCGAGTTGTGTTCCAGATAGACTATCTTGGAAAAAATGCACCCACAAGTCTTTATCAGCGGAGTATGGTTGGATCTTTCTCACATATGATCGGAGATGCATCTTAGGGCATGACACTCCATCGTATTTTGCAAACAAAGGCACTTTGAATTTCGGAGGAATCACAATCCCCGACACCAGTCCCAAATCCTCAAAATCTAAGCTCGACACTTTTTGTATTTCCATCACGCTCAGACGCTCTTCGAGATGTCTGTACTTATCATCAGCTGGAGGATACTGTTCCTCAGAGTATTCTTCCTCTTCTTCCTCCTCTTCAGATTCTGACGGGACCACTGTTTCCTTTCCATTCCCCTCTCCTTCACCGGACGTTGTTGCAAAATTCAAGGTTCTTCTAGTCTGCTCATAAAATCTTCTCCCCATGTTCAAGACTCCATTTACCTTCTTTGTTTTCTTTTTCTTCTCTTCAGCTAGCAGAGTCTTCAATTCTTCTTGCCCCTTGGCTAGGGTCATGAGCAACTATTGAAACTGCGTGTTCTGAGCTTAGAGATCTTTGACTGTTAGTTCAAGATCCATCTTACTGAAATAAACAGTAGAGAGATGAGGAAACTTGTTGCAAAAGACCTGTTTATGTTATGATGAATGATATGTGTATATGCAATGTTTTCAAGGATTTCAAAGATTCAAGTTCATTTTAGACAAAAAGAAAACACACATTATATTAATAAGATAAAGTTTGAGTACATCAATGCCCCCTTGGACAAAATAATACAAAACTCTAAGATAAAAAAGTAGTGCGCATCCTCTTTGGTGCAATGTAGGCATTTAGAGTCTACTCCTCATGAAGTAGCCTAGTGAGTTCCAAAACCTTCTTCTCGCTTGCGTAGAATTGGGCTTCGAAAGTATCTCGCTCTCCTTTGAGTTGTATCCAATCCCTTTGTAGGTCTTCAAGATATGTGGGCATGCCCGGATGTAGGATAGTGTATGGAACATCTCCCTCCTTAACATGCTCAATAATTACCAGAAGAATGGAAGGATAAGGCATCATAAAACTTTGAGCGCGGGTTCGTACCCATTTGAGGTAAGGCTCAAGAGGGATGGAATTCTTGTGCCCCAAAGTCTTGCTATCCACCTTGTTTAGCATCCTCTAAGCTCGAATGAATCTCTGGAAAAGACCTTGATCGTCGTTGTCGTAGTCGAATACCAAACCTTGAATCAACATCTCGTGCGGGCCATCCCTTCGGGTGTAACCAAACTGTCTTAGAGATAAACATGGGTTATAGGTGATACCTCCCCTAATGCCAAGTAGAGGTACATTAGGGAATTCCCCATAACGGTCAACAATGATAACATTCTCTTTGGATCGGGAGCACCAATGAATATCTAAATGTTTGAGTGTCATTAACCTTTGTGACCACCTTGAACCTTGCTCATTATTTAAGACTGATTGGGGAAGATGAGAAATAAACCATCTTTCTAGGAGAGGAGTGCAACACATAAGGACACCCCTTTTCCTTATTGTGCGAGTGTGAAAAGAGTGTAGGATATCCCCTAGTAATGTAGGCACCGGGTTTCGTGATATGAAGATTTTGATGGTGCTCATATCTATGAGTTGGCCAGGATTGGGAAATAAGACCATCCCATAGATAAGAAGAGCCACAATTTCCTCAAAGGCTTGCAAGTCTAAGGAATTCCAACAACTTTGGGCTTTCTCAAATAGGAACTTTTCTAAGAAGCCTTTGACACCACTTCTAGTTTCCCAATGAGTTGTGACATCAGATGAGTGCGAGTGCAGAGCTTGAGCAATCTCTTATGGCTTTGGGTCTTTTTCCGTACCGTTGAAAGGTAGTTGATTTAGAATGGGAATCCTTAAGAGTTGGGAGAATTCTTCCAAAGTAGGCACAAGTTGATAGTCGGGAAATATGAAGCAATGGTGCAAAGGATCAAAGAACTGAAAGAGCACCTTCATCATATCCTCATCTATGTTAGAGGTGACCAAGTTGAGTAGACGACCATGTCTCTCGGTGAATGGAGAGTTCTCAGGGATCCTTGAAGCTAGCTCTTTAAGTTGCAGAGGAATTCTTACAAGGTTGACTTGGATAGTTTTCCTGCGAAGTGAATCCATATCCTACAAAACAAGAACAAAGATGAATCTCAAAAATCCTTGAAATGGTTAGTAGATGTATATGATGTTCATGATGTCCATGATGTTATGTATAAGTATGCATATACAAGCAAAGCAATCAAGTTCTTAGTTTAGGCTTGCATGGGGTTTTATAGGTAAGTACCCTCTTGAAGTTTAGTTGGCTTAAACCTGTCCTAATAATAGTAACCGGGTTCTAAGGAGCTCAATATCACCAGATTGTTTCCTTGGTCATTGTTTCAGCTCAAGCCTCTTTAATGGCGACCGAAATATCCCAAGAAATCAAATTTTAATGAGTGTAGTATCGAGTATCTACCAACTTCGGACTACACCAAAGCCGGTCACCTCACTACATCCTAAAGGCCAAGTTGGTCAAGTAAAGGGTTCTAGAAGTTCATTAGTGCTTCATGACATCACTCAACGGCCCCATATTCTCTTTGATTGACTCAAAGGATACCGGTACCCACAAATATGTTGCACTAACATAGCTATTGCTTAGACCATGTCAATATACCCCGCACAGTTTCCACAATGTATTGCTATTTACCTATAATATATCCCAAATCCGGGTAGAGGATTTCAAACCCAAACAAAGAATCATAATGTAAAGCATACAAGTCAAACAATATAAGCAAATAAATGTGATCTAGCCCTAAGGTAACCCCACTTTTAAAATATCCCCAGCAAAGTCACCAGTTCTATGATACGGTGGGAGAACTAACTTGAGGTTTTCGCATTTTATCGCAAATGTTGCAGTTAGCAAGAGTCGCCACCGACTTTTATTTTATCCAAAAGGAAAGGTGAAAAAGCACAAGAAAGACCTTTGAGATTGTTTCTTGAGTTCGGGGGGTAGATTATGAAAAGGGAAGGTGTTAGCACCATTTTCATCCATGGTTTTCCATGGGTTCTTAGTTACTTGCTAGATCACTTGCTTTTGTTTTGAAATTATGCTTTGTGTGGTTTTGAAAGTATTTTGTAAAAGAGGCCATTGTTTAGGCAACCTTTGTAATGATTCTCGTTCGTAAGAATGTGTACCCAGATGTTTGTCTTTTTGAAAATGTTTTCATTGTTTGTAAGATGTTTTGGAAATGTGAGTGTTTGTTTTTGGAAATAGCAAGGATAGTTATTTTGAAAAGGAGCAAGTAACTAAAAGTAATCTACCTACTCAAATGTATTTCTTGTTCATTTTCTTTTCCTTTGACATTGTCGTCTTACCATTGATTTGGTAAGCAACCCTATCTTTGGATGTAAACGGGACGGGCGTGAGTCATTGTATAACCATGATTAGCAATGTTGCAAAGTATCTTAGCATTTTGAGGGACCAAGATCATTTTGTAAGGCAACTTTGAATAGCGTCATCGAGGGACTTATGATCTTATATTTGTTTGTTTTGCTAAGATACTTTACATGCGTAATATGGCCATTTTTGTATAAGGAAACCAAGTGGAATAACCCTAAGGGTGCTTGTGTGCAAGTGTGTTATTTTCATGCTTGATTTTATCTTGGATTAAGGTTTTCTATTTGATTTGTTTTTATCTTGCCATACAAACCCTAATTACTAGCATGGTATATAAAAGCGGTAAATTGCGTAATTTAAAGATTACTATACTATTACAACATTTTATGGGAGGGGGAGGGGGGTATACAAATTATGAATGGGGATTTGCAATAATGTAAACCTAATTTAATCTATTACAACCAAATCGAATTTGTACAAGTATTTGAATAAATAATATACAATATAAATTAAATATGCAATGTTATGTATATGCAAGAAAAAGAAATTTGTTTTGTTTTTTATATGAAAAAAGAGTTTTGAAATAAAACCTAATAATTTAGGAAAAGGAAGTTATTTTTTAGAAATTTGGTTAACCCTAATTCTTATTTGTTAAAAGAAAATCTAGTTCTTTAAATATTATTATTGTGTATCTTTGTCTTAAAGTAAGAAATAATATTTTATGAAATATTTTAGTCCTTTTATACATTAGAAAAAATATTTACATGTGTGAAGGAAAAGAAATAAAAATTAACCTAAGTCTATTTTATTTTACAAGTTTATTTAAGAAAGAATAGTTAATATATAATTTAATAAAAATATTTTTTCATGAGAAAATAAAATAAAATGAACAAAATGAAATATTTAATATTTTTATATTTTTTATGATTTTATAATATTTAAGAAAAATATTTAATGAAGTAAACAAAAATAAAATAAATAAATGAAAATAAATTGGGCCAGGGGTGTCCTGAGTAACCAGGAGGTAAAATGTTAGAAAAAAATAAGAGGCCCAGTTGCTGAGCCCACGTTGCAAAAAATGACAAAAAATGAAGCTGAAAAATATGAAAAATGAAAAAGGTAGCGCCAAGGTTCGGACCCATGACCTATGCATTTTCAGCGCGCTGCCTTGCCACTCAGGTGGCTGTACATCCGTTAGTTCAAATGAAACAAAAAACACATAACACATAGCGCCCCCTTGCCCTGTACTTCATCTTCTTCCTCTAGCCAGCCGGACCCCCTATATCTTTCTCATTTCTCCATGAAAATGGAAACTTCAAACATGAAAATGGTAGTACTCTTTCCCACGATTTCAACCATATAACTCATGTAAACTAACAATCAAAGATCAAAGCTAATTTCAATGGCCCTAATTTCAACCCTAATTTTTACAGAAATTTGAAATCTAAAATTCTCTATACACAATGAATATAAATGAAATCTATGAACATGGTTGGTTTTAGCATAAAGATATCTACATTTTATCTTCACAAATCGAGACCAAAGGGTGCCTGTATGAAGAGATAGAAGTTAGAGTTCTTACCTATTTCAGCTGAGATCGTGAATGAAGTTTGAGTGAGTTTTATGAAGGCCTGAAGATACCTTTAGCTTGCCTGGACCTCCCTGAGTATGTTCCAATCTTTACCTTGTCTTGAAAGTGCCTGAATCTCTCTATCCAAGTCAACCTGCAAGCTTGAAAAACAAAAATGGAAGATGGAGAAGGAGGAGTTACAGTGAAAGGATGATGGTCTGGAACACTTAGATATGATGTAGGTTAAGTGTTTAGGTGATTAGAACTTGAAACGCACGAGTGGATTTTTGGATTGATATGCTTGGTACAAAACTGCAAGCTATGGCATGTTTTTTGGTGATAGAGAGTTTGGGAGAGTTTCTGGCCTTTAGCAATCGTGTCTTAGGTTGTAATGTGTTTGTGTATAAGTATAGAGAAGGTTCCAAATCAAATCTACACCAGGTTTCTCAGTTGTAGGCTTTTTGCTCTATTGCTTGCCTTTTAAGAAAAGTGAGGAGACAACTCTTTACATGCTTGTACAGGTCTGGTTTGAGTTGGTATAAGTCCTAGACACTTTGATTTTGGTTTATAGGACTTGTGTGTGCAGAGAGAACATGTGCAATGCTCAAGGAGTTGACAAATGCAAAAGTTGTGCTTTTCTAAAATGGCAATGGCAACTTTGTGCCATTTATGGAATTAAAGCTTGGACAAAGACTATTATGCTTGTATTAAGGATTTATTAACTGTGTAAGCATTAAATTATGAAGTGAGAAACAAGTTTGAGGCCTGTAGAGCAAGGATTATGAAGCCTAGGTTCAAATTTGAATTTTGTTCTTCATGAAATGGCTTGAAATCAAAGTGAGAAATTTCCAACTTCATCTCTTAGATTCTCCCTACTAAAGAATGATCTCAAGGAGTTCTAGGACATTTTGGAAAGCTTGCAATGTTCTCTATACTTCATCTTTGAAATGCTTTTCAAGATTCCTCTAGGAACTAGGTGAAAAGATGCCATGAAGTTAGGTCAAAAACCAGCCTAAATTAGGGCAAAATTTCACTAAGTTATTTTAGTTCATGGGCATGTATTCACAAAACTATATCTTGAGATCCAAGCATATTTAGGGAAAAATGTGTGAAGAAAAGTTGTATATTTCATAGAGATCTACAACTTTCATGTGGGGAACTTTCTTTTAATCATCTTGTATCATGGTGGAAATTTGGCTTAAAGTTGAGAAAAAATAAGAAATTTTCTATACTTAGAAAAATTTCTAAGTTAAGAAAATTTCAAATTTCAAATTTCAAAACAAAATCTTTAATCTTTGATTTCTTGATGAACAAGTTACACATTTTGACATGTTTTGATGAATTGTGATCCTTGGCACTTGATTTTGACCAAAAAGTCAAAGTTTGACTTTTCAGTATACAGTTGACTTTTGATCAGTTGACTGCAAATTTCATCTGTCAATCCAATGAAATTGCAATGTTTTGAACCATGTCATTAGGTCAAGATGGTATAGTTGAACCCTTGAAATCATGCTTCAAACCAATTGGTCATTTGCTAGGTCAAAAATCAGAAATTGCCCTTTCTCAATCAAAACCCTAATTTTGACCATTTTGCCCTTTTGATGATTTGATCAAATTTCTTGAGGAATTATGGTCCAAACTTGATCAAATGATACATATGAGTCTAAAATGTTGATGTGGATAAAAAATTATGGAGTTTGACTGTAAATTGGCCATGGTTGACTTTTTCCCCCAATACAACTGATTTTTTAGGTCAACTGTCCCATTGACTGATCAAAAATGTGATTCAAGGCTTGAAACTTGACATGAGTAATCTTGGGGGTCCATAATGATACTTAAAATCCATATGAAACATTGATAGTCCAAAAATACTTGTGCAATCCCAAACCCTAATTTTGGATCATTAGGGCGTGATGAGATGTCTTGAGCTGGTCAAACCCTAATCCAGTCTTGAGTCAAAGAGATCTTGTGAGAAAATCTTGATAAATGAGAGGGCAAATTTTAGGGTACAACACATTCCTTCACCATGAAATTAGGATAAAATTGTATCTCCCATCCTAATCTGGCCCAAGGAGTTCTCCATAAATAATACAACCTTATGGATTGGAGATTCATTCACTAATTTGACAAAAATCATATATATGTAATCTTATTGCATGTTTGTGTGTGTGCGCGTGCATGCGTGTGTGTGTACATGTATGTATGTCTCTACATGTGTGTGCATGTATGTGTGTGTGTATTTGTGTGCGTTTGTCGTTCATAAACCAAAAATAGTTGGTAATGGAGTGAAATAGGACTTAAGCACGATGCGGTGAGCTTCCAATACGATAAAGTGTGGTAGTCCTGCAAGATTATCACTCTAACTCACAAGTCGGTGATTGAATGAGAAGTAGCATCAGTGTGAGAATGAGTAAAATATCAGAGACATTAGCGCGTGAAGAGCTTTATATGTGAATGGTGTTTAAAACCGCCCCAGATCATTTGACTTTAAATGTGGAAGACCTTTCGATTAAATATGATAGCAGAGAATCGTCTGAGGAATATGATTTTTTGTTAGCCTCTTAACTGTAGGACCATTCAATATTCAACAATCCATCGTTCATTTTTGTAGATTGAGTCTCGCCGTAATTAGGCCTAAGGCTAGGGTTTTTCATGACTTTTGAGAGGCCCACAAATCATGTACTCTGGTACCAACTTATAATAGATTTTAGTCCTTAATAACTATGATACAGTGGGAGAACTGACTTGAGGTTTTGCGTTTGTGTTCGCAAATGTTTCGGTTTAGCAAGAGTCGCCACCGACTTTTTATTTTATCCAAAGGAAAGGTCAAAAAGCACATGAAAGACCTTTGAGATGTTTTCTTGGGTTCGGAGGGTAGATTATGAAAAGGGAAGGTGATAGCACCCTTTTCATCCATGGTTTTCCATGGGCTCTTAGTTACTTGTTTAGATCACTTACTTTTGCTTTTCAATTGTTTGAAATGGTGCTTTGTGTGTGGTTTTGAAAATATTTTGAAGAGAGGCCATTGTTGTGGCAACCTTTGTAATGATTCTTGTTTGAATGTATACAAAGGTGTATTGTCTTTTGAAAAGATGTTTCAATGTTTGAATGTTTGAAAGTTTGTTTTGGGAAATGTTTTGAAATTGTGTTGTGAGGTGTGTTTGAAAATAGCAAGGATATTTTTGCAATTTTTGATCAAGTAACTAAGAGTTGTCTACCCTATCTACTCAAAGATCTTTCCTACACATTTTTAACCCTTTTACATTGTTGTTTTACCATTGCATTTGGTAAACAACCTTGTATTTGGATGTTAAATGGGACAAGCGCGGGTCATCGTATTGACCATGATAGCAATAGTGCTAAGTACCTTTAGCAATTTTTTGAGGGACTAGATCATTTTGTATAGGAAACCAAGATAGCGTCATCGAGGGACTATGATCTTTTGTTTTGTTTTTGTTTTGGTAACATAATCAACATGCATACCATGGCCATTTGAAAGGCAACAAGTGGATGAAACCCTAAGGGTGCATGTGTGCATTGTGTTGTCATTTTCATGCATTTTATGTCTTGTATTAGGTCTAACTATTTGTTTTGATTTTGGATATTGCAAAACAAACCCTAATCTCTATCATGGCATATTTGAAAGCATAAATGCGTAAAAGTAATCTAAGCTATTACATCATTGATATGGGGAGGGGGATACAATTTTGGATAGGGGATTATTTTACAAGAAATTAAAACCCTAAATTATTACAACCAAATTGAATTTCTTTGCTCAAATGATAAATAAACAATATTTAAATAAGCAATTAAATATAAATAGGCAATATATTATAAATATGCAAAAAATGTTTTTTTGTTTACTTTATGTGTAAAAATATAATATTTAATGTGTTAAAAATATAATATTTAATGTGTTAAAAAAAATAAGAAAATAAAAAGTTATTTTTGTTAAGGGTAAAAACCCTAAATTTTGTTTTAAGAAAATATATTTATTAATTATATTATTTATTTATGTACAAGTAAATAAAAAATAAAAATATATACAATTGTTTAGAAAATAATAATATATGAGAAAATATTATTTAAGTATATAAATACTAAAAATAAAAATAAAAATATAATATTTTTATATGTTATTTACAAGTTTTTATTTGAGAAAATAAATATAGTTGTGATCGGTGGGAATAGAACTGACTGTTTTGGAATGCTGGTTCGCGTTTGCATTTGTTTTCGCAAAATGTCGCGGTAAGCAAGAGTCGCCACCGTCTTTTATTTTATCCAACAAGGAAAGGACAAAAGCACAGAAAAATTCCTTTTCGAGATGTTTCTCGGGTTCGGGAGGTAGATTATAGAAAGGGAAGGTGTTAGCACCCTTTCTATCCGTGGTTATCCAGGGGCTCTTAGGTACTTGCTCACTATGTTTTCAAAAGTTTTCTTTTCTTTGTGATTGTGGGTTTTGAAAAGAGTTTTATTTTTAAAGAGAGTGTAAGTGCGAAAAGTCTTGTTTTGTTTTAAAAGGAGCCAGTACTTAAAAACATCTACCTACTTAAAAAAGAATTAAACTGTGTAAATGTCCTTTAGAAATGCTATCCCACTATTGAGGAGTAGGTAGCACTGTCGTTGGAGTTTTCGGGTCAATTCGATTTAAGGGATGGGTGGTCACTAAAGCAACGTTAGGACGCCTTAGCGGTAACCCTAATGTCTTAGATCATTTTTTCCGAGGCAACCGTTTCGAGGCAACTTTGATCTTTGGACAGGAGGGCGACCTCTAAGACTTCCTATACTTAATGACCACGTTCGAGGCAACCAAGTGAGGCGTACCCTAAGAGTGGCATGTGCGAGTGTGTCAATTTTCAGTTTATATTATCTTTGTACATGTTAATGGTGAGCTACTGTTGGTTTTAAGTTAAGATAGATCTTGTCATGCATAGCCTATTATTCATACATCTAGCAGTTAATGGTTGCGGAAAATAAATTGCGGAAAATAAAGCTAAGCTATTACAAGGCGTCGGGTATTTACATCGCCAAAAACAAACCCTTAAAAATTAAATGTAAAAAAGTAAATAAAAGCGGTAAATAAAATCCTAAGTTAAAACTATTACATCCTCGGAGCAATTACACAAATATAGATAAAAAATAATATGCGCGCGAGAAAATTGAATCGGAATGTCCTTTAGCGTTTTGACCCTTTTATTGAATAAAGCATATTTTTGGTCTTTTTTGATTTAAGAATTAAGTCTAAATTAATAATGGAATTAAAGAAAATATTTTTTGAGTTTTATTTTAATTAAGGAAATAAAATCAGAAATAAAAAAAAAACCTAATTCTATGTCAATTTTAATTTATTGTAAAATACGTTAGTATTAAACCTAATTAAAAAAAACTAAATTAATTGGTTAATGGTTTATTTACAAAAATAAAATAGTGAAGTTAATAAGTATTATTTTTTGTGTTTTCTGATTTTTTATAAAAAAAAAAGGTCAGTTTTTTAATTAATTAGTTAGTTTTTAATAATAATAATAAAAAGCAAAAGAAATATGAAAATAAAATAAAAAAACATAAGCAAACTTTGGGGGGGCGCTGGGCCTGAAGAAGGGAGGTTGATTATGCAATTCCAGGCCCAGATTTGAACGGCCTCGTTTGACTTTCAGATCGCCTGGGCGTCTGTTGACCAAGGTTCATGGTGAATCTCATCCTGGACCCCTGGATCAGGATCTGGAACCACCTGGCGCATGGGTGCCTGAGGCATATGGTGGACCACGTTTGGGATGCTGCGCCTGAATACCTGAAAACAAAATATTTTAAAGTTTTTTGGGGACCTGGGATTTGAACCCAAGTTCCATTAGACAATTCGACCAACGTGCTACCAACTGAACCATGATGTTAACTTGTTAGTGGATTGTTAATCAGATATTATAAGAACAAACCAACAATTATTCCCTGAAAATAAAAAAGTGTGGCGCGTGTTTTAAATAGGCCAGTGGGAAGAAGACACGTCTTCGTCTTCCCCACAACCCCCTGGTTTGATTACTGCAGATTTACATCCGTGGCTAAATCCCTAACTGCCTTCCAAAACTATCTATAGGCCATGAAAACGAGTTCTAAGGACACCCTCACACTCGTCTCCTTCCCCTGAACTCATCCATGGCCATTATTGGCCTTAATTTAATCTGCACAAGGAACGCCCAAAAACAAGAACAAGAACCCTAGGTTCTGAATATGGGGTTAGAAACCACGAAAATCAAATCAAATAATGCAGAATCAATGTAAATTACATGGCCGGTATGAATATGCAAACCGTTTGGCAAAAATATGCAAGAAAAGTGGTTCACGATTTCTTGTGCAGAACAAAGTTCATGGAGACTTACAGCGCGTTATAGGTGATGAAAGGCTTGGTTTTTGATTGGCCTCGCTTCAGGAGGTTGCTGGCAAGAGAGCTGCGTCTTTCTTTTGGTCTGAATTCACCTCTAAACCAAAATCTGATCACCACTTGCTCAAGGTTTTTTGCAAAACTGTTATGGCCGTTTCCACAGAGTTTTTGTGCGTTTTTTCTTTGTCTGCAAAGTTTCATGTGTGATTTGTTTATGGGCATGAGGTTTATATAGCCAAGGAAATTAGGTCAACATTTGTGTATCAAATCTTGGTCCATTATGATGAAGAGATTTGATTTGATTTTTTCATAAAGACTTGCTATATTTGATTCAATCAGCTTCCAATCTATCTTCATGCGTTACTGCCAGCCTGTTATGAGCTGTTTGGGCCTCCAATATGATGGAAATCAAAAGCTGACTTCCCCCTTCGAATTTGCTCTCTTCGATTGCTTCAAAGTCCCCATTCAAACTACTCCAGTCACAGCCCCTTCGATTGAGACTCCCCCTGCTTCGATTGCATATTTGCAAGGGACACATGCCATTGTGAACTTTGGGTATTCTGGACAGGTTAGGATATGTGTTTTTTCTTAGTCATGCCAGCCTACTTCATTCCTTCGAATCTGCCTTCTTTGCCAGCTTCAAAGTCTAATTCGAATCTATTTAGACCATTCCCTATTAGACAACTTCGACCAGCCCTTGGCCTTGTGATGAGTCTGAGTTCTGATTCGAAGTGGCCAGAACTTCCTTCATCAGAGCATCTTAGATTAAGAGAAACTCTGCACTGAAATGCCCTTCGAAGGTCATTTTGTTCTGATGTTCTGATCGAGGTAAAGTATGAAGTTCCAGTCGAAGGACCCTCTGAAGTACTAGTCGAAGCATTGTGAAATTGACTTGATCGAAGGGGTCCAGCGCTCAATCGAAGACTTGCACACCAAAGCCTGATCGAAGGAGGTCCAACGCTCAATCGAAGACTTGCAGACCAAAGCTTGATCGAAGGAGGTCCAACACTTAATCGAAGACTTGCAGACCAAAGCTTGATCGAAGGGTTCCAAACACCTAATCGAAGCTTACTAATCAAAGCCTGGTCGAAGAGTTCCAAATGCTCAATCGAAGACTTGCCGACCAAAGCTTGATTGAAGGGTTCCAAACATCTAATCGAAGCTTACTAATCAGAGCCTGATCGAAGAGTGCCAAATGCCCAATCGAAGACTGGTGAACCAAAACCTGATCGAAGAGTGCCAAATGCCCAATCGAAGACTGGTGAACCAAGACCTGATCGAAGAGTGCCAAATGCCCAATCGAAGACTGGTGAACCAAGCCTGATCGAAGGATTTTGGATGCCCAATCGAAGACTTTTCCCAGATGCCAATCGAAAGGCATTTTGTTCATCTTCAAAAAACTTTATTTTTCTTAGGCAAGGGTTTGTGACCAACCATGTAAGGGAAGACCTTTGAAAACATGAGAGGGCAAATTTTGGGGTACAACAGCTGCCCCTGTTTAATTTTCTTAAACCTGAGGATATAGATTGGCTTTCGAGCCTTTCGTGATCCTAAGGTGGAAGATAATTGAACACTAGAGTGCCCAGAAATTTGCACTCACATGGTATAGTATCAGCATTGTGACGTCGGGAATGGGCTTACAGATGCCATTTGGAGATTGTTGGTAGGAGGATGGGCTTATAGATGCCATCTGCAGGAGTGTCGATCACATAAGAGATTCCTTAGCGAGAACTTGCATACCTGAGAAAGAAAGATGGTCTTCCTGGCTTGTTACAGGTGTTAATCTTCAATCTCTTTGTGTAGATGGTTTTCCTGGCTTGTTACAGGTATTAATCTACAATCAGTCGTCCACAGATATTTTTCCTGGCTTGCTACAGGTATTCAACTGGGACTTGAAAAGGTTGATGGTATAGTCTTGCTGGAGGTGGGCTTAAAGATGCCATCCAAGAATGTTTGTTGACCCGCAATGTTGTAGGCCAAAAGAATGAGTATCGAAATGGTATTCGTGTCTGGAATGCCATTTAACTGTATCGGGGACTGAGAAGGAACCTGGGTAAGGTTACTTCATGATGAGTCCATGTAAAACTTCATCTGGAAAGGAGGAACCTGTGTAGGGTTTCCTGATGACGAGTCCGTGTAAAACTTCATCTGGAAAGGAGGATCCTGTGTAGGGTTGCCTGATGATGAGTTCGTGTAAAACTTTATCTTTGGAAAGAGAGAACCTGTGTAGGGTTTCCTGATGATGAGTCCGTGTAAAACTTTACCTTTGGAAAGGGAGAACCTGTGTAGGGTTTCCTGATGATGAGTCCGTGTAAAACTGCATCTGAAATTTCCTGAGAAGGAACCTGTGTAGGGTTGCCTGATGATGAGTCCATGTAAAACTGCATCTTGGAAAGAGAGGGAACCAGTGTAGGGTTTCCTGATGACGAGTCCGTGTAAAAATTCATCTTTGGAAAGGAGGAACCTGTGTAGGGTTACTTCGGGATAAGTTTGTGTAAAACTTCAGGAGGAACCTGGGTACGGTTACTGTGAGATAAGTTTGTGTAAAACTTCAAGCGGAACCTGGGTAAGGTTACTTTGTGATAAGTCCGTGTAAAACTTCTAGAGGAACCTGGGTAAGGTTACTTCGGGCTAAGTTCGTGTAAAACTTCAAAATGAACCGGGGTAAGGTTGCTCTGTGATAAGTTCGTGTAAAACTTCATTCAGAAATATATGAGAAAGGACATGTGTAGGATTTTTTCAGGATGAACCCGTGTGAAGCTGTATTTAGGAGAAACCCGTGTAAAGCTGAATTTGATCGTGCAGATGATTACTCTGTTTAGTTTCCGGAGTTAATCTTGAACTTGCTGGAAGTTGTTGATGATAACCATATTTCCTGAAAAGGTACATGATTAATCGTATATGATGCATGACATGCATTGTATGATGATGTTCTCAAAATAAATGAGATTATGCTGTATGCAATATGTATGCGCACGTCATGATGTATGAACATGAAATGCTATTATGGTACGTCCGAGTTTGGGAAAATAAATCCCTGACTATTGTTGGAGAATAAGGAGTCGCTGGAGATAACGATCGAAGATAATTGGGAGAATAATCCTGCAGGAGAGGATAACTCCGCTAGGGAATTGACTGACGAGGAAATGACTTTGTGGGGAGTATATACTCTGCTAGAAGATCTGCTGATTTGGAGAAATAAAACTCAGCTGGGGAATCCTGGTGTTGTTGGGGAAATAAACCCTGTCGCCAGTCTGCTAGAGAGGGGATATCTTCGTTGAAGTTGTCTCAGCTGGGGAAAGGGGTCAGAGATTAACCCTTGCTAGGAGTCATCCTATGAGAAGGATTTTGGGGAGATTTGTCATTGCCCCTATGTTGTACCCCAAAATTTGCCCTCCCTTTCTTCAGGAAACCATCTTGGATTTTCAAGGTCCCTCTGAAACAAATCCAAGTCCTGAGTTATCCTTTTGCCCAAGCAAGCCACTTACAAGAGCAAGATGATCTCACGAACTCCAAAAAACAACGCTTTTATCTTGAGAAAAATCAAATTCTAAGTACTTAGAACGTTTCTCTAAAAAATGAGTGTTTAAGAAAAAATCAGCGCTTCAGAACTTCTGGACCCATTCCAGATAAAAACAGTCAGAAGTTGCAAGCTTGGCTCAGCGTGGTCAGAAGTTGGCTTTTCAGCAGCTACATCAGTTCAATCAGAAGTTGTAAACGTGGTTCAGTATGTAAGCCTCAAACAGAACATGCCCCTTCAGCAGTTACACAAGCTCAGTCAGAATTTGCTAAAGGAATGCAAGAGAAGCAGGGAAGTCTGAAGGCTCCTTCAGAACATGCTAAAATCAGAAGATGAAAGGTCAGAAGAGTGGGTGTTACACTGATACAGAATTTCTAAGCCCAGGAGGTCCAAAAGTAAATCCAAGGAACGTATCAGAAAATCAGGAGAATCTCCAGAGCTTACTAAGACAACAGGAAGCCAAGGCCAGAGCATGGTTTACGCTGCTGATTCAACGTTGGTTTCCATTACCAGAATATTGATGTTGATAGGTCTTATCACCATTTAATGCCCATTAATGCTCCCAACCACTCCTGAACATTCACGTGTGGCTTGGAAAATGCTTTTATGCAGATTCTGGCATGGGTCTACGCGCCACCGCCCACTTCAGAGGTCACTTCTCCCCAATCTACGCCTGCTGCTGCAGCCTAGGCTGAAAGCTATCTGTTATCATAACTTTCCAGGAATTTCTGTCAAAGAACAAATTCAAACTCTATTGGCGCTTTAATGTTCAAGGCATCCACAAGAACTTTGCCAATAAATAGAGAGTCTTCACCACTGCAAAAGGCGTTCAAGAAAAGAAATAGAAAAATTGCTAAGTGAGAAACAGAACTCTTAGCAACATAGCGTTCTGAAACTCTGCCAAAATCTCCAGTTTTGTTTCATAACTTTGAGTTTCTCACCTTCAAACTTCATCAAATATCCAGTTTTCTCTGTGAACCAAAAACACCCCTTCCAAACTTCTGACCCTACATACGTATACGCCTTTACCAGCCCTTTCAAAGAAAATATGTCCAGAACACCACCAGAGCCAAAAGCTAACTTTCACCCACAAACTTTTCCAACAGTCAGGTAAGCACCTGCTGACCCTCATCACGCTGTTAAGCATCATCAGCTGTGCATATTCAAATAAACATAATGTAAATATCATGTTGTTGCTGTTTATGTTCTGAGGATTTTCATACCTCAGAACGTTCTGAGCCAGTATAGGACTTGCCTGTGACCTTGTTGGTTCTGACCTCTGAAACATTTTTGTATTTGCTGGATCTGTTCTAAATATGTTTCCTGTTTTGTGGAGTAACAACAGAATTGCAGATGTTCTGGTTAGTACAGGAAAAAGCCAAGTGCTGACTTTGACGTTAGCACATCTGAAGCCTGTTTTGCTGTCAATGATATCAGAACCTCTGAGAGTTACAGCCTTGTCAGCAGAATCAGAACTTCTGGTTTCTCCACTAACAAACTTCTGTCTTGCAGCGCAGGGGAATCAGAACTTATGATTTCCCCACTAACAAGGTTCTGTTTTGCAGGTGCCAGAGTCAGAAGTTCTGACTCATACAGTTTAACCAAGGGGTTGATCATCTGGCAGCGGATCTGAGTCAGAACTTCTGATGACCTCCCAGCAGCGCGCGGGCTCCCTCTCTCTCTCTATATATATATATATATCTTGTTTTTTGCTATTTTCTTTTTTGTCTATTTTTCTCGTTGAACCCCCCATGTACAAATGTGTATCCCCCTCCCCTAATTGTCGTAATAGCGTAGGATTTTATATTTCTGCTTCTTATTGCTAGTAATTAGGACATGTATGGCAAGATAAAATCAATGAAATAGAAAAACCTAATTCAAAGAAAAAAAAACTCTTGTATGCAATAAAACACACTTGCACACTAACACCCCTAGGGTTACATCCACTTGTTGCCTTTCAAAATTAGGCCATATTGCATGTTAGGTCTCTTTGGGCAAAGCAATACAAATCAATTGATCATAGTCCCTCGATGACGCTTTCGAAAAGTTGCCTAAAAAATGATCAAGTCCCTTTCAAGGAAAAGTTGTCCAAAGATACTTAGCACTATTGCAATTATGGTCTAAACGATGACCCGCGCCCGTCCCTTTCACATCCTAACACAAGATTGCCCACCAAATTCAATGGTGGAACAAAATTGTTAAAAGGGTTAAAACATAACAAAAATCTTTGAGAACTTTAGGGTAGATAGCTCTTAAGTGCTTGTCAACTTGCAAAACAAAAACACTTGCCTATTTTTTCAAACCACACTTCACAAACACTTTCAAAACAAACTTTCAAAAACCTTGAAACATCTTTTTTCAAAAAGACAAACACCTTTTGTAAAACATTCGAGTAAAGAATTGTTACAAGGGTAGCCTAGACAAGGCATCTTTTTTAAAACATTTTCAAAGCCACGCACAAAGCACCATTTCAAACAATTGAAAACCAAGGCAAGTTGATCTAAGCAAGTACCTAAGAGCCCATGGATAACCATGGATAGAAAGGGTGCTAATACCTTCCCTTTCTATAATCTACTCCCCGAACCCAAGAAAAATCTCAAAGGTTTTTGCTGTGCTTTTTGAACCTTTCCTTAGGATAAAATAAAAAGTCGGTGGCGACTCTTGCTCAACCGAAACATTTGCGAAAACAAACGCAAAACCATAGTCAGTTCTCCCACCGTATCACAGAACTGTCGACTCTGCTGGGGATAATTTTAAAAGTGGAGTAACCTTAGGGCTTAGATCACCCTCTTGCATGACTAATTGTTTGAATTTATTGCTTTATATCTTGGCTCTATTGTTTGGGTTTGCAATCCTACACCCGGATTTTGGGAAACATTTCATAGATAGCAATACGTTGTGGAAACTGTGCGGGGTATACCGACACGGTCAAAGCAATAGCTATATTAGTGCGACATATTTGTGAGTACCGGTAACCCTTGAGTTCAATCAAGGAGAGTACGGGGCCGCTGAGTGATGTCACTAAGCACTAATGACCTAGAACCTTACTTGACCATCTTGGCCTTTTATTAGGGGTAGTGAGATGACCGGCTTTGGTGCAGTCCGAAGTTGGTAGATACTCGATACTACACTCATTGAGGGTTGTTTTCTTGGAATATTTTGGTCGCTAGTTAAGTGGCTAAACCAAAACAATGAACAATGAAAACAATCCAATGATATTGAGCTCCTTAGAACCCGGTTACTATTTATAGGACAGGTTTTTAAGCCAACTACACTCAAGAGGGTACTTACCTATGAAACCCCATGCAAGCCTGAAACTAGGGTTTGGTGTGAATTGCT
This sequence comes from Vicia faba, assembly GCA_948472305.1. NCBI lineage: Eukaryota > Viridiplantae > Streptophyta > Magnoliopsida > Fabales > Fabaceae > Vicia > Vicia faba. Next base: position 1,233,793,726 of record OX451738.1, read on the forward strand.
TGTACATATGTTTTGTGCATACATCATAAACATCATAAAGCATCATATGCATTCACTAACCATTTCAAGGGTTTGGATCTTCATCTTTGTTCTTGTTTTGTAGGTCATGGAAATTCCTCGCAGAAAAACCATCCAAGTCAACCTTGTGAGAGTCTCTCCTCAACTCAAGGAGCTCGCCTCAAGAATTCCGGAAAACTCATCCTTCAGTGAAAGACATGGTAGACTGCTCAGCTTAGTCAACACCAACATTGAAGAAGACATGATGAAAGTGCTATTCCAGTTCTTTGACCCCCTTCACCACTGTTTTACTTTCCCTGATTACCAGTTGGTGCCCACTTTGGAGGAGTTTTCTCAACTCCTGAGAATTCCTATCCTTAATCAACTACCCTTCAACGGTACGGAAAAGGAACCAAAGCCGGAAGATGTTGCTCGAGCATTACATCTACAACCATCCGACTTCAAGGGGCATTGGGAAACCAGAAGCGGCGTCAAAGGATTCTTAGCAAAATTCTTGTTTGAGAAAGCACAAGAATGTTGGAATTCATTGGACCTTCAAGCCTTTGAAGAAATTGTGGCACTCCTTATCTATGGATTGGTCTTGTTCCCAAATTCTGACCAATTGGTAGATGTCAACGCCGTCAAAATCTTCTTGTCCATAAATCCAATACCAACATTGCTTGGGGACATTCTTCACTCATTTTACACACGAACAATGAGAAAGAGGGGTGTTTTCATGTGCTGTACTCCTCTCCTTGCAAGGTGGTTTATTTCACACCTTCCACAATCTGTCTTGAAGAATGACCAAGGCTCAAGGTGGTCCCAACGGTTGATGACTCTTACTCACTCTGATGTACATTGGTGTTCTCGGTCCAGAGAAAATGTCATCATCATCGATCGTTGTGGAGAGTTTCCCAATGTTCCTTTACTTGGAATCAGAGGAGGTATCACCTAAAACTCTTGCCTAGCTTTGAGGCAATTTGGATATGCACGGAGGGATGACCCTCATGACATGTTGATTCCTGACCTAGTTTTTGACTTCGAAAACGATGCGCAAGGACTTCGCCAAAGATTCATCAGAGCTTGGGGAAGACCCAACAAGGTTGATAGCAAGACTCTGGGACACAAGAACTCCATCCCCCTTGAGCCTTATCTCAAGTGGGTACGAGCCCGAGCCCAAAGTCTGATGATGCCTTATCCTCATGTACTCCCTGTGATTAAAGAGCCCGTCAGTGAAGGAGAGGTTCCCTACACCATCCTACATCCTGACATGCCTACATCGTGGGAGGAAATGCAGAAAAGTTGGATTCAGCTCAAGGAAGAACGGAATACCTTTGAAGCTAGCTTCTACGCCAGTGAGAAGAAGGTTCTAGAGCTTACCCGCCGACTCCATGAGCAAGAGGCCCTCAACACCTACATTGCGCCAAAGAGGATGCGCAATGTCTTTTTACCTTAAGAAGTTTTTGTAATATTTGGCCCATGGGGGCATTTATGTACTAACAAATTTCTTCTTATTAATATGACGTGCGTTCTTCTTTGTCTGAAACAATTTTGAATGTCCTAAATCCTTGAATGCATTGCATACATAAGCATACCATTCATCATGTGCATAAGCAGGTCTCACTCCAGGTTTCCTTATCTGTCTGCTGTTTATGTCAGTAGGATGGATCTCGAGCAAACAGTCAAAGACCTACAAGCTCAAAATGCACAGTTTCAGCAACTCCTGATGACCTTGGCTAAGGGTCAGGAGGATATCAAGACTCAATTGGGGAACAAAGACCCAGTGAAAAAGAAGAAAAAGAGACTCGGGGTGGCTACTTTAGGGAGAAGATTTGACGGGGAAGCTTGGAGAGTGTTTGAATTTCCTCCTACTTCTGATGAAGGAACCAGCAAAGGAGGTGGGGCTGCGGTACCTTCCGAGTCTGATGCGGAAGAGGAGGAGGTCGAAGAGGATGAATATTACTCTGATCAGCAATATCCTCCAGCTGATGACAAATACAAAGGGCTAGAAGACAGATTGGCCGCCATGGAATTACAAAGAGTACCGGGTTTGGATTTTGAAAACTTGGGTTTGGTTGCCGGGATTGTGATTCCCCCAAAATTCAAAGTACTAGTGTTTGTGAGGTATGATGGGCTGTCTTGTCCAAAAATGCATCTCAGATCCTACGTGAGAAAGATTCAACCCTATACGGCAGATAAAAATCTTTGGATTCATTTCTTTCAAGACAGTCTTTCTGGAGCTCAATTGGAGTGGTTTTATCAGCTAGAGGGAACCAGCGTCCGCAATTGGGAAGACTTGGCCACCGCTTTTTACAAACAATATCAGTACAATTTTGACCTTGCCCCTACTCGTAACCAACTTCAGGGTATGTCATTGGGAACAGGCGAAGGATTCAAAGAATATGCACAAAAATGGAGGGATTTGGCTGACAGGGTGCAGCCTCCTTTAACCGACCGTGAACTTGTTGATATGTTTTTAGGGACCCTATCTGGGCCATTTTTCAATCATCTGATTGGTAACTCTTCCGCGGGGTTTACCGATTTGATCTTAACGGGCGAAAGAATAGAAGCTGGCATCAAGTCAGGAAAGATTCAAAAGGGTGTTGCTGCAAGTGTTGAGAAGAAACCTTTTAAGAAGGAGACAACTGTGGTATATTCTCAGAGAAGAGCAGGGAAGATGGAACGCCGGCCAACTGTGGGGGCCGTAATGATTCAAAATAATCCAAACGAGCAACCTCGCTACAACCAGTCCAGACCAAATCAACAACGGGTGGAACGACCACAACGGTAGTTCACCCGCATTAATATGACTCCAGCGCAAGTGCTTCCCCATCTATTGAAGTTGAATCTCGCCACCATCAAAGAGGCACCAAAGAATGTGAATACGTCCTCTCCGCATTATCATCCTAATGCTAAATGCGCCTACCATTCTGACAGTGTCGGGCACGACACCAATGATTGTTGGGCACTCAAGCATAAAATCCAAGACCTGATAGAGGCGAAGGAGGTGGAGTTTGACACTCCGGAGAAGCCTAATGTGATATCTGCACCCATGCCGAAGCACGACCGAAATGTCAATGCCATTGAAGAAGATTTGTATGTTGCTGATGTCAGTGATCTGATAACTCCATTGCTAACCATTAAGTTGAATCTGTTAAGGGCCGGGATCTTCCCGGGATGTAAAGAAGACTGCTATTGTTGTTACTCTCTGTCGTTTAATTGTCCGTTACTGAAGAAAGGCATCCAAGGCCTTATGGATAATCGACAAATTTTGTTTGAAAAAGTTTTTGCTGTCCCAACTCATATTGAAGATGTCTCAATCATAACCATTCACGCCAATCTTTCCAAGGCCGTCAAAAAGCTTGTTAAGATTACACCAGCTACGAAATCTGTTCCTTTGAAGATAACAATGCCAGGGCCTGTCCCCTATGTTTCTGAGAAGTCCATACCATGGAACTATGGCGGTGACGTTTACTACCATGGTATCAAACAAATCGAAATAACTGAAGAAGGTTCGGATGATGAAGAAGCCAACATTAGTAACATTGCGGGCACTAGCAAAATCACCAGGAGCGGGAGAATATTTTCTCCAGAGATTGCCCCTCCAAGAGCAATCTTTGGACCCTCATCAGCTGACCAAGTCATCCCTGCACCAATAAAACTTTCTACTAGAACTCCTTTGGTTGAAGACGTTGTTGTTCCTAGTACTGTCCCTCCTACCACTGCTGATAAAGGTAAGGGAATCCAAGATGAGCTCGTCAGGACGAGGGCTCAACCCTTGGTCATCCCGGAGACCTCCAAGAAGGAAATGGATGAGATTTTGAGGATAATCAAAAGGAGTGATTACGATGTGGTAGAACAGCTGGGGCAAACCCCCTCAAAAATCTACATGCTGTCACAGCTACTTTGCTCAGAAGTGCACGCTAAAGCCCTGATAAAATTCCTGAAGGCAGCCCATGTGCCCCAGGAGACCTCTGCAGATCAATTTCAAAATTGCGTGGCTAGCCTGACTGCGGACAATGGATTAGGTTTCTCTGATGCCGACCTAACTCCTAAAGGTAGAAACCACAATGATGCTTTGCATATTTCAGTTGAGTGTCGAGGAACTACTCTCGCACATGTTTTGATCGACACTGGTTCGTCGCTGAATGTTTTGCCTAAGAAGGCCTTGGACCGACTAGATTGTGAAGGGTTGGAATTGAAGCCAAGTGATATTGTTGTCAGAGCTTTCGATGGTTCGAAGAGAATGGTCCATGGAGAGGTTGAAATTCCCATCAAAATAGGCACTGAGGTGTTTAAATCTACTTTCTATGTGATGGACATCCGTCCATCATACTCTTGCTTGCTGGGTAGACCTTGGATACACCATGCTGGGGCAGTCACTTCCTCCTTACATCAGATGTTGAAGTATCCTGTCAAGGGAAAGATCATTACTGTCCATGGTGAAGAGGAGTACATGATTAGCCACTTGAATTCTTTCCGGTACGTGGAGGTAGAAGGGGAGTTCATTGAAACACCTTTTCAGCATTTCGAAGGAGTCCTTCCTGAAATAGCAGTAGCAAAGTTGGCAGCTGAGACACCGAGGCAGATGGCCAGGATGGCATCTCTGGAAGACGCAAGGGCCGCAATAAAGGAAGGGAAGAATTCAGCATGGGGGCAGTTTCCTGATATTCCACATAAGACAGACAAATTTGGATTAGGGTTCACAGCCGCTGGCCAGAAAGTTATGCGCCGTTCGAAGATTGAAAGAGCGCCAGTCAAAATTTCTCCCTACGGAATCAACGCCTTGGAAGATGAAGACAAAGAGAGCAACATCGAAGAGTGGATTTACCCAACTGTCAAAGGAGGATTGAGCAACTGGGAGGCAAAAGACTTTGTCCCCATCACTTTTATTCATCAGTAATTTATCTGTTAAACATTTCCTATTTGGTCTGTAATATTTATTTTCAAACAATCCGTACACTATCTTTTCACCTCATGTCTTGCCCGGGGCATGTAGGTCCATTTGTAAGGGTTTTGATTATCTTTCATATCCATATGCCATGTTTAATGATTCATTGGACGTTTTTCATTTGATAAACTGCTTGTGTTCATTTTCTTTCCTTTTGCATTTTTTGTTTAAGGATGGCTATCCCTTACACACACCCACACTCACAAATGCAGGTACCCATCCACTCCGGATTCCATGGGTGACAATTCTGCTATATCCTTCAATAACTCTGAAGATCTGGTCAATCAAGCCGAGTATGAAGATGACGAAGGTTGTGAAGTATCAGGGGAACTAGCCAGACTTCTACAACAAGAGGAAAGGGCCATCTTACCGCATGAAGAGTCATTGGAAACTATCAACTTGGGAACCGAGGAAGACCGGAAGGAAGTGTAAGTGGGTGCCAATCTGGAACCAAATATCAAGGAACGCCTGATACAATTGTTGAATGAGCATGTTGAAATCTTCACTTGGTCTTATGAAGATATGCCGGGTTTAGACACAGACATCGTGGTTCACCGTCTCCCCACAAGAGAGGATTGTCCACCGATCAAGCAAAAAGTCCACCGAATGAGGCCTGACATGTCTGAAAAGATCAAGGCAGAAGTAATGAAACAATTCGACGCTGGCTTCCTGGCTGTTACGTCCTATCCTCAATGGGTCGCTAACATCGTTCCAGTACCTAAGAAAGATGGCAAAGTCAGGATGTGTGTGGACTACCGGGATTTGAATAGGGCCAACCCCAAAGATGATTTTCCACTTCCACACATTGACATTTTAATCGACAATACAGCTCAGCACAAAGTGTTTTCCTTCATGGATGGATTCTCGGGCTACAATCAAATCAAAATGGCCCCCGAGGACATGGAAAAAACAACTTTTGTCACACAATGGGGCACTTTCTGTTACAAGGTAATGCCGTTCGGGCTGAAGAACGCGGGGGCAACTTATCAACGCGCCATGGTAGCTTTATTTCATGATATGATACATCATGAGATTGAAGTTTACGTAGACGATATGATAGCTCGGTCACAAACAGAGGAAGAGCACCTTGAACATCTAGAAAAGCTGTTTGCCAGGTTGAAAGAATACAAACTCAGGCTGAATCCAAGCAAGTGCACTTTTGGAATTAGGTCTGGTAAACTTCTGGGATTCATTGTAAGCAACAAAGGCATTGAAGTCAATCCAGCAAAAGTAAAGGCAATACAAGAAATGCCTGCTCCCCGTACTGAAAAGGAGGTTAGAGGATTCTTGGGGCGCTTGAATTATATTGCCAGATTCATCTCTCATCTGACTTCTACCTGCGAGCCCATTTTCAAACTCTTGAAGAAAGATCAGGTAATCGAATGGAACGATGATTGCCAAGCTGCTTTTGATAAGATCAAGGAGTATTTTCTAGAACCTCCTATTCTGATGCCACCCGTCGAAGGAAGACCATTGATCATGTATCGGACCGTTTTGGATAACTCAATGGGGTGTGTTTTGGGCCAGCATGACGAGTCTGGTCGAAAAGAGCATGCTATTTATTACCTTAGCAAAAAGTTTACCGACTGTGAGACTCGCTACTCACTGCTTGAGAAAACTTGTTGCGCTTTGGTATGGGTTGCTCGCCGACTAAGACAGTATATGTTGACTCATACTACCTTGTTGATTTCCAAAATGGATCCTATCAAGTATATCTTCGAAAAGCCCGCTTTATCTGGAAGGATAGCCAGATGGAAAATGATCCTAACTGAGTATGACATTCAGTACACCACCCAAAAAGCTATAAAAGGGAGTGTACTAGCTGACCATCTGGCTCATCAAGCTATCGAAGACTATCAACCCATGCGATTTGACTTCCCAGACGAGGACATCATGAATTTGGACAACATTGAAGGTGACGGACCGTATGACGGACCCGAAAAGGGATCCCGATGGACCCTGTACTTTGATGGTGCTTCAAATGCACTTGGAAATGGTATTGGCGCAGTACTCATTTCTCCAGAAGGCTGTCACACACCTTTCACGGCCCGACTTTGCTTCAGTTGCACAAACAACATGGCTGAGTATGAAGCTTGCATCTTTGGTCTCAAGGCTGCCATAGACTTGGGGATCAAATCTTTGATCGTATTTGGGGACTCGGCTTTGGTTATCAGTCAAATCAAAGGAGAGTGGGATACCAAGCATCCTAATCTTATCCCATACAAAGAACATGTATCGACGTTGTTGCCTCATTTCGAGCAAATTACCTTCGAGCATTTCCCGCGAGAAGAGAATCAGCTAGCAGATGCTCTAGCCACAATGTCCTCCATGTTTAAACTCAACTGGGATAAGGAGGCTCCCCAAATCACCATCAAGCGAATGGATGAACCTGCGCATTGTCATGAGATTAATACCGAAGAAGTAGTGGAACAAACTTGGTTCCATGAAATCAAAAGGTATCTCGAGACTAGAGATTATCCCGAAGGAGCTTCCGTAAATGACAAGAAGTTCTTAAGGAAATTCGCCGCTAAATTCTTCCTGAGCAACGACATCCTTTACAAACGAAGCCATGATTGTGTATTACTCCGATGCGTAGACAAAGCTGAAGCAGAGTTGATTATGACTGATATACACAGCGGCACATTTGGCACTCACTTGAGCGGGCATACAATGGCTAAGAAGATCCTAAGGGCAGGCTATTACTGGTCTACCATGAAAGCTGACTGCCATCAACATTCCCGTACTTGCCACAAATGCCAAGTTTATGCTGATAAAGTTCATATCCCTCCGGTTCCCCTCAACGTTCTGACTGCTCCGTGGCCCTTTGCAATGTGGGGCATTGATATGATTGGAGAGATCAAGCCCACGGCTTCCAACGGACATCGCTTTATCCTGGTTGCCATTGACTGTTTCACCAAATGGGTCGAAGCAGCTTCCTTCGCCTCTGTTACTAAAAATGTGGTTGCCCGCTTTATCAAGCAAAATCTCATATGTCGGTATGGTGTTCCGGACAGGATCATCACAGACAACGGTACAAATCTAAATAACACGATGATCACCGCATTGTGCGAACAGTTCAAGATTTATCATCACAATTCATCTCCCTATCGGCCGAAGATGAACGGTGCTGTTGAAGCTGCAAACAAAAACATTAAGAAGATCATTCAGAAAATGACGGTCACTTACAAAGACTGGCATGAGATGTTACCGTTTGCTCTGCATGGATACCGTACGACGACACATACTTCAACTGGGGCAACCCCATTTTCTTTGGTTTATGGCATGGAAGCTGTTTTGCCTATGGAAGTCCAGATTCCTTCTCTAAGGATTATGAAGGATGCAGGTTTGAATGAAGATGATTGGATGCAGACCCGACTTGATCAACTCAATCTGATCGACGAAAAGCGACTCACTACTATATGCCATGGTCAAGCGTATCAAAAAAGGATGATCAAGGCCTTCAATAAGAAAGTCAGACGTCAAGTGTATCAAGTTGGAGATCTCGTAATCAAGCGGATTATCTTACCGCAAAGTGATCCCAGGGGCAAATGGACTCCTACATATGAAGGACCATTTGTGATCAAGAGCATATTTTCTGGTGGTGCAATGATTCTGACCACCATGGACGGCGACGATTTTCCGCACCCTGCGAACGCAGACATAGTCAAAAGATACTACGCATAAAATAACCCGACAAGTCAAAAACCCGAAAGGGCGGCTTGGGCAAAAATGGGCATCCCGATGAACCGAAAACCCGAAAGGGCGGTTCAGGCAAAAATTAGGGATAAAAACGAAAAAATCTATACACCCGACAAGTCGAAAACCCGATAGGGCGGCTTGGGCAAAAAGGGGTTTCCCGGTGGATCGAAAACCCGAAAGGGCGATTCAGGCAAAAGTTAGGGAATTAAAGCGTATGACTATGTCTCGTCGGATCACTTCAAAGACAATCTCTTCATCAACCAGTTCCAGGCTTCTGATCAATCCAGTCATCGGCAAACGAAGCATTGAATGGACAGATATTCAGAGTTGTGAAAGCTATAGCGGAATGGAATCCCATGGAATTATTTCACATAGCCATCCTTTATTTTATATAAAATCTTTCAATATTTACGACAAAATCCTCTTACTAGGATGATTGTCTCCTTTGTATAAATATACTCATAGAAAGTCAGTACAAATACTTTTCCCAGAAATTTGTGTCTTTTCCTTTCACTTTTTCTCTTGCACTATCTGTTTTATTTTGAGAAACGTCCAATGTTTTGTTAAATAGGCATATGCATTTGAACATGATCATTTACTTATGAATCAAGAAAGAGGATTACTGATAGGTTGAAGATGCAGTTGAATATCCTGATACCCTTTCAAAGGAAGCCCCCAGGAGATTTGGAATCCATATCCCCAGCAAGGCTTGAAGCTTATCCCCAGTAGATTCTGGAGGCTTATCCCCTGCAGAGTACGGACGTCTCACCCGAGTTTTATTAAAAAATGTTCCTCACAAGGGCTTATAACTGGGTTATCCTCAGCTTAGTGCCACGGAAGATCGCACTCGCCAAATTTATTCCTATCCCCAGCGGAGTTCATCAAAATTCCCCAGCATAACTTACCAATACAATCCCCAGCCAGAGAATCCTCCAGAATTCAATTCCCCTCAGAGTTTAAGTTTCAGTATCCCCGTTGAGCTAAGGCTTCAAAGTTATCAATCCCCAGCGGAGCCAGACTAATGAACCTTCTCCCCATGGAGTTTTGGGAGGGCAAATTTTGAGTTCTCCAGTGAAGTCGCCAGAAATGCTTCCCGCCAAACTGAAGATTCTCAGTCTTGCATCCCCAACATAAGTCTATTGGATCGAAGCTCTCCAGTAGAAGTCATCAGGAACTCTCTTCCCCAGCAGCCGCCAAGGAATTATTCTTCCCGGCAGCAGTCAAGATGCTTTTATCTTTAGCCATCTCGGATTCATCTATCCTTTGCAAGACAACCCTCCAGCTTACATGCACGTCCATTTACATTCATATCATATAACATACATTGCATCATGCATCATGACATTGCATATAACTAACCCTTTACCTTTTCAGGTAAGATCAGTCGACAGACAAAAATCATTATCTCCCGAAATTCTTTCCAGGAATATTTCAGATCTGACCCAGACATGGAAACATTCTAATGCTTATTCCAGATTTATCCAGATGCAGTTCTACGCGAGCTCATCATCAGGGAACCCTATGCCGGTTCTTTATTCAAAACTTCAAGATTTCTGAAAACAGTTCACGGGTTCTCCAAGTAACGGATGTTAACCTAGCACTTGTTCAGATTCTTCTCCAGACTTCTGAAAACAGTTTATGGATTCTTCCCAACAACGGATGTTAATCTATCGCTTGTTCAGATGCAACTTTTGAAAACAGTTTACGGACGCTTCCCAACAACGGATGCTGCTCTATTGCTTATTCAACTTCAAGATTTCTGAAAACAGTTCACGGGTTCTCCAAGTAACGGATGTTAACCTAGCGCTTGTTCAGATTCTTCTCCAGACTTATGAAAACAGTTTATGGATTCTTCCCAACAACGGATGCTAATCTACCAACTTGTTCAGATGCAACTTTTGAAAACAGTTTACGGACGCTTCCCAACAACGTATGCTGCTCTATTGCTTATTCAACCTCAAGACTTCTGAAAACAATTTATGGATTCTTCCCAACAACGGATGTTAATCTATCGCTTGTTCAGATGCAACTTCTGAAAACAGTTTATGGATTCTTCCCAACAACGGATGCTAATCTACCAACTTGTTCAGATGCAACTTTTGAAAACAGTTTACGGACGCTTCCCAACAACGGATGCTGCTCTATTGCTTATTCAACCTCAAGACTTCTGAAAACAGTTTATGGATTCTTCCCAACAACGAATGTTAATCTATCGCTTGTTCAGATGCAACTTCTGAAAACAGTTTATGGATTCTTCCCAACAACGGATGTTAATCTATCGCTTGTTCAGATGCAACTTTTGAAAACAGCTTACGGACGCTTCCCAACAACGGATGTCGATCTATTGCTTATTCAAGTCCCAGTCCAGAGATGGTTCAAAAACATGGACACCTTTCTGATCTTCATTCCAGATGGCATCTTTAAGCCCATCCCCAACGAGATTCTGTCACCCTTCCAGATGGCATCTTTAAGCCCATTTCCAAATGGCATCTGATGGCATCTTTAAGCCCATCTCCAAATGGCATCTTTAAGCCCATTTCCGCATCCATTGCTTTGACGAGTGCAAATTTAAAGGCACTCTAGTGTCCAATCTCCTTTTACCTTCGAGTCACGAAAGGCAAGATTGCCAATCTAACTCTTCAGGTTCAAGAAGATTGAACAGGGGCAACTGTTGTACCCCAAAATTTGCCCTCCCTTTCTTCAGGAAACCATCTTGGATTTTCAAGGTCCCTCTGAAACAAATCCAAGTCCTGAGTTATCCTTTTGCCCAAGCAAGCCACTTACAAGATCAAGATGATCTCACGAACTCCAAAAAACAACGCTTTTATCTTGAGAAAAATCAAATTCTAAGTATTAGAACGTTTCTCTAAAAAATGAGTGTTTAAGAAAAAATCAGCGCTTCAGAACTTCTGGACCCATTCCAGATAAAAACAGTCAGAAGTTGCAAGCTTGGCTCAGCATGGTCAGAAGTTGGCTTTTCAGCAGCTACATCAGTTCAATCAGAAGTTGTAAACGTGGTTCAGTATGTAAGCCTCAAACAGAACATGCCCCTTCAGCAGTTACACAAGCTTAGTCAGAATTTGCTAAAGGAATGCAAGAGAAGCAGGGAAGTTTGAAGGCTCCTTCAGAACATGCTAAAATCAGAAGATGAAAGGTCAGAAGAGTGGGTGTTACACTGATACAGAATCTCTAAGCCCAAGAGGTGTTTACCTTGGTTATTGGTAAACAACCGCTGATCCTCCAAATGGTTACTTATTTGGTTACTCGCAGGATCGATCAGATTGATCCTAGGACATAGGTTGATTTTGAAGTTTTGATTAAATTGGATATTGGTTAAATGACAATAAAATAAGAGGCTTTAAGTAAATTGCATGAAGAAAGGACTTGGTAAAATAAATAAGGCTTTAAATGAAAGGGTTCGACAGGAAAGTAAAGAAGAAAGCAAGTAAATTTCTGGAAAAGTAAATGACTTTGATTAATAAAGTTGGTGTTTCACACATACATTTCTCAACAATTCTTTCTCACACGCTGGGTACTCGAATCTATATGAGTGACTTTGTATAGAATTGTGAACACACGCGAGAAACTACATGACTACTACTATTTATACTAAAACATCCTAAGTAACCGTCGGGCAGTTACACTGCTTCGAGATGATTCCACTTGGCACGTTCTCAACGTTCGACGCTCCAGATCTTTGCACGTTGCACTTGGTAACCGCTGGAAACCGTTTTCCCTCCAAACGCTTGAATTTCAAACTGTTCCACTCTGAACCATCGAACACCTTCGTCGAGAAGAATCTTCGACGAGAAACACCTTCGACGTTGAAGGCAACCAACTTCTTCCTTGGAAGAAATCTTCTAAGTACCTTGCCATCTTTCGATGGGCATTTCGACGGACCTAGCTGGTCGAAAACACCCTTCAGCTTTAATGGCTGACATTAATGAAACAAGGGTGTCGAATTTAGGAGCCAACAAATTGTCCCCCAAGAATGCCTTATTTCGACTCTGAAAGAAAAAGGCATTCTTTGAAACGCCATTCGACACCTGTCTTTCCACGCTTAGTCACAAATTAAATTGTGCACTTTTTGTTGTCTTCTACCAACCACTGGAAATCCCAAGAAAAACCATCATTTATCCGTACCTAAGACGTCACCTCAGTACGGCGTGCAGTGCCAAACGTCATTTCAGAATTTTTCATTATGACAATTCCCAAAAAACGAGGACGCACGCTGCGCCTCTCCATTTCTGCAGAACGACTAAAACAACAGGGGGATGCCACGTGTCCCACTATCTCCTGCAACATTAAATGGCATTTAATGTCCTCGGTTTTGGGGATTTTCCCCCACTACTATAAATAGCAGTAAGTACCCACTGTGGGACTTTTTACGCTATCTAGCTTTCAGACTTCTCCATTTTCATACAAACTTGTCAACTTTGCAAACCCTTTTTTCTTCACTTCGTCTTCATCCTCACCATTAACAATGGCATCTGGTCCCTCCAATGCTCCTAGCGCCACTGTACCATCTGGAAACGTCAAACCTAAGGTTTTCGTCACCGCTCCAGTAGTAACTTCCACGGGCCAACGAAGGGTCCCTGAACCCTTGGACATTGCTGTACGCGATGCTTACTCACACCACCTTATGATCCCGGTTGGATATTCCAACCAGATCTTTGCTATGTCTGGCCCCTTGTATCCAAGTATTGTTGAGGCCATGAAGATCAAGAGTTATTTTCCGGTAGTTGAGAGACTCAAACCGGTTGCATGCGCCAAGAAAGATGCAGAGGATAATGAAGACCCTGCTAAAGAAAAAATCGACCTCCGTTTCTTCAACAAAGGTGTTAGGGCTTTCAGGTCTGGCCCTAGCCTTACTCCTGATTACGTTGCTTGGCTAGAAAAAATGGAGAAACGCTAAGCTTCGACCTGGAAAGATATGGGAATTTTCGACCTGGTTATGCTGTCGAAGACAGGTCTGAACTATTCTCCAGAGATGTTGATAGCTTCTCTGCTCTTCTGGGACTACTCCCACTTCACTTTCCATCTTCCCTGTGGGATGCTGACTCCTACACTCTTCGATGTGGCTGCTATCACTGGCCTTCGACCCACCGGAGATTACTTCGATCCAGAGGAGATGTCAGAGGATCAAATTGGGTTCTCCGCCACAAAACCAACCTACACCACCTTCATCAATCACTACCACGACAGGTCGACAGATGCTGTGTCGGATGTCGAACACATTGCGTTTCTAGCTTTATGGCTGACACGCTTTGTATTTTGCTCGAAGTCCTTACAGGTGACCAAGAAGATGGTCACTCTCGCCACTCAACTCCATCATGGCCAAAATATCTGTTTGGCAGAATTGATTTTGGCTAGCCTCTATGATTCGATCAGTAATGGGGCGACTCTCCTGAAGATTATCGAGAACAGGGCCAGTTTGCTGCTTGCTGGACCTTTTTGGCTGCTCCAACTGTGGCTCAATGCCACCTTCGAATCTTTCCTGCCTAAGAAGGTTCAAATAAATGAGCAGGCTCCAGAGATAGCGAACAGACGCGTCGAAGGAACCATACTGGCTCTGTTGACTCCAATGGAAGATGGGCTGGAGCTTCAGCAAACTTTCACCAACTTCGTTCTGATGTTTGCTCGAAGGAAAGAGTTTGCTTCGACTATGGCTCCGTTTGCTCGACGGAAGGTGGGCCCAGCGTGGTTCACAAGGCCACATCCTAGGACGTCGAGTGGTCCTCAAGTTGACGAACATACAACAATGTGGGAGGCGTTCCTCACACCAAGGATCATGCCTCTTCGATTCAGGAGCTCTAAGACTCACTTGAGTCTGATTGCATATCAACCAAACCTGGTGTCTCGCCAGTTTGGTATTATTCAAACCCTGCCTTCTCCAATTTTTCCAAGAGAGAAGTCTATGTTGTACTTCTGCAATGACTACACCGAAGAAGCTGCCACTAAACATATCGGAAGATATGCTGGTCGAACAGTTCTCTCGTTATTTGACTACCAGCTCAACTTTCTTTGCTCACCATCCTTCGAGGACTGGTGGAAAAGTTATTACGCTGAGGAGTTTTTCGACGAGAAGGACTTCGTGGATGAGCTTCAGAAATCTTTTGTCCTCGTCTTGGACAAAATAAAGAAATGTAAGTTCATCCTTTCGAATTACTTTGTCTTTCTCTTTCGACTGCTAGCCTGTTAACTATTTTATTTGCTTTCAGTTGTTCGAAAGCCTGCAGCCAAGAAGGCTGCAGAAGGCCAACAGGGAGGAGGCCCCTCAACAAAACCTCCACCGCCGGCGAAGACTATAGCGCCGGCGAAGACCACAACAAACCAACAGGGGGAAGGCCCTTCGAAAAAGCCTTCTGTATCGGTAACCAGACTTTCATTATTTTCTTCTGGCTTTTAATTTTTTGACTTTCGATGCGATTGCTAAATCGAATTCCCATTGGTTTTTTAGGCACCTTCGCCCAAGAAACGGCCAGCACTGACGGTCGAATCTGGGAGCGACGAAGAAGATGACTCTCCCCCTGCTCCTCTAAAAAGGCGAAAGCTGACGAAGGACGCTCCTGCTCCTGCTCCTGAGGGTCGAACAATTAGAATCAAGGTTGCTGGAAGAAAGCCCAGGCCACCTCCAGTGATCATTGAGGAGCCAACGGAGGAGGAATTAAACGTTCTTCTCAATAAGCCGGTCGAAAGCGACAATTCCAGCCCTGGGGCTGAAGCTAATTTACAGGTAATCTCTTAGACCTTTTTGTAACTTAGGTGTAGATACCTACATCCGACTATGTCTCTTTCGAATTTTGAAGATTCTTCTTCTTCTTTTTCAGGACACCACCGAAAGCTCACCGCCAAGGACTTCTGAAACATTGGAGTCTGCTGAACTCAGCAGGCCACAAGAAAAAGGCTTGGAGAATGACGAAGCCCATACTGAAATAAATGAGGCCAATGCTGAGACGGTAGAAAAACCAGTAGAAGATCCTCAAACGGAAGAACAACAGCCAAAAGAGGTTCAGGTGGTGGATCTGTCGGAAGAGAATCGTGACGAAGGGGACCACGGCAACGCTAGCGAAGAGGATCAAGGTGCCGCTGGCGAAGAGAACCAAGGTGACGCTGGCGAAGGGCACCATGATGACGCTGGTACTGTCGCAGTCCAAGTCGAAGGGAATCAAGTCGAGGCAACTGTCACTCCACAGCCTCAAACCCAAGACAATGCTGTTGCAAGGGCTGTTACCTCAACAAAGCACAGGTCGAAAGAGGACTTAGAACTCTTGAAGCAAACTGATCCTGTTAGCTATCTGAACGCCATCATCGAGAGCAAGAGTTCGTCTGATGCTAGTCAGGAGGTTCCTACCCTGTCGGGGAAGTCCACTGAAACTTCTCCTCTCGATGAAGCTTTGGCGAAGGTTAAGGCTCAGTTTTTCAAGAAGGACTTGATGAAAGCTTTGGAGGGGGACCCTACTGCTCCATCATACTTGAGGGATGTTTTGAATGCTGTCGACTTGTTAGCTGTAGCTCCAGAAGTTTCAGGCTTGATCATGGAGTTACACTCCATTATTGATCAAGTCTCAGCAGATTATAGGCGACAAAGGGGCTTTAATAGTCAGCTTGAGGTGTTATATGGCAAAAGCTCTTCTGCATGTACTGCTATTTCGGAGACAACTTCTCGAATTGCGGAGTTGTCGAAGCAAAAAGCATCTACACAGGAAGAAGTTGATGCCATCGATCGAGAGAATGCTTCCTTCAGGGCACAAATCGAAGAAATAGAGGCTAAGATAAATGCCAACACTAAGCGCAAGGAGGAACTTCTGTCGACCGTCCCTGACACCGAAAGTCAAACTGAAATCAAACAAGGCCTAGAATTTGCTGAGAAAGCCCAAGGCTTCGACGACCATATTGCCAAGCTTGTGCAGGCGAATGCCTGGTGCACCAAAAGATTGGAGCTGCAGCAAATCAAATACCTTCGACTCAAGGACTCTATTCCCTTTTGATTGATTCTGCTTCTTAACCATATTTTGTAATCTGTATTCGACAACATTGCCATCTTGGCTAAAATTATAAAAATTTTCCATTTTGGCTTTTTTTATGGTTAATTTAGTCTTGTTAT
Organism: Vicia faba; assembly: GCA_948472305.1. Classification (NCBI taxonomy): domain Eukaryota; kingdom Viridiplantae; phylum Streptophyta; class Magnoliopsida; order Fabales; family Fabaceae; genus Vicia; species Vicia faba. The sequence goes on from OX451738.1 coordinate 1,233,810,480, forward strand.
TTTATTTTTATCTCTTGGAGTGTAGGTTTGTATTTTTTCAAATATTTACCATTTACTCTCAAGAGCCTTTTATCTTCACCTAGCTCTTTGACTTCATAGGCTCCACCAGAAAAAGTCTGGATAACTCTGAATGGTCCTTCCCATTTGGGTGACCATTTTCCCATGCTTCGATCCCTTCGATCCATGGGAAGAATCACCTTCCAAACTAGTTCTTCAGGCGAAAATACCTTAGGTTTCACCTTTTTATTGTAAGAGTCTTCTACTCTTTTCTTCTGAAGCCTGAGTAGGTCAAGAGCACGCAATCTTTCTTCGTCTAAATCCACTAGTTCGTCTAACATCATATTCCAATAAATTTTAGAGGGAATATCATAATGTCTCTGAACCCTTGCAGATTGAAGACAAATTTCTGCTGGCAACACTGCATCATGGCCAAAAGTTAGCCTATATGGTGTTGTACCTGTGGCTTCTTTTGGGGACGTTCGACAAGCCCACAAAATTTGGTCTAACGTCTTATGCCAATTCTTTGGTTTCTTCCCAACATGCTTTTTTATCAAGCCAATCACCACTTTGTTTGCTGCTTCGACTTGACCATTTGCCTGTGCATAATAAGGCGTTGATGTTAGGAGTTTGAAACCTGTTTCTTGAGCGAATTCCCGCATCTTTCGACCAGTAAAAACTGATCCTTGATCAGTAGTTATAGTCTCAGGGATTCCATACCTAAAGATAATGTTCTTTTGAATAAATTCAATGACATTTTCTTGGTCTACATTGACTAAAGGGATAGCTTCGATCCACTTAGTAAAATAATCAATGCCTACCAGTATGTATTTCTGACTCTTTGATGATGCTGGTCGAATCTCTCCAATGAGGTCCAACGCCCATCCTCTAAAGGGCCAAGGCTTCACTATCGAGTGAAGTTCGCTTGCTGGTACATGTTGGATGCCTGTATGGACTTGACATTCTTGGCAACCTTTGGCGAACTCAACACAATCTTTCAGCATAGTGGGCCAGTACAGTCCTTGTCGAAACAACAACCATTTCATCTTATGGCCTGCTTGGTGAGCCCCACATGCTCCAGCATGCGTAGTCGAAAGGGCTATGTATGCTTCAGTTTCACTTAAACATTTTAGCAATACCCCTTCAGGCGTTTTCTTGAATAACTCATTACCCATGAGTACATAACTCAACACCCTGTACTTTGTTTTTCGTTCTGTCGAAGCTCCTGGATTTTGAAGATAATCCACAATGGGTTTCCTCCAATCTTGCTCTGACAAATTATCTATGAACGAAATTTCGAAGTTCCTTTGATCAGCATATCCTAGCCTTGTCGATTCCAAATCTGTTGGTGATAGACAAGTTGCTTTTATCTTTTCTCGAACTTCGATTGCTCTTTGTAATCTCGTTTTTGAAATCTTATACCCAGATGCAATCTGTGCCAAGTCGTTGGCTATTTGATTTTCGACTCTGGGTATGTGTCGAATATTGACCGTTTCAAAATTTTTCAATAAACGATTTGCTATCACAAAGTACATAATGAGATTCTCTCTTATGCATTTATATTCCTTTGTGACTTGCTTAATGACTAACTCTGAGTCTCCCATTATTTCGACTCGAGTTGCCCCCAATTCCAACAATATTTCAAGGCCAGTAATTAGAGCTTCATACTCAGCCTCATTGTTCGAACAAGAACCTGATATCTTGTACTTGAATGTTGTTGGAATTTTTTCAGGAGAAATGATCAAGACCCCTACTCCTGTTCCATCTTTATGGCTGGAACCATCGAAGTAGAATTTCCAAGGTTCTATCTCCACGTAATTAATATCCTCAACTTGAATTGAGTGGTCGACTATAAAGTCTGCAACCACTTGTCCTTTCACTGCCTTAAGAGGCATAAAGGTCAAGGAGTATTCAGTTAATGCTAATGCCCACTTGCCAATTCGACTATGCAAGATAGGTTTCGACAACATATACTTGAAAACATCAAAATGAGACGAAACATACACATCAACTGGTTTTATATATTGCTTGAGTTTTGTACAAGAGAAATACAGACATAGACACAATTTTTCAACTTCACTATATCTAGTTTCTGCATCGTTCAAAACTCTACTAAGATAGTAAATGGGTCTTTCGACTCCATTCTCATCTTCTTGGGCTAACATACTTCCCAAAGTTTTGTCGGATGCAGCTATGTACAATCTCATACTCCTATTGCTACAAGGAGGCACCAAAATAGGTGGCTTAGTGAGGTACCCTTTGATTTTGTCGAAGGCTTCTTGTTGCTCTTGCCCCCATTCAAACCCCTCTTTATTCAGTCGAAGTAAGGGTGAAAAGGCCTGAGCTTTCCCACTTAGGTTAGATATAAATCTCCTTAAGAAATTTATCTTGCCTAACAGAGATTGCAGTTCCTTCTTATTCGATGGCGCTTTCGCTTCCAGAATTGCCTTCGTCTTGTTCTGGTTGATTTCGATTCCTTTCTTGTGGACAACGAAGCCTAAGAAATCTCCAGCTTTCACACAGAACGCACACTTCAAAGGGTTCATCTTCAGACCATGTTCTCTCATTCTTTTGAATGATTGTCGAAGGTGGTCAATATGATTCTTCATGGAAACAGATTTTATAACAATGTCATCAATATATACTTGCATAAAAGTGTTAATAAAATCATGGAAGATAGTATTCATTGCACGCTGGTATGTTGCCCCAGCGTTCTTTAGGCCAAAAGGCATCACTACCCATTCGTAAGTGCCTAGGGCCCCAGGGCATCAACAAGCTGTCTTCGACACATCCTCTTCAGCAATGAATATTTGATTATATCCTGAATAACCATCGAGCATACTCAGGTATTCATAGCCAGCGGCAGAATCGACTAGCATTTCCGCCACAGGCATAGGATATTCATCTTTGGGTGTAGCAGCATTCAAATCTCTGAAATCTATGCACACCCTTAATGTACCATTTTTCTTAATTACTGGCACAATGTTTGCAATCCATTCGACATACCTTGTAACGCGTATGAATTTGCATTTCAGCAGTCTTTCGACTTCCGTTTTGATCTTCGACAATATTTTTGGAGCGAAGCGTCTTGGATTTTGCTTGATTGGCTTCTTCCCAGGTTTGATTGGCAACTGAAGTTCTACCAATCCTCTGTCGAGACCAGGCATTTCGTCGTAATCCCATGCAAAACAGTCCTTGAACTCTTTCAACAATTGGATTACTTCCAACCTAAGTTCTGGGTCAATTTTGGCGCTGATGTAGGTTGGCCTTTTCTCTGACCCTTCGCCTAAGTTGATTTCTTCTAAAGGATCCTGCGCTAACATTTTAAGGTTGTTCGCCAAGGGGTCCTTTTCGAAGCCCAAAGGCTCATCGTCATAGATGGCGTCGAGCCTCTGTTCCTGCATTTATTCTTGCACGATATCAGGGGGTTTTGGATCAAAATCCTTTCCTGGACCTGCAGCAGATAACTGTTGATCATTGGCCTGTGTGGCCATGTACTTCACTTCGGCTTCGAGAGCCGTTATCATCTTAGTTTCGGCTACATAAGCCGAAATTCGCTTCAAAGATTGTGACTCAGTCATTATCACTGAATTCACTTCCCCAACCAGTTGGTTGGATATCAGTTAACCCACTGAAGTCTATGTGGGACAAGTCTTCTCTGTCCCATTGGAAACCATGCTCAGGATGCAGGTATAGGGAACAAAAAGTGTTTGGCGCTGGCGCCATGTCGAAGTCAGGTGTTGGACATGGCCCTATGTGAGCCAAGTTCTTGTCGAAATCTGCCAACCCCAGGTGATTCACTTCGCCCAGGTAATAGCTTTGATCTGCCTCTATGTTTTCGACCATCCCATCTGGACGCCATAGGAGCAGCCTCTGATGCATTGATGATGGCACAACTCCAACACCATGAATCCATTCACGGCCCAACAAAAGATTGTAGTTAGGTTTGGCCGATATGACCATAAACATTGTTGGTCGAAGGATAGACCCTACTTTGATATCTAGTTGGATCACTCCCATAGTGGTCCCTATGCCGCCCTCATAGTTCGACAGGACCATGTTGTGAGGCTTAATGTCCTCATCCCTTTTGCCAATTTTCCTTAGCATAGAGTGAGGAATAATGTTGATGGTTGCCCCACAATCCACCAATATTTTATTCACAGTAGTTTCTTCGAGTTTAGCCCTTATAAATAAAGGCTTGAGGTGATTTTTCATCGCCTCTGTGGGTGGATCGAAGAATCCATTTTGTTCCTCAGTGGTGCCATTGTCCATAACGAAATAGCACACTGGCCTATGTTTGGCCATTTCTTGCTCCACTTCCCAGTCACTTGCTTCGACCTCCACTTGTCGGTTGAATTCTCTGGGCAGCACTGAGACTATATTCACCATTATGTCCAAAGTATCATTAGACTCAGAATCATCTTCATCTTCGACTTCACCTTGGTTAGGCCAAACTAGCCTGTTGGTTACTGGCTCTCTTTCTAGAGGTTTCCTTTGCTTCCTTTGAGGAACATTCGAACTGGTTTCTGCCTTTGGTTCGTTGGCAGCCTCCCTCTCCGCTTTTCGTCTCCTTTGATATCTCCTCCATTGAGATCGAGACATGGGGTTTTTCCCTTTGTAGTTGCTTGACACTTGTGCAACTTTAGGTGCAGCAACTTGAGGCTCTTTCTTTTGGGTTAAAGACGAACCCCTTGGCACGTCGAAAGAGTGCCATCTCTCCTCACTTGGCCTTTTTCGACCAGAGGTTTTGTACCAAGTATCTACCGGCACATTTGTTGGAGGCCTAAAAGTCAATGACCTCTTTTCTTGGTTTGAACCTCTTTGGGAGGCTCTTCTGGGGTCATGTCGAAGATCAACATTTTCCCTTCTCTTATTCGCTGCTCTTACGCCTTGAATGTGCTCAACAGCTTTTTTGTCAAAGATCGAACTGCATCTTGGACACAGCATCACCTCTGATTTCTTTTTCTGGCATCTCTGTAGAAAATCTGCCAGATTTTCATTTTCCCGAGGGAAGGCAGTCTTATTAGCTTGTTCTTGCCTCATGGTCTCTTCTGATGCTTTTGGGTCAGAGAGTTCGACCATGTTGATATTCATTGTATCTTTGTTGGCAAGAGTTAACTGCTTCATTTGTATCTCCAGATTCTCCGTCTGGCCTTGAACTGTGGCCAAGTGGGAACTGGGTTTTGGTCCAGTTTTTTGTGCTTCAGCGGTCTCCAACTTTGGGCTTTCGACCGCTTTCTGAACTGCTTCAATTGTCCTCCTGGATAAATTTCCAGAAAAACTGCCAAAGATTGGCATGTTGATATGGTCCTTTGAGACTTCGACCATTGTGATTCCTGGCCTTTTCGACTGGCTCCTGGTTGCCTCTATCACGTTCACCTCAGAGGGCTCAGCATAGTGGGCTTCAACCTGCAACGGATTTGAGTCGACAACCATGGGGGTTTTGTCAGCAAACTTCAACCTCCCTTCTTCGATAGCGTCTTGCACAAGATTCCTGAAAAGAAAACATTGAGAAGTTTTATGGCCCAAAAAATTATGATATTTGCAAAAACCTCTCTTCTTTCTTTGATCAAGAGGAGGCACTTTCACCCCTGGGGGTACAATCATTTGGCCATCTTTAACAAGCAAGTCAAATATTTCATCACATTTTGTGATGTCAAAACTATAAGTCTTTTTGGGGAACCTATCGTTGGTCCTTTCTGGACCAATGGGATTTTTCCCACTTGAGGGGACTAACAGTTTACAAGAGTATGGTGGCCCTTGTTTCAATTCCGCTAAATCGACTTCTCCTTCTTCGACAGTTATAGTATCGTCGAAGGATTCTGGATCTTCGTCATCCATCTCAACGTACGCTATCCTCTCTCTCTTGTGAGTTTTCGTTGCCTTTGCTTTTTCAGCTTTAAGGCGTTCTACCTGTCGAACTCTATCGGCCAGTTGGGCCATGTCTCTCAGGTATTGGGTGTCTAGCTTCTTCCTAATGGAATAATCTAAACCGCCTGCGGCTATTTCGACTAACTCATGTTCTGGCACTTGTGTAAAACATCTCGCCTTAAGCAACCTAAACCTATTTAGATATTCGTCTATAGGTTCAGTGAAACGTCTCTTTACACTGGCCAATTCTTTCAAGCTTATCTTGATTTGCCCCATGTAGAATTGTTCATGGAACAATCTTTCCAACTGGGTCCAATGATGGATCGAATTGGGGGGGAGAGTTGTAAACCAAGTAAAAGCATTCTTTGTTAAAGAACTTGGGAAGTACTTGATCCTCAGGTTTTCGTTATTCGAAATGTCACCTGCTTCGATCAAGTATCTTGCCACATGCTCGACAGTAGATTCTGTCGTGTCCCCAGAGAACTTAGTAAATTTGGGGACTTTGCATCTAGGAGGTAAGTCTGTTTGTAACACGTATTCTGACAATGGGGATGTAAAGTTGGGCCTTCGAAAGCCCATGTTCATCCCATTCTGAGTCATGATCCTTTCGATCATGGTTGCCAGATTGTTTTCCAACCCCGTGTTTTGGTATTGGATATGCTGAACTACTTCGTCAGCATTTTGGTTTCTGTTAACTAACCTTACCTCTGGGGTTATTACCCTAGGTTCCTCGACGGGTTGCTCCAATCGTGCCCTAAGGTTTTCTTCGACAGGCTGTTGAACCTGGTTGATGGTGGTTTCTTCCTCTAAGAAAATCCCCTGGTTTCCCCTTATTTGCGCCCTTTGGGGCTGTCGAATAGGTTGGGGTACTCCAAAGAAATCAGCCAAACGCGTCATTTGCGCTGTCACTTGCTGATTCGATTGAGTAGTGGTTTGTATTAGAGGGTTTAGCACCGTACTCAAAGTTTGTGCCAACATTTGCACCATATCATGGTTGCTTTCGTCTATTTGTTGCCTCAAGACTGCTGTCGAGGCATTTGTAAGGCCATGGGCTACTTGGGACGTTCCTCCTAAGAGTTGGGTCCTATTTCTATTCGCCATGCCTACTCCAGAGCCTTGGAGTGGCGAAGAGGCACTCACTAAAGGGTCTGAAAAAGTGGACGCAACATTCGTCAGGCTAGCCAAGTCAGAAGTTGGCATGCCATAGAGTGGCATAAATCCTGGGGGAACAAAAGGCCTTGTGCCTAAATTTCCCCTTGGTGGGGGAGTTCCCAAAGGCATCCTGGGGCCCGTGAACGAAAGTAATGGCCCCGTTGTTGTGACCGTTACTGCTGGTGTCGAACCAACAGTTGTCGCTTCACTTACGGTCGTGCTAACCGTTGCTCCCACATTCGTTTGTGGGATTTCGTTATTGTTTGGCAGATTCGCCATCTCTTCCCTTCTTCTGGCAGTATGGTTATCGTTAGTGTATATTCTACCACTTCTCAATAACATGCAACACTCCTCGAAAAGATGAGATTATTTTCAACAATCAACACACTGTCCCACCAGGTGTGCCAATTTGTTTACCTTGGTTATTGGTAAACAACCGCTGATCCTCCAAATGGTTACTTATTTGGTTACTCGCAGGATCGATCAGATTGATCCTAGGACATAGGTTGATTTTGAAGTTTTGATTAAATTGGATATTGGTTAAATGACAATAAAATAAGAGGCTTTAAGTAAATTGCATGAAGAAAGGACTTGGTAAAATAAATAAGGCTTTAAATGAAAGGGTTCGACAGGAAAGTAAAGAAGAAAGCAAGTAAATTTCTGGAAAAGTAAATGACTTTGATTAATAAAGTTGGTGTTTCACACATACATTTCTCAACAATTCTTTCTCACACGCTGGGTACTCGAATCTATATGAGTGACTTTGTATAGAATTGTGAACACACGCGAGAAACTACATGACTACTACTATTTATACTAAAACATCCCAAGTAACCGTCGGGCAGTTACACTGCTTCGAGATGATTCCACTTGGCACGTTCTCAACGTTCGACGCTCCAGATCTTTGCACGTTGCACTTGGTAACCGCTGGAAACCGTTTTCCCTCCAAACGCTTGAATTTCAAACTGTTCCACTCTGAACCATCGAACACCTTCGTCGAGAAGAATCTTCGACGAGAAACACCTTCGACGTCGAAGGCAACCAACTTCTTCCTTGGAAGAAATCTTCTAAGTACCTTGCCATCTTTCGATGGGCATTTCGACGGACCTAGCTGGTCGAAAACACCCTTCAGCTTTAATGGCTGACATTAATGAAACAAGGGTGTCGAATTTAGGAGCCAACAGGAGGTCCAGAAGTAAATCCAAGGAACGTATCAGAAAATCAGGAGAATCTCCAGAGCTTACTAAGACAACAGGAAGCCAAGGCCAGAGCATGGTTTACGCTGCTGATTCAACGTTGGTTTCCATTACCAGAATATTGATGTTGATAGGTCTTATCACCATTTAATTCCCATTAATGCTCCCAACCACTCCTGAACATTCACGTGTGGCTTGGAAAACGCTTTTGTGCAGATTCTGGCATGGGTCTACGCGCCACCGCCCACTTCAGAGGTCACTTCTCCCCAATCTACGCCTGCTGCTGCAGCCTAGGCTGAAAGCTATCTGTTATCACAACTTCCCAGGAATTTCTATCAAAGAACAAATTCAAACTCTGTTGGCGCTTTAATGTTCAAGGCATCCACAAGAACTTTTCCTATAAATAGAGAGTCTTCACCACTGCAAAAGGCGTTCAAGAAAAGAAACAGAAAAATTGCTAAGTGAGAAACATAACTCTTAGCAACATAGCGTTCTGAAACTCTGCCAAAATCTCCAGTTTTGTTTCATAACTTTGAGTTTCTCACCTTCAAACTTCATCAAATATCCAGTTTTCTCTGTGAACCAAAAACACCCCTTCCAAACTTCTGACCCTACATACGTATACGCCTTTACCAGCCCTTTCAAAGAAAATCTGTCCAGAACACCACCAGAGCCAAAAGCTAACTTTCACCCACAAACTTTTCCAACAGTCAGGTAAGCACCCGCTGACCCTCATCACGCTGTTAAGCATCATCAGCTGTGCATATTCAAATAAACATAATGTAAATATCATGTTGTTGTTGTTTATGTTCTGAGGATTTTCATACCTCAGAACGTTCTGAGCCAGTATAGGACTTGCCTGTGACCTTGTTGGTTCTGACCTCTGAAACATTTTTGTATTTGCTGGATCTGTTCGAAATATGTTTCCTGTTTTGTGGAGTAACAACAGAATTGCAGATGTTCTGGTTAGTACAGGAAAAAGCCAAGTGCTGACTTTGACGTTAGCACATCTGAAGCCTGTTTTGCTGTCAATGATATCAGAACCTCTGAGAGTTACAACCTTGTCAGCAGAATCAGAACTTCTGGTTTCTCCACTAACAAACTTCTGTCTTGCAGCGCAGGGGAATCAGAACTTCTGATTTCCCCACTAACAAGGTTCTGTTTTGCAGGTGCCAGAGTCAGAAGTTCTGACTCATACAGTTTAACCAAGGGGTTGATCATCTGGCAGCGGATCTGAGTCAGAACTTCTGATGACCTCCCAGCAGCGCGCGGGCTCCCTCTCTCTCTATATCTTGTTTTTTGCTATTTTCTTTTTTGTCTATTTTTCTCGTTGAACCCCCCATGTACAAATGTGTATCCCCCTCCCCTAATTGTTGTAATAGCGTAGGATTTTATATTTCCGCTTCTTATTGCTAGTAATTAGGACATGTATGGCAAGATAAAATCAATGAAATAGAAAAACCTAATTCAAAGAAAAAAAAAACTCTTGTATGCAATAAAACACACTTGCACACTAACACCCCTAGGGTTACATCCACTTGTTGCCTTTCAAAATTAGGCCATATTGCATGTTAGGTCTCTTTGGGCAAAGCAATACAAATCAATTGATCATAGTCCCTCGATGACGCTTTCGAAAAGTTGCCTAAAAAATGATCAAGTCCCTTTCAAGGAAAAGTTGTCCAAAGATACTTAGCACTATTGCAATTATGGTCTAAACGATGACCCGCGCCCGTCCCTTTCACATCCTAACACAAGATTGCCCACCAAATTCAATGGTGGAACAAAATTGTTAAAAGGGTTAAAACATAACAAAAATCTTTGAGAACTTTAGGGTAGATAGCTCTTAAGTGCTTGTCAACTTGCAAAACAAAAACACTTGCCTATTTTTTCAAACCACACTTCACAGACACTTTCAAAACAAACTTTCAAAAACCTTGAAACATCTTTTTTCAAAAAGACAAACACATTTTGTAAAACATTCGAGTAAAGAATTGTTACAAGCGTAGCCTAGACAAGGCATCTTTTTCAAAACATTTTCAAAGCCACGCACAAAGCACCATTTCAAACAATTGAAAACCAAGGCAAGTTGATCTAAGCAAGTACCTAAGAGCCCATGGATAACCATGGATAGAAAGGGTGCTAATACCTTCCCTTTCTATAATCTACTCCCCGAACCCAAGAAAAATCTCAAAGGTTTTTGCTGTGCTTTTTGAACCTTTCCTTAGGATAAAATAAAAAGTCGGTGGCGACTCTTGCTCAACCGAAACATTTGCGAAAACAAACGCAAAACCATAGTCAGTTCTCCCACCGTATCACACCCTAGTAGCAAGTGTTTGTGACATTGCCAGAAGATGTTTAATTGTACGTAACCCTCCACTGAGATTGATGTTCAATGCCCCAAGCGACGGATATGGAGACTTGCCCCTGGTTACTCTGCACTTCTTCAGAGATTTCTTGAAATCTTGACTGGACTGCCCCAGGTGTGCTGGATAGTGACATGTCAAGTCCCCTTGTTGATAGGAGATTTTCCAATGGAAGTGTCACCCTTTTTGAAGTGATTTTGTTCACTGAGAGGGCTTTCGTTCATCGGATATTCGTTGTGTGAATTTCTCCGTTGTCAAACAAATAGCCAAATGCAAACAGTGATATTCAAATAATGCAAAGTTTATGCTTGTCTTGAAGTTTTGAAAAATGCGTTTTTTAGCAGAAAACTCTTTATAAGACAATTTCAACACAAGATTTAGGGCAAAGCCTTACAGGAGTCAAGATACCTTTTGTAACAGTATGCTTTCGAACTAACCCATGCTTCAGTTAGGACTTTTGAAGGGTTGTAATGTGGCTTGGTTCACGGTTTAAGAAACAAAGGATAAAGGCTCAAAGTATATTTGTACCTACCCGCTCTTCGTGATGTTCTTCAATCCTAAACTCAGTTAATTGTGCGTCGAACTCTATTCGAATTTGGAACGACATTTTGGTGATGGTTCACACAAGTTGAATTTTGGAAGGCAGTCATTTTTGCAACATTTTTCATGTTGTTGAGGATTTGTAGCGACCTCGTTCTTTTGGTTTGTTATCCCTAACTTTTGCTTGACTGTTCCTGTTTTCGAGATTACAGTCAACGAGATGCCCCAGCTTTCTTAAGCCTTCTTTATAGGTTTTGGCTCAGTGGGCTTTTCTCTTTTGAGAGATTGACTGCCTATGAAATAAGGAACCACCACTGTCTTTTGATTCCAGGGGAATGCTTTTGATGTCGTTCGTTGTATTATGAACTGAGAGTTTTGCGACTTCAGTGCACATCCTTTGAATTAACTGAGAGACTACCCTGCCCCAGGTTTAAATTAAAGGTTTCAATTTCTGTTTAAAACAGAAAACTCCTACTTCTTTGGCTCGAAGGGGTTGACTAGGGATTATCTTCCTTATAACTCCAGTGTTTAGGATTTGAAAGAAACGTCTGTACATCGTCAGCAAGGTCTGTCCAAAAGCATACTGTATGAGATTATGGCATTGTTTCGTCATCCTCCCTCTAAAGGCTTGTAACGTTTAGAAAGAGTTGAATGTCATAAAGTGAGTAAAAAGCATAGTTTAAATGTAATTAAAATGTAATTAAAATGATTGGATCAAATCAAGACAAACATATGCAATGCATTAATGAAACAAAGTTTGGCATTAATAGATAATTGTTTGAATAATAAAAAGATTACAACTTGAAAATTCAAATGAAACAAAGACATTCTCAATGATTTGGCGTAGGAGCAGTGATTATGCTAGAGTCTCCGGAGGACCAAACTCAATCTCCTCGGTATCAATCAAATTCTGAATTTTGTACTTCAATGCCCAACAATCGTTAGTATCATGCCCGAGACTGTCAGAATGATAAGCGCAGGTCGCATTAGGATTGTAGTTAGGAGAAGAAGTCTTGGGGTTTGGATGAGGTCCTATCAATGTAATTAGATTCATCCTTAACAATTGTTGCAACGCTTGAGACAACGACATGTTGATGTTGGTGAACTGTCTTTTAGGCTCATCTGGCTTTCGTTGATTTCCCTTTTACTGTTATCGGTGTGACGCAGAACCAGAGACCAGGACTGCCCCTACGTGTTGGTGATAGTGACCTTTTTTACTGTTCACAACATTGGACTCTTTCTTCCTATTGTAGGGATTTTTCTGAGCATCAGAAGGTGTTTCTTCTTGAATCTTCACATTTTTGATGCCAGCTTCGACCCTTTCACCAGTAAGTATTAGCTCGGTGAATCCGGCTGAAGAGTTTCCGATCAAGTGTTTGAAATAGGGACCAGACAAAGTCCCAAGAAACATATCCACCAACTCTCTATCAGACAGAGGGGGTTGGACTCTTCCAGCAAGATCTCTCCATTTCTGAGCGTAGTCCTTAAAGCCTTCGCCTGTAACCATAGACATACCCTGAAGCTGAGTACGTGTGGGAGCAAGGTCGGCATTATACTGGTATTACTTGTAAAAAGCAGCAGCAAGGTCCTCCCAGTTGCGAATGCTAGCCCCTTTCAGTTGACAGAACCATTCAAGTTGAGTCCTTGACAGACTATCTTGAAAGAAATGAACCCAGAGATTTCTATCAGCAATATAGGGTTGAATCTTCCTCACATATGACTGGAGGTGTGGCTTTGGACAGGAAGCTCCGTCATATTTGGCAAAGGCAGGTGCCTTGAATTTATGGGGAATCACCACCCCAGAGGATAGACCTAGATCTCTGAAGTCCATACCGGGCACTTTCTGTATTTCCATAGCGCTCAAGCGGTCTTCCAGCTGTTTGTACTTATCCTCAGCAGGAGGATACTGTTCTTCATCATAGTTCTTCTCGTTGTCGGAGACCATAGGGCTAGGAGCCCTCTTTTCTTGTGGACTATCCTTCCCCCTAGATGAGGTGGTCAGATCAACTTCATTCTGCAGCCCGTTTCCAAACCTGCGTCCAGTATTGAACATGATGGTCCTCTTTTTCTTCTTCTTCCTCTCTTTCAGAATCAGGGTCTTCAGGTCCTGCTGACCCTTAGCTAGGTTCATGACTAACTCTTGAAATTAGGCATTCTGGGCCTGGAGAGCCTTGATAGCTTGCTCAGTGGAAGGTTTAGTAGACATGATGATTGCTGAAATAAATAGCGAAGAAGATAAGAGACCTGTACTAGGAGACCTGTTATGCAATGATATGTATGATATATGTATGCAATGTTTTCAAGGATCTCGCAGGGTAAACAAGAAACTGTTAGAATCTGAATCTGGTAGCTTGATTGAAGGAACTTCATGTTGCTGAGAGTCCTTCTTCAAGAGTCAAGCTCACCATATCGAGTGGGTCATAGCCCCTGACTCAAATTATCGTGTTTTGATCTCTAGATGACATTGGCTAGAGGAAAATAAATCCCCTTTTCCCCTTGCTAGACTTTTTATTTACCATAACCTGCATCACAGACCCTTGAGATCCTTGAAATGGTTAAATAAATGTTAAGGCATGATGTTATGATGTGTATGCTATGCATTTAAGCAAAAGTGTGAGGTGATGTAAGTAAGCCCTGCAATAAATCCAAAATATTGGATAAGGACTGTAAATAAAACCTGCAAGGAACTCATGTTGTCAGATAACAAGAATGTGCAAGTAGTTCAAATTTGAAGGCACACAAGTCACACAAATAGCCTTAAGTTTAGGCTGGCATGGAGTTTAGGCATTACCCTCTTTCAGTTTAGTTGGTTAAGACCTGTCCTAAAAAATAGTAACCGGGTTCTAGAGGATCTCAATATCACTGACTACCCTCAATCGGTCATAATTCCAGTTTAGCAACCTTTTCTTGCGGCCAGAATCATCGTGAGAGTTTAGTCTCAATGAGTGTAGCATACTGCTACTGTTCTATGGCCAAGTTGGTCAATTTAAGGTTCTAAGGTCAGTTGGTGCTTAATGACTCCTTAGAAGACCCATATTCTCCTCGTTTCAACACAAGGGATATCGGTACAGACTAAGGTGCCACACCAACGTAGCTACTGCTTCATCCGTGTCGGTCTACGCCGGACAGATCCCTCACAGTTTATTGCTACTTACCTAAAGGGTATCCCCAGATCCGGGTTAGGATCTATAGAACTCCGATACAAGCCCACAAAATTTAAAGCATACAAAGCATACAATTGAAAACATAGGTGATTTAATCCTAAGGTACACCTCACTTATAATTATTCCCCAGCAGAGTCGCCAGTTCTGTGATCGGTGGGAATATAACTGACTGTTTTGGAATGCTGGTTCGCGTTTGCGTTTGTTTTTGCAAAATGTCGCGGTAAGCAAGAGTCGCCACCGTCTTTTATTTTATCCAACAAGGAAAGGACAAAAGCACAAAAAAATTCCTTTTCGAGATGTTTCTCGGGTTCGGGAGGTAGATTATAGAAAGGGAAGGTGTTAGCACCCTTTCTATCCGTGGTTATCCACGGGCTCTTAGTTACTTGCTCACTATGTTTTCAAAAGTTTGCTTTTCTTTGTGATTGTGGGTTTTGAAAAGAGTTTTGTTTTTGAAGAGAGTGTAAGTGCGAAAAGTTTTATTTTGTTTTAAAAGGAGCAAGTACTTAAGAACATCTACCTACTCAAAAAAGAATTAAACTGTGTAAATGTCCTTTAGACAATGCTATCCCACTATTGAGGAGTAGGTAGCACCGTCGTTGGAGTTTTCAGGTCAATTCGATTTAAGGGACGGGTGGTCACTAAAGCAACGTTAGGACGCCTTAGCGGCAACCCTAATGTCTTAGATCATTTTTTCCGAGGCAACCGTTTCGAGGCAACTTTGATCTTTGGACAGGAGGGCGACCTCTAAGACTTCCTATACTTAATGACCACGTTCGAGGCAACCAAGTGAGGCGTACCCTAAGGGTGGCATGTGCGAGTGTGTCAATTTTAAGTTTATATTATCTTTGTACATGTTAATGGTGAGCTACTGTTGGTTTTAAGTTAAGATAGATCTTGTCATGCATAGCCTATTATTCATACATCTAGCAGTTAATGGTTGCGGAAAATAAATTGCGGAAAATAAAGCTAAGCTATTACAAGGCGTCGGGTATTTACATCGCCAAAAACAAACCCTTAAAAATTAAATGCAAAAAAGTAAATAAAAGGGGTAAATAAAATCCTAAGTTAAAACTATTACATCCTCGGAGCAATTACACAGATATAGATCAAAAATAATATGCGCGCGACAAAATTGAATCGGAATGTCCTTTAGGGTTTTGACCCTTTTATTGAATAAAGCATATTTTTGGTCTTTTTTGATTTAAGAATTAAGTCTAAATTAATAATGGAATTAAAGAAAATATTTTTTGAGTTTTATTTTAATTAAGGAAATAAAATCAGAAATAAAAAAAAACCTAATTCTAAGTCAATTTTAATTTATTGTAAAATACGTTAGTATTAAACCTAATTAAAAAAAACTAAATTAATTGGTTAATTGTTTATTTACAAAAATAAAATAGTGAAGTTAATAAGTATTATTTTTTGTGTTTTCTGATTTTTTATAAAAAAAAAAGGCCAGTTTGTTAATTAATTAGTTAGTTTTTAATAATAATAATAAAAAGCAAAAGAAATATGAAAAGAAAATAAAAAAACATAAGCAAACTTTGGGGGGGCGCTGGGCATGAAGAAGGGAGGTTGATTCTACAATTCCAGGCCCAGATTCGAACGGCCTCGTTTGACTTTCAGATCGCCTGGGCGTCTGTTGACCAAGGTTCATGGTGAATCTCATCCTGGACCCCTGGATCAGGATCTGGAACCACCTGGCGCATGGGTGCCTGAGGCATATGGTGGACCACGTTTGGGATGCTGCGCCTGAATACCTGAAAACAAAATATTTTAAAGTTTTTGGGGGACCTGGGATTTGAACCCAGGTTCCATTGGACAATTCGACCAACGTGCTACCAACTGAACCATGATGTTAACCTGTTAGTGGATTGTTAATCAGATATTATAAGAACAAACCAACAATTATTCCCTGAAAATAAAAAAGTGTGGCGCGCGTTTTAAATGGGCCAGTGGGAAGAAGACACGTCTTCGTCTTCCCCATAACCCCCTGGTTCGTTTACTGCGGATTTACATCCGTGGCTAAATCCATAACTGCCTTCCAAAACTATCTATAAGCCATGAAAACGAGTTCTAAGGACACCCTCACACTCGTATCCTTCCCCTGAACTCATCCATGGCCATTATTGGCCTTAATTTAATCTGCACAAGGAACGCCCGAAAACAAGAACAAGAACCTTAGGTTCTGAATATGGGTTTAGAAACCACGAAAATCAAATGAAATAATGTAGAATCAATGTAAATTACATGGCCGGTATGAATATGCAAACCGTTTGGCAAAAATATGCAAGAAAAGTGGTTCACGATTTCTTGTGCAGAACAAAGTTCATGGAGACTTACAGCGCGTTATAGGTGATGAAAGGCTTGGTTTTTGATTGGACTCGCTTCAGGAGGTTGCTGGCAAGAGAGCTGCGTCTTTCTTTTGGTCTGAATTCACCTCTAAACCAAAATCTGATCACCACTTGCTCAAGGTTTTTTGCAAAACTGTTATGGCCGTTTCCAGAGTTTTTGTGCGTTTTTTCTTTGTCTGCAAAGTTTCGTGTGTGATTTGTTTATGAGCATGAGGTTTATATAGCCAAGGAAATTAGGTCAACATTTGTGTATCAAATCTTGGTCCATTATGATGAAGAGATTTGATTTGATTTTTTCATAAAGACTTGCTATATTTGATTCAATCAGCTTCCAATCTATCTTCATGCGTTACTGCCAGCCTGTTATGAGCTGTTTGGGCCTCCAATATGATGGAAATCAAAAGCTGACTTCCCCCTTCGAATTTGCTCTCTTCGATTGCTTCAAAGTCCCCATTTGAACTACTCCAATCACAACCCCTTCGATTGAGACCCCCCTGCTTCGATTGCATATTTGCAAGGGACACATGCCATTGTGAACTTTGGGTATTCTGGACAGGTTAGGATATGTGTTTTTGCTTAGTCATTTCAGCCTACTTCATTCCTTCGAATCCGCCTTCTTTGCCAGCTTCAAATTCCAATTCGAATCTATTTAGATCATTCCCTATTAGACAACTTCGACCAGCCCTTGGCCTTGTGATGAGTCTGAGTTCTGATTCGAAGTGGCCAGAACTTCCTTCATCAGAGCATCTTAGATTAAGAGAAACTCTGCACTGAAATGCCCTTCGAAGGTCATTTCGTTCTGATGTTCTGATCGAGGTAAAGTATGAAGTTCCAGTCGAAGGACCCTTTGAAGTACTAGTCTAAGCATTGTGAAATTGACTTGATCGAAGGGGTCCAACGCTCAATCGAAGACTTGCACACCAAAGCCTGATCAAAGGAGGTCCAACGCTCAATCAAAGACTTGCAGACCAAAGCTTGATCGAAGGAGGTCCAACGCTTAATCGAAGACTTGCAGACCAAAGCTTGATCGAAGGGTTCCAAACACCTAATCGAAGCTTACTAATCAAAGCCTGATCGAAGAGTGCCAAATGCTCAATCGAAGACTTGCAGATCAAAGCTTGATCGAAGGGTTCCAAACATTTAATCGAAGCTTACTAATCAGAGCCTGATCGAAGAGTGCCAAATGCCCAATCGAAGACTGGTGAACCAAAACCTGATCGAAGAGTGCCAAATTCCCAATCGAAGACTGGTGAACCAAGACCTGATCGAAGAGTGCCAAATGCCCAATCGAAGACTGGTGAACCAAGCCTGATCGAAGGATTTTGGATGCCCAATCGAAGACTTTTCCCAGATGCCAATCGAAAGGCATTTTGTTCATCTTCAAAAAACTTTATTTTTCTTAGGCAAGGGTTTGTGACCAACCATGTAAGAGAAGACCTTTGAAAACATGAGAGGGCAAATTTTGGGGTACAACAATAGTAAACCTAATAAACTAAATATTGTGTCAAAATAAAATAAAATAAATAATAAAAATGTGAAAATTTAAGGAAAATATTTTTAGTAATTTTTTATATTTGGAAAAAATAAAATAAAGTCAGAAATAAAAAGAAATGAAAATAATATGAAAATATAAAACAATGGGCCAAGGGGGTGTGAACAGCAAAGAGGGGGGGTGTCAAAAGCAAGCCAAACCAAGGCCCAGCCCAGATTCCATCATCTTCAACCTCTGAACACAAAACGTGCGCCCTGCAACTTCAACTCTGTTCTCTCTATTCTTTGCATGAAATAAAAAACTCAAAACATGAAACTTATAGAGCATTAAACCACAATTCCAACCATATAAAAAACTTAATCTAACTCTCAAAGACCAGAGAGAATTTCTCTGACCCTAATTTCTAACCTAACTTTTTCAGGAAGTTCATCAATCAAATTCTCTCAACACACTTAACTTAAATGAAATCTATGCATATGTACAACTTAAGGGCTATGAGTACTACATTTTTTATTCACAAACCTAAGCCTAATGATTCCTAAATAGAGAGATAGAAAGTTGGAAAATACCTGCTTCAGTTGAACACGAGTATGGAAATGCAGGGGTTTTCAGTGAGGCCTGAGATGTTCGTGAGTTTGCCTGAACTTCCTATGACCTTCCCCAATGCTTTGTTTGCCTTGAGCTTGCTTGAATAAGCTTGTAGAAGTCAACCTGCACAAGCTGAAATCAGAAATGGTGAAGCTTGCAAATGGAGTTACAGTCAATGGCCAATGGTTGGGATAGTTCAGATAGGTTGTATGGAGTTTATTGGAACTAGTTTGGGACAAAATGCACGAGTGGTTTGTGAGATGGAAGTGAAACTGCAAAGAGTGCCCTGTTTTGCAAGTTTTTGGTGTTTTGATTTTCAAGAGTGTTTTAGGGATGAATGGCTCGTGTTTTTGACTCAAGACAATGTGCAAAAATTGTTTCAAATTCTTACAAGAGTTGGTTATATCAGATACTCAAGATATGTGATTTTGGCAAGTTGACTTGTTTTGAAAGAAAAGTGTGAAGTGATACAAGATAGGCCTGTACAGGCTATCTCCAAGCATGCACAAGATTGTTGTACCTTTGCCTAAGTTTATGGAACTCGTTTGCTGCAAAGAGAGAGATCCAAGGCTCAAGGGAAGCAAGTTGATATAAAGTTGCCTTTATCAAAATGGAAATGCTACCTTTTTGCCATTTTAAGATTAATTCAATGTGTAAACCTCTATTGATCAGAACAATGCCTTAAACCAATGAGTTTGCATTCAATTTTTGAGCTTGGAAGGGTTTATAGACCTGTAATCAAGTACAAAGCAAAGTTGGACATATTTTGCAACTTGTGTCAACATGAAAATGCCATGGATCAAAAGTGAGTTTTTGCCAAATTCAAATTTTCGATGCTCCCTAACCATAAATGATTTTGGAGAGTTCTTGGACATTTTGGAAAGCTTGTAACATGCTCTACAATCCATCTTTGAAATTCATTTTTATATTCCAAGTGGAACTAGGTGAAAAATTTCCATGAAGATAGGTCAAAATCCTGCCTAAACTAGGGCAAAATTTCACTAAGTTAAAAGTTTCATGGACCCTTGTTCCAAAAATCATAACTTGAGATCCAAGATTCTTTTGGGAAAACATTGTGAATCAAAGTTGTAGATTTTGTGGAGGAATACAACTTTCATGTTGGAAGTTTTGTTTGAATCCAATTGCATCATGGTGAAAATGTTGGGCAAAGTTGGGAAAAAATAAGAAAATTTCATAACTTAGAAAAATTCTAAGTTATGAAAATTTTCAATCTTAAACCCTAATTTGCAAAATTAGGTCTATTGATGAACAAGTTTCATGTTTTGACTCATCTTGATGAAAAATGACCTTTGGCACTTGATTTTGACCAAAAAGTCAAAGTTTGACTTTTTAGTGTACAGTCAAATTTTGATCAGTTGACTAAAAAGTTCATCTGTCAATCCAATGCATTTGAGATCTTTTGAACCTTGTGATTAGGTAAAGATGATGCCATTGAGTCCTTGAATCCATTCTTGAACCCAATTTGCCATTGGCTAGGTTAAAAATCAGAAACTGCCCTTTCTCAGTCAAAACCCTAAAAATGACCATTTTGCCCTTTTGATGATCTGATCAAATTTCTTTAGGAGTTGTGGTCCAAACTTGATCAAATGGTTCATATGAGTCTATAATTTTGATGTGGATAAAAAATTATGAGGTTTGACTGTAAATTGGCCACAATTGACTTTTTCCCCAATACAGTTGATTTCTAGGTCAACTGTCCAATTGACTGGGCAAAAATTTGATTCAAGGCTTGAAACTTGGTAGAGGCAATCTTATAAGTCCAACATGAAGTATGAAAGTCACTTTGAGTATTGAAAGTCCAAAAATCCCTGTGCAAACTCAAACCCTAATTTAGGTCATCAGTGCAAGGAGATGTCTTGAGCAGAGCAAAACCCTAATTTGGTCTTGAGTCCAAAGAGTCTTGTGAGGGGAAATATTGATAAAATGAGAGGGAAAATTTTGGGGTACAATAGCTGCCCCTGTTCAATCTTCTCGAACCTGAAGAGTTAGATTGGCGAGTTTGCCTTTCGTGACTCGAAGGTAAAAGAGGATTGCACAGTAGAGTGCCCGTAAATTTGCACTCGTCAAAATGTAAATGAGGGAATGGGCTTAAAGATTCCATTTGGAGATGGTAGAATATTGCTGGAGATGGGCTTAAAGATGCCATCCAAGAAGTATTTGTTGGATATCAGGAGAATGAACACCAGAATGGTATCCGTATCTGGAACGTATCTGAGTTGTATCTGGAGATTGGATTTGTATGAGCAAAGGAATGGCATCCGTGTCTGGAGCATATCCGAGCTATAACTGTATTTGATTCTTGAATGAATATCAGAATGATTGCCGTGTATGGAGTGTATCTGTATTGTATCTGAATTCTGAATGGGCGACAGAAAAACATCCGTGTATAAAGCATCTCTGGGCTGGGGATAAATTCCGAATGAGTGACAGAATGGAAACCGTGTTTGGTGCATATCTGGATTGTATTTGAAGTTGAGATCTGTATAAGTAGCAGAATGACTTTCGTGTCTGGAGTGTATCCGTACTGTAACTGGGATATGGACAAATGACAGAATGACTTCCGTGTCTGGAGTGTATCTGAACCTGAGGTTGATAGTTGAATCTGAATGAGAAATATAATGGCTTCCAGGTCTGGAGCGTATCTAGTATGTATCTGATTGATGAAGTCTAAATGAGTAGTAGAATGACCTCCACGTCTGGGGTGTATCTATACTGTATCTGAATAAGAGATCCGAATGAGTAGCAGAATGACTTCCATGTCTTGGAGTGTATCCGTACTGTATCTGAAATCTTTGAATAATTGTTAAAGATAGCTTTTAATCTCATCCTGAAAAGGGTAAAATGTTAGCTGAAACACAAAGTTATGTTGCATGACATGTATGATGCAATAAAATGCGTTCTATTAATGTTTATGATATATGAATGTAATGTATGCGCATGTAAGCTGATTAGTTGTCCTACTGAGGAAAATAAATCCTTGATAGCTGGAGATAATGAAATCTTGGATCGATGCTGGGAATTCCACAACCTTTGATTGCTGAGAATGAGAAATCCTTGGACCACTTTTGGGGATAGAAAATCTTTGGCAACTTGTGGGGATTAACAAGAACTTTGACAACTTCTGTGGAAATGTGAGAATACTTCATGACTTTCCTGGGGATATAGGGATCCTTCAAGTCTGCTTGGGAAACCTGCTTGAGGAATCCATAGAATTTTGATGACTATGGCTGGGGAATAAGGAAAATTCTGACGATCTCTACTGGGGAATTGAAACCTTGGAGGCTTCACTGGAGAAATGAGAATGAGAATCTTCGATATGCTGGGAAATAACTCTGTGGAGAGAATGTTTATTCTGTTGGAAAGTTTTCAAGAGTTTGGGTTGTATGCCAATCTTCTGAGGAATTATCCGAAGCTGTTGTCTGGTTTCTAAGATAACTTGCAGGGGAATTTTCTGGCTTTAAGACAACTCCCTAGGGAATTGGAGAAAACTAGATGGTCTTCCACCGGGGTTTAAGGGTTGAAGTTTTGGACTTCGTTGGGGAAGAAAGTTCTATCTTCACCGAGGGTCTGTAGTTCAAAGTTTTCTGGCTCCGCTGGGGATTGGGAGTTTAGAAACCTAGTTCTGATGGGGATTTTGAAACTTAACTCTGCTGGGGATATGTATTTTAAGGCTATAGCTCTGCTGAGGATTTCTCCTGGAATAGCCTAAAGACTTTTTCCCATACTTTCAATCTGTCAGTAATTATTTTTTTCTCATTTCGTTTTATTTGTAAGCAGTGATTATATTCAAATGCATATGCTCATTTAATAAATCATTGGACGTTTTCAAATAAAACACAAGTGTAAAGAAAAATAAATGGCAAATAGTTTTCTGCACTTTGAAGTATATTTGTATTAACTTTGTGTAAGTATTTTGTACAAAGGAGACAGACATCCTAGTAAGAGAATGTTGTCATAAAATTGAGAAAAATTTATACAAAGAAAGATGGTTATGTGTAACAATTCCATGGGGTTCCCATTCTGCTATAGCCTTCGTAACTCTGAGTATCTTGTCCATTCGTTGCTTCGTCCGCAGATGATTGGATTGATCAGAAGCTTGGAGCTTGTCCGTGAAGAGATTGTCCTTAAAGTGATTCGACGAGACATAGTCATACGCTTTAATTCCCTAACTTTTGCCTGGACCGCCCTTTCGGGTTTTCGATCCACCGAGAAACCCATTTTTGCCCAAGTCGCCCTTTCGGGTTTTCAACTTGCTGGGTGTACATATTTTTTTATTTATCCCTAATTTTTGCCTGAACCGCCTGTGATCGGTGGATCTGGAACTGACTGTTTAACGCTGGTTCGCGAAATGTCGCGGAAGCAAGAGTCGCCACCGTCTTTTATTTTCTCCAAATGGAAAGGACAAAAGCACAGAAAAATTCCTTAAAGAGATTGCTCTCGGTTCGGGAGGTAGGTTATAGAAAGGGAAGGTGTTAGCACCCTTTCTATCCATGGTTATCCATGGGCTCTTAGATACTTGCTCATTGTGTTTTCAAAATTGTTTGTTTGCTTTTCAATGTGGGTTTTTAAAAAAGTTTCTTTGAAAAAATTTCAGTTCGACTCGTACGTCAGAGTGTTTGAAACATTTGCTTTGAAAGCTTTTGAAAATGTGTTGGTGAAAAGATTTTGTTTTGTTTTTGTTTTTAAAGAGAGCAAGTATCCATGAGAACCTACCTACCCTAAGGAATTCGTCTGTGTAAATGTCCTTTAAAGTAGTGCCATCCCACCATTGAGAGGTAGGTAGCACCACCGTTGGAGGTGTTCGGGTCAATTCGAGGTTCGGGACATGGTGATCACCAGAGCAATAGGAAGACACCTTAGAAGCTACCCTCATGCCAGGTTCCCGGATCATGAGGACTTACTAAGACATCCTCTACTCGACGACCACCTTTCGAGGCAAGGCAACAGTGAGGCGTACCCTAGGGGTGGTGTGTGATTTGTGTGTCGTTTTCATTTGTCTTTTCATGGTATAGGTGATCTACGCGTTTGTTTTTATTTGTCATTCATTCTTTCATGCTTTTTGTTAACAGTTAAAAGAGTGCGGAAAAGTAAATTCTAAAGCTATTACAAATGGCGCGGGTCCACATCGCCAAAATTAAACCGGACCCGATTTGACAGAAAGTAAATAAAGAAAAAGAAATAAAAGTGCGAGAAATTTAAGTTACAACGCTTTGGGAGAGATACATAATGAATTAAGCGAAATAAAATAAATGTGCGAATTAAATAAATTACGAACGAGGGCGTTGGACCCTTTTGCAAAAAATTAAAGTTAATGAATTTAATTAATTAGAATTAATGAGGAATAAAAAATTAAAAATTAAAAAGGAATGTTTTTTGGTGTTTTTGTATTTTTAAGATTTAATAGAAAAAATAATTAATTAAAACTAAATATTAAACCTAATTCTAATTATTTTAAGTTTATTAAGAAAATATTGACCTTTTTTAACCTAAATGAAACCCTAATTAATTTACAAGTTAATTATGAAAATAAAATAAGTAAATAATGTTATGGTAAAAAAAGGGAAAAAAGATTTAAAAGGAAAAATTATCAATTACCTAATTCTATGTTTTTTTTGATTTATTAAAAAGAATTAAAATTGCAAAAAATCCTAATTATACTAAATTCAATTATACAATTTATTTATGAAAATAATTAAAATAAAAATATTTATTACATTTTGTCTTTTTTCTGATTTTTTGTATATTTTATAATTTGTAAAATATAATTAATTAAATTAAAACAATTGAATAAAATAAAATAACAATTCACAATAAAATAAAAATAAGTAAAAAAAGGAAAGAAATTGCAAACCAGGGGGGGGTTCAGTCCCCAATTGTGAGGTGTGATCCAAGAAGCTGGCCCAATAAGCTTGCAATTCGTTGACTTTTCCATGCATTATGTGGCATGTTGACTGGGGGTGTAACGTGTTCGTTGAATCCACGCCTTTGATCTGGTTCTAACATGCACGTGGATGGATAGATGAGGAGGACGTATGGTAGTCCTTAAGATTGTGCCTGCATAGGAATTTGGATTGAAAAATAATATGGCAAATATACAGACCTGGGGTTCGAACCCAGGTCTTGGATGTTGAAGCGTTAAGCGTTTGCCAGCTGAGCTACGTGCACATTCAAATATATTATGACAAATAAATAACAAAAAGAAAAACGAAAGCATTAGTGGTTGAAGCGCGCGAAGTTTAAAAACAACGTATCATGTGTGGACAGCACATCATCTTCTCCATTATCCCTGTAAAACAAAAGCAGAGGCAACGGTTTTCTGGGCGTGGCTTAAGGTAGGCTATTGAAAAATAGCGAATAGCTCCTCAACGCTCATAAATTGAGCGCGAGGGTAGATTCCTCTTCGTCTCCATGTGCTGAGTCTAATGGTCATGATTTTGAGGCTTAATTTTTCCTCTTTGCAAAAGCCCTAAATTCAAGCTCTGAAAACCCTAAAGATTGATCATGGTGAAATCGCGTTGGGGGCACAAAAACAAAATTAGATTATACAGTTAGCATCAGAAATCATCAATGAGTAATAATCCATAAAAAAAATGCAATGATTATGCTTCAAAATTAAAACACGATTAAGCAATTTTCTTGAAGCAGTTTGCGTTCAATCTACCAATTCTTGGAGTTTGAGTTGATGTTTTGGATTGGAACGCGTTCAGGGAGACTTGAGGAAGCCAATGGAATGAGTATTAGGGCTTGAATCGACCTCTAACAACGTTTTCAGTTTTGCTTTTTATGGAGAAAATTTCAAGTTTCTTAATGGTCTTTGAGCGCAGCTTAGAGTCCCCCGGCATTAGGTTTATGCTTCTGATTATGTAGTGTAGCAATTAGGTTAAAAAAATCAATCAAATCTCTTTCATTCAATGGTTTTTGCAAATTGATTTTCCAAGATCTTTTCATATCTTTTCCATGTGTATTTTGTGTCAATTAGCTCAAATCAAACCAAAACTTTCCACATTTGCATATGCACGAATTATAGAAGCCAAAACATGTATAAAAAGATTGGTTTTGTTAGGTTAAATATTTTTTCACATATTTAATTGATTTAATTGAATTAATATAAATAAAAACTCAAATAAATAAATAAAAAATGAGAGAATACTTCCCTTTGGGCCAAATGGTCGTGCATATGCTTGGAATGATGAATCATGGAAGAAAAATGGGCCCATTAGCAATTTTAGGTCATTTGAATCAATGTTGACTTTTCAAAATATCCAAAAATTTCCCAACTTCCACAAGGCATAACTTGCTCAATTTTTAATCTTTTCTCATGTTCTTGGACATTTTGGAAAGGCCTTTGAGTCCTTTAACCAATGCCTTTGGTCCCATGTCATTTTGATTTACCAATCTCAAGTTATGGCCTTTGACGTAAAGTCCCTTTTTGTTGACTTTTGAAAATGACCTATAATGTTGAAATTGATAACTTTTTGTGAGAGCATTTCTTGGACTTGAAATATGAAGATGAATTGTAGGAAATGTCTTTCTCTTCAAAATGAGATTTGGATGGGATTTTTCTGATAATCCATGTGAAAGTTATGCCCTGGTCAATTTCAGTTGACTTTTTCAGCTGTCCAAATATAGTAACTTTTGCATCTTTGATGATTTCTGAGCCAAATTTTGAGAATCATGATCAATTATTGATCAAATAATGTTTGTGGCTTCAAAATGATATGTTGACCAAAAATTTGAACTTTTGACTGCCAAATGACCATTTTGCCCCTACAGTTGACTGTAGTGCAATTTAGGGTTTTGACTGTGCAATTTTGAGCTGAATGCCTTGAAACTTGATATGAGGATGCTTGACCATGTTTGTAAGCATATGAGACTTGATTGGGCCTTTGAAAATTTCCTTTTCTTGATCAGAATACAAACCCTAGTTTTGACTGTATAGGAGACAATTGGACTGCACAACCCTTGGGGAATTTTGTGACTTGGCTTGGCAATTTCTTGAAGAATATGGGAGGGCAAATTTTGGGGTACAACAGTTGCCCCTGTTCAATCTTCTTAGACCTGAGGATGTAGATTGGCTGACGTGCCTTTCGTAATCCGAGGGTAGAAGATGATTGGACACTAGAGTGCCCAGAAATTTGCGCTCACATAGTAGCAGTGTGAGGGAAATGGGCTTATAGATGCCATTTAGAGATTGCTGGATAGGATGATGGGCTTATAGATGCCATCTGGATGTTGATTGCGTAGGAGATTCCTTGGCGAGAACCTGCATACCTGCAAAACAGAAAATGAGTACCTGACACATTGCAGGAGCTGATTTTCAAATGCTTTGGTATAGATGTGTCCTGACTGGTTACAGGAGCTGAGTCTGGAGCTTCAAAAGATGATGAATGAACCATGTATGGTTACTGCCTTAGCATGGATGGTAAGAGAACCTTGGGTGATTTTAACTTCAACAACGCTCGTTGAGAAAAAATCTTAGTGGGAAATACCATCTTCGCAGGGTCGGAACGGGAACCATAGACCATTATAATCTGAAAGGGAATCTCCTCACTCGCCGTCGGAGAGGGAAACATCTGAAAAGGACTTACCACCTCACACACCGTCGGAGAGGGAAACATCTTGAAGAAGGACTTACCACCTCACACACCGTTGGAGAGGGAAACATCTTGAAGAAGGACTTACCACCTCACACACCGTCGGAGAGGGAACCATAGGAGACTATCACCTCACACTCATCGTCGGAGAGGGAAACATCTGAAGAAGGAATTACCACCTCACGCACTTGTCGGAGAGGGGACCATAGGAGACTATCACCTCACAGTCATCGTCGGAGAGGGAAACATCTGAAGAAGGAATTACCACCTCACGCACTTGTCGGAGAGGGGACCATAGGGAGATTATCACCTCACACTCATCGTCGGAGAGGGAAACATCTGAAGAAGGAATTACCACCTCACGCACTTGTCGGAGAGGGGACCATAAGGATATTATCACCTCACACTCATCGTCGGAGAGGGAAACATCTGAAAAAGGAATTACCACCTCACGCACTTGTCGGAGAGGGGACCCTAAGGAGATTATCACCTCACACTCATCGTCGGAGAGGGAAACATCTGAAGAAGGAATTACCACCTCACGCACTTGTCGGAGAGGGGACCATAAGGAGACTATCACCTCACACTCATCGTCGGAGAGGGAAACATCTGAAAAAGGAATTACCACCTCACGCACTTGTCGGAGAGGGGACCCTAAGGAGATTATCACCTCACACTCATCGTCGGAGAGGGAAACATCTGAAGAAGGAATTACCACCTCACGCACTTGTCGGAGAGGGGACCATAGGGAGATTATCACCTCACACTCATCGTCGGAGAGGGAAACATCTGAAGAAGGAATTACCACCTCACGCACTTGTCGGAGAGGGGACCATAAGGAGATTATCACCTCACACTCATCGTCAGAGAGGGAAACATCTGAAAAAGGAATTACCACCTCACGCACTTGTCGGAGAGGGGACCCTCACTTTTGCTGAGTCTTTATCAGAAAAATCTGTTGGGAGTCGATTTAGCTGGACTAGAGAAGGCTTTGAAATATGTTTGAGCATTTTAACTGCGTCTTTCCTGAAAGGTAAAGGTCAGTCATATGCAATGTATGATATGGATTAAGCAATGATGTTCTCAATATAAATGAGATTTGTATGATATGATGCGTCTATGCATGCTATAATGATGTATGTGTTGTTTTATGAATGTTTTCGTCTAGGAAAGTAGATCCTTGACGGGTGCCGGGAAGTCGTATCCTGGGCTGATGTTGAAGTATTGATTTTGCTTCCACTGGGGATGATCGTTGCAAGAATACCGGTAGGAGAAGATGACTCTGTTGCGGAATAAACTTGGCGAATAGATTCTGCGGGGAGAAAAGATACTTCGACGACTATGCTGGGAAGCAATACTTTGTGGGGAGAGAGATACTTTGCTGAGTCGTTGATGATAACTTCGTTGGGGATGTCTTGTTGTTGGAAGTGCTGATAGACTTCGCTGGGGATAAGCAGGCTTCGTTGACGACACTCTTTCCGTGGCTTTTGGCTGAGGATAACCCAGTTATATCCTGTTAAGGAAATAACTCTTTAAATAAGGCCGGACGACGCGTTCGTGCTCTGCGAGGGGGTAAGCTTCCAGAATTTACTGGGGATAAGCTTACTGCTTGGGGATATGAATTCCAACTGGGTTGGACTTTCTGGGGAAGTTTTGATATGCTGGGGAAGTGATTCCTTTGAATATTGAGATACCGCCGGGGAACAATCTTTAGACCAAGACTGACGGGGATGCTTGTTATGAATATATGTATTGCAGCTGGGGAATGTTGATATCTGCTGGAGGATACCCTACTTCCTTGAGATTTGATAATTTTGCTTGGAGAGGGTGCACTGACTTGCTTACTCTCTGGGGAATTAAGGTATCTGGTTATGTTCTTTAGCTGAACCTACCTTGGTACCTTGGAGGACGGAAACAATCCGATTGCTTAAACCACCCGTCATTGCCCCTGTTTCTATGGGGGAGGCACATGTGGGATGCTGATAATTGTTGAGGGTCAAACCTTCTTCTGGTAGGCAGGTGACAAGATGACAGGACATAGTCGCACGCTTTGATCCCTAACTTTTGCCTGGACCGCCCTTTCGGGTTTTCAGTCCACCGGGATACCCATTTTTGCCCAAGCCGCCTTTTCAGGTTTTCGACTTGCCGGGTGTACAGAGATTTTTTTTTTTTTTTTTTTTTTTTTTTTCATCCCTTCATTTTGCCCGAACCCTTTTGGTTCGCCGGGAAGCCCTTATTTTTGCCTAGGTGTGTCAACCTAGCGGGTCTTTGATTATGCGTAGTATCTTTTCGACTATGTCCGTTCTCAGAAAGTAGGGAGTTGCCCCTGTTAGAAGTGCTTTGTCATGCCATCAGAAGGTGTTTGATCAGACAAGATTCGTTGTTGGGATGCCCCAAGTGACTCAGGCGGAGATTTGCCCCAGGCTTTTGGCCTTTGAGAGATTCTCCGTATCTTGATTGGACTGCCCCAGATGATGGACCATGGTCATGTCTGCCCCTTGATTGGAGGTACTTTTGTTCATTAGGTATTCATCGTGCGAATTTCCCTGCTGTTCAAACAAAAAGTCATATGCAAACAAAGTTATG
Organism: Vicia faba; assembly: GCA_948472305.1. Taxonomy (NCBI): domain Eukaryota; kingdom Viridiplantae; phylum Streptophyta; class Magnoliopsida; order Fabales; family Fabaceae; genus Vicia; species Vicia faba. Next base: position 1,233,840,398 of record OX451738.1, read on the forward strand.
TTAAAAATGCAAAGCTTATGTCTGTCTTGAAGATTTTGAAAATGCATTCTTTTTTCATAAAACAAGTGAATGTTTGTAAAACGTGATGTCAATCCGTATTTACCGTAGGCCTTAAGGAGTCAGGATACCTTTCGTAACAGTATGCTTTCGAATTAACCCATGCTTCAGCTAGGACTTTTAAGGGTTATAACGTAGCCTGGTTCACGGTTTAAGAAACAAAGGATAAAGGCTCAAATTATTTGTACCCACCCGCTCTTCGTGATGTTCTCCAAACCTAAACTCAGTTGATCGTGCGTTAGACCTTGCTTGAGTCTTTGCTTTGATGTTCCAATAATGGTTCAGATGTTGATGATTTCTTTCAAATAGGCAGTCATCTTTGTTTTTGTTGAGGGTTTGTATGACCTCTTTCTTTTTGATTTTTGTTATCCCTTTCTTTTTGCCTGAACTGTTTCCTTTTTGGAATTACAGTCAGCGGGATGCCCCAGTTTTATAAGTCCCTTTTACAGGTTTTGACTTCTTGGGCTATTCATTGATGATCTTTTTTTTGATAATGACTGCCTGTTCTTTATTGATTATTCGGAACCATCACTGTCTTTCTTCGTTTTGTAAGGACTTCTTTGGTGCCATTCGTTATGCACTTGGATCAACTGAGAGACTACCTTGCCCCAGGTTATGATTAAGGGTTTTAAATTTCGAAAAGAAAAACTCCTACTTGTTTGGCTCAGAGGGGTTGACGAGGGATTATCATCCTTATAACTCCAGTGTTTAGGAATTGAAACAATGCCTGTACCTCATCAGCGGGGTCTGTTCAAAAGCATACTGTAGAGATAGCGGTATCGTTTTCGTCATCCTCCCTCAAGAGGCTTAGAATTAAAGAGAGTTGACATCAGAAAAAATATGAAAATAATTTGCGTTTAGTGAATACGAATATATTGATTCAAAATAGACATAAGCGATGCATTAATGTGATAACAATGTTTAACATGAATAACTGTTTGAACAATCAAAGAAAAATACAACTTGAACATTTGAATGAACAAAAGACATTCTCGATGATTTGGTGTAGGATCAGTGTTCAAACTCGACCTCCTTGGCGTTAATCAAATCTTGGATCTTGTTCTTCAAGGTCCAACAGTCGTCGGTGTCATGTCCAGGACTGTCAGAATGGTAGGCACATCTCACACCCGGGTTGTACTTGGGAGAGGAAGTGTCAGGATTTTGAGGAGGATCCTTTAGTGTGATCAGTTTTGCCCTCAGCAATTGCTGTAATGCCTGAGACAAAGACATGTTGATGTCAGTATACTTCCTATCTTGATGCTTTATCCTACGCCTATTGCTCTTTCTTGGTTGAACGGGCGTGGGATCAGAGATCTGGATAGCCCCTACATCATGATGACCCTTTTTACCATGTATAGCATTGGACTCCTTCTTCCCACTGTGGGGCTTTTTCTGAGCATCAGCAGATGCGGTTTCTTGAATCTTCCCCGACTTGATACCAACTTCGATTCTCTCCCCAGTCAAGACAAGATCTGTAAACCCAGCAGCAGAATTCCCAATTAGGTGGTTGAAGAATGGACCAGACAGGGTCCCCAAGAACATGTCGACGAGCTCGCGGTCAGTCAGAGGTGGTTGTACCCTTCCAGCAAGGTCCCTCCATTTTTGAGCATACTCTTTGAAGCCTTCGCCTGTACCCATAGACATCCCCTGAAGCTGAGTACGCGTGGGAGCGAGGTCGGCATTATACTGGTAGTGTTTGTAAAATGCAGTGGCTAAGTCTTCCCAGGTACGGATGTTGGCTCCATTCAGTTGATAGAACCACTCGAGCTGAGTCCCTGAAAGACTCTCTTGGAAGAAATGGATCCATAAGTTTTTGTCAGCTGTATAGGGCTGGATCCTCCTTGTATAAGCCCTGAGATGCAACTTAGGATAGGATGCCCCATCGTATTTAGCAAAGGCAGGTACCTTGAATTTGCGCGGGATCACTACCCCAGAAGACAGACCTAGATCCTCGAAGTCCAGTCCAGGCACCTTTTGTATCTCCATAGCACTGAGCCGGTCTTCCAACTGTTTGTACCTGTCCTCAGCCGGAGGGTACTTCTCGTCGTTGAAATCTGTCTCGTTATCGGAGACCACTGGACTAGGAACCCTTTCCCCCTGATGACTACCTTCCCTCACAGATGGAGTTGTCCTCTCAGTTTCAATCTGCGGTGCATTCTCAGATCTGCGTCTAGGGCTGAACAGAACAGTCCTCCTCTTCTTCTTTTCTTTCTTCAAGAGCAGAGCCTTCAGATCTTGCTGCCCCTGGGTCAAGTTCATGATCAACCCTTGGAACTGGGCGTTCTGAGCCTGGAGGGCCTTGATGGACTGTTCCGCTGATGATTCAGGATTCATGACAATCGGCTGAAATAAACAGCGAAGAAGGGTAAGCAACCTGTCCAAGGGGTACCTGCAATGCAATGAGATGTATGACATGCATGTAATGTTTTCAAGGACCTCGCGGGATAAACAGAGAAATTGTTAGAGTTGAGAACCGGTAACTTGATTGAAGGAACTTCATGTTGTTGAGAGTCCTTCTTCAAGGGTCAAAGGCTCACCATATCCAGTGGGTCATAGCCCCTGACAACCTTGGCTAGAGGAAAATAAATCCTCTTTGCCCCTGGCTAGATGTTTGATTTATCATGACCTGCATCACAAGCCCTTGAGATCCTTGAAATGGGTTAGGATGTATACAATGGTATGATGTCATGCTATGCATGGGGTGATGTAGGTAAACCATGTTATGAGTCCCAATTAAGGACTATAAACAAACCCTGCAAGAAATACAGTATACTTTGTTATGAGTCCCAATTAAGGACTATAAACAAGACCTGCAAGAAATTTAGTACCCTGTTATGAGTCCCCATTAAGGACTATAAACAAAACCTGCAAGAAATTTGGTAAACCTTGTCATGAGTCCTAGTTAAGGACTATAAACAAAACCTGCAAGTAGTTCATGTGTCAGCTAACAAGCATGCAAGTAGGCAAGTACAAAGGCACACAAGTCACACAAGAGAAACCCTTAGGGTTTAAGCCAGCATGGGGTCTGGGTATTACCCTCTTGAAGTTGGTGGGCTCAACCTGTCCTATCAAAGTAACCAGGTTCTTAGAGGATCCCAATATCATTGACTACCCTCAATCGGTCATAACTCCAGCATCGCAATCTTTTCTTGCGGCCAGAACCATCACGAGAGTTTAGCCTCAATGGGCGTAGCATACTGCTACTGTTCTAATGGCCAAGTTGGGTCATTTAAGGTTCTAAGGTCTGTTGGTGCTTAATGACTCCTCGGAAGACCCATATTCTCCCCGTTTCAACACGAGGGATATCGGTACAGACCAAGGCGCCACACCAACGTAGCCACTGCTTCACCCATATCGGTATACGCCGGACAGGTCCCTCACAGCTTATGCTACCTAAACAGGGTATCCCCAGATCCGGGTTAGGATCTATGTAACTCCCATGCAACCCACAATAATAAAGCAAGCAAAGAAGACAATTGAAAACATAGTTATGAGCTAGCCCTAAGGTACACCCCACTTTAAGTTTGTCCCCAGCAGAGTCGCCAGTTCTGTGATCGGTGGATCTGGAACTGACTGTTTAACGCTGGTTCGCGAAATGTCGCAGAAGCAAGAGTCGCCACCGTCTTTTATTTTCTCCAAATGGAAAGGACAAAAGCACAGAAAAATTCCTTAAAGAGATTGCTCTCGGTTCGGGAGGTAGGTTATAGAAAGGGAAGGTGTTAGCACCCTTTCTATCCATGGTTATCCATGGGCTCTTAGATACTTGCTCATTGTGTTTTCAAAATTGTTTGTTTGCTTTTCAATGTGGGTTTTTAAAAAAGTTTCTTTGAAAAAATTTCAGTTCGACTCGTACGTCAGAGTGTTTGAAACATTTGCTTTGAAAGCTTTTGAAAATGTGTTGGTGAAAAGATTTTGTTTTGTTTTTGTTTTTAAAGAGAGCAAGTATCCATGAGAACCTACCTACCCTAAGGAATTCGTCTGTGTAAATGTCCTTTAAAGTAGTGCCATCCCACCATTGAGAGGTAGGTAGCACCACCGTTGGAGGTGTTCGGGTCAATTCGAGGTTCGGGACATGGTGATCACCAGAGCAATAGGAAGACACCTTAGAAGCTACCCTCATGCCAGGTTCCCGGATCATGAGGACTTACTAAGACATCCTCTACTCGACGACCACCTTTCGAGGCAAGGCAACAGTGAGGCGTACCCTAGGGGTGGTGTGTGATTTGTGTGTCGTTTTCATTTGTCTTTTCATGGTATAGGTGATCTACGCGTTTGTTTTTATTTTTCATTCATTCTTTCATGCTTTTTGTTAACAGTTAAAAGAGTGCGGAAAAGTAAATTCTAAAGCTATTACAAATGGCGCGGGTCCACATCGCCAAAATTAAACCGGACCCGATTTGACAGAAAGTAAATAAAGCAAAAGAAATAAAAGTGCAAGAAATTTAAGTTACAACGCTTTGGGAGAGATACATAATGAATTAAGCGAAATAAAATAAATGTGCGAATTAAATAAATTACGAACGAGGGCGTTGGACCCTTTTGCAAAAAATTAAAGTTAATGAATTTAATTAATTAGAATTAATGAGGAATAAAAAATTAAAAATTAAAAAGGAATGTTTTTTGGTGTTTTTGTATTTTTAAGATTTAATAGAAAAAATAATTAATTAAAACTAAATATTAAACCTAATTCTAATTATTTTAAGTTTATTAAGAAAATATTGACCTTTTTTAACCTAAATGAAACCCTAATTAATTTACAAGTTAATTATGAAAATAAAATAAGTAAATAATGTTATGGTAAAAAAAGGGAAAAAAGATTTAAAAGGAAAAATTATCAATTACCTAATTCTATGTTTTTTTTGATTTATTAAAAAGAATTAAAATTGCAAAAAACCCTAATTATACTAAATTCAATTATACAATTTATTTATGAAAATAATTAAAATAAAAATATTTATTACATTTTGTCTTTTTTCTGATTTTTTGTATATTTTATAATTTGTAAAATATAATTAATTAAATTAAAACAATTGAATAAAATAAAATAACAATTCACAATAAAATAAAAATAAGTAAAAAAAGGAAAGAAATTGCAAACCAGGGGGGGGGGGTTCAGTCCCCAATTGTGAGGTGTGATCCAAGAAGCTGGCCCAATAAGCTTGCAATTCGTTGACTTTTCCATGCATTATGTGGCATGTTGACTGGGGGTGTAACGTGTTCGTTGAATCCACGCCTTTGATCTGGTTCTAACATGCACGTGGATGGATAGATGAGGAGGACGTATGGTAGTCCTTAAGATTGTGCCTGCATAGGAATTTGGATTGAAAAATAATATGGCAAATATACAGACCTGGGGTTCGAACTCAGGTCTTGGATGTTGAAGCGTTAAGCGTTTGCCAGCTGAGCTACGTGCACATTCAAATATATTATGACAAATAAATAACAAAAAGAAAAACGAAAGCATTAGTGGTTGAAGCGCGCGAAGTTTAAAAACAACGTATCATGTGTGGACAGCACATCATCTTCTCCATTATCCCTGTAAAACAAAAGCAGAGGCAACGGTTTTCTGGGCGTGGCTTAAGGTAGGCTATTGAAAAATAGCGAATAGCTCCTCAACGCTCATAAATTGAGCGCGAGGGTAGATTCCTCTTCGTCTCCATGTGCTGAGTCTAATGGTCATGATTTTGAGGCTTAATTTTTCCTCTTTGCAAAAGCCCTAAATTCAAGCTCTGAAAACCCTAAAGATTGATCATGGTGAAATCGCGTTGGGGGCACAAAAACAAAATTAGATTATACAGTTAGCATCAGAAATCATCAATGAGTAATAATCCATAAAAAAATGCAATGATTATGCTTCAAATTAAAACACGATTAAGCAATTTTCTTGAAGCAGTTTGCGTTCAATCTACCAATTCTTGGAGTTTGAGTTGATGTTTTGGATTGGAACGCGTTCAGGGAGACTTGAGGAAGCCAATGGAATGAGTATTAGGGCTTGAATCGACCTCTAACAACGTTTTCAGTTTTGCTTTTTATGGAGAAAATTTCAAGTTTCTTAATGGTCTTTGAGCGCAGCTTAGAGTCCCCCGGCATTAGGTTTATGCTTCTGATTATGTAGTGTAGCAATTAGGTTAAAAAAATCAATCAAATCTCTTTCATTCAATGGTTTTTGCAAATTGATTTTCCAAGATCTTTTCATATCTTTTCCATGTGTATTTTGTGTCAATTAGCTCAAATCAAACCAAAACTTTCCACATTTGCATATGCACGAATTATAGAAGCCAAAACATGTATAAAAAGATTGGTTTTGTTAGGTTAAATATTTTTTCACATATTTAATTGATTTAATTGAATTAATATAAATAAAAACTCAAATAAATAAATAAAAAATGAGAGAATACTTCCCTTTGGGCCAAATGGTCGTGCATATGCTTGGAATGATGAATCATGGAAGAAAAATGGGCCCATTAGCAATTTTAGGTCATTTGAATCAATGTTGACTTTTCAAAATATCCAAACATTTCCCAACTTCCACAAGGCATAACTTCCTCAATGTTTAATATTTTCTCATGTTCTTGGACATTTTGGAAAGGTCTTTGAGTCCTTTAACCAATGCCTTTGGTCCCATGTCATTTTGATTTACCAATCTCAAGTTATGGCCTTTGACTTAAAGTCCCTTTTTGTTGACTTTTGAAAATGACCTATAATGTTGAAATTGATAACTTTTTGTGAGAGCATTTCTTGGACTTGAAATATGAAGATAAATTGTAGGAAATGTCTTTCTCTTCAAAATGAGCTTTGGATGGGATTTTTCTGATAATCCATGTGAAAGTTATGCCCTGGTCAATTTCAGTTGACTTTTTCAGCTGTCCAAATATAGTAACTTTTGCATCTTTGATGATTTCTGAGCCAAATTTTGAGAATCATGATCAAGTATTGATCAAATGATTTTTGTGGCTTCAAAATGATATGTTGACAAAAAATTTGAACTTTTGACTGCCAAATGACCATTTTGCCCCTACAGTTGACTGTAGTGCAATTTAGGGTTTTGACTGTGCAATTTTGAGCTGAATGCCTTGAAACTTGATATGAGGATGCTTGACCATGTTTGTAAGCATATGAGACTTGATTGGGCCTTTGAAAATTTCCTTTTCTTGATCAGAATACAAACCCTAGTTTTGACTGTATAGGAGACAATTGGACTGCACAACCCTTGGGGAATTTTGTGACTTGGCTTGGCAATTTCTTGAAGAATATGGGAGGGCAAATTTTGGGGTACAACACCGCCCTTTCGGGTTTTCGATTCACCGGGATTCCCATTTTTGCCCAAGCCGCCCTTTCGGGTTTTCAACTTGTCGGGTCGTTTATACGTAGTATCTTTTGACTATGTCCGCATTCGCAGGGTGCGGCAGGTCATCGCCGTCCATGGTGGTCAAGATCATTGCCCCACCAGAAAAGATGTTTTTGATCACAAATGATCCTTCATAAGTAGGAGTCCATTTTCCCATGGGATCACTTTGCGGCAAGATGATCTGCTTGATTACAAGGTCCCCGACTTGATATACTTGTCTCTTGACTTTCTTGTTGAAGGCCTTGATCATACGTTTCTGATACGCCTGACCATGGAAAACAACAATAAGTCGCTTCTCATTAATTAAGTTAAGTTGATCAAGCTGGGTATGAATCCAATCGTCTTCACTCAACCCAACATCTTTCATGATTCTTAAGGAGGGAATCTGAGCCTCGATAGGTAAAACAACTTCCATGCTGTATACCAAAGAATAGGGGGTTGCCCCAGTTGAAGTGTGTGCCGTGGTACGATACCCGTGCAGAGCAAACGATAATATCTCATGCCAGTCCTTGTGGGTGACTGTCATCTTTTGAATAATCTTCTTGATATTTTTGTTCGCGGCTTCGACAACACCGTTCATCTTAGGCCGATAGGGAGATGAATTGTGATGTTGAATCTTGAACTGCTCGCATAGAGCGGTGATCATAGTATTGTTCAAATTTGTACCGTTGTCAGTGATGATCCTGTCGGGGATACCATACCGGCAAATGAGGTTCTGTTTGATGAAAAGGGAAACCACATTCTTTGTAACGGAGGCGAAGGAAGCTGCTTCGACCCACTTGGTAAAGTAATCAATGGCCACCAGGATGAAACGGTGTCCATTGGATGCTGTAGGCTTGATCTCTCCAATCATGTCGATTCCCCACATCGCGAATGGCCAAGGAGCTGTTAAGACATTAAGAGGCACTGGAGGTATATGTATCTTGTCCGCATAGATTTGGCATTTGTGACAAGTACGGGAATGTTGATGACAGTCAGCTTCCATGGTAGACCAGTAATAGCCTGCCCTTAGAATCTTCTTAGCCATCGTATGATCACTTGAGTGGCTGCCAAAGGTGCCATTATGTAGTTCAACCATGATATGCTCAGCTTCAACCTTGTCCACACAACGGATTAGGACACAATCAAGATTGCACTTGTATAGGATACCATTTCTCAGAAAGAACTTGGCCGCAAACCTCCTTAAGAACTTTTTATCATTGACTGAAGCTCCTTCAGGGTATTCTTGTGCTTCGAGATACCTTTTGACGTCATGAAACCAAGGTCGGTCCACTACTTCTTTGGTATTAATCTCGTGACAATGTGTAGGTTCGTCCATTCGTTCAATGGTGATTTGAGGAGCCTCATTATCCCAGTTAAGTTTAAACATGGATGACATTGTAGCTAGCGCATCTGCTAGATGATTCTCTTCTCACGGGAAGTGCTCGAAGGTGATCTACTCGAAGTGTTGTAACAATGTCAGGACATGTTCTTTGTAAGGGATGAGGTTAGGGTGTTTAGTATCCCACTCTCCTTTGATTTGTCTGATAACTAAAGCTGAGTCCCCAAATACAATCAAAGATTTGATTCCCAAGTCAATAGCAGCCTTGAGATCAAAGATACAAGCTTCATACTCGACCATGTTGTTGGTGCAGCTGAAACAGAGTCTAGTAGTGAAAGGTGTATGGCACCCTTCTGGAGAGATAAGTACCGCGCCGACACCGTTTCCAAGTGCGTTGGAGGCACCATCAAAGTACAGGGTCCATCGGGATCCTTGTTCAGGTCCGTCATACGGTCTGTTTTCTTCAATGTTGCTCAAAGTCATGATATCCTCATCGGGAAAGTCGAACCTCATGGATTGGTAATCTTCGGAAGCTTGATGGGCCAGATGATCGGTCAACACACTCCCCTTTATAGCTTTTTGGTTTGTGTACTGTATATCATATTCGGTGAGGATCATCTGCCATCTAGCGATTCTTCTGGATAGAGCAGGTTTCTCGAAGATGTACTTGATCGGATCCATCTTAGAGATCAGTAAAGTGGTATGTGTCAACATATACTGCCTTAGCCGGTGAGCAGCCCATACCAAAGCGCAACAAGTTTTCTCGAGTAGTGAGTAGCGAGTCTTATAGTTGGTAAACTTTTTGCTAAGGTAATAAATGGCATGCTCTTTTCAGCCAGACTCGTCATGTTGGCCCAGTACGCACCCCATTGAATTCTCCAGAACGGTCAGATACATGATTAACGGCCTTCCTTCGACGGGTGGCATCAAGATAGGAGGTTCCAACAAATACTCCTTGATTTTATCGAAAGCAACTTGACAGTCATCATTCCATTTAACCACCTGATCTTTCTTCAATAGCTTGAAGATTGGTTCACAGGTAGATGTTAGGTGAGAAATGAACCTTGCAATGTAGTTTAGGCGTCCCAAGAAACCTCTGACCTCCTTCTCAGTGCGAGGGGCAAGCATTTCTTGTATAGCTTTTACTTTGGCAGGATCAACCTCGATTCCTTTGTTACTGACGATGAATCCCAAGAGTTTACCGGACCTGACTCCGAAAGTGCACTTGTTAGGGTTCAGTCTGAGCTTGTACTCTTTCAATTTGACAAACAACTTTTGCAGATGGTCGAGGTGTTCTTCTTCTGTCTGTGAACGGGCTATCATGTCGTCTACGTAGACTTCAATCTCATGATGTATCATGTCATGAAACAAAGCTACCATGGCGCGCTGATAGGTTGCCCCGACATTCTTCAGTCCGAATGGCATCACTTTATAGCAGAAGGTACCCCACTGCGTAACAAAAGTAGTCTTCTCCATGTCTTCAGGGGCCATTTTGATCTGGTTGTACCCTGAAAATCCATCCATGAAAGAGAATACCTTATGTTGAGCTGTATTGTCAACCAAGATGTCAATGTGCGGTAGTGGAAAGTCATCTTTAGGGCTAGCCCTGTTTAAGTCTCTGTAATCCATGCACATTCTGACCTTGCCGTCCTTCTTAGGCACAGGCACAATGTTAGCAACCCATTGTGGATAGGAAGTAACAGCAAGAAAGCCAACATTGAACTGCTTCATCACTTCAGCTTTGATCTTTTCGGACATGTCGGGCCTCATTCGGCGGACTTTCTGTTTGATCGGTGGACAATCTTCTCTTGTAGGGAGACGGTGAACCACAATATCTGTATCTAGTCTCGGCATGTCTTCGTAGGACCAAGCGAAGATCTCAACATATTCATTCAACAGCTGAACTAAACGCTCCTTGACATTTGGTTCTAGGTTAGCACCCACTTTAACTTCTTTTATGTCTTCCTCTGTTCCCAAGTTGATAGTCTCTAACAACTCCTCGTGAGGTAGAATAGCCCTTTCTTCCTGTTGCAAAAGTCTAGCCAACTCTCCAGGCACTTCACAGTCTTCATCACCTTCGTATTCGACATGATTGACCAGATCTTCAGAGTCACTGAAGGCTATAGCAGAATTGTTACCCATGGAATCCGGAGTGGATGGGTACCTGCATTTTGTGAGTGTGGGTGTGTGTAAAGGATAGCCACCTTTAAACAAATAAAATGTAAAAAGAAAGACAATGAACACAAAAGTTTATTATGAAAACATCCATGATTCATTAAAAATGGCATATGAAGATGAAAAATCAAGCCCTTACAAATGGACCTATATGCCCCGGGTAAGGCATAAGGCAAAAAGTGTACGAATTGTTTAAAAATTATTACAGACCAACATAAAATGTTCAAAGGATAAATTACTGATTGATGAAAGTAATGGGAACAAAGTATTTCGCCTCCCAGTTGTTCAGTCCTCCTTCAATAGTTGGAAAGATCCAGTCTTCAAAATTGCTCTCTTCTTCATCATCCTCTAAAGCATGAACTCCATGATGAGTGATTTTCAATGGTGGTCCTCCAGCCCGGGAGCGACGCACAGCCTTTTGACTAGCAGCAGTGAAACCCAAGTCGAACTTACCTGTCTTGTAAGGAAACCTGGCAGTTGACCCCATATTGTGCTTCCTCCTTCCTCGATCACAGCCTTCGCATCTTTAAGGGATGACATCCGGGACACATGTTTGGTAATGATGGGCAAAAAAGTCATTGTCTTGGCTACCGTAACTTCAGGAGAAACCTCTTCAAAGTGCTGAAAGGGGGTCTCGATGAATTCACCATCTAATTCAACATAGCAGAATGAATTCATATGGCTTATCATATACTCCTTCTCGCGACGAATTGTCACAATTTCCCCCTGGACAGGGTACTTAAGCTTCTGATGCAGCGTAGATGTGACGGCTCCAGCATGATGAGTCCAGGGTCTTCAACAAGAGTAGGAGGGACGGATATCCATGACATAAAATGTGGAGTGGAAAGTTTCAGTACCCACTTTAATTGGGATGTCCACTTCCCCGTGGACCATCCTCTTAGAACCATCAAAGGCTCTAACAATGATATTGCTGGGCTTTAGGGTCAAACCTTCACAGTCCAATCTGTCCAATGCTTTCTTTGGTAGGACATTTAAAGACGACCCGGTATCAACCAGAACGTGAGCAAGAGTAGTCCCTCTGCATTCCACCGAGACGTGCAGCGCGTCATTATGCTTTCTCCCTTTAGATGTTAGATCGGCATCGGAGAAGCCAAGACCATTGTCGACTGTTAGGCTGGCTACACACTCCTGGAACTGGTCCGTAGAGGTTTCCTGAGGCACATGGGCCGTCTTCAAGAATTTGATCAGGGCTTTGGCATAAGCTTTGGAACAGAGCAACAAGGCCAGCATAGAGATTTTTGAAGGGGTTTTCCCCAGTTGTTCTACGACATCAAAGTCGCTTTTCTTAATTATTTTTAAAATCTCCTCCATTTCCTTTTGAGTGGTCTCAGGGATGAGCAAAGGCTGAGCCCTCGTCCTGACGGGTGCTTCTTGGATCCCCTTACCTTTATCAGTAGTAACAGCAGAGGGTACAACTTCGGGAGTTATAATTTCTTCAATCACTGGAGTTCGTACAGATGTGTTGACTGGCACAGGAGTAACCTTAGGAGCATTTGAGGGTCTGAAGATTGCCCTAGGAGGAGCAATCTCCGGAGAGAAGATTCTTCCGCTGCGGGTGATCTTACTTGTCCCCACGATATTTCCTACATCAGGAGTCTCTTCATCGGAACTTTCTTCCACTGATTCGATTTGCTCAACACCGTGGAAGAAGATCTCTCCTCCATAATTCCACGGTATTGTCTTGTTTGACTTGTATGGGATAGGCCCCGACATTGTTATCTTTAGAGGTACAAACTTTGGATCGGGTGTAATCTTAACAGGTCTTTTGGAGACCTTGGAAAGATTGTCGAAAATGGTGATTATAGCAACATCGTTGATTGGAGTAACAGGAGTATCAGGAGTAACGAGAGTTTTCTTAAAGAGGATTTCTTGATTATCCATTAGGCGTTGGATGCCTAACTTCAACAGCGGACAGTCAGATTGCAGGGTCAAACAAAGGTAACAATCTTTTTCACAGCCCGGGAAAATCCCGACCTTCAACAGATTCATCTTCATCATTGGCAATGGAGAAATTAAGTCATCAACAGCAGTAACATAAAGATCTTCTACAACAGCATGGACATTGTGACCATGTTTTGGCATTGGAGCGGATATTACATTAGGTTTTTCAGGAGCGTTAAACTCCACCTCCCTGGCATCTATTAAATCCTAGATCTTATTTTTGAGGGCCCAACAATTGTTGGTGTCGTTCCCCACACTGTCTGAATGATAGGCACACTTTGCATTTGAATGGTAGTAGGGAGAAGAGGTATTTGGATTCTTTGGCGCCTCTTTCAAGTTTGTAAGTTTTAACTTCAACAGATGAGGGAGAACCTGAGCAGGTGTCATATTGATCGGGTGAATTGCCGTGCATGCCTTTCCACCCTTGCTTGGTTGGTTCAGGGTTGACTTTTTCGAGGTTGATCAACTGTGGAATTCTGAATCATCACAGCCCCCACCATTGGCCGGCGCTCGACTCCTCTTTGACTTCTCTGGGAGTAAACAGCTGAGACCTCTTTCTTTGCTGGAAAGGTCTTCTTGATAGCAGCGGAAGCAGATGCATCCTTCTGAATTTTACCGCTCTTAATGCTACCTTCGACTCTTTCACCAGTCAGAATTAACTCGGTGAACCCTGCAGATGAGCTCCCGATCAAGTGATTAAAGAATGGTTCTAACAGGGTCCCTAAAAACATATCCACAAGCTCTCTCTCAGACAATGGTGGCTGCACCCTTCCAGCCAAGTCCCTCCACTTCTGGGCATACTCCTTAAAGCCTTCATTAGAGACCATACCCATACTCTGTAATTGAGTACGAGTAGGTGTTAAATCTGCATTATATTGATATTGTCTGTAGAAGGAAGTAGCCAAATCCTCCCAGTTGTGTACATCAAATATTTCAAGCTGGTAGAACTAATCTAATTGCGTACCCGACAAACTATCTTGAAAAAAGTGGACCCACAGATCCTTATCAGAAGAATGAGGTTGGATTTTTCTGACGAAAGACCGTAGATGCATCTTTGGACAAGACAAACCATCATATTTAGCAAATGTAGGCACCTTGAATTTAGGGGGAATCACAATCCCAAAAACCAACCCTAGCTCCTCGAAATCCAGCCCAGACACTCTTTGTACCTCCATGGCTGCCAGACGCTCTTCCAGATTCTTATACTTGTCGTCTGCAGGAGGGTACTGCTACTCAGAGTAATCTTCATCCTCTTCTTCTTCTTCTTCTTCAGCCTCAGACTCGGAGGGCACTGCAGCTCCCTTTCCTTTGCCAACCCCTTCATCTGATATCGAGGGGAAATCCAGAACTCTTCTAGCTTGGTTCTCAATTCTTCTTCCCATAGTGGCCACACCAACTCTTTTCTTTTTCTTTTTCTCCTTTTATTTTTCCAGTAGACCTTTGAGCTCCTCCTGACCCTTTGCCAAGGTCATGAGTAGCTGTTGGAACTATGAATTCTGCGCTTGTAGGTCTTTGACCGTCTGCTCTATATCCATCTTGCTGAAATAAACAGCAGAGAGATAAGGAAACCTAGTGTGAAGACCTGCTTATGCATATGATGAATGATATGTATTCATGTAATGCATTCAAGGATTCAGAAATTCAAATTTGTTGCAAACAAAAAAAAGAACGCACGTCATATTAATAAGATAGAATTGTTAGTACATAAATGCCCCATGGGTGAAATAATACAAAATTCTAATGTAAAAAGACGCTGCACATCCTTTTCGGTGCTATGTAGGTGTTGAGAGTCTGCTCTTCGTGGAGTCGACGAGTAAGTTATAAAACCTTCTTCTCACCGGCGTAGAAGCTGGCTTCAAAAGTGTTTCGTTCTTCCTTGAGCTGTATCCAACTCTTTTGCAAATCTTCCAATGATGTTGGCATATCAGGATGTAGGAGGGTGTATGGAACCTCTCCTTCCATAATAGGTTCTTTGATCATAGGCAGAATGTAGGGGTAAGGCATCATAAGACTCTGGGCGCGGGTTCATACCCACTTGAGGTAAGGCTCAAGGGGGATGGAATTCTTGTGCCCCAGTGTCTTATTGTCCACCTTGTTAGGCATCCTCCAAGCTTGTGAGGTGTATTTGAAAATAGCAAGGATGTTTTTGCAAGTTTTGATCAAGTAACTAAGAGTTGTCTACCCTATCTACTCAAAGATCTTTCCTACACATTTTTAAACCTTTTACATTGTTGTTTTACCATTGCATTTGGTAAACAACCTTGTATTTGGATGTTAAACGGGACAGGCGCGGGTCATCGTATTGACCATGATAGCAATAGTGCTAAGTACCTTTAGCAATTTTTTGAGGGACTAGATCATTTTGTATAGGCAACCAAGATAGCATCATCGAGGGACTATGATCTTTTGTTTTGTTTTTGTTTTGCCAAGATACTCAACATGCATACCATGGCCATTTCAAAGGCAACAAGTGGATGAAACCCTAAGGGTGCATGTGTACATTGTGTTGTCATTTTCATGCATTTTATGTCTTGTATTAGGTCTAACTATTTGTTTTGATTTTGGATATTGCATACAAACCCTAATCTCTATAATGGCATATTTGAAAGCATAAATGCGTAAAAGTAATCTAAGCTATTACATCATTGATATGGGGAGGGGGATACAATTTTGGATAGGGGATTATTTTGCAAGAAATTAAAACCCTAAATTATTACAACCAAATTGAATTTCTTTGCTCAAATGATAAATAAACAATATTTAAATAATCAATTAAATATAAATAGGCAATATATTATAAATATGCAAAAAATGTTTTTTTGTTTACTTTATGTGTAAAAATATAATATTTAATGTGTTAAAAATATAATATTTAATGTGTTAAAAAAAATAAGAAAATAAAAAGTTATTTTTGTTAAGGGTAAAAACCCTAAATTTTGTTTTAAGAAAATATATTTATTAATTATATTATTTATTTATGTACAAGTAAATAAAAAATAAAAATATATACAATTGTTTAGAAAATAATAATATATGAGAAAATATTATTTAAGTATATAAATACTAAAAATAAAAATAAAAATATAATATTTTTATATGTTATTTACAAGTTTTAATTTGAGAAAATAAATATAGTAAACCTAATAAACTAAATATTGTGTCAAAATAAAATAAAATAAATAATAAAAATGTGAAAATTTAAGGAAAATATTTTTAGTAAATTTTTATATTTGGAAAAAATAAAATAAAGTCAGAAATAAAAAGAAATGAAAATATAAAACAATGGGCCAAGGGAGTGTGAACAACAAAGAGGGGGGGTGTCAAAAGCAAGCCAAACCAAGGTCCAGCCCAGATTCCATCATCTTCAACCTCTGAACACAAAACGCGCGCCCTGCAACTTCAACTCTGTTCTCTCTATTCTTTGCATGAAATCAAAAACTCAAAACATGAAACTTATAGAGAATTAAACCACGATTCCAACCATATAAAAAACTTAATCTAACTCTCAAAGACCAGAGAGAATTTCTCTGGCCCTAATTTCTAACCTAACTTTTTCAGGAAGTTCATCAATCAAATTCTCTCAACACACTTAACTTAAATGAAATCTATGCATATGTACAGCTTAAGGACTATGAGTACTACATTTTTTTATTCACAAACCTAAGCCTAATGATTCCTAAATAGAGAGATAGAAAGTTGGAAAATACCTGCTTCAGTTGAACACGAGTATGGCAATGCAGGGGTTTTCAGTGAGGCCTGAGATGTTCGTGAGCTTGCCTGAACTTCCTCTGACCTTCCCCAATGCTTTGTTTGCCTTGAGCTTACTTGAATAATCCTGTAGAAGTCAACCTGCACAAGTTGAAATTAGAAATGGTGAATCTTGAAAATGGAGTTACAGTCAATGGCCAATGGTTGGGATAGTTCAGATAGGTTGTATGGAGTGTATTGGAACTGGTTTAGGACAAAACGCACGAGTGGTTTGTGAGATGGAAGTGAAACTGCAGAGAGTGCCCTATTTTGCAAGTTTTTGGTGTTTTGATGTTCAAGAGTGTTTTAGGGATGAATGGCTCGTGTTTCTGACTCAAGACAATGTGCAAAACTTGTTTCAAATGCTTACAAGAGTTGGTTATATCAGATATTCAAGATATGTGATTTTGGCAAGTTGACTTGTTTTGAAAGAAAAGTGTGAAGTGATACAAGACAGGCCTGTACAGGCTATCTCCAAGAATGCACAAGATTGTTGTACCTTTGCCTAAGTTTATGGAACTTGTTTGCTTCAAAGAGAGAGGTCCAAGGCTCAAGGGAAGCAAGTTGACATAAAGTTGCCTTTATCAAAATGGAAATGCTACCTTTTTGCCATTTTAAGATTAATTCAATGTGTAAACCTCTATTGATCAGAACAATGCCTTAAACTAATGAGTTTGCATTCAATTTTTGATTGTGGAAGGGTTTAGAGACCTGTAATCAAGTACAAAGCAAAGTTGGACAGATTTTGCAACTTGTGTCAACATGAAAATGCCAAGGATAAAAAATGAGTTTTTGCCAAATTCAAATCTTTGATTCTCCCTAACCATAAATGATTTTGGAGAGTTCTTGGACATTTTTGAAAGCTTGTAACATGCTTTACAATCCATCTATGAAATTCATTTTTATATTCCAAGTGGAACTAGGTGAAAAATTTCCATGAAGATAGGTCAAAGTCCTGCCTAAACTAGGGCAAAATTTCACTAAGTTAAAAGTTTCATGGACCCTTGTTCCAAAAATCATAACTTGAGATCAAAACTTATTTTGGGAAAACTTTGTGAATAAAAGTTGTATATTTTGTGGAGTAATACAACTTTCATGTTGGAAGTTTTGTTTGAATCCAATTGCATCATGGTGAAAATGTTGGGCAAAGTTGGGAAAAAATAAGAAAATTTCATAACTTAGAAAAATTCTAAGTTATGAAAATTTTCAATCTTAAACCCTAATTTGCAAAGTCAGGTTTCTTGATGAACACGTTTCATGTTTTGACTCATCTTGATGAAAAATGACCTTTGGCACTTGATTTCGACCAAAAAGTCAAAGTTTGACTTTTCAGTGTATAGTCAAATTTTGATCAATTGACTGAAAAATTCATCTGTCAATCCAATGCATTTGAGATCTTTTGAACCATGTGATTAGGTCAAGATGATGCCATTGAGTCCTTGAATCCATACTTGAACCAAATTTTCCATTGGCTAGGTTAAAAATCAGAAATTGCCCTTTCTCAGTCAAAACCCTAAAAATGACCATTTTGCCCTTTTGATGATCTGATCAAATTTCTTGAGGAGTTGTAGTCCAAACTTGATCAAATGGTTCATATGAGTCTATAATGTTGATGTGGATCAAAAATCACGAGGTTTGACTGTAAATTGGCCACAATTGACTTTTTCCCTAATACAGCTGATTTCTAGGTCAACTGTCCAATTGACTGGGCAAAAATTTGATTCAAGGCTTGAAACTTGGTAGAGGCAATATTATAAGTCCAACATGAAGTATGAAAGTCACTTTGAGCATTGAAAGTCCAAAAATCCCTGTGCAAACTCAAACCCTAATTTAGGTCATCAGTGCAAGGAGATGTCTTGAGCAGAGCAAAACCCTAATTTTGTCTTGAGTCCAAAGAGTCTTGTGAGGGGAAATATTGATAAAATGAGAGGGAAAATTTTGGGGTACAACAATAACTTTGAGAAAATAGCTCTCAAAGTGATCTTATTTATATTGAGTATTGTATAGTGAGAATCACTTAATTAAAGGGTGTAAATTAATACACAATTAACCCTTAATGAATATGTATTAATAGTTATATAAAAATAACCTCATATCTCAAAAATAGTATAAGAGCTTATCCTTATTATAATCAAGCTTTTATTATAGTTGTCTCAAATTCCAAAAAGAAAAGATAAAAAATATCGAGGGAAATGAATTTTTATAAGGAATCAAATCCTCAATCACCCAATCTTTTGCTTCTCAATATGAAACTCCAAGTTTTATTTTAAGATTCATCAAACCGTTGAGAGATAAGATTAAAAATAAATTAAAATTAAAATTACATTTATATATTATTTTTCATCCCAAAAAAAATGTTATGTCTTCATTCCAACCATAACTTCTGAGATTTTGTAGTGTCGATCAAGACAATGTTACATTTTTTTGGGGTGAAAGTGTTAGTAATTAAGTCCCATGTTGCCTATGAATGAGTTAAATGTTAGATTTATAAGAGAGATGACTCATATATCTAATGTATTAAAGTTTTGGATAGAGAAGTGGCATCTCGCGCCTCCCCCATGTTGAACAAGTGACCTCAAGCACAATAGGGGGGATTGTGGTATTTAAAACATGATTAATTTTAACCTTTCTCGATTAAGATCATATTAGTAAGTTATAAGTGAGTAAGCGTTGCATAAGTAAAATGCAGGAAAGTAAATTACTGAAAATAAAACGGATAAGCATAGAAAGATTGGACCAAGGAGTTATCTAAGTTTGGCCGAACGTTGGCCTAGTCCTGTCCCCAAGAGGTCCTCTTAAGATTTTTCACTATAGACTTTTGAGCTTTTAAAGGTTATGCCCATGAACATTAATACAATCTAATCTTGATATTTTTAACATGTTTATCCCCAACCTAAAGACGAATTTTACCCAAACTTATTCTATTGATACAATCAGAGATTTATGGCTGATCTATTTAACCAAAACAAAGCTTTTTTTGAAAAAGCTTAATAAGCCAATAATAGAGATGTATGGTTGATATCAAGAAACAAAACTTAATCTCTTAAAGATATCACTCCCTTAAGACTATAAATGACCAACGAGATCACTTACAAAAATATTCTCCTCACATATAGAGCATCGCTCAATAGCACTTATGCAACCAACATGGAAATAGAAAACTTAGGAGAGAAAAAGAATAAATTCCAAAGAAATAGAAAATCGTTAGAAAATGGTGTAGTTTTAAGTGAGAGAGACATATGTTTATATAGTAGTTAGAATCACCCAAAAAGGAAAAGATTCATGGGTTGCATTATTTATTTAACTGATTATCCTAATCGATTAGATACTCCAAATATGGTCGTTGAGATGCCCAAAATGGAAGATTTTGATATAGAGTTGTCGCTACACGAAAAAACATAGAGCCGCCATCGAACTTTATTTATCCCAAAGGGAAAGGGAAACATCAAGAAAACCCCAAAAGATGAAGAAAATGGTCTCGCAACCAAATTCAGGTTCGAAACTAGATTATGCAAGGGGAATGTATTAGCATCCCTCACATCCGTTGTACTCAACGAGATCCCTTTGTTTGTTTGTTTCTAAGGGTGTGCTATCTGAAGGTTTACTTGTTATGAATGATAAAGGGAAAAAAGTTTTAAATTAGTGAGCTTGCCTCAGTTTTGAAACCTTGTACCTATGTATCCTCATAATGCAATAAGGAAATCAGAGCTTGATAGTTCGTCTAGAAAAAGGTTACTTGTTGGTTGTTTTTAGTGGACGATGTTACATTCGTATTTTTGCAGTTAACATTACTGCTCATTGTGTGGATACTTACGTGTTGTATTGTGGTAGAATAGAAGTAACACGCCCTTTCTGAAAAGAGTTTTGAAGTTGAAAATCCATAAGGCAAAATGATTTGATTAGTTGAAGTGTTTTGCTAGGGGATTGGATAGTAAATGGTCCCCGATACATGGGGCACTTAGCTACTTTTCCACCTTTATTTGTGAAATTGTTTGTGATTTGAATCACACTAAAGTCTATGAATAGAAGAAGAACAAGGTCAAAAATACACCCTATCATTATTTTCCATTGTTTAAGGCTCAATGGCGTATGATTCACCTCGTATTTTTAAAGTATTTTGTATTTATTTAAGAAAAGAATTTTTGTTTTAATGCAAAAAAGAATGCAAATGAAAGAAGTAAGAAAAAAGGGAAATTTTAACCTAATGTTATCATGCAAAGTGGTCCTAAGATTTGGTTCTCAAGGGAGATTATATCCTAAAGTTATCAAGCAAAGGATTGAACCTAAAGTCCAACTTTAATTTAATTTAATCAAATTAACCAATTTAATTAAATTGAACCGAATGACCCCTAAGGGAACATGCAATTGGAAGTCACAATTATAAGTCAAGAAAACCATGCACATCAATCAACAATATTGCATAAAATTCATGCACAAAGAATAAAAAAAGAATACCAAAAATTCAATAAAAATTTCAAAAGAGACAAATGCATGTTTATCATTTTTTATGAACAAAAATCAACAAGAAAATTCTAAAATTATGATCAAGATATCACATTCTTATCACATTTCATTTTATGTAAAGAATTATACTAAAACTATGGCAAAAAAATCATAAAGGAAATCATACAAAAAAAGCAAAACAATGGGGGTATACTAGTTTAAAAGGGTGTGTAAGTCTGCGAGGCAGTTGGGCTCGTTTATAGTGGCCCAAAGTACTTTCTGAATCAAAAAACAAAAGCAAAAACGTGTGATAATGGATCAGAGGGGGGGTGTGCTGAAGAATTTCATGAGCCATCGTTCCTCATGAAGCCCAAACATGTTTCACATGCATCCAACAATATATTGAAATTAAAAAACGAAATTTCTACTAGAGAATGTCAAAAATGTGAAATGGAGTCGCTTTGGAAAAAAGAATGTATTCATCCTCCTCCTCTTCTTCTTCCTCATACTTAGATTGCACTGCAGTTCCTTTACCTTTTCCTACCCCTTCATCAGATGTTGAGGGGAAATCCAGGACCCTTCTAGCTTGACCTTCAAATCTTCTACCCATGGTAGCTACACCAACCCTTTTATTTTTCTTTTTCTCCTTTTCCTTTTCCAGTAAAGTTTTGAGCTCCTCCTGACCCTTTGCCAAGGTCATGAGTAGCTGTTGGAATTGTGAATTCTGCGCTTGTAAGTCTTTGACCGTCTGCTCTATATCCATCTTGCTGAAATAAACAACAGAGAGATAAGGGAACCTGGTGTGAAGACCTGCTTATGTATATGATGAATGGTGTGTTATTCATGTAATGCATTCAAGGATTCAGAAATTCAAAATTGTTTTAAACAAAAAGGAACACATGTCATATTAATAAGATAGAATTTGTTAGTACATAAATGCCCCATGGGCAAAATAATACAAAAATCTAATGTAAAAAGACGTTGCGCATCCTCTTTGGTGCAATGTAGGTGTTGAGAGTCCGCTCTTCGTGAAGTTGGCGAGTAAGTTCCAAAACCTTCTTCTCACTGGCGTAAAATTGGGCTTCAAAAGTATCACGTTCTCCCTTGAGCTGTATCCAACTCCTTTGCAAATCTTCTAGTGATGTTGGCATGTCAGGATGTAGGAGGGTGTATGGAACCTCTCCTTCCATAACAGGCTCTTTGATCACAGGAAGAATGTAGGGGTAAGGCATCATAAGGCTTTGGGCACGGGTTCGTACCCACTTGAGGTAAGGCTCAAGGGGGATGGAGTTCTTGTGTCCCAAGGTCTTACTGTTCACCTTGTTGGGCATCCTCCAAGCTCGGATAAACCTTTGTCGAAGTCCATGATCGTCGTTGTCGAAGTCAAAAACCAAGTCTGGAATCAGCATGTCATGTGGGCCATCCCTTCGGGCATACCCAAAATGTCTCAGAGCCAAGCAGGGATTGTAGGTAATGCCTCCCCTAATGCCTAGTAGTGGGACATTAGGGAATTCCCCATAACGATCAATGATGATAACATTTTCTCGGGATCGAGAACACCAATGAACATCTGAATATGTAAGAGTCATCAATCGTTGTGACCACCTCGAACCCTGCTCATTCTTCAAAACTGATTGGGGAAGATGAGAAATAAACACCTTTCTAGAAGAGGAGTACAACACATGAGAACACCTCTTTTCCTCATTGTTCGAGTGTGAAATGAATGGAGGATATCCCCAAGCAATGTAGGCATCGGGTTGTAAGCCATGAAGATTTTGACAGCATTGACATCTATAAGCTGGTCAGGGTTAGGGAACAAGACCAACCCATAGATGAGAATATCTACAATCTCCTCAAAAGCTTGTAAGTCCAAAGAATTCCAGCAGCTTTGGGCCTTCTCAAACAGAAACTTTGACAAAAACCCTTGACACCACTTCTGGTTTCCCAGTGGCTTATGATATCATATGGTTGCAAGTGTAGAGCTTGAGCAACATCTTCAGGCTTTGGATCTATTTCCTTACAATTGTAGGGTAGTTGATGGAGAATAGGAATCCTCAGGAGTTGAGAAAATTCCTCCAAAGTAGGCACCAGCTGGTAATCAGGAAATGTGAATCAGTGGTGTAGGGGGTCAAAGAACTGGAAGAGAACTTTCAGCATATCCTCCTCAGTGTTGGTGTTGACTAAGTTGAGAAGATGACCATGCCTCTCGGTGAATGGAGAATTCTCTGGAATCCTAGAAGCAAGCTCCTTGAGTTGAGGAGGAATTCTCACAAGGTTGACTTGGATTGTTTTCCTGCGAAGTGATTCCATTACCTACAAAACAAGAACAAAGATGAAGATCCAAATCCTTGAAATGGTTAGTGGATGCATATGATGCTTCATGATGTCCATGATGTTATGCACAAGTATATATGTACAAACAAATCACACAAATTTCTAGTTTCAGGCTTGCATGGGGTTTCATAGGTAAGTACCCTCTTGAATTTTAGTTGGCTCAACCTGTCCTATAAAAAGTAACCGGGTTCTAAGGAGCTCAATATCACTGGATTATTTTTTGTGTTCATTGTTTCAGTTTAGCCACTTTACTGGCGACCAAAATATTCCAAGAAATAACCCTCAATGAGTGTAGTATCGAGTATCTACCAACTTCGGACTGCACCAAAGCCGGTCATCTCACTACCCCTAAAAAGGCCAAGTTGGTCAAGTAAAGGTTCTAAAAGTCCATTAGTGCTTCATGACATCACTCAGCGGCCCCGTATTCTCTTTGATTAACTCAAAGGTTACCGGTACCCACAAATATGTTGCACTAATATAGCTATTGCTTCAACCATGTCGGTATACCCCGCACAGTTTCCACAACGTATTGCTATTTACCTATGAATGTTTCCCAAATCTGGGTAGAGGATTTCAAACCCAAATAATAGAACCAAACATAAAGCAATCAAGTCAAGCAAGATAAGCATGTAAAGGTGATCTAAAACCCTAAGGTAACCCCACTTTTATACATTTCCCCAGCAGAGTCGCCAGTTCTGTGATGCGGTGGGAGAACTGACTTGAGGTTTTGCGTTTGTGTTCGCAAATGTTTTGGTTTAGCAAGAGTTGCCACCGACTTTTTATTTTATCCAAAGGAAAGGTCAAAAAGCACAGGAAAGACCTTTGAGATTGTTTTTGGGTTCGGGGGGTAGATTATGAAAAGGGAAGGTGCTAGCACCCTTTTCATCCATGGTTTTCCATGGGCTCTTAGTTACTTGTTTTAGATCACTTGCTTTTGCTTTTCAATTGTTTGAAATGGTGCTTTTGTGTGTGGTTTTGAAAGTATTTTGAAAAGAGGCCTCTGTCTAGGCAACCTTTGTAATGATTCTTGTTTGAATGTATACAAAGGTGTTTGTCTTTTGAAAAATGTTTCAATGTCTAAAAGTTTTTTTTGGGAAAATGTTTTGAAATTGTGTTGTGTGTTTTTGAAAATAGAAAGGATGTTTGCGAGTTTGATCAAGTAACTAGGAGTTGTCTACCTTACTCAAAGATCTTTCCTACACATTTTTAACCCTTTGACATTGTTGTTTTACTATTGTATTTGGTAAACAACCTTGTGTTTGGATGTTAAACGGGACGGGCGTGGGTCATCGTATGACCATGATAGCAATTGTGCCAAGTATCTTAGCAAGTTTTTTAAGGGACTAGATCATTTTTGTTAGGCAACCAAGATAGCGTCATCGAGGGACTATGATCTTTTGTTTTTGATTGATTTTGCCAAGATACCTAGCATGTATACCATGGCCATTTTTAAGGCAACAAGTGGATGAAACCCTAGGGGTGCTTGTGTGCATTGTGTTGTCATTTTTCATGCATTTTTGTCTTGTATTTAGTCATGCAATTTGTTTGATTTTTGGTATTTGCATACAAACCCTAATCTTACTATCATGCATATTTGAAAGCAATAAAATGTGTAAAAGTAAATCTACAACTATTACAACATTGATATGGGGAGGGGGATACAAGTTTGAATAGGGGGATATTTGCAAGAAATAAAGCCCTAAAAACTATTACAACCATATTGAATTTATTGTACAAATAACAAATTGACAAATATTTAAATATGCAATATATTATAAATATGCAAAAAATGTTTTTGTATTTTATTTTATGTATGTAAAATAAATTATTTAATGTCTCAAAATAAGAAAATAAAAACATGATTATTTTTGAAAGGGTGGAAACCCTAATTTGGTTTTAAGAAAATATATATTCTAAATATTTATTTATTCAATTTTTATGTACAAGAAAATAAAAAAAAAAAAAAATATATATATATATATATATATATATATATATATATATATATATATATATATATATATATATATATATATATATATATATATATATATATATATATATATATATATATATATATATATATATATATATATATATATATATATATAAATGTTAAGAAATAAAATATGTATGACAATATTATTTTTAAGTGTATAATATAATAAAATAAAATATGTAAGTATTTTAAAATTATTTGCAATTTATTTAAGAAAAATAAAGTATATATTATTAGTAAACTATTTTTATGCCCAAAAATAATAAAAATAATAAAATGAAAATGTAAAAATTAAGAAAATGTTTTTGATGATTTTTTATATTTAGAAAAACTAATAAAAGTCAGAAAATGTAAAATAAATGAGAAAATATAAAAAAATAAGAGAAATGGGCCAGGGGGTGCAGAAATCAAGCTAGGGGGTGCAAATAGTCAGCCAAACCAAGCCCAGCCCACATTCCTCTTCATCCCTGTCCTTGAGACAGAACTATGCGCGCGCCATGTACAAATTCGTATCTCCTGCATACGTACTTAAAATAAAAACTTGCAACATGAAAGTTATAACTCTTGATCACACGATTTTAACCATGTAAAAAACTTAATCTAACTCTCAAAGACCAGAGAGAATTTCATTGGCCCTAAATCTTGACCTAGTTTTTTCAGAAAGTTCAACTATCAAATACTCCTAGTTCAGTTAACATAAATGAATTCTATGCATATGTACAACTCAAGGACAATGAGAACTACATTTTTGCTTCACAAACCTAAGCCTAATGATTCCTAAATAAGGAGATAGAAGTTTGAAATTTACCTGTTTCAGTCAAGCTCGAGTATGGCAATGCAGCAACTTTCAGTGAGGCCTGAGGTTCTTTTGAGCTTGCTTGATGTTCCTTTGACCTTTCCCAATGCTTGACTTGCTTTGAAATGACCTGAATATTCTTGTAGAACTCAACCTGCAAAGCTTCAAAGCAAAAATGGTGAAGTGTGAAAATGGAGTTACAATGGCTTGAGAATTCTTGAGAATGGTGAAGTGTGAAAATGGAGTTACAGTGGCACGAGTGGATTTTGTTTTGGCTTATGATTTGCAGAACTTGCCCTGTTTTGGGCAGAAATGAAGTTTTTGTGTTTTGGAGGGTTTGAGAGCTTGCTAGCTCGTGTTTCTGACCTTAGGCAATGTGTAAAACTTGTTTGAAATGTGCACAAGACTTGGTTATATTAGATTACAAAGTTATGTGGTTTTTGCATAATGACTTGTTTTTGAAGCAAAAGGTGATTTGACAATGCAAAGGGTTGTACTTGCTAGCTCCAAGCCTGCTGATAGTTGGTATGCCTTTCCCTAAGTTTGTGGATATTGTTTGCTGCAAGAACTTTGGTCCATGGCTCAAGAAATACAATTTGACATAAAGCATGCTTTATGTAAATGGCATTGTTAACTTTTTGCCAAAAATGGATTAAACCTTTGTATAATACTTTATAGATCAGAACAAAGCCTTAATCTAATGTGTTTGCATTTAATTTATGAGTGCGGAAAGGTTTAAGGACCTGTAAACCAAGTACAAGCATGGTTTGGACAGAATTGCAAGTTGTATCAATGTGCAAAATGCCTTGGCCAAAAGTGATAATTTGCCAATTTCAAACTTTCGATTCTCCCTAACCATAAATGATCTTGGAGAGTTCTTGGACATTTTGGAAAGCTTGTAACATTCTCTACAATCCATCTTTGAAATTCATTTTGAGATCCCACTTGGAACTATGTGAAAAATTGCCATGAAGATAGGTCAAAATCCTGCCTAAACTAGGGCAAAATTTCACTAAGTTAAAAGTTTCATGGACCCTTGTTCATAAAATCATAACTTGAGATCCAAGCATCTTTTGGGAAAACTTTGTGAATCAAAGTTTTAGATTTTGTGGAGGAATACAACTTTCATGTTGGAAGTTTTGTTTGAATCCAATTGCATCATGGTGAAAAAGTTGGGCAAAGTTGGGAAAAAATAAGAAATTTTCATAACTTAGAAAATTTCTAAGTTATGAAAATTTTCCATTATAAACCCTAATTTTCAAAATTAGGTTTCTTGGTGAACAAATTTCATGTTTTGACACATCTTGATGAAAAGTGACCCTTGGCACTTGATTTTGACCAAAAAGTCAAAGTTTGACTTTTCAGTGTACAATTGATTTTTGATCAGTTGACTGGAAAACTCATCTGTCAATCCAATGCATTTGAGATCTTTTGAACCTTGTGATTAGGTCAAGATGACCATTTTTCCCTTTTGATGATCTGATCAAATTTCTTGAGGAGTTGTGGTCCAAACTTGATCAAATGGCTCATATGAGTCTATAATGTTGATGGGGATAAAAATTATGAGGTTTGACTGTAAATTGGCCACAATTGACTTTTTCCCCAATACAGCTGATTTCTAGGTCAACTGTCCAATTGACTGGGCAAAAATTTGATTCAAGGCTTGAAACTTGGTATGAGCAATCTTAGAGGTCCAACATGAAGTATGAAAGTCACATTAATCATTGAAAGTCCAAAAATCCTTGTGCAAACTCAAACCCTAATTTCAGGTCAACAGTGCAAGGAGATGTCTTGAGCTGAGCAAACCCTAATCCTGTCTGGAGTCCAAAGAGTCTTGTGAGGGGAAATCTTGATAAAATGAGAGGGCAAATTTTGGGGTACAACACTAGCTCAATTTTGAAAATTTCTTTTTTGTGTAAGTGATTTGAAAATATTTTGAAAAAAGCTAATGTAAGGCTATCTTTGTAATGGTTCTTCAATCAGTCCTCAAGAACGCATACAAAGTGTTTTAAAAAATATTTTTGAAAGTGATGTGTGAAAATGTTTTTTAGAAAGGTTGTGAGCGAGCAATTAATAGTTCTTTACCCACTCAAGGTCGTTCTTGTTATTTTCCTTCTCCTTTAGAGATAGTGCTATCCATACCATTAGTTGGTAGGTAGCTCCATCTATTAGATGTGAAGGGACAATCGAGGGTCATCGTATGGTCATCTAAGGCAACAGATAAGAATACTTCACCAATTTATCAGAGGGACTAGATCGTTTTTGTAGACAATATTGAAGGATCATCGAGGGACTATGATCTTTATTCGAAGGGACTTTGCTAAAGTATCCCTATTTTCGAGGGACATGAGCAATTATACGTAAGGCAACAAAGAGAGGTTACCCTAGAGGTACAAGTGTGAAAGTGATTCAATTTAATTATTTTATCTTGTATTTAGGGTTATGCTATCAGTTGTTTTTATCTTTCCATACACGCCTAATTACTAATAGCGTACAACACAACAAAAGTATAAATATGCGGAAAATAAAGGTCATACGCTATTACATGGCATTAGGGTAGTTATATAATAAAGATGCAGAAAATAAAACCCTAAAACTATCACATCCTGGGAGCAGATACATAATAGAGAAAAAGTGCGAGAAAAATAAACCTAAATTATTACAATCAAATAATGCGACCTATACACCTTTATCCAAAAATTAAAATAGCAAAAAAGAAAAGAAAATATGAGAAAAAGTTTTGGTATTTTAGAAAATAATTTTTAATGATAAAAATAATTAATAAACCTAAAATTTCTAATTGATTTTAATTTTTTTTTAAAATAGGTTTAATTTAATTAATAAAAATAAAAGTTAAAATTTTAATTGTTAAAAAACTAAACCTTATTTAATTAGTATTAGAAAATTATTTGGTTTAATTAAAATTTGGGTTTTAATTAAAAGAAAATAAGTGAAAAAGGAAGAAAAATAGGGTTAGTGAAAAAAGGCAGAAAAATAATGCATGGGGTGGGTGGTGAACCCACGCCCTTCAGCTTCCCAATCGCACCATTTCACCACTGCACCAAGCTACTTATTATGTTAGAAATATAAGTGCGCTACATAATATATGAAACCTACATGAATTTGGAAAAATATGAAAAAAGATTGCAAAAGACAAAGATCGAACCCACGCCTTTGTATAGTAATGCCTTAACGCGCGCGCTCATGCCACTGAGGTGGCTGTACATCCGTGAATTTTATCAAACAAAATCTTTATAATATAAAACAAATCAGAGAGACAGGAGAAGTGTCGGAGCCCTAGCTCCGATCGTCTTCTCCGAGGAGCATATTATTCAAACCTTAAAAATAACGCACATTAATGGACAAATAGGACCCTACCCTCTAATTTGAGGGTTGCGAATCCATTGGTGGCCTTAGTTTTGGATAGTTCTTCTTGCATGATGAGATACGAAGAAAATATGGTCAATCGGTTCAAGAGTGGCAATGCATGATTCTGGCATTGAAACTACCCGACCGAACCTGTCATATGGATGTAATGAAACATCAATGAAGTCGCCACCAGACGTCTTTTATCCCGCCAAAAGGGAAAGGTAAACATCGAGAAAACCTGAAAAGGGAGAAATCATGGTCTTTCGACCGAGAGATCGGGTAAGGGAGTCTGTTACGCAAGGGGAAGGTATTAGCACCCCACACGCCCGTAGTACTCTACGGTATCCACTCTTGTTGTCTAATCTAATGGGTGTGGTCAAATCCTATGTCTATGGCTTAAAGCTGAAAAGGAAATGCATGCGAAAGAAAAGAAGAAAATAATGTAGCAAAAATAAAAGTTGTGCTCAGTTGGGCCCTACCTCTTTGCCTACGTATCCCCTTTTAAGGAATCAGATCAGCCGTAGTTCGGCTCATATATTTTAGTTGG
The DNA here is from genome assembly GCA_948472305.1 of Vicia faba. NCBI lineage: Eukaryota > Viridiplantae > Streptophyta > Magnoliopsida > Fabales > Fabaceae > Vicia > Vicia faba. The sequence continues at coordinate 1,233,870,496 of OX451738.1, forward strand.
TTTGTGTTTTTTAGTTAAGACAACAAAAAAAGTCAAGATGGCAAAACATCAAATAAAATAACAAACAAATGAGATGGTAAAACATCGGATAAATGATAACAAAGTAACATGTAGAAGATGGAGAAACACCAAATGATAAAACATCACACCTAACAATGACATTGAGAGTCAAAGTAGGATAACAAACATGTGCGATAGCGAAACATCGGCTTCAAACAAATGTGAGATGGTGAAACATCGGCTAAAAGATAACAAGATGTCATGGCAAAGATGGTGGAACATCAAATGATAAAACATCACACCTAACAATGACATTGAGAGTCAAAGTAGGATAACAAACATGTGCGATGGAGAAACATCGACTTCAAACAAATGTGCGATGGCGAAACATTGGATAAAAGATAACAAGATATCATGGAAAAGATGGCGGAACATCAAATGATAAAACATCACACCTAACAATGACATTGAGAATCAAAGTAGGATAACAAACATGTGCGATAGCGAATTATCGACTTCAAACAAGTGTGCAATGGCGAAACATCGGTTAAAAGATAGCATGCTATCATGGCAAAGATGGAGAAACATCAATAAACCGGATGACAAAACATCACACCTAACAATGATATTAAGAATCAAAGTAGGATAACAAACATGTGCGATGGCGAAACATCGGCTTCAAACAAGTGTGCGATGGCAAAACATTGGTAAACCAGGTTTAAGAATAAAGCCAAGAGGCGCATAAACAAATAGGATTGGTTTGTATCTTTTACATTGAAGAAGGGTTTGAGTTTATTAGAGGTGTTTTATGATTTGCCAAGAAAACAATTTTTGTTTTAAGATGCAAAATGCAAAGGAAGGAAAAAACAACTAAGGGAAACTAGCCTAGCACTATCCCTAGTGTTATCATACAATGGTTTACCCTAAGGTTGATGATAAAGGAAATTCCTATCATATGTTAGCATACATGGATTCCTACCTTAATTAACATGTCAACGAAAGCTTAACAAAATTATCCTATAGGGAACAGGCAATGAGAGCAAAGTCATGATCTCAATTTCTAAATTGAGTGACTCATCGATCAACAATTAAAGAAGAAAAACAATAAACATCCTATAGGGAACATGCATTGAGAGCGAAGTCGTGATCTCAATTTCTAAATTGAGTGACTCATCGATCAACAATTAAAGAAGAAAAACAATAAACATCCTATAGGGAACATGCATTGAGAGCGAAGTCGTGATCTCAATTTCTAAATTGAGTGACTCATCGATCAACAATTAAAGAAGAAAAATAATAAACATCCTATAGGGAACATGCATTGAGAGCGAAGTCGTGATCTCAATTTCTAAATTGAGTGACTCATCGATCAACAATTAAAGAAGAAAAACAATAAACATCCTATAGGGAACATGCATTGAGAGCGAAGTCGTGATCTCAATTTCTAAATTGAGTGATTCATCGATCAACAATTAAATAAGAAAAACAATAAACATCCTATAGGGAACATGCATTGAGAGCGAAGCCGTGATCTCAATTTCTAAATTTAGTGACTCATCGATCAACAAGTTAAAGAAACAAACACAACACATGCATCAAACAAAAACAGAGGGCCTCCTGACATATATCAACAACAGAGGTCCCATCATGCAACATAGAACTATGCAAATAGAAGAAAGGAAACAGTGCAATACTAAACGGATAACTATTAGTAGCAACTGAGCAAGAATAAAAGAAACCCAAAGAACTTCAAGCAAGCTGACATCGGCAGACAAATCAAGTCAGAAATTACGCCATCAGGATATAAGTAATGAGATTATCAGATATGAATAGATCCCGTGGGCAATGTATGGCATTCATAATCACATATACATATCCTGCATAGACTATCAAATATGCCAGACACAAGAGCAGTGCCAATATGATAAGTTGTGTTCCACAAATAAAGTGAAACACAGTAGCCTCAAGTCAATAATGGAAAACTTTTCTCAAAGTACCTCGCACATTCAATAGCCAAGTTAGTATTCCCATAAATTGAACGATGACTCACATAAGGGATGGATGATGACACCATGATGAAATGAGAAAACATGATAGCAACTATCAAACATTAGTCATGATAGACAAAAGGAAACAGGCATATGCATAATTTGGTCAAAAGAATCAGAGGAATGTTGCTCCTTTCTATCACCATGTTGAGTTGACAGTTGAATATCAATCAAGGATCATGGGAGCTTGAGAAGAATACAATCTAAGACCATGAAGGTCAGTAGCAACCACAATTCAATCATGCACAATTAATTCATCATAACTCACAAGCATAATAGAAGAGGAATCCCACACAATGCATCAAAAGGTTCAATCATTCAAACATAGGGCATTAAGTGAAATGACTTGATTTTATTTGGATAAACATATCCAACATGATCATTAGGTGCCCAATTATAGGACTCACTCAAGTTCATTGGCCATCAAACAAATTGCAACAAGATATGCAACATTAATTGGGTACCTTCACTTCAAAAATACATCAAAAATAGAAAAGGATTTCAATAATTCAAACCAAAAATTTCTTAGCATCTTTGAAGTGTGTAGAAGTCAGAAAGCAAGTCTTAAGTTCATGAATAGTTGAGGAGGGGATCAAATGAGGCCCAAAGTTCAAAACTAGTTGGCAAAACTACCAAAACTAGACAAGTTTTCAAAATAATTCATGGAAAAATATCAAACCAAGTCAAATATTTCAAGAAAAATGGTTTTCAGATCCTCAATACATTCATGAACCATAATCAAGACTTAAATTCCATTGAAAATCCAGGGCATAATGGTTTTGAAAATGAAACTTGCACAATAAGCAACAAAACCCTAATTTTTGACTTTTAATCTTAAATATTGATTAGATAAGATCAAAATTAAAAAAAAAATCAGAACAAATATACATCAAACAAGACAAAACTCAAGAGGTCAGAATACCTATTTTTCCATATTTTTTGAATTAAAGAAAAGTCAAAAATAAAAATCATATTCAAACAATTAATCAATTAAACAAAAATTCACATCTCAAAATAAAACTCTAATAAAAAATCAGAAAAATATACAACCAAAATTATATTCAAATATTAGAATTAAAAACACACATCCCTGATTTTTTGTGGAATTTTTAAATTATAGGAAATATTAAAATAAAAATCAAACAAACAATTAACAATTAAACTATTATTTAAAGGAAAAAATGCAAACCCTAGTCAAAAGTCACAAAAAGGTCAAAATAAAATTATATTCTGATTCTATGATCAAAAACAAACATACATGATTGTTTTGAGAATTTTTGAATTAAAGGAAGTATTAAAACCAAAATTATGAAACAAATATTTCAAATAAACTTCTCAAATTAAATTTCTAATAAAAAATATAAAAAATGCTAAACAAAAGTCAGAATCAATTTCTACATTATTTTATGAGTCCAAATCATTTTTTTGTGGAATTTTTAGATCAAAAGAACTATTAAAATAAAAATAATCTTTAAACAAACAATTAATTAAACTTATGAAATTTTAAACCAATCAAAACATTTTAAAAAAAAATCCAAAAAAAATATGACAAATACTAGAAATTATTATTAGCCTATGGTAACTTTTTCATGATTTTTGAAAATGTTTTGATCATACAAATAAAATCAGAAAATCAAATAAAACCAAATAATATGAAATGCATTAAAAATTTGAATCATCCAATCCGGGGGTGCCACCTCATCGTCTTCAACCTCAAGACAAAGCCCTAAACGCGTGTTTTCTCAGTTTCAAACCTCATGTTCTGATCAATACTTCTTCCTTATTTCTCCACCAAAATCAATGATTCAAAACTCAAAATAAAGCCAGATCTAACCTCTACATCACGAAACTTATAGATCTAAAAAAGATTGACTAGGCAATTAGAAATCTGGACGCGAAAATTGAAAAAAATCACTGAATATGAATTATTCAGAAGTTCAAACAATGATCCATTCTTCCATTTCAAACAAAATTATACGTCAAACCTATTGTTTGGCCAGCTATGAACTAAAAAACATGAAGTAATTCAACAAATCAAGCTGGAAATAGTAAAATGAAGTTCAATAAGCTTACTTCAATGTGAAACTGGGAATATTGATCCCTTAGTTACAAAAGCAAACAAACTCCATGCTCTTGATCTACACACTTCAAGGAGGATGAATCCACAGGAAATTTGATGAATGCGCGAAGGAGATTAGAGAATCGAAGCAACTTGCAGAAAAAAGGTGGAAAACTCAGATCTGAAATTCTTGTAATGGTAGCATCCTCCTCGTGAAATGAGGCTTGCAGTGCACTATATAGTGTGGGTAAAGAAGGTTAGAAGAGGAAGTTGGTCTTCCAAGTTGTTCCAGGGCTTGATTGGAAAATTTGGCAAAATAAAGAATGCACATGGGCCTCAGCTTTTTGCTCTTGAGTTTCCTCCTTTTCTTTGCATTTTATGAGCCAAATGAGGTCAGGAGCCAATGCTTAAAGTTCCAGGTTATGACTCATTGAAAAGAGAGAATGTTGGTGAATTTGCAAATTTGAGCAAGTTTTTGATTTTTTTCAATCCAACAAGTGCAAAACCAAATGAGGCACGAAATGGTGAGTGTGATAGGCCTCAGCATGTCATAAATTTCTCATGGGCTTGATTATAAGCAAAAGGAATGGCTAAAACTTGAGTTTTCAAGAAATGGCCATTTTGCATATTTGTCAAAATTCAATAAAATGCCTCAAAATTCCAAAGTCCATAACTTGATCATATTTTTGAATTTGGACACAAATGAGTACAATTTGGAAAGGTATTTAAAAGATCTACAATCCCTTAGTTTTGAGTTTTTGCAATTGAATCCATTGAGGTCCTCAAAATTTGACATGAAATTTACTAAATTTGGAAAATGACCTATAATTTTGTGACTTCCAAGCTTTATAACTCTTGACTCTTTGCCAATTTGGACATGAAACCAAAAGGAGATGAAAGATCATCCTCTTATCTTTCCAAGCATACTTCATTTGCATTTTTTGATCAAAGGTGAATAAAATATGAATTTTTGAAATTAAGTCTTTATTTTCCAAAATTAGAAACTTTTAGGGTTTCTTCATGAACAAGTTTCAACCCAAACCTCAATCTCTTTGATCAAATAATCAAAATGGACTTGAAATATGAAAAGTACACCATTGAATTGTTAGTTGACCAAAAATTCCCTTGCTCAACCTTAACTTTGACTGATTTTGACCAAAATGACCATTTTGCCCCTTTGAATCAATTGATCCACTTCCTTTCAAAATTGACGATCAAAACTTCAAGCATATGATTTTCCAAATATATAGAGGCTATGTGCAAAGTTTCACTTCAAAATTCTCAAGAAATCTTGATGAAATCCCAAACCCTAGTTTTGGTTAACACCTTAGGAGACTGATGAATCATCTTCAAAACTCCAAATCCTCTGGGCATCTTGACCAATTTCATGTACAAAGACTTTTCAAATACCAATGAGATGTTGTAGCTTCCCAAATCAAGACTTGTACATTGATCAATAGCCTTGATCAAGCAAAACCTTAATTTGACTGGTGAATCAAAAGAGAGATTCTTCTTATAATCAATCTCAAACTTCAATCCTTTGATGATCCAAAGAGATGGATGAAATATCCTGAGATATGCAATAACTTTTGAGCTTGAAATATCCAGAGGTTTAGATGATAAGATTCTACTTGAGTAATTTGTCAATGCAAACAACCTTCAAAGCTTGAGGAAGACTTGATAACCAAGGTATTTTGATCCCATCACAATGTACGAATGCAATACAATATGATATTCATGATGAAACATAAGCCTAAATCAAGAGGGTAAATTTTGGGGTGCAACAGCTGCCCCTATTCAAATATCTTCAACATGATAAGTGAGAAAAGTGACAACTTTCGAGCGTTCAGGGTTGAAGATGTTTGAATACAAAAGAACCCGAAAATTTACACTCTTGAAGAAGAAAGAAAAAGAAAGCAGAAAACCCCAAAGACACGCGTCAGAATGGAGCTATAACGCAGGTTGAAACAGAACAAAAACAAAGAAGAGTAGACGCAACTAAACTTTCGGACAAATGTGCCAGGGCAAAACTGGGCTTCAAAAAAGGTGAGATGAAACTCAAACTACAGAGTATAGGCGAAACTAAGCTCTGGAAAAGAAAACGTACGCGGGTGAGGAGACAAAACTCTGAGCTCGACCCAAAGCAAAAGTGGTTAGAGTGCGTGATTCTAGGAGCACTTGCTAATCTCAACTAAGATAGACAATATGAAGGAACTGAAAGAATCCCAGAAAAGAGGAACAAAAGCGAGACAAAACTCGACTCAATAACCAGTTAGACGAAACTAGACTAGATGAGTACCAGGACGAAACTGGATTTCACGCACGGGTAACGAGTAAAAACTTGACCCATAGCAAAGTGATGAGAGTGCATGTTTCTCAGAACACCTGCTGGTCTCAGATCAATGGATAAACAGTAACGAAAACTGATAGAAGAATCCAAGGAACAAAAGAGACTGATTTCAAACCAGGGACGCAGTACAAACACTGCACTCGATAAACGAACACCGTCAAAGGGTCCAATGTATGAAAGCAAAAGCGAGACGAAACTCGACTCAAAAACTAGTTAGGTGAAACTAAACTAGATGAGCACCAGGACGAAACTGGATTTCATGCACATGCGACGAGGAGAAACTCGACCCAAAGCGAGAGTGATGAGAGCGCATGTTTCTCAGAGCACCTTCATCATTTTGTTGTTCAAATTGGGCCCATTATCGGTAATGATCTTTTCAGGCACTCCGTAGCGACATATAATATTGTGCTTAATGAATCGAGTTACCACCTGCGTGGTGACATTGGCATAGGATGCAACTTCGACCCATTTTGTAAAATAATCGATGGTAACCAGAATGAAACGGTGCCCGTTGGATGCAGTTGGTTCAATTTTGCCGATCATATCAATTCCCCACATCGCAAACGACCAAGGGGAAGTCAAGACATTCAAAGGTACTGACGGCACATGCACTTTATCAGGATAGACTTGGCATTTGTGGCAAACCCGTGCATGATTGTAACAGTCAGTTTCCATGGTGGACCAATAATAACCTGCTCGCAAAATCTTTTTAGCCATGGTATGCCCGTTGGAATGGGTCCCAGAATCACCTTCATGTATCTCCTCATTGATTCTAGCTGCTTCTTTCTTGTCAACACATCTGAGAAGTAAACCGTCATGATGCCTTCTATACAACACACCACCACTGAGAAAGAACTTGGCTGAAAATATTCTCAAGAATTCCTTATCTGTGACGGATGCCTCTTCAGGGTACTCTTGTGTTTCAAGATATCGTTTAATATCATAAAACCAAGGATTACCATATGATTCCAAACTAGCCCCAAAACAGAAAGTTGGCTCACTCAAACTTCTAATGGTAATGGAAGGTGCCTCATTATCCCACTTAACCTTTAACATGGAGGACAAAGTTTCCAGTGCATCAACTAGATTGTTTTCTTCTCTGGGAATATGCTCAAACGTGATCTCTTCAAAGTACGGAATCAGCTTCATAACATGCTCACAATAGGGAATTAAGTTCTGATGGCGAGTCTCCTAATCTCCATTAATCTGGCTGATAACAAGATTGGAATCCCCGTAAACTTTCAAAAATTTGATGCGCAGGTCGATCGCCGCTTCAATGCCATAAATGCAAGCCTCATATTCGGCCATGTTGTTAGTGCAATCGAAACAAATACGATCCGTGAAAGGAATGTGGTATCCCTCAGGGGAAGTGATAATAGCTCTGACACCGTTGCCCATGGCGTTGCAGGCACCATCAAAAACAAGCGTCCAACATGACCCCGGCTCGGGTCCTTCGTCTGGGTCTGGCATTCTACAATCCCGAATATACACAATTTCCTCATATGGAAAATCAAACTTCATCAGTTCATAATCGTTCAAGGGATGATGAGCGAGATGGTCGGCCAGTACACTACCCTTAATTGCTTTTTGAGTAGTGTATTGGATATGATATTCGGTGAGTATCATCTGCCAACGAGCTACCCTGCCTGTAAGAGCTGGCTTCTCAAAAATGTACTTGATTGGATCCATTTTGGATATCAAGTAGGTGGTGTGAGTTAACATGTATTGCCTCAAACGTTTGGCGGCCCAGGTGTGATATGGTGGGAGAATTGACTTTGGATTTTGCGTTTGTGTTCGCAAATGTTTCGATTTAGCAAGAGTCGCCACCGACTTTTTATTTTATCCAAAGGAAAGCTCAAAAAGCATAGGAAAGACCTTTGAGATGTTTTCTTGGGTTTGGGGGGTAGATTGTGAAAAGGGAAGGTGCTAGCACCCTTTTCATCCATGGTTATCCATGGGCTCTTAGTTACTTGTTTTAGATCACTTGCTTTTGCTTTTCAATTGTTTGAAATGGTGCTTTTGTGTGTATGGTTTTGAAAATGCTTTGAAAAAGAGGCCTTGTCTAGGCAAACTTTGTAATGATTCTTGTTTGAATATATACAAAGGTGTTTGTCTTTTTGAAAAGATATATCAATGTTTTGAAAGTTTGTTTTGAAATTGTGTTGTGATGTGTGTTTGAAAGTAGCAAGAATGTTTTGCAAGCTTTTGATCAAGTAACTAAGAGTTGTCTACCCTATTTTACTCAAAGATCTTTCTTATGTTTTTAACCCTTTTAACAGTGTTGTTTCACCATTGTATTTGGTGAACAACCTTGTGTTAGGATGTTAAACGGGACAGGCGCGGGTCATCGTATACAATCATTGAAAGCAACTTGTGAGACGCTCTAGCAATTTTGTAAGGGACGAGATCGTTTTATCGAAGGCAACATCGAGGGTCATCGAGGGACTACGATCTTTGTTTACCAAAGGGGCATTTTCTAGAGTGTCTCATACTCGAGGGACATGATTGCATTTTCCGAGGCAACATGCGAGGTTACCCTAGAGGTGCAAGTGTGAATTGTGTATTGATTTTCATGCACTTATCTTGTATTAGGTCATCTAGCGATTGATTTTGAATCTTCGCATACAAACCCTAATTACTATACAGTATATTGAAAGCGATAAATTGTGGGAATTTAAAGTCTAAATTATTACAAATAAGTATCCGGGGATGGGGGTACAAATGTTTACAAATGGGGATGAGTCTTATCAGAATAATAATGTCCAAGTACATATATTACAACCAAATCGAATTGTCGCATTTTCAATGTAAAATTATAACAAAGTATAAGATAATGAAAATCAAAGAAATATGAGATGCGTGTATTTATTTACAAATGATCAAATAAAAATTTTAACCTAAGAAAGATTAAGTATTTATTATTATTTATTGTGTTTTATATTTTTTAGGAACTTATGTAAAAAGATTAGTTAAACAAAAATTCTAGTATTCTTTTTGTATTTAATTAAATATAACAAATATTATATCAAAACAAACTTTAATCCATTATTGGTTTTCTTTATTATTAACAAAACAATTTTTTTTTTATTTTAAAAAGGAAGTATTGGTTCAAAGAAAATTAATTAGTAAAAGAAAAGTTTGAATATTAGTTTAAAATTTAAAAAGGGAAAGATGATGGGCCTATGAGTTATGGCCCAAAAAGAATGAACAAATCAATAATATCAGAAATGAAGAAAAGGAGGGGGGTGTGGCGCTGAAAAGTGTTTGGGCTTTAGACGTTTGTTTGGGGCGAAAGCCCAAGTGGATGTTTGAACAAGTTTTGTTAGGGTTGGTGTTTCGTGAGTTCAGAAATTAGGGTTTGGTTTTGGTACAACGACGCCTCCTTCCACCCATCTTCTTCGTTTCTCTTCGTCTCTCTCACACGAAGCAATGATTCGCTCTCCCACCTCCAAGCTACCAGAGCGTTGCCTCCGCCCTGTTCTCTCCACGACTGTCCAAGGCGATGGTTGAGAAGGTACTGTTTCTTTTCGTTCTAAACGTGTTTTTTACAGTTACGTTTTCATTTAACTTGATTGTTACATGCACGTTTTAATCTATGATTTCCTTGATGTTTACATGTAGTATGAGTTTAAGGGACGTACCTTGAGCATTTTGTTCTGTAAGGTGATGGAGGGAGAGGAACGTGGGACTGGTGGCGCTCTCAGGAGGCTAGGCAGAGGGAAGGGCGTGATGATCGCTTGCTTTGGCTTCTAGTATTTCTGTATCTTTGAGCGTTTGATGATGATCTTTAGTTTCTAAAAACTGCTTGCTTTGTTGATTTTTATTGATGATGAATGTATATTTCTGAAATTCTTCCTTACTTCTGAATCTCTTCCCCTTTCTGGTTTTGATATGGATGTCGATGATGATGATGTTCTGAGATTTACTTTTTGTTGTTGCTATGTTTTTGTTGGCTTGAGTTGATGATGAATACTTCTGAAATTCTTCCTTGTTGTTTTACCTCTAAACTCTTCCTCTCTCTTTGTGAATTATTTGATGTCAATGATGATGGTATTATGAGATTTGCTATTATTGTTGCTTTGATTTGAGTTTGCTGATGTTTTGTGATGGTGAACCTGAAAGTCAGTATTGTTGTTTTGCTTGTTCTACAAGCTCTTCCTTTCTCTTGTTGAAGATGAGGTTATTAGTTGGCTTGTTTGGATTTGGTATTTGCAGATTAGTTCTTTTGCAAATAGGCTTGAGATGCAGTTTATGATGCAGGTTTGTTCTTGGTGTTTTTTGAAACAGGCTTGTGTTTTGGTTTTGAGAGTTTGAGTTTTGTAGGTCATGCAGTTTCAACATGTTTTAGTGTTTGAGGCAGTTTTGCAGGTTTTAGTGTTTGAGGCAGTTTTGCAGGTTTTAGTGTTTGAGGCAGGCTTTCTGTTTGCTTTTTGGAAGGCAGGCTACAGGCTACAGGCTTGCTTGTTATTGTTACAGTTGGGGAAGTTTTTGGTTGGGAGCAGGTTTTTGGTAAGTTTTAGGCAGACTTGCTGTTAGTTTGCTTGCTTATGGTATTTTGTGTTGTTGGAAGCAGGTTTTTGGTAAGTTTTAGGCAGGCTTGCTGTTAGTTTACTTGCTTCTGGTATTTTGTGTTGTTGGAAGCAGGCTTCAGTTGGAGGCAGGCTTTCTGTTGTTGGACAGGCAGGTTTTTTGTTTGTTACTGCAGTTTGAGATGCAGTTTGTAACTTGCAGTTTTTTTTTGGGAGCAGGCTTGAGTTGTGTTTTTGCTCAATCTTCTCCTTTTTGACTCTTAGACTGTTATCTTTTCTTTTGTTCCTCTTACTGCCTTTTACAGCCTGCTAAAACTGCAAACCTTTTCTGGTTCTCTTTTTCTCTCTCCATAAAAGCACTTTTAATTGCTTATTATATTATTTTGAAAAGCTGTTGGCCAAAACATGATGAGGGCTAGGACAAGCTCTCTTGCTTGTAACTTGGTTCATCTCCTGCATTATTGTACTTGTTTCCATATTTCCTGCATTGTACTTTCTTGGACAGCTTTGTGTACTTTTTCCTTTTGCACTTAGTTGACTTGCAACTCAATTTGACATACTTGGTTACTGTATTGTAGTTTAACTAATGCAACTTGGAATTTAGTTTGCTTTGCCTTGTGTGCAGCCTTGTGCCTTTGCATTTTGAATAACTTGTATGCTTGCAATTTTATATATTTCATTTTTCTCTCTGTGAACCGAGAAGAGAAATCTTCTTGTGATTTGCAAAGAGGAAAATGAAACATGATGAACATAGCATTTCTGATTCCGGCCAGCAGACTTTAATGATGATTTTTTATTTATCTGCTTCTGCTTGAAAATTCTTATACTAACTTCTTTCTGTCTTTTGTAGGTAAGTAACAGTTGGATGATAGAGGAAGCGGTATAAGTAGAAGTTAAATATCTCAAGAGATTTAGGCTTAGATTTATTATATTGTTTGTCATATATTGTAAACAAATATTACTGTAAATACTATAAATTGTAAATTCACAATATTCGAATAAAATTTGTAACAACATTTGAAATAAATAAATAAACAAAGTCTTTGTCAAATACCTTCCAACTTTTCCTTGTATTGTCTATTTAATTATTTAAGACTCTTAAATTAAAATAACTGGAAATGTATCCCAATAACTTTAATCCAGATGAAATAAATAATTAACAAACTTCGTCGTCTCGCAACCTTGCATTAATCATAATACGCCTGGTATTCCAATTAACATATGCGTTGTACGGTTAAACAAACAAGCATTCCATACACCTTTCACTCCACTGATCAAACCAATGCCTTAAAGTTTCAAACAAAAGCCTCAGCTCCTATCCCGGATATTTAGGTTTTGAGAAACAACCAGTAATCTTGAACAAGCGTAAAAATAATGTAACAGTCAAATGAATTACTGTGGATTCAATTTCTTCTGAGAAATATGAGCGAAAACCCTAATTCCAGATTTGTTGTCAAAGAAAAGTCTGCTTGATCAATTCCTGAGCCAATCTCAACACAATCAGTGGAAACCCTAATTCTGGATTAACTGATAAAGAAGAGTCTGTTTGACCGATCCTTGAGCCAATCTGAAAAATCAGGGAAAACCCTGAAGTTATGATTTCTTGTGAAAACGAGAGGGCAAATTTTGGGGTACAACAGTTGCCCCTGTTCAATCTTCTTGAACCTGAAGAGTTAGATTGGCAATTTTGCCGTTCGTGACTCGAAGGTAAAAGATGATTGGACACTAGAGTGCCCAAAAATTTGCACTCGTCAAATCATAGTTTAGTGAATGGGCTTAAAGATGCCATTTGGATATGTGACAAAATCTTGTCAGAGATGGGCTTAAAGATGCCATCCAAGAATGTTTGTTGAATTGTATGTTGTGGGTGAGTGGGTGAGTATCAGAAAGGTATCCATGTTTGGAACGTCTCTGAGCTGGGGGTCTGAATAAGCAATAGATTGACATGCATGTTTGGTGAATCCGTAAACTGTTTTCATGATCCTTGAAGTTGAATAAGCAATAGATTAGCATCCATGTTGGGAAGCATCCGTAAACTGTTTTCAAAAGTTGATTCTGAACAAGCGATAGATTAACATACGTGTTTGGAGAATCCATAAACTGTTTTCAGAAGTTGAGGTCTGTATGAGTAGCAGAACAATTTCCGTGTCTGGAGTATATCTGAGAATATAACTGGGATCTGAATAAGTGACAGAATGACTTCTGTGTCTGGAGTATATCTGAGACTGTAACTGGAGTTGAAATCTGTATGAGTAGCAAAATGACTTCCGTGTCTGGAGTATACCTGAGACTGTAACTGGGATCTGAATAAGTGACAGGATGACTTCCGTGGCGACTGCACTAGGGATAACCAAACTGCTGGTGTAAAGGTCAGAATGGCATCCGTGTTTGGAGCATATCTGAACTTGAAGTTGATAGTTGAATCTGAATGAGAGATAGAATGGCCGCTGTGTCTGGAGCATATCTAGTATGTATCGGATTGCTGAAATCTAAATGAGTAGTAGAATGACCGCCGTGTTTGGGGTATATCTGTACTGTATTTTGACTTGAAATTGTGAATGAGGAATAGAATGACCGCCGTGTCTGGGGTGTATCCATACTGTATCTGAATAATTGTTAACGATAGCCTTTTAATATTATCATGAATGTAATGGATGTGCATGTAGGCTGAGTAGCTGTCTTGCTGAGGAAAATAAATCCTTGACAACTGGAGATAATGAAATCTTTGATTGCTGTCGGGGAAAATAAATCCTTGATTGCTGCTGGGGATTGAAAATCCTTTGATCGTTGAAAATGAGAAGTCCTGGGACCACTGTTGGGGAAATCAGGAGTTTGGGTTGTATGCCAATCTACTGGGGATGCCTGTTTTGAGGAGATCTTCACCGGGGAATATCTGAAAACTATGTGAGGAATTGAGAATGAGAGTCTTCATTCTGCTTGGGGAATAAGAGTTCTGTGGGGGATAGCCATACTGTTGAAAAGTAGCTATCCTGTTAGAGAGTAAAAACTCAGGACTCTAGGAAAAGCTTATTCATGTCTGAAAGAAGTTCAGGTTTAGGTTGTATGCCACTTTAAGAATGAGAATCTCCACTCTGTCGGGAATATCAGAAATTCAGACGTTATACCACTTTGAGAATGAGAATCTTCATTCTGTCGGGAATATCAGGAGGTTGGGTGTAAACCAATCTACTGGGGAAGAGAGAAATGAGAATCTTCATTTAGGCGTTTTGGGTCAGAAGGTTGGGAGTATACCAATCTACTGTGGAAGCCAAAATGAGAATCTTCATTCAGGTCTTGGGTCAGAAGGTTTGGTGTATGCCAATCTACTGGAGTTTTAAGGATGAGAATCTTCATTCTGTTAACGGTCAGAAAGTTGGGAGTATACCAATCTACTGGGGAAGCCAAAATGAGAATCTTCATTCAGGTCTTGGGTCAGAAGGTTGGGTGTATGCCAATCTACTGGAGTTTTAAGGATGAGAATCTTCATTCTGTTAACAATCAGGAAGTTGGGAGTATACCAATCTTCTGAGGTTTCAAGGATGAGAATCTTCATTCTGTTAACGGTATCAGGAGCTTGGGAGTATACAAATCTTCTGAGGTTTCAAGGATGAGAATCTTCATTTTGTTAAGGGTCAGGAAGTTGGGAGTATGCCAATCTTCTGAGGTTTCAAGGATGAGAATCTTCATTCTGTTAAGGGTCAGGAAGTTGGGAGTATACCAATCTTCTGAGGTTTTAAGGATGAGAATCTTCATTCTTGAGAGAAACAGATTTTTAGGAGCTTCAGTTGTCCGTTATTCTGTTGGTGGTTGTAACTTCCAACAGGTGATGAAGGAATTTTTGATGACGACCGTAACTCCCAACAGGTGATGAAGGAAATTTTTAACAACCGAACAATTTTAAATGTAATTTGTTTTGGATAATAAATCCTTGACAAGTGTTGGGGAAATAAACCCATGACTGCTGGTCTGCTAGAGAGGTGACGAACTTCTCGAGGACGCTTGAATTTCTTTTCAGAAAGATTTCGGAGAGATTCATCACTGCCCCTAATATCAAGTGCTTGTGGCACTGCCAGGAAACTTGGACTGTACGTAACCCTTTGTGGAGATTGACATTTTAATGCCCCAAGTGATGGTGAGGGAGACTTGCCCCAGGTTAATCTACAATTGAGAGATTTCTTGAAATCTTAACTGGACTGCCCCAGGCTTACTGAACTTTGAAAGATTTGTTGAAATCTTGACTGGACTGCCCCTGATTTACTGGACAATACCAAACCAAGTCCCCCTTTCTGTTGATAGGAGATTTTTACGACGGGAGTGTCATCCCACTTGAAGTGATTTTACTCACTGAGAGAGCTTTCGTTCCTCCGAACATTCACTATTGTGAATTTCTTCGCTGTCAAACAAATAACATGTGCAAACAACGATATTCAAATAATGCAAAGTTTATGCTTGTCTCGAAGTTTTGAAAAATGCATTTTTTAGCAGAAAACTTTTTATAAGACAAATTCAACACAAGATTTAGAGCAAAGCCTTACAGCAGTCAGGATACCTTTTGTAACAGTATGCTTTCGAACTAACCCACGCTTCAAATAGGACTTTTGAAGGGTTGTAATATGGCTTGGTTCACGGTTTAAGAAACAAAGGATAAAGGCTCAAAGTATATTTGTACCCACCCGCTCTTCGTGATGTCCTTCAATCCTATACTCAGTTAATTGTGCGTCGAACTCTATTCGAGTTTGGAACGACGTTTTGGTGATGGTTCGCACAAGCTGAATTTTATTGGAAGGCAGTCATCATTTTTTGCAACATTTTTCATGTTGTTGAGGATTTGTAGTGACCTCTTTCTTTTAATTTGTTATCCCTAATTTTTGCCTGACTGCTCCTGTTTTCGAGATTACAGTCAACGGGATGCCCCAGCTTTATTAAGCCTCCTTTGTAGATTTTGGCTCATTGGGCTTTTCTCTTTTGAGAGGTAATGACTGCCTATGAGATAAGGAACCATCACTGTCTTTTGGTTCTAAAGGAATGTTTTTGATGTCATTCGTTGTATTATGAACTGAGAGTTTGCGACTTCAATGTGCATCTTTTGAATTAACTGAGAGACTACCCTGCCCCAGGTTTGATCAAAGGTTTCAATTTGTGTTTAAAAACTTCTACTTCTTTGGCTCGAAGGGGTTGACTAGGGATTATCTTCCTTATAACTCCAGTGTTTAGGATTTGAAAGAAACGCCTGTACATCGCCAGCAAGGTCTGTTCAATAGCATACTGTATGAGATTATGGTATTGTTTTGTCATCCTCCCTCTAAAGACTTGTAACTTTTATCAAGAGTTAAATATCATAACGAAAGTAGAAAGCATAGTTCAAGAATAGTGAAAACGAATGGATGAATTCAAGACAAACATATGCAATGCATTAATGAAACAAAGTTTGACATCAATAGATAATTGTTTGAATAACAAAAGAAATTACAACTTGAAAATTCAAATGAAACAAAAGTCTCTTAGTTCGAACTTTGTCAATTCAGGTGGAGAACCCTTAGCGGAAGATTTTCATCTCGCCATCCGGCATGAATTCCAGCACTCCTCCGTCAATCAAGTCTTGGATCTTGTTTTTCAAAGCCCAACAATCATTGGTGTCATGTCCAGGACTATAGGAGTGGTATACATAAACTGCGTCGGGGTGATATCCAGAATCAGAGGTATTGGGATTCCGGAGAGGATCCTTTAAAGCAATCAGATTGACCTCCAACAGGCGTTTCAGTATTAGAGATGATGGTATGTCAGTTTAAGAGAAATGTCTCCCAGACGTATTTTGCTTACGCCGATTACCCCGTTGACGCTGGCGAGATTGTTGCTGGGCTTGTGACCCTGAATCAAGTTGAGGAGCTTTTCCCCTGTCTTCTTGTCTCAAAGGAGGTTGAATGATGACTTGATCTTCAACCCTAGCTGTTTGCCCCACTTGGTTATCTTGAAGCAGTTTGTTGACGAGGACCCTGAGCTCCTCTTGTCTTTGAGCCAGGTCTTGAATGAGAGCCATCTGGCCCACCAGTTCTCCCATCATCTGGATCTTCATTGTTGCCAGTTCAATCTGTAGTTCTTCCAACTGATCATTCCTGACGCCGCCTAGATTTCCTAGGACCATGCCCCTTGTGAGGAGAGCTTTCACTTCTTCTTGTCCCTGGGACAGGTTCAAGAACATTTCTTGAAGTTGAGCATTTTGATCCTGGATATCTTTGACGGTCCTCTCTAGAACCATCTCTAATGAAATAAACAGTAGGAGAATAAGGAAACCTGAAAAGGAAAACCTGTTATGATACAATGCATGATATGTGGATGTATGTTATGTGGATGCATTTTTTCAAGGATCTCGTGGGGTAAACACAAGAAAGTGTTAGAGGTTGAACTTTGATCAGCATCTTTGACTGGAGAACTTTGTATCGGCGAATGTCTTTCCACGAGATTCAAGCTCACCATGTCGAGTGGGTCATAGCCCTTGATTCAAGTTGTTGCACTTGATCTTTGACGACATTTGTTTAGAGGAAAATGAAACCTCTTTCCCTTTGGTAGACGTCTGGTTCAACGTGACCCTGCATCAAAGACCCTCTAGATCCTTGAAATGGTTATTGAAAATGCTATGGTATGATGTTATGATGTTATGTACAGGTATGCAAAAGTAAGCAAGGGTATATACAGATAATCACATTCACACAAAGCAGACAAGTCCTTGGGTTTATGCTTGCATGGGGTTTGTAGGTAAGTACTTTCTTGAAGTTAGTTGGCTCAACCTGTCCTAAAAATAGAAACTGGGTTCTAAGGAGCTCAATATCATCGGATTATTTTCTGTGTTCATTGTTTTGGTTTAGCCACTTAACTGGCGACCAAAATATTCCAAGAAAACAATCCTCAATGAGTGTAGTATCGAGTATCTACCAACTTCGGACTGCACCAAAGTCGGTCATCTCACTACCCCTAAAAAGGCCAAGATGGTCAAGTAAGGTTCTAAGAGTTCGTTAGTGCTTCACGACATCACTTAGCGCCCCTGTATTCTCTTTGATTAAATCAAAGTCTACCCGTACCCACAAATATGTCACACTAACGTAGCTACTGCTTCAACCATGTCGGTATACCCCACACAGTTCACTCACAGTTTATTGCTACTTACCTAAAAGGTGTCCCCAAATCCGGGTGTAGGATTTAAAACAAACTCAAACAAGGAACCCAAAAAGTAAAGCAATCAAAGCAATCAAGGTAAGCATGTAAATGTGATCTAAAACCCTAAGGTAACACCACTTTTGGAAATTCCCCAACAGAGTTTCCAGTTCTGTGATACGGTGGGAGAACTGACTTGGGATTTTGCGTTTGTGTTCGCAAATGTTTCGGTTTAGCAAGAGTCGCCACCGACTTTTTATTATCCAAAGGAAAGGTCAAAAAGCACAGGAAAGACCTTTGAGATGTTTTCTTGGGTTCGGGGGGTAGATTATGAAAAGGGAAGGTGCTAGCACCCTTTTCATCCATGGTTATCCATGGGCTCTTAGTTACTTGTTTTAGATCACTTGCTTTTGCTTTTCAATTGTTTGAAATGGTGCTTTTGTGTGTATGGTTTTGAAAATGCTTTGAAAAAGAGGCCTTGTCTAGGAAAACTTTGTAATGATTCTTGTTTGAATATATACAAAGGTGTTTGTCTTTTTGAAAAGATATTTCAATGTTTTGAAAGTTTGTTTTGAAATTGTGTTGTGATGTGTGTTTGAAAGTAGCAAGGATGTTTTGCAAGCTTTTGATCAAGTAACTAAGAGTTGTCTACCATATTTTACTCAAAGATCTTTCTTATGTTTTTAACCCTTTTAACAGTGTTGTTTCACCATTGTATTTGGTGAACAACCTTGTGTTAGGATGTTAAACGGGACAGGCGCGGGTCATCGTATACAATCATTGAAAGCAACTTGTGAGACGCTCTAGCAATTTTGTAAGGGACGGGATCGTTTTATCGAAGGCAACATCGAGGGTCATCGAGGGACTACGGTCTTTGTTTACAAAAGGGGCATTTGCTAGAGTGTCTCATACTCGAGGGATATGATTTCATTTTCCGAGGCAACATGCGAGGTTACCCTAGAGGTGCAAGTGTGAATTGTGTATTAATTTTCATGCACTTATCTTGTATTAGGTCATCTAGCGATTGATTTTGAATCTTCGCATACAAACCCTAATTACTATACAGTATATTGAAAGCGATAAATTGCGGGAATTTAAAGTCTAAATTATTACAAATAAGTATCCGGGGATGGGGGTACAAATGTTTACAAATGGGGATGAGTCTTATCAGAATAATAATGTCCAAGTACATATATTACAACCAAATTGAACTGTCGCATTTTCAATGTAAAATTATAACAAAGTATAAGATAATGAAAATCAAAGAAATATGAGATGCGTGTATTTATTTACAAATGATCAAATAAAAATTTTAACCTAAGAAAGATTAAGTATTTATTATTATTTATTGTGTTTTATATTTTTTAGGAACTTATGTAAAAAGATTGGTTAAACAAAAATTCCAGTATTCTTTTTGTATTTAATTAAATATAACAAATATTATATCAAAACAAACTTTAATACATTATTGGTTTTCTTTATTATTAACAAAACAAACTATTTAAAAAAAAGAGGAAGTATTGGTTCAAAGAAAATTAATTAGTAAAAGAAAAGTTTGAATATTAGTTTAAAATTTAAAAAGGGAAAGATGATGGGCCTATGAGTTATGGCCCAAAAAGAATGAACAAATCAATAATATCAGAAATGAAGAAAAAGGGGGGGGGGTGTGGCGCTGAAAAGTATTTGGGCTTTAGACGTTTGTTGGGGGCGAAAGCCCAAGTGGATGTTTGAACAAGTTTTGTTAGGGTTGGTGTTTTGTGAGTTCAGAAATTAGGGTTTGGTTTTGGTACAACGACGCCTCCTTCCACCCATCTTCTTCGTTTCTCTTCGTCTCTCTCAAACGAAGCAATGATTCGTTCTCCCACCTCCAAGCTACCAGAGCGTTGCCTCCTCCCTCTTCTCTCCACGACTGTCCAAGGCGATGGTTGATAAGGTACTGTTTCTTTTTGTTCTAAACGCGTTTTTTACAGTTACGTTTTCATTTAACTTGATTGTTACATGCACGTTTTAATCCATGATTTCCTTGATGTTTACATGTATTATGAGTTTGAGGGACGTACCTTGAGTGTTTTGTTCTGTAAGGCGATGGAGGGAGAGGAACGTGGGACTGGTGGCGCTCTCAGGAGACTAGGCGGAGGGAAGGGCGTGATGATCGCTTGCTTTGGCTTCTGGTATTTCTGTATCTTTGAGCGTTTGATGATGATCTTTAGTTTCTGAAAACTACTTGCTTTGTTGATTCTTATTGATGATGAATGTATATTTCTGAAATTCTTCCTTACTTCTGAATCTCTTCCCCTTTCTGGTTTTGATATGGATGTCGATGATGATGATGTTCTGAGATTTACTTTTTGTTGTTGCTATGTTTTTGTTGGCTTGAGTTGATGATGAATACTTCTGAAATTCTTCCTTGTTGTTTTACCTCTAAACTCTTCCTCTCTCTTTGTGGATTATTTGATGTCAATGATGATGGTATTATGAGATTTGCTATTATTGTTGCTTTGATTTGTGTTTGCTGATGTTTTATGATGGTGAACCTGAAAGTCAGTATTGTTTTTTTGCTTGTTCTGCAAGCTATTCATTTCTCTTGTTGAAGATGAGGTTGTTAGTTGGCTTGTTTGGATTTGGGATTTGCAGATTAGTTCTTTTGCAAATAGGCTTGAGCTGCAGTTTATGATGCAGGTTTGTTCTTGGTGTTTTTTGAAACATGCTTGTGTTTTGGTTTTGAGAGTTTGAGTTTTGTAGGTCATACAGTTTCAACAGGTTTTAGTGTTTGAGGCAGTTTTGCAGGTTTTAGTGTTTGAGGCAGTTTTGCAGGTTTTAGTGTTTGAGGCAGGCTTTCTGTTTGCTTTTTGGAAGGCAGGCTACAGGCTTGCTTGTTATTGTTACAGTTGGGGAAGTTTTTGGTTGGGAGCAGGTTTTTGGTAAGTTTTAGGCAGGCTTGCTGTTAGTTTGCTTGCTTATGGTATTTTGTGTTGTTGGAAGCAGGTTTTTGGTAAGTTTTAGGCAGGCTTGCTGTTAGTTTGCTTTCTTCTGGTATTTTGTGTTTTTGGAAGCAAGCTTCAGTTGGAGGCAGGCTTTCTGTTGTTGGACAGGCAGGTTTTTTGTTTGTTACTGCAGTTTGAGATGCAGTTTGTAACTTGCAGTTTTTTTTGGGAGCAGGCTTGAGTTGTGTTTTTGCTCAATCTTCTCCTTTTTGACTCTTAGACTGTTATCTTTTCTTTTGTTCCTCTTACTGCCTTTTACAGCCTGCTAAAACTGCAAACCTTTTCTGGTTCTCTCTTTCTCTCTCCATAAAAGCATTTTTAATTGCTTATTATATTATTCTGAAAAGCTGCTGGCCATAACATGATGAGGGCTAGGACAAGCTCTCTTGCTTGTAACTTGGTTCATCTCCTGCATTATTGTACTTGTTTCCATATTTCCTGCATTGTACTTTCTTGGACAGCTTTGTGTACTTTTGCCTTTTGCACTTAGTTGACTTGCAACTCAGTTTGACATACTTGGTTACTGTATTGTAGTTTAACTAATACAACTTGGAATTTAGTTTGCTTTGCCTTGTGTGCAGCCTTGTGCCTTTGCATTTTGAATAACTTGTATGCTTGCAATTTTATATATTTCATTTTTCTCTCTGTGAACCGAGAAGAGAAATCTTCTTATGATTTGCAGAGAGGAAAATGAAACATGATGAACATAGCATTTCTGATTCCGGCCAGCAGACTTTAATGATGATTTTTTATTTATCTGCTTCTGCTTGAAAATTCTTATACTAACTTCTTTCTATCTTTTGTAGGTAAGTAACAGTTGGATGATAGAGGAAGCGGTAGAAGTAGAAGTTAAAGATCTCAAGATATTTAGGCTTAGATTTATTATATTGTTTGTCATATATTGTAAACAAATATTACTGTAAATACTGTAAATTGTAAATTCACAATATTCGAATAAAATTTGTAACAACATTTGAAATAAATAAATAAACAAAGTCTTTGTCAAATACCTTCCAACTTTTCCTTGTATTGTCTATTTAATTATTTAAGACTCTTAAATTAAAATAACTGGAAATGTATCCCAATAACTTTAATCCAGAAGAAATAAATAATTAACAAACTTCGCCGTCTCGCAACCTTGCATTAATCATAATACGCCTGGTATTCCAATTAACATATGCGTTATACGGTTAAACAAACAAGCATTCCATACACCTTTCACTACACTGATCAAACCAATGCCTTAAAGTTTCAAACAAAAGCCTCAGCTACTATCCCGAATATTTAGGTTTTGAGAAACAACCAGTAATCTTGAACAAGCGTAAAAATAATGTAACAATCAACTGAATTACTGTGGATTCAATTTCTTCTGAGAAATATGAGCGAAAACCCTAATTCCAGATTTGTTGTCAAAGAAAAGTCTGCTTGATCAATTCCTGAGCCAATCTCAACACAATCAGTGGAAACCCTAATTCTGGATTAACTGATAAAGAAGAGTCTGTTTGACCGATCCTTGAGCCAATCTGAAAAATCAGGGAAAACCCTGAAGTTGTGATTTCTTGTGAAAACGGGAGGGTAAATTTTGGGGTACAACACCAGGCGAGCGTACAATAAGTCTTTTCCAAAAATGAGTACATTGACTCGTATTCCGTAAACTTCTTACTCAAATAGTAAATAGCCTGCTCTTTCTTTCCTGTCTCGTCGTGCTGACCGAGGACACAACCCATTGAGCTCTCCAACACAGTTAGATACATGATTAGTGGCCTTCCTTCCACTAGCGGCATGAGTATCTGAGGTTCCTGCAAATACTCCTTTATTTTATCAAAGGCGTTATGACAATCCTCATTCCATTTCACCGTCTGACTTTTCTTCAACAACTTGAACAAAGGTTCACAGGTGGCTGTGAGATGAGAAATAAATCTAGAAATGTAGTTTAACCTTCCCAATAAACCACAAACTTCCTTCTCTGTCCTTGGTTCAGGCATTTCTTGTATCGCTTTTACCTTGGCCGGGTCCACCTCGATACCTTTTTGACTTACAATAAAACCCAACAGCTTGCCGGATCTCACCCCGAAGGAGCACTTATTCGGATTCAACCTCAGCAGGAACTGCCTCAGTCTCTCGAACAATTTTTCCAGATGAACAAGATGTTCCTCTTCCGTGTCAGACTTAACAATCATATCGTCCACATATACCTCAATCTCTTTGTGAATCAAATCATGAAAGAGAGTGACCATGGCGCGCTGATATGTTGCCCCGACATTTTTCAAACCAAACAGCATCACTTTATAGCAAAAAGTTCCCCAAGGCGTGATAAATGTTGTCTTCTCCATATCCTCTGGAGCCATCTTAATTTGATTGTAACCCGAAAAACCATCCATGGACGAAAACACTTTGGAATGAGTAGTAGTATCGACCAACACATCGATATGCGGAAGAGGGAAGTCATCTTTAGGGCTGGCCCTGTTCAAATCCCTATAATCCATGCACATCCTGACCTTACCATCCTTCTTGGGTACAGGCACAATATTTTCAATCCATGGCGGATAATTGATGACCTTTAAGAAATTCGCGTCCAACTGCTTCTGGACCTCCTCCTTGATCTTCTTGGACATCTCAGGATGAGTTCTTCAGAGCTTTTGCTTGACAGGGGAACAACCTTCTTTGAGAGGTAATCAATGTACCACTATGTCTGTATCCAACCCAGGCATATCCTCATAAGACCAAGCGAAGATATCAGAATACTCATGGAGTAGCTCAATCAATCTGATCTTTATACTTTCTTCGAGATCTGCCCCTATCTTGACTTCTCTTCTTACCTCTTTTGTGCCAATATTCACCACCTCAATCGAATCTTGATTCGGCTGAATAACCTTCTCCTCTTGTTTTAACAATATTTCTAATTCCTCAGGAAGATCACAATCCTCATATGCTTCTTCTTCAGCTTGATAAATAGGAGTATCAAAGTCATAATGAGCCATAGCAGAGTCGTTATTGATATAATTGGTGGTGGAAGTGCATTTGCATGAACGACATTTTGGCGTTTTTAGTGATAGTGTGTGAAAAGAGAAACATTGCCATTTAAATAAATAAATAAAAAAGAAATGGAGCAAAATTTTGAATGCAAAAACATCCTTTATTTCATGATAAACTTTTGAAAATAAACATGGTGGCCCTACATAAATGATCCACTACGCCTTGGGCAGAGCGTAGGAATTATGATATGATAATAAAAGAAAACAAGAAAATTACTCCTCAGCGCTTGAAACTTGGATAACATCCATGGAAGTCCAATTGTTGAGTGTCTGGCCCGAAATACTCGGACGAATCCAATCTTAAATATTGTAGCCATCAGCCCTATCGTTGCCAACTGCATTGACGTATCCTTCTTGAGTAGCACAAGGGCGGGAAAACTTCACAGTAGTAGATAAACTAGATGCTCTGGGAGTTGCACTCTGCTGACCTGGGCTAAAACTAAGACCAAATTTATCAAATTTTGGAGTAACGTCCAGCACCTGACCCCAACCTTCAGGGTTACCATTTTCCACCAAAGCTCTCGCATCCTTGAGAGAAGACATAACAGTTTCAGGTTTTCTTTTCTGCTCTGGAGGAGGAAAATTGACAACATGAATTGTTTCAAATGCCTGAAACGGAGTCTCATGTATCTCGCCTTCAACTTCAACATAGCAAAATGATGTCAAATGACTCACGATGTACTCTTCCTCGCCGCACACAATTATCACCTTTCCCTCTGCAAGATACTTGAGTTTCTGATGAAGAGTAGAAGTGACTGCCCCTGCTTTATGAATCCATGGCCGCCCTACCAAAAAATAATACGCTGGCTGTATATCCATCACAAAAAATGTAGCCGTGAAGGTGCGAGGACCAACCTTGATTGGTAACTCCACCTCGCCAAACACTGACCTTCGAGACCCATCAAACGCCTTCACCATCAAATCACTAGGGCGCAGCTCCAGTCCAGAATAATCAATCTTCATCAATGCTGACTTAGGAAATACATTTAAAGATGACCCTATGTCCACCAAAACCCGGGATAAAGTAGTGCCCCTGCACTCCATTGAAATATGCAACGCTTTGTTATGGTCTCGCCCCTCCGGAGGGAGATCAAAATCTGTGAAGCCCAGACTGTTCCCGGCAGATATGTTAGCACAAACATTCTGAAACTGATTGACTGTTATCTCATGTGGCACGAATGCGTTCTTTAACAATTTCATCAAAACATTTCTGTGAGGCTCTGAATAAATTAACAGAGACAAGATAGACATATTAGAAGGAGTATGGCTCAGATGATCAATTATGCTATAATCACTCTTTCTGATAATTCGCATTAACTCTTCAACCTCATCGGGAACTGAAGAAGCTTCTGGTATCGGAATTGGTTGAGTCACATTGGCTGGCGTAACCCTTGGATTACCAATCATCGCCTATTGTTTTCCTTTTTCTCTTACAGAAGCATCTGCCGCATCTTTCACATTGGGGACCAAATACTCTCCCGCTTCTAGTCATTCGACCCACACCAGAAAAGTTATGAACTTCCCCTTCATTATCTTCAGCGCGTTCTTCCTCAGACAAACAAGTACTTACCTCCTGCTTCACCCCATGGTAATAAACATCAGAACCGTAATGCCATGGGATAGCCTTCTCACTGGTATCCAGCATGGGACCAGGTACAGTAATCATCAAAGGGGGTGCCCTAGATGGGGTAGGAATGCACACATGGGTGTAAGGAATATATACCACAGCAAAATCTTCTTCGGTAACCTTACGGTAGCTTGGTTTTATATCGAACTGCAGGGAACCCTCCTTTATCATCAACTGGATACCGGCTTTTAAATCATCACAGCCCTTCGGTTGTTCTCTACACTTGGCACACTCTGAAGTACAACCCGGGAAAATAGAATTGTCAAGCAAATACCTCTTAACATAGCATAACGGAGTAGTTACTTGTTCCACATTCATGATTAAATTCAACATTTCACCATTATCATCATTCATATTAACAACACCCCCTCCATGCCTAGGCATTGGGTTCTGAGTAACATTTGGACCAGTCACTGGAGTAAACTCAATTGCCTTAGCATCCAACAAGTCTTGTATTTTACACTTCAACGCAAAGCAATTGTCAATAGAATGACCGACTCCCCCTGAATGGAATTCACATCTTTCGTTAGCATCATAGTTAGGAGGAAGTCTTGCGGGTGGTGGTGACATATTTCTCAAACCGATCAACTTCAAATCGAGCAAATGGTGGAGTGCTTTAGTAAGAGATATCGGTAAGGGATCGAATTTTCTAGGCTGTCTCTGTTGTTGATTATTATACTGACGGGGAGAATCTTGCTATCTCTGTTGTTGAGGTACTGTATTCGGTCTCTGCCGCGGAGGAGCACTAACAGGAATAGAAACAACATTGATTTGTTGGTGTTGACGATCCTCTCTTCTTCCTCTATGAGAGTAAACCACACTTGTGTCACCTTCCCTTTTCTTAGGGTAAGTGTTGAATGGTTTCTTATTTCCCCCTGATGAGCCACTAGAACCTCCAATCTGAATTTTCCCTAATTTCAAACCTACCTCAATTCTTTCACCAGCCATAACCAAGTCTGCGAATCCTGCCGAACTACTTTCTATCACGTGCTCATAAAATGGCCCTTGCAGGGTACTCATAAACATATCAATGAGTTCTCTCTCCATGAGTGGAGGTTGAACCCTCGCAGCCAAGTCACGCCGTTTCTGAGCGTATTCCTTGAAAGATTCTCTTGGTCCCTGTGACAAATTCTGTAACTGAGTGCGATTAGGTGCCATATCCACATTGTACTGATAATGTTTGACAAAAGCCCGAGCAAGATCATTCCAGCAACAAATATGGGTTTTCTCCAACTTCATGTATCACTCAAGAGATGCCCCAGATAGGCTATCCTAGAAAAATTGAGTCAAAAGCCCCTGGTCCTCAGTATGCACCGACATCCTTCGGAAATAAGCATTTGCATGAGTAACAGGACATGACGTTCCGTTGTACTTTTCAAATGTAGGAGGCTTGAACTTTGGAGGAACTTTCACCCCAGACACCAACCTGAGATCATTAGCATCCATACCAAGGACTCATTGCCCTTCCACAACCTTCAGACGTTCTTCCAACAACCGATACTTCCTATCCTCAACCTGAACTTTCGGCTCCGAACGCCGAGCAGAAAATTGATCTTCATCCTGATCAAAGTCATAATCCTGCTCCTGATAACCCCGTACACCGCCCTAATTATCTCTTTTGTTCCCCACAAGACGAGGTCCCAGAGACGGGGGAAACAGTCCTACATTGCGCACAAAAGGGTTTCTGGGCATCCCGTGAAAATTTCCAACAGGCTGATCTTGCACATCCCCCAATCCTACAGAAATGTCCTGATAAAGCCCTTGATTTCCACCATCCCCTGGATAGCGGCGCTAGTTGTTGACAATGGAAGCCAGTTCCTCCTGTCAGCGATTTACATTGGTGATGACCTCCATGAACTGGGTCATCTGAGTAGCCATCTGGGCCCTCATTTCAGCGAGTTCAGCTTGAACTTGTTCCATCTGTCTTGGAAAATTGTTTCTGGTGGAATACCGATGAGTAGTCGTCTTGAATTCTGAATAAGAAAAGAAGAAGAATAAGAATACCGTCTTGAGATAACCTGCAATGTTATGAAATGCATGATGTGCATGATATGTTTGTCATTTCCAGGTATTAAAGAGTCCTTTTATTCATCAATCATGGCGCGCGACCAAAGATAATCAATCATACAATCAAAGGAAAAAGGACAATAAGACAAACACTTTAATTATTTACAAACAAAAGAAACGATGTTCAAGTGACTTCAGACATTTAAGAGTGTAATGATAAATAACAAAATACGTGTTTCAAAGTAAACTTAACAAAAAAAACTGAATAATAAAAACAACCAAACGGTCCCTTCCAACAATCCTGGGGGTGACCAAATACACCAAAGGTAAGTAACATAACTAAATTTCCGGCACAAGACACGCTTCAAGGTGTTGACAATACTCTTCGAGCCTGGATTTCCCATTCAAAAGTTGTGATGCGACTACTTTACTTTCTTGAAACCGATCCTCTGCGACACGCCTCTGGGCTACTTCCTTCTTAAGCTGAGCATCTTTGTCTTTGAGCTGTTTCTCCAAGTTTTGAATCTTCTTCCTGTAGCTATTCTCAGATGCCTGAAGCTTCTGGAACTCTTGCTGGGTCTTACTCAACTCTTCTTCCATTTCAACATGAGATCTCTTCCTAAAACTGGTTGCATCAGAAGTTTCCTCTTGAGCTTCTTTGAGTTTGCGAGCTAAGTCGGCCCTTTCTTGATCTACCCAATAAAGTTTCTTTCCTGCCTCATGGCCTTTTGCACGAAGTTGAATATTATCAACATGAACCTGGGTGAACACCTCGGTAGGCACCGTGTTACTCAGAACAGTAGGAGGTTTCTCACATATAGGAGCTGACCTCGCGAATGGTAACCATAAAATCTTAACCCTGGCTCTAATCCAATCCAAGTAAGGAACCCTAGCAATAGGAACCTTCTTGCCCAAAGAAGTTTTATCCTTCCTTTGAATTCTCTTCCAAGCACTTGTCACTCTTTTCAACATCACATGATCACTTCCTCTAACAAAATACACTGATTCAGACACCTCCTCAACCTTTGGCGGTCCATCCATTGCATATCCCAATTGACGATAAGCAAGCATAGGATTATAGTTGATACACCCCTTAGTTCCTATGAGGGGAACATTAGGGAAATCTCCGCAGCCAGTGATAATACTTCGTACTTCCCCCATGTCATAATTCCACCGGATATCAAATGAAGTAAGGTTGACAAGTCTTGATGATCATCGGAGAGAATGTCTGGTATCCACGAAAGGGCCACTTACCAGTAGGTGCAACTTAAACCATTGATACAACATCGAATGACATAAACTTACATTACCTCCTTTTCCATGCCTACAATGAATGGTGTAAAGAGTATCTGCCAAGAGTGTCGGTACCGGGTTCTTATTTATAAAAACACAAATAGCCGTCAAATCCATAAAATTTATCTTGCGAGGGAAGAGGATGATCCCGTATATCATGAGAGCAAACAGAGAGTTGAAGTCACTCCAATTCCCTTTCTTTGCCCAGTCTTCAGCTTTCTTCACTAAGAAATCCAAATAAAACCCTGTAGTATCCTCGCTTGATTTCCAATTGTCTTTCACCTCTTTCCAACTTAAATGAAGAAATTCAGCAATAACTTCGAACTTTGGCTTCTCCGGCACTTGGACAAAAGGAACTTCATTGGACAACTTGATATTAAGTAGGTACGCGTACTCTTATAGTGTGGGAACCAGTTAATAATATTGAAAGGTAAAACACCGTAATTCCTTGTCATAGAACTGGAAGAGAGTGATCAAAGTCATTGGGCCAACTGGAGTGTTAAGGATTAGTAACAAATTGCCATAATTTTTGTTGAAATTATTCAGAACATCACCCTTCAGATAAGAACTCAACCTCTTCAATTCAGACACATCAATAGTTGGAATCGGATAAGCAAATGTATGCCTGGTGGGCTCTTTAACACGAACTGAATCAAACTCATCTGACGGGAGGCCAACCATTTCTGATGGAAAGAAGACTCTCGAATGTACCTGGAAGATGACATGCGCATGCTAGTTATTTTTTGTACATCATTTTTTTTAGAAATAAATATGCTATGATGCAACATGACAGGATCAAAGTTTCACATTGGATAATGGTTGGACCATTACAGAACAACACCACTCAAGATCAAAAGAAAAATCCCAAAGCTTCAAAACTATCATGGGAACCTGAGTCACCTTCGCAACACAAAGTCACCAACAGTACCTGTACCTGTAACAAAAGTTTTCCCGCCCCTCTCACGGGTGTAGTCTAGGTCAAGGTAAGGTTAAAAGTCAAATCAGAGTACATGAGCTCGAATGTCGGTATCATCATATGATAACACCTATCTGAACTACCTTTGAAGTCATGGGTCTCATGGTCAGGTCTACAAAGCATCCGCCTCATAGCTACCATGGCCACTCTATTCCTAGTTCCTATGGAATTCACTCATAGCCTGGGTATGAGGCCTTTTACCTCATGGAACAACCCACCCACCAAGAAATCCAGAATCCAAACAGTCCAGCCAAATCCAGTATGCAGAAAGTAAAGCACACATAGGATGCAATGCAAACAGATAAATATGAAAAGCGGTAAAATAAACACCCAAAAAGAAAACAAACAAGAGCTAGGATCGACTCCGAGATGGACCAACAAGAGGTCAATCTGTCCCTAGTGAAGTCGCCAGTTGAAACCACACGGCTGAACCTCTCACCTGGATGTAATGAAACATCAATGAAGTCGCCACCAAACATCTTTTATCCCGCCAAAAGGGAAAGGTAAACATCGAGAAAACCTGAAAAGGGAGAAATCACGGTCTGTCAACCGAGAGATTGGGTAAGGGAGTCTGTTACGCGAGGGGAAGGTATTAGCACCCCACACGCCCGTAGTACTCTACGGTATCCACTAATGAGTGTGGTCAAATCCTATGTTTATGGATTAAAGCTGAAAAGGGAATGCATGCGAAAGAAAAGAATAAAATAATGTAGGGAAAATAAAAGTTGTGCTCGGTTGGGCCCTACCCCTTTGCCGACGTATCCCCTTTTAAGGAATCAGAGCAGTCGTAGTTCGGCTCATATATTTTGGTTGGTTTGTGTTTTTTAGTTAAGACAACAAAAACAGTCAAGATGGAAAAACATCAAATAAAACAACAAACAAATGAGATGGTAAAACATCGGCTAAATGATAACAAAGTAACAGGTCAAAGATGGCGAAACACCAAATGATAAAACATCACACCTAACAATGACATTGAGAGTCAAAGTATGATAACAAACATGTGCGATGGCGAAATATCGGCTTCAAACAAATGTGCGATGGTGAAACACCGGCTAAAAGATAACAAGATATCATGGAAAAGATGGCGGAACATCAAATGATAAAACATCACACCTAACAATGATATTGAGAGTCAAAGTAGGATAACAAACATGTGCGATGGCGAAACATCGGCTTCAAACAAATGTGTGATGGCGAAACATCGGCTAAAAGACAACAAGATATCATGGCAAAGATGGCAGAACATCAAATGATAAAACATCACACCTAACAATGACATTGAGAATCAAAGTAGGATAACAAACATGTGCGATGGTGAAACATCGGCTTCAAACAAGTGTGCGATGGAGAAACATCGGTTAAAAGATAGCATGGTATCATGGAAAAGATGGCGAAACATCAATAAACCGGATGACAAAACATCACACCTAATAATGATATTAAGAATAAAAGTAGGATAACAAACATGTGCGATGGCGAAACATCGGCTTCAAACAAGTGTGCGATGGCAAAACATCGGCAAACCAGGTTTAAGAACAAAGCCAAGAGGCACATAAACAAATAGGATTGATTTGTATCTTTTACCTTGAAGAAGGGTTTGAGTTTATTAGAGGTGTTTTATGATTTTCCAAGAAAACAATTTGTTTTAAGATGCAAAATGCAAAGGAAGGAAAAAACAACTAAGGGAAACTAGCCTAGCACTATCCCTAGTGTTATCATACAATGGTTGACCCTAAGGTTGAGGATAAAGGAAATTACTATCCTATGTTAGCATACATGGATTCCTACCTTAATTAACATGTCAAAGGAAGCTTAACAAAACTATCCTATAGGGAACAAGCAATGAGAGCGAAGTCGTGATCTCAATTTCTAAATTGAGTGACTCATCGATCAACAATTAAATAAGAAAAACAATAAACATCCTATAGGGAACATGCATTGAGAGCGAAGTCGTGATCTTAATTTCTAAATTGAGTGACTCATCGATCAACAATTAAAGAAGAAAAAAAATAAACATCCTATAGGGAACATGCATTGAGAGCGAAGTTGTGATCTCAATTTCTAAATTGAGTGACTCATCGATCAACAATTAAAGAAGAAAAACAATAAACATCCTATACGGAACATGCATTGAGAGCGAAGTCGTGATCCCAATTTCTAAATTGAGTGACTCATCGATCAACAATTAAAGAAGAAAAACAATAAACATCCTATAGGGAACATGCATTGAGAGCGAAGTCGTGATCTCAATTTCTAAATTGAGTGACTCATCGATCAATAAGTTAAAGAAACAAACACAACACATACATCAAACAAAAACAGAGGGCCTCCTTACATATATCAACAACAGAGGTCCCATCATGCAACATAGAGCTATGCAAATAGAATAAAGGAAATAGTGCATTACCAAATGGATAACTATCAGTAGCAACTGATCAAGAATAAAAGAAACCCAGAGAACTTCAAGCAAGCTGGCATCGGCAGACAAATCAAGTCAGAAATTACGCCATCAAGATGTAAGTAATGAGATTATCAGATATGAACAGATCCCATGGGAAATGTATGACATTCATAATCACATATACATATCCTGCATAGACTATCAAATATGCCAGACACAAGAGCAATGCCAATATGATAAGTTGTGTTCTACAAATAAAGTGAAACACAGTAGCCTCAAGTCAAAAATGGAAAACTTTTCTCAAAGTACCTCGCACATTCAACAGCCAAGTTAGTATTCCCATAAATTGAATGATGACTCACATAAGGGATGAATGATGACACCATGATGAAATGAGAAAACATGATAGCAACTATCAAACATTAGTCATGATAGACAAAAGGAAACAGACATATGCACAATTTGGTCAAAAGAATCAGAGGAATGTTGCTCCTTTCTATCACCATGTTGAGTTGACAATTGAATATCAATAAAGGATCATGGGAGCTTGAGAAGAATACAATCAAATACCATGAAGGTCAGTAGCAACCACAATTCAATCATGCACAATTAATTCATCACAGCTCATAAGCATAATGAAGAGGAATCCCACACAATGCATCAAAAGGTTCAATCATTAAAACATAGGGCATTAAGTGAAATGACTTGAGTTTATTTGGATAAACATATCCAACATGATCATTAGGTGCCCAATTATAGGCCTTACTCAAGTTAATTGGCCATCAAACAAATTGCAACAAGATATGCAACATTAATTGGGCACCTTCACTTCAAAAATACTTCAAAAATAGAAAAGGATTTCAATAATTCAAACCAAAAATTTCTAAGCATCTTTGAAGTGTGTAGAAGTCATAAAGCAAGTCTTAAGTTCATGAATAGTTGAGGAGGGGATCAAATGAGGCCCAAAGTTCAAAACTAGTTTGCAAAACTACCAAAACTAGACAAGTTTTCAAAATAATTCATGGAAAAATATCAAACCAAGTCAAATATTTCAAGAAAAATGGTTTTCAGATCCTCAATACATTCATGAACCATAATCAAGACTTAAATTCCATTGAAAATCCAGGGCATAATAGTTTTGAAAATGAAACTTGCACAATAAGCAACAAAACCCTAATTTTTGACTTTTAATCTTAAATATTGATTAGATAAGATCAAAATTCAAAAACAAATCAGAACAAATATACATCAAACATGACAAAACTCAAGAGGTTAGAATACCTATTTTTCCATATTTTTTGAATTAAATAAAAGTCAAAAATAAAAATCATATTCAAACAATTAATCAATTAAACAAAAATTCACATCTCAAAATAAAACTCTAATAAAAAATCATAAAAATATCCAACCAAAATTATATTCAAATATTAGAATTAAAAACACACATCCCTGATTTTTTGTGGAATTTTTAAATTAGAGGAAATATTAAAATAAAAATCAAACAAACAATTAACAATTAAACTATTATTTAAAGGCAAAAATGCAAACCCTAGTCAAAAGTCACAAAAAGGTCAAAATAAAATTATATTCAGATTCTATGATTAAAAACTAACTTACATGATTTTTTTGAGGATTTTTGAATTAAAGGAAGTATTAAAACCAAAATTATGAAACAAATATTTCAAATAAACTTCTCAAATTAAATTTCTAATAAAAAATAGAAAAAATGCTAAACAAAAGTCAGAATCAATTTCTACATTATTTTATGAGTCCAAATAATTTTTTGTGGAATTTTTAGATCAAAAGAACTATTAAAATAAAAATAATCTTTAAACAAACAATTAATTAAACTTATGAAATTTTAAACCAATCAAAAAATTTAAAAAAAATCCAAAAAAAATATGACAAATACTAGAAATTATTATTAGCCTATGGTAATTTTTTCATGATTTTTGAAAATGTTTTGATCACACAAATAAAATCAGAAAATCAAAAAGTCAAATAAAACCAAATAATATGAAATGCATTAAAAATTTGAATAATCCAATCAGGGCGCGCCACCTCATCATCTTCAACCTCAAGACAAAGCCCTAAACGCGTGTTTTCTCAGTTTTAAACCTCATGTTCTGATCAATACTTCTTCCTTATTTCTCCATCAAAATCAATGATTCAAAGCTCAAAATAAAGCCAGATCTAACCTCTACATCACGACACTTATAGATCTCAAAAAGATTGACTAGGCAATTAGAAATCTGGACGCGAAAATTGCAAAAACTCACTGAATATGAATTTATCAGAAGTTCAAACAACGATCCATTCTTCCATTTCAAACAAAATTATACGTCAAACCTATTGTTTGGCCAGCTATGAACTCATAAACATGAAGTAATTCAACAAATCAAGCTGGAAATAGTAAAATGAAGTTCAATAAGCTTACTTCAATGTGAAACTGGGAATATTGATCCCTTAGTTACAGAAGCAAACAAACTCCATGATCTTGATCTACACACTTCAAGGAGGATGAATCCATGGGAAATTTGATGAATGCGCGAAGGAGATGAGAGAATCGAAGAAACTTGCAGAAAAAAGGTGGAAAACTCATATCTGAAATTCTTGTAATGGGAGCGTCCTCCTCGTGAAATGAGGCTTACAGTGCACTATATAGTGTGGGTAGAGAAGGTTAGAAGAGGAAATTGGTCTTCAAAGTTGTTCTAGGGCTTGATTGGAAAATTTGGCAAAATAAAGAATGCACATAGGCCTCAGCTTTTTGCTCATGCGTTTCCTCCTTTTCTTTGCATTTTATGATCCAAATGAGGTCAGGAGCCAATGCTTAAAGTTCCAGGTTATGACTCATTGAAAAGAGAGAGTGTTGGTGAATTTGCAAATTTGAGCAAGTTTTTTATTTTTTTCAATCCAACAAGTGAAAAACCAAATGAGGCACGAAATGGTGAGTGTGATAGGCCTCAGCATGTCACAAATTGCTCATGGGCTTGATTAGAAGCAAAAGGAATGGCTAAAACTTGAGTTTGCAAGAAATGGCCATTTTGCATATTTGTCAAAATTCAATAAAATGCCTCAAAATTCCAAAGTCCATAACTTGCTCATATTTTTTAATTTGGACACAAATGAGTACAATTTGGAAAGGTATTGAAAATATATACAATCCCTTAGTTTTGAGTTTTTGCAATTGAATCCATTGAGGTCCTCAAAATTTGACATGAAATTCACTAAATTTGGAAAATGACCTATAATTTTGACTTCCAAGCTTTATAACTCTTGACTCTTTGCCAATTTGGACATGAAACCAAAAGGAGATGAAAGATCATCCTCTTATCTTTCCAAGCATACTTCATTTTCATTTTTTTGATCAAAGGTGAATAAAATATGAATTTTTGAAATTAAGTCCTTATTTTCCAAAATTAGAAGCTTTTAGGGTTTCTTCATGAACAAGTTTCAACCCAAACCTCAATCTCTTTGATCCAATGATCAAAATGGACTTGAAATATGAAAAGTACACCCTTGAATTGTTGGTTGACCAAAAATTCCCTTGGTCAACCTTAACTTTGACTGATTTTGACCAAAATGACCATTTTGCCCCTTTGAATCAATTGATCCACTTCCTTTCAAAATTGATGATCAAAACTTCAAGCATATGATTTTACAAATATATAGAGGCCATGTGCAAAGTTTCATTTCAAAATTCTCAATAAATCTTGATGAAATCCCAAACCCTAGTTTTGGTTAACACCTTAGGAGACTGATGAATCATCTTCAAAACTCCAATTCCTCTGGGCATCTTGACCAATTTCATGTACAAAGACTTTTCAAATACCAACGAGATGTTGTAGATTCCCAAATAAAGACTTGTACATTGATCAATAGCCTTGATCAAGCAAAACCCTAATTTGACTGGTGAATCAAAAGAGAGATTCTTCTTATACTCAATCTCAAACTTCAATCCTTTGATGATCCAAAGAGATGGATGAAATATCTTAAGATATGCAATAACTTTTGAGCTTGAAAGATCCAGAGGTTTAGATGATAAGGTTCTACTTGAGAAACTTGTCAATGCAAACAACCTTCAAAGCTTGAGGAAGACTTGATAACCAAGGTATTTTGATCCCATCACAATGTATGAATGCAATGCAATATGATATTCATGATGAAACATAAGCCTAAATCAAGAGGGTAAATTTTGGGGTGCAACAAGCATCATGGGGTTCATGCGATGATTCAGACCTACATATTTACATCTCATAAACACAATGAAATCATTAGTATGGATCAAAGCATAGTAAAAACAAGAAATCAAAATTGGCAAAAGTATGGAATTCAATGATGCATGGGATGCGTGTTTCAGGCCTCTTTGATCATCAAGGATGATCCCAACTTACTCTGTAATGTCTCAGGGATTGATTTGAGTAGTTGGTTTGCTTTGAAAAGGGCTGGAACTAGGATCGCAAGTTTGCTCTAACTTTGACAAAATTTGAGGTTTTTAGGATGTATTTTTCTTGCAATGTTTTGTGTCCTTAGTGTATGAAAATGCTGGCTGTATATAGATGAAGAGTTTAGGTTAAGGTATGGGCTTGGACTTTGTATGGAACAAATTTGATTTTGTTTGAAAAATATAAACTTGAATAAGACAAGCATGGAGATTGGATTTGAAAATAAGCCCCACAGAGTTTCTTCATGATCTTGGGCCTCCAACATGTTTGAATAAAAATCCTCTTAAGCACTGCACCTCATATCAATATTTATTTGATTTAATTTTGAATTTAAATGAATAAAAATCAAAATAAATAAGATAAAAACTATCATGATGCATGAGTGAGTTTAGAGGTCCATTATGAGGTCTAGAACACGTTTGAACCTTGAAAGATAAGCCCATTAGCCCAAAAATTCAAGTTTGCTCAATTTGTGTTTCATGCATTTTCTCAAACTTTCCCCAACTTGTACAACATATAACTTTCTCAATTTTTATCACATGAAGGTGATCATGGACTTTTTGGAAAGCCCAAGATGTCCCCTACAACTCTCATGTTGATCATTTTTCCTTTTGAAGAATTTATCTTGATGTAAATTGCTTTGACAAAAAGTGTCTTTTTGTTAACTTTTAAAATGACTTATAATGTCTTGGCTCATATCTCTCAAATGAAGCATTTTTGCGCCTTGAGCTTAGAGAGACAAAGTTTTAGAGAATTGAATTTTCTTCAAAATTAGCTTTGGTTGAGAATTTTCTGATGAGGCATGTGAAATTTATGATTAGTCAAAGTTCAGTTGACTTCTCCTAAAGAATACCCTAATTTAGCAACTTTTGACTTTTGATGAATCTTGAGTTTTCTTGATGAGTTATGATCAACCCTTGATCAGATGGTGAATGTAACTTCAAAATATTGATGTTGACCAAAAATCTTGAGGTTTGACAGTATGTTGACCATAATTGATTTTTTACTCAATATAATTGATTTTCAATCATCTGGGCCATTGACTGAGCAGATTTTAAATATTGATGCATTATAAATTCAATTTGGATGTAATAGTGACTAGGATTTATGTTTCTTGTCAAATACCCCCCTATTCAAAAATTGTACCCCCATCTCCATAATCATGTTGTAATAGCTTAGAATTTAAATTCTCGCACTTTTACGCTTTCAATTATGCCATGATTAGAGAATTAGGGTTTGTATGCAAAATCAATCAACAAATAGTTTGACCTAATAAAAGATAAATATGCATGAAAATCAAACACAATGCACACTTGCACCCCTAGGGTTACAATCCACTTGTTGCCTTCAAAAATGGGTCATGGTATGCATGTTGAGTACTTTGGCAAAACAAAACAAAAACAAAATATCATAGTCCCTTGATGATGCTATCTTGGTTGCCTAAACAAAAATGATCAAGTCCCTCAAGAAAATTGCAAAAAATACTTAATACAATTGCTATCATGGTCTATACAATGACCCACACCTGTCCCGTTTAACATCCTAACACAAGGTTGTTCACCAAATGCAATGGTGAAATAACACTGTCAACAGGGTTAAAAACATAAGAAAGATCTTTGAGTAAAATAGGGTAGACAACTCTTAGTTACTTGATCAAAAGCTTGCAAAACATCCTTGCTATTTTCAAATGCACTTCACAAACACAATTTCAAAAACATTTCAAAACAAAACTTTCAAACATTGAAACCTTTTCAAAAGACAAAAACACCTTTGTATACATTCAAACAAGAATCATTACAAAGGTTGCCACAACGATGGCCTCTTTTCAAAACATATTTCAAAACCACACACAAAGCACCATTTTAAACAATTGAAAAGCAAAAGCAAGTGATCTAAACAAGTAACTAAGAGCCCATGGAAAACCATTGATGAAAAGGGTGCTTGCACCTTCCCTTTTCATAATCTACCCCCCGAACCCAAGAAAACATCTCAAAGGTCTTTCATGTGCTTTTTGACCTTTCCTTAGGATAAAATAAAAAGTCGGTGGTGACTTTTTCTAAACCGAAACATTTGCGAACACAAACGCAAAACCTCAAGTCAGTTCTCCCACCGTATCACACTCATGATATGTTTTCAATTCGTCTTCTAATGTTGTTTCTCCTCTACTGGTCCTGGCCATGAATGCCATGTATACCTGTTCCTCATCAGAATCTTCATCTTCTAATTCTGAATCATCCCATGTTGCCATGAGACCCTTCTTGGCTTTGTAAGCCTTTTTAGGCATTTTGTATTTCTTAAGCTTTGGACAATCATTTTTGTAATGTACAGGCTCGTTGCATTCAAAACAAGTGACTTCTTTTCTAGAAGCATTTCCCTGACCAGAAGTGGATTCACCTCTTCTATATGTCCTTCTTTGACCTCTGAACTTACTTTTTCTGTGCTTACAGATTTGAATTATTCTTCTAGATATTAAGGAGAGTTCATCATCATCATCTGAATCTTCTTCTGATTCTTCTGATTCTTCCTTAGCTTGGTAAGCCTTGTTTTCCCACAAGTCGACTTTAAAGCGACTGATTTTACCTTCTTCCGTGGTTCATCTTGTTCCAGCTCTATTTCATGACTTCTTAAAGAGCTAATCAGCTCCTCAAGAGAGGTGTTGTTCAGATCCTTTGCCAATTTTAAGGTAGTTACCATTGGTCTCCATTTAAGAGGTGAACTTCTGATAATCTTTTTAACATGATCTGCGGTGGAGTAATATTTGTTCAGAACCTTAAGTCCATCCACAAGATTCTGAAATCTTGAAAACATTGTTTCCACAGATTTATCGTCTTCCACCTTGAAGGCTTCATACTTTTGAAATAAGGCCAGAGCCGTTGTTTCTTTTACATGTGCGTTGGTTTCATGTGTCATCTGAAGAGAATCAAAAATAGACTTTGCAGTCTCTCTATCTGTGATTTTCTCATATTTATTATATGAGATAACACTTAGAAGAATGGTTCTCGTTTTGTAGTGATTTCTGCATACTTTCTTTTGTGCTTCAGTCATTTCACTTCTTGTAATCTTGCGACCTTTATAATCTACTGGGTGAGTGTAGCCATTAACTACCAAGTCCCATAGATCCAAGTCATATGCTAGAAAGTAACTTTCTATTATATCCTTCCAATAGTCAAATTTATCCCCATCAAACATAGGAGGTTTTGAACTATAGTGATCTCTATCATTATCCCTATTATCAATAGTGGAAGTAGATGTAGCCATTGGTTTTTCACACACACTGGATCGGTACTGAACAGTAATAAGTGTTGATAAAAATTCTAACTTTTTATCTTCTCAGAACCGGAGCTCTGATATCAATTAAAGTTGTGAAAAACACAAGAAATATTGTTGGGGGGGGGGGGGGGGGGGTTGAATTTGGTTTTTAAAATAAAATAATTCTTTTAAAAATATTCCCCTTTTAAGTTAAAATGTTTTTTCCTTCACTCTTGATAATAACAATAAGTAAGAACATGAAGTAAAGAATAATGTATGTTTATAATAGTTCACTTGAAAATTATCAAGCTAGTCTAGTCCACCCGCCAAGGTGATTTCGCTTCACTCAATCGAGGACTTAATTCACTATAACCAAACTGATTACAATTTGCACAAGCTACCGCAAGTGACTAACAACCTCTAGACTCGCAAGCCCTAGACTTCTTAAGGATTAAGATCTACCCGGTCCCTTAAGGAATATCAACTAATAATCAACCTGATTATTACAATGCACAAGCTACCTGCAAGTGACTAACAACTTCTAAAACTCGCAAGCTCTAGACTTCTTTAGGATTTAGACCTACCCGGTCCCTTAAGAAATATCAAACAACAGTTTGAATACAAGTTTTATTTACAGGAATGTTGCTTCTAAAAAGCTGAGTATGTAAACTAGTTTATGAATAGTGACTTAAGAATGTGAAACCAATGAACAACGTTTGCACGTGGATATTTAGTTAGTTGGATACTTTTTTTCTTAGTCTTCAAGCCTTTTTATATAGCCATTAGCATAATATATTCGTTGAGGGATACTCTTGGAATTTCCAGAAACATTGGCAGATTAAACAGTAACGTGGGGGACAAGATTGTACGACGCGTCCGTCCTTTCATGGTAGTGGAATGAAATGTTGATTGTACCATGTACTATTTGTACCTTGTTAACATTATCTTCTTTCCTTCTGCACTTCAGTGGCTTCTGCGAGCATGAGTTTAGAAGCGAGAACATAACATCAGGTCTTCAAAACTTCTAGTCTTCAGAGTCTTCAGAACTACGTCTTCAGAGTCTTCAACACTTGGCCGTGAGAACCTTTTCTTGGAATGTTGGGTATTTAAAACTTCAAGTCTATAGAGTCTTTAGACCTTCTGTCTTTAAGAGTCTTCAGCAATTGGTCTTCATAACCCATAT
The DNA here is from genome assembly GCA_948472305.1 of Vicia faba. Lineage (NCBI taxonomy): Eukaryota > Viridiplantae > Streptophyta > Magnoliopsida > Fabales > Fabaceae > Vicia > Vicia faba. Next base: position 1,233,911,834 of record OX451738.1, read on the forward strand.
CTTTAGAACTTTATTAATATAAACACAAGCTTTCAACATCTGGACTTCAGTAGAAACTTTGTCTTCAGATCTTCTATCTTTGTTTCTTTGGAACATGTTATCTTTAGAAGCTTGAGTCTTCAGCATCTGGACATAAGTAACAACTTCTATCTTCAAATATTTTGACTGGTTTCTTCAGACAAATATTAGAGTTTACACTTCAGATCCTTATGGAGTGTCTTGCTACTATTCAACAGAACTTGTGTAGCATAGAAGTAGAATCAATTATCTTCTAATGTCTTGGCCACGCCATTCATCAGAAGCAGAACCTGTTTGTTAAGTACTCAACAATAACAAACATTAGTAAAACAAAATTGTTCGTACAATTATACTCATTTGTTATCATCAAAACTCAGAGATAATATTGCAGAACCAAATCTTGTTCTTACACCTTCCTCCTTATTCGTGTCTATCTCATTTTTTTCTTCTTCTCAAGCTTTTTCTCATGCTTGTCCAAGCAAGTAAGTTTTTGCTCACGTTCTTCAAACTTACTAAACAATGTAGTGAGATTAAGTGTTGTAAGATCACTAGCTTCCTTGATCGCGGTGACCTTCGTTTTCCAATTCCTAGTAAGACATCTCAAAACTTTGTTAGTAGCAATCACATTGGAAATAGGCTTACCAAGTGCATTCAAACGACTAATGAGATTTAATGTATTTTTCTTATCATTGTTATTCCATAGTGCTTTCAGCTTAGGTGTGACACCACCACTAATAACAAGTGTTACCGGTGTTGGACCATTTAAAATAGACTCCCACACACATATATCATATGATTTAACATGAATGCATATACAAGCTTTCTAATAACTATAGTTTTCTCCCCAAAAGATTTAAGGCTCTTTTGTAATCCCTTTTAGGTTCGTACACCATTTTCTAATAATAGTTTTAAAGCATAGAACTAACCAGGCTCTTGATGTCACTTGTTAGACTATGACGACCTATCTAGAGGGGGTGAATAGATCCCCAATTGAAAATTACCTTTCAAAATTATGTATTTAAAAATTTATTTGAAAAACAATGTCGAGCAGAAGATTTTTGGCCTAGATCAATATAGTAGTCTAAATGAACCTAGTTATTGGAAACTTGGATATGTACAAGGCGTATGGAGTTAAGATAATGATAAAATCAATTAGCATAATAAATATCAATTAACCTTTTAATATCAAACATAAAAGTTTCCTATTTCCAATGAAATCATGTTAAAAATTTAACTTCACAATTTATCAAACACGTGGCGTGCAATTAATTTTTCAGAATTTTCTTCAAGCTTTGTTGATATGAAAAATCACTTACAATCAAAGTGATTATAAGCTAATCAACAACGCATTTTAAAATTTAATAATCAAAGAAAAATTCTATATGAATCGATCGATAAAACTGCAGATTCAATAAATTGCATATAGAAATAAAAGAGAGTAAGAGATAGATAGATAGATAGATAGATAGATAGATAGATAGATAGATAGAGAGAGAGAGAGAGAGAGAGAGAGAGAGAGAGAGAGAAGAGAGAGAGAGAGAGAGAGAGAGAGAGAGAGAGAGAGAGAGAGAGAGAGAGAGAGAGAGAGAGAGAGAGAGAGAGAGAGAGAGAGAGAGGAGAGAGAGAGAGAGAGAGAGAGAGAGAGAGAGAGAGAGGAGAGAGAGAGAGAGAGAGAGGAGAGAGAGGAGAGAGAGAGAGAGAGAGAGAGAGAGAGAGAGAGAGAGAATGATTTTTTAGGAAGTTCACCAATCATGCTTGCTATGGCAATTCCATTTTGTAATTAAAATAAACTCTTACTTTGCAAAAAGTGTGATTATAAGATAAGTGTTCAATAGAAACCCTATAAACCCTAACTGTTTGATGTTGATTCAACCCCCTTCTTTCCTTTGATCTTCAACAAGACCAAGACACAATATCTCCCAATTGATTTATAGAATCTTGCTGCTCCTTTGGGTACAAAACTCCAAATCTCTTTCGTGCACAATCAATTTTAACTATTGAACACAAGCACTATCAATTTGATTCATCGTCTCTCGCTACTTCCTTGGGTACCAAACTCCGAAGGCTTTTCACTTGGTTGCAACCCTCTTTTAAAATTCTTGAACAAAACCCCCCAAATCTACCAAAGATCTTAGAGGATAAACCCTAGGTTTTTCTGGATGAAACCCCCCATAATTATCAACTCAATATTCTCAGTTACACAAAAACCTAATTGGAAATGATCAAACCTTGCCTAGATGGAACCCCGACAAAAGATGATTATATGTGATTTATCAGTGTGTATGCATAGGTTAGAGGTTGAAGGTGAAGAGCAATGGTAGTATGTGTTTTTAGTTTCATCAAGTTGTAATGGTGCTTGAATAATATATTCATAGTTTTGGAAGTTTGTATGCAAAAACGTAATTTTCAGAATTAAAAAGAATTGAAAAATTAACCCAATTAAACAGTATGCATCAGCCTGAAATGTGTCGGCCTATACAAGTTAGTATCTACAACCTTTAATATTGCATTACATGTGTCGGCCTTAAAATCGTATATGCTGACACATAAAACTAAAAGTTACAGTATGTGTCGGCTTGTGTGATGCATGTGTCGGCCTGTATCAAATAGAAGCTACATGCTTCATTATTGAGTTACATGTGCCGGCACGAAACTCGTATGTGTTGGCATATGCAAGCATTTTTATGTAGAAAATTTATTTTCAAGGTTTTGGTCGATTTGAAAGTGGTTTTGAATGATTTCTAAGACCTCCAATGCAAGGGAGTGCCACATAACATAGATATATTATCCAATATATAGAAATGATAAGTTTTCCTAGTTTTGAAATCATGCAAAACATCTAATGGTGAAGTTGCACTCACACTATTTCCACATGTTTGACTAAATTTATTTAAATTGTTGGAACCAAAACCAAGTTTGATTTTGGGACCTATGTGTTTGAGAAAACCATGAATCATGCTAATACTTTTTCTATGAAGATGCCTATTGTGTTTCCCTATCAAAGTTTTGATATAATTCTCAGTCATACCCTGGTATTTTGATCAGTTCTAATGTTGAAAGTAAGAGAGAATCTCATCTATCCTTACATTATAGGTTGTTTGCAGGGACACGTGTCCCAGACATTATCATGACATCTGGTAAGGAAACTACCAACTCAACCTCAAAGGAAGGAATCATTGTTGAACTGAAAGATACTTACAAATCTTTGGATGATACTATCAAGTCTTGTATTGAGAATAAAATCAGACTTGAGAGCCTGGTCAAAGCCTTGTTTGAGAAGGATGTTGAGGAAGAAGAAACAGAGGAAGATGAAAATGCTAATGCAGATGGTGATTCTTATGAGAAAACAGATGTCAGTACTTCCATCTGATATGTTTATTTGTTGTTTCTTCTATATTTCTTTTCATTTATGGGCTATGACGTGGATACTTATGCACATTGTGTGCTTTTGGTCTATAACCTATAACTTTATGATCTGCTACAATTATGTGCCTTTTCTGCTCTTGGTGATTGAGTGGTAGTTTTTTCAAAATTATGGCTAAAAAGAGGGAGTTTGGAATTTATTTAATTTTGGTATTTCAGTATTTTCCCCTTAAGGGGGAGTACTACTTGAGGGGTAGTAGTATTTGTTACTGCTCTAAGAATTAAGGGGAGCTTGTTTTCTTTTCTAGCTTGATGATGCAATGATTATTGAGTGCTATTTTTTTGGTTGCTGTGATGTCAGATACAATGTCTTGACATCCTGTTTGTGAGAATTTATTTTTATCTGCATAAAGTTTTTGTTGTGAGAGTTTATTTATCTATGTTGTTAATACTTTGTGAGGCTGGGTTTATTTTGCTCTGTTGTGTATTCCTCTTATGTGTCTTGGTAAAGTTCCAAATTTTACTATGTTTTATTTTTTTGAAAACTAACTGATTAAGCTTGTGAAGATGAGTCAAAACTTGAAGGTTCTGTAGATGAGTCATAAGATTTTATTTTAAGCTTCTAAGGATAAGTCAGAATTAGAAGTAACATTTAAATTTTTTATTTACTCTCTTCAATTTACTTTATGTTGTTAATTGTTACTTATGTTGTTATGATGTCTTGACATTACATTCGACTTTCTGGAAGTCCTGACATCATGTACGACATTTATTCTTTAAGTTCCAGAATTTCAAGATTTAATATTTTCATATGTTCTTACGTTAATTAATACATAATTATTTTACCTAGCCTTGATAAGTAGGTGGGTGAAACATATATATGACACATTACAAGCATGTTTATGAAAGTGCATCATAGGACTAATTTTTTTGCAAAAGTAAGAGTGGTTCACCAATTTTCACTAAAGAATGTGTAAAAGAGGTGCGTTCGGAAATGCATCTTCGAATGCTAGGGACATTTTGGGATTTTCAAGGGTGTGGTTGGCACACTAAGGGTGGAAAGAGCATCCCTCAATTTTTTTTACAACTTTACATGAAATAGAAGAATTTGGATTGGGGTTAACTCATCTTTGCAAAACCAATTTGTAAGGTGAAAGGTGTTATTTTATATATACTCTCTCAAGTATCTATCTTTAACCAATGTGGGACTTGGGATTTTTCTAATATACACCCTCACGCTCAACACTCTTTTGGACTTGGTGCATAGATTTAAATGGTGGGTGGCATAAGGTCTGATCAAATGCTCTAATACCGTATCTAAATTTGGATTGAGTCTAACTCATCCTTACAAAACCGACTTTTATATAAACTCTCCTAAGGATCTATCTTTATCTAATGTGGGACTTGGGATTTTCCCAATATAAAACATACTTCAAAAAAGGCGCAAAAATTTAATTTTTTTAATAAGTGTGAAATATTGGAATTTTGCTAATAATTAGTATGGAGGGATTATACAATTTATCATAGTGGATACAATAAGAATAAATGAGAATAAAAAATAGCATTGTATCCAAATTCTATACAAAACTTAGGTAATTACCTTTAAGATCATACTGAAGATTCCTTATCAACCTTCCAATCTTGCATCGCCTAAATTATATATCACCAACGTGATCCTTACCGTGATGCTTTCAAGGATATGGAAAGTTCATAGTTATTCCTAGTGCAGATCTATTTCCAGAGCACTTTCTTCAATTGATGAAGGACCTTTGAACAATTAAGGGATATCTCCTCAGTTGGATGTGATAGATCACGATAAAGATCACATTGCACCAAAGTTACCTAAATTGCGAAAAAATAAATCCAACTCCAAATAAAGAATTATCTTTGATAGAAATAGTTACCATTGTAAATATTATCATGCACAACTACAATGTGCAACACTAGACATTTCTGTTGTATTCTATCAATGGTGTTTCGATAACAAGATCCTTTTATTTGACTACTTGACACTGAGTCGAGAAATGGAGATGTTTGTGCTAAAAAATACATTCAAAACATAAGGAAGTTTCATGATCCAGAATTACAGGCTTACTGACAATCACAATAATTCCCAACGTTGTAGAATTCCTTACGAGATAACTCGTCAAAAATGTTCTCTAAGAATCAATTCTCGATCTAACATGATCAAAATACTATATGTCTACAATCGGGCATATCGTATAACATATATCTATTGAGTATGTGAAAGAAAGGCATGTTTGGATCCTAGTAACATTAGAGCGGAATGTCATTGAAAAAGTGTCTACTTGACATTATTATCTAACCTCACGCTCAATTTCATCACCCCATGAAGAAATAGAAGGAAGAAGGAGGACACCATGTCTGACACATCAAAACCAAGGAAGGTTTCAACAAACGATCCTTTAATAAATATTACCTCCACTCACCAAAGCTCACAGTATGGCCAAAATCCAATCAAACACTGGGGAATAAAATCTCACGTCTTCTATAAGCATAATATCATTCACCCCTCGAAGGATCACAATGAGTATATGTCCCAAGTAAAAGGAGACTAAGAGATCACCTCCCTGTTATTCATAAGGTATTGTGTTGAGCTATTCAAAGGGACAACCCCATGGCTTCAAAAGATTTGAGGCTATCAACAATCAATGTCCTTGAGGGTGCCGACCGTCTTATGGTGCCCATCAGCTACAAAGACCCAGAGATATTTGAGGTGGACCATCATCCCACCCGGTGGACAAAGATAAGAACATCTACCCTAACACCTCATCCAGTTGAAGAATGTAGAATAAAAGGGACAAAATTGTATCCTCATAACTCCTTCTATTTGTTAGATACTCTTTAAAGGAGACACTCAATTTTATAATTTCTATACTACTTGTTAAATGCTGTGACCACAAAGAATGTTATGTGTTCCATGTAGAATGTCACGAGTTGGTGTTTTAAGATAGACTTCATGTTTAATGAGTACACTTTTCAATGTAGATAGCACACCCCCTCTTAGGAACTAGCCACTCCATAAGTATAGGTGGTGGAGCCCAGAGGTGTCCACCCCGATTAAGACCAGCTATAGGAACAGGGACAAGAACCTTACATTTGATTGGAGAAAATTCCTAGTGACACAGATTAAGCACAATAAGTCTTCTCAATCAGGGATAGTGTAACGCGGTGGGAGAAATGACTTGGGTGTTTTGCGTTTGATCGCAATTGTTACGGATAGCAAGAGTCGCCACCGACTTTTCTTTTATCCAACAAAGGAATGGGTGAAAAGAACATGAAAGACCTTTAGAGATGTTTTCTTGAGTTTGGGGGGTAGGTCATGAAAAGGGAAGGTGTTAGCACCCTTTTCATCCGTACTTATCTACGGGCTCTTAGTTGCTTGCTAGATCATTTTCTTTTTATTTCAAAATGTGCTTGTGGTATGGGTTTTGAAAGTATTTTTAAAACGTCTTTGTAATGGTTCTCGTTTCTACAAGAACTCGTACAAACTGTTGTTTGGAAAAATAGTTCAAAGAAGTATTTGTGGAATGTATTTTTGAAAGTGATTTTGAAGAGGTGTCTTTGTAATGGCTCTCATTTCTATAAGAACGCGTACAAAGTGTTGTCTTTTGAAAATGTTTCAAAATGAGAGCGTTGGTGTATAAAATGTTTTTGTTATGAGCAAGCGAGCAACTAGGAGCAACCTACCTACTCAAAAGTTCTTAAATGTTATTTTCCTCCTCCTTTAGATGTTGCTATCTTACCATTGATTTGATAAGAAGCCCCATTATTTGATATGAAGGGACAAGCGTGGGACGTTTATATAGTCATAGAAGGCAACCTATGGGACGTTTTAGCAATGTCGTTTAGGGACTAGATCGTTTACTGAAGGCAACATTAAGGGTCATCGAGGGACTACGATCTTTTATCGAGGGTCTTTGCTAAAACGCCCATATTCGAGGGACATGACTAGTTTTCCGAGGCAACAAGTAGAATTACCCTTGGGGTGCATGTGTGAATAGTGTGTTTGATTTGCATGCATTTACTCTTTGATTAGGGTTTATCTACTTGTTGTTTTTATCTCGCCATACATGCCCTATTTTACTAGCAATCATAAAAAAGTAATAAAGTGCAGAAAGATAAAATCCTACATTATTACAACCATATTGAATTTCATGAAAATATAAAGGAAAAAATAAAATAAAAACAAAAAAAACAAGGGTCTTTCAATTGAGGCAGAAGACCCGTCGATTCTGCACTTTCTGGCTCTCTTTGATTTGGGTCCTGGAGTCATTAAAGTCATGCCCTTCGATTAGCCTTCCTGCCTCCTTCGACTGGGGGGCCGGAATCAGTGCAAGATGTAATCTGCCTTTCTGCCTCCTTCGACTGGGGGTTGAAAGAAGTGAGGGAGTGCCTTTCCATTGGGCTTGCAGGTCAGTGTGTTCAAAGAAAGTGTGTGTGTGTGTGTGTGTGTGTGTGTGTGTGTGTGTGTGTGATGAACATGTCTGTGTCGAAGAATGTGTGTGCTTCGAAGCAGGTGTATCGAAGCATGTATGCAACGAACATGTGTGTTCTTTTCCTTTCTGTTTGAACCCTTCGAAGCCTTAAGGCTTTGTATCGAAGCATGTATATTTTTTACTCCAACATTTTTAGGGTCTGTACAAATTAGTTTTTAAAGGAAAACACAAAAGATTAACATCGAATGCCATGGTTATTACATGTTGGCCTCGAAGACGAATCAAATAAGATTCTTGCAATGGAAGAGTTAAAGTCAGAAAGACTTACCTTAAAGTTGGCGTGTGGGTTTCGAACTTGAATTGCTGCCTGGAAGATTCTGGAATTCGAAGAGTTGTCACAGGGGGTTTGCTTTTGGTTCGAATAGTTGTCACAGAAGGTTGTCCTTGAGTTTGAACAAAACTTCTATGTGTGTGGTGTTCTGGATATTTGACTTATAAGAGTTGGAAAGATGAGATAATGGATTTTGATTTTGTGTTTGTATGTGAAAGGAGAGTTGATTTTTGAGTGAGCAAAAATTACAAAGGTTTCAGTCTTGTTTCCCAGCTCCCTTTTCTCTCCTCTTAGCATCTCCACCCCCCTTGATATTGTGAAGAAAAGTTTACTTATAGAGGAGCTTTGATGTGGTTTTGGGGGGAAATCGAACAACATTTGAACTGTTTGGGTATATTATCCCCTTATTTTCCTTGATGCAACTCTTATGTACCCTTTTTTGTGTAAGTATGGAACTGAGACAATGCAGGCTCAACAATATTTGGAGTGTTGTGGCAGGTTGGTGCAGGACTGTTGCATAGCAGCACAACTGGCTTGGGTTTGGAAGTATATAGGATTTTGGTCAACAAACACCTTAAATACTCCACCCTTTTATTTTGATCACTTCGACCAGACTCATCATCATACAACAACGTTCATTTCCAACAATGTGTGTTCTTCGAATGGACCAATTATAGGTCCTTTGAATCCGCCAACTATGATCCATAGTGTTAAAGAGTTTTAGAGGTGTAATCTAAGTACGTTGCTTCGAAGGGTTTCATTGCCCCACTTGTAAATCAAAAGAGATTGCCCAGCTTGTAAATCAAAGGAAGCTGCCCAACTTGTAAATCAAAAGAGGCTGCCCAACTTGTAAATCGAAGGAAGTTTCCCAGCTTGTGGATCAAAGGAGGCTGCCCAGCTTGTAATTCAAAGGAGGCTGCCTAGCTTGTGGATTGAAGGGGGTTACTTCGAAGGAAACCATATGGCCAGTTTGAAACTTGTTAAATCGAAGCCAACTTGTTTCTTTTTTGACCTAATCAAAAGGCACATTAACATCTTCAAAATTTTACATTTTCTTTATTTCTTTAAACATGTTTTTGTAATCATACATGTGAGAGAAATCTTGAGAAAATGAGAGGGCAAATTTTGGGGTACAACAGCTGCCCCTATTCAATCTTCTTAAACCTGAAGAGTTAGATTGACGAAACTGCCATTCGTGACTTAAAGGTGGAAGATGATTGAACACTAGAGTGTTCAGAAATTTGCACTTGAAGATGTGGTGGTTGATTATGTAGGGAATAGGCTTAAAGATGCCATTTGGTAAGATGATAGAGAGTTGTCAGAGATGGTTTTATAGATGCCATCCAAAGGTGATTGTTGATAGAAATTAGGCTAAAGTATCAGAACAAATCTCTGGTTGATTAATATTGAAACCGCAGATGTAATGGGATGAGTATCAGAATAATATCCATAAATGGATTGTATCTGACTCGTATCTGAGAAATATGCTGAATGAGTGTCAGAATGACATCCGTATCTGGATCGTATCTGGACTGTATTTGAAAGGTATGTCGAATGAGTGGCAGAATGACATCCGTATCTGGATCGTATCTAGACTGTATTTGAAAGGTATGTCGAATGAGTGGCAGAATGACAGTCGTATCTGGATCGTATTTGGACGGTATTTGAAAGGTATGCTGAATGAGTCACAGAATGACATCCCTATCTGGATCGTATTTGGACTGTATTTGAAAGGTATGTCGAATGAGTGGCAGAATGACATCCGTATTTGGACGGTATTTGAAAGGTATGGTGAATGAGTGGCAGAATGACATCCGTATCTGGACTGTATTTGAAAAAAATATAGAATAAGTATCAGAATAATATCCGTCTCTGGACCGTTTCTGAACTATTTTGGGAGTAAATTTGGAATAAGTATCAGAATTTCAGCCGTATCTGGATCGCATCTGAACTATTTCTTGAATAAATATGGAATAAGTATCAGAATGCCAGCCATATCTGGATCGCATCTGAACTATTTCTAGAATAAATCTGGAATAAGTATCAGAATGTCAGCCATATTTGGATCGCATCTGAACTGTATTTGAGAGGTATCTGAAATAAGTGTCAGAATGTCAGTCGTATATGGATCGCATCTGAATTGTTTCTAGAAGAGAATTTGGAATAAGTATCAGAATGTCAGCCGTATCTGGATCACATCTTAACTGTTTCTAGAAGAGAATCTGGAATAAGTATCAGAATGGCAGCCGTATCTGGATCGCATCTGAACTGTTTCTAGAAGAGAATCTGGAATAAGTATCATAATGTCAGTCGTATCTGGATCGCATCTGAACTGTTTCTAGAAGAGAATCTGGAATAAGTATCAGAATGTCAATCGTATCTGGATCTCATATGAATTGTATTTGAAAGGTATCTGGAATAAGTGTCAGAATGTCAATCGTATCTGGATCGCATCTGAACTGTTTCTAGAATAGTGTCTGAAAAGGAGCTCGTGTAGGATTGCTTCAGCTGGTCGTGTAGATAGTTGTCCTGGCTAGTTTCAGGTATTAATCTTGGACCTTTTGAAAATTGTTGATGATAGCCATATGTTGACTGATCTTTCCTGAAGAGGTAAAGAGTTAGCTGCATGCAATGTCATGATGTATGAAGTGCACGGTGTAAATATGTTCTTAAAATAAATGAAGTTATGTTGTATTCATTTAGCATGTATGTAAATATGATGCATGAAATATTGTCAGAATGTAATTTTGTCTTGGAAAATAAATCCTTGACAAGTGCTGGGGAGTTTTGGTAAGCTGAATCCCGGACGACCGTTGGGGATGAAGTGCATGCACATCTTCAAACTTTGCTTAGAATGTTTCCGCTGGGGAATCCTGTTTTGTTGTTTGAGGAGAACTCCGTTGGGGAGTGTTTATTTTGCTTGAGAAGAAAACTTTGTGGAGAGTGTTGATTCATGCTTGGGGAGAGGAGATCGGGAGTCTTCGTTGTTTGTTGTTCTACTGGGGAGATATTGGGGATTGTAGGAAAGTCTAATGGGTAAGAGGATTTGTGGTCCCTTGATTTGTAGTAGTTAGAGAGCCAAATTCAAGCTGAGGAATCTATGGTTTGTTGGGGAAATAAACCTTGTTGTCAATCTGTTGGAGAGGTGCTTTCTTTTGGAAGGACTCCTTGAGGTTTCTTGAGATTGACTCAATTGGGGAGAAGTTTTCAGAGATTGAAACTCTGGTTGGGGATCACCCTACGAAGAAGGCTATGTGGGATATTTGTCACTTCCCCTTAGTAGAAAATGTTTGTAGCACTTCCAGGAAATGTTTGCTTGACCGTACGTAACCCTTTACAAGAATTCACGTTTAATGCCCCAAGTGATTCAGATACAGACATGCCCCTGGTTATTCAACATTTCTTGAGAGATTTCTTGGAATCTTGATTGGACTGCCCCAGGTGATTTTGGACAATGGCGCGCCATGCCCCCTTGCTTATATGAGATTTGTCGTTGAAAGTGTCATCCCATTTGAAATGATTTTGTTCACTGAGAGAGCTTTCGTTCACTAAATATTCGTCATGTGCATTTCTCTGTTCTCAAACAAATAGCCATATGCAAACAACGATATTCAAAATAATGCAAAGTTTATGCTTGTCTTGAAGTTTTGAAAATGCGTTTTAGCAGATAAAAGAATTTTGCAAGTATGGGAAATCAAATCAGGATTTAGAGTAAGCCTTACAGGAGTCAGGATACCTTCTGTAACAGTATGCTTTTGAACTAACCCATGCTTCAATTTGGACTTTTTAAAGGTTGTAACGTGGTTTGGTTAACGGTTTAAGAAACAAAGGATAAGGCTCAAAGTGTATTTGTACCCGCCCGTTCTTCATGATGTTCTTCAGTCCTAAACTCAATATGTGCGTTTGAAATCCAATTGAGTCTGGAATGGCGTTTTGGTGATGGTTCAGACAAGTTAAGTTTGTTGGAAGGCAGTCATTTTTGCCATATTTTCCATGTTGTTGAGGATTTGTAGTGACCTCTTTTTGATTTATTATCCCTGATTTTTCCTGACTGTTTTTCATGATTACAATCAGCGGGATGCCCCAGTTTTTCTTAAGTCTCCTTCGTAGGTTTTGACTTAGTGGGCTTTTCTTTTGAGAGATAATGTCTACCTATGCGATAGGGAACCATCGCCATCTTTTGATTCCATAGGAATGTTTTTGATGTCATTCATTATGTACAAAGTGAAAGCTTGCGACTTGCCCACACTTGAATTAAGTGAGAGACTACCCTGCCCCAGGTTTTGATTAAAGGTTTCAATTCGTGTAAAAAAGAAAACTTCTACTTCTTTGGCTCGAAGGGGTTAACTAGGGATTATCCTCCTTATAACTCATGTGTTTAGGAATTGAAAGAAATTCCTGTACATCGACAGCAAGGTCTGTCCAAAAGCATATTGTATGAGATTATGGCATTGTTTTCGTCATCCTCCCTCTAAAGGATTGCAACTTTGAAACAAGAGTTGAATATTATAAAAGGAGTAAAGACAACACAGTTTAAATAAAATGAAAACAAATAGATGAATTCAAAACAAACATATGTGATGCATTAATGAAACAGAGTTTGACATTAATAGATAAGTGTTTGAATAACAAAAGAGATTACAATTGAAAATTCAAAATGAACAAGACGCTCTCAATGATTTGGCATAGGAGCAGTGATCACGTTAGGAGCCTTTATAGGGTCGAACTCAATCTCCTTGGCATCAATCATGTATTGGATCTTGTTCTTTAGAGCCCAACATCTGTTCATGTCATGTCCAAGACTATCAGAATGGTATGCACACTTTTCTTTAGGATGATAAGTAGGAGCAGAAGTATTGGGATTCCGGAGAGGAGCCTTTAACATAATCAGCTATGCTTTCAACATGTGTTGTAGCGCTTGAGCCGGTGGAATGTTGATCTTAGTGAAATGTCTTTTAAGCGCGACCTCCTTATGCTGATGCTCCTGTTGCCGCTGTTATGCAGGTCCGAAGATCAGGACTGCCCCCACATGTTGGTCGTGGTTTCTCTTGTTATGACCCTTTTGGCCGTAAACAACATTGGACTCTCTCTTCCCATTGTATGGCTTTTTATGGGTATCAGAGGATGTACCTCCTTGGATCTTTCCACTTTTGATGCCAACTTCGACCCTTTCGCCAGTCAGTATTAGGTCGGTGAACCCGACCGAGGAGCTTCCGATTAGGTGATTCAAGAAAGGTCCTGTCAAAGTTCCCATAAAGATGTCAATTATATCCCTATCAGTTAAGGGTGGTTGCACTCTGACTTCCAAGTCTATCCATTTTTGGGTGCACTCTTTGAAGCCCTCGTTGGAATGCATGGTCATATTTTGCAATTGCACACGAGTTAGTGCAAGATCAGTGTTGTATTGATACTTCTTGTAGAAAGCAGTAGCCAAGTCCTCCCAGGTATGAATGCCGATTCTTTCTAACTGACAGAACCACTCCAGCTGAGTGCCAACTAAACTTTCTTGGAAGAAATGGACCCATAGCTTCCGGTCAGCAGTGTTAGGCTGAATCTTGTGGACATATAACCTTAGATGCATTTTAGGACAAGAGATCCCATCATAGTTGGAAAAGGTAGGGATTTTTAACTTTGGAGGTATGACCACTCCAGAAACCAAACCTAACTCTTCAAAGTCTAAGCTAGGTATCTGCTGAATCTCCATAGCATTGAGGCGATCCTCCAACTGTTTGTATTTATCATCAGCGGGAGGATATTGTTCCTCAGAGTAGTCGGCTTCAACTTCATCAATCCCAAGACTGTTATCTTCTTCATGATTATTCCCCTCATTTGATGGAGTTGAGAGATCTAGAGCTCTCTTGAGTGGTCCTCTAAGTCTTCTTCCTAAATTCTAGACGCCTATTGACTTCTTTAACTTTTTCCTCTTGTCTTTGAGAAGAAGAGTCTTTAGGTCCTCTTGCCCCTTAGCCATAGCCAGGAACATTTGTTGGAATTGGGCATTTTGTGCTTGGAGATACTTCACTGTTTGTTCCATATCTGTCTTACTGAAATAAACAGTAGGAAGAAAAGGATACCTGTATGGGAGAAACTTATCATGATATGATGCATGGTATGTGGATGCAATGTTTTCAAGGATCTCACGGGGTAAACACAAGAAGATGTTAGAAGTTGAATTTTAATCAACAACTTTGATTGGAGAACTTCGTATCAGTTGATGTATTTCCATGAGAATCAAGCTCACCATGTCAAGTGGGTCATAGGCCTTGACTCAAGTTACCGTGCTTTGGTCTTTGACATCGTTTGATTAGAGAGTGAATCATTTTGCCTCTTGATAGGCGTCTGGTTCAACATGAACCTGCATCATAGGCCCTTGAGATCCTTGAAATGGTTATTGAAAATGATATGGTATGATGTTATAATGTTATGTACAAGTATGCAAACAAGCAAGTTATTATGTAAAAATAGTTATATACACACAAAGCAGACAAGTCCTTAGGTTTAGGCTTGCATGGAGTTTGTAGGTAAGTACCCTCTTGAAATTTAGTTGGTTCAACCAGTCCTAGAAAGAAATCAGGTTCTAGGGGATCTCAATATCATCGACCTTTCTTTTAGGAATTATCTCAGCAAAATCAATCTTTTCTTGCGGCCAAGATATCCCAAAAGTCTGGCCTCAATGAGTGTAGTATCGAGTATCAACCAATTTTCAGCTTTCCACCGAAACCGGCTATCTCATTACTTCCTAATGGCCAAGTTGTTCAATTAAGGTTCTAAAGTCAGTTAGTGCTTCATGATGCCGCTCAGCGGCCCCGTATTCTCCTCGATTCAACACAAGGGATACCGGTACCAACAAATGTGTCACACTAACGTAGCCATTACTTCAACCATATCGGTCTATGCCGTACAATTTCCACAATCTATTGCTACTTACCTAAAAAGGTGCCCCAGATCCGGGTAGAGTATCAAAACAAAACCCAAACAAGGAACCATAATGTAAAGCAAGCAAGTCAAACAAGGAAAGCAAGTAAAGGTGATATAGCCCTAAGGTAACCCCACTTTTAAGTAATTCCCCAATAGATTCGTCGGTTTTGTAACACGGTGGAAGAACTGACTTGAGTGTTTTGTGTTTGATTGCAATTGTTGCGGATAGCAAGAGTCACCACCGACTTTTCTTTTATCCAACAAAGGAATGGGTGAAAAGAACAGGAAAGACCTTTAGAGATGTTTTCTTGAGTTTGGGGGGTAGGTTATGAAAAGGGAAGGTGTTAGCACCCTTTTCATCTGTATTTATCTACGGGATCTTAGTTGCTTGCTAGATCACTTGCTTTTTGTTTGAAAATGTGCTTGTGGTGTGGGTTTTGAAAATATTTTGAAAACGTCTTTATAATGGTTCTCGTTTCTATAAGAACGCGTACAAAGTGTTGTTTGGAAAAATAGTTCAAAGAAGTGTTTGTGGAATGTGTTTTTGAAAGTGATTTTGAAGAGGTGTCTTTGTAATGGCTCTCATTTCTATAAGAACGTGTACAAAGTGTTTTCTTTTGAAAATGTTTCAAAATGAGAGTGTTGGTGTATAAAATGTTTTTGTTGTGAGCAAGCGAGCAACTAGGAGCAACCTACCTACTTAAAAGGTCTTAAATGTTCGTTTCCTCCTCCTTTAGATGTTGCTATCTTACAATTGATTTGATAAGAAACCCCATTATTGGATGTGAAGGGACAAGCGTGGGACGTTTATATAGTCATAGAAGGCAACCTATGGGACGTTTTAGCAATATCGTTTAGGGACTAGATCGTTTACCGAAGGCAACATTAAGGGTCATCGAGGGACTACGATCTTTTATCGAGGGTCTTTGCTAAAACGCCCATATTCGAGGGACATGACTATTTTTCCGAGGCAACAAGTGGAATTACCCTAGGGGTGCATGTGTGAATAGTGTGTTTGATTTGCATGCATTTAGTCTTTGATTAGGGTTTGTCTACTTGTTGTTTTTATCTCGCCATACATGCCCTATTTTACTAGCAATCATACAAAAGTAATGAAGTGCAGAAAGATAAAATCCTACACTATTACAACCATATTGAATTTCATGAAAATATAAAGGCAAAAATAAAATAAAAACAAAAAAAATGAGGTTCTTTTGATTGAGGAAGAAGACCCTTCGATTCTACACTTTCTGGCTCTCTTCGATTTGGGGCCTGGAGTCATTGAAGTTATGGCCTTTGATTTGCCTTCCTGCCTCCTTCGATTGGGGAGCTGGAATCAGTGCAAGATGTAGTCTTCCTTTCTGCCTCCTTCGACTAGGGGTTGAAAGCAGTGAGGGAGTGCCTTTCGACTGGGCCTGCAGGTTAGTGTGTTCAAAGAAAGTGTGTGTGTGTGATGAACATGCCTGTGTCGAAGCATGTGTGTGCATCGAATAAGGTGTATCAAAGCATTTATGCAACGAACAGGTGTGTGTCGAAGCACACATTATTTCCCTTTCTGTTTGAACCCGTCGAAGCTTCAAGGATTTGTATCAAAATATGCATATTTTTTACTCCAACAGTTTTAGGGTCTCTACAGATTAGTTCTTAAAGGAAAAAATAAAAGATTAACATCGAAGGCCATGGTTATTACATGTTGGCCTTGAAGACGAATCAAATAAGATTCTTGCAATGGAAAAGTTAAAGTCAGAAAGACTTACCTCAAAGCTGGTGTGTGGGTTTCAAACATGAACTACTTCCTGGACGGTTCTAGAAGTCGAAGAGTTGTCACAAAGGGGTTTGCTTTTAGTTTGAAGAGTTTTCACAGAAGGTTGTCTTTGAGTTTGAACAAAATTTCTATGTGTAGGGTGTTCTGGGTAGTTGATTTATAAGAGTTGGAAAGATGAGATAATGGATTTTGATTTTGTGTTTGTATGTGAAAGGTGAATTGATTTTTGAGTGAGCAAAAATTACAAAGGTTTCTGTCTTGTTTCCCAACTCTTTTTTCTCTCCTTTCAGCGTCTCCAACCCCCTTGATGTTATGAAGAAAAGTTTATTTATATAGGAGCTTTGATGTAGTTTTGGGGGGGAATCAAATAACATTTGAACTGTTTGGGTATACTGTCCCCTTATTTTCTTCGATGAAGCTCTTATGTACCCTTTTTGTGTAAGTATGGGACTGAGACAATGCAGGATCAACAATATTTGGAGTGTTGTGGCAGGTTGGTGCAGGACTGTTGCATAGCAGCACAACTGGCTTGGGTTTGGTACTATATAGGACTTTGGTCAACAAACACCTTGAAAACTCCACCCTTTCGTTTTGATCACTTTGACCAGACGCGTCATCATACAACAATGTTCATTTCCAACAATGTGTGTTCTTCGAATAGACCCATTATAGGTCCTTCTAATCCACCAACTATGATCCATAGTGTTGAAGAGTTTTAGAGGTGTAATCTAAGTACGTTTCTTCGAAGGGTTTAGTTGCCCCGCTTGTAAATCGAAAGAGGCTGCCCAACTTGTAAATCGAAGGAAGCTGCCCAGCTTGTAAATCGAAAGAGGCTGCCCAGCTTGTAAATCGAAGGAAGCTTCCCAGCTTGTGGATCGAAGGAGGCTTCCCAACTTGTAAATCAAAGGAGGCTTCCCAGCTTGTGGATCAAAGGGGGATACTTCGAAGGAAACCATATGGCCAGTTTGAAACTTGTTAAATCGAAGCCAACTTGTTTCTTTTTTGACCTAATCGAAAGGAACATTAACATCTTCAAAATTTTACATTTTTCTTTATTTCCTTAAACATGTTTTTATAGTCATACATGCGAGAGAAATCTTGAGAAAATGAGAGGGAAAATTTTGGGGTACAACAGATAGTAATAAAGAAACTTATATTGAGACTATAAAGTTCAAAGCAAAGCAAAGTTATAAGGGTTATCATGCTCAAAGTGAACAACATAATGCAGCTTCTACAATGCAGACTCACTGCCCACCGATGAACATTGACAATGCCCTATGAGGAAAATAAAGTCTAAATCACCCATGAGGAAAGTAAGCATTAAATTGTAACAATGAAAATCAAGCCTTGGAGCAATAGCAATT
Organism: Vicia faba; assembly: GCA_948472305.1. Lineage (NCBI taxonomy): Eukaryota > Viridiplantae > Streptophyta > Magnoliopsida > Fabales > Fabaceae > Vicia > Vicia faba. Next base: position 1,233,930,053 of record OX451738.1, read on the forward strand.
CTCAACTAATCATAAGTGTAATGCAACAATAAAGTGGAGCCAAATACATATTCAGGACACAAAATCAAATAAAGCCATAACTCACGGAGGTAGAAATATGTTATATAGGTATTGATTGTCATAGTCAAGGCACAAAATCCTGGCCAATATTAGAGGGAAAAGTAAAAAAGAATAAATAATCAAGCTTAAGCACTATGAGTCGAAGAACCTGGATCATCCATGAAATCCCCCTCTAGAGCATCCATTAAAGGGTATAACTCCTTGATAGGAATAGGGACGACAAAAAAATCCCCTTTACTATTCCAAACATTAATCATGGACCCCATGTTGGAACAAGTTTTGGTTCTACAACTATCCATTAAGTATAAAAAAGTATACAATGTATATAAAACAATTTTGTACTCTAACAGTTTTGTTAAGTGTGCAGATTCTAATCAATATACTCTGGACTCTACACCATCATGTTCTGGACTCTGGACTAGTGTAGATCTGGACTTTGAACAAGAAAACTCTAAAATCTAGACAAATACGCTATGATCTACTAGAGAATACAAAGATATGCTTACAATGAAAATTTAGCATATGAATTACAAAATTAACTCTCATGGAAGAATCTTATCCAGAATAACTCTAATATTTCAAGACTGTGAAGTCTCACTCTCTCCAAATTCTAAAGAATGGCTCTGAAATTTGATCAAGCTTCATCATGTCTTATTCAAAGCTTCTTATTTAAAAGGATAACTTCTAAAATAAGATATTAAGGAAATAATACAAATAGTATAATACCAAATCCTCTCCACTACCTTGCAAATCAGGATAAAGGACTATAATATCGTACAAATGTTGTTTCCACGTGTCCTATCTTCTCTACCATTATGCTGCAAGCGCCACTCTACTATGGTACAATCAAGCGTCTTCATGCAAGCTGTGATTTTAAGGATATTCCAACTTCACCCTCGAACGGATCAACTCATCATCTATATAAAGAGTTGCTTTAAGAATGGAAAAGAAGAAGCAAGAAGTGAAAAGCACTAACAATGAAAAACTGAGAAACTACATAAAGAAGAAAACCATTGTTTTTATAAAAAAACTTTACATCTTTTATTCTTTATTATAAAATTTTGTTCGCACGAAACTGTGTGTATGAGCTTTCTTAGAAGCAACTTTGTAAACATGATCTTGTATTTTAACCTTTGGTTAATTTCCTTGAGGGACTAGGATATAATCAGAAACCATGAGAAGAATTTGATTGCGTGTCATTGAGTTTTTAATTAAAGTTTAGATTAGTGGATTAAGTCGTTATTGAGAAGGTGAAATCACCTTGGCGGGTGGACTAGACTAACTTAGTTAAAGGGTAACAGGATAAAAAATACTTGAGTTCTTTTATCATTGTTGATTTTGTGTTGTTTGTGTTTGGGTGAACGAAAAAGTTTTTAATCTTGAAACCCAATTCAAACCCTCGTTCTTTTGTTCCAATGAAACTTCATCCCATACACACCCTGCTGAGATTATTGAAGAGAATCATTGAACTTCTCCATCAGACCGACCACCCTCCCTCAAGAGCCTTTAGAGCCTAAACATGAGCCTCTACTTCATGTTGAAGAATATTTTGATCATCATCCATATTGAAATTCGCATTAGCAACAACATCAGAAGCCTCATGACACCATTTTTTCTCCAACTTACAAGAGGACTCCAACTCAGTGATTTGGGCAGCCATGGTTGAAGGGGAGTCATCGATATTTTCCTCTGTTGTACCCCAAAATTTTCCATCCCATTTTTCAAGACAAATTGATTCAAGATATCTTTTCATGCTCCTAAGGTTTTTAAGACTACTCAAAGGTTGTCCAGACGAATTATCCTCCTAAGCAATTGACCTAAAACTAGGGTTTCACTTTTCTCAATGAAATTTGAGCTTATAATACCTCAAGTGGATTTCATGGTTCCTCATGTGTCTCAAGCAATGCTCATGACAAATTTCGAGCCATGGATCACAAGTTTGCCCAGTCAATTGCTCAGATGACTAAATATCAACTGTATTGGGTAAAAAGTCAATTGTGGTCAACAAACTGTCAAACTTCAATATTTGTGGTAAACATCAAGATTATTAGGCTAAATTCATCATTTAATCAAGGGTTGATCATGATTCATCAAGAAAACTCCCAATTTACCAAAAGTCAAAAGTTACTAAATTAGGGTTTTCTTAAGGAGAATTCAATTGAACTTTGACCAAGCATAGCTTTCACATGTTTCATCATAGATCTCTACAACTTTGTCTCTCTAAGATCAAGTCTAAAAATGCTTCATTTGAGAGATATGAGCCAAAACATTATAGGTCATTTCAAAAGTCAACAAAAAGACATTTTTTATCAAAGCAATTTACATCAGGATAAAGTCTTCAAATGAAAAAATGATCAACATAGCTATTATAGGGGACATCTTGAGCTTTCCAAAAGTCCAAGATCACCTTCATAATATAATATTAGAGAGTTATGATTGGTGCAAGTTAGGCAAATTTGAGAAAATACATGAAACCCAAATTGATCAAAGTTGAATTTTTGGGCTAATGGGCTTATGTTTCAAGGTCCAAACGCGTTTTATGCCTCATAGTGAACTTCTATATATATTTATACACCCCTTTGAATTTTATTCCATTTATTTTGATTTTATTAATTTAAATTCAAAATTAAATTAAACAAAAATCAAAATTCTCATACAAATGTCCAAGCCCATCTTGTGTTGACCAATCGCTTTGGCGCTTCTCCAGTCATCCTTTTCCAGCTTATATTATATATATTTTGGTTTGGTTAAATAAACGAATGTATGGCCACCTCAGTGGTAGAAGCACGCGCATTAAGGCATAACTACACTAGGGCGTGGGTTCAATCCCTGCCTTTTGGTTTTTTTCCTTCATATTTTCCAACATTTGGAGGTTTTCATGCATTATATGCAGCGCTGGTTCTCATAACACAATCGCAATGCAGTTCAGTTGGCAAATAGGCACGCTGGAGAGGCAGGGGGCCTGGGTTCAACACCCACCCCCAACATTCTTTTTTCTTTGGTTTTTACTAACCCTTATTTTCTTACTTTTTTAATTATTTTCTTTTTAAATTATTTAACCCTAATCCTTTTAATTAAATCCTAATTAACTTAATGTTTTTCTAACCCTAATTAAATTAGGATTAAGTTTTTTGTGACAATTAATTTTTTTAATTTAATTAATTAAATATTTTTAATACTAAATTAATTAGAATTTTTAGGTTTTTATTAGTTATTATCATTAAACTATTTTCTTCATAAAAAATCACCAAAAAGATTTTCTTTTTATTTTCCTATTTTTCCTATTTTTCTATATCAATTGTATAGGTCGCGCGTTCCTATTGTAATAACTCAGGTTTACTTTCCGTATTTTCTCCTATTTTGTATCTGCTCCGAGTTTGTAATAGTTATTTGTTTAATTTTCCGCATTCTTCTATTATGTAACAGCCCCTAAGCCATGTAATAGTGTAGGACCCTTTATTTTCCGCACTTTATTTTCCGTATGCTTTATAACTGTTAGTAATTAGGATTGTATGGAAAGACTAAAATCGAACGTAGCTTAACCATAAATACAAGATAAAATGATTGAATTAAATCTCTATTCACACACGCACCTTTAGGGTACCTCTCTTGTAGCCTTACGATTAACGGTCATGTCCCTCGAAAACAGGGAAGTTTTAGCAAAATCTCTTAGAATAAAAGATCATAGTCCCTCGATGACCCTTCGATGTTACCTATGAACAAATGATCTAGTCCCTCCGATAACTGCTAAAGCATCCTTACAAGTTGCCTTCAATGACCATACGATGACCCTACGATGTCCCTACGATGTCCCTTCAAATCCAATGGATAGGGCTACCTACCAACTAATGGTATGGATAGTACTATCTCTAAAGGAGAAGGAAAATAATAAGAACTACATTGAGTGGGTAAGACTGCTAATCGCTCGCTCACAACATTTTCTAAAATCATTTTCACACATCACTTTCAAAAATATTTTCTAAAACACTTTGTGCGTGTTCTTAAGGACTGATATAAGAACCATTACAAAGATAGCCGTACTTTGGCTTTTCAAAACATTTTCAAACAATTTACACAAAAACTAAATTTTCAAAATTGAGCTAGCAATTAAGAGCCCGTAAATAACTACGGATGAGAAAGGTGCTAACACCTTCCCTTTTCATAACTTGCCCCCGAACTCAAAATCTGTTAAGGTCTTTCCTGTTCTTTTCACCTTTCCTTATTGGATAAAAGAAAAGTTGATGGAGACTCTTTCTATCCGTAACATTTGCTATAAAACGCAAACAAGCCAGTTCTTCCATCGTATTACAAAACTGGTGACTCTTCTGGGGAAACTTAAAAAGAGGGGTTAGCTTAGAGTCTTAGTTCACTTTCGTTTGATTTAAATTGTTTGCTTTATTTTAAGGGTTGTTTGGGTTTAATTTCTTTCATAGATCTTACACTCGGATCTAGGGATGCCTTAGGTAAATAGAAATATATCATGGAAAATGTACAACATAGACTGATATGGTTGAATTGATGGCTACGTTAGTGTCACACTTTGGTTTATACCAATGTTCCTTGAGTCAGTCGAGGATAACATTGGACTGCCGCATGGTGTCATAAGCACTAACTGACATTTAGAATCTTAATTGACCCGTCTTGGCCATTAGAAGGTAGTGAGATAGCCAACTTTGGTGAAGTCCATGGTTTGTTGATACTCAAAGATACGCTCATTGAGATTCGACTTTTGGGGTATTTTGCTGGAAAGTCAGTTACCGTGCTAAAATAAAACCTGTGAGAAAGATGAATGATATGAGATTCCTAGAACCCGCTACTATTTTAAGACAGGTTGAGCCAACTTAACTTCAATAGAAAACGGTACTTACCTATGGACCCCATGAAAGCCTTTAAACCTACGACTCTTATGTGATTTGTTTGTGTTTTCTATATGTTTAGACATAAACATGACATCATGACATCATAACATCCAACTTAACATTTACTAACCATTTCAAGGATCTTAGGGACCGTTGGTGCAGGTTTATCATGAACCAAACTTCTAGAAAGGGGCAAGAGGATTAATTTTTCTCTTACCAGATGACGTCAAATATAAAATTACTTTCCTTTGAGTTAGAGGCTAGGACCCACTTGACATGGTGAGCTTGATTCTTATAGAAGGACGTTCAAAAATAAAGACGCAAAGTTCTTCAGACAAAGCTGCAGCCAGACTCAATTTCTGACATTTCATTCTTATTTATCCCGTGAGATCCTTGAAAACATTGCATATACATCTACATACCATACATATCATTACATAACAAGTTTTCAAGAAAAGTTTTCTCATCTTCTTGCTATTTATTTCAGTAAAAGATGGCTCTCGAACAAACAATCAAAGATCTCCAAACTCAGAATGCCCAATTCCAACAACTGTTCCCAAACTTAGCCAAGGGGCAGGAAGAATTCAAGACACTCATCACCAAAGAGAGGAAGAAAAAGACAAGGAAGCCAGTCAGTATCCTCAACATGGGAAGAAGGTTCATACGTCCTCCCAAGCAAACTCAAGACAATGATATCCCATCAAATGAAGATAACAACCAGGGTGAAGATGGTAAAAGTGTGAAGGATGAGAAAGGAAGTAATCTTGGTTCTAACCAATATACAGATGAAGAAGAAGAAGACTATTCGGATGAACAATATCCTCCTACTGATGAAAAGTATAAACAACTTGAAGACCGTCTAAATGCTATGGAGATCCAAAGACTTCATGGGTTAGATTTTGAAGAGTTGGGTTTAGTCTCAGGAGTTGTCATTCTTCACAAATTCAAGGTCCCTACTTTTTCAAAGTATGATTTGTTTCTTGTCCAAAGCTTCATTTGAGGTCGTATGTCCGGAAGATTCAACCACACACTGCTGATAGGAAGTTATGGGTTCATTTCTTTCAAGAAAGCTTGTCGGGAACACATTTGGAATGGTTCTATAAACTAGAAGGGACCAATATCTGTACTTGGGAGGATTTGGCTGCTGCCTTCTACAAATAATACCAATACAATGTTGATCTTGCACTAACCCGTGTGCAACTATAGAGTATGACCATGGGCTCGAACAGAGGCTTCAAAGTGTATGCTCAGAAATAGAGAGATCTAGCGGGAAGGGTTCAACCTCCTTTGTCTGATACAAAATTGGTTGACATGTTTATAGGAACTTCGACAGGTCCTTTCTTCAATCATCTGATCAAAAGCTCTTCAGTCGGGTTCACCAAGTTGATATTAACAGAGGAACATGATGAAGGTGGAATCAAAAGCAGAAAAATTCAGGTGGGTGTGTCTTCAAGTATTGTGAAGAAGACGTTCAATTGAAATAAAGAAGCTAATGTTGTGTATGTCCAGAAGAGTCATGGTAGAGGTGACCGCAACCAATCTGTGGGGGCTGCACTAATCTCTAATCCCGCACGAATGCAACATCAAAAGGCAATCAGTGTAGGTCAGGTGCATCCAAGAAACAATTTACCAAGATCAAGATGTCGTTATCTCAGGCATTACAACACTTTTTGAAGGCGAGCTGATTACGTTAAGAGATCCTCCTCAGAATCCCATTATTGTCTCCTCGGTATAATCCTAATGTAAGGTGTTCCTATCATTCCAATAGTCTTGGACATGACACAAATAGCTGTTGGGATCTAAACAATAAGATTCAGGATATGATTGACTCCAAAGATATTGAATATGATCCTCCCGAGATTCCTAATGTGATCATTGCACCTATGCATAACCATGACAAATGTGTTAATTCTATTGACAATGTTTCTTATGTTTCTATTGTAAGTTACTTGACTACTCCCCTCCTGATTATTAAGAAGAATTTGTTAAAAGCCATTTTATTTCCGGGTTGCATTGAAAGGTGCTATTGTTGTGCGGCCCAATCCAATGGTTGTAAACTGCTGAAAGAAGGTATTCAGCGTCTAATGGACAACCATATAATTCTAGTTGAGAAGACTCCTTCTATGGAGAATTTATTTCAAGACTTGGAGCTTGAAGAGGTATATGTAGTTTCTGAAACTCCTGTAAGGATCACTTCTAAGGGTCATATGAAGATTACTTACGAACCTATAGTTGCTCTTCTGATCATTATCGCACCGTGGCCAATTCCATATTCCTCTAACAAGGATATCCCATGAATTTATGGAGCTGGTGTTTACTACCACGGTGTTAAGCACGAACCATTGGTTGTCAAAAGTGAAGAGATTGAGTTACTGATCCCAATCTTTACAATATTTCTGGGACTAGTAAGGTTACCATAAGTGGAAGGGTTTTCTCCCCATAAATCTCTCTAAAGACTGTCGCTACACTAGTTCATGTTACTGCTACGGAGTCAACTACTGAGACTCGAGGCAAAGAACATATGACTGACTCTGCCCAGACTGAGGCACCAAAAGAGGTTACTGCTGAAAAATGCTTTCAAGCAAGAGATGGAGGAAGTACTGAAAATCATCCGAAAAAGTAACTATAAGATTGTTGAACAGTTGGGGAAGACCCCTTCCAAGATATCCATGGTATCCATGTTGTTATGCTTTGAAGCCCATGCTCGGGCTTTGGTGAAGTTCTTGAAATTTGCACATGTACGGCGAGAAATCTCTGATGATCAATTCGAAAATTATGTTGCTAGCCTTACCATTGATAATGGGCTAGGCTTTTCTTATGATGATTTGACTCCTGCAAGAAGGAACCATAACAAGGCCCTGCATGTATATAATGAAGGGTTCTCTAAACAGGCTTGGCTGTGAAGGGGTTGTGCTGAAAACAGTGACATTAAGGTCAGAGCCTTTGATGGTTCAAAGAGGATGGTGCATGGAGAGGTGGATCTTCCAATAAAAGTAGGTTCGCAGGTCTTAGACTCTACCTTCTATGTGATAGACATTCTCCCGGTCTATTCCTGTTTACTTGGACGTCCTTGGATTCATGGGGCAAGAGCTGTTACTTCTATGTTGCACCAAAAGTTGAAATATCCCGTGAAAGGAAAGATTGTTACAGTTTATAGTGAAGAAGAATATATGGTAAGTCACTTGAACTCCTTCAAGTATGTTGATATGGATGGAGAAATCATCGATATTCCCTTCCAGACATTTGAGGTTATTCCTTGGGTAACTATCGTTACTGAAGATGTTTCTTCTATTCCTAAAGTTACCACGGTTTCACCCAGAATGGCTTCTCTGAAAGACGCTAGCGCTGTGGTAGAAGAAGCTGGTTGCACTACTTGGGGTCAGCTTCCCGACATTCGTTACAAATTTGATAAATTTGGTTTGGGTTTCACTATAGAGGCTCAAAGGGTTGTTCGTCGTGCTCGTGCTAGAAGACCACCATCCCGCATCAATAATAATGGAGTCAATGCGGTAGAAGATGCTGATAGTGACTATGACATAGACAGTTGGATTTTTCCTACCACCGGCAACGGGCTCAACAATTGGAAGACCGAAGATGTTATACCAATAGGAGTTAATTCTATTTCCTATTTTCTTGCTTTCAAGTTTTGGTTATGTAATTTTAAACAATAATTTTAAGCCTTGTGCCTTACCCTGGGAACAACGGTCCATTTGTTACGGTTGTCATTTTTCATTCACATATTTTCATTCAATAAATTATTGGACATTTGCATTCAAAATTTTGCACTCTTTGTCTTTCTTTTACTTTATTGCTTTTAAAATAGCTATGTGTTCTTACACACACCCACACAACAAATTGCAGATCCATATCAACCCTGGATCCCATTGATAACAATTCTGCTATTGCCAATTATGACTTTGAAAATCTGATCTACCAAGCCGAGGACGAAGGTAAGGAAGATTATGAAGTACCTAGAGAGCTTGCTAGATTGTTAGAGCAAGAAAAAAGTTTCATACAACCACATGAAGAGCCAATCGAGTTTGTGAATTTGGGTACTAATGATGACAAGAAAGAAGTCAAGATAGGTGTAAACCTAGAAGACAGTGTCAAAAACAAATTAGTTCAGATGTTGTATGAATATGTTGAGATATTTTCTTGGTCGTATGAAGACATGCCAGGGCTTGATACTGACCTTGTGGATCACCGTCTACCGGTGAAGGAAGGTTTTCCTCCTATAAAATAGAAGGTTCGTCGTATGCGTCCCGAGATGTCTGAAAAGATCAAAGCTGAGGTTATGAAACTGTTCAATGCAGGTTTCTTAATTGTTACGTCCTATCTTTAGTGGGTTGAAAATGTGGTGCCAATACCTAAGAAGGACGACAAAGTGCGCATGTGTGTAGTCTACAGGGATCTGAATAGGGTAATACCCAAAGATGACTTTCCGCTTTCACATATTGATGTTCTGGTTGAAAACACCACTAAGCATAAATTATTTTCCTTAATGGATGGTTTCTCGCGTTATAATCAAATCAAGATGGCACCTGAAGACATGGACAAGACTACCTTTGTAACACAGTGGGGCACTTTCTATTACAAAGTTATGCCTTTTGGTTGAAGAACGTCGGTGCAATATATCAGCGTGTTATGGTAGCTTTGTTCCATGACATGATCCATCATGAGATAGAGGTTTATGTTGATGACATGATAGCCAGGTCTTAGACTGAAGAATAACATCTTGACCACCTACACAAGCTATTTGAGATATTGAAGAAGTACAAATTGAGGTTGAATCCAAACAGGTGCACCTTTGGAGTAAGGTATGGTAAGCTCATAGGTTTCTTCATCAATGGAAAAGGTATTGAAGTTGATCCCGCCAAGGTTAAATCTATTCAAGAAATGCCAACTCCCTGTACTGAGAAGGAAGTCATAGGTTTCTTGGGACGATTGAACTACATTGCCAAATTTATTTCCCATTTGACCACTAACTGTTAGCCAATCTTCAAGTTACTAAAGAAAGATCAAGTAGTAAAGTGGAACGACGATTGTCAAATAGCCTTCGACAAAATCAAGGAGTACCTCTAAGAACCTCCGATTTTGATGCCACCAGTTGAAGGAAGACCCTTGATCATGTACTTAACAGTGTTAGAGAACTCAATGGGGTGTGTACTGGGGCAGCATAACGAGTCTTGTTGAAAAAAGCATGCAATATACTACCTTAGAAAAAAGTTTACTGACTGTGAAATAAGATACTTATTTCTCGAGAAAAATTGATGTGCTTTGGCATGGGTTGCTTATCGACTATGACAATATATGTTGACTCATACCATTTTGTTGATCTCTAAGATGGATACGATAAAATACATATTCGAGAAGCCTGCTCTATCCGACAGAATATCAAGATAGAAGATGGTCTTGACAGAATATGAAATTCAGTATACTACTCAGAAGGCAATCAAAGGAAGTGTATCAGACTATGAATTTTGAGTTCTCGGATGAGAATATTATGCTAGTTAGTGATTATGAAGTACCTGGTCCGCATGAAGGACCTGAATCAGGATCTTGATGGAATATGGTTTTTGATGGAGCTTCCAACGCGCTAGGTAATGAAAGTGGTGTTGTGATCGTCTCTCCCAAGGTTTTCCATACGCCCTTCACCGCCAGATTTTGTTTTGATTGTACCAATAACATGGCAGAGTACGAAGCATGCGTCATGGGAATCAAGGATGCTATCGATATGAGAATTAAAATCTTGAATGTATATGGAGACTCAACCCTAGTGATCGGTCAAATTAAGGGAGAATGGGATACAAAACATTAAAACATCATTCCTTATCGAGAGCACGTGTTAACATTAATTTCTTACTTTGAGGAAATCACTTTCGAACATATTCCACGAGAAGAGAATTAATTGGCAGACGCATTAGCTACCATGTCATCTATGTTCAAAGTCACATGGGGCAATGAAGCTCCTCGAATAACTATTGAGATATTAGACGAACCTGCATATTGATACGAAGTTGATACCGATGGAGTAGAATAAAAGCATTGGTACCATGAAGTGAACAGATACCTCAAGGCTCAAGAATATCCTGAAGGGGAATCTATCAATAATAAGAAATTCCTATGGAGGTTCTCTGCCAAATTCTTTCTGAGTAACAAAATTTTGTACAAGCGTAATCATGATTTGACTCTGCTTTATTGTATAGACAAGAAAGAAGCTGAGAAGATTACAAAAGATATGCATGAAGGGGTCTTTGGTACTCATTCCAGCGGGCATACGATGGCTAAGAAAATTTTGAGAGCGGGTTATTATTGGTCGACCATGGAAACTGATTGCCATCGCCATTTTAGAACTTGTCACAAATGCCAGATTTATGCTGGAAAAGTACTTGTACCTTCGGTTCCTCTGAATGTCTTGACTGCTTCTTGGTTGTTTGCAATGTGGGACATTGATATGATTGGAGAGATTAAGCCTACAACTTCCAATGGGCATCGTTTCATCCTGGTCGCTATTGATTACTTCACCAAGTGGGTTGAAGCTGCCTCGTTTGCTTCTGCTACCAAGAACGTTGTGACCCAGTTCATTAAATACAACCTTATCTATCGGCATGGCATCCCAGAAAGGATCATCATGGAAAATGGTACCAATATTAACAACACTATGATCACGAAACTTTGCATGCAGTTTAAGACTAAACACCACAATTCTTCTCCATATCGACCGAAGATGAATGGCACAGTGGAAGCCGCCAACAAGAACATCAAGAAAATCTTGAGGAAGATGACGGTGACCTACAAAGATTTGCATGAGATACTACCATTTTCTCTTCATGGTTATCGCACTTCAGTATTTACATCAACTAGGGCAACACCGTTCTCTCTGGTTTATGGTATGGAGGTTGTCTTACCTGTTGAAGTCCAGATTCCTTCCCTAAGGATTATGAAAGACACAGGTCTAGATGAAGACAGATGGATTCAGACTAGGCTTGACCAGATAAACTTGATCGACGAGAAAAGGCTTGTGGCTGTTATCCATGTTCAAATGTACCAGAAGCGCATAATTAAGGCCTTTAACAAGAAAGTCAAACACCGAGTATACCAGGCTGGTGATTTGGTAATAAAGTGAATTATCCTACCACAAGGTGATCCCATAGGAAAATGGACTCCCACGTACGAAAGACCATTTGTGATCAAGAAAATATTTTATGGCGGGGATATGATACTTACCACCATGGACGGTGAGGATCTTCCACACCATGTGAATGCGAACATAGTTAAAAAATACTACGTATGAAAAAGAGACCCGCTAGGTTGACTGGTCTAGGCAAAAATAAGGGCATCCCGTCGAACCAAAAGGGTCCAGGAAAAAAATTAGGGATATATATATATATATATATATATTGTAAACCCGATAATTTGAAAACCTGCCAAGTGGACTGAAAACCCGAAAGGGCGGTCTAAGAAAAAGTTAGGGATTAAAGTGTGCGACTATGTCCCGTTGAATCACCCATCTACTTACAGCCAACATAATTACCGACATCAAGTTCAAACGGTACAGATTAATCCAGTCATCTTCTTCTGACGACAAGTGATCAAATGCGTATGATCACCATTTACAAATATTTGCATAAAAAAGGATTTGAATTTATCAAAGACTCTAGGAGTTGGGATAATGTTTAAGTCATTCATAAATCCCCACAGAGCAATCTCCATGAAACTACCTCTACAGAGTTATCTTCGCAAGATCATCCCCAATAGAGATATGTTCCCCACCTAGTCTAATATGCCCATGGATAGAAATTCAGGAATCTTCCTGCAGTTCACCTCCATATCCCTAATGGATAGATTGACATGATCATCACCCAATAGGTCCCCTAGAGGATAAGAATGTTTGATCATTTCCCCAACATACACTGGAGACTTCCTTAGCGCAACCTATAAAATTCCAACCCCCATCAGAGTTTATTTCTCGACACAATTTACAGGAATTTAATTCCCAACAGAGTTTATTACTACAATACCATAAATCCCTAACAAAATTCTCTTCTCCAACAGGATTTAATCAAAGTTGTTATCCCATAAGAGTTGCTACGGTATCTGAAACCTGGACAGATAGAACACCAGAGGAATATGCATCACTTTTATCCCCAGTAAGGGTACATAAGAATCAAATCCTTCAACAAAAATAATGGCAAAAGACTGACTCTCCTTAAATGCCTCTATCCTTAAGCAGAAGCTGAAGATCCCCATCAGAGTATCCTCAAATAGAAAGTGGGAATCCCCAACAAGATTATTCCCAGCAGAAATTGAAGAATCGCTTTCTACATTCCTAGCAACAGTCTATGATTTATTTTCCCCAGCTAGACATTGTTTAAGGAGCTACTGATACGCTTCAACAACATATTGCGTCCATACATCATTTCACAATACATCATAGCATATGCATAGAGAAACGCATATAACATTCTCATTTATCTTGAGAGCATCATTAATGCATTACATGTATCACGACATTACATAAAGCTAATTTTTTCTTTTCAGGTAATGTTCGGAAGAAGACGAATATTATCAGTAGTTTTCAAACAGGTCAAAGATCAATTCCCAAAATAGAACATGGAAAATATCTATATGACCAAGCGTTATAAATTCCCGAAACAGGACGAGTTTACCAACAAAAAATAGGTCACAAATTAATTTCTGAAATAGGACGGGGCAACTATCTTAATGACCAGGCGGTATAAATTCCTGAAACAGGACGAGTTTACTAACAAAAAAACAGGTCACAAATTAATTAGCGAAATAGGACGGAGATACTATATATAATACTAGGAGGTATGAATTCCTGAAACAGGACAGGTTTACCAATGAAAAATAAATTGTAGATCAATTCCTGAAATAGGACGGGGCGACTATCTGCATGACTAAATGATCTCCTTCAGAGACTGAATTCTAAAAAGAATCTCCCTTCAGAGACTGAATTCTAAAAGGCATCTCCTTCACGGCCTTCACTCTAAAAATCATTTTTCTTCATAAATTTTCCGAAAAAACATTCTTCAGATACAGTTAGGCGTAGACTCATTCTGATACTCCCATCAACAGTTACTTTGGATGACATCTGTAAGCCCATCCCCGACGACATTCTATCATCTCTTCGAATGGCATCTTTAAGCCCATTCATGCAATACTATCAACCAACAACATTACTTCGAGCAACAACGAGTGTAAATTTCTGGGCACTTAAGTGTTCAATCCTCTTCCACCTTTAAATCACGAATGGCGGACATGCCAATCTAACTCTTCAGATTTAAGAAGATTAAACAGGGGAAGCTGTTGTACCCAAAAAATTTCCCTCCCATTTTTTAATACAAATTGATTCAAGATATCTTTTCATGCTCCTAGGGTTCCCAATCACTCAAGACTACATAAAGGTTGACCAGACAAATTATCCTCCTAATTAGTTGAACTACAACTAGGATTTCAATTTTCTCAAGGAAATTTGAGCTTTTAATGCCTCAAGTGGATTTAATGGTTCCACATATGTCTCAAGTAATTCTCATGCCAAATTTAAAACCTTGCATCACAAGTTTGCTCAATCAATTGCCAGATGACTAAAAATCAACTGTATTGGGTAAAAAGTTAGATGTGGTCAACATACACTCAAACTTACAAATTTTTGGTCAACATCAAGATTTTACATTCACATTCATCATTTGATCAAGGGTTGATCATGATTCATCAAGAAAACTCCCAATTTACCAAAAGTCAAAAGTTACTAAATTAGGGTTTTCTTAAGGAGAAGTCAACTGAACTTTGACCAAGCATAACTTTCAAATGCTTCATCATATTATTGTAAACCACAACTCATTTTGAAGGAAATTTAGTTCTCTACAAGTTTGTCTCTCTAAGCTCAAGTCCAAAAATGCTTCATTTGAGAGATATGGGCCAAAACATTATAGGTCATTTCAAAAGTCAACAAAAAGACACTTTTTGTCAAAACAATTTACATCAAGATAAAGTCTTAAAATGAAAAAATGATCAACATGGCTATTGTAGGGGAATCTTGAGCTTTCCAAAAAGTCCAAGATCACATTCATATGATAAATATGGATAGAGTTATTATTGGTGCAAGTTGGACAATTTTGAGAAAATGCATGACACCCAAATTGATCAAACTTGAATTTTTGAGCTACTGGGCTTATGTTTCAAGGACCAAACGTGTTTTATACCTCATAGTGAACCTCTGAATCTATTCATACACCCCTTTGATTTTTATTCCATTTATTTTGATTTTATTAATTTAAACTCAAAATTAAATTAAACAAAAATCAAATTCTCATATAAAGGTACAAGCCCATCTTGTGTTGACCTAATTCACAGCCTATATATTTTCTTTCATCCAGACAACAAAGACAAGCGAAAACCTTGCAAGAAAAATACTCTCCAAAATCTCAAAAATTTTCAAACTAGGGTAAGATTAAAGCCCTATCTACAACCTTCCTCAAGGCCAAAAAACCATCCAATCACTTCCAGGGGACGTTATAGAGTAACTCAGGATCGATCTTGATGATCTAAAGGGTCTGAAGATCGCACATATGCATCATCAGTTTCAATTCCGGCATGAAATTCATATTTTTATTTTTAATATGTTTTGATGCATACTATTATTACCAAAATGCTTCTGAGGCGTAACTATGCATGATAGACCCATCACATTAGTCCCATAACGATCGAATAATGTATTTCCCTGTTTGAACCAATTGAATATCTTTGCTTCGTATATCATCATACATGATGATTTGGCGAAATCCAAGACTACCATTGAACTCGCAATGGTCGAATTAGGGGGGGTAGGGTCCTTATGAATCACTAAGAATGGTTATTTTGCAGGTTTAAAAAAAGTACCCAGTCGGAGAAGACGAACAGAGCTATGGCTCTGGCGCTTCTCCGATTATCCTTTTTCAGTTTATATTATATATATTTTGGTTTGGTTAAATAAATGGATGTATAACCACCCCAGTGGTAAAAGCACGTGCCTTAAGGAATTATTACACCAGGGCGTGTGTTTGATCCCTTCCTTTTGGTTATTTTTTCATATTTTTCAATATTTGCAGGTTTTTCATATATTTTATGTAACGTTGGTTCTCATAACACAAGTGAAATGTAGTTCAGTTGGTAAACGGGTGCGTTGGAGAGATAGGGGGCGTGGGTTTAACACCCACCCCCGACATTCTTTTATCTTTGGTTTTTACTTACCCTTATTTTCTTAATATTTTAATTATTTTCTTTTAAAACTATTTAACCCTAAACCTTTTAATTAAACCATAATTAACTTAATGTTTTTCTAACCCTAATTAAATTAGGATTAAGTTTTTTGTGAAAATTAATTTTTTAAATTAAATTAATTAAATCTTTTTAATACTAAATTAATTAGAATTTTTAGGTTTTTATTAGTTATTATCATTAAACTATTTTCTTTATAAAAAATTACCAAAAACATTTTCTATTTATTTTTCTATTTTTCCTATTTTTCTTGATCAATTATATAGGTCACGGCGTCCCTATTTTGTATCTGCACCGAGTTTGTAACACTTTAATGTTTAATTTTCCGCATTCTTCTATTATGTAACTGCCCCAAAGCCATGTAATAGCATAAGACCCTTTATTTTTTGCACTTTATTTTCTGTATGCTTTATAACTGTTAATAATTAGGATTGTAAGGCAAGACTAAAATCAAATGTAGCATAATCCTAAATACGAGATAAAATAATTGAATTAAATTATTCACACACGCACCTTTAGGGTACCCCTCTTGTTACCTTACGATTAACGGCCATGTCCCTCGAAAATAGGGATGCTTTAGCAAAGTTCCTTCGAATAAAAGATCATAGTACCTCAATGACCCTTTGATGTTGCCTATGAACAAATGATCTAGTCCCTACGATAACTGCTAAAGCATCCTTACAAGTTTCCTTCAATGACCATATGATAACCCTACGTTTTCCCTTCATATCCAATGGATAGGGCTACCTACCAACTGATGGTATGGATAGTACTATCTCTAAAGGTGGAGGAAAACAATAAGAACGGCCTTGAGTGGTTAAGACTGTTAATCGCTCGCTCACAACATTTTCTAAAAACATTTACAAACATCACTTTCAAATATATTTTCTAAAACACTTTGTACGCGTTCTTGTGGACTGATACAAGAACTATTACAAAGATAACTGTACTTTGGATTTTCAAAATATTTTTAAACACTTACCCAAAAAAGAATTTTCAAAAGTGAGCTAGCAATTAAGAGCCCGTAGATAACTACAGATGAGAAGGGTTCTAACACCTTCCCTTTTAATAACTTGCCCACCGAACTCAAAATTTATCAAGGTCTTTCCTGTTCTTTTCACCCTTTCCTTATTGGATAAAAGAAAAGTCGGTGGTGACTCTTGCTATCTGTAAAATTTGCGATAAACTACAAACAAGTCAGTTCTCCCATTGTATTAAAGAACTGGCGACTCTGCTGGGGAAACTTAAAAAGAGGGGTTACCTTAGATTCTTAGCTCACTTTTGTTTGCTTTAAATTGTTTGCATTGTTTTCTTTATTATAAGGGTTATTTTGGTTTAATTTCTTACAGAGATCCTACACCCGGATCTAGGGATGCCTTAGGTAAGTAGTAATAGATCATGGAAACTGTACAACA
Source organism: Vicia faba (assembly GCA_948472305.1). Lineage (NCBI taxonomy): Eukaryota > Viridiplantae > Streptophyta > Magnoliopsida > Fabales > Fabaceae > Vicia > Vicia faba. Next base: position 1,233,947,667 of record OX451738.1, read on the forward strand.
TATACTGATATGGTTGAAGTGAATGCTACGTTAGTGTGACACTTTTATTTATATCGATGTTCCTTGAGTTAGTCAAGGATAACATTGGGCTTCTGCGTGGTGTCATAAACACTAGCTGACTTTTAGAACCTTAATTGACCCATCTTGGCCATTTGAAAGGTAGCGAGATAGCCGACTTTAGTCCAAGGTTGGTTGATAATCGAAGCTACGCTCATTGAGATACGACTTTAGGGATATTTGGGTGGAAAGTTAGTTTTCGTGCGAAAATAAAACCTGTGAGAAAGATAGGTGATATGAGATTCCTAGAACCCGGTTACTATTTTAGGACAGGTTGAGCCAACTTAACTTCAATAGAAAAGGGTACTCACCTATGGACCCCATGCAAGCCTTTAAACCTAAGGCTCTTGTGTGATTTATTTGTGTTTGATATTTGTTTAAACATAAACATAACATCATGACATCATAACATCCGACGTGACATTTACTAACCATTTCAAGGATCTTAGGGACCTTTGGTGCAGGTTTATCATGAACCAAACTTCTAGCAAGGGGCAAGAGGATTTATTTTTCTCTTACCAAATTCCGTCAAAGATCAAAGTAATTTCCTTTGAGTCTGAGGCTAGGACCCACTTGACATGGTGAGATTTATTATTATAGAAGGACGTTCAAAAACAAAGACGCAAAGTTCTTCAAACAAAGCTGCATCCAGACTCAATTTCTGACATTTCATTCTTATTTATCCTGCGAGATCCTTGAAAACATTGCATATATATCTACATACGATACATATCATTAAATAACTTGTTTCCAAGACAATTTTTCTCATCTTCTTGTTGTTTATTTCAGTGAAAGATGGCTCTCGAACAAACAGTCAATGCTCTCCAAACTCAGAATGCCCAGTTCCAACAAATGTTCCTTAACTTAGCCGAGGGGCAGAAAGAATTGAAGACACTCATCACAAAAGAGGGGAAGAAAAAGACAAGGAAGTCAGTCAGTATCCTCAACATGGGAAGAAGGTTCATAGGTCCTCCCAAGCTAACTCAATATTGTGATATCCCATCAAATGAAGATGACAACCAGGGTGAAGATGGTAAGAGTGTGAAGGCTGAGAAAGGAAGCAACCTTGGTTTTAACCAATATTCTGATGAAGAAGAAGAAGACTATTTGGATGAACAATATCCTCCTACTGATGAAAAGTAAAAACAACTAGAAGACCGTCTAAATGCTATGGAGATCCAAAGAGTGTCTGGGTTGGATTTTGAAGAGCTGGGTTTAGTCTCAAGAGTTGTCATTCCTCACAAATTCAAGGTCCTTACTTTTGAAAAGTGTGACAATATTTCTTGTCCAAAGCTTAATTTGAGGTCGTATGTCCGAAAGATTCAACCACACACTGCTAATTGGAAGTTATAGGTGCATTTCTTTCAAAAAAGCTTGTATAGAACACAGTTGGAATGTTTCTATCAACTAGAAGGGATCAATATCCGTACTTGGGAGGATTTGGCCACTGCTTTCTAGAAACAATACCAATACAATAATGATCTTGCACCAAACCGGGTGCAACTACAGAGTATGACCATCGACTCAAACATAGGCTTCAAAGAGTATGCCCAAAAATAGATAGATCTAGCAGGAAGGGTTCAACCTCTTTTGTCTGATAGGGAGTTGGTTGACATGTTTATGGGAAATTTGAAATATCCTTTCTTCAATCATCTGATCGGAAGCTCTTCATCCGGATTCACCGAGTTGATATTAATAGGGGAACATGTTAAAGGTGTAATCAGAAGCGAAAACATTCAGGTGGATGTGTCTTTAATTACTGTGAAGAAGACGTTTAATGGAAAGAAAGAAGCTAATGTTGTGTATGTCCAGAAGGTTTGTGGTAGAGGTGACTGCAACCAATCTATGAGGGTTAGACTAATCTCTAATCTCGCAACAATGCAACATCAACAAGGAAATCAGCGTAGGTCGGATACACCCATGAGACAATTTACCAAGATCAAAATCTTGTTGTCTTAGGCATTACAAAACTTGTTGAAGGCAGAGTTGATTACGTTGAGTGATCCTCCTCAGAATCCCAATACATCCTCTCCTTGGTAAAATCCTAATGTAAGGGGTGCCTAACATTCCAATAGTCCCGCACATGACACAAATAGTTGTTGGGCTCTGAAAAATAAGATTCAAGATATAATTGACTCAAAAGAGATTTAATTTGATCCTCCTGAGATTCCCAATGTGATCACTGCACCTATGCCTAACCATGACAAAGATGTTAATTCTATTGACGATGTTTCTTATGTTTCTGTTGTAAGTGACTTGACTACTACCCTCCTGATTATTAAGAAGAATCTGTTGCAAGACGGTTTATTTTAGGGTTGCATTGAAAGGTGCTACTGCTGCGCAACCCAATCCAATGGTTGTAAACTGCTGAAAGAAGGTATTCAACGTTAAATTGACAACCATATAATTCTAGTTGAGAAGACTTCTTCTATGGAGAATTTGTTTCAAGACATCGAGCTTGAAGAAGTATATGTAGTTTTTGGTACTCCTATAAGGATCACTTTTAAGGGTCCTGTGAAGATTAATGTTGAACCTAGAGTTTCTCCTCTGATCATTACCACATTGGGTCCAATTTCATATTCCTCTAATAAGGCCATCCCTGGGAATTATGGAGCTGATATTTAATACCATGGTGCTAAGCAAGAACCATTGTGTGATATGGTGGCAGAACCGACTGTTAATACTGGTTTGCATTTTGTATTCGCAAATGTCGTGGTAAGCAAGAGTCACCATCGACTTTTCTTTTATCCAACAAAGGAAAGGGTGAAAAGAACAGAAAAAGACCTTTTTTCGAGATTTCTGAGTAAGGGGGGTAGATTATGGAAAGGGAAGGTGTTAGCACCCTTTCCATCCATGGTTTTCCATGGGCTCTTAGGTACTTGCTCATTTTCTAAAATTTCTTGTGTTTGTGTGTTTGAAAATCTTTGAAAAATTCCTTAGTGCGGAGATTCACTTTATGGTAACTCTTGTATCAGTCCTCAAGAGTGTGATAAAGTGTTTTTGAAAACATTGATTGAAAAGTGTTTGAAAGTGTGTAAAAAGGATTGTTTGAGCAAGTACCTAACATTATCTACCTACACGAAAAAAAGAATGTTCTTTTCCTCCTATCCTTTACTCTGTATTATCCCGCTATTAGTGAGTAGGTAACCCTAGTCGTTGGATATTGAGGGACGGTCGAAAGGGACGTAATGGTCACTGAAGGCAACATGTAAGGATACCTTAGCATTTTGAAGGGACTATCATCATAAGATCATTTCTCGTAGGCAACTCAAGGGAAATTTAGGGACTATGATCTTTATGATGACTTTAAACTGAGGGTCTTTCCTAAGGGTATCCCTATGTTCAAGGGACATGACCATTGTTTCCGAGGCAACAAAAGTGGGAAATACCCTAGGGGTGCAAGTGTGTAATAGTGTGCTTTTTTATGATATTTTATCTTGCAGTTTAGTGATCTAAGATTGATTGATTAAGCATACATGCCTATGTTTCTGGCAATTATATACAAGCATATAAAGTATACAAGCAAGAAATAGAGGTCCTACGCTATTACGAGGCTTTAGTGTAGATACATAACGAATTGACTGAAAATGTAAAATGCGGAAATTAAAACCCTAATTAAGCTATTACAAACCGGGCACAGTTACATAATAACAAAAAGGATAAAAAATAAACGAACGCGCGCCTGAATTGAAAATGCGTCTAAAATCCTAAGTGAAAGGAACTTTTTTGTTTGTTCTTGTTATAAAAAGAAATTGAATTAAAAAAAATCCTAAGTCTATTTAATTTTAGTTTTTAGAAGAAAATATTAAAGTAGTTAATTAATTAATTGACAAAATTAATTTAATGTAAAAAACTAACCTAATGTCTTTTGGGGTTTTTTCTTTTCTGTTAATTAAAATTTAGAAAAAATAAAGACAAATAGTCAAAAGAAAGGGAAACAAAATCGAAAGACCACCAGGCAGGAAATGAAAAGAAAGCATTGTGGGAAGCAAGGCCTATATCGAAGACGTCATTCGAGGGTCTTGGGGCGCTGCAAGAAAAACGTTAGAAATAGAAACTGTTAGGGTTGGATCGAAGAAGTTTGAGAGACGACACATCTGGGGCGTTCGATCTGGATGTGCCATCCTTCGATCTAGGTTGCTAGACCTGCAAGGAAGTTTGTTAGAAATTGAAAATACAAGGCCTGGGATACTGGATCCTAGTCCCTTCGAATGCACGAATTCCCTTTCCCCCCCTGAGCTGTTTGCTCATTCGAAAGGCATGACACCTGCGTTTGGTCCTGCAAATTAGTCAATTCAGAACTAAACAACATAGAGAAACGTCCCCTTCAAAATCAATTCCTGAACCCAAATTTGGGTTGGTTTCGATTTGTCACAGCCATGATCATGGATTTCAAATGTAACCTTCTTCGAAAGAAACTCTATCCATGGGAGGGTCAAACATATGAACATTGAAGCTTGTACACGCTTTGTTAAATCATTCACAAATAATAACAAAAAACTATGAATATGCAATTATGTGTCTAATTTTAAGATTAAGTGAGATTGAACATTATACCACTGGAGGCGCCTAGATCTGGACGGAAGGTGTCTGCAGCGGAGTCTAGACTTTCGTGGGTCAGGCTGGTGCTTTTGCGAGGCAAGGTATGTGTGGCCGTCTCCGTGGGTTTTTCCGTCCGCCCCTTTGTATGGATGCTACGTGTGTATGAATTCCCCTTATATCCGTCCCCTTTTTTCGTGTGAGGTCATGAGGTTTATATAGACAAAGGAATTAGGTCAACATTTGTGTATCAAATCTTGGCCCATTATGATGAAGAGATTTGATTTGATTTATTCATAAAGACTTGCTATATTTGATTTAATCAAGTGCCAATCTATTTGCATACGTTACTTCCAGCCTATTATGAGTTGTTTGGGCCTCCAACATGATGAAAATCGAAAGTTAACTTACAGATCCACTTCCCTTCGATTGAGCCTCCCTCTGCTTCGATTGCTTCAAAGTCCCAATTCGAATTACTCCAACTTCGATGTCACATCCCCTTGGATTGAGACTCCCCCTGCTTCGATTGCATATTTGCAAGGACAACATGAAATTTTGAGTTTGGGGTGAACCTGGACAAGTTAGGATATGTATTTTTAGTTAGTCATGCCAGCCTATTTCTTTCCATCGAATCTGCCTTCTTTGCCAGCTTCAAAGTCCAATTTATTCAACACATTCCCTATTAGACAACTTCGACCAGCCCTTGACCTTGTGGTGAGTCTAAATTATTATTCGAAGTATTCAGAGCTTCCTTCATCAGAGCATCTTAGATCAAGACAAACTCTGCATTGAAATGCTATTCGAAGGTCATTTCATTCTAATGTTCTGATTAAGGTAAAGTCTGAAGTTTTAGTAGAAGGACCCTCTGAAGTGCCAGTCGAAGGACCTTCTGAATTGTCAGTCGAAGGACCTTTTGGAATGCCAATTGAAAGGCCCTGTTGCAAGGCTAATCGAAAGGCTTTGCTGAAATGCCAATCGAAGGGTTTGGCCATGAGGCCAATCGAAAGGCCTTGTTCAGGTGCCAATCGAATGATACTTTATTCTGATACCAACCGAAGTGCCTTGCTCAGACGTCAATCGAAGTACCTTGTTGACCGATCGAAAACTTCGTTCTGCTCTCTTTTATTTCCTTCAATTTGGACTAATCGAAGTGACGCTAAAATGCCAATTGAAGACGCCTTTGTTAAGATGCCAATTGAAAGACATTGTTAAGATGCCAATCGAAAGACACCTTATCGAAGGACACTTTGACCAACTTCAAAATTTGTTATTCTTCTTCAAGCAAGTGTTTGTAACCACCCATGTAAGATAAGATCTTGTAAAACATGAGAGAGAACATTTTGGGGTACAACAATTGCCCCTGTTAAATCTTCTTAAACCTGAAGATGTATATTGGCTTGTCTGCCTTTCATGATCTGAAGGTGGAAGATGATTGAACACTAGAGTGCCCAGGAATTTTCATTCGCATAACACTAATGATTGAAGATATCGGTAATGGGCTTACAGACGCCATTTCGAGAAGATGGAAGAGAGTCGTCGGAGATGGGCTTAAAGATGCCATCCAGAGTAGATGTCGACTTCATAAGAGGTCTCTTTCTGGGGATCCCTGTTCCCGTTGTCTGAGGAGGAGTCTACTGGGGGATGTTGATTTTTGTTATTTTCCTGTTTGAGGAAAACTCTGTGGGGAGTAGAGTCTAGGATCTTTAGTTGTCCGTGGCTCTACTGAGGGGTTATCTCTGGATTGGAAAGGTGAAAGTTTGTTATTTTCTGTTTGAAATCTAGGATTCGTAGTAATTTGCTGGGGAGAATGAAATTAACCGCTATCTGGAAACGTATCAGAAGAAACATGTATAGGGTTGTTTTAGGAGATATATGAGAGGGAGCCTAGGTAGGGCAGCTTCAGGATGAGCCCGGGTAAAACTACATCTAGAAATTGTAAGAAGGAACCTGGGTAGGGTTACTTCAGGATGAGTCCGGGTAAAACTACATCTAGAAATTGTAAGAAGGAACCTGGGTAGGGTTGCTTCAGGATGAGTCCGGGTAAAACTACACCTGAAAATTGTAAGAAGGAACCTGGGTAGGGTTGCTTCAGGATGAGTCCGGGTAAAAATACATCTGGAAATTGTAAGAAGGAACCTGGGTAGGGTTGCTTCAAGATGAGTCCGTGTAAAATTGCATCTAAAAATTTAAGAGAAGGAACCTGGGTAGGGTTGCTTCGGGATAAGTCCGTGTAAAACTTCAGAAGGAGCCTGGGTAGGGCTACTTCGGGATAAGTTCGTGTAAAACTTCAGAAGGAGGAAGAAGGAACCCGTGTAAGATTGCTTCGTGAAGAGTCCATGTAAAGCTGTATTTGGAAGTCAGAAGAAACCCATGTAAGATTACTTCATGTTGAACCCGTGTAAAGTTGTGCTTCAGAAGGAGAAGGAACCCGTGTAAGATTGCTTCACGAAGAGCCCGTGTAAAGCTGTTTTTGGTCGCACCGATAATTACTCTGTTTTGTTTCAGGAACTAATCCCGGACCTATTGAAAATTGTTGATGATAAATATTTGTTGATTGATCTTTCCTGAAAAGGTAAAGCGTTAGCTGTATGCAATATCATGATGTATGAAATACATTATGTAATGGTGTTCTCAAAATAAATGAGATTGGGATGTATGCATTTGTACTGCAGATGCTATGACATTTGTATAATGATGTATGAATGCAATATGTGAATGTATCGGTTGTTCTATTGCAGTGTTGTTGAATTAGGGAAAATAAATCCCTGATTGCAGCTGGCGATGAAGAATGTAGGTCTTCAGATTTTGTTGAAGTTGAACTGCGGGGAGATGATCTTCCATTGTTAGAGAAATAAACTCTGTTGAGAAAGGAAAGCTTTGTGCCTACCTGAGGATTTTATAAAATCCTATTGGGGAATCCTGAGAAGTTTGACGACTTTACTCAGGAAAACCTGATGTCGGGGCAGTAGCTGGAAATTCCTGTTCTGTCAGGGATACAAGAATGCCTGACATCACTAGGTTGTAAACTGAGGATATAGCAGCTACCTTGTGTAAGATGCCCCTGCCTCTGTACCTGCTGGAGAAAGTACCTGCGGAGACTTTGTGGATAGTTGAGTTGCATTCTAACTCCTAGGGTGCTTGGTAAATGCTGATCAGGATGATAAACCTTCTACTGATAAACCAATGACAAGATGACAAGACATAGTCGTACGCTTTAATCCCTAACTTTTGCCTGGACTGTCTTTTCAGATTTTTAGTGCATCGGGATACCCTTTTTTGCTCAAGCCGCCTTTTCAGGTTTTCGACTTGTCGGGTGTACAAATTTTTTGTTTTTATCCCTAATTTTTGCCTAGGCCAGTCAACCTAGCGGGTCTTTATTCATGCGTAGTATTTTTTGACTATGTACACGTTCACTGGGTACGGAGAATTTTCATTGTCCATAGTTGTAAGTGTTTCCACACTTCTATAAGATGTTTGTTTGATTGTATGGGATTCGTTGCTGGAATTCATACCCAATGCCCCAAGTGATTCAGATGGAGATTTGCCCCTGGCTATTTGGCATCTTTGAGAGATTTCTTGAATCTTGACTTGACTGCCCCGAATGATGGACAATGATCATGTCTTGCCCCTTGGTTGGAAGTGTTTTTCCACTTGAGGTGACCCTTTTAATTGAGAAGGTTTTTTGTTCACTGAATATTCATTGTGTGAATTTCTCTGACCTTTGAACAATTAACCATATGCAAACAATGTTATTTAAAGAATGCAAAGCTCATGTCTGTCTTAAAATTTTTTGAAAATGTGTTTTTTGTAGTAAAACAAAATTCACAAGATTTTGATATCAACTCAGGATTCGTAGCAAGTCCTACAGGAGTCAGGATACCTTTGTAACAGTATTCTCCCGAACTAACCCATGCTTTAGCTAGGACTTTTAAGGGTTGTAACATGGCCTGGTTCACGATTTAATAAACAAAGGATAAAGGCTCAAAATTTATTTGTACCCACCTATTCTTTGTGATGTTCTTCAGTCCTATGCTCAGTTAATTGTGCATTTTGAATCCCAATTATTTTTGGCATCTTGTCCTTGATATTCTGGTGATAGTTCAGCAATTGAACGTTTGTTTGAAGAAGGAAGTCATTTTTGTAACCTTTTCTTTTTTGTCGAGGATTTATAGTAACCTCTTTTTTTTTGCTATCCCTGTCTTTTGCCTGAACTGTTTCTTTTATGATTACAGTCAGCCGGGTGCCCCCGTTTTTTTCTTAAGTCTCCTTTATAGGTTCTGACTTAATGGGCTTTTATTTTTGAGAGATAATGACTGCCTGTTCTTAATGATTATGCGGAACCATCACCATCTTTTGATTTGGAAGGACGTCTTCAATGTCATTCATTATGTACGAAGTGGAAGATTGCGACTGAATGCACACCTGAATTAACTGATGAAACTACCCTGCCCCAGGTTATGATTAAGGGTTTTAATTTGTGTGAAAAGAAAACTCCTACTTATTAGGCTCAAATGGGTTGACTAGGGATTATCTTCCTTATAACTCCACTGTTTAGGATTTGAAAAATGCATGTACATCGTCAGCGGGGTCTGTTCAAAAGCATACTGTAGAGATTATGGTATCGTTCTCGTCATCCTCCCTCTAGAGGCTCAGGGCTTTTAATCAAGAGTTGAATATCACAGAAAGGAAGTAATAAAACAGTTTACGCATAATGAAAACAAATTAATTCAAGACAAACACGTGTAATGCATTAATGAAATAACAAAGTTTGACATGACAATAATTGTTTGAATAAACAAAGAAACTACAACTTGAGAATTCAAATAAGCAAAAATGATTTCCATCCTAGCCATGATTTGGCATGGGAGCAGTGACCACGTTGGGAGTCGCAGGAGGGTCGAACTCAATCTCCTTGGCATCAATCATATTCTGAATCTTGTATTTTAGCGCCCAACAATCGTTAGTATCATTCCCCAGACTTCCAGAATGATAGGCACACCTTGCATCAGGATTGTAGTTAGGAGAGGAAGTCTTAGGGTTTTGATGAGGGCCTATTACCATAATCAGATTCATCTTTAACATGTGTTTCAATGCTTGTAACAGTGGCATGTTGATTTGGGTAAACTTTCTCTTAGGCTCGTCTTGCCTTCGCTGATTACCCCGTTGTTATGGTCGTTGCATGCGTGCCGAATTAGAGACCAGAATTCCCCCCACAGATTGGTGGTAGTCTGCCTTATTACGATCCTTCTGGCCGTACACAACATTGGCTTCCCTCTTACCACCAAATGGCTTCTTCTCAGCATTAGAAGATGCAGCCATCGGGATCTTCCCACTCCTGATACCACTTTCGATCCTCTCTCTAGTCAGAACTATCTCTGTGAACCCGGATGAGGAACTCCCAATCAGTAAATTTTAGAATGGTCCTGTTAGAGTGCCCATGAACATGTCTACCATTTCACGATCATTCAGAGGAGGTTGTACCATGCCAGCCAGATCCCTCTATATTTGCGCATATTCTTTGAACCCTTCTCTTGAGCTCATGGACATATTCTGCAGTTGCACTCGAGTTGGTGCCAGGTCAGTGTTGTATTGGTACTGCTTGTAGAAAGCAGCAGCCAAGTCTTCCTAGGTATGGATGTCAGTTCCATCTAGCTGATAGAACCAATCCAGTTGAGTGCCAGCTAAACTTTCTTGGAAGAAATGGACCCATAACTTCCGGTCAGCAGTGTGAGGCTGGATCTTTTTGACATATGACTTCAAGTGAAGCTTGGGAAAGGAAACACCATGATATTTTGCGAAGATGGGTACCTTGAACTTTAGTGGGATGACCACTCCAGGAACCAACCCTAATTCTTCAAAATCCAGACCAGGCACCCTTCGGATCTCCATGGCATTGAGTCGATCCTCCAGACGTTTGTATTTATCGTCAGCAGGAGGATACTGCTCCTCAGAATAGTCAGGTTCATCTTCTTCAGACGTTGGATTGTTGTCTTCTTCCTATGATTTCTCATCCTCTTCCTCTTGATTATCCCCTCCCTTTGATGAGGTTGTAGAATCTAGAGCACGGTTAGTTGGTCTTCTCCTTCCCACACGAACCAGTTTCTTTGCCTTCTTAGCCTTCTTTTTGATGATCAGATCTTTCAGGTCTTCTTGCCCCTGGGTCAGAGTCAGGAACATTTGTTGGAACTGAGCATTCTGATCTTGAAGGTCCTTGATTGTCTGTTCAAGAGCCATTTCTTTACTTGCTGAAATAAACAACGAATAAGATGAGAACCCTGCTTTGAAACCTGTTTATGCAATAACATGTATGATATGCGTATGCAATATTTTCAAGGACTCGCGGGGTAAACAAGAAGATGTCAGCATTTGAAGTTTGTAGCTTTGATTGAAGAACTCTCATGTTGTTGAATGTCCTTCAACGAGAGTCAAGCTCACCATATCAAGTGGTTCATAGCCCATGACTCAAGTTGTCGTGTTTGGTCTTTTGACAGCATTGGCTAGAGGAAAATAAATCCCGTTTCCCCTTTCTAGACGTCTGATTTATCATAACCTTCATCATAATCCCTTGAGATCGTTGAAATGGTTAAGGAAATGTTGTGGCATGATGTTATGATGTGTATGCTATTCGTTAAGCAAAATGTAAGGTGACAAACACAACCCTGCAAAGAATTCAAGTTGTTAGACAATGAAGGCAAACAGGTCACACAAGCAGCCTTAAGTTTAGGCTTGCATGGGGTTTGAAGGTAAGTACCCTCTTGAAGTTTATTTGGCTCAACCTGTCTTAGAAATAGTAATCGGGTTCTAAGGAGTCTCAATATCACTGATCTTCCTTTATCGAGTTATTTCAACTTAACAATCTTTTCTTGCGGCCGAAACATCTCGAAAGTCCGATCTTAATGAGTGTAGCATCGAGTATCAATCAATTCCCAGCTTTACACCGAGATCGACTATCTCACTACTTTCTAATGGCCAATTTTGTTCAACTAAGGTTCGTTAGTGCTTCATGACACCTCACGACGGCCTCGTATTCTCCTCGATTTAACACAAGGGATACCGGTACCAACCAAAGTGTCACACCAATACAACCATCACTTAAACCATATCGGTCCATGCCGTACAGTCTCCACGATCTATTGCTGTTTACCTAAAAAGTGTCCTCAAATCCGGGTGTAGGATCTATACAAGAATACCCCAACAAACCTTTAAAAGTAAAGCAATCAAAGCAAACAAAGAAAGCAATTTAAAATTGTTTAGACCCTAAGGTAAACCCCACTATTTAATATTTCCCCAGCAGATTCGTCAGTTCTGTGATAGGGTAGCAGACCCGACTGTTAATATTGGTTTGTGTTTTGTATTTTCAAATGTCGCGGTAAGCAAGAGTCGCCACCGACTTTTCTTTTATCCAACAAAGGAAAGGGTGAAAAGAACAGAAAAATACCTTTTTTCGTGATTTCTGAGTAAGGGGGTAGATTATGGAAAGGGAAGGTGTTAGAACCCTTTCCATTCATTGTTTTCCATGGGTTCTTAGGTACTTTCTCATTTTCTAAAATTTCTTGTGTTTGTGTGTTTGAAAAGCTTTGAAAAATTCCTTAGTGCGGCGATTCACTTTATGGTAACTCTTGTATCAGTCCTCAAGAGTGTGATAAAGTGTTTTTGAAAACTTTGTTTGAAAAGTGTTTGAAAGTGTGTAAAAAGGATTACTTGAGCAAGTAACTAACAGTTATATACCTACTCGAAGAAAAAAAAATGTTCTTTTCCTCCTATCATTTAGACTTTGTTATCCTACTATTAATGAGTAGGTAACCCTAGTCGTTAGATGTTGAGGGACTATCGAAAGGGACGTAATGGTCGTTGAAGTTAACATGTAAGGATACCTTAGCATTTCGAAGGGACTATCATCATAAAATCATTTCTCGTAGGAAACTCGAGGGACATTTAGGGACTATGATCTTTATGATGAATTTAAACTGAGGGTCTTTTCTAAGGGTATCCCTACGTTCGGGGGACATTACCATTGTTTCCAAGGCAACCAAAGTGAGGAATACCCTAGGGGTGCAAGTGTGTAATAGTGTGCTTTTTCAGATATTTTATCTTCCAGTTTAGTGATTTAAGATTGATTGATTAAGCATACACGCCTATGTTGCTAGAAATTATATACAAGCATATAAGGTATAAAAGCAAGAAATAGAGGTCCTACGCTATTACAAGGCTTTGGTGTAGATACATAAGGAATTGACTGAAAATGTAAAATGCGGAAATTAAAACCCCAATAAAGCTATTACAAACGGGGAACAATTACATAATAACAAAAAGGCTAAAAAATAAATGATCGCGCGCCTGAATTGAAAATGCGTCTAAAATCCTAAGTGAAAGGAACTTTTTTGTTTCTTCTTGTTATAAAAAGAAATTGAATTAAAAAAATACTAAGTCTATTGAATTTTAGTTTTTTAAAGAAAATATTAAAATAGTTAATTAATTAAATGAAAAAATTAATTTAATGTAAAAAACTAACCTAATTTCTTTTTGGGTTTTTTCTTTTATGTTAATTAAAATTTAGAAAAAATAAAGACAAACAGTCAAAAGAAATGGAAACAAAATCGAAAGACCACCAGGCAGGAAACGAAAAGAAAGTGTTATGGGAAGCAAGGCCTGGATCGAAGACCTCAATCGAGGGTCTTGGGGCGCTGCAAGTAAAACGTTAGAAATTGAAACTGTGAGGCCTGGATCGAAGAAGTTTGAGAGACGGAACATCTGGGGAGTTCGATCTGGATGTGCCATTCTTCAATCTGGGATGCTGGACCTGCAAGGAAGTTTGTTAGAAATTGAAAATACAAGGCCTGGGATACTGGATCCTAGTCCCTTCAAATGCACGAATTCCCTTTCTCCCCCTGAGCTGTTTGTTCATTCTAAAGGCATGACACCTGCTTTTGGTCCTGCAAATTAGTCAATTCAGAACTAAACAACATAGAGAAACACCCCCTTTGAAATCAATTCCTGAACCCAGATCTGGGTTCGTTTTGATTTGTCACAGCCAGGATCATGGATTTCAAACGTAACCTGCTTCGAAAGAAACTCTATCCATGGGGGGGTCAAACGTATGAACATTGCAGCTTGCACACGCTTTGTTAGATCGTTCACAAATAATAACAAAAAACTATGAATATGCAATTATGAGTATAATTTTAAGATTAAGTGAGATTGAACATTATACCACTAGAGGCGTATGGATCTGGACGGAAGGTGCCTGCAATAGAGTCTAGACTTTCATGGGGCAGGATGGTGCTTTTGCGAGGCACGATATGTGTGACCGTCCCCGTGGGGTTTTATGTTCGCCCCTTTGTGTGGATGCTGCGCATGTATGAATTCCCCTTATATTCGTCCCCTTTTTTCATGTGAGGTCATGAGGTTTATATAGACAAAGGAATTAGGTCAACATTTGTGTATCAAATCTTGGCCCGTTATGATGAAGATATTTGACTTGATTTCTTCATAAAGACTTGCTATATTTGATTCAATCAAGTGCAATTTTCATATGTTACTGCTAGCCTTTTATGAGTTGTTTGGGACTCCAACATGATGAAAATCGAAAGCAGACTTACAGATCCATTTACCTTCGATTGAGCCTCCCTCTGCTTCGATTGCTTCAAAGTCCCAATTCGAATTACTCCAAGTTCGATGTAACATCCCCTTCGAGTGAGACTCCCCCTGCTTCAATTTCATATTTGCAAGGACAACATGCCATTTTGAGCTTGGGGTGAACTTGGACAGGTTAGGATATGTATTTTTACTTAGTCATGCCATCCTATTTCATTCCATTGAATCTGCCTTCTTTTCCACCTTCAAAGTCCAATTTATTCAGCACATTTCCTATTAGACAACTTCGACCAACCCTTGACCTTGTGGTGAGTCTAAATTCTGATTCGAAGTATTCAGAGCTTCATTCATCAGAGCATCTTAGATCAAGACAAACTCTACACTGAAATTCCATTTGAAGGTCATTTCATTTTGATTTTCTGATTGAGGTAAAGTCTGAGGTTTCAGTCGAAGAACCCTCTGAAGTGCCACTCGAAGTACCTTCTGAAGTGCCAGTCGAAGGAACTTTTGGAATTCCAATTGAAGGGCCTTGTTGCAAGGCTAATCGAAAGGATTTGCTGAAATTCCAATAGAAGGGTTTGGCCATGAGGCTAATCGATAGGCCTTGTTCAGGTTCCAATCGAATGATACTTTGTTCTGATACCAATTGAAGTGCCTTGCTCAGACGCCAATCGAAGTACCTTGTTGGCCGATCGAAAACTTTGTTCTGCCCTCTTAGTTTGGACTAATCGAAGTGACGCTAAAATGCTAATCGAAGACACCTTTGTTAAGATGCCAATCAAAAGACATTGTTAAGATGCCAATCGAAAGACACCTTATCAAAGGACACTTTGACCAAATTCAAAATTTCTTATTCTTCTTCAAGAAAGTGTTTGTAACCACCCATGTAAGAGAAGATCTTGTAAAACATGAGAGGGAAAATTTTAGGGTACAACACATTGGTTGTCAAAAGTGAAGACATTGGAGTTACCGATCCCAATGTTTACAATATTGTCGTGAGCAGTAAGGTTACCAGAAGTGGAAGGGTTTTCTCCCAAGAAATCTCTCCAAAACCTGTCGCTACACCAGTTCTTGTTACTGCTACAGAGTAAACTACTAAGACTCGAGGAAAAGAACATAAGACTGACTCTTCCCAGACTATGGCACCAAAAGAGGTTGCTGCTGAAAATGCTTCCAAGCAAGAGATGGAGGAAGTATTGAAAATCATCCGGAAAAGTGACTATAAGATTATTGAACAGCTGGGGCAGACCCTTTCAAGATATCCATGTTATCCTTGTTTTTATGCTCTGAAGCCCATGCTCAGACTTTGGTGAAATTCTAGAAATTTTCACATGTACCGCGAGAAATCTCTATTGATCAATTTGAAAATTATGTTGCTAGCCTGACCACTGATAATGGGCTAGGCTTTTCTGATGCTGATTTGACTCTTGTAAGAAGGAACCATAGTGTTGTACCCCAAAATTTGCTCTCCCATATTTCTCAAAACATTTCAAGAAAAATTCACAAGTCCAACCCGGCGCGTCATATTCAGGTGTTCTTTCACCAAGATATCTCTGATAACGTATTCTCAAATTCAGGTTCGGCTCAAGAGTCAATTCTTTAAAGAAGGTATCTGAATGTGTGAGTTTTCTTGAAGAAATATGGTGAAAAAGTGTGCTGAAAGTGCAGTTTTTACGCGCTAAAAAATTCATAACTTGAAGATCGTGGCTCGTTTTGAACCCGTTCCGGTGGCCAAAATTCCGTCTTGACATTATCTATGTTTTCATATCTCACGGATGGAAGCCAATTTCGATCAGAAGGTCTTCAAAAATGTAGATTTATCAAGTATTTTCATACAGAAAATTTGTGATAGAAGTTTATTTGCGTCATGTTCAGAAAATCATAACTTGGTCGATTTTCATCGTATCGAGCTGGTTCTGGCGCCAAAATTTCACAAATTGAGTTGGATATATTTTCACAGAAGGTATTGAGTTCAAACAGTATTCAAAAGGCCTTCGTTTTTTTCTCAGAGTGCGCGACACGCCGAAAATCCTGAATGCTGAATATTATTTCATCTGGGCCGAAACTTCAAAAATTCATAACTCGGTCAATTTTTATCGTATTGGGCTCATATTTTTACACAAGGTCACTGACTCATAGATCTACAACTTTGCTTCAAAAGTCGAGACCGGATTATGCTCCGACAATACCAGTTTTTTATTGAAGAACATGTCAGAGTCGACACTGGAGCCCAAAATAAGTTTGTCTGAGTTGAAACTTCAAAAATTCATAACTAATTCACCGTTTATCCGAGTGAGCCGATTTTCGGACAGGAGTTAGTTCTCGATGCCGGCTACATTTTGTTTTCACATTTCAACTTTAAAAATTGCACTTAAGTCCCTGCGATTTAGCCTGGAAAGTGACGAACTCAAGTGAATATTGGAGGCCCAATTGCACATTCAAAGCCCATTTTCTTTACCCTAATTTCCATTATATAATCACATTCTTTTCACACAAACCAAAGGGAGAGAAAAAAAACCTTGCCACAACACTGTCAGAATATCAAATTCTTTCAAGAACCCTAAAACCTTGAAATCCTTATTACAAATCTCTCTCTCACTACAAACAAGTCATCTCAGTTACAAACCAACATCTCACTACTTCTTCAGTAAGGGTAAGGCTGGCTTGATCTCCATGATCAAAAGGGCATAAAAGAATTCATGTCACTACTTTTCCAGTAAGGGTAAGGTTGATTTGATCTCCATGATCAAAAGGGTATAATCATTCATACATGCCATATTGGCCTAAACATTAAATTTCTTCATATATTGGCTTTATTTGTATTTTATGATATATAGTAATTTATTTAATGTGTTCATGAGATTCAACACTACAGATTTAGACAGGATCCCATGCAAGTTCATTAAGAAACGTTGAGGCCAAAACACAAATGGCAAAAAGCCAAAAGCCAAATGGCCAAAACAGAACAGTTTACACATGACACCAATACATGGCGAGACAGACATCCTGAGAAGGTTAAGGAACGTTGAGGCCAGAACACAAATGGCCAAAAGCCAGAACATAAATGGCCAAAAGCCAAAAACATGACGCCAACAGCTGTTTCACCCCTCCAATCAGGCCCGTTTACTCCTAAACTTTCTCTCTATTTGTATTATGTTCCTTTAATTAATTAATCGTTATTCTTTTTATTAATCACTAACCAATTAACATTTTTCCTAATGAAATAAAAAACACAAAAAAATATTTTATTTATTAAAATTAATTTCATCACTTTTATTTTTGTAAATAAATTAATTTAATCAATTTAGCTTTAATTAGATTTAACTTTTAATATTTTTTGCAATATTTAAAATCAATTTAGAATATTAGGTTTTTATTAGCATTAATTCAATTTATTTTATTTCTTTAAAAACTCAAAAATCCAAAAATATTTTCATTATTTAATTTAATTTAATTGTTCATTTAATTTAATTCCATTTAATTCAAAAATAACCAAAAAAATCACTTTCTTTCAAAAAAGGGTCAAAACCCAAAAAACTCGCATCCAATTTAATTTCCCGCACGCGATCCATTTTTCCATATTATTGTACTTGCTTCCGGAATGTAATAACTTTAATTAGGACTTTATTTATTTATTGCTTTATTTTACTTTCCGCAATTTAAATTAAAGGGTTTGTTTTTGGCGATGTAAATACCCGGCGCCTTGTAATAGCGTAGCTTTTATCTTTCCGCTTTTAAACTTCCACACTCCTAAATTCTAAATTGCATGAAAGAATGTATGGTAATTAAAAATAACTCGTAGCTCACGATACCATGATCAAAGATAAATATTAACATGAAAACAACACACAAATACACACACCACTTCTAGGGTACGCCTCACTCATTGCCTTCGAAACGTGGTCGTCAAGTATAGGACGTTTTAGTGGTCCTTATGTCCATGATCCAGTTGCCTCGAAACAGTTGCCTCGAAACAGTTGCCTCGAAACGGTTGCCTCGGATTAAAAAAGGATCAAGGACATAAGGGTAGCTTCTAAGGTGTCCTACTGTTGCTTTGGTGACCACACTGTCCCTACAATCGAATTGACCCGAACACCTCCAACGGTGGTGCTACCTACCCCTCAATGGTGGGATGGCACTACCTTAAGGACTTTTACACAGCCTAATTCCTTAGGGTAGGTAGATAACTCATGGATACTTGCTCTCTAAAAAAAAACAAAACAAAAATCTTTTCACACCGACACTTTCAAAAAGCTTTCAAAACAATTTTTCAAACACTCTTGAGGACAGATACAAGAGTCATTCAGAAATCTTTCAAACGAAACTTTTTCAAAACCCACACACACTTGAAAAGCAAACACTTTTGAAAACACAATGAGCAAGTATCTAAGAGCCCGTGGATAACCATGGATAGAAAGGGTGCTAACACCTTCCCTTTCTATAAATCTACCTCCCGAACCGAGAAACTATCTCATAAGGAATTTTGCTGTGCTTTTGTCCTGTCCGTGTTAGAGAAAATAAAAGACGGTGGCGACTCTTGCTTCCGCGATATTTCGCGAACCAGCGTTAAACAATCAGTTCTAAATCCACCGATCACAGAACTGGCGACTCTGCTGGGGATACTTATAAAAGTGAGGTGTACCTTAGGATAGCTCATACTTGTGTTTTCAATTGCTTTGTTTTGTTTGCTTTATTATTGTGGGCACTGTCTTGGGAGTTCTATAGATCCTAACCCGGATCTGGGGGATATCTTCTTAGAAAGTAGCAACAAGACTGTGAGGGAACTGTGCGGGGTATACCGACACGGTTGAAGCAATCTGCTACGTTGATGTGGCACTTTGGTGAGTACCGGTAACCCTTGAGTCAAGTCAAGGAGAGTACGGGGCCGCCGCGTGGTGTCGTGAAGCATCAACTGACCTTAGGAACCTTAATTGAACCATCTTGGCCTCTTTAGGGTAGTGAGATAACTGACTTTGGGGCAGTCCGAAGTTGGTTGATACTCGATACTACACTCAGTTGAGGGTTGTTTTCTTGGAATATTTCGATCGCCAGTTCAGTGGCTAAATCGAAACGATGAACACAGAAAACAATCCAATGATATTGAGATCCTTAGAACCCGGTTACTTCTGATAGGACAGGTTTTAAGCCCACCAACTTCAAGAGGGTAGTACCCCAAACTTCACGCTGGCCTAAACTCTAAGGGCTGTCTTGTGTGACTTGTGTGCTTTCAAACTTGACTATTTGCATGCTTGTTATCTAACACATGAGCTTCTTGCAGGTTTTGCTTACAGTCCTTAATCTGGACTCATAACAGGGTTTACCTACATTACTCCACGCATAGCATAACATCATACCATCATACCATTGCATGCATCCTATATAAGGACTAATCCATTTCAAGGACCTCAAAGGTTTTGTGATGCAGGTCATGATGAATCAAATGTCTAGCAAGAGGCAAAGGGGTTTTATTTTCCTCTAGCCAAGGTTGATAACTTGAGTCAGGGGCTATGACCCACTCGATATGGTGAGCTTTGACTCTTGAAGAAGGACTCTCAACAATATGAAGTGCCTTCAATCAAGCCACCAGTTACCAGATTCCAACAATTCTCTTGTTTACCCCGCGAGATCCTTGAAAACATTGCATACATATATCATACATATCATTGCATAACAGGTACCCTTGTTACAGGTCACTTACCTTCTTCGCTGTTTATTTCAGCAATGGCTTCCCAACAAGACAACCAAGATCTTCATGCTCAAGAGACTCAGTTCAGGGAGATCTTCCTAAGCCTATCCAAGGGGCAGGAAGAGTTGAGGACACTCCTCATGGGGAATTTGGCCAAGAAAAGTCTCGAAGATGACAAGGACGAACGGCTGAAACATCTGCAAGCGGAAGTAGATGCAATGAGGACTCAGATGCTGGGGCAGATGGCCCTTATCCAAGGCTTAGCTCGGGAGCAAGAAGAGTTGAGGACCATGATCAGTCAGCTTCATCAAGACATGAAGCAACCAGCCCAAGTCAGGGACCAGGTCATTGATCAGCTTCCAAGAGGACAAGGGTCTGGTATGGCTAAGAATAGACCTCTCCAAATTGCTACCACTTCACAAGCCCAACATCAACCTCGCCCAGAGTAACAGGTTGATCAGAGTAAGCCAAGCAGGTCCAAGAGGCAATTCACCCAGCTTAACGTGTCGCTGTTTCAAGATTTACAACACCTGTTGAGGTTGAATCTGATTACACTAAGGGCTCCTCCCCGGAATCCCAACATCTCTGCTCCTAACTATCATCCCAACAAAAGATGTGCATACCACTCTGATAGTCCTGGACATGACATTGCCGACTGCTGGGCTCTGAAGAACAAGGTCCAGGACCTGATTAATGAAGGAGCAGTGGAATTCACCCAAGATGGCCAGGTCGAGTTCTTCTACTATCCCTACAAGATTCACCATTTGAAGTGACAAGTACTAGGGTTGAAAAAAAACTTTTGTTCATTCGAATGTTCAAGTTGTGTTTTTCTTTGATTGTTCAAACAATTATTGTCATAGAAAACTTTATTACTTTATCAATGCATCGCTATATGCAAACTGCTTTCATTTTTTGATGTCAACTCTCGATTGATAATTCTAAGCCTCTTGAGGGAGGATGACGAAAACGATACCACGATCTACAGTATGCTTCTGAACAGACCCCGCTGATGAGGTATAGGCATTGTTTCAATTCCTAAACACTGGAGTTATAAGGAAGATAATCCCTCGTCAACCCCTTCGAGCCAAAGAAGTAGGAGTTTTTTCTTTTCGAAAATTAAAACCCTTAATCATAACATGGGGCAGGGTAGTTCTCTCAGTTGATCCAAGTGCACAACGAATGGCACCAAAGAAGTCCTTCTGAAACAAGAGACGGTAATGGTTCCCTATAATCGTCAAGACAGGCAGTCATTATCTTTCAAAAATAAAAGCCCAATAAGTCAAAACCTATGAAGGAGACTTACAAAAACGGGGGCATCCCGCTGACTGTAATCACAAAAGAAACAGTTCAGGCAAAAAACAGGGATAATAATAATAAAAAAGAAAGAGGTCCTACAAACCCTCAACAAAAGATGACTGCCTATTCAAAATAAAATGTCAATATCCGAACCATCACCGGAATATCAGAGCAAAGACTCAAACAAGGTCTAACGCACGATTAGCTGAGTTTAGGTTTGAAGAACATCACGAAGAACGAGTGGGTACAAATAAAATTTGAGCCTTTATCCTTTGTTTCTTAAACCGTGAAACCAGGCCACGTTATAACCCTTAAAAGTCCTAGCTGAAGCATGGGTTAGTTCGAAAGCATACTGTTACCAAAGGTATCCTGACTCCTTAAGGCTCACTGTAAAATCCTGAGTTGACATCACATTTTACAAAATTTGCTTGTTTTACTGAAAAACGCATTTTCAAAAACTTCAAGACAGACATGAGCTTTGCATTCGTAGAATAACATTGTTTGCATATGACTATTTGTTTAAACAACAGATAAATTCGCACGATGAATATCTGGTGAACAAAAACCTTCTCAACAAAAGGTCATCTCAAATGGAAGAAACACTTCCAACCAAAGGGCAGACATGATCATTGTCCATCATCTGGGGCAGTTAAGTCAAGATTCAGAGAATCTCTCAAATGCCAACAAAGCCAAGGGACAGATCTCCGGCTGAATCACTTGAGGCATTGAACATGGATTCCAGCAACGAATCTTGCATGATCAGACATCTTCTGGTAATATGACAACACAACACTACTAACAGTGACACCTCTATACATCCTGAGGGAATGGACATAGTAAAAAAAAATACTACGCACAATCAAAGACCCGCTAGGTCGACTGGCCTAGGCAAAAATAAGGGCTTCCCGGCGAACCAAAAGGGTTCGGGCAAAAATAAGGGATGAAATGAAAAAAAATCTGTACACCCGGCAAGTCGAAAACCTGAAAAGGCGGCTTGGGAAAAAAGGGGTATCTCGATGGACTGAAAACCCGAAAGGGCGGTCCAGGCAAAAGTTAGGGATCAAAGCGTACGACTATGTTCCGACATCTCGTCACTTGCCTACCAGAAGAAGATTTGTCAATCGGCAGTCATCAAGCACCTCCACAAGCACCTTCTCCCGCAGAAACTGGGGCAATAAGAATTGTCTAAGCGATCTGGCTGCTCTGTCCACCAGGTACCAAGGTAAGTTCAGATGAAGAACATGACCAAGTTACCTCCACTCCCCGCAGAGTAAGACAAGATTCAGCGATACTCTCCCCAAGCAGAGGTGGTCTCCAATCAGCCCAAAAAGGAGAGTATCTCCAGCAAGTCAACGACACTCTCCCCAAGCAGAGTTAGCCTACTGTCAGCCATAAGGAAGTTGGGTATCCCCAGAAGATCTTATCATTCCCCAGCGGAGTATAGATATCCCCCAGCAAGCATCCCCGACAGTTTTAATATAAGATTGTTCCCCGGCGGAATACAGACATCCAAGTGGAGCCATTCCCTAGTGCAGTCTCAAAAGTTTCCCCAGGAGAGTTGAATCATCTCCCCAGTAGATTCTGGAAGCTTATCCCCAGTAGAGTCTGGAAGCTGGTCCCCTGCAGAGTACCGACGTATCTCTCCCCGACCATGTTCAAAGGTTATTCCCCACCAGAGCCTATAACTGGGTTATCCTCAGCTAATTGCAACGGAAAGACCGTCCTCGACGAAGTTCTTCCTATCCCCAGCGGAGTTCATCAAATCCTCCAACAAAGCTTATCAACAGGAATCCCCAGCGGAGTTCTCATTCAAATCTCAGCGAAGTATCTCTTCCAACAGAGTAATTCTCCGCAGAGTAATTTCTCCAACAACTTTATTCCCCAACGGAGTCATCTTCTCCTACCGGTTCATCCTTGCAATCATCATCCCCAGCGGAAACGAAGAACTCTCTTCAACATCATCCCAGGATTCAACGAACTTCCCGGCATTCGTCAAGGATTTATTTTCCTAGACGAAAACACATTCATAAACATATCACATTTCATACATCCTGCTTACATACATGATAAAGCGCATACGACACGATCTCATTCATTTTTAGAACATCACGCATGTCATACATCATGACATTGCATACAACTAACGTTTTGTCTTTTCAGGACCAAAGTCAATACAAAGATAATCACTATCAACTGTCGTGATTCCAGATCCGATTCCTGTATCTTGCCAGGGTGTATCTGTTGACGACTAATTCCAGACTCGATTCCTGTATCTTGCCAGGGCACGTCTGAAGAGTTTGAAGATCTGATTCCTGTATCCTGCCAGGGTGTATCTGTTGATGACTAATTCCAGACTTGATTCCTGTATCCTGCCAGGGCACGTCTGAAGAGTTTGAAGATCCGATTCCTGTATCTTGCCAGGGTGTATCTGTTGACGACTAATTCCAGACTCGATTCCTGTATCCTGCCAGGGCACGTCTGAAGAGTTTGAAGATCTGATTCCTGTATCTTGCCAGGGTGTATCTGTTGATGACTAATTCCAGACTCGATTCCTGTATCCTGCCAGGGCAAGTCTGAAGAGTTTGAAGATCTGATTCCTGTATCTTGCTAGGGTGTATCTGTTGACGACTAATTCCAGACTCGATTCCTGTATCCTGCCAGGGCAAGTCTGAAGAGTTTGAAGATCCGATTCCTGTATCTTGCCAGGGTGTATCTGTTGACGACTAATTCCAGACTCGATTCCTGTATCCTGCCAGGGCACGTCTGAAGAGTTTGAAGATCCGATTCCTGTATCTTGCCAGGGTGTATCTGTTGATGACTATATTCCAGACTCGATTCCTGTATCCTGCCAGGGCACGTCTGAAGAGTTTGAAGATCCGATTCCTGTATCTTGCCAGGGTGTATCTGTTGACGACTAATTCCAGACTCGATTCCTGTATCCTGCCAAGGCACGTCTGAAGAGTTTGAAGATCCGATTCCTGTATCTTGCCAGGGTGTATCTGTTGACGACTATATTCTAGACTCGATTCCTGTATCCTGCCAGGGCACGTCTGAAGAGTTTGAAGATCCGATTCCTGTATCTTGCCAGGGTGTATCTGTTGACGACTAATTCCAGACTCGATTCCTGTATCCTGCCAGGGCACGTCTGAAGAGTTTGGAGATCCGATTCCTGTATCTTGCCAGGTGTATCTGTTGACGACTAATTCTAGACTCGATTCCTGTATCTTGCCAGGGCACGTCTGAAGAGTTTGAAGATCCGATTCCTGTATCCTGCCAGGGTGTATCTGTTGACGACTAATTCCAAACTTGATTCCTGTATCTAGCCAGGGCATATCTGTGAGTGATTGATTGTAGATTCGATACCTGTATCCAGCCAGGGCATATCTGCATGAAGAGTTTAGAGATTCGATACCTGTATCCAACCAGGGCATATCTGTAGACGATTAATTCCAGATTCAATACTTGTATCTAGCCAGGGCATATCTGTGAGCGATTGATTGTGGATTCGATACCTGTATCTAGCCAGGGCATATCTGCATGAAGAGTTTGAAGTTCCAGATTAGATACTTGTATCTAGCCAGGGCATATCTGTGAGTGATTGATTGTAGATTCAATACCTGTATCCAGCCAGGGCATATCTGCATGAAGAGTTTAGAGATTCGATACCTATATCCAGCCAGGGCATATCTGTAGATGACTAATTCCAAATTCGATACCTGTATCTAGCCAGGGCATATCTGTGAGTGATTGATTGTAGATTCGATACCTGTATCCAGCCAGGGCATATCTGCATGAAGAGTTTAGAGATTCGATACCTGTATCCAGCCAGGGCATATCTGTAGACGACCAATTCCAAATTCGATACCTGTATCTAGCCAAGGCATATTTGTGAGCGATTGATTGTAGATTCGATACCTGTATCTAGCCAGGGCATATCTGCATGAAGAGTTTGAAGATCAACACCTGTAACAGGCCAGGGAATTATCTTTCTTTCTCAAATATACAAGTTCTCGCTAAGGAATCTCTTACGCGATCGACACCCCCGGATGGCATCTTTAAGCCCATCTCCACAACTGTCCATTACATTTCCAAATGGCATCTATAAGCCCATTCCCGAAAAGGTTCTGTCACATCTCCAGATGGCATCTAAAGCCCATCCTTCCATCCATCATCTCTCCAAATGGCATCTGTAAGCCCATTCCCGACATCACACTGTTGATATTCTACTATGCGAGTGCAAATTTCTGGGCACTCTAGTGTTCAATCATCTTCCACTTTCGGATCACGAAAGGCACGCAAGCCAATATACATCCTCAGGTCTAAGAAGATTGAACAGGGGCAACTGTTGTACCCCAAAATTTTCCCTCCCATATTTCTCAAAACATTTCAAGAAAAATTCACAAGTCCAACCCGGCGCGCCATATTCAGGTGTTCTTTCACCAAGATATCTCTGATAACGTATTCTCAAATTCAGGTTCGGCTCAAGAGTCAATTCTTTAAAGAAGGTATCTGAATGTGTGAGTTTTCTTGAAGAAATATGGTGAAAAAGTGTGCTGAAAGTGCAGTTTTTACGCGCTAAAAAATTCATAACTTGAAGATCGTGGCTCGTATTGAACCCATTCCGGTGGCCAAAATTCCGTTTTGACATTATCTACGTTTTCATCTCTCACGGCTGGAAGCCAATTTCGATCAGAAGGTCTTCAAAAATGTGGATTTATCAAGTATTTTCATACAGAAAATTTGTGACAGAAGTTTATTTGCGTCATGTTCAGAAAATCATAACTTGGTCGATTTTCATCGTATCGAGCTGGTTCTGGCGCCAAAATTTCACAAATTGAGTTGGATATATTTTCACATAAGGTATTGAGTTCAAACAGTATTCAAAAGGCCTTCGTTTTTTTCTCAGAGTGCGTGACACGCCGAAAATCCTGAATGCTGAATATTATTTCATCTGGGTCGAAACTTCAAAAATTCATAACTCGGTCAATTTTTATCGTATTAGGCTCATATTTTTACACAAGGTCACTGACTCATAGATCTACAACTTTGCTTCAAAAGTCGAGACTGGATTATGCTCCGATCAATACCAGTTTTTTATTGAAGAACATGTCAGAGTCGACACTAGAGCCCAAAATAAGTTTGTCTGAGCTGAAACTTCAAAAATTCATAACTAATTCACCGTTTATCCGAGTGAGTCGATTTTCGGACAAGAGTTAGTTCTCGATGCCGGCTACATTTTGTTTTCACATTTCAACTTCACAAATTGCACTTAAGTCCCTGCGATTTAGCCTGGAAAGTGACGAACTCAAGTGAATATTGGAGGCCCAATTGCACATTCAAAGCCCATTTTCTTTACCCTAATTTCCATTATATAATCACATTCTTTTCACACAAACCAAAGGGAGAGAAAAAAAACCTTGCCACAACACTGTCAGAATATCAAATTCTTTCAAGAACCCTAAAACCTTGAAATCCTTATTACAAATCTCTCTCTCACTACAAACAAGTCATCTCAGTTACAAACCAACATCTCACTACTTCTTCAGTAAGGGTAAGGCTGGCTTGATCTCCATGATCAAAAGGGCATAAAAGCATTCATGTCACTACTTTTCCAGTAAGGGTAAGGTTGATTTGATCTCCATGATCAAAAGGGTATAATCATTCATACATGCCATATTGGCCTAAACATTAAATTTCTTCATATATTGGCTTTATTTGTATTTTATGATATATAGTAATTTATTTAATGTGTTCATGAGATTCAACACTGCAGATTTAGACAGGATCCCATGCAAGTTCATTAAGAAACGTTGAGGCCAAAACACAAATGGCCAAAAGCCAAAAGCCAAATGGCCAAAACAGAACAGTTTACACATGACACCAATACATGGCGAGACAAACATCCTGAGAAGGTTAAGGAACGTTGAGGCCAGAACACAAATGGCCAAAAGCCAGAACATAAATGGCCAAAAGCCAAAAACATGACGCCAACAGCTGTTTCACCCCTCCAATCAGGCCCGTATACTTCTAAACTTTCTCTCTATTTGTATTATGTTCCTTTAGTTAATTAATCGTTATTCTTTTTATTAATCACTAACCAATTAACATTTTTTCCTAAAAAAATCAAAAACACAAAAAAATATTTTATTTATTAAAATTAATTTCATCACTTTTATTTTTGTAAATAAATTAATTTAATCAATTTAGCTTTAATTAGATTTAACTTTTAATATTTTTTGCAATATTTAAAATCAATTTAGAATATTAGGTTTTTATTAGCATTAATTCAATTTATTTTATTTCTTTAAAAACTCAAAAATCCAAAAATATTTTCATTATTTAATTTAATTTAATTGTTCATTTAATTTAATTCCATTTAATTCAAAAATAACCAAAAAAATCACTTTCTTTCAAAAAAGGGTCAAAACCCAAAATACTCGCATCCAATTTAATTTCCCGCACGCGATCCATTTTTCCATATTATTGTACTTGCTTCCGGAATGTAATAACTTTAATTAGGACTTTATTTATTTATTGCTTTATTTTACTTTCCGCAATTTAAATTAAAGGGTTTGTTTTTGGCGATGTAAATACCCGGCGCCTTGTAATAGCGTAGCTTTTATCTTTCCGCTTTTAAACTTCCACACTCCTAAATTCTAAATTGCATGAAAGAATGTATGGTAATTAAAAATAACTCGTAGCTCACGATACCATGATCAAAGATAAATATTAACATGAAAACAACACACAAATACACACACCACTTCTAGGGTACGCCTCACTCGTTGCCTTCGAAACGTGGTCGTCAAGTATAGGACGTTTTAGCGGTCCTTATGTCCATGATCCAGTTGCCTCGAAACAGTTGCCTCGAAACAGTTTCCTCGAAACGGTTGCCTCGGATTAAAAAAGGATCAAGGACATAAGGGTAGCTTCTAAGGTGTCCTACTGTTACTTTGGTGACCACACTGTCCCTACAATCGAATTGACCCGAACACCTCCAACGGTGGTGCTACCTACCCCTCAATGGTGGGATGGCACTACCTTAAGGACTTTTACACAGCCTAATTCCTTAGGGTAGGTAGATAACTCATGGATACTTGCTCTCTAAAAAAAACAAAACAAAAATCTTTTCACACCGACACTTTCAAAAAGCTTTCAAAACAATTTTTCAAACACTCTTGAGGACAGATACAAGAGTCATTCAGAAATCTTTCAAACGAAACTTTTTCAAAACCCACACACACTTGAAAAGCAAACACTTTTGAAAACACAATGAGCAAGTATCTAAGAGCCCATGGATAACCATGGATAGAAAGGGTGCTAACACCTTCCCTTTCTATAAATCTACCTCCCGAACCGAGAAACTATCTCATAAGGAATTTTGCTGTGCTTTTGTCCTGTCCATGTTGGAGAAAATAAAAGACGGTGGCGACTCTTGCTTCCGCGACATTTCGCGAACCAGCGTTAAATAGTCAGTTCTAAATCCACCGATCACACATAGTAAGGCCTTGCATGTATCTATTGAGTGCAGGGGCACTCCCTTAGCTCATGTGTTGGTGGACACAGGTTCCTCGTTGAATTTTTTTTACTGAAAGGGGCTCTAGACAGGCATGACTGTGAAGGGGTTGTGGTGAAACCAAGTGACATTGTGGTTAGAGCCTTTGATGGTTCAAAGAGGATGGTGCATGGAGAGGTGGATCTTCCGATCAAAGTAGGTTCGCAGGTCTTCGACTCTACCTTCTATGTAGACATTCGCTCGGTCTATTCATGTTTACTTGGACGCCCTTGCATTCATGGGGAAGGCACTGTTACTTTTACGTTGCACCAAAAGTTGAAATATCCCGTGAAAGGAAAGATTGTTATAGTTTATGGTGAAGAAGAATACATGGTGAATCACTTAAATTCCTTCAAGTATGTTGAGATGGACGGAGAAATCATTGAAACTCCTTGCCATACCTTTGAGGTTATTCCTCGGACAACTACCGTTTCTGAAGACATTTCTGCTATTCCTAAAGTTACCATGGTTCCGCCCAGAATGGCTTCTCTAAAAGACACTAGAGTTGTGGTAGAAGAAGGTGGTTTCACTACTTAGGGTCAGCTTCCCGACATTCCTTACAAATCTAATAAATTTGGTTTGGGTTTCATTGCAGAAGCTCAGAAGGATGTTCGTCGTGCTCATGCTAGAATACCACCATTCTGCATCAACAATAATGGATTCAACATGGTAGAAGATACTGATAGTGACTATGACATAAACAGTTGGATTTTTTCTACCACCGGCAACATGCTCAACAATTGGAAGACTGAAGATGTTATACCAATCCCCTTTAGTCAGGAGTAAATTTTATTTTCTGTTTTCTTGCTTTCAAGTTTTGGTTATGTAATTTTAAACAACAACTTTAAACCTTGTGCCTTACCCGGGGAAAAATGGTCCATTTTTTAGGGTTGTCATTTTTCATTCACATATTTTCATTCAATAAATCATTGGACGTTTGCATTCAAGTTTTGCGCTCTTTGTCTTTATTTTATTTTATTGCTTTCAAAATAGCTATGTGTTATTACACACACCTACACAAAGACATGTCAGGGCTTGATACTGACATTGTGGTTCACCATATACCAGTGAAGGAAGGTTGTCCTCCTATAAAACATAAGGTTCATCGTATACTTCCCGAAATTTCTGAAAAGATCAAAGTTGAGGTTATGAAATAGTACAATGCAGGTTTCTTAGTTGTTACGTCTTATCCTCAGTGGGTTGCAAATGTGGTGCCAATACCTAAGAAGGATGGCAAAGTGTGTATGTATGTAGACTACATGGATCTGAATAGGGCAAGCCCCAAAGATGACTTTCTGCTTCCGCATAGTGATGTTCTGGTTGACAACACCGCTAAACATAAAGTATTTTCCATCATGGATGGTTTCTCTGGTTATAATCAAATCAAGACGACACTTGAAGACATGGACAAGACTACCTTTGTTACACAGTGTATCACTTTCTATTACAAAGTTATGCCTTTTGGTTTAAAGAACACCGACGCAATAAATCAGCGTGCTATGGTAGCTTTGTTCCATGACATGATCCATCACGAGATAGAGGTTTACGCTGATGACATGATAGCCAGGTCTCAGACTGAAGAAGAACATATTGACCACCTACACAAGCTGTTTGAGAGATTGAAGAAGTACAAATTGAGGTTGAATCCAAACAAGTGCACCTTTGGAGTAAGGTTCAGTAAGCTCCTAGGTTTCTTCGTCAGTGGAAAAGGTATTGAAGTTGATCCCTCCAAGGTTAAAGCTATTCAAGAAATGGAAGCTCCTCGTACTAAGAAGGAAGTTAGAGGTTTCCTAGGATGATTGAACTATATTGCCAGATTTATTTCCCATCTGACGGCTACTTGTGAGCCAATCTTCAAGTTACTAAAGAAAGATAAAGTGGTAAAGTAGACCGATGATTGTCAAATAGCCTTTGAAAAAATAAAGGAGTACCTCCAAGAACCTCCGGTTCTGGAACCGCTAGTTGAAAGGAGACCCCTGAGCATGTACTTAACAGTATTAGAGAACTCAATGGGGTGTGTACTAGGGCAGCATGACGAGTCTGGTCGAAAAGAGCATGTAATATACTACCTTAGCAAAAAGTTTACTGACTGTGAAACAAGATACTTATTTCTCGATAAAACTTGATACACCTTGGCACGGGCTTCTCGCCGACTAAGAAATTATATGTTGACTCATACCATTTTGTTGATCTCTAAGATGGATCCGATAAAATACATATTCGAGAAGCCCTCTCTATTCGAAAGAATAGAAAGATGGAAGATGGTCTTGATAGAATATGACATTCAGTATACTACTCAGAAGGCAGTCAAAGGAAGTGTACTAGCAGATCATTTGGCTCATCAAGCTGTAGACGACTATCAAACTATGAATTTTAAGTTCTGATATGAGAATATTATGCTAGTTACTGATTATGAAGAACCTAGACTGCATGAAGGACCTGAATCAGGATCTCGATGTACTATGGTTTTTAATGAGCTTCCAACGCGCTTGGTAATGGAATTGGTGTTGTGATTGTCTCTCCCAAGGGTTTCCATACGCCCTTCACCGCAAGATTATGTTTTGACTGTACCAACAACATGGCAGAGTATGAAGCATGCATCATGGGTATCAAGGCTGATATCGATATGAGAATTAAAATCTTGAATGTATATGGAGACTCAAACCTATTGATCAGTCAAATTAAGGGAGAATGGGATACAAAACATCCAAATATCATTCCTTATTGAGAGCATGTGTTGAAATTAATTATGTACTTTGAGGAAATCACTTTAGAACATATTCCACGAGAAGAGAATCAATTGGCATACACATTTGCTACCATGTCATCTATGTTCAAAGTCAGATGGGACAACGAAGCTCCTCGAACACTATTGAGAGATTAGACAAACCTGCATATTGCTACGAAGTTGATACCGATGGAGTAGAAGAAAATCCTTGGTACCATGAAGTGAAAAGATACCTCGAGGCTCAAGAATATCCTAAAGGGGCATCGATCAATGATAATAAAATCCTATGAATGTTCTCTGCCAAATTCTTTCTGAGTAACGGAATTTTGTACAAGTGTAATTGTTTTAACCCAAAATTTTCCCTCTCATTTTTCTCAAATAATCTCTCACAAGATCTCCTTTGGTTCAAGACTGCACAAGGTTTGATCAGCTCAAGCACTGATAACTGAAAATTAGGGTTTGGGTTTGCACAAGGACAAATGGAATTTTAATGGCCCATATGAATTTCATGGTTCATTTTGGACCCTCAAGATTTCTCATGTCAAGTTTCAAGTCTTGGATCACATTTTTGCTCAGTCAATTGATCAGTTGATCTAAAATCAGTTGTATTGGGGAAAAAGTCAATTATGGTCAATTTACAGTCAAACATCATGATTTTTGGTACATATTAACATTGTGAACTCATATATGTCATTTGATCAATTTTGGATCACCATTCCTCAAGAAATTTGATCAGAACATCAAAAGGGCAAAATGGTCAAAATTAGGGTTTTGACTGAGAAGGTTCAATTTATGATTTTTGACCTAAAAAATGACTTATTGGTTTGAGACATTATCTCAAGGATTCAAATAATTCATTTTTACCTAATGACATGGCTCAAAACATTTCTCAAGATCAATTGATTGACAGATGAATTTCAGTCAACTGATAAAAAGTCAATTGTACACTGAAAAGTCAAACTTTAACTTTTTGATCAAAATCAAGTTTCAAAGATTACAATTCATCAAGACATATCAAAATATGAAAATTTTTCATCAAGAAATCAAAAGGTCAAGATTTCATTTTAATAAGTCAAAATTTTTAAACTTAGAATTTTTTCTAAGTGTTGAAAATTCATGTTTTTTTACAACTTTGAGCCAAATTTACAGCATGATGCAAGATGATTCAAAGGAAACTTCCAACATGAAAGTTGTAGATCTCACTGAGGTCTAAGACATTTATATCATAAATTTTTCTAGAAATTCTTGGATTTCAAGTTATGATTTTGTGAAGACATGTTCATGAAACTTGAAGACTTAGTGAAATTTTGCCCTAGTTTAGGTAGGATTTTGACCTAACTTCAAGGAACTTTTTCACATATTTCTAAGATGAATGTTCAAAAATTTCCAACATAGAGGTTGTAGAGGATGTTACAAGATTTCCAAAATGTCAAAGAACTTAGTGAGATCATATTTGAGCTAAGAGAATCGAAGGCCAGAAGTTAGGGTTTCAAACATGATTTACAAGGCATTTTTTGTGATGAACATAAACCAAATCCATAGACATGTTGCATAATCTTCACTTTGCAGGCCTTAAACTTGTTTTTCACTCCATAATTAATGGTTTACAAAACTATTTAGACCCTTATCCACTTGGTTTAAGCTTTGTCCAAAATGATTTTCCATTTATGGCACAAAGTTTCCATTTCCATTTTGATAAAGCATCACTTTCGAAATTGTCAACTTATTGAGCCTTGCCCTTGTTCTTTCTGCACACACGACCCCTATAAACCAAAAGCAATATGTCTAAGGCCTCTATCAACTTAGATCAGGCTTGTACAACACTTTGAGATATGTCTTCTCACTTTCCTTCAAAAGCAAGCTATAGAGCCAAAAGGCTAGAACTCCGAAATTTTGAGTGCATTTGATCTCCAACCTTTTCCATACATATGCACAAGCATATTGCAAGCCAAGGCACGATTTAAAGCATCCTCAAAATCTCTCAAGCACCTTTGCGGCACAGAATTGCCCAAACTTGACAATTTTGAGGCAAAACTCCCCATCTCCATTTCCACTCGTGCATTTTGTTTCTTAATCACCCAAACACCTTACATACATCATACAAGTGATCCAAGTCCTTGTTTCAAGACTGTAACCCCTCCATCACTGTCCACCATTTTCAAAACTGAAGCTTGCAACTTGACTTGAGTCGAGAGTTTCAACCATCCTCAAAGCAAAGTAGGAGTTGGAATACATTCAAGGAGGTCCAGGAAAGCTACAGAAATCATCAGGCCATCTTAAAGGTTGCTCAAACTCCATACACGACTCCAGCTATAAGAGGTAAAATTTCAAACTTCTATCTCTTCATACAAGCATCATTTGATTCTGATTTATGAAGATAAAATGTAAACATCATTACCCTGAAACTGTACATGTGTATAGATTTAATTTATATTGCTTGAGTAGTGAGAATTTTAAGTTTGAACTTTCTAAAAAAGTTAGGTCAGAATTTGGTACCATTCAAAATTCATGCTTATCTTTGATTTATAGTTTTAGTAATTTACATTCCTGGAATCGTTGTGAAATTTGGGACAAGTTTGATGTTTACATTTTTGCAAATGGATGAGAAATGAGGAAGTTGCAGATGTTCAGGTTGGAGGTTGAAGATGAAGTCATCTTCAGGACATGACTTATGTTATGTATTTATCATTTCATCTATGTTAACGGTTGTACAGTCACCCCAGTGGCAAAGGTAGCACGCGTGTATGGTGAAGGTCATGGGTTCAAGACCCAACGCTACCTTTTGTTTCGTTTTTTCACATTTTTCTTTCCTTTTTGTTTCAAACAGCAGTGCTTGGGCCTCCAATCCTTGGGCCTTCCATTTTTGCTTCTCCTGACCCCCTCCATTTACTTTTGCACCTGGCCCAACTTTTTGTTTTTTCATTATAATTTATTTTTCTTTTTTCTTATTTTATTTTATTTCAGTATTCTTTTATTATTTATTAGTATTATTATTATTATTATTATTATTTTATTAATAAAAAATCCAAAAGTATTTTTATTTATTATTTTCACATTTATATGTTTATTTTCTTTATAAAACAAAAAGAACAAAAATATTTTTCTTAACAATTTAATTTCTTTTTTTAATAAATAATAATTAGATTTAGGTTTTGTTATTTTATTTTACTTAATTAAAATTAACTTATAATTTAGGTTTATTTTAATTACTTACTATTTTTATTAAGTTAAAACCTTTTTATAAAAAACCCTAAAAAATGTTTCATACTTAATTTCTTTCTTAATTAATTTAAGTTTGTTTAATTTTAATTAATCATTTTCTTTAACTAGGTCAAGACTAACCCTTTCACAAAAAAACAAACAAAAATCATTTATTTTTCCATTTACCTTCTTGCATTATTTTATTTTCAATTCTTGTACATTATTCAATATGGTTGTAATAGATAATTAGGTTTAATTTTCTTGCAAACCCCCATTTGTAAATTTGTATACCCCATCCCCTAATGATGTAATAGCGTAGTAATTTTTACTTTTCGCAATTTATCGATTTAATATAAATGCTAGTAATTAGGATTTGTGTGGCAAGACTAAAATCAACAATTAGCAAACCCTAATTCAAGATAAATAATGCATGTAAATCAAACACACTTGCACACTTGTACCCTTAGGGTAATTCCACTTTGTTGCCTTACAAAAATAGTCATGTTATACATGTGGGATGTCTTAGCAAAAACAAATCAAAATACAAGATCATAGTCCCTCGATGACGCTACAAATGTTTCCTTTCAAAATGACCTTATTCCCTCAAAGAGAAATGCTAAGATATCTCACAACATTGCTATCATGTCTATACGATGACCCACACCCGTCCCTTTACATCCAAAGATAAGGCTTCTTACCAAATCAATGGAAAGATAGAAATATCAAGGGAAGTAAGAAATGAACAAAGACTTTTGAGTAGGTAGATTGTTCCTAGTTGCTTGCTCACTTTCAAATTAAACATCCTTGCTTATTTTCAAAACAAACACTTTCAAAACACTTTCAAAACACTTTCAAAACATGAAACATTTTCAAAAGTCAAACATTTTGTATACGTTCTTATGAACGAGAACTATTACAAAGTTTGCCTAAACGAAGGAGCCTTTTCAAAATACTTTCAAAAACCACCACAAAGTATATTTTCAAACAAAGCAAGTGTTCTAGCAAGCAATTAAGAGCCCATAGATAACTATGGATGAAAAGGGTGCTAACACCTTCCCTTTTCATAATCTATCCCCCGAACTCAAGAAAATATCTCAAAGGTCTTTCATGTTCTTTTCACCCTTTCTGTTATTTGGATAAAAGAAAAGTCGGTGGTGACTCTTACTAACCGCAACATTTGCGATAAAATGAAAAATACCCAAGCCAGTTCTCCCACCGTATAACAGTAATCATGATTCGACTCTTCTTCATTGTGTACACAAGAAGGAAGGTGAGAAGATTATAGAAGATATGCATGAAGGGGTCATTGGTACTCATTCTAGCAGGCATACGATGGCTAAGACAATTTTGAGAGCGGTTTATTATTAATTAACCATGGAAACTGATTGTTATAGCTATTCCAAAACTTGTCACAAATGCCAGATTTATGCTGACAAAGTACATGTGCCTCCGGTTTCTCTGAATGTCTTGACTGCGTCTTGGTCATTTGCAATGTGGGGCATTGATATGACTGGAGAGATTAAGCCTACTGCTTCCAATGGGTACCATTTCATCCGGGTCGCTATTGATTACTTCACAAAGTGGGTTGAAGCAGCCTCGTTTGCTTCCGTTACCAAGAATGTTATGGCCTAGTTCATTAAATACAACCTTATATGTCCGTATGGAATCCCTAAAAGGATCATCACGGACAATGGTACCAATCTTAACAACACTATGATCATTGAACTATGCACACAGTTTAAGTTTAAACACCACAATTATTCTCCGTATCAACCGAAGATGAATGGCGCAGTGGAAGCCACCAAGAAGAACATCAAGAAGATCTTGCAGAAGATGACAATGACCTACAAAGATTGGCATGAGATATTACCATTTTCTCTTCATGGTTATCTCACTTCAGTATGTAAATCAACTTGGGAAACCTCGTTCTCTCTGGTCTAAGGTATGAAGGTTGTCTTACCTGTTGAAGTCCAGATTCCTTTCCTAAGGATTATGAAATACACGGGTCTAGATGAAGATGAATGGATTAAGACTAGGCTTGAGCATATAAACTTGCTAGATGAGAAAAGGCTTGTGGCTGTTAGCCATGGTCAGATGTACGAGAAGTGCATGATCAAGGCCTTTAACAAGAAAGTTAGACATCGAGTATACCAGGCTGGTGATTTGGTGATAAAGCACGTTATCCTACCACAAGGTGATCCCATGGGCAAATGGACTCCCACATACAAATAGTCGTTTGTGATCAAGAAAATATTTTCTGGCGGGACTATGATACTTACCACCATGGACGGGGAGGATCTTCCACACCCTGTGAACACGAACATAGTTAAAAAATTCTATGCATGAAAAAGAGACCCATTAGGTTTACTGGCCTAGACAAAAATAAGGGCATCTCGATGAACCAAAAGGGTTCGGGCAAAAACAATCAGGGATATATATATATATATATATATATATATATATATATATATATATATATATATATATATATATATATATATATATATATATTGTACACCCGACAAGTCGAAAACCTAAAAAAGGCAGCTTTAGCAAAAAAGGGTATCCCGATGGACTGAAAACCCGAAAGGGAGGTCTAGGAAAAAGTTAAGGATTAAAGCATACAACTATGTCCCATTGGATCATCCATCTACTTATAGCCAGCATAATTCTCGACGTCAAGTTCAAACGCTACATATAAATCAAGTCATCTTCTTCTCAAGGCAAGTGATGAGATGTGTGATACGGTGGCAGAAGCGACTGTTTTGAAAATGTTGGTTTGCATTTTGCGTTTTGTATTTGCTAAATGTCGCGGTAAGCAAGAGTCACCACCGACTTTTATTTTATCCAACTGGAAAGGAAAAAAAGCACAAAAAAAAAATTCCTTTTTCGAGATTTTGAGTATGGGGGTAGATTATAGAAAGGGAAGGTATTAGCACTCTTACTATCCGTGGTTTTCCATGGGCACTTAGGTACTTGCTCATCTTTTAAAATTTCTTGTGTGTGTTTGTTTTGAAAAGTTTTGTTTTACTTCATTTTAACCCTTGCTTCTGTCTTCAAGAGTGTTACGAAGTGTTTTTGAAAATTTGGTTTGAGAAAAGTGTAAGTGTGAAAGTTTGATTTTGAGCAAGCACCTACTAGCATCTACCTACTCAAAAAAAGATTATTTCTGTTCTTGTTTCCTTTAGACAACACTACCTACTATTAGGGCGTAGGTAGCACCATCGTTGGAGTTGTAAGGGTCAATTCGTACGGGACGTAAGATCACTAAAGAAATGTTAGGACGGTTTAGTAATAACCCTAATGTCTTAAGATCATATTCGAGGCAACATTTCCGAGGCGATGTTTCCGAGGAAACATTTCCGAACGAGACTTTTGATCTTTGTTAGACAAGAGGGCAACCACTAAAATACCCTATACTTAATGATCGTTTACCGAAGGCAATCGAAGTGAGAGTATACCCTAGGAGTGCGCATGTGCGAGTGATTTGATTTCAATTTATTATCTTTGCACACTAGGGTTTGCTAGCCAGTTTAAATTAACATGAAATCTTGTCATACAATCCTATTAGCATACATCTAACAGTTAATATTTGCGAGAATTAAAATGCGAGAAATAAAAACCTACGCTATTACAAGGCTTCGGGGTAGGGATTAATTACATAGCCAAAAACCCGTAAAACGATAAATAAAAGAAAAATCCCAATTAAACTATTACATACCATGAGCAGTTACATTAATATTGCAAAAAATAATAAAACGCGCGCGATGAATCGAAAGCGAGAGAATTAGGGTTTTGACCCCATCTAAACCTAATTGAAACTTAAAGAGAAAAATCATTTTTTTTGTTGTTTTTGATTGTTTTGAGAAAATAAGATTTAATTGAATAAATAAAAAAAACTAATTACTAATTAATTTAAATTAAAAAATAATAATTAAGTTAACCTATTTTTGGTATTTTTGTTTTATTGAGAAAAGAAATAAAAATTAAATCGCATGTTAACCCTAATTTTTTTTCTAGTTGATTTTAAATATATGAAAAAGTTAGAATTAATCCTAAATTAAATTAGACTAATATTAAATTAAATTTGATAAAATAAAAATAAAACCTAATTCTATATTTGTGAAATTGATTTTATGGTTTTTTGTAAAAAATAAATTAGTTTGTGTTAGAAAATAATTAAATAAAAGAAATTAAATAAAAGAAAAATTAGAAAAGAAATAGAATGGGCCTGGTGGTTTTTTCAGAAAAAGGGGGGTGTGGATCTGACTTCTAGGCCCAACAATTTCTGGCCTTTATTGACTTTTCCAAATCCTGTGTGTTAGCTTGACTCATGCCCATGGTAGACCTTCATTGAGAAGGCCTTGGATCTAGCCTGTTGATGGCTTGGATGCCCAGATTTGGAGAGTGCATGATGGACTTCTTGGGGTATCAACACACCTGAATATGCAAGAAAAAATAATAGAAAGAAAAGTTGGGGACCTGGGAATCGAACCCAGGCCCATAGGTAATATCACCCTGCGCGCTTGCCATTTGAACTAGCCATGTTAATTGTACAAATAACAACAATCAATTATTATATGATAAAAACAAAAAGTGAATTCTTAAAATGCGCACAATTTGAATGGACCATTCACCTCCTGCCACGCCATCATCGTCCTTATGGCTTCTGTCGTTTTAGATCAAGAACTTTTACCTACAGACAAATGGGTGTAGGTACAGCCCTGTGCTTCTCCAAAATTCTGTGCAAGCATGATAAATCACAACTAATGGTACCAATCAACTTGTTGCAACCCCACGAGCATCATAGTACCATTGTTAATGGCCAATTGTTCCTGTATTAAGAATCCCTATAAATGAACCACGAACCCTAACCATGGCATCTTGATGTATAGTCAGCAAAAACGAAATTAAATGTAACCATTAGTTTGCAAATGACTCAAGGATTAAGAATATGTCAACGAATCATGCTAAATATGCCAGAATTATTGAATTCGATTTCAAGAAAATGTGAAAACCGTGGGGTACTTACAATGTAATTCTGGATGTTAGGAAACTTGCTAATGGTTGCAATGTGATCCAGGGATATCCAGCAAGTGATAAAGATGCTTAGAATGGCTTGAGATAGCCTAAATCTTGAAAATCGATTTACAACTTTTCTTGAATTTTTTCAACTTTTCTTTCTCTTTTGCACGCCTCCAATCTCTTTGTTTTTTATCTGCAATTGTTCTATATGTACCCTAGAATGAATTAGGGTTGCAAACTTGTTTCAAATCTTATCCAATTATGATCATTGATTCATGATTTGATCCTTTGTACAAATATTTCCAAATTGAGAAAATCCAATCTTTTTGTGTCCAAATGAACCTTGCACGATTTGATTCCATCTCCGGCTGTATAATAGACCTAAACATGCACTGAATCTTATGCTTTGATTAGTCTTTGATACTTTCATGATTTTATTTGATTTAATTGAAATAAAATCAAAATAAATGACAAAAATAATAAAATGACAAGTGGAAGGGATCATGGGTCAACATTTTTGGCCCTATTTTGGCCAAAAAATGCTATTTTGGCCATATTTGACTTTTGGTAATTTTTCAAGAAGAGTCAGCTTTACCAATGCACAACTCCTTCAATTTTGACCCTAGAGAGGTGTTCTTAGACTTTTTAGAAAGCTTAAGATGTCCTCTAAGCAACATTTTTGGTCTCATCTCAATTGAGTCTTCCATGTTCATGTATGAAGCTTTGACCCAAAAGGTGTTTTTGTTGACTTTTCAAAATGACCTATAATGTCCAAATTCATATCTCCTTGTGAGTGCACAGTTTGAACTTGGGAGATGAAGATGAATTGTAGGGAATTGCATCTTGTTCAAAATGAGCTTTGTATGGGTCATTTTTTATAAAGTATGAGAAAGTTATGCTTGGTCAAAGTTGAGTTGACTTTTCCTACAAAACCCTAATATAGCAACTTTTGGGTTTTGATGAATTGTGAGCAATCCTTGAGGAATCATGATCAACCCTTGATCCAATGATGGATAATACTTCAAAATGAGGATGTTGACCAAAAAACTTGAAGTTTGACTGTATGTAGGCCACAATTGACTTTTGCCCTAACACAATCGATTTTAAGGCCTTTAAGCAATTGATTGAGCAAATTTTCTCTGCAAGGCTTGAAACTTGACATGGATGATCTTGAGAACACATTAGGACAATGGTGAGCATTTGGGATCCTTTGGACTTAAGCATCTTGATGCAAAATGAAACCCTAATTTGAGGTAGACTGCCTTAGGAGAGAGTTTGTCTGGTCAACCGTTGGACTTCCTTGAGCAATTTGAGGACCTCACTTGAAATGTATTGAGAAATATGGGAGGGAAAATTTTGGGGTACAACAGCTTCCCCTGTTCAATCTTTTTAAACATGAGGATGTAGATTGGCTTGTCTACCTTTCGTGATCTGAAGGTGGAAGATGATTGAACACTAGAGTGCCCAGAAATTTGCACTCGCATGAAGTGGTACTTGTCTTGCGATATCGGGAATGGGCTTATAGATTCCATTTGGAGGTTGACGTCGGAAGATGGGCTTAAAGTTTCCATCAGAAGAAGTTTCGATCGCATAAGGGATTCCTTTGCGAGAGCTCGTACACCTGTTGTTGAGGAGGACTTCACTGGGGAATGTTGCTCTCTGTCTTTAGAGAAATAGAATTTTAGGAGCTTCAGTTGTCCGTTATTCTACTGGGGAATCATCTCTTAGTCGAGGAGGTGAAAATGAACTTCTATCTGGTCGTGCTCCAGGCTTCAGAGTAATTTATTGAGGAAAATAAGACCGACTGCTATCTGGTCGTGCTCCAGGCTTTACAGCGACTTACTAGGGAGAACACTTGCTATCTGGTCGTGCTTCAGGCTTTGAAATTTCTCACTTCTTATCTGGTCGTGCTCTAGGCTTTAGAAGGAATTAAGTTATTATCTGGTCGCATCCGGGCTTCAACTTGAATTTAAGGCATACTATTATCCGGTCGATTTCCGGGCTTCATAGTAATTGGCCGAGTAGACTGCTATTTGGTCGAATTCCAAGCTTCGTAGTACCTTATATTGTTATCTGGTCGTGTCCCAAGCTTCAATGTTTTTTTCTGCTATCTGGTCGTGATCCAGGCTTCGCGGTGTCTTATACCATTATCTGGTCGAGTCTAGGCTTCATGGTATCTTGTATTACTATCTGGTCGATTTCTAGGCTTCACAATAACTTGTTGAGGGTTAAGTTGTTTTCTGGTCGATTTTCGGGCTTCAAAGCTTGTATTTAAGATATACCACTATCTGGTCGATTCTAGGCTTCGTAGTATTTGGTACTGTTATCCGGTCATTCTCCGGGCTTCATAGTATGATGTATTATTGGTTGAATATTATCCAGTCGATCTCCGAGCTTCATAGATTTTTTAACTAGAATAGAAATCTTAGTATCAATTTGACTGAACTAGAGAAAACTTGTGAGAACTTGATTGTATCTTTCCTCTAAAGGTAAAGAGTTAGTCGTATGTAATGTCATGATGTATGAAATGTATTGATTAATGATGTTCTCAAAATAAATGGGATTGTGTTGTATGATGCGTATGCGCATGCCATGACGTATGAATATGCAATGTTCTTGTAATATTCTCCAGCTGGAGAGAATAGATCCTGACTGCTGTCGGAGAGTACAAGGAGTTGAGTTCTACGTTCTCGCTGGGGATAGTTACCGAAGATGATTAGCTGGAGACCCGCGTCTGTTTTGCTCGAGAATATTCTGCTAGGAGAGACTCTGTTTGAGAATAACCCTGCGGGAGAATGACTCTGCGGGGAAGAGAGATACTTTGTTGGACAATCTACTGATTTGGAGAAATAACTCCGCTGGGGATGAATTACAGTTGCTGATGATAATGAACTCTGTCAGGGATTGAATTTATGTCTGTGGAAGAAATAAACTCAGCTGATAGTGAACTTCTATTGTTGGTGGTAGATAAATTCTGCTTGGGGAGAATTTTGCCGACTTATTTGTGATTATGAACCTCGACTGAGGAGAGCTAATACCACTGTCTTTGGATACTCCCTACTCTACGGGGAGTGTATGTATCTTTAGTCATATTCTCAAGCTGGCTCTATCCTTGTACCTGGTGGGTAGAGCAACTGTAAGGTTTGGACACTTCTTGTTTGCCCCTGTTCCTAGAATTACGAGTAATTGTCTTTTGTTTCTTACGTAAATATTTATGAGCAGCAATTATTTTCAAATGCATATATCAAAAATGAATCATTGGACGTTCTTGCAAAACAAAACAGAAAAAGAAAAAACACGTTGAACTTTCTTGTGAAATTGAATTGTATTGATTTTGAAGTTGGCCTGTAATAGGCGTTTTGTACAGGAGGCCGACATCCTAGTAAGAGAATGCCTTCGAAGAATAGAAATTACATAATTTGTGAAAAAGAAAGAAAAACAGCTATGTGAACAATCCCATTGGGTTCCAACTCTGCTATTGCCCTTATATCTTTGAGCGTCTCATCACTTTGCTACTTGGTCGAAGGTAGATCAGATTGATTAGCGCTGTCCGAGCTTGATAGTCGATACCAAAGTCTGGTTGCAAGGTGACCCAATGAGACATAGTGTTACGCTTCAATCCCTAATTTTTGCCTGGACCGCCCTTTCAGGTTTTCCGTCCACCGGGATACCCTTTTTTTCCCAAGCTGCCTTTTCAGGTTTTCGACTTGCCGGGTGTACAGTTTTTTTAATTTTCATCCCTTACTTTTTCCCGGACCCTTTTGGTTCGCCGGGAAGCCCTTAT
The DNA here is from genome assembly GCA_948472305.1 of Vicia faba. Classification (NCBI taxonomy): domain Eukaryota; kingdom Viridiplantae; phylum Streptophyta; class Magnoliopsida; order Fabales; family Fabaceae; genus Vicia; species Vicia faba. The sequence continues at coordinate 1,233,991,132 of OX451738.1, forward strand.
TTTTGCCTAGGCCAGTCAACCTAGCGGGTCCTTGATTAGGCGTAGTATCTTTTCACTATGTCTGTATTGAGGGGGTGAGGAAGGTCGTCACCATCCATGGTGGTTAGAATCATAGCTCCTCCCGAGAAAATGTTCTTAACCACAAATGGCCCTTCGTATGTGGGGGTCCATTTTCCCCTGGGATCACCTTGAGGTAGTATGATGCGTTTGATCACCAGATCCCCGACTTGATATTCTTGTCATCCGACTTTCTTGTTAAAAGCCTTGATCATTCTCTTTTGATACGTCTGACCATGACAAATAGAAGTAAGTCTATTCTCGTCGATTAAGTTCAGCTGATCAAGCCGGGTCTGGATCCAGTCGTCCTCGTTCAGACCTGCATCCTTCATAATCCTGAGAGAGGGTATCTGAACTTCGATGGGTAGGACTGCCTCCATGCCATACACCAGAGAGTAGGGTGTTGCCCCTGTTGACGTCTGTGCTGAGGTACGGTACCAAGGAAGAGCGAATGGTAACATCTCGTGCCAGTCTTTGTATGTCATTGTCATCTTCTGCACAATCTTCTTGATGTTCTTATTAGCCGCTTCAACAACCCCATTCATCTTTGGCCGGTAGGGAGAAGAGTTATGATGCTGAATCTTGAACTGTTTACAGAGATCGGTGATCATCGTATTGTTGAGATTTGTACCATTGTCCGTAATGATTCTCTCCAGTACACCATATCTACAGATCAGATTGTGTCGGATAAACCGCGCCACGACGTTCTTGGTTACTGTAGCAAAGGAAGCTACCTCGACCCACTTCATAAAGTAATCAATAGCTACTAGAATGAAACGATGTCCATTCGATGCAGTAGGTATGATCTCGTCGATCATGTCGATGCCCCACATTGCGAAAGGCCAAGGTGCTGTCAAAACATTCAGAGGAACTGGAGGTACATGCACCTTATCAGCATAGACTTGACACTTATGACAGGTCCGAGAGTGCTGATAATAATCGGCTTACATAGTGGACCAATAATACCCTGCCCGTAGGATTTTCTTTGCCATGGTATGTCCACTGGAATGAGTTTCGAAGGTACCTTCATGTAACTCTGCCATGATCCTTTCTGCCTCGCTCTTGTCCACACATCACAGTAAGGTTGAATCATGATTACGCTTATAGAGGATACCATTGCTAATGAAGAACTTTGCAGCGAACCTTCTTAAGAACTTCTTATCATTAGCAGATGCACCCTCGGGGTATTCTTGAGCCTCAAGATACCTCTTTACCTCGTGAAACCAGGGTTTATCTGCTACCTCTTCAATCTCAATGTCACAGCAATATGCGGGCTCGTCCTACCTTTCAATGGTAATCTGAGGAGCTTCATTGTCCCACCTGACTTTGAACATAGAATACATGGTAGCTAGCGCGTCTGCTAACTGGTTCTCCTCTCTTGGGAAGTGGTCAAAGGTTATCTCCTCAAAGTATGGGAGCAATGTCAGTACATACTCTTTGTAAGGAATAAGATTTGGGTGCTTCGTATCCCACTCGCATTTGATTTGACTGATCACTAAAGCAGAATCTCCGAATACACTCAAAAACTTAATCCTTAGGTCAATAGCAGCTCGAAGACCCAGGATACATGCTTCATACTCTACCATATTGTTGGTGCAGTCAAAATATAATCGGACGGTGAACGGAGTATGACATCCCTCAGGAGATATAATCACAGCACCGATGCCATTACCCAGCGCGTTTGAAGCTCCGTAAAAATACATAGACCATTGGGATCCTTCCTCAGGTCCAGGTTCTTCACAGTCGGTCACCAACATGATGTTCTCATCCGGGAACTCGAAATTCATGGGCTGGTAGCCATCCACGGCCTGATGCGCCAAATGATCCGCCAACATACTCCCCTTGATTGCTTTTTGGGTTATGTACTGGATGTCATACTCAGTTAAGATCATCTTGCTATTCTTCCGGACAAGGCAGGCTTTTCGAAGATATACTTAATTGGATCCATCTTTGAGATCAATAGGGTAGTGTGAGTCAGCATATACTGTCTCAGCCGGCGAGCAGCCCATGCCAAAGTGCAGCAAGTTTTCTCGAGCAGTGAGTATCGGGTCTCACAGTCGGTAAAATTTTTTCTAAGGTAGTAAATAGCGTGCTCTTTTCGGCCAGACTCGTCATGTTGCCCCAGCACGCACCCCATTGAATTATCCAGCACCTTCAAGTATAAGATCAAAGGTCTCCCTTCTACTGGAAGCATCAAAATTGGTGGCTCTTGGAGGTATTCCTTGATCCTTTCGAAAGCGATCTGACACTCATCATTCCATTTTACCACTTGATCTTTCTTTAGCAGCTTGAAGATTGGCTCACAAGTAGCAGTCAGATGTGAAATGAATCGGGCGATGTAGTTCAGACGTCCCAAAAATCCTTTAACTTCCTTTTCTATGCGGGGAGCCGACATCTCCTGTATGGCTTTTACCTTGGCAGGGTCCACCTGAATACCTTTATCACTGACGATGAAACCCAACAGCTTACGACACCTTACCACGAAGGTGCACTTGTTCGGGTTCAACCTCAGCTTATACCTCTTCAACCTGTCGAACAGCTTCTGGAGATGGTCAAGGTGTTCTTCCTCAGTCTGGGACCTTGCGATCATGTCATCAACATAAACCTCAATCTCATGGTGAATCATGTCGTGGAACAAAGCGACCATGGCACGCTGATAATTTGCCCTAGCATTCTTCAACCCGAAAGGCATTACTTTGTAACAGAAGGTGCCCCACTGTGTAACGAAGGTTGTCTTATCCATGTCTTCGGGAGCCATCTTGATCTGATTGTAACCAGAAAAACCATCCATGAAAGAGAAGACCTTATACTGTGTGGTGTTGTCGACCAAAACATCGATGTGAGGAAGTGGGAAGTCGTCTTTGGGGTTTGCCCTGTTCAGATCTCTATAGTCCACACACATCCGTACCTTACCATCCTTCTTAGGTACTGGCAGAACATTGGCAACCCACTGCGGATAAGAAGTAACAGCTAAAAATCCCGCATCAAACTGCTTCATGACTTCATCTTTGATTTTCTCAGACATCTCAGGGCACATACGGCGAACTTTCTGCTTTACCGGAGGACAGTCTTCTTTATTCGGCAGGCGGTGTACCATAATGTCAGTGTCCAAACCAGACATATCTTCATAAGACCAAGCGAAGATCTCAACATAGTCGTGTAGCATATTTATCAACCGTTGCTTGACACTAGGCTCCAGATTCACACCTATCTTGACCTTTTTCATGTCTTCCTCTGTACCCAAATTTACTGATTCGATTGGCTCTTCATGAGGCTGTATGGCCCTCTCTTCCTATAGTAACAGTCTAGCAAGTTCTCCAGGTACTTCACAATCATCCTCACCTTCGTCTTCGGCTTGGTTGATCAGATTTTCAAAGTCATAACTGACAGTAGCAGAGTCGTTATCAATGGGATCCATAGTGGATATGGATCTGCATTATGATACGTGAGTGTGTGTAAGACAATAGCTGTTTTTGATAAAGCGAGAGACAGAAAAAGAAAAACAAGGAGCACAAAATTTGTAATGCAAGAAACGTCCAATGCTTTATTGATGATATATGAAAATGAAAAATAATAAGCCCTCACAAGAAAAGCCAGGGTGTCTCGGGCAAGGCACCGAGCCGTAAAGTTTTAAACTGTCTATTACAAATCTCAAAACAAAAGTCAATTACTGTGTAATAAAAGAAACATGTATGAAGTCTTTCGCTGTCCAGTTGTTCAATCCACCATTGGTTATAGGGTAGATCCAACTGTCGATGTCTGAATCTTCTTCACCATCTTCAATCGTATTAACTCCCTGATTACTGATGTGCAGAGGAGGTCTTCCAATCCGTGCGTGCCTAACAACCCTTTGAGCCCCTGAAGTAAAGCCCAAAACAAATTTGTCAGTTTTATGCGTGAAATCAGGGAGCTGACCCTAATTTGTACACCCACCTTCTTCAATTACAGCCCTGGCATCCTTGAGAGAAGCCATCTTCATCGGAGGTTTGTCAGTAGCAACTTCAGTTGACGCTAAAGTCTGGGGGACCTCTACAAAGTTCTGACAAGGGGTTTCGATGAACTCCCCATCCATATCCACGTAGAGAAAGGAATTGAGATGACTCACCATGTACTTCTCTTCACCCTGTACCATGACAATCTTCCTTTTTACCGGATATTTCAACATTTGGTGGAGCGTGGAAGTCACTGCCCCAGCCTTATGAATCCAAGGACGACCCAACAAGCAAGAATATGATGGTCGGATATCCATCACGTAGAAAGTAGATGCAAAAGTCTGAGAGCCTACTTTAACAGGGATGTCCATCTCCTCGTGCACCATCCTTTTAGACCCGTCGAAAGCCCTGACCACAATATTACTCGACTTTAGAATCAAACCTTCACAATCCATACAGTCTAATGCTTTCTTTGGCAGAACATTCAACGAGGACCCGGTATCCACCAATACATGGGCCATAGTAGTTCCCCTGCACTCGATCAAGACGTGCAGAGCATCATTATGATTTCTTCCTTTAGTAGTAAGATATGCGTCTAAGAAACCCAATTCATTATCGACAGTCAAGCTAGCTATGCAATCTTTGAATTGATCGGCTGAGGTTTCTTGCGGCACATGCGCAATCTTGAGGAATGCAATTAAAGCCTTTGCATGGGCTTCAGAACATAATAACAAGGACAACATGGAGATTTTTGACGGGGTCTTCCCCAACTGCTCGACTATGTTGTAGTCGCTTTTCATGATAATCTTCAGAATTTCCTCTATCTCCTGCTTAGAGGTTTCTACAATGATCTTCTTAGGTGCCTCCATCCGGGCAGGCTCACCTGTGATTTCTTTGCCCCGAGTTCTAGATGGCTCGGTGACAGGGGTAATAACTGGAACAAGAACTGGGATAGTAGCTGATGTACTAGCAGATGGAATGACAACATGTTTGTGAACAGTCGGAGGGGAAATCTCGGGAGAAAAGAGTCTTCCACTTATGGTGACCTTGTTGGCCCCGACAATATTGCTGACCTCAACATCAGCTTCCTCACTTTTTAAGTCTTGCTTAACTCCATGGTAATACACATCAGTCTCATAGTGCCAAGGGGCAGCCTTATCCGAAGTGTATAGGATAGGACTAGGGGCAGTAATTATTAATGGAGCAATTCTTGGGACGGGTGTAATCCTAACAGGATTTCTCGAGGAAACCTTGGAAGGATTGGCGGAAATGGTTATGATGGCAACGTCTTGAATTAGAACGAATAGAATCATAGTCTTTTCGAACAGGATCTCTTTGTTATCCATCAGGCGTTGAACACCTGATTTCAATAAGTGGCAACCAGCAGGAAGAATTGAACACATGTGGCAACCTTCGCCACAGCCCGGAAATAAACCGACCAACAATAAATTCTTCTTAACTGTCATCAAAGGAGTAGAAATTTCTTCTACGGAGGTCACAAATAAATCATTGGCCATAACATTTACTCCATGACCATGCTTGGGCGTTGGAGCAGTTATGACGTTGGGCTTCTCTGGAGTGTCAAACTCAATCTCTTTGGCTTCGATCAAGTCTTGCACCTTATTCTTCAAGGCCCAATAGTTGTTTGTATCATGACCTGGATTTTCAGAGTGATAGGCGCAACGGGCATTTGGGTTATATTGAGGAGAAGTGGTGTTGGGATTCTTCGGGGCCTCCCTCAGAGTTACCAGATTAGTCTTCAATAATTGTGGCAGAATTTGAGATAAGGTCATATTGAGGCGAGTGTACTGCCTCTGTGGTCTTTCCACCCTTTATTGATTGTTGCATTGTGGAGCAACTGTGGGTCTTGATATCACTACCGCATTTACTTCTTGACGATGTCCAGGTCTTCTTTGGCCCCTCGGGCCGTAGACTACACTAACTTCTTTCTTACCAGTGAAATGTTTCTTTACTGCACTTGATGAAGTATCCTTATGTATCTTACCATTTCGAATACCAGCTTCTACTCTCTCTCTAGTCAAAATCAACTCAGTAAACCCAGATGACAAACTGCCGATCAGATGATTGAAAAATGGACCAGATAGCGTCCCCAGAAACATGTCAACCAACTCCCTGTCAGACAAAGTGGGTTGGACTCTTCCAGCCAAGTCTCTCCACTTTTGAGTATGAGTGGGAGCAAGGTCGGCGTTATACTGATACTGCCTGTAAAAAGCAGCAGCAAGGTCTTCCCAGTTTTGGACATTGGCTCCTTCCAACTGATAAAACCATTCAAGTTGACTCCCTGACAGACTATCTTGAAAGAAATGCACCCACAAATTTCTATCAGCAGTGTGGGGTTGGATTTTTCTGACGTATGAGTGGAGATCGAGTTATGGACAGGATACTCCGTCGTATTTGGAAAAAACATGAGCTTTGAACTTATGAGGGATCACCACTCCCGATACCAGTCCCAGCTCTCCAAAATCCAAACCAGGGATCTTCTAAATCACCATAGCACTCAGACAGTCTTCTAACTGCTTGTACCTATCCTCATCAGGAGGATATTGTTCATCATCATAATCCGTGTCATTATCAGAAACTGCAGGACTGGGGCCCTTTTCTTCTTCTTGGCTCCCATTCCCTTGATGAAGAGGTCAGATCAGCTTGTTGTTTCAACCTATCCCCAAACCTTTTTCCCATATTCAGAAGAACGACCTTCTTCTTCTTCTTCTTCTCTTTCTCTTTCAGAATGAGAGTTTTTAGATCCTCTTGCCCTTTAGCCAAGCTTAATAACATCTGTTGGAATTGGGCGTTTCGTGCCTGAAGATCCTTGATGGCTTGATCAGAAGACATTTCTACTGAAATAAACAGCGAAGAAGATGAGAACCCTGTAATGGTACCTGTAATGGTGTGCATGATAATAGGATGCGTATGTAATGATTCCAAAGACTTTGGGAGATTTAAATTTGCAAACGAAAAATAAATAAACTTTATTAGATTAATCTTGTAAAAGGTTCAACAATGCCTTTAAGGCGTTACAAAGAAATAAATGGAAAACAAATGTAAACTAGAAAAGCAAAATCAAAAGTCCCATGGACGCTTCCTCTTGGTGCTGATGTAGTCATTGATCGTTCTTTCTTCTTTGAGCTGCCTGGTGAGCTTCAAGATCTTCCTTTCTTGCTCATGGTACTTTTCCCGGTAAGTATCCCTTTCCTCTTTCAACTGAATCCAAGATCTCTGTAATGCCCCAAGATCAGTGGGCATGTGAGGATAAAGAACTGTTTAAGGAATTCCTTCTTCATTGGTGGGCTCCATAATCACTGGTAATACAACTTCATAGGGCATCCCAAGCTTCTGAGCACGAGCTCGGACCCATTGGAGGTAAGGCTGCATACGGAGAGAAGTCTTTGGTCCCAGCTCTTCGGGGTCGGATCTGTTCACCATGCCCCAAGCTCGTATAAACCTCTGGCGGTGCTCGTCAACGTCTTCCTTGTAGTCAAATGAAATATCCGTAAGAAGTAGCCCATGGGGACCGTCTCTCCAAGCACGACCAAACGATCGCAAAGCTAGACACATATTGTAGGTTATCCCTCCTCTGATTCCAAGCAATGGGACATTAGGGTATCCCCCACAATGATCAATGACAATAGTGTTTTCCAATGCCAGGGAACTCCAAAGAATGTTTATATGGGCAAGTGACATTATCCTGTAGGACCAACCCAAACCTTCTTCATTCTTCAACACAGACTTATAGAGGTGCGAAATAAACCACCTCGACAACAAAGGCATGCAAGATATCACCTAGTAGAGTAGGCACTAGATTGCGAGACAGAAAAATCTTAACAGCATTCACATCCACAAAGGAATCCGGATTCAGGAAAAGAACCAACCCATAGATAAGGAGAGCCAATACGTCTTCAAAATCCTCAATATCTAAATTATCCCAAAACAGGTGAGCCTGATCCATCATAAATTTGGCTAAGAAACCTTCGACCCCGCTTCGTGTTTCCCAATTGGATACTATATCAGTCCGTTTCAGATGCATAGCTGAGGCAATGTCTTCTGGTCTAGGAGTCTCTTCCATACCTGTGAAGGGCACCTGCTCAAGGATGGATATGCCTAATAAGTGAGAAAACTCTTCCAAAGTGGGAACCAGATGATAATCTGGAAAGGTGAAGCAATGATGCACAGGATCGAAGAACTGGAAAAGCACACTCATCATCTGCTCATAAAACTTTGAGGTAACCAAGCTAAGAAGCTGACCATGTATTTTAATGAATGAAGAAGTCTCAGAAACTTTCGAGGCTAACTCTTTAAGTTGAGTAGGTATTAGCACAAAGTTAACTCGGATGGTATTTCTGTGTACTGAAGCCATAATATGCAAAACAGAACAAAGACAAATCCCCTCGGTCTTTGAAATGGTTAGTATAATGAAGTATGCATGCTATGTTTATGATGCATGATGTCATGATAAAAACAACACAAGTATAGTAGATAACAGACATGGCAAAGGCAAACAAGTCACACAAAAGCCCTTAAGTTTAAGGCTTGCATGGGGTCTAGGTATTACCCTCTTGAAGTTCAGTTGGTTTCAACATATCCTAGAAAAAGTAACCGGGTTCTAGGGGTTCTCAATATCACTGACCATCCTCCATCGGTCATGGTTTCAGCTAACGCAATCTTTTCTTGCAGCCGAAACTATCTCGAAAGTATGGTCTCAATGAGTGTAGCATCGATTATCAACCAGTTCTCAGCTTTACACCGAGGCCGACTACTTCAGTACTTCCTAATGGCCAAGTTGGTCGATTAAGGGTTCTAAGGTCAGTTGATGCTTAACGACACACGTAGCGGCCCCGTATTCTCCTCGTTTCTCCATAAGGGATATCGATACCAACCAATGTGCCACATCAACATAGCTACTGCTTCAACCGTATCGGTCTATGCCGTACAGTTCCCTCACAGTTTATATCTACTTACCTAAAAGGTGTCCCTCAGATCCGGGTTAGGATCTATAGTAACTCCCAATACAAAACCCTTAAAAGTAAAGCAACCAAAACAAACAAGAGAAGCAATTTTATGATGAACTATATCCTAAGGTATACCCCACTTATTTCTCCCCAACAGAGTCTCCAGTTCTGTGATACGGTGGCAGAACCGACTGTTTTGAAAATGCTGATTTGCCTTTTGCGTTTTGTATTCGCAAAATGTCGCGGTAAGCAAGAGTCACCACAGACTTTTATTTTATCCAACCGGAAAGGAAAAAAAGCACAGAAAAATTCCTTTTTCGAGATTTTGAGTACGGGGGGTAGATTATAGAAAGGGAAGGTATTATCACCCTTTCTATCTGTGGTTTTCCACGGGCTCTTAGGTACTTGCTCATCTTTTAAAATTGCTTGTGTGTGTTTGTTTTGAAAAGTTTTGTTTTACTTCGTTTTAACCCTTGCTTCTGTCTTCAAGAGTGTTACGAAGTGTTTTTGAAAATTTGGTTTGAGAAAAGTGTAAGTGTGAAAGTTTGATTTTGAGCAAGTACCTACTAGCATCTACCTACTCAAAAAAAGATTATTTATGTTCTTGTTTCCTTTAGACAATGCTATCCTACTATTAGGGAGTAGGTAGCACCGTCGTTGGAGTTGTAAGGGTCAATTCGTAAGGGACGTACGATCACTAAAGCAATGTTAGGACGTTTTAGTAATAACCCTAATGTCTTAAGATCATATTCGAGGCAACATTTCTGAGGCGACGTTTCCAAGGCAACATTTCCGAATGGGACTTTTGATCTTTGTTAGACAAGAGGGCAACCACTAAAATACCCTATACTTAATGATCATTTACCGAAGGCAACCGAAGTAAGAGTATACCCTAGGAGTGCACATGTGCGAGTGATTTGATTTCAAGTTATTATCTTTGCACATTAGGGTTTGCTAGCCAGTTTAAATTAACATGCAATCTTGTCATACAATCCTATTAGCATACATCTAACAGTTAATATTTACGAGTATTAAAATGTGAGAAATAAAAACCTACACTATTACAAGGCTTCGGGTAGGGATTAATTACATAGCCAAAAACCCGTAAAGCGATAAATAAAATAAAAATCCTAATTTAACTATTACATACCATGAGCAGTTACATTAATATTGCAAAACATAATAAAACGCGCGCGATGAATCGAAAGCGAGAGAATTAGGGTTTTGACCCCATCTAAACCTAATTGAAACTTAAAGAGAAAAATTAATTTTTTTATTGTTTTTGATTGCTTTGAGAAAATAAGATTTAATTGAATAAATAAAAAAACTAATTACTAATTAATTTAAATTAAGAAAAATAATTAAGCTAACCTATATTTGGTGTTTTTGTTTTATTGAGAAAATAAATAACAATTAAATCACATGTTAACCCTAATTTTTTTTCTAGTTGATTTTAAATATATGAAAAAGTTAGAATTAATCCTAAATTAAATTAGAATAATATTAAATTAAATTTGATAAAATAAAAATAAAACCTAATTCTATATTTGTGAAATTGATTTTATGATTTTTTGTAAAAAAGAAATTAATTTGTGTTAGAAAATAATTAAATAAAAGAAAAATTAGAAAAGAAATAGAATGGGCCTGGTGGTTTTTTCAGAAAAAAGGGGGTGTGGATCTGACTTCTAGGCCCAACAATTTCTGGCCTTTATTGACTTTTCCAAATCCTGTGTGTTAGGTTGACTCACGCCCATGGTAGACCTTCATTGATAAGGCCTTGGATCTAGCCTGTTGATGGCTTGGATGCCCAGATTTGGAGAGTGCATGATGGACTTCTTGGGGTATCAACACACCTGAATAGGCAAGAAAAAATAATAGAAAGCAAAGTTGGGGACCTGGGAATCGAACCCAGGCCCATAGGCAATATCACCCTGTGCGCTTGCCATCTGAACTAGCCATGTTAATTGTACAAATAACAACAATAAATTATTATATGATAAAAACAAAAAGTGAATTCTTAAAACACGCACAATTTGAATGGACCATTCACCACCTGCCACGCCATCATCGTCCTCATGGCTTCTGTCGTTTTAGATCCAGAACTTTTACCTACGGACAAATGGGCGTAGGTACAGCCTTGTGCTTCTTCAAAATTATGTGCAAGCATGATAAATCACAACTAATGGTACCAATCAACTCGTTGCAACCCCACGAGCATCATAGTACCATTGTTAATGGCCAATTGTTCCTGTATTAAGAATCCCTAAAAATGAACCACGAACCATAACCATGGCATCTTGATGTATAGTCAGCAAAAACAAAATTAAATGTAACCATTAGTTTGCAAATGACTCAAGGATTAAGAATATGTCAATGAATCATGCTAAATATGCCAGAATTATTGAATTCAATTTGAAGAAAATGTGAAAACTGTGGGGTACTTACAGTGTAATTCTGGATGTTAGGAAACGTGCTAATGGTTGCAATGTGATCCAGGGATATCCAGCAAGTGATAGAGATGCTTATAATGGCTTGAGATAGCCTGAATCCTGAAAATCGATTTACAACTTTTCTTCAATTTTTGCAACTTTTCTTTCTCTTTTGCACGCCTCCAATCTCTTTGTTTTTTATCTGCAATTGTTCTATATGTACCCTAGAATGAATTAGGGTTGCAAACTTGTTTCAAATCTTCTCAAATTATGATCATTGATTCATGATTTGATCCTTTGTACAAATCTTTCCAAATTGAGCAAATCCAATCTTTTTGTGTCCAAATGAACCTTGCACGATTTGATTCCATCTCCAGCTGTATAATAGACCTAAACATGCACAAAATCTTAAGCTTTGATTAGTCTTTGATATTTTCATGATTTTATTTTGATTTTATTTGATTTAATTGAAATATAATCAAAATAAATGACAAAAATAATAAAATGACAAGTGGAAGGGATCATGGGTCGTGGGTCACATTACAAACTCAGTGCAAGCATAAAAAGTTGGGCCCATTTGACAAAAAAAAAACTATTTTGGCCATATTTGACTTTTGGCAATTTTGCAAAAAGAGTTAACTTTACCAATGCACAACTCCTTCAATTTTGACCCTAGAGAGGTTCTTGGACTTTTTAGAAAGATTAAGATGTACTCTAAGTAACCTTTTTGGTCTCATATCAATTGAGTCTTCCATGTTCATGTATGAAGCTTTGACCCAAAAGGTGTCTTTGTTAACTTTTCAAAATGACCTATAATGTCCAAATTCATATCTCCTTGTGAGTGCACATTTTGAACTTGGGAGATGAAGATGAATTGTAGGGAATTGCATCCTCTTCAAAATGAGCTTTGGATGGGTCATTTTTTATAAAGTATGAGAGAGTTATGCTTGGTCAAAGTTGAGTTGACTTTTCCTACAAAACCCTAATTTAACAACTTTTGGGTTTTGATGAATTTTGAGCAATCCTTTAGGAATCATGATAACCCTTGATCCAATGATTAATAATACTTTAAAATGAGGATGTTGACCAAAAAACTTGAAGTTTTAATGTATGTAGGCCACACTTGACTTTTGCCCTAGCACAGTCGATTTTCAGGCCTTTGAGCAATTGACTGAGAAAATTTCCTCTGCAAGGCTTGAAACTTGACATGGATGATCTTGAGAACACATTAGGAAAATGGTGATAATTTGGGATCCTTTGGACTCAAGCATATTGATTCAAAAGAAAACCCTAATTTGAGGTAGACTGCCTTATGAGAGAGTTTGTCTGGTCAACCCTTGGACTTCCTTGAGCAATTTGAGGACCTCACTTGAAATGTATTAAGAAATATGGGAGGGAAAATTTTGGGGTACAACAAGATGCTTGAAGACATGGAGACAATAACAGAGTTGAAACTCGATGGGATCATGTCCACGTAGTTGTTTTTCTTGTTTCTCACTTTGTTTTCTTTCAATACTTCCTCTTACTAGGATTTTTGTCTCCTTGTATAAAATTGCATGTTCCTAGGCAAACTTTCAAAATCAATACAACTCAGTCTATTTCAAAATTTAAAACTTTTTTTTTACTTCCTATGATTTGTTTGCGAATATGTTCAATGGTTACTTTGAATGAAAATATGCATTTGAATATGATCACCATTTACAAATATTTTCATAAAAAATAGGATTAGAATTTATCGAAGACTCTAGGAGTTGGGATAATGTTTAAGTAATTCATAAATCTCCACAGAGCAATCTCTATGAAACTACCTCTACAGAGATATCTTCGCAAGATCATCCCGAATAGAGATATATTCCCCAACAAGTCTAATATGCCCACAGACAGAAATTCGGGAATTTTCCAATAGTTCACCTCCATATCCCTAATGGATAGCTTGACCTGATCATCATCCAAAATAGGTCCCCTAGAGGATAAGGAAGTTTAATCATTTCCCCATCATACAATGGAGACTTCCTCATTGCAGCCTATAAAATTCCAACCCCCATCAGATTTTATTTCCTCGACTTAGTTTAGAGGAATTTAATTCCCAGCAGAGATTATTACTCCAACACCGTAAATCCTTAACAAAATTCTCTTCTCCAGCATGGTTTAATTAAATTTGCTATCACCAGAAGAGTTGACACGGTATCTTAAGCCTGGACAGATAGCACACCAGAGGAATATCCATCACTTCTATCCCTTGTCAGGGTACATAATAATCAAATCCTTCAACAAAAAGAACAGTGAACAACCGACTCTTCTTGAATGCCTCTATCCTTAAGCAGAAGCCGAAGATCCCCAGCAGAGTATCCTTAAACAGAAAGCGGGAATCCCCAGCAAGATTATTCCCAACGTAAATTGAAGAATCACTTTCTACATTCCCCGCAACAGTCCGAGATTTATTTTCCCCAGCTAGACATTGTTACAAGGAGCTACCGATACGCTTCAACAACATATTGCATCCATACATCATTTCACAATACATCATAGCATATGCATAGCGAAACGCATATAACATTCTTATTTATCTTGAGAGCATCATTAATGCATTACATGCATTACGACATTACATAAAGCTTATTTTGTCTTTTCAAGTAAAGTTCGCAAACAGACGAATATCATCAGCAATTTTCAAACAGGTCAAAGATTAATTTCCAAAACAGGATGGGACAACTATCTATATGACCAGGTGTTATAAATTCCCGAAACAGGACGGGTTTACCAACAAAAAACAGGTCGCAGAATTCCCGAAATAAGACGGGGTAACTATCTATATGACCAGGAAGTATAAATTCCCAAAACAAGACAGGTTTACCAACAAAAAAATAGGTCACAAATTAATTCCCAAAACAGGACAGGGCAACTATCTATATGACTAGGCGGTATGAATTCCCGAAACAGGACAGGTTTACCAATGAAAAATAGATTGTAGATCAATTCTCGAAACAGGATGGGGTGACTATCTGCATGACCAAATGATCTCCTTCAAAGACTGAATTCTGAAAAGAATCTCCCTTTATAGACTTAATTCTGAAAAGCATCTCCTTCATGGCTTTCGCTCTGAAAAGCATTTTTCTTCAAAAAAATTCTGAAAAAACATTCTTCAGATACAGTCAGGCGTAGACTCATTTTGATACTCCTATCAACAGTTACTTTGGATGTCACCTATAAGCCCATCCCCGATGATATTCTATCATCTCTTCGAATGGTGACTTTAAGGCCATGCAAGCAATAATATCAACAAACAGTTTTACTTAGAGCACTGACGAGTGCAAATTTCTGAGCACTTAAGTGTTCAATCCTCTTCCACCTTCAGATCACGAATGGTGGACATGTCAATCCAACTCTTCAAGTTTAAGAAGATTGAACAGGGGCATCTATTGTACCCCAAAATTTTCCCTCCCATTTTTCAAGACAAATTGATTCAAGATATCTTTTCATGCTCCTAGGGTTCTCAAGCACTCAAGACTACTCAATGGTTGACCAGACAAATTCTCCTCCTAAGCAATTGACCTACAACTAGGGTTTCAATTTTCTCAAGGAAATTTGAGCTTATAATGCCTCAAGTGGATTTCATGGTTCCTCATGTGTCTCAAGGAACACTATTCCAAATTTCAAGCCTTGAATCACAAGTTTGCTCAGTCAATTGCTTAGATGACTAAAAATCAGTTGTATTGGGTAAAACGTCAACAATGGTCAACATATAGTCAAACTTCAAGATTTTTGGTCAACATCAAGATTTAAGGTCACATTTATCATTTAATCAAGGGTTGATCATGATTCATCAAGAAAACTCCCAATTTACCAAAAGTCAAAAGTTACTAAATTAGGGTTTATTAAGTAGACGTCAACTGAATTTTATCCAGGCATAACTTTCACATGCTTCATCAGGTTCTTCTCAAACAAAGCTCATTTTGAAGGGAATTTAATTCTCTACAACTTTTTCTCTCTAAGCTCAAGTCCAAAAATGTTTTATTTGAGAGATATGGGCCAAAACATTATAGGTCATTTCAAAAGTCAACAAAAAGAGCCTTTTTTTCAAAGCAATTTACATCAAGATAAAGTCTTAAAATGAAAATATTATTAACATCGATATTGTAGGGGACATCTTAAGCTTTCCAAAAATTCCAAGATCACCTTCATATGATAAAAATTGAGAGAGCTATGATTGGTGCAAGTTCGGAAATTTTGAGAAAATGCATGAAACCCAAATTGATCAAACATGAATTTTTGGGTTAATAGGCTTATGTTTCAAAAATACTCTCCAAAAAGACACACGAAAGACACGCAAAAACCATTCAAGAAAAATACTCTCCAAAATCTCAAAAATTGTCAAACTAGGGCAAGCTTTAAACCTTATCTACAACCTTTCTCAAGGCCAAACAACCATCCAATCACTTCCAGGGATGTTATAAAGCAAGTGAGGATCGATCTTGATGATCCAAAGGGCTTGAAAATCGCACATATGCATCATCGGTTTCAATTCTTACATGAAATTCATATTTTTATTTTTATTATGTTTTGATGCATACTAACATTACTAACATGCTTCGAGGTGTAACTATGCAAGATAGACACATCACATGAGTCCCATAATGATTGAATCATGTATTGCCGTGTTTGAACCAATTTACCATCTTTGCTTCGTATCTCATCATACATGATGATTTGACAAAACCAAGGCCACATTAAACTCGCAAGGGTCGAATTAAGAGGGTAGGGTCCCTTTTAATCACTAAAATATTTTATTTTACAGGTTTACAAAAAGTACCCCACCGGAGAAGACGACCGAAGCTATGGCTCTAGCGCTTCTCCTGTCATCATGTTTCAGTTTATATTATATATATTTTGGTTTGGTTAAATAAACGAATGTATGGCTACCCAAGTGGTAGAAGCGCGCGGGTTAAGGCATTACTACAACAGGGCGTGGGTTCGATCCCTTCCTTTTGGTGTTTTTTTTCTTCATATTTTCCAATATTTGCGGGTTTTCCATATATTATATGCAGCGTTGGTTCTCATAACACAAGTGTAATGCAGCTCGGTTGGTAAACAGACACGCTCGAGAGACAAGGGGCGTGGGTTCAACACCCACCTCCAACATTCTTTTTTCTTTGGTTTTTACTAACCCTTATTTTCTTACTTTTTTAATTATTTTCTTTTTAAATTAATTAACCCTAATCCTTTTAATTAAACCCTAATTAGCTTAATGTTTTTCTAACCTTAATTAATTTAGGATTATGTTTTTTGTGACAATTAATTTTTTAATTAAATTAATCAAATCTTTTTAATACTAAATTAATTAGAATTTTTAGGTTTTTATTAGTTATTATCATTTAACTATTTTCTTCATAAAAAATCACCAAAAACATTTTCTTTTTATTTTCCTATTTTTCTAGATCAATTGTATAGGTCGTGCGTTCCTATTGTAATAACTTAGGTTTACTTTCTGCATTTTATCCTATTTTATATCTGCTCCATGTTTGTAATAGTTATATGTTTAATTTTCTTCATTTTTCTATTATGTAATTTCCCCAAAGCCATGTAATAGCGCAAGACCCTTTATTTTCTGCACTTTATTTTCTGTATGCTTT
The DNA here is from genome assembly GCA_948472305.1 of Vicia faba. NCBI lineage: Eukaryota > Viridiplantae > Streptophyta > Magnoliopsida > Fabales > Fabaceae > Vicia > Vicia faba. Next base: position 1,234,008,147 of record OX451738.1, read on the forward strand.
ATAATTGTTAGTAATTAAGATTGTATGTAAAGACTAAAATTGAACATAGCATAACCCTAAATACAAGATAAAATAATCTAATTACATTTCTATTCACACGCGTACCTTTTGGGTGCCCCTCTTGTTGCCTTACGATTAATGGTCATGTCCCTCAAAAATAGGGATGCTTTAGCAAAGTCCCTCCGAATAAAAGATCATAGTCTCTCGATGACCCTTCGATGTTTCCTAGGAACAAATGATCTAGTCCTTCTTATAACTGCTAAAGCATCCTTACAAGTTACTTTCAATGACCATACGATGACCCTACGCTGTCCCTTCACATCCAATGGATAGGGCTACCTACCAACTAATGGTATATATAGTACTATCTCTAAAGGAGAAGGAAAATAATAAGAATGACCTTGGTGGGTAAGACAATTAATCGCTTACTCACAACATTTTCTAAGAACATTTTCACCCATCACTTTCAAAAATATTTTCTAAAACACTTTGTACATGTTCTTGAGGACTGACTGATACAAGAACCATTACAAAGATAGTCGTACTTTGGTTTTCAAAATATTTTCAAACACTTACACAAAAAAGAAATTTTCAAAAGTGAGCTAGCAGTTAAGAGCCTGTAGATAACTACGGATGAGAAGGGTGCTGACACCTTCCCTTTTCATAACTTACCCCCCTGTGATACGGTGGCAGAACCGACTGTTATACTGGTCTGCATTTTGTATTTGCAAATATGCGGTAAGCAAGAGTCGCCACCGAATTTTCTTTATCCAACAAAGGAAAGGGTGAAAAGAACAGAAAAAGATCTTTTTCAAGAGTTTTTTGAGTAAGGGGGTAGATTATGGAAAAGGAAGGTGTTATAACCCTTTCCATCTGTGGTTTTTCATGGGCTCTTAGATACTTGCTCGTTTTTTAAATTTGCTTTCGTGTTTGTGTATTTTGAAAAAATTGTTTGCTTTATGCTAACTCTTGTATCAGTCCTTAAATGTGTTGATAAAGCGTTTTTTTGAAAATGATTTTGAAAGTTTAGTGTGAAAAAATGGTTTTTAAGAAAGTACTTAACAACTATCAACCTACTCAAAAAAGTTGTTATTTTCCTCCTTTCCTTTAGATAGTTCCATCCTACTATTAGTGAGTAGGTAGCCCCATCGTTGGATGTTGAGGGACTATCAAAGGGACGTTTACGGTCATTAAGGCAACTGGGCAAAAACTTTTAGTAATTGTCCTAAAGTTCTAAGATAACTTTTAACCGAGGCGACATCGAAAGGGTCATCGAGGGACTTGTGATCTCTTGAACTAAAGAACAACCACTAAAAATTCTCACTTTTCGAGAATTGTGACCATTTTTGAAGGAAACCGAAGTGGGAGATACCCTAGGGGTGAGCATGTGAAACTGTATTGATTCAATTCATTTATCTTGTGCATTAGGGTTATCTAATCGTTTTCTTTTCATCTTTTTTTCATACAATCCTATTAATCTAAGTAGTTAATAGTGCGTAAAATAAATTACAAAAAATAAAATTCCTAAGCTATTACAAGGTCTTGGGGAAATTACATAAATAGCACAAGAAAATAAAAATGCCGAATTTTAAACCTAATTAAAGCTATTACAAACCGGGAAACAGTTACATAATGGGAAAATAAAAATACAATGGAAAAAAAAAGATAAACGCGCGAAGATCAAGACGGGAACAAGTTGAAAAGTCCTAAAAGTCTAATTATTTAATAAAACATTTTTGGTATTTTATTGAGGAAAAGATTTGAAATTTTAACCTAATTTCTAATTAATTTTAATTTTAAAAAATAAGTTAAAGTAATCAAATTAATTAATTTTCAAAAATTAATTTTAATTATGAAAAACCTAATTCTATTTTTTTTTGTGATTTTTTGTTGATTTTAAAAATAAAAATGAATTTAAAAAAATCATAAACTAATTAAAAGTAAAATAAAGTAAATTAAATAAAAAAATGAAATGGGCCTGATAGTAGGAAGTAATTGGAAGGTGTGGCGCTTCCATTTGGTCTAGGCCAAGAATTATGCAAAGCCCAGTGCTTGCTTGATCCAGGGGGGATGCGCCTGAGGGTCCACCATGAGGAAATATTCTAGGAGCGCTGGATCTGGATCAATGAAGATCTGATGGCTAGATCTGAGGATGCAAGGTATGTGTTTGGTCATGCACCACCCAGAATCTTCCTGAAACTATAGGAAAAATGCAAGAACGTTGGACCTGGGATTCGAACCCAGGTTCCTTCCCTCATATGCTTGCTTGCCTTTCTATCTGCATTACCTGCTCATTCATGTATATAAACAAAGAAAAAAAATATAATATGAAAACCCATCAAATAGATGAGTCATCAAGACACGTGCGCGCTGTGGGATCCATGATATTTGAACCAACCAACCAAAAGGTCCCATTGTGCCACGCAAGGTCTTTGGCCGGTCAAACAACCTCAGACGGTGGCTACAGTCACCATCTCCGACTAGCCAAAAATGAAAACCTGCAAATCATGCAAGATAAAGATGCAAAGGGTACCCTACCCCCCTAATTTGGAGTCTGAGGTCATGATGGTGTTGTTTTTATTGAAAGGAACGACCTGCAAATTCAGATATGAAGAAAAAGAAACTTCGTGCCCTAACAATGGAACTTCTTGGTTTTGACGTCAGAGCTTGCGTATAATGGTTCTAATCCCTTGCAAACATGATATTAAACACAAATATATGCAGAGATATCATTTATATGCCATGAATAAAAAGTTTGAGTTTGAGAAGTTTACAAAATCTCGAGGGTTTTGGAAGGGATGATCCTGTATGCTTTGGCCTTCAAGATTGGGTTGGTTCAACCTCTGGGATCCTCAGAAGGATGATGGAGTACTTGGATCAGACTGATGTTGGCTGGATCAAGCGAACCAAGGTTGCACTTCTTTGAAATATTTTTGAGAACTTTAGGGTTCTGTTTGAGGCTAGTTGCACGTCTGTTCTTTGGCTGGCATGTTTATGCATATATACTGAATCTCTTTAGGTCAACAAATGTGGAAAAATATCAATGCCTTCATGAAAGAAATATTTGATTTCCAAAAACTTTCTATTTTTGAAGATTTATCCCTTTCATGGCCTTGCACGTTTCTCCTTGCTATAATCAGAATATATTGCCCAATATTTAATGGAAATATGATCTCAATCTAATCTTTTATTATTTCCATTATTTACTTAATTAATTTTGAATTTTAATGAATAAAATATCAAAATAAATAACATAAATAAAAGAATAATGCATGGGTGGGCTTAGAGGTCATGGACCATGTTAGAAATAAGCTTCAAACATAAAAATATAGGCCAATTTGGAAGAAAAAAAATCCAAGTTTGTTCCATATTGGCTTCATGCACTTTCCAAAAATTGGTCAACTTTAGCAATGCATATCTCTCTCAATTTTAACCCTATGAGAGTGTTCTTGGACTTTTCAGAGATCTTAGGATGTTCTCTAAACAACCCTTTTGTTTTAATCTCAATTGAATCTTCCATGTTCATGTACCGAGCTTTGACCCAAAAGGTGTTTTTGTTGACTTTTTGAAAGGATTCATAATGTATAAGCTTGTATCTTTCAATTGGTGCATTTCTTGAACTTGAGGGCTGAAGAGAATTTATAGGGAATTGGATTCTCTTCAAAATGAGTTTGGTTTAAAAATTTCTGATAAATTATGAGAAATTTATGCCTGGTCAAAGTTTGGTTGACTTTTCCTATAAAAGCCCTGATTAGCAATTTTGACTTTTGATGAATTAGGAGCATTTCTTGAGGAATCATGACCAACCCTTGATCAAATGATGGATATCACTTAAAATATTTATGTTGACCAAAAATCTTGAAGTTTGTCTGTATATCACCCATAGTTGACTTTTGACCTAATATAGTTGATTTTCAGGCATTTGAGCAATTGACTGAGCAAACTTGTTGCGCAAGGCATGAAATTTAGCATGGATAATATTAAGGACATATTAGGACCATGGAAAGCATTTGAGACCATTGGAGCTCACACATATTAATGAAAATTGAAACCCTAGTTAGAGGTTCATTGCCTTAGGAGGAGGATTTGACTGGTCACTTTTTGGTCATCCTTGGGAAAGTTAGGGACCTCAATGGGCATGTGTTGAGTAAAAAAGGACGGAAATTTTTAGGGTACAACACCCCCGAACTCAAATCTATCAAGGTCTTTCCTGTTTTTTTTCCCCTTTCCTTATTGGATTAAAGAAAATTCGATGGCGACTCTTACTATTCATAACATTTGTGATTAAACGCAAACAAGTCAGCTCTCCCACCGTATTACATCCTCCTGTTATAAAGATTCGATAAGTTTAGCCTTCTCTTGCAAATCGGCCAACCCCTTCTGGATGTTCGAACGTTTGCACTTCATTTATTCATATTTACCTTTCCAATTATCCCTTTCCTTGGAAGGATTGCATGCATCAAAGACACCCCCTCTTCCGAAAACGACCAAATAGAACAAATAAGAGGTCTGGTATATGTTGAAGGTGATATTAGAGTGCCGTTTCAACTTATCCTCCTTAGAAAGATTTTGTATGAAGGTTAGATCCCTTGTCGATACAACCACAAAAACTTATTTATGAGGGTGAGGAATCTAAGAGGGAATAATGTTAGGTATTTAGAGGAAGATAATCATCAAGAGAGAATATGAAGAAACATCCTCGAACTAACGAGTTCTTTTAGGAGAAAACTCTCTCAACGAGGAATGATGGTCTTCATTTGTCCCCTCTTTGTTGAACGAGAGACTGTAGCATATCTTCGATAAATAGTGTAGTCGTAGTGATCATGAGTTGGTCAAACTTAGAGGAAACTGCAGTAATCTCGACAGCTGGGGTGGGAGTCAAATTAGGGGGAGGGGCTCATTGCTCGACCAGTAGGATCAAGCTTGATAACTTGAGTGTGGGAAAGGTCATAGACCAGCTCCAGTTTGTCCATGTATTTTCAAGATACAATTACACATGTAAATATTACTATGGGACTCTGTTCTCACCAAATATTTCCCTCGTCTTCAGGCGACCAATCAAACTTATGATTGCATAAGTATCAATTTGTTATTTCCTCTACTCAGAGGAAGTCACTTCACTGGGGACAAACCTTTTTCATAGCCAAGTGTGATACGGTGGGAGAACTGACTTAGGTGTTTTGCGTTTGATTGCAAATGTGTTAGCAAGAGTCGCCATCTACTTTTCTTTTATCCAAAAGGAAAGGTGAAAAAGCACAGGAAAGACCTTTGAGATTGTTTCTTGAGTTTGAGGGGTAGATTATGAAAAGGAAAGGTATTAGAACCCTTTTCATCCATGGTTTTCCACGGGCTCTTAGTTACTTGCTAGATCACTTGCTTTTGTTTGAAATTGTTCTTTGTGTGATTTTTGAAAGTATTTTGAAAAGAGGCTATTGTTTAGGCAAACTTTGTAATGATTCTCGTTCGTAAGAATGTATACAAAGATGTTGATCTTTTGAAAAATGTTTTCAAGTTTTGTAAAATGTTTTGAAAGTGTAAGTGTTGGTTTGGAAAATGGCAAGGATGTTTTGTTTGAAATTGAGCAAGTAATTTGAAGCATTCTACCTACTCAAAAGTCTTTCTCGTTCATTTTCTTTTCCTTTGACATTGTTGTCTTACAATTGATTTGGTAAATAACCCTATCTTTGAATGTAAACGGGACGGGTGCGGGTCATCGTATAACCATGATTAGCAATATTGCAAGGTATCTTAGCATTTCTCTTGAGGGACTAAGATCATTTGTAAGGCAACATTCGTAGCGTCATCGAGGGACTATGATCTTGTATTTTGATTGTTTTTGCTAAGATACCTCACATGCGTAATATGGCCATTTATAAGGCAACCAAGTGGATTTTACCCTAGGGGGTTCTTGTGTGCAAGTGTATTGATTTTCATGCTTGTTTTGTCTTGTATTAGGGTTTTCTACTTGTTGATTTTATCTTGCCATACACACCCTAATTACTAACAATTATATTAAAGCGATAAGTTGCGGAAATTAAAATCCTACGCTATTACATCATTTGGGGGATGGGGATACAAATTTACAAATGGGGGGATGAAAGAAAATAAATCCTAATTTACAATTACAACCATATTGAATGAATAAATAATATGCAAAAATAAATAAATAAATAAAATAAGAAAATTGTTTTGAAATTTTTTTATGTATTGACACATACACTTATGTATTGATAAGAAAATAGTTTATGTATTGGCGCATTCCATTATGTATTGACACGAAAACAGTTTATGTATTGACGCAATGCGATTATGTATTGATACGAAAACTTCCTTGCTGCTGAAAAATGAAAATTAACTTAGTATGAGTCGACGCATTCACATTTCGTGTCGATGCATGCAACATTTTATATCGACGCATAATGGTTTGTATCGGCTCATAACCTGTTTTGGATATTGTATGTGTCGACTCATAGCATTTCGTGTCGATGCATAACTGCTATTTTTTGTTTTTATCACTGTTTTGCTACGTGTAAAAGTCAATTCTCAACACATGGTTAGTGAAAATGAAAAGCAAGCATATGGTTAGCTTTAAGTAAATTATATCTACATTTTATATTCACAAATGAACCCTTAATGATGCTTGTATGAAGAGTTCAAAATCAAGAAAACTTACCTTGAAACAGAAATTTGTGCTTTGAGTTTGAGCTGTTGTATGGGCAGTTGTTGAGCTTGGGAAGTGATGATAGTGATGTTACAAAAGTTTTTCTTGTGTTTTAACAACTTCTATATGATGTATGCGGAGTGTTTAGATGGTTAGACAGAATTTTCAAGGTATGAGAGGTTCAAAGGTTTGGACTTTAAAACTAGAGAGTGGAAGTTTTGTGGACTCTTGTGGCTTTTGTGAATATGAGATTTTGAGGGTTTACCAATAAAACTTCTGGCTTCTCTCTCTATTTTTTCTAACCTCTTTGTCTTTCAAATGCTTCTTCTATTTATAGGCAGGAGGTTTGTGCATATGAGCGGACTAAGTTTGCAAGACAGCATGTTATGGTTTGGTTGGATTACAAAGTTCAAACTATGTCAAGTACTACATAGTCCCAAGGTGAAGTACCAAAGTTGCTGGTATAGAGGAGCTACTTCCCATGCTTTATGGTGGAGTATAATCAGCAACAAGCAAGGTATGGGCTCAAGACAAACTTTGTACAAAAAGCTTGCTTTTCAAGAATAGCAATGGTGCCTTTAAGCCATAAATGGAAAGATCTTGTGGACAATGGTTTAAACACTTGGCTAATAGTTCAAGCTCTTGTGTAAACATTAAATTATGATGATATTTGCAAGCAAGGAGGCCTTCAACATAAGATTATGCAGCAAATCATAAGAGTTTTGTTATGTGTTCTTCACTAAAATGACTTACAACTCAATAATGGATGCTCAACTTCATGCTCTTGAATCTCCTAGATCAAACATGATAAATCCATGCTCTTGGATGTTTTGGAAAGCTTGAAACACCCTCTACAACTTTCATGTTGACCACTTTTGTTAAATGAAACTGGAACTTGATGAAAATTGGCCAAGAAGTTGGGATAAAAACATGACCAAAACTGCTGAAAATTTCTCTAAGTGTTAAATGAAAATGTCATGACTTCATGAATTTATATCTTAAAATCCAAGCATATTTAGGAGAATTTGTGTAAATAAATATTGTAGATATCATGGAGATCTACAAATTTCATGTTGTAAGTTTCTCTTGAATCATCTTGTATCATGGTGAAAATTTTGCTGAAAGTTATTAAAAAACATGAAATTTCCAACACTTAGAAAAAATTCTAAGTTTAGAAATTTTGACTTTTCAAAATGAGATCTTGACTTTTTGATTTCTTGATGAATAAGTTTCATATTTTGACATGTTTTGAACCATGTTATTAGGTAAAATGATGCAATTGGAATCTTGAGATCATGCCTTAAACCAATTGATCATTTGCTAGGTTAAAAATCAGAAATTGCCCTTTCCTAGTCAAAACCCTAATTTTAACCATTTTGCCCTTTTGGAGATTTAATCAAATTTCTTGAGGAATTATGGTCCAAAATTGATCAAATGATACCTATGAGTTTGAAATGTTAATGTGGATCAAAAACTTATGAAGTTTGACTGTAAATTGGCCATGGTTGACTTTTTTTCCAATACAACTGATTTTTAGGTCAACTGCTCAATTGACTGAGCAAAAGTGTGATTCAAGGCTTGAAACTTGACATGAGTAATCTTGGGGGTCCACAATGATCCATGGAAATCATATGGGGCACTGGAAGTCCAAAAATCCTTGTGCAAACTTAAACCTTAATTTTGGTCATCAGTGCTTAAGAAGGTGTTTTGAGCTAATCAAACCCTAATTCAGTCTTGAGTCAAGTGAGATCTTGTGAGCAAATTCTTGAGAAGTGAGAGGGAAAATTTTAGGGTATAACAGTTACCCCTGTTCAATCTTCTTAAGCCTGAAGAGTTAGATTGGCGAGTTTTGCCATTCGTGACTCAAAGGTGGAAGATGATTGGACACTAAAGTGCCTAGAAATTTGCACTCGGTGATGTGAGGGTTGAGGGAATGGGCTTAAAGATGCCATTTGGAGAGGTGATATAAAGTTGTTGGATATGGGCTTGTAGATGCCATGCAAAAGTTATTACTGAATTGTAATTTGTAAGCTGAAGGAATGAGTATCAGAATGGCGTCCGTGTTTGGAGCGTATCTGAACTGTATCAAAATTTGAAATTTGAATGAGTATGAGAATGACATTCGTGTCAGGAGCGTATCTGAACTGTATCAAAAGTTGAAATCTGAATGAGTATCAGAATGGCATCCGTGTCTGGAGCGTATCTGAACTGTATCTGAAAGGTAACTCTAAATGAGTATTAGAGTGGCATCCGTGTCTGGAGCGTATGTGAACTGTATCAAAAGTTGACTATGAATGAGTATCAGAGTGGCGTATGTGTCTAGAGCGTATCTGAACTGTATCAAAAGTTGAAATCTGAATGAGTATCAGAATGGCCTCCGTGTCTGGAGCGTATCTGAACTGTATCAAAAGTTGAAATCTGAATGAGTATTAGAATGGCATCTGTGTTTGGAGTGTATCTGTATTGTATCTGAAAGTTGACTCTGAATGATTATCAGAGTGGCGTCCGTGTCTGGAGCATATCTGAACTGTATCAAAAGTTGAAATCTGAATGAGTATCAGAATGGCATCCGTGTTTGGAGCATATCTTAACTGTATCAAAAGTTGACTATGAATGAGTATCAGAGTGGCGTCCGTGTTTGGAGCGTATCTGAACTGTATCTGAAAGTTGACTCTGAATGAGTATCAGAATGGCATCCGTGTCTGGAGCGTATCTAAACTGTATTTGAAAGTTGAATCTAAATAAGTATCAAAATGGCATCCGTGTCTGGAGCGTATCTGAACTGTATCTATAAGTTGAATCTGAATGAGCATCAGAATGACATCCGTGTTTGGAGCGTATCTGTACTGTATCTGAAAGTTGAACCTGAATGAGTATCAGAATGGCATCCGTGTTTGGAGCATATCTGTATTGTATCTGAAAGCTGAGTCTGAATGAATATCAGAATGGCATCCGCGTCTGGAGCGTATTTGTACTGTATCTGAAAGCTCTGAACATTGTTAATGGTAGTTGTTAACCTTATCCTGAAAAGGGTAAAATGTTAGCTAAAATGCAAAGTCATGTTGTATGAAATGCATGATATTCGTTTTATCAATGTTTATGATTAATGGATGCAATGTATGTGCATGTGAGCTAATTTGTTGCGCTGTTATTGGATCGGGGAAAATAAATCCCTGACTGCTGCCTAGGATATGTAAGTCTTAATGTCTTAAAGTCGGAGTATTGATGAATTTCCGTTTATAGAAATAAACTTTGTTTAAGGGAAATGCCATGTATTGCTTGCAAAATCTGTTTGGAGAAATTGGATGATTTCTACCGGGGATTGATAATTGGAAACTTTGTTCTACTGGGATTTAAATGACATACTGCGGGGAATTTCTTATGGAATAGCCTAGATGTATTTCTCTATCCCTTCAACCTATCAGTAATTGCCTTTTTCATTTTGGTTATTTGTAAACAGCGATTATGTTCAAATGCATATGTTCAACAATGAATCATTAGACGTTTTTACAAACACAAGAGTAAAGAAAAAAAAGATAGTTTTGCACTGTCAAAGGAGTATTTTTATATTGATTTTGAGCAAGTATTTTTGTACAATGAGACAAACATTCTAGTAGGAGAACGCTGTCGTAAGAAAAAAATGAAAATTTAAATACAAAGAAAAGATAGCTATGTGTATTTATCCCATGGGGTTCCCATTCTTCTATAGCCTTTATATCTCTGAGCATTTTGTCTATTTGCCTTGTCTGAAGCTGATTGAATTGATCAGAACCGCTGAATCTGTCAGTTGAAGCCAAAGGTTGTCCACAAAGTGATCCGACAGGACATAGTCATACGCTTTAATTACCTAAATTTTGCCTGGACCGCCCTTTCGGGTTTTCAGTCTACCAGGAAACCCTTTTTTGCCCAAGTCGCCCTTTCAGGTTTTCAATTTGCAGGGTGCACAGATTTTTTTATTTTATCCCTAATTTTTGCCCGAATCTTTTTGGTTCGCCGGGATGCCCTTGTTTTTCCTAGGTATGTTAACCTAGCAGGTCTCTTATGCGTAGTATCTTTTGACTATGTCCGTGTTCGCAGAATGCGGCAGGTCGTCGCCATCCATGGTGGTCAAGATCATTGCCCCACCAGAGAATATGTTTTTGATTACAAACGGTCCTTCATAGGTAGGAGTCCATTTTCCCCTGGGATCACCTTGTGGCAATATGATGCGTTTGATCACTAGATCCCCAACTTGATACACTTGGCGTCTGAATTTCTTGTTGAAAGTCTTGATCATCCTTTTTTGATACATTTGAGCATGGCAAACATCAGTAAGTCTCTTTTCATCAATCAAGTTTAGTTGATCAAGTCTAGTCTGGATCCAATCGTCTTCGTTCAACCCTGCATCCTTCATAATCCTCTGTGAGGGGATCTGAACCTCAATAGGCAAGACGGCTTCCATGCCGTATACCAGAGAATAGGGTGTTACCCCGGTTGATGTGTGAGTTGTGGTACGATACCCGTGGAGAGCGAATGGTAACATCTCATGCCAGTCTTTGTATGTGACTGTCATTTTCTGTATGATCTTTTTAATGTTCTTATTTGCAGCTTCGATAGCACCATTCATCTTTGGCCGGCAAGGGGAAGAATTGTGATGCTGGATCTTGAATTGCAAGCAGAGGGCGGTAATCATAATGTTGTTGAGATTTATACCATTGTCAGTGATGATCCTTTCCGGGATACCGTATCGGCAAATGAGATTTTGCTTGATGAAATGGGTAATAACATTCTTGGTAACAGAGGCGAAGGAGGCTGCTTCAACCCAATTTGTAAAATAGCCAATGGCCACTAGGATGAAGCGGTGTCCATTGGAGGCTGTCGGCTTGATTTCCCCAATCATATCAATCCCCCACATAGCAAAGGGCCAAGGAGCCGTCAAGACGTACAGAGGAACCGAAGGTACATGCACCTTATCAACATGAATCTGACACTTATGGCAGGTTCGAGAGTGTTGATAACAATCTGCTTCCATGGTAGACCAGTAGTAGCCTACCCGTAAGATTTTCTTTGCCATCGCATGCCCACTGGAATGGGTGCCAAAAGTGCCTTCATGCAATTCAGCCATGATCCTTTCAGCTTCAACCTTATATATGCACCGAAGTAAAACAGAGTCATGATTGCGTTTGTACAGGATGTCGTTACTAAGGAAGAACTTAGCAGAAAATCTTCTTAAGAACTTCTTATCATTGATTAAAGCTCCTTCTGGATATTCTTGAGCCTCGAGATACCTCTTGACTTCGTGAAACCAAGGCTGGTCCACTACTTCTTCAGTATTAATCTCGTGACAGTGTGCTGGTTCATCCCTTCGTTTAATGGTGATCTGGGGAGCCTCGTTATCCCATTTAAGTTTAAACATAGATTACATTTTGGCCAGTGCATCTGCTAGCTTATTTTCTTCTCGCGGGAAATGCTCGAAGGTAATCTTCTCAAAGTGTGGGAGAAATGTCAAAACATGTTCTTTGTAAGGGATAAGGTTAGGGTGTTTGGTGTCCCATTCCCCTTTGATCTAGCTAATGACCAAAGCTGAATCTCCGAATACATTCAAATATTTGATCCCCAAGTCTATGGCAGCTTCGAGACCAAAGATGCATGCTTCGTATTCCACCATGTTATTTGTACAATTGAAGCAGAGTCTTGCAGTAAAGGGAGTGTGACATCCTTCCGGAGATATGAGTACAACACAAATACCATTTCCAAATGCAATTGGATGCCCCATCAAAGAACAGGGTCCATCAGGATCCTTGTTTACTTCCGTCATATGGCCTGAATTCTTTACAGTTGTCTAACGTCATGATGTCTTCATCCGGAAATTCGAATTTCATGGACTGGTAGTCTTCTACAGCTTGGTGAGCAAGGTGATCAGCTAGTACACTGCCCTTTATTGCTTTCTGGGTGGTATATTGTATGTCATATTTTGTCAGGATCATCTGACATCTCGCTATTCTCCAAGAGAGAGCAGGCTTCTCGAAGATATATTTTATCGGATCCATTTTAGATATCAACAGGGTAGTATGAGTCAGCATATATTGTCTTAGCCGGTGAGCAGCCCATGCTAGAGCGCAACAAGTTTTCTCAAGCAGTGAATATCTTGTTTCACAGTCGGTAAACTTTTTTCTAAGGTAATAAATAGCGTGCTCTTTTCGGCCAGACTCGTCATGCTGCCCCAATACACACCCCATTGAATTTTCTAAAACAGTCAGATACATGATTAATGGTCTTCCCTCAACTGGTGGCATCAAAACAGGAGGCTCTTGTAGGTATTCGTTGATTTTGTCAAAAGCAACTTGGCATTCATCATTCCATTTGACTAATTGATCTTTCTTCAATAGTTTGAAGATTGGCTCACAAGTAGCTGTCAGGTGCGAAATGAATTTGGCAATGTAGTTTAAACGTCCCAAGAATCCTCTGACTTCCTTCTTAGTACGAGGAGCAGGCATCTCTTGTATTGCTTTAACTTTGGCGGGATCTACTTTGATACCTTTGTTGCTGACGATAAAGCCTAGGAGTTTACCAGACCGTACCCCAAATGTGCATTTGTTTGGATTCAATCTCAGCTTGTACTTCTTCAGTCTCACAAACAGTTTTTGTAAGTGATCAAGATGTTCTTCTTCTGTTTGAGATCTGGCTATAATATCGTCCATGTACACTTCTATTTATTGATGTATCATGTCATGAAATAAAGCTACCATGGCACGTTGATAGGTTTCCCCAGCATTCTTTAGTCCGAATGACATCACCTTATAGCAGAAAGTGCCCCACTGCGTGACAAATGTTGTTTTCTCCATGTCTTCAGGCGAAATTTTGATTTGGTTGTAACCTGAGAATCCGTCCATGAAGGAAAACACTTTATGTTATGCCGTATTGTCAACTATAATATCAATGTGGGGGAGTGGAAAATCATCCTTAGGACTTGCCCTATCCAAATCTCTATAGTCCACACACATTTTCATTTTGCCATCTTTTTTGGGCACGGGAACAATATTGGAAACCCATTGGGGATAAGAGGTGACAACCAAGAATCCAGCATTGAATTGCTTCATGACTTCTGCTTTAATCTTTTCTGACATATCAGGCCTCATGCGGCGAACCTTTTGCTTTACTGGCAGACAATCTTCTCTTGTAGGAAGACGATGTACCACAATGTCTGCATCAAGTCTCGGCATGTCTTAATATGACCAGGCAAAGACATCAACATAATCGTGTAATAACTAAATCTGACGCTCCTTGACACTGGGTTCCAGATTGGCACCCACCTTGACCTCTTTTTTGTCTTCTTTGGTACCTAGGTTGATTGTATCCACGGGTTCCTCGTGAGGCTGAATGGTTCTCTCTTCTTGTTTTAGTAGTCTGGCAAGTTCCCCGGGTAATTCACAATCTTCCTCACCCTCGTTTTCGGCTTGGTAGATTAGATTCTCAGAGTCACAAAAGGCCATAGCAGTATAGTTACCCATGGGATCCTGAATGGATGTATACCTGCATTATGAGTGTGGGTGTGTGTAAGGGTATAGCTATCTTTGAAAGAAAATAAAAAACGTAAAAGAAAAACAATGAGCACAAAAGTTTGTATGCGAAAACGTCCATGATTCATTGATGTCATATGAAAATGAGATAATAACCCTTACAAATGGACCATTGTGCCTCGGGTAAGACACAAGGTTTTAAGAGTGCGAGTTGTTTTAATGTTATAGATCCAACAAAATGTAAAGACAAATTACTGTGGGATAAAAGTGATTGGAACAAAATCTCTAGCCTCCCAATTGTTGAGCCCTCCATTGACAGTCGAGAAGATCCAATCCTCCAGGTTGCATCCCTCTTCACCATCTTCTACCGCGTTGAATTCACGGTTGCTGATCTTCAAGGGTGGTCCTCCAGCACGAGCGTGACGTACAACCTTCTGAGCACTTCAAGTGAAACCGAGGCCAAACTTGTCAGACTTATATGGGATATCCGGGAGTTGTCCCCAGATAATGCACCCACCTTCTTTTACTACTGCTTTGGCATCCTTCCGAGATGACATCCGGAGTGGAGGCCTTGTAATCTTGGGAACCTGAGACACAATCTTGGTCACTGCCACATCTTGGGGGACTTCTTCAAAGTGTTGAAATGGAGTTTCAATAAATTCACCATCTAATTCCACATATCTGAAGGAATTGAGATGGCTAATCATGTACTCTTCCTCTCCATGAACGGTGATAATCTTCCCTTGAATTGGATACTTCAGCATTTGGTGCAATGTAGAAGTAACAACGCCAACATTGTGGATCCATGGTCGGCCTAGCAAGCAGGAGTATGAAGGGCGGATGTCCATTACATAAAAAGTTGAATTGAAAGTTTGGGTTCCAACCTTTATGGGGATATCCACTTCCCCATGCACCATCCTTTTTGAGCCGTCAAAATCCCTTATTACTATGTTACTTGGCTTCAATGTCAATCCCTCACAGTCAAGCCTATCAAGATCTTTTTTAGGCAGTACATTCAGAGATGAGCCAGTGTCCACCAAAACATGAGCCAGGATTGTGCCCCTACATTCAACTGAGACATGCAATGCCTCATTATGCGTCCTTCCCATCGGCGTTAGATCAGCATCTGAAAAACCTAAACCATTCCGCAGTTAGGCTGGCTACGTAATCTTGAAACTGATCGGCAGATGTCTCTTGAGGTACATGGGCGGTTCTTAAGAACTTTACCAAGGCTTTTGCATGCGCCTCGGAACATAGTAGTATTTCCAGCATGGAAATTTTAGAGGGAGTTTGCCTAAGTTGTTCAACTACATCGTAGTCGCTTCTCTTTATGATCTTTAGAATCTCCTCCATTTCTTTCTTGGAGTTCTCAGGGATGGTTAATGACTGAGCCTTCATCCGGACAGGCTCAATCAGAATACTTTTTCCTCGAGTCTCGGTTAACTCAACAACAGGAGTGTCAGTAGGAATTGTAACGGCTTTGTCAATAGGAGTACTTGCAGAGATGCTTATGGGTGTGGGAGTAACCTTTGTAACAGCCACAGGGATGATTACGGGTCCAGAAACGGCCTTTAGGGGAGCAATTTCTGGAGAGAAGATTCTACCACTTCGGGTAATCTTACTAGTCCCTACAATATTACTGACGTCAGAATCCACCTTCTCAGAACTTGAATCTTCGGCGGCTGGCCAGTCCTGCTTGATTCCATGGTAGTAGGCATCCCCTCCATAATTCCATGGTACGGTTTTGTCTGACGCATATGGGACTGGTCCAGGCATTGTGATTATTAAAGGAGTTGCTTTCGGAACTGATGTAATTCTAACGGGTCTTTTGGTGGAGACCCTGGAAGAATTGGCAGAAATGGTAATGATAGAAACATCTTCAAAAGGAATAGGTGGAACAGAAGTATTTTCGAACAAAATTTCTTTGTTATCTATTAGGCACTAAATGCCTACTTTCAACAAATGACAGTTGGTTGGTAAGGATAAACAAAAATGGAAAACTTCATCACAGCCCGGGAACACACCGACTTTCAACAAGTTCATTTTAATAGTCAGAAGTGGGGTCATAAGTTCATCAACTGAAGTAACAAACGATCCTTCTTCAATGGCATTGGTATTATGGCCATGTCTGGGCATAGGGGAAGAAATGACATTTGACTTTTCGGGCGCATCGAACTCAATTTCTTTTGCTTCAATAAGGTCTTGTATTCTATTCTTTAGAGCCCAACAGTTATTAGTATCGTGACCGAGACTTTCAGAGTGATATCTGCAATGGGCATTGGGATGATAGTTAGGAGATGTTGTGTTGGGGTTTTTTGGAGCTTCTTTCAAGGTCACCAAATTGGATCTTAGCAGATGCGGTAATACCTGAGATAAGGTCATGTTGATTCTGGTGAACTACCTGACTGGCCTTTCCATCCTTGGTTGATTATTTCTTTGCTGATCAGACGCACGCTTAGGAATCATAATATCCCCCACCATTGGTCGGCGCTCAGCCCTATCTTGGTTTCTTTGCGGATATACAACAACCACCTATTTCTTTCTGATGAAAGGCTTCCTTATGGATGCAGAAGAAGATGTATCTTTCTGAATCTTTCCACTCTTTATACCGGCTTTTATCCTTTCTCCGATCAATATTAGTTCAGTAAAGCCTGCAGATGAACTTCCAATTAAATTATTGAAGAAAGGACCAGACAAGGTGCCCAAGAACATGTCTACTAATTCCCTCTCAGATAGAGGGGGTTGAACTCTTCCAACCAAGTCTCTCCATTTTTGCGCATAGTCCTTGAAACCTTCATTGGAAACCATTGCCAGACTTTGTAGTTGAGTACGGGTAGGTGCAAGATCAACATTGTATTTGTATTGTTTATAGAAGGCTGCAGCAAGATCTTCCCAATTGTGAATGTTGGCTCTTTCTAGTTGGTAAAACCAGTCAAGTTGAGTTCCAGACAGACTGTCTTGGAAGAAGTGCACCCATAAGTCTTTGTCAGCGGTATGGGGTTGTATTTTCCTTACATAGGATTAGAGATTCATTTTAGTGCATGAGACTCCATCATACTTAGCGAACACGGGCGCTTTGAATTTCGGAGGAATCACAATCCCCGACACTAAACCCAATTCCTCAAAGTCCAAGCCAGGCACTTTTTGGATTTCCATCGCACTCAGACGCTCTTCAAGATGTCTATACTTGTCATCAACTGGAGGGTATTGTTCTTCATAATAGTCTTCTTCTTCCTCTTCCTCTTCTGATTCTTACGGGACAACTGTTTCCTTGCCTTTCCCATCTTGGTTGTCTCTTTCACCGGATGTCATTGCAAAGTCTAAGGTCCTTCTTGTCTTCCCATGAAATTTTCTTCCCATGTCCAGGACTCCATTTACCTTCTCTTTCTTCTTTTTCCTCTCTTCAACCAGCAAAGTCTTCAATTCTTCTTGTCCCTTGGCTAGGGTCAAGAGCAACTGCTAGAACTGTGTATTCTGAGCTTGGAGATCCTTCATTGTTTGCTCAAGATCCATCTTACTGAAATAAACAGTAGAGAGATGATGAGCCTTGTTGCAAAACACCTACTTATGTTATGATGAATGGTATATGCATATGTAATGATTTCAAGGATTTCAAAGATTCAAATTTGTTTTATACAAAAAGGAAACACATGTTATATTAATAAATTAAAGCTCGAGTACATCAATGCCTCTTAGGCAAAATAATACAAAAACTCTAAGATAAAAAGGTAATACGCATCCTCTTTGGTGCGATGTAGGCATTCAGAGTCTGCTCCTCATGAAGTAGTCTAGTGAGTTCCAAAACCTTCTTCTCGCTTGCGTAGAATTGGGCTTCGAAGGTATCTCGCTCTCCCTTGAGTTGTATCCAATTCCTTTGTAGGTCTTCAAGAGATGTGGGCATGTCAGGATGTAGGATAGTGTATGGAACATCTCCCTCCACAACAGGCTCAATGATCACCAGGAGAATGGAGGGGTAAGGCATCATAAGACTCTGAGCACGAGTTCATACCCATTTGAGGTAAGGATCAAGAGGGATGGAATTCTTGTGCCCCAAAATCTTGCTATACACCTTGTTTAACATCCTCCAAGCTCGGATAAATCTATGGCGAAGACCTTGATCGTCGTTGTCGTAGTCAAATACCAAACCTTGAATCAGTATCTCATGCGGGCCATCCCTTCGGGCATAACCAAACTGTCTTAAAGTTAAACAAGGGTTGTAGGTGATACCTCCCCTAATTCCAAGTAAAGGGACATTAGGAAATTCCCCACAACGGTCGACAATGATAACATTCTCTTTGGATCGGGAGCACCAATGAATGTCTGAATGTTTGAGCGTCATCAACCTTTGTGACCACCTGGAACCTTGCTCATTCTTTAATACAGATTGGGGAAGATGAGAAATAAACCATCTTGCCAAGAGAGGGGTGCAACACATTAGGACACCTCTTTTTCTCATTGTGCGAGTGTGAAAAGAGTGTAGGATATCCTCTAGTAATGTAGGAATCGGGTTGCGTGATATGAAGATTTTGACGGTGTTCACATCTATGAGTTGATCAGGGTTTGGGAAAAAAACTATCCCATAGATGAGGAGAGCCACAATTTCCTCAAAGGCTTGCAAGTCCAAGAAATTCCAACAGCTTTGGGCTTTCTCAAACAGGAACTTTTCTAGGAAACCTTTGATACCACTCCTTGTTTCCCAATGAGTTATGACATCAGATGAGTGCAAGTGTAGAGCTTGAGAAATCTCTTCTGAATTCGGGTCTCTTTCCGTACCGTTGAAAGATAGTTGATTGAGAATGGGAATCCTCAAGAGTTGGGAGAATTCTTCCAAAGTAGGCACAAGCTGATAGTCGGGAAATGTGAAGCAATGGTGTAAAGGATCAAAGAACTGAAAGAGCACCTTTATCATGTCCTCATTTGTGTTGGAGGTGACCAAGTTGAGTAGACAACCATGTCTCTCGGTGAATGGAGAGTTTTTAGGAATCCTTGAAACTAGATCCTTAAGTTGTGGAGAGATCCTTACAAGATTGACTTGAATAGTTTTCCTGCGAAGTGAATCCATATCCTACAAAACAAGAACAAAAGATGAATCCAAAAATCCTTGAAATGGTTAGTGGATGTATATGATGTTCATGATGTTCATGATGTTATGTACAAATATGCATATACAAACAAAGCAAACAAATCCTTAGTTTAGGCTTGCATGGAGTTTTATAGGTAAGTACCCTCTTGAAGTTTAGTTGGCTTAAACTTGTCCTAGTAATAGTAACTAGTTTCTAAGGAGCTCAATATCACTGGATTGTTTCCTTGGTCATTATTTCATCTCAAGCCTCTTTAATGGTGATCGAAATATCCCTAGAAACCAAACCTCACTGAGTGTAGTATCGAGTATCTAACAACTTTAGATTGCACCAAAGTCGGTCATCTCACTACATCCTAAAGGCCAAGTTAGTCAAGTAAAGGTTCTAAAAGTTCATTAGTGCTTCATGACATCATTCAGCGACCCCGTATTCTCTTTGATAAAATCAAAGGCTACCGGTACCCACAAATATGTCGCACTAACGTAGATATTGCTTAGACCATGTCGGTATACCCTGCACAATTTCCACAATGTATTGCTACTTACCTATAGTGTATCACAAATCCGGGTAGAGGATTCAAACACAAACAAAGAACCATATTGTAAAGCATACAGGTCAAACAATGTAAGCAAATAAATGTGATCTATCCCTAAGGTAACCCCACTTTTAGAATTTTCCTCAGCAGAGTCGCCAGTTCTGTGATACGGTGGGTCAACTGACTTGGGTGTTTTGAGTTTGATCACAAATGTTGCGGTTAGAAAGAGTCGCCACCAAATTTTATTTTATCTAAAAGGAAAGGTGAAAAATCACAGGAAAGACCTTTGAGATTGTTTCTCGAGTTCGGGGGGTAGGTTATGAAAAGGGAAGGTATTAGCACCCTTTTCATCCATGGGCTCTTAGTTACTTGCTATATCACTTGCTTTTGTTTGAAATTATGCTTTGTGTGGTTTTTGAAAGTATTTTGAAAAGAGGCCATTGTTTAGGAAAACTTTGTAATGATTCTCGTTCGTAAGAATGTATACAAAGATGTTGATCTTTTGAAAAATGTTTTCATGTTTTGTAAAATGTTTTGAAAGTGTAAGTGTTGGTTTGGAAAATAGCAAGGATGTTTTGTTTGAAATTGAGCAAGTAATTTGGAGCATTCTACCTACTCAAAAGTCTTTCTCGTTCATTTTCTTTTCCTTTGACATTGTTGTCTTACCATTGATTTGGTAAACAACCCTATCTTTGGATGTAAACGGGACGGGCGCGGGTCATCGTATAACCATGATTAGCAATATTGTAAGGTATCTTAGCATTTCTCTTGAGGGACTAAGATCATTTGTAAGGCAACATTCGTAGCGTCATTGAGGGACTATGATCTTGTATTTTGATTGTTTTTGCTAAGATACCTCACATGCGTAATATGGTCATTTATAAGGCAACCAAGTGAATTTTACCCTAGGGAGTGCTTGTGTGCAATTGTATTGATTTTCATGCTTGTTTTGTCTTGTATTAAGGTTTTCTACTTGTTGATTTTATCTTGCCATACACACCCTAATTACTAACAATTATATTAAAGCGATAAATTGCAGAAATTAAAATCCTACGCTATTACATCATTTGGGGGATGGGGATACAAATTTACAAATGAGGGGATGAAATCAAATAAATCCTAATTTACTATTACAACCATATTGAATGAATATATAATGTACAAAAATAAAGTTAAAATAAAAAGAAAATTGCTTTGAAATATTTTTATGTATTGACACATACACTTATGTATTGATACGAAAATAGTTTATGTATTGACGCATGCCATTACGTATTGACAAGAAAATAGTTTATGTATTGACGCATGCCATTACGTATTGATACGAAAACTTCATTGCTGCTGAAAAATAAAAATTAACTTAGTATGAGTCGATGCATTAACATTTTGTGTCGACACATGCAACATTTCGTATCGATGCATAATGGTTTGCATCGGCTCATAACCTATTTTAGACACTGTATGTGTCGACTCATAGCATTTCGTGTCGACGCATAACTGTTGTTTTTTGTTTTTATCACTGTTTTGCTACATGTAAAAGTCAATTCTCAATACATGGTTAGTGCAAATGAAAAGCAAGCATATGGTTAGATTTAAGGCAATGATATCTACATTTCATCTTCACAAATGAACCCTTAATGATGCTTGTATGAAGAGTTCAAAATCAAGAAAACTTACCTTGAAACTGAAATTTGTGCTTTGAGTTTGAGTTGTTGTATGGGTTGTTGTTGAGCTTGGGAAGTGATGATAGTGATGTTACAGAAGTTTCTCTTGTGTTTGAACAACTTCTATATGATGTATGTGGAGTGTTTATATGGTTGGACAGAATTTGCAAGGTATGAGAGGTTCAAAGGTTTGGACTTTAAAACTCAAGAGTGGAAGTTTTGTGGACTGTTATGGCTTTTGTGAATATGAGATTTTGAGGGTTTACCAATAAAACTTCTGGCTTTTCACTCTATTTTTTCTAACCTATTTGTCTTGCAAATGCTTCTTCTATTTATAGGCAGGAGGTTTGTGCATATGAGCTGACTAAGTTTGCAAGACAGCATGTTATGGTTTGGTTGGATTACAAAGATCAAACTATGTCAAGTACTCCATAGTCCCAAGGTGAAGTACCAAAGTTTCTGGTATAGAGGAGCTACTTCCCATGATTTATGGTGGAGTATAATTTGCAACAAGCAAGGTATGGGCTCAAGACAAACTTTGTACAAAAAGCTTGCTTTTCAAGAATAACAATGGTGCCTTTATGCCATAAATGGAAAGATCTTGTGGACAATGGTTTAAACACTTGGGTAATAGTTCAAGCTCTTGTGTAAACATTAAATTATGATGAGATTTGCAAGCAAGGAGGCCTACAACATAAGATTATGCAGTAAATCATAAGAGTTTTGTTATGTGTTCTTCACTAAAATGACTTACAACTCAATAATGGATGCTCAACTTCATGCTCTTGAATCTCCTAGCTCAAATATGATAAATTCATGCTCTTAGTTGTTTTAGAAAGCTTGAAACACCCTCTACAACTTTCATGTTGACCACTTTTGTTAAATGAAAATGGAACTTGATGAAAATTGGCCAAGAAGTTGGGATAAAAACCTGACCAAAACTGCTGAAAATTTCTCTAAGTGTTAAATGAAAATGTAATGACTTCATGAATCTATAACATGAAATCCAAGCATATTTAGGAGAATTTGTCTAAAGAAATATTGTAGATATCATGGAGATCTACAACTTTCATGCTGTAAGTTTCTCTTGAATCATCTTGCATCATGGTGAACATTTTGCTCAAAGTTATGAAAAAACATGAAATTTCCAACACTTAGAAAAATTTCTAAGTTTAGAAATTTTGACTTTTCAAAATGAAATCTTGACTTTTTGATTTCCTGATGAATAAGTTTCATATTTTGACATGTTTTGATGAATTATGATCTTTGGCACTTGAATTTGACCAAAAAGTCAAAGTTTGACTTTTCAGTATACAATTGACTTTTGATTAATTGATTGTAAAATTCATCTGTCAATCCAATGGACTTGCAATGTTTTGAACCATGTTATTAGGTAAAATGATTCAATTGGACTCTTGAGATCATGCCTTAAACCAATTGATCATTTGCTAGGTCAAAAATCAGAAATTGCCCTTTCCCAGTCAAAACCCTAATTTTGACCATTTTGCCCTTTTGGAGATTTAATCAAATTTCTTGAGGAATTGTGGTCCAAAATTGATCAAATGTTACCTATTAGTTTGAAATGTTAATGTGGATCAAAAACTTATGAAGTTTGACTGTTAATTGGCCATGGTTGACTTTTTTTCCAATACAGCTGATTTTTAGGTCAACTGCTAAATTGACTGAGCAAAAGTGTGATTCAAGACTTGAAACTTGACATGAGTAATCTTGGGGTCCATAATGATCCATGGAAATTATTTGGGGAACTAGAAGTCCAAAATTCCTTGTGCAAACTCAAACCCTAATTTTGGTCATCAGTGCTTAAGGAGGTGTCTTGAGCTGATCAAACCCTAATTCAGTCTTGAGTCAAGGGAGATCTTGTGAGCAAATTCTTGAGAAGTGAGAGGGAAAATTTTGGGGTATAACACCAAGTCCTTAGAACTAGGAACATGGTTCCTCCTTCATTGTTACCTCGTCGGGGGAATGAGGACATGACTTGATGCTGTAGAAATTAACATTATGGTGAAAGTGGGCCCAAGACCAGTACTTCAGGAATCTATTTTACATAAATAAGAAGATTCAGTCGGAGAGTAGAAAATAGAAAGACGTGCCTCCCAATTGAGGGATTTTATCAACAAGAAGCACCTCATAAAATCTCCCAAGTCGCGGGTGAAAAGGTTGAACTAAGAGTAATCTGCATGGAAAGAAATAAGTCATTGGTCATGGGTGTCGTCCGAATAGGTGGGACCATATAAAACAGGTCAAAGTATAGCCCAAGGTAAGGCTGCCAAGACTTATGATAGACATAAAACTAGAACCCCCTCATATAAGCCAAGGAACCCTGATAAAGATGAGAGGGGTAACCTTCAAGTTATTCAAGAAGACCACTTTTAAGTTAGAGAAAGGAAATCGCAAGTCGATCCTAGTGAACATACACTCATAGAGCAGGACCAAACAGACGTCAAGTGAGCTACATATCTTTTTTCCGAGTCCACTGGAAGATCTGGCCAATCCAGAGGATCATCGACCGTGATATCAATAGTAGATATAGTCGTCTTAGTAATCATAATGAACAGGATCCCTACCACTTCTATAGCCATCCTAGCCATACTTGACTGTGTCGACTGGCTCCACCAAAGTCACTCCCCTATGAAGGTGATAAAATACACAATAAAGGGGTTGAATTGTGTATTGTGAATTCTTTTTCACTTCTGAAAAACAGTTTGAGAATCTGAACAAGTTCAGATTATGATCACAGAGAGATTATTAGCGAAAAGGATCAAATTTAGAAGCAATAAGTAAATTAACACACTGAGTTATCTTAGCTCCTCTCACAATCTGAGAGTATTCCAGTCCCCTTGTCTAATAAGATATTTTCAATATAATCAAATAGATTACATTTTGATTAAGCAAACTAGCATTTGACATCAACTTCTCAATCACACTAGAAAGAGACTTCTACTCAAGAACACAGGCAAGAGGCTTCCACTTCTCAAGTAAACTAGCAAGAGACTTCACTGCTCAAGAAAACTAGCAAGAGACTTCTTATACTCTAAAAAAATAGTTTAGGAGAATAAATAACAGTTATAATTGATAAAATATCATAAGTATAGAAGTGATACATCGCACACGGATTCTTAAACACTTAAGATTTCTAAGATATACAAGGATAAGAAATCTCAAGTTCTTGTTAAAGAAACAAATTTAGTTCAAATATGTTTATAGTTATTATTGTTAGATGGTTAGTTGTTTTCCTTCAAATCTTTAACACCTTTTATAGATGCATAAAAATAGATGTTCTAAGATGACTTGAACAAGTGAACAATGTTGAGAAGCAATTTCAAGAGCGATGTTGGAAGTTGATTTGTTAAGACCTTCATCCATTGTGTAATAGCTTTAACCAGTGTGTATTTCTCGTACTAGGCATCTACCAAGATGTTGGGGCAGACTTAAGAAGTCATGTCAACTTTCCTTGAGCCTTGAACTAAGAAACTCTAGTTGACTTTCTCAAAAATCGGGCTTTAACAAGATGAATCTGCTTTTGAGACAGAATACAGACCAGAAGTTGGGTACCTTTAACTCAGGTCTTCAGAATTTGAGCTATCATCAGAAGGTGAGATACTAAGTTTGAGTCATCAGAAACTGATCCTTCAGAATCTGAGACATTAGCTTCTATTCAAATGCTCTTATCATAATCAAAACCAAGTTGATTTTTAAGCTAAAGATCCTGCACACTTGAACATATGTTAGTATACCCATTTGTTCTTTAAGTACTTTCTTATCATCAAAACCTAAGGGATTTAAACAATTTTGTTCCAACATCCTATGGGACATTTCGTTGAATTTAAAATTCTTGTTGGACCTGATCCAAGAAAGTACATCTGACCTACCTCGGCATTCCAAGTGGGCCCTAATTTCAATGTCACTAGGTTCACCATTATTGGTTCTCCTACAAACCTAGACAAAATCGTTAGCATGTTATCTCCTCGATTTGGAAGCCTATATTTATTTATATGTCAAAACGGGTGGGGTATAGGGACCTCAATGCAATTTTCCTCCCCACCGTCATCTGATAAGATAGCCTTCGAAAAAGTCAAATGAAGAAGCTTTTTCATCAAGGTAGTTTCCAAATAACCATTTTAAATTAGAGTTGTTGGCCAAGTATATAACTTTGTGACTGTGATACGGTGGGAGAACTGACTTGAAGGTTTTGCGTTTGATTGCAAATGTTGCAGTTAGCAAGAGTCGCCACCGAATTTTCTTTTATCCAAAAAGGAAAGGTGAAAAAGTACATGAAAGACCTTTGAGATTATTTCTTGAGTTCGGGGGGTAGATTATGAAAAGGGAAGGTATTAGCACCCTTTTCATCCATGGTTTTCCATAGGCTCTTAGTTACTTGCTAGATCACTTGCTTTTTGTTTTGAAATTGTGCTTTGTGTGGTTTTTTGAAAGTATTTTGTGAAGAGGTCATTGTTTAGGCAATCTTTGTAATGATTCTTGTTTGTAAGAATGTATACAAAGATGTTTGATCTTTTGAAAATGTTTTCAATTTTTTAAGATGTTTGAAAGTGTAGGTGGTTCTTTTGAAAATAGCAAGGATGTTTTTTTGAAATTGAGCAAATAATTAGGAGCATTCTACCTACTCAAAAGTCTTTCTTGTTCATTTTCTTTTCCTTTTGACATTGTTGTCTTACCATTGATTTGGTAAGCAACCCTATATTTGGATGTAAATGGGACGGGCGTGGGTCATCGTATAACCATGATTAGCAATGTTGCAAGATATCTTAGCATTCTTTTTAGGGATTAAGATCATTTGAAAGGCAACTTGGATAGCGTCATCGAGGGACTATGATCTTGTATTTGCTTTTTTTTTGCTTAAGATGCCTCGCATGCGTAATATGGCCATTTTGTATAAGGCAACCAAGTGGAATAACCCTAGGGGTGCTTGTGTGCAAATGTATTGTTTTCATGCTTGTTTTTGTCTTGAATTAAGGTTTTCTAAGTATTGGTTTTAGTCTTTCCATGCAAACCCTAATTACTAACATGTTATATATAAAGCGATAAATTGTGGAATTTAAAGTTACTAAGCTATTACAACATTTATGGGGAGTGGGGTATACAATTTGTAAATGGGGATTGCAAGAATGTAAGCTTAGTTAGTCTATTACAACCATATTGAATGGATATTAATATACAGGGAATTTAAATGAACACAATGTACAAAATTAATAAATGTATAAAAATGCAAAATATGAAGAAAATGGATCTTTGTTTGGATTTTTTATAGAAAAGGATTTTGTCTTAACCTAATTAATTGAAGAAAATAATTAATTAAACTTGAATTTATTTAAGAAAAGATTTGAATTAAAAAAACTTAGTTCTATTAATTGATTAAAAGAAAATGAGTTTAAGAAAAATATTTTTTGGTATTTTTGTCTTGGAAATATTTATAGCATTATACAATGTTTTTGGCCCTTTTTATATATTAAAATAAATATATTTTAATTAGTATGAAAGAAAATAACTAATAACCTAGTTTTAATTATATTTACAAGACTAGTTAATAAAAATAAATAAAGTATAGTTGAATAAAAATATTTTTTATGAGAAAAATAAAATAAACTAAGTCAAAAATAAAAATCTAATTTTTGTATTTTTTAGTATTTAGGAAAATATAAATGAAATAAATAAAAAAAGGAAAAATAAATAAACTTGGGCCAGGGGGGCGCAAATAGCCTGCAGGGGATTAGTTATAAAAAAAAACAAAGCAAGCCCAATAAGGCCCAAGCGCTCAAAAAAGTCAGAAATGCCAAAATGTGTAAAAAAATGTAAAAGGGTACCACTAGGGCTCGAACACAGGTCTCAAAGGTTACAGGTGCACGATTTTACCATTGAGGTGGCTATACATCTGTTAATATAAGCAAAACAATAAATATGTAAGGCAAAACGCACCCTGAAGTCTTCATCTTAAACCTCCAACCAGACCAACTGTAACTTGCTCATTTCTCATCAAAAATGAAAACTGTAAACATGAAACTTGTAGCAAGTTTTCTCATGGTTTTAGAAATGTAAATAATTAAAGCTATAGATCAAAGATAAGCATGAATTTTAATGGCCCTAATCTGAACCCTAAAAATCTTAGAAATTTCAGTTTAAAAAATCTCTAAGCTCAAGAAAAATTAATGGAAACTATGGACATGGTTAGTTTCAGGGCAATGATATCTACATGTATTATTCACAAATAAACTATTGATGATGCTTGTATGAAGTGTTCCAAGTTGAGAAAACTTACCTCAAAATTGGAATTCGTGTTTTGAGTTTGAGCTTGTTTCAGGTGATGGTGTTGATCAGGTTAACTTCCTTGAGGTCCTAGGAAGCTAATGCAATGATTAGCTTGAACAATGGATAGATGAAATGGTCTGGAGAAGTCAATGTGCAGAGCTGATTTTTGAAAATAGAGGATGGTGTTAATGGTGTTACAGTTCTAAAACAGTGTGTGGGATTGATTCTATGTGATGTTTAGAAACTTTAGAAACCAAAAGGCTAAGAAACGCACAAGCAGATTATGAGTTTCAAGTTTTTGGTCAGTTTGTGTAAAAATGGAAGTGTGAAGTGTGATTCTGAGTTTTTGGTTCTTTCAAGGCTTCAAAATTCGTGTCTTTATGTAAAAATGGTTTGTGTATGTATAAACAAAAGTGTTTGAGTGCATTGGCAAGTCAAAAGTACAAGTTCTTAGCTTTTGGCTAGGTTACTTGATTTTGAAGAAAAGAGGGTAACAAGTTTCAAGGAAGAGGTATAAGCATGGGATGGGTGATTGTAAGTGTTTTGAACATTTCTCATGAGTAATAGGACTGGTTTGATCAGAAGAAAACAAGTGCAAGGCTCAAGAACAAGTTTTGTACAAAAAGTTGTTTTATCATAATGGCAATGTGACCTTTCTTCCAAAAATGGATAAAATGCATGTCCATGCATTGAATGCTTGAAGTGAGGCCTCTAACAACCGTGTAAACCATTAATTATGGAGTTCCTGACAAGTTTGAGGCCTGCAAAGTAGTGTTTATGCAGCTGTTGGCTGAAGATTTTGATGATACTATTAGAAGCGAAGCAAATTGGACGTTTCGATTGGAATAAAGCAAGATGTCATATTTCAAAATGGTAGAAGCAGTGCTTCGAATGGGCATATCAAAACTTGGAGCTTCGAGTGACAGTTATGAGAATATATTCAAAGAAGTCTCGAAATGTTAACAAGGTTGTGTCCAAGAAATGCGTTTGAAGCGAAGAAGTGCCAAAACATTTGAAATTCAAATGCAAGCGGGATGTTCGAAATTTGAAATATATGCGCTGGAGCATTCGAAGATGCGTGGAAGCAAGATTGAGGCATTGCTCGGCATGTTCTAAACGTGGCATAATCTTATAGCAAGACCGTTATGGTCGAAGTAGTATAAATAGAAGTCTTAGCATTAGGATTTCGGGTGTCATATCTATTGTACAAAAAACTCAGTAAACATTCAAAATACCACATGGCTAGGGAAACGAATGCACGAGCAATGTACGTATGATAACACCAAGTGTTTATGATTTAATGAAAACTCTTTATCATTTCCAGTATTTTCCTTTATCTTCATGTCAATACCATTCAAAAGCTTTTGCATTTAAAATGTTTTCATTCGAAGTCTTTTTATTGATGCCGTACATTTAAATGCTTTCTTTCCATTTCAAATACTTTATATTTCAGAAACTGTTATACATTTCATGCCTTTATCTTCAAGCTTTTATCATTCGAACACCTTTTTTACTTAAAGTCATTTTACTGTTTTCTTGTATTTAAACGCTTTCTTCATATTTCGAATCTTTTACATTCCAGAGAATCTTTTACATTACATGTTTTTATGCTTCGAAGTCGTTTACTTGTCTTTTATGTAGTTTTTACATGTCTTTACAATTGAACTTTATTCATGCAATTTAGTTTCACGCAAATTTACTTGAGCACGCCTTTAGATCTTTAATAGAGTAATCGAAGTAAGTTAAACACCTACACAGCATTCTAAATACCAACCATGAATACCAGTTCTATCATGAGAGTTACCCTAATGACCAATACATCCTAGGATCAATCTAGTCGATCCTGCGAGTTACCGGAGAGATTGAATAACAGTCAGTAAGATTATTCGATAGTTTGGAGGACTAGCGGTTGTTTACCAGAAATCACTGTAAACAAATTGGCACACCCGATGGGACGAGTCGTTGGCCATTACGGAATTTAGAACAAAATAAAAATTGTTGAGACGTAACCATTGTAAAAATACTCTGAGTGATAAGTTTGTTGTTTTATGAACCTTAGAAGTGGTAGAATAACCAATAGCAACCAACCCTTACCCAGAAGAAAACGTTTGAACAAGATGTCTAATTCTGACAATCAACAAGGGGAATAAAATGCCCCACACACAACAGGCACTAATATGTCCGCTTCGATGGGAACATCTAATGTGATCCCTTCGAATGCACAGTCTGTTGCATCCTCTACCAGTAATATAGCCACTAATGGAATAAGTGGCATATCAACTAATAGTTCGATCCTAGGAAATACTGGAACCATTGGTTATCTTGGGGGATTCGTCCCACCATCAGGGACACAAACCCATTTTTCCACCCCACTAACTAGACCACCCGGTTTCGATGGTAATAGAACCAGAAATTCCTCTTATGGAATGCCAACATCTTTTATGGCAGGCTTACACAATTCCACATCGAATTCATCACCACAATTAGGGTCTGGGTCTGGGGCAAATCAGTTTATGACAAATAACCAAGGGTCAGTGGGTTATAGTGCAATGCCTATTTTAACCACAGAAAACCAGTTGGCTTTTAGGCAATTGATGGATGACAGTAACCATAATATGATAGGGGTATTAGCACAAACTATGCAGGAAATATTTGCCCCAATAGTACAAAATGTGACTGACAAACAGAGAAAATGCAGATAACATGAGTCGAATAGCAGATTTCTTTGCTCCCCCGGAGAGGCGTAGGTAGAATCAGGCGGGAGTTCGAGCGAACGTACCTATTATAGAACAAGTTGCTAACGACCCAACCTATAGACCAGCCAGAGAGGAGGTTAATTTGGGGGCAAGGGCACAAAGGCTAGAAGCCCCAATGATCCAAGGCCCACAAAGGGAAATTATGGAACCAGGGGCAAGGGTCGAAAGGCTGGAAATCCCAGAGTTTCGAGAAGAACAACCTAGAGGGGTTGTCATGGTGGGTCGAAATCAAGATGCTGATGCAATCGTTCAAAGAATTCGAAATGATAACATCTTGGAAGAAAATAATTTAACCACCATGATAGAGAGAATCATGGCCCAGAATGGCCTCAACACAGGAATTATAAGGCCAAATTATGCCTCCCCTATATTAGATTACATAATGCACACTGATTTACCAAGGGGATATAAAGTCCCTAAGTTTACAAAGTTTGCTGGGGATACCAATGTGTCAACAGTCGAACATATAGCCAGGTATCTAACCGAAGCGGGAGATATAGCCAATAATGAAGACCTCAGGATCAAATATTTCCCAAGTTCCCTGACTAAGAACGCTTTCACATGGTTCACCACTTTGCCTCCTGGGTCCATTGATACTTGGGCTCTTTTGGAGAGATTATTCCATGAACAGTTCTACATGGGACAATCAAAAATAAGTCTGAAGGAACTAGCCAGTGTCAAGAGAAAGTTCACTGAACCCATAGATGATTATCTGAATAGGTTCAGGCTTTTGAAATCCAGATGTTTCACAGTAGTGCCTGAACATGAGTTAGTCGAAATGGCCGCTGGCGGCTTGGATTACTCTATTCGAAAGAAACTAGACACTCAATATTTGAGGGATATGGCTCAATTAGCCGATAGGGTTCGACAGGTCGAAAGGCTAAAGGCCGAAAAGGCCAGAGTCTTTAAAAATAACAAGAAGAAGGCCTGAGGAAGCAGAAGATTACCCTGAATTCGAATTCGAAGAGGTCGAAATCGACCTCGCTGAATTAAAACAGGCACCACCTTACTCCTGCAAATTATTAGTTCCCACAAAAGGGAAAGAAATTGTTGAAAATGAGAAAAGTGACAAATTCCCAAAGAAGGTTTATACCTTCGATGCCACTGAATGTGACGAGATTTTTGATTTACTTGTCAAAGATGGCCAACTCATTGTGCCATCAAATGTCAAAATACCTCCTTTAGATCAAAGAAAGAAAAGAGGATTTTGCAAATATCATAGTTTCCTAGGCCACAAAACCTCACAGTGTTTTCTTTTCAGGGACCTAATTCAGAATGCAATTAAAGATGGCAGACTGAAGTTTGCTGATAAAGCAAAAATGAAAGTGGACGAAGATCCTTTGGACGTCGCAGACACCAATTACTCCGAACCTGCATGCATTGGAGAAATTAACATGGTGGAAGCTGACCAGAGTGATGCCCCAATAGGAGAGAAAGGTACTGAAAACGAAAGTTGGGTGATAGTCGAAGTCAATAAGGAGGTCACTGAAGACGTCCATAAGCAACCAGAGACTTCGATTGAAGCAGCACCTTTAGCTGTTGCAAAAGAAATCCAGGCTACTGAAGGCCAGGAAAACCAAAACCAAGAGTTGACACAGGTCACTGAAGGCCTGAGGCTGGAATTGGAGAAAGTCCAAATCACGAAGCCAACCTCCCCTCAAAAAGAAATATGGGACACTTTAGGGGAACCTAGTGGAAAATTTGACTATTCGGTCAAATATTCTGCCACAGAGAGTTCAAAGGTCCACATTGAAGATATAAAACCCACAGGATGGGGAGATGATGAAGCTAAGGGGGAGGATGTTGAGGTAAACATGGTGGATATGGAGAGACCTCGCTCTGAGATGGAGGAGGTAGAGAGATACTTAGAAAAAGAGAAGTATAAAATGGAGGATAATCATGCTGGAGATGCTAGTCTCAAGGATTACCTCATGATGTGCCACAAGGGAGATACGGGAATGATATTATGCCCTAGGTGCAGCATCCTCTGCAATCAGAGAATCGCTGCGAACTTCGAGAGGGTACAGAGGGCGCGAACTGGCAACAACTGGTGCCAGGATAACCAGCTATTCAGGTGCTATCCTAAGGCTGGAGAAAGTTTGCTGGAATTTGTGCTTCGCTGCTACAAAGGGGCAACCAAATGCTTGATATGCCCAAGGTGTTCTGCTGTGTATGATCAAAGCATGGCCAGAGCCTTCGAAACAGTCCCCTTCGCCCCTTGCTGGAACCATCAAGAAACTGTTCAGATGGGCCCACGTTTCGATAGCAAATACAAACAACGAAGGCCTGATAGTCCTCATCCCAAGGGTGCTCGAAGAGTGACGTTCAAACTCCCTGCTGAAGTGCCAACAGACAGATGGCTGCAAGTCAGAAATGACAAAAGCAAAGACAAATGGAGAAACGCTGAACGAAACGCACGCCATGCTATGACATATAGAAGGCAATTCAACATAGCGAAGAGGGAAGAGGTAAGATTAGAGAACTACAAAGGAAGAAACCCCATGTCAAGATCCCAGTGGCGAAGGCAACAGAGGATTCAAAAGGCTGAGAGGGAAGCTGTGGCAAATAAAGGGGCAACTTCAACAAAGAACCAAGGTGAATCTAGCACCAACAAACCCACACCAAAAAATAAAACGGAAGACAAACCCCCAGTTAATAGGCGGCTCTTTTCTGAAGTACAACTAGATGAACCAAAGGAATACACTCCAGGTCCAGAAGAAGACGAAGATATGATAACGGACAACTTCGAATCAGAGGGGGAGTCTTCGTTCAACCTCAACTGCAACGTGGTATCTGTGCTTCCCTGTGAGTTCGGACAGGAAACTGAAATTGATGAATATGAGGAAGAAGATACCATAGACCTGATGAAGCATAGGCCTGTGTGCTACTATGTGATGGACAATGGGGCTGTCGAGGAGCAGAATGCGTTCTTCGAACATCCAGAACCAGCTATGAAGAACCATCTTAAGCCACTATTCATTCGGGCAAAGGTTGGTGCCCATGGCGTGAATAAGGTTCTAGTGGATGGGGGTGCTGCAGTCAACTTGATACCCCACTTCATGCTGAAAAGGTTAGAAATACGCGAAGGAGACATCAAGCCCCACAATATGGTTCTATCCAATTATGAAGGGAAAGTGGGAAAAACACTGGGGGTGGTTCAATTGGACTTGACAATAGGCTCAAGCTGTAGGCCCACCATGTTCATGGTAATCGAAGCCAAGGCCAACTACAACTTGTTGCTGGGAAGGGAGTGGATCCATGGCGTAGGGGCAGTTCCTTCGTCAATGCACCAGCGATTAGTTCTATGGAGAGAAGATGGGATCGTGGAAAACATTGAAGCAGACCAGAGTTACTTCATGTCAACAGTCAATTTAGTTGACAAGAGGAATTATGACAAACATCTGGCAAAGATTGCTCCTTGTGTCCCAAATGATGAAATCAACGAAACCAAAAACGCCCACTACTATATGACCCTTCGCCATGATGGCCTATACTGGGATAGAAGAATAATCAGTGAAGACGAGGGAGTCGAAAGTACTATACAAAGACGGCCAGCAGGCTGGGACTTCGACAACCTTACTCATGACTGAGTCCTCCTTTTTCGAAAGGATTTCGGCCTATATGGCTGAGAACGAATCAAAGGCGGCCTTAGAGGCTGAAATGAATAAACTGGCTATGAAGATGAACGAAATAAGCGGGGATGGCTCGAAAGGCTCACCCTTTAAAGAACTTGAGTTAGATCAAAGGCTGGACGCCATCTATGATAAAGAACCCTTAGGCTTCGAAAGGGACCCCATAGACTCAGGTGCCAAAATGTTGGCGCAGGATCCACTCGAAGAAGTGAACTTAGGGGATGAAAACACGAAAAGAATAACCTACATAAGTGCAAAACTTAGCCCAGGCCTCAAGCAGGAAGTGATCGAAGTCCTCAAGAAAAACAAAGATTGCTTCGCATGGGATTATGACGAAATGCCTGATTTAAAGAGGGAGTTAGTCGAACACAGACTTCCAATCAAAGATGGAAAGAAGCCCATCAAGCAAACTCCTAGAAGATTTGCACCAGCGGTTCTCACAAAGATTAAATCTGAGATTGAAAGGTTGCTGCGTTGCAGATTCATCAGAACCACAAGGTATGTCGAATGGTTAGCAAATATAGTACCTGTTATTAAGAAAAATGGTTCTTTGAGAATCTGCATAGATTTTAGGGATTTAAACACTGCAACCCCTAAGGATGAGTACTCCATGCCTGTGGCAGAAATGCTAGTAGACTCTGCTGCAGGATTCGAATACTTGAGTATGTTAGATGGATACTCTAGGTATAATCAGATTTTTATTGCTGAAGAAGATGTTGCCAAGACAGCATTTTGTTGCCCAGGAGCCTTAGGCACCTACGAATGGGTGGTGATGCCTTTTGGTTTAAAAAACGCTGGGGCAACTTATCAAAGGGCAATGAATTCGATTTTCCATGATTTCATTGAAACCTTTATGCAGGTGTATATTGATGATATAGTCATCAAATCTATATCTGCAGAAACCCATTTGCATCATTTGAGCCAATCATTCGAACGAATGAGACAACATGGCTTAAAGATGAATCCCCTTAAATGTGCATTTTTTGTGCAGGCTAGAGATTTCCTTGGCTTTGTGGTTCACAAGAAAGGAATTGAGATCAACCAGAACAAAACCAAAGCCATAATGGAGACAAAAGCACCTACGTCAAAAAGGGAGCTGCAATCTTTGCTAGGGAAGATTAACTTTCTCAGAAGGTTCATTTCGAATCTGAGTGGAAGAACCCAAGCTTTCTCTTTGTTGCTTCGTTTAAAGCAAGGCCAAGCCTTCGAATGGAACGAAGCTCACCAGGAGGCATTTGACAAGATAAAAAGATACCTCTCTCAGCCTCCCATCTTGTCTCCACCTTCATGGGGAAAGCCCATGAGATTGTACATATCTGCCTCTGAAGTTAGTATAGGTAGTATGTTAGCACAAGAAGATAGAAATGGCATCGAAAGATCCATATACTATTCAAGTAGAGTATTGAATGATGCAGAGACCAGATATAGCAATTTAGAAAAGCTATGTCTCTGTTTGTACTTCTCTTGTATGAAACTCAAGTATTATATAAAGCCTGTTGATGTTTATGTTTCATCTCATTTCGATGTCATTAAACACATGCTTTCGAAACCAATAATGCATAGCAGAGTTCGTAAATGGGCTTTAGCCTTAACAGAATATTCTTTGACTTTCATGCCTTTAAAAGCTTTGAAAGGCCAAGTGATTTCTGATTTCATTGTGGACCATTCATTGGTTGAGCAGACTGTCATGAGTTACGTCGAAATGCAACCATGGAAATTATACTTTGATGGTTCGACCCACAGGAATGGAAGTGGTGTTGGAGTCCTTCTAATTTCTCCTGAAGGAATTCCAACAAAATTCAAGTATAAATTAGATGGTCCTCGTTGCTCGAACAACGAAGCTGAGTATGAAGCGCTCATTGTTGGACTTGAAGCTTTGTTGGAATTGAGGGCAACTAGAGTCGAAATTAAAGGAGACTCAGAATTAGTGGTCAAGCAAATAACACAGGAGTATAAATGAATAAAGGAAAACTTGATGATATACTTCGTCATAGTTAACAGGCTACTTAGGAAATTTTAATACATGGATATTCAACATATACCAAGAATAGAAAACCAAGAAGCAAATGACTTAGCACAGTTGGCTTCAGGTTATAAAGTTTCTGCCAGAAACTTTGAGGATTTAGTTGAATTAAGGGGTAGAGTTATGGCTACTAGATTCACACCATCAGATCTAGAGAGTATGAAATTGGGTTATGCTGAGAAACAGGGATTCAAAATATTAGCCATAAAC
Organism: Vicia faba; assembly: GCA_948472305.1. Classification (NCBI taxonomy): domain Eukaryota; kingdom Viridiplantae; phylum Streptophyta; class Magnoliopsida; order Fabales; family Fabaceae; genus Vicia; species Vicia faba. The sequence continues at coordinate 1,234,044,490 of OX451738.1, forward strand.
ACTTTATCAGATGCAGATTGGCGAAGTCCACTGGTGAGTTATTTAACAAACCCAACTCTGAATGCTGATAGGAAGATAAAATATAGAGCATTGTCATATGTCCTCATGGGAAACGAATTGTTCAAAAAACCCAAGAAGGCGTATTACTGAAGTGCCTGGGAGAAAGTGAGGCATACTTAGCATTGTCAGAAGTCTACAATGGGGCATGTGGGGCACATCAAGCAGGTCATAAAATGAAATGGCTGTTATTTCGATATGGCATGTATTGGCCCAGCATGCTCAAAGATTGTATAGACTTTGCTAAAGGTTGCGAAGAGTGTCAGAAACATGCAGGGATTCAACATGCCCCTGCAAGTGAGTTACATTCAATCATTAAACCATGGCCATTTAGCGGATGGGCATTGGATTTAATAGGAGAAATAAATCCTACTTCGTCTAAAGGACAGAAATATATCTTGGTAGGAATAGATTATTTTACCAAGTGGATCGAAGAAATACCATTAATAGTTGCTGATCAAGAGGCTATTATTGAGTTTATACAGAAACAAATTATCTATAGGTTCGGATTGCCAGAGAGCATAACCACAGACCAAGGCTCTGTGTTTACTGGTAGAAAGATGCAAGAATTTGCCCAAGAAATGGGGTTTAGATTACTAACATCAACGCCATATTATGCTCAAGCAAATGGTCTGGTCGAAGCAGCTAATAAAGTGATAATAGGGTTAATTAAGAAACATATTGGTAAAAAGACAAGGAACTGGCACAAAACCTTGGACCAAATACTATGGGCCTGTAGAACATCTCCTAAAGAAGCTACTAACACCACGCCTTTCCAACTCACATTTGGTCATGATGCAGTTCTGCCAGTAGAAATTCATCTACAATCAGTTCGAATCCAAAGACAAAACAAAATTCCAGCTGCATTATATTGGGAGATGATGATGAATGAGTTATTTGAGTTGGACGAAGTTAGATTACATGCATTGGAAATCTTGATGAGACAAAAAGAAAGAGTGGCCAGGACATATAACAAAAGGGTGAAAAGGAAAGCATTCACTATTAATGACTTAGTCTGGAAAGTCATATTGCCCATGGACAAGAAAAATAAAACGTTAGGTAAATGGTCACCTCATTGGGAAGGGCCTTTTCGAATAATAAAGGTATTCTCAAACAATGCATATGAAATCGAAGAGCTGGTGGATGATAAGCGTATCCTAAAGGTTAATGGGAAATATTTAAAGAAATATAAGCCACGCCTGCAGGAGATTCGAATAGTAACAACGTAATCAGAATATCATAAAAATGCCAAAATGGCAATATGGGGTCGCCAAAATGGCGTTGTTCAAATATTACATATAAAAAACCAATTTTTAATCAAATCAACACTGAGATTTATAAATAGGAATTATTCTTCAATCTGTTAAAGGTACTTCGAAAAGACTCAAGCCTTTGTTGAGCAAAACGTCTTGCTCCCTCTAAGGTGGCCACTTCTCCCTTGAGTTGTTCTGCAGTTTCCATTTCTGCAAGCCCCTGGTTGAGGAGCTCTTCGAATTGGTTACCAGCAATATTGGTTTCGTAGGCTAATTGTTGTTCTTGAGCCTCTTTAACCTTCTGTTGAAGTTCCTGAATTTGCCTTTCCCAGAGAAGGATGGACTCAGCTCGAGCCTCATAATCAGTTTTTGCTTGCTTTAGATGCATGGCTTGATCCTCAGCTTCTTGAGAGAGTTTCGAAGCATGCTCATAAGCAGCATCCATTGCAGTTCGTTTTTCTTGAACCTTTCTGGCAGCAAATTCATCTTGGAGAAGGTACCCGGTCACGTTGTCTAGCAAAGATTGAAGAACGAACAAGATAGAGCTAACTGGCAAGGAGCAGGTAGCAAGGTTGACTTTTGTAAGCAACTCCTTCATAGTGTAGCAAGCTGTGCTATCTTGTTTGAGCACTTCGAACAAATCCACATCAAGAATTATCCTCCTGATCCTGTTAAGAAGTACAATTCTGTCATCTGTGGGCAACGGATGGCTAGTCGAACTTGTGCCAGCCCTAGCAGGTGGAATATCCCTTTGAGCCAGCTTCGCCTTCATGTACCCAATAGGGTCATTTCGTCTCAGGAGAGCAAGCTCCTCGTCAGTCATTCAGGACAGAGACAGTTGAGGGAGTTCCACACGCAGGGGAGTCACGTCCATTTCGACTTCCATGGGTTTATTGGTCGCGTCACCATCACCTTCATTCGTTTCGTGCTCATTATCTTCTTCATCGTCATCCAAATCCACCACTTCGATATCTTCGTTCTCGCTGCTATTTGCATTTGACTCTGTCCCAGCAGTCGAACCATCGTTGGCATCTCCTTCCTCAGGCCCTTCTTTGGCAGATTCTTCGTTTCTTTGATCAGAATCAGCTTTCTCTCCTTCAGCGTGAGTGTCCTTTGGATCCTCTTGAAGGGTTTCAAGAGGGGACTTTTGAAGAGAAGTTCGTTGTAAAGTCTCTGCAGATTCATGAAGCATTGCTTAATTTGTTTCTTTTAGAGGAGGAGAAGTACTCTGATCATCTTGCTGCTCAGAAGCCCCAGCCAGAACCGCCATATTGGAGGAACCCTTGTTCTGTACAAGATTGCTGGAATCCCCCTGAGGAGAAGAGTGGATCGGGGCAGCAGTTTTTGATGGTGAGGTCGAAGTGGTAAGAGCTGGATTTAAGATATCCTGCAAGAGGCAAAAGAATATTAAAAGCATGCACCAAGGTAATGAGAAATTATTTTGTCAAAGATTTAAAGTTCAATTTACCTGTGGACTCTCAGAAGAGAGGTTGCTAGCTATGCGTTCCAACATTACGTTGGAGGTCGAAGATGGAATTTTGGATTTAGGTGAGGGAGCAGCATCCCTGGAATCGAGTCCAGAGACACTAGTTGGTACATCACTTTTGGAAATTTCCTTCTTCTGCTTCTTCTTCGAAGCAGCTGGTAAATTCCCTCCAGCCTTGGGGTCTTCCCCAGTAGTGTTTGTTTTTCGCTTCTTTGGAGTGGTTGGCGGAAGTTTGTTGGTCTGAAAAGATTTAAACAATAAGTTAGATGCAAATCATGAAACATTAGTGTATTCGAAACATCAAGGCTAAGTGATTACCTGTGGAGTTGGAGCACTGGTTATTACTGGTGTTGTTGTTGTTGTTGTTGCAGCAATTGTTGTTGGGTTGGATAGAGTCACATTATCAGTGGTTTCGACAGAGGCCTGAGAGGCGCTCCCTTCTTTTGACTTTGAAGCAGCAGTCTTGATCCTGATGGCTGAAAATCGAAACAATTAAGGCAAAAGTTAAAAATATAGAAAATGAGAATCGTTTGGGATTTTCCCAAGCATTCACACCTGTGCCTTGATCAGATTTAATCGACATGGCAGAAAGGTCATAGCGAAGATGTCCTGAGAAATCATGGAGCCAATGTCGAGCCCATGTCACAGTCTCATATGGCTTTGGTTTCTTTTGAAGATATTTGAACATTTCTTTGCAAGTGAACCACCAAGGGTATGGAGGAAACCAAGCCAGAGCCAGTTCTGAGGTAGGTAATCTAGGAAATTTAGGTGGATGCATTTCGAATGCCAACCTATACCTATCCTCAAGTGACAACCCTGAAGTAAGTTTTAACTTAGAAACTTTTTCTTTGAATTTTTCCTTCAAGGTCTCAGCCGCTTGATGCACAGTGGATTCCAAGTGTGTGGGATCATAAGTAGTTTCGAAATAATTTTGAAAAGCCTTAATCTCTTTGGCATGAGTGAACATACCTTTCTTGGATGGTACCTGCACATCGAATGCATCAGTTAGTTTCTGCTGAATAGTAAGAGTATCGAACATATAAGTCTGATAGAACTTTGTCCACCATTCCAGAAACCCCTTTGTTGTAAGGTGTGTAGGTTCGAAAGTTATTAGTTCAAAATGGGCGAAGCCTTGGTATTGTTCCTGCTGTAGTTTGGCTTCTCGTGCCTTGAAGGTTCGCCCAGAGGTGATGGAATTTTCCGTTTGGAATAGGGGCTCAGGAATTAGTTGGCACAAGCCAAATTGTCTCGAAACGAAGTTGGGTTGATAAGCAAAAAGGAAAATTTGATTCTTAGCAGGAGTAATTCTTGAAGAGATTAGTCTGGGTAGCAAAAAGGCTCTCCATACATCTTGAATTTCTTTGCTTTTGACAGCTTCTGAGAGAGCCATGGTGAACCATGAAGGTCCATGAGTCCTTGAAGCAAAAGGCGCCATGGTCTCTTCGAACTTATGCCTCTTGGAGAATATCATGATATATTTTGAGAATAGAACTTTGAAGTCATCCTTATCATCGTTTGGGGTTAGTCTTCGCAGCCTAGTGCCTTCGATGATTCTATCCGCTATTTCAGGGTCTTGTTCAACAATAGTATTGGCAGTTGATAGTGAAGGTTCGAACATGGCATTTAGCCATAACTGGAGTAACCAGAAAGGGCCAGCTAGCAGGATGTTCTTGGAGGTGTGAGATTTCAGACTCGAAACAACTGACCTTAGACTTTCGTAAAGATCAACTAATAGCAGTTCGCTTAAACACACCCTCCGATTCTCATGCAAATCTCTAGCTAGAGGAATAAACCTATTGGCTACCTGTAGGGATCTGCTGCAAAAGACATATCTTGACAACCATAAAGTAAGGAAAGCAATGTGTTCCACATCCGACACACTGTCTCCTTCAGTATGATAGTGGCTGATAAACTTTGAAAAGCTAGCTAGCTTGACTTCAAAGTCAATAATACTCGAATGCTCTTCATTGTCAGGAATATATGTTTCTCCTATTGGTGATAACCCAGTAATGGCTGCTATGTCAAAAAAGGTAGGTGTAATCATTCCACCAGGGAGATGGAAAGTATTGTAAGTACTGTCCCAGAAATATAGGGACACGAATAACAATGGGTGGCTATAAGTAAAACCTGGTTTCGATAGTTTGATCAAGTTGTAAATGCCTAACTCTTCCCATTGCTGGGATTTCTTAGCTTCTACCTTATTAAACCAGTTATGATAAGCTGTGTCGGAGGTGGGGCAAGATCGAAATGGTTTGAAGTTACTCTTTACATAATCTAGTACAAAAGGGTCCTTAGGGGGAACGATTGGATTTTCCGCGGTGGTTGAATCAGAAGACTCTATTGTCTTAGGGGCATCCATTTTATTAAACAGAGGTTTGAAATTATAACAAACGGGGAAAATTTTTCTGGTGTCTTTTAAGATTTCAAAGACTGTAAGAGGGCCCATTAAAGTTAATCTCTTGCCAGCAGCGTTAGTAGGAATTAGTACCTGGGATGCATAAAGCATTTCTTTCTCTTTTGAGATCATCTGGGGGACAAGAACAGATTGACCTTGGTAGGTGCCAACCTTGCTTTCCATTGTGGTTCCTGTGGTCTTTCCTTTCTTTTTGGAAGCCTTTTTTAGTTTAGATGAAGTTGAAGAAGACATTGTTGGAAGAATGTTGGAAGTTTAGGGTTTCGGTGAGAAAAGAGGAAGAAAAGATTCAGAATGTGGGAAGAAAAGAAAAGACTAAGTTGATGGGTTTTTATAATGTGGAAGTTTAAGCATCCACTGAGTAAGATTGTGATACGTGGTAGTCGTGGGTTGGTTTGAGAAGGAGGTGGCGTAAAGTTAATATTGGTAATAGGCGTGATTAAAGATAATCATTGTTTTGTAACTGCACCATGCTGTGAAATGGTTCGAGGCGGTTAAGGAATCTGAAAAGCGTTGTGATTGACGTGACTGGAGTCATATGCAATAAATGTTACGATGATTCGAAGGTCGCATCAAAATCTTGTGTATATGTTTAAAATAAGTATTTCTCAAAGGAATCGAAATACATATTTTAAAGGGGCATTTTGTTGGCTGAAGATTTTGATGATATTATTAGAAGCGAAGCAAATTGGACGTTTCGATTGGAATAAAGCAAGATGTCATGTTTCGAAATGGTAGAAGCAGTGCTTCGAATGGGCATATCAAAACTTGGAGCTTCGAGTGACAGTTATGAGAATATATTCAAAGAAGTCTCGAAATGTTAACAAGGTTGTGTCCAAGAAATGCGTTCGAAGCGAAGAAGTGCCAAAACATTTGAAATTCAAATGCAAGCGGGATGTTCGAAATTTGAAATATATGCGCTGGAGCATTCGAAGACGCGTGGAAGCAAGAGAGAGGCATTGCTCTGCATGTTCTGAACGTGGCAGAATCTTATAGCAAGACCGTTATGGTCGAAGTAGTATAAATAGAAGTCTTAGCATTAGGATTTTGGGTGTCATATCTATTGTACAAAAAACTCAGTAAACATTCAAAATACCACATGGCTAGGGAAACGAATGCACGAGCAATGTACGTATGATAACACCAAGTGTTTATGATTTAATGAAAACTCTTTATCATTTCCAGTATTTTCCTTTATCTTCATGTCAATACCATTCAAAAGCTTTTGCATTTAAAATGTTTTCATTCGAAGTCTTTTTACTGATGCCTTACATTTAAATGCTTTCTTTCCATTTCAAATACTTTACATTTCAGAAACTGTTATACATTTCATGCCTTTATCTTCAAGCTTTTATCATTCGAACACCTTTTTTACTTAAAGTCATTTTACTGTTTTCTTGCATTTAAACGCTTTCTTCATATTTCGAATCTTTTACATTCCAGAGAATCTTTTACATTACATGTTTTTATGCTTCGAAGTTGTTTACTTGTCTTTTATGTAGTTTTTACATGTCTTTACAATTGAACTTTATTCATGCAATTTAGTTTCGCGCAAATTTACTTGAGCACGCCTTTAGATATTTAATAGAGTAATCGAAGTAAGTTAAACACCTACACAGCATTTTAAATACCAACCATGAATACCAGTTCTATCATGAGAGTTACCCTAATGACCAATACATCCTAGGATCAATCTAGTCGATCCTGCGAGTTACCAGAGAGATTGAATAACAGTCAGTAAGATTATTCAATAGTTTGGAGGACTAGGGGTTGTTTACCAGAAATCTCTGTAAACAGCAGCATGGTTTGAATTTGAAATTTGTTCATCACTAAAATGACTTGTAATAAAAGTGATAAAACCCTAACTTCATCTCTTCGATTCTCCCTACTCAAGAATGATCTCAAGGAGTTCTTGGACATTTTGGAAATATTGCAATATTCTCTACAACCCATATTTGAATTTATTTTGAATATTCCACTTGGAACTAAATGAAAAAGTTTCATGAAGTTAGGTCAAAATCCTGACCAAATTACGGCAAAATTTCACTAAGTGTTTTGTTTCATGGCCCTATGTTCTTAAAATTATAACTTGAGATCCAAGCACTTTTGGAAGGAGTTGTGCAAAGAAAAGTTGTAGATTTCATGGAGATCTACAACTTTCATGTTGTAATTTTATCTTGAATCATCTTGCATCATGGTGAAAAAATTGTTCAAAGTTGTGGAAAAATATGAAATTTTCAACACAGAAAAATTTCTAAGTTTAGAAATTTTGACTTTTCAAAATGAAATCTTGATTTTTTGATTTCTTGATGAATAAGTTTCATATTTTGACATGTTTTGATGAATTGTGATCTTTGGCACTTGAATTTGACCAAAAAGTCAAAGTTTGACTTTTTAGTATACAGTTGACTTTTGATCAGTTGACTGAAAAATTTCATCTGTCAATCCAATGGACTTGCAATGTTTTGAACCATGTCATTAGGTCAAAATGATGCAATTTGACTCTTGAGATCATGCCTTAACTAATTGACCATTTGTTAGGTCAAAAATCAGAGATTGCCTTTTCCTAGTCAAAACCCTAATTTTGACCATTTTGACCTTTTGGAGATTTGATCAAATTTCTTGAGGAGTTGTGGTCAAAACTTGATCAAATGATACATATAAGTCTAAAATGTTGATGTGGATCAAAAATTGTCAAGTTTGACTGTGAATTGGCCATGGTTGACTTTTTCCCCAATACAATTGATTTTAGGTCAACTGCTCAATTGACTGATCAAAAGTGTGATTTAAAGCTTCAAACTTGTCATGAGTAATCTTGGGGGTCCAAAGTGATCTATGAAAGTGGTATGGGCCATAGAAAGTTCAAAAATCCTTGTGCAAACTCAAACCCTAATTTTGGTCATTAGTGCATAAGGAGGTGTCTTGAGCTGATCAAACTCTAATGTTGTCTTGAGCCCAAGGAGATCTTGTGAGAAAATTCTTGATAAATGAGAGGGAAAATTTTGGGGTACAACATCTACCCCTGTTCAATCTTCTTAAGCCTGAAGAGTTAGATTGGCGAGTTTTTCCATTCGTGACTCGAAGGTGGAAGATGATTGGACACTAGAGTGCCCAGAAATTTGCACTTGGTGATGTGAGGGTTGAGGGAATGGGCTTAAAGATGCCATTTGGAGAGGTGATAAAAAGTTGTTGGAGATGGGCTTGTAGATGCCATCCAAAAGTGATTGTTGAATTGTAATTTGTAAGATGAACGAATGAGTATCAGAATAGCGCCCGTATCTGGAGGCTGATTTTGAATGAGTATTTGAATGGCGTCCATGTTTGGGGCGTATTTGCACTGTATCTGGAAGTTGAAAACTAAATGAGTATCAGAATGGCGTCCGTGTCTGCAACGTATCTGAACTGTATCTGAAAGTTGAATCTGAATGAGTATTAGAATGGCATCCATGTCTAGAGCGTATCTGAAATGTATCTGAATAAGTATCAAGATCGCATCCATGTCTGGAGTGTATCTGAACTATATCTGAGAGTTAAATGAGCTTCAGGATGGCATCCGTGTATAGAGCGTATCTGAGTTGTACCAAAACTTGAGTCTAAATGAGTATCAGGATGGCATCCGTGTCGGGAGCGTATCTGAACTGTATCTGGGAGTTGAATCTGAATGAGTATTAGAATAGCATCCGTGTCTTGGAGCGTATCTGAACTGTCTCTGAAAACTTTGAAAAATGTCAATGGTAGCTGTTAACCTTATCCTGAAAAGGGTAAAATGTTAGCTAAAATGCAAAGTCATGTTGTGTGAAATGCATGGTATAATGCATTTGTGTTATCAATGTTTATGATATATGGATGCAATGTATGCGTATGTGAGCTAATCTGTTGCACTGTTGTTGGATTGGGGAAAATAAATCCCTGACCACTGTTGAGGATATGTAAGTCTTCACGTTGTTAAGTTCTAGTGTTGATGAATTTCCACTTAGAGAAATAAATTATGTTGTAAGGGAAATGTCGTGTACTGCTTGAAAAATCCTGCTTGGGCAACCCGGAGAAATTTGGTGACTTCTACTGGGGGTTGATAGCTGGGAGCTTTGTTCCGTTGGGGAATAAACTGCCTACTGTGGGGGATTTTATGGAAATAGCTTAGAGAGATTTCCCTATCCCTTAAAGCCATCAGTGATTGTCTTTTTATTTTGTTTATTTGTAAACAGTAATTATGTTCAAATGCATATGTTCAAAAATAAACCATTGGACGTTTTTGTAAACAAAATGCAAAAGTAAAGAAAAACAGATAGTTTTGCACTTTCAAAGGGGTATCTTTGTATTAACTTTGAGTAAGTTTTTTTTGTACAATGTGACAAACGTTCTAGTAAGAGAATGTTGTCGTAAAAAATGAAAATTTTGATATAAAGAAAAGATAGCTATGTGCAATAATCCCATGGGGTTCTCATTCTGCTATAGCCTTCGTATCTCTGAGCATCTTGTCTATTTCTTGCCTCTTCTGAAGATGATTGAATTGATCAGAACCTCTGAGTTTGTCAGTTGAAGTCAAAGGTCGTCCGTGAGGTGATCCAACAGGACATAGTCATACGCTTTAATTCCCTAACTTTTTCCTGGACCGCCCTTTCGGGTTTTCAGTCCACCGGGATACCCTTTTTTGCCCAAGCCTCTCTTTCGGGTTTTCAGCTTGTCGGGTGTACAAATTTGTTCTGTTTTATCCCTAAATTTTTCCCGAACCTTTTTGGTTTTCCGGGATGCCCTTGTTTTGCCAAGGTGTGTCAACCTAGCGGGTCTCTTATGCGTAGTATCTTTTGACTATATCTGCATTCGCAGGGTGCGGAAGATCGTTGCCATCCATGGTGGTTAAGATCATTTCTCCACCAGAGAATATGTTTTTGATTACAAATGGTCCTTCGTATGTTGGAGTCCATTTGCCCCTGGGATCACCTTGCGGCAGTATGATACGTTTGATCACCAGATCCCCAACTTGATATACTTGGCGTCTGACCTTTTTGTTGAAAGCCTTGATCATCCGCTTTTGATACATCTGACCATGACAGACAACAGTAAGTCTTTTCTCATCAATCAAGTTTAGTTGATCAAGTCGAGTATGGATCTAATCTTCTTCATTCAGCCCTGCATCCTTCATAATTCTCAGAGAGGGGATCTGGACCTCAATTGGCAAGACAACTTCCATGTCGTAAACCAGAGAGAAGGGAGTTGCCCCAGTTGATGTGCGTGACATGGTACGATATCCGTGGAGAGCGAATGGTAGCATCTCATGCCAGTCTTTGTATGTGACTGTCATTTTCTGTATGATCTTTTTAATGTTCTTATTCACGGCTTCGACAACCCCATTCATCTTCAACCGGTAAGGGGAAGAATTGTGATGATGGATATTGAATTATTCGCACAAGGCGGTGATCATAGTATTGTTCAAGTCCGTACCATTGTTTGTAATGATCCTCTTCAGGATACCGTAACGACATATGAGATTCTGCTTGATGAACCGGGAGACAACATTCTTGGTAACGGAAGCGAAAGAAGCTGCCTCCATCCACTTTGTAAAATAGTCAATGGCCACTAAGGTGAAGTGGTGTCCATTGGAGGATGTTGGTTTGATTTCCCCAATCATATCAATCCCCCACATAGCAAAGGGCCAAGGAGCCGTCAAGACATTCAGAGGAGCCGGGGGTACATGCACCTTGTCAGCATAAATCTGACACTTGTGGAAAGTTCGAGAGTGTTGATAGCAATTTTCTTCCATGGTAGACCAGTAATAGCCTACCCGTAGGATTTTCTTTACCATCGTATGCCCACTAGAATGGGTGCCAAAAGTTCCTTCATGTAATTCATCCATGATCCTTTCAACTTCAACCTTGCCTACGCACCGAAGTAACACAGAGTCATGGTTGCATTTGTAAACAATGCCATTACTAAGGAAGAATTTAACAGAGAATCTCCTTAAGAACTTCTTATCGTTTATTGAAGCTCATTCTGGATATTCTTGAGTTTCGAGATACCTCTTGACTTCGTGAAACCAAGGCTGGTCCACTACTTCTTCAGTATTAATCTCGTGACAGTGTGCTGGTTCTTCCCTTCGTTCAATGGTGATATAGGGAGCCTCGTTATCCCATTTAAGTTTAAACATGGATAACATTATGGCTAGTGCGTCTGCTAGTTGATTTTCTTCTCGCGGGAAATGCTCGAAGGTAATCTTCTCAAAGTGTGGGAGCAATGTCAAAACATGTTTTTTGTAAGGGATAAGGTTAGGGTGTTTGGTGTCCCATTCCCCTTTGATATGGATGATGACTAAAGCTGAATCTCTGAATACATTCAAGGATTTGATCCCCAAGTCTATGGCAGCTTCAAGACCAAAGATACACGCTTCGTATTATGCCATGTTATTTGTACAATTGAAGCAGAGTCTTGCCGTAAAGGGAGTGTGACATCCTTCCGGAGATACGAGTACAACACCAATTCCATTTGCGAGTGCGTTAGATTCCCCATCAAAAACCAGGGTCCATCAGGATCCTTATTTAGGTGCGTCATATGGCCTTAGTTCTTCGCAATTTTTTACCATCATGATGTCCTCATCTAGAAATTCAAACTTCATTGACTGGTAGTCTTCCACAGCTTGGTGAGCAAGGTGATCAGCTAGTAAACTTCCCTTTATTGTTTATGGATAGTATATTGTATGTCATATTCTGTCAGGATCATCTGTCATCTCGCTATTCTCCCAGAAAGGCCAGGCTTCTTGAAGATGTATTTTATTGGATCCATTTTGGATATCAATAAGGTAGTATGGGTCAGCATATACTATCTTAGTCGGCGAGAAGTACATGCCAGAGCGCAGCAAGTTTTCTCAAGCAGTGAATATCTTGTTTCACAGTCAATAAACTTTTTGCTCAGGTAATAAATGGCGTGCTCTTTTTGGCCAGACTCGTCATGCTGCCCCAGCACACACCCCATTGAATTTTCCAAAACAGTCAGGTACATGATCAATGGTCTTCCCTCGACTGGTGGCATTAAAACAGGAGGCTCTTGTAAATACTCTTTGATTTTGTCAAAAGCAATTTGGCCCTCATCATTCCATTTGACTACCTGATCTTTCTTCAATTGTATAAAGATTGGTACACAAGTAGCTGTCAGGTGAGAAATGAATCTGGCAATGTAGTTCAAACTTCACAAGAATCCTCTGACTTCCTTCTTAGTACGAGGAGTGGGCATCTCTTGTATCGCTTTCACCTTGGCAGGATCTACTTCAATACCTTTATTGCTGACGACAAAGCCTAGGAGCTTACCAGACCTTACTCCAAACGTGCATTTATTTGGGTTCAACCTCAACTTGTATTTCTTTAGCCTCTCAAACAGTTTCTGTAAATGATCAAGATGCTCTCCTTCTGTTTGAGATCTAGCTATCATGTCGTCCACATAGACCTCTATTTCGTGATGTATCATGTCGTGAAATAGGGCTACCATGGCATGCTGATAGGTTTCCCCAGCATTCTTCAATCTGAATGGCATAACCTTGTAGTAGAATGTGCCCCATTGTGTGACAAAGGTTGTCTTCTCCATGTCCTCAAGCGCCATTTTGATTTGTTTGTAGCCTGAGAAACCGCCCATGAAGGAAAACACTTTGTGTTGTGCCGTATTGTCAACTAGAATATCAATGTGGGGAAGTGGGAAATCATCCTTAGGGCTGGCCCTATTCAAATCTCTGTAGTCCACGCACATTCGTACCTTACCGTCCTTTTTGGGCACAGGAACAACATTGGCAACCCATTGCGGGTAGGAGGTGACGGCCAAGAATCCAACGTTGAATTGCTTCATGACTTCTGCTTTAAATTTCTTTGACATGTCTGGTCGCATACGATGGACCTTTTGTTTTACTGGTGGGAAATCCTCTTTTGTAGGTAGACGACGTACCACAATATATGTATCAAGTCCCGACATGTCTTCATACGACCAGGCAAATACCTCAACATACTCGTGTAACAACTGAATCAGACGCTCTTTGACACTGGGTTCCAGGTTGGCACCCACCTTGACTTCTATTTTGTCTTCCTCGATACCTAGGTTGATTGTATCCACAGGTTCCTCGTGGGGATGAATGGTTCTCTCTTCTTGTTGTAGTAATTTGGAAAGTTCCCCAGGTAATTCACAATCTTCTTCACCTTCGTCTTCGGCTTGGTAGATTAGATTTTCAGAGTCAATGAAGGCCATAGAAGAACCGTTACCCATGGGATCCCGAATGGATGTAGACCTGGATTGTGAGATTGAGTGTGTGTAAGAGTATAGCTATCTTTGAAAGAAATGAAAATGTAAAAAAAAAATTAATGAGCACAAAGTTTATATGCAAAAACGTCCATGATTCATTGATGTCATATGGAAATGAGATAATAACCCTTACAAATGGACCATTGTGCCTCGGGTAAGACACAAGGTTTTAAGAGTCTGAATTATTTTAATATTACAGATCCAACAAATGTAAGGACAAATCACTGTGGGATAAAAGTGATCGGGATAAAGTCTCTAGCCCCCCAGTTGTTGCGCCCTCCACTGGCAGTTGGGAAAATTTAATCCTCTAGGTCATAGTTGTCTTCATCATCCTCCACTGCATTGACTTGGTGGTTTTTAATCTTCAAGGGTGGTCCTCCGGCATGAGCACGGGGTACAACCTTCTGGGCACTTGAAGTGAAACCTAGGCCAAACTTGTTAGACTTGTATGGGATATCTGAGAGTTGTCCCCAAATAGCGCACCCACCTTCTTCTATCACTGCCTTGGCATCCTTTAAATATGACATCCTGAGTGGAGGCCTTGTGATTTTGGGAATTTGAGACACAGCCTTGGTCATTGCCACATCTTGCGGGACTTCTTCAAAGTGCTTGAATGGAGTTTCAATAAATTCACCATCTAACTCCACATATCTAAAGGAATTGAGATGGCTGATCATATACTCTTCTTCTCCATGAACGGTGATAATCTTCCCTTGAATTGGATATTTCAGCATTTGGTGCAACGTAGAAGTAGCAGCGCCAACATTGTGAATCCATGGTCGGCCCATCAAGCAGGAATATGAAGGGCGAATATCCATTACATAAAAAGTTAAGTCAAATGTTTGGGTTCCAACCTTTATGGAGATATCTACTTCCCTATGCACCATCCATTTTGAGCCGTCAAAGGCCCTCACTACTATGTTGCTTGGTTTCAATATCAACCCCTCACAGTCAAGCCTATCAAGAGACTTTTTAGGCAATACATTCAGAAACGAGCCAGTGTACACCAAGACATGATCCAAGGTTGTGCCCCTGCATTCCACTGAGACATGTAATGCCTCATTATACTTCCTTCCTCTTGGCGTTAAATCAGCATCTGAAAAACCTAAACCATTATCTGCAGTCAAGCTGGCTACGCAGTCTTGGAACTGATTGGCAGATGTTTCTTGGGGTACATGGGAAGTTTTCAGAAATTTTACCAAGGCCTTTGCATGCGCCTCGGAACATAGTAATAAAGCCAGCATGGAAATTTTAGATGGAGTTTTCCCTAGCTGTTCGACTACATTGTAGTCGCTTATTTTTATGATCTTTAATATCTCCTCCATCTCTTTCTGGGAGGTCTCAGGGATATCCAATGATTGTGCCTTTGTCCCGATAGGCTCAATCAGAATACTTTTACCTCGAGTCTCTATTGATTCGGCAGCAGGAATATCAGTAGGGGTGATAGCGGGGATTGTAACAACTTTATCAGTAGGAGTATTAGCAGAGATTACTGTAGGACTGGGAACGGTCTTTGGAGGAGCAACAACAACAGGAATGATTACGGGTCTAGAAACTGCTTTTGGGGGAGCAATTTCTAGAGAGAATATCCTTCCGCTTCGGGTGATCTTGCTAGTCCCTGCAATATTACTGATATCAGAGTTAATCTTCTCAGAACTTGAATCTTCGGCAGTTGGCAAATCTTGCCTGATACCGTGGTAGTAGACATCCCCTCCATAATTCCATGGTACGGTTTTGTCTGACGAATACGGGATTGGTACAGGCATTGTAATTATCAAAGGAGCTACTTTTGGAACTGATGTAATTCTAACGGGTCTTTTGGTGGAGACCCTGGAAGAATTGTCGGAAATGGTCACGATGGAAACATCATTATAAGAAACAGTTGGGACAGAAGTCTTCTCGAACAAAATTTCCTTGTTATCTATTAGGCACTGAACGCCTGCTTTCAACAAAGGACAGCTGGTTGGTGAGGACAAACAGAAATGATAACTTTAATCACAGCCCGAGAAAACATCGATATTCAACAAGTTCTCTTTGATAGTCAGGAGTGGGGTCATAAGTTCATCAACTGAAGTAACAAACAGATATTCCTCAATGGTGTTGGTATTATGGTCGTGATTGGGCATAGGGGAAGAAATGACATTGGGCTTTTCTGGCACATCGAATTCAATCTCTTTGGCTTCAAGAGTCTTGTACTTTGTTCTTTAGATCCCAACAATTGTTAGTGTCATGGTCGGGACTCTCAGAGTGGTATACACAACGGGCATTAGGATGACAGTGAGGAGAGGTTGTGTTAGGGTTCTTTAGAGCTTCTTTCAAAGTCACTAGGTTGTATTTTAATAGATGTGGAAATACTTGAGATAGGGTCATGTTAATTCTGGTGAATTGTCTGACTGGTGTTTCCATTCTTGGTTGGTTGTTTCTTTGTTGATCAGGCACATGTTTAGGAATTATAACAGCCCCCACCATTGGACGGCGTTCGGCCCCATCTTGATTTCTCTAAGGATATACAGAAACCACTTCGTTCTTTCCGATGAATGGCTTCCTTACAGCAGCAGAGGATGCATCTTTTTGAATATTTCCATTCTTTATCATGGCTTCTACCCTTTCTCCGGTTAATATAAATTCAGTAAAACCCGTCGATGAACTCCCAATTAAGTGATTGAAGAAGGGACCAGACAAGGTGCCCAAAAACATGTATACCAACTCTCTTTCATATAGGGGAGGTTGAAATCTTTCGGCCAAGTCCCTCCATTTTTGCGCATAGTCCTTGAAGCCCTCACTTGAAACCATGGCCATACTCTGGAGTTGAGTACGGGTAGGCGCAAGATCAGCATTGTATTGGTATTGTTTGTAAAAGGTTGCAGCAAGATCCTCCCAGTTATAAACATTGACTCTTTCTAACTGATAAAACCAATCAAGTTGAGTTCCAGACAGATTGTCTTGGAAGAAGTGTACCCATAAATCTTTGTCAGCGGTATAGGGCTGGATTTTCCTCACATAGGACCGAAGATGCATTTTGGGGCATGAGACTCTGTCATATTTGGCGAACACAGGTGCTTTGAATTTTGGAGGAATGACAATCCCCGATACTAACCCCAACTCCTCAAAGTCCAAGCCAGGAACCTTTTGGATTTCCATTGCCTCAATCGTTCTTCTAGATGCTTATACTTGTCATCGGAGGGAGGGTATTATTCTTCAGAATAGTCTTCTTCTTCCTCTTCTGAATCAGACTAAACAACTGTTTCTTTGCCTTTCCCGTCTTGATCGTATTTCTCACCGGATGTCGTTGCAAAGTCTAAGGCCCTTCTTGTCTTCCCTTGGAATCTTCTTCCCATGTTCAGAATTCTGGTTACATTCTTCGTCTTCTTTTTCTTCTCCTCAACCAGCAAGGTCTTCAACTCTTCTTGTCCTTTGGCTAGAGTTAGGAACAACTGTTGAAACTATGGATTCTGAGCTTGGAGGTCCTTCACTATTTGCTCGAGATCCATCTCACTGAAATAAACAGTAGAGAGATGAGGAGACTTGTTGGAAGAAACCTGCTTATGTTATGATGAATGATAAATGCATATGCAATGATTTCAAGGATTTTAAAATTCAAATTTTTTTAGACAAAAAGGAAACACACGTTATATTAATAGATTAAAGCTCGAGTACATCAATGCCTTCTTGGGAAAAATAACACAAAAACTCTAAGATAAAAAGGTAGTACGCATCCTCTTTGGTGCAATGTAGGCATTCAGAGTCTGTTCCTCATGAAGTAGCCTAGTGAGTTCCAAAACCTTCTTCTCGCTTGCGTAGAATTGGGCTTCGAAAGTATCTCGCTCCCCCTTGAGTTGTATCCAATCCCTTTGTAGGTCTTCAAGAGAGGTGGGTATTTCAGGATGTAGGATAGTATATGGAACATCTCCTTCCATGACAGACTCAATGTTTACCGGGAGAATGGAGGGATAAGGCATCATAAGACTCTGAGCACGAGTTCGTACCCATTTGAGGTAAGGCTCAAGAGGGATGGAATTCTTGTGCCCCAAAGTCTTGCTATCTACCTTGTTCAACATCCTCCAAGCTCGGATAAATCTATGGCGAAGACCTTGATCGTTGTTGTCATAGTCAAATACCAAACCTTGAGTCAGTATCTCGTGTGGGCCATCCCTTCGATCGTAACCAAACTGTCTTAAGGCTAAGCAGGGGTTGTAGGTGATACCTCCCATAATTCCAAGTAAAGGGACATTAGGAAATTCTCCATAACGGTTGACAATAGTAACATTCTCTATAGATCGGGAGCACCAATGAATATCTGAATGTTTGAGTGTCATCAACCTTTGTGACCACTTTGAACCTTGCTCATTCTTCAATACAGATTGGGGAAGATGAGAAATAAACCATCTTGCCAAGAGAGGAGTGAAACACATAAGAACACCTCTTTTCCTCATTGTGCGGGTGTGAAAAGAGTGTAGGATGTCTCCTAGTAAAGTAGGCATTGGGTTGCGGGACATGAAGATTTTGATGGTGTTCACATCTATGAGTTGGTCAGGATTTGCAAACAAAACCATCCCATAGATGAGGAGAGCCACAATTTCCTCAAAGGCTTGTAAGTCCAAACATTCCAACAGTTTTGGGCTTTCTCGAACAAGAACTTTACTAGGAAACCTTTGACACCACTCCTTGTTTCCCAATGAGTTGTGACATAAGATGAGTGCAAGTGTAGAGCTTGAGCAATCTCTTCTGGCTTTGGGTCTCTTTCCGTACCGTTGAAAGGTAGTTTATTGAGAATGGGAATGCTCAAGAGTCGGGAGAATTCTACCAAAGTAGGCACAAGTTGATAGTCGGGAAATGTGAAGCAATGGTGTAAGGGGTCAAAGAACTGAAAGAGCACCTTGATCATGTCCTCATCTATGTTGGAGGTGACCAAGTTGAGTAGGCGACCATCTCTCTCGGTGAATGGAGAGTTTTCATGAATCCTTGAAGCTAGCTCCTTAAGTTGTGGAGGAATCCTTACAAGGTTGAATTGAATAGTTTTCCTGGGAATAGAATCCATGTCCTACAAAACAAGAACAAAGATGAATCCCAAAATCCTTGAAATGGTTAGGGAATGTGTATGATGTTATGATGTTCATTATGTTATGTACATTTATGTATATACAAACAAAGAAAACAAGTCCTTAGGTTTAGGCTTGCATGGAGTTTCATAGGTAAGTACCCTCTTGAAGTTTAGTTGGCTCAAACCTGTTCTAGTAATAGTAACCAGGTTCTAAGGAGCTCAATATCACCGGTTTGTTTCCTTGGTCATTGTTTCAGCACAAGCCTCTTTAATGGCGACTGAAATATCCCAAGAAACCAAACCTCAATGAGTGTAGTATCGAGTATCTACCAACTTAAGACTGCACCAAAGCCGGTCATCTCACTACATCCTAAAGGTCAAGTTGGTCAAGTAAAGGTTCTAAAAGTTCAATAGTGCTTCATGACATCACTCAACGGCCCCGTATTCTCTTTGATTAACTCAAAGGCTACTGATACCCACAAATATGTCGCACTAACGTAGCTATTGCTTAGACCATGTCGGTATACCCTGCACAGTTTCCACAACGTATTTCTACTTACCTATAATGTATCCCAAATCTGGGTAGAGGATTCAAACCCAAACAAAGAACCATAATGTAAAGTATACAACTCAAACAATGCAAGCAAATAAATGTGATTTAACCCTAAGGTAACCCCACTTTTAGAATACTCCCCAGCAGAGTCGTCAGTTCTGTGATATGGTGGGAGAACTGACTTGAAGGTTTTGCGTTTGATCGCAAATGTTGCGGTTAGCAGGAGTCGCCACCGACTTTTCTTTTATCCAAAAAGGAAAGGTGAAAAAGCAAAGGAAAGACCTTTGAGATTATTTCTTGAGTTCGGGGGGTAGGTTATGATAAGGGAAGGTATTAGCACCCTTTTCATCTGTGGTTTTCCATGGGCTCTTAGTTACTTGCTAGATCACTTGCTTTTTGTTTTGAAATTATGCTTTGTGTGGTTTTTTGAAAGTATTTTGTGAAGAGGCCATTGTTTAGGCAATATTTGTAATGATTCTTGTTTGTAAGAATGCATACAAAAATGTTTGATCTTTTGAAAATGTTTTCAATTTTGTACTATGTTTGAAAGTGTAGGTGGTTGTTTTGAAAATAACAAGGATGTTTGTTTGAAATTGAGCAAATAATTAGGAGCATTCTACCTACTCAAAAGTCTTTCTTGTTCATTTTCTTTTCCTTTTGACATTGTTGTCCTACCATTGATTTGGTAAGCAACTCTATCTTTGGATGTAAACAGGACGGGCGTGGGTCATTGTATAATCATGATTAGCAATGTTGCAAGATATCTTAGCATTCTTTTTAGGGACTAAGATCATTTGAAAGGCAACTTGGATAGCATCATCGAGGGACTATGATCTTGTATTTGCTTTGTTTTTGCTTAAGATACCTTACATGCGTAATATGGCCATTTTGTATAAGGAAACCAAGTGGAATAACCCTAGGGGTGCTTGTGTGCAAATGTATTGTTTTCATGCTTGATTTTGTCTTGAATTAAGGTTTTCTAAGTATTGATTTTAGTCTTTCCACACAAACCCTAATTACTAACATGTTATATATAAAACGATAAATTGCGGAATTTAAAGTTACTAAGTTATTACAACATTTGTGGGGAGGGGGGTATACAATTTGTAAATGGGGATTGCAAGAATGTAAACCCAGTTAGTCTATTACAACCACATTGAATGGGTATTAATGTACAAGGAATTTAAATGAATACAATGTACAAAATGAATAAATGTATAAAAATGAAAAATATAAAGAAAATGGATCTTTGTTTGGATTTTTTATAGAAAAGGATTTTGTCTTAACCTAATTAATTAAAGAAAATAATTAATTAAACTTGAATTTATTTAAGAAAAGATTTGAATAAAAAAACTTAGTTCTATTAATTGATTAAAAGAAAATAAGTTTAAGAAATATATTTTTTGGTATTTTTGTCTTGGAAATATTTATAGCATTATAAAATGTTTTTGGCCCTTTTTATATATTAAAATAAATATATTTTAATTAGTATGAAACAAAATAACTAATAACCTCATTTTAATTATATTTACAAGACAAGTTAATAAAAATAAATAAAGTATAGTTCAATAAAAATATTTTTTATGAGAAAAATAAAATAAACTAAGTCAAAAATAAAAATTTAATTTTTGTATTTCTTTAGTATTTAGGAAAAAATAATTAAGAAAATATAAATGAAATAAATAAAAAAAGGAAAAATAAATAAACTTGGGCCAGGGGGCGCAAATAGCCTGCAGGGGTTAGTTAGCAAAAAATTAAAAAAACAAAGCAAGCCCAATAAGGCCCAGGCGCTCAAAAAAGTCAGAAATGCCAAAATGTGTAAAAAATATGTAAAAGGGTACCACTGGGGCTCGAACCCAGGTCCCAAAGGTTACAGACGCGCACTTCTACCACTGGGGTGGCTATACATCCGTTAATATAAGTAAAACAATAAATATGTAAGGCAAAACGCGCCCTGAAGACTTCATCTTCAACCTCCAGCCAGACCAACTGTAACTTGCTCATTTCTCATCAATAATGAAAACTGTAAACATGAAACTTGTAGCAAATTTTCTCACGGTTTCAGAAATGTAAAGCATTAAAACTATAGATCAAAGGTAAGAATGAATTTTATTGGCCCTAATTTGAACCCTAAAATATCAGAAATTTCAGTTTCAAAAATCTCTAAGCTCAAGCAAAATTAATGGAAACTATGGACATGGTTAGCTTCAGGGCAATGATATCTACATGTTTTGTTCACAAATAAACTATTAGTGATGCCTGTATGAAGAGTTCATAGTTGAGAAAACTTACCTCATAACTAGAAATCGTGTTTTGATTTTGAGCTTGTTTCAGGTGATGGTGATGATCAAGTTAGCTTCCTTGAGGTCCTAGGAAGCTAATGCAATGATTAGCTTGAACAATGGATGGCTGAAATGGTCTGGAGAAGTCAATGTGCAGAACTGAGTTTTTGAAAATAGAGGATGGTGTTAATGGTGTTATAGTTCTAAAAAAGGGTGTGGGATTGATTCTATGTGATGTTTATAATCTTTAGAAACCAAAAGGCCAAGAAACGCACGAGTAGATTATGAGTTTCAAGTTTTTGGTCAGTTTGTGTAAAAATGGAAGTGTGAAGTGTGATTCTGAGTTTTTGATTCTTTCAAGGCTTCAACGTTCGTGTCTTTGTATAAACAAAAGTGTTTGGGTGCATTAGCAAGTCAGAAGTACAAGTTCTTGGCTTTTGGCTAGGTTACTTGATTTTGAAGAAAAGAGGGAAACAAGTTTCAAGGAAGAGGTAAAAGCATGGGATGGGTGATTGTAAGTGTTTGGAACATTTCTCATGAGTTATAGGACTGGTTTGATCATAAAAGAACAAGTGCAGAGCTCAAGAACAAGTTTTGTACAAAAAGTTGCTTTATCAAAATGGCAATGTGACCTTTCTTCCAAAAATGGATAAAAAGCATGTCCATGCATTAAATTCTTGAAGTGAAGCCTCTAATAGCTGTGTAAACCATTAAATATGGAGTTCCTAACAAGTTTGAGGCCTGCAATTTAGTGTTTATGCAACATGGTTTGAATTTGAAATTTGTTCATCACTAAAACGACTGGTAATAAAAGTGATAAAACCTTAACTTTATCTCTTCGATTCTCCCTACTCAAGAATGATCTCAAGGAGTTCTGGGACATTTTGGAAACCTTGAAATGTGTTGTACAACCCATCTTTGAATTGAATTTGAATATTCCTCTTGGAACTAAATGAAAAAGTGTCATGAAGTTAGGTCAAAATCCTGACCAAATTAGGGCAAATTTTCACTAAGTGTTTTGTTTCATGGCCCTATGTTCTTAAAATTATAACTTGAGATCCAAGCACTTTTGGAAGGAGTTGTGTAAATAAAAGTTGTATATTTCATGGAGATCTACAACTTTCATGTTGGAAGTTTCTCTTGAATCATCTTGCATCATGGTAAAAAAATTGTTCAAAGTTATGAAAAAATATGAAATTTCCAACACAGAAAAATTTCTAAGTTTAGAAATTTTGACTTTTCAAAATGAAATCTTGACGTTATTATTTCTTGATGAACAAGTTTCATATTTTGACATGTTTTGATGAATTGTGATCTTTGGCACTTGAATTTGACCAAAAAGTCAAAGTTTGACTTTTCAGTATACAGTTGACTTTTGATCACTTGACTTAAAATTTCATTTGTCAATCCAATGGACTTGCAATGTTTTGAAACATGTCATTAGGTAAAAATGATACAATTGGACTCTTGAGATCATGCCTTAAACTAATTGACCATTTGTTAGGTCAAATATCAGTAATTGCCCTTTCCCAATCAAAACCCTAATTTTGACCATTTTGCCCTTTTGGAGATTTGATCAAATTTCTTGAGGAGTTGTGGTCCAAACTTGATCAAATGATACACATGAGTCTAAAATGTTGATGTGGATCAAAAATTGTAAAGTTTAACTTTGAATTGGACATGGTTGACATTTTCCCCAATACAACTGATTTTAGGTCAATTGCTCAATTGACTGATCAAAAGTGTGATTCAAAGCTTCAAACTTGTCATGAGTAATCTTGGGGTCCGAAGTGATCTATGAAAGTGGTATGGGGAATAGAAAGTTTAAAAATCCTTGTGCAAACTCAGACCCTAATTTTTGTCATCAGTGCATAAGGAGGTGTCTTGAGCTGATCAAACCCTAATGCAGTCTTGAGCCCAAGGAGATCTTGCGAGAAAAATCTTTATAAATGAGAGGGAAAATTTTAGGGTACAACAGTGACCTATGAGATCACGAGAAAGAGGAGGAAAATGAGAATTAGGGGATACCTGTTGCACCCCAAAATTTTCCCTCTTGGTTTTAACTTTGATTGGCTTATACTTTGTTTGCATATACATGTGCATACATCTCATTGGTTCCATATTCATGTAATCAAGGTATTTTATCAACACAACAAAGCTCTCATAATTTTTCAACGCATGTTTGAGTTGTGGAAGATTTAGGTGTTTTCGGTGAAATTAAAACAGTGCGAATTAGAAATAGTGTTTTTATTGATCAGAGTTTGAAAATTCTCATCTCCAGCTTGGAATGGTGTTTTTGGTTGATTCATGTGGTTTTGAAATGGTCTCGATGTTCTCTTAAAATTTTGTGTTCGGACCAAAAGCTAATTCTTAAAGGAAAGTCTCCGGATACGCGGTTCTTTTGGAAGTTATATGGTGAAAAATACAAAGAAAAAGGTGCTGAAAGTGCAGTTTTCGCACACTAAAACATTTATAACTCGAAGACCGTTTATCGTTTTGAATCCGTTCCGGTGGCTAAAATTACGTCTTGATGTCATCTATATTTCGTATCTCATGGATGGAAGTCAGTTCTATCCATAGAGTCTTCGAATATATGAATTTATCGAATATATTTTTGTGCATTTGAAATGCATTTTTTGCATATGATCTCAAGTTACTAATTCTTGACATAATCTAATTTTTTACCAATTTTTGGTTGATTACTTGTTGCTTTCCATTTCAATAAATTAAGATAATTTCTAATGGACTCAAATGTCATTGATAAATATTTTTGAAGTAAGTTTGATTGAGTTTGATAGAAAATATCTCAATACTTGGTAAATGGCAAAGTTTAACATAATTGGTGTTTTTGCTCTAACTTTTGATTCGTATTGAGTTTTTCCGACTTTCTTTAATGAAAATTGATTTTCTTGAGCCATCCGGAATCTCTCCCGCGAGTATTTTTTTTATTCAGACAAATTTCATTCTGTTTTTCTGCTACTGTAGCAGTTTCGAAAATCATATTTCAGAATGGAATTTGGCCGAACCGAGTTAATTTTTAGAACCGTTGGCATATTTCTATGTCGCCTTAATTTTTGTGGTTGATTTCGGATGCTTTTCGATTAATTTTCTAACTTTTCGATTCAAGTTTTTTGCACATTATCTTGTGTTTCATTGTTGAATTGTGATACTTTTTGTGTGTTACTCATACTTTGATGTCAAGTAATATCATTTGGTTTTAACTAATTGTTTGAGAACTTTGTGAATTTAGCGTATCGGAATACATTTTGATTCACAACTTTTGTGTTTGGCAAATTGTGAGTTGATTCCTATTCATCACACTTTTGACATAAATACATAAACTCATGAATTGGAGTTAATTTGCAATTTGTTGATTAAATTCTGATATATTAAAATTCATGTGGTTTTAATACTTTAATTCTTGATTTTTAGATTAATCTTGAGGTTACATGTTCATGTGCAAGTTCCGGATAACCATCTCATGCTATCATTCAAGATTAATGCACTAAAACTTTGATTTCCAAATCGATTCATGATGAATTTCAAAATGTGCGTAATGCTATCCGGAACTTGTATTTCGCATGTGCATTGAGTTTTAGTTTTTGAATATGCATTATTATACTTATTTGAGCATTTCTTCGATATCAATAGCAAGTTTGGATGTTTCTAAACCGGTTTTTGCACCTATTTTCATGAGTACGAGGTTGCTGTCTGGAATGCTATGTTATGCTCCTTTTGACTTATTTGCTTTGTCTTGTACATATTCATACTCCATTTTTGTGCATATTGTTAATTATCATTATCGCTTTTGATTTTGTTGTTATCTACTAACAAATTTTGTGATATGTGCATACTTTGAGAAGCAATTAGTATACCATTCGCTTTGGTGACGGATACGCTTTGCTTGCATATGTTGTTCACGCTTCTGATGCTATTTGTTGTTGATGCTAGTTTGCGGCACCCTCCGAGCTTTCTCCATGCTTTGACTTGGTTTTTGCGGATTTTTATTATCCGCTTAGTATGGTTTCAGGCCATTTGTCGTAATATTTCATTTACCACTTTCTAGAGATCATATATAGTAGGAGCATTTATCACTTTCTAGAAATCATGTGAAGTAGGAAGCAGGAAATAAAGAGTTTGCGCTCGAAGTCACTGTTTAAAGACCTGTAGCAGGCATTCCGCACTTCATTTTCTATATGTGTTGTGCTTGTGTTTGTTTACTTTCTTGTTGATCGATGAGTCACTCAATTTAGAAATTGAGATCACGACTTCACTCTCAATGCATGCTCCCTATAGGATTTCAGCACTTTCCTTTATTTCTTGTTGATCAATGAGTCACTCAATTTAGAAATTGATATCACGACTTCGCTCTCATTGCATGTTCCCTATAGGATAGTTTTGTTAGACTTTCTTAGGTAATGGTAGCCTAGATAGATTCTCTCTGGTAATGCTCGCTTGAGCTAGTTCTCTTAAGCTTATTGACTTACATGTTTGATTTCATCTTTGTGTACATGTATTGAGATGACATACCCTCGGCATGTTCCCTTAGGAGCTCTCGATTCAACTATAGATGATGATTCAAGATAGACATAATTTTAGGTGATAGACCATTGTTATGCTCCTTTAGGACTTCTTGATTCATCTATAGATGATGATTTGAGATAGACATTAGGATTGTATCCAAGCATGTCAATCTTAGGGTAGAGATTTTTTTCCCTTCAAAACTCAACCTTAGGATTAACCATTATATGATAACATTAGGGATAGATCTAGGTTTAGTCTCCCTTAGATGTTTTCTTTTCCTTTGCATCTTTGCATTTAAAACAAAAAATTTCTTTTTCTAGCAAAATTCAAAATACTTTAAAAAAATTTACTAACGAGAATCATATCTTTGTTAAGTATGAGAGATGATAAGCGGGTTTCTTCTCGACCTTATTGTTCTCTTATTCTAAGCTTTAGTGTGGTTCAAGTTTCAAAGACTTATTTCATGAATAAGTAGAGTAATGGCTAAAATCTCTCTCTTGATATTAACTAGCTGTTATCTACAAGAAAAAACACCAACAAACACAAACTCCTTTTGCCTATGGGCGTTTCTCCAAACTTTTCCAAAAGAGCATGTTAATTTACTTCTGTGCTGACGCATAAGTCTCCAAAGGTCGAGTTGCGGCAGAAGGAGAAATTAATATTGTTCATTAAAAAATATAAACCAACAAAAACATGTGAGCCGAACTACGGCTGCTCTGATTCCTTAAAAGGGATACGTAGGCATCGGGGTAGGTAAAGCATTCGATTGAAGATTGAAGATGGTATGTCATCCAGAGACAAGGTCCAAGACGAGATCAATCTGGAGACTGTGGTGTCCAAATCATATCAGAAGGAGAATTCTCTCACTCATCACATGCATCTTCATGCATCCATAGCAGGTACTAAGAAGGTACTCAGAATGGGGAATCCATATTCAGACCCAGTGTTTTCTTTTCAGAACTCCAAATCTTGACTTCTCGCCGCTCTGTGATCAGATTCAAGTTATGGAAGAACTTCGTGGGGAATTGGACGAGATGAAAGAACAGATGGGGTTCTCGATGTTAGACATACATGATTTGGTCTATGGACAAGAACTCTTGAAAGAAGAAAATAGTCTGTTGAAGACTCAATTGAATTTGGTTATGGGAATTTTGGGGACGATGTTGAATAAAGAAGATGTTGTTATGCCTGTTACAATAGGAGCTACCATTCCTTCCCATAATCTGGGGACTCTTTTAAGTCAGGGAGTATCTCCTCCACCGCCTTTCATTCCAGGATCCTCCCATCCGCAACTAGTTGTCATTTCCCGAGAGGACCCAAAAAGACAAAGTCCGTCAGCAAAGGCCAAAACAGCCTGAACGAAAACTTGATCTTATTCCAATGTTGTATGCATAATTTCTTCCTCCCTTGCTAGAATTTCATTTGGTCAAACTTCGAATCTTCACTACACATGAAAAACGCCCTCATGGCTTTGACGACAATGCTAGGTGTGAATTTCACTCTGGGGCACCCGGCCATGATATTGAAGATCGCATAGATTTTAAGCACCAAGTCTGTGATCTACTTGATATAGGGACAATTCTTTTCACTCCCGAATGTATGAGCGTGCAAGTCAATCCAATGCTAACTGCTACAGAGATTATGGTTACGCCTTCTCCTCTTCGAAGTTCAATATCACGACTTGAGTCACATCATCCACAACTTATACTCTCAGATAGTTCTCACCAACAGTTGTTTACAAGTTATGGAAATACGATGGTTAATCAAAATCAGAATGTTCCTCATGTTCATCCAAGTTCGGTGTACTCCTCAGCAACAAACCTATCAACAGAGACGTATGCAACAAGATAAACAAAGGGATAGGAAGCCAAATAGGGTGTTCGACATTGTCCCCATGACTTATGGGTAGCTGTTCTCTCAGTTGCTCAAGCTTTCCTTGGTGGAACCCAAGCCACTGAAACCTGTCATTCCTCCTTATTCTATGGATTTCAATCCTAATGCGCAATGTGAATACCATACTGGAGCACTAGGCCATTCCATTGAAGACTGCAGAGCTTTCAAAAAAATGTGCAATACCTGTTGGATGCAAAGGCTATTAATTTCGGGCCAGCCAGTCAGATTTAAAGTCTCCGTTGACTCAATAGATATCAAGACTTAGTATATATGGAAGCAAATATGTGCAATAATTTGATCAGCTTCTTTATGGCTCCGCTCTAACATTGCCCCTTAGCTTGATTTCTTCCAGATCTTCCCTTGTGCTCAGATTAGTGGTCTTAATAGCCTCTTGATATGGTTGTATATTGTTAGCCTTTCATTTTATTTCCCTCGCCATTTTCTCAGAGAGTTCAAGATCTTTATCATCTTCCTCTTTAGCTTGGTTGATAAGAGCATCAAAATTATATAGGGTGGCAACAGTAACATTATCGGTGGATTTGGGCATGAATTTGCACCTTTATCAGGTTTTGGCGCAGATGAATATTTGAAAATGCATATGCAGAGAAAGTATTACCATTTTTAAACTTAAGATATAAATGTAACAGAAAGAAGGGGATCTTAATTGAAAACAAAATATAACATTTATTAATCAGAAATATTGTTTGAAACAAAACGGGGAACCCTTACAAGCGACCCCTATGCCTCGGGCTTGACATAGGTTCTTTCAAAAACAAGAAAAATTAATTAGGAAAGAAAAAGATCTCAGGAATCTCCACGGTAGTCCACCTTTTGAGTTCTTCTCCTGGCGCGTATTCTCGGATGAAGTCAATTGCCTTTTTGGTATTGGCTTTGTTGGATATCTTTGCCACATGTCCACCATGCTCTACTCTCTTGTTGACAAAGGTCTCTTGGATTGGAGAAAAATGTGCTTCGCCCTTCAGAGCATCTTTATATTTTCCTTCAGGGTAATGTCTGAACTGGACTATCCCCTGGTCCCCTATCCTTTGTAGAGCTCTTTCGAAAGCTTCATTATGTTTTAGCGGGAGTCCATATCCCCATAGATATTCTTTCAGCGAGTTTATTGGGGTTTTTTTTTGTCTTCTTGCCCAGAGTCAGTGACTACTTCAATTGCATTTATTGTCAGCCCATCGTGCGAAGGTGTAGGGTCTGATTTGATGTTGGGCTTCTCGAAAATGATGTCCTGAGATTCCAACAAATCATGCACCTTATGTTTGAATGACCAACATTGTTCTATGGTATGTCCAGGGGAATTAGCATGATACTCACATCTGGCGTTGGCATCATATCTTCGTGGGAGTGTCCCGACTGGAGGATCTAGGGGCTTGAGTTCCATTAAGGATGCCTTAACTAGCTGTTGTAATAGATGACTGGGTGGCATCGGGAGTGGATCAAATTTCCTGGGTGTCCTTCTGCCTTGCTGCTGCCCTAATGGGATCACTGATGGTTGTTGTACCCTGGGTTGTGACACTACAACATTAATTTCTCCCTCTTTTACTTTGGGGAGGTTTGAAGCAGGCCTCTTTGAATTGTAGGGAGCGTTTGATGGTCCCTCTGATATCTTCCCACTTTTTATCCCAGTCTCGATTCTTTCTCCGATGGTTACTAGGTCTGAGAACCCCGAAGAGATACTTCCAATCATTATCTCATAATACAGCCCGTGCAAAGTTCCCATGAACGTGTCTACTAACTCCTTCTCTAACATTGGTGGTTGCACACGAGATGCCAACTCCCTTCACCTTTGAGCATACTCCTTAAAGGACTCTACTTTCTTCTGGGACAGGTTTCGGAGTTGCATGCGGGTAGGCGCCATGTCCAGGTTATATTTGTAATGCTTTAGAAAAGCATTAGCAAGATCCGCCCAGGTTCGAATATGCGTCTGCTCCAATTGCATATACCAGTCTGAAGATGCCCCACTCAGGCTATCTTGAAAATAGTGAATCATCAACTTCTTATCGTGGGCATGGGCATGCATCTTCCTGCAATACATACGAAGATGATTTCTTGGACAAGTGAGCCCCTTGTATTTTTAAAATTCAGGTACTTTGAACTTTGGTGGAATCACCATATCGGGAACTAGACCCATTTTGAGAGCGTCTACTCCGAAAGAGTCAAAACCATCCACAACTTTTAATCTTTCTTCCAGAGCTTTGTACTGATTCATCACCAGTGGATTATCAACAACATAAGTACCAGACGTCTTTAAGGGTGCTTGGTTGGCATCCTCTGGGTCGTGGTCTCCATATTGTAGGTCCAAGTAGTTGTCTATATTGTTGACTGGAATCCGTAGGGTATATGATGCCCCTGCTTTTGGTGGCGGTGGGACAAGCCCTTCAGTTTCAGCTTCTTGTTGGGCCATGACGGACTTTGGGAGTTCTTCTTCTGGCTCTTTCCTTGGTTGGTGACTGCTTGATGCACCAATAGTTTGGGCTACTTCCTCGAAAGCTGCCCTGGGAATCTGTTCTTGCCTATCAATAATGTTCTTCAAATCTAGGATAACTTGACTTAGATCTCCTTTCATCAAAGTGACATCCCCATTTACTTGGTCGAGATCCTCTTTGAATGTCGCCTGAGTTTCCTCGATTTTCTCCATTACTTTTTGCTGGTAGGCCCTTGTTTGATATGGAGGCCAAGGAGGTGGAGATCTTCTTTTACCAATGGTTCAACTGGAGATATGTTTTTGAAAAATGAGTTTTAATATGATATGCAAGTGCTCTTGAATGCATGTGTGTGAACGGATGTGTATGAACATGAAATGGTTTCTTGTGTTAAATGTCTTATTCCCTTAAGTACATGCTTGTCTTTTTCTTATTTTTACTCGGTGACCGGCTTAAAAATAGATATGCAAGCGAGATATGGGAACAAAATGCCTTTATTTAAGGTAACATAATTTAGATATTGAAAAATTTTACAATCTTAAACCAAAACTTTATTTGCGTGAAATTAAGCCAAGGGGAGTAAGTCTTCTAGGTGCACTAGCAGACGTATTCTCTCGAAACCATCCACCTTTTCTTGACAAAGCTTGAGAAAGTATTCAGCATATTATTTCCCTTTCATGGCTTTGATTTCATACATGTTTGACGCATTGACGCATACAAGTTGTTTCCTTCGGTACTCATTTTTAAAGACAGTCACCGAGATCTTGAGTTTATTATTATCTTTTATACCCTCTGTGAATAAGACAAAAAGAAAGAAACGGGTTACGAATATATGAAATGTATGAATGCATAGATGTGGGGTTGAGTGACAGGAAATAAGTACCCCTATAAGGTAGGGATGTATGGTTCAGTGACGTTATTTTTTGTGATAAATACCATTAGAAGGTAGGCTCCTTAATTTTGACCTACGATTGGTTTACCCTCCCAAAAGGTGGCTTCCTTAAGGGTGACATGAATAACACCAGAGGGAAAAGGCACAAGGGCCTCCCTTAGGTGGAGCTTCTTTATGGACTGCGACTTTCGTCTTAAAGTCGTGAAAGGTCTCGTCATGAGATTTTAGGTTAAGGCCGCTACAAAGAGTTATGGGTGACCTTCCAAAGTCCTACTCGTCAAGAGGATATCTCTCGGTAAGTATTCCTTTTTCGGAAGTTCACCGACTCTAGGCGAAGTCGTCACATAAACTCGCAGGGATGATATACCCCTTAAGCTAATAGACGAACCTTCTTTCAAAGGGTTATATTGAAAATATTTTTGAGAAAGAAATTCCCGCCATGCAGTAAGTATATGATGATAAGAAAAATTGACAACAAATAAATAATCACAATAAAATAAATAGATGTGATAAATAAATAAATAAATAAAACCCCCAAAGTAAAACCTAAAACCTAGGGTTAAGGAGAGTCCCCAACAGAGTCGCCAGCTATAGCAACTGGTTTTTTAATCAAGAGTCGCCACTTTAAGTTTTTATCCTAGGGAAAGGAATCTAACAGAAAAGCCTAATTCGCAGACAGAGATTCTAGGTTTCGGACTCAATTAGACGAAAGGAAGGTGTTAGGCACCTTTCATCTACCTTGCTCACAGGGATACTAGGTTTTAGGTTTAGGTTTGGGTAAAATAGGGTTTTAAGCTTTAATTAAGAGGAAAGGGTTTAAATTTTTTATAGGAGAACTCGCTACGACTTTTGATCGTATGCCTACGTATCCTCTTATGAGGAATCAGAGTCTCAATTCGTAGTTCATATGGGGTTGGTATTTTTTAGGGGTTTGCAAGCATATTTTGAATCACCTCGCACTTGGCTGGGAATAGTGATTGCGGAGATTTTGACTGGATGCGCGGTAAGTCAAAACCAGTTTGAAACCCTTTTGCAAAAACAATTGATTAGCTTAGTTTATTGCGAAATTTTTTTGATATTTGTTAGTGTTTTTTATTGTGTTAAATTGCGAAGATCTTGATTAATGCATGGTTAAAAATATTTGATGCAAATATGAGAAAATAATATATGCAATTTTGATATAAAAATAATTTATTTGTTAGTATAAATAATAATGTAATTATTTATGAGCAATAAACAATATTTACATAGCAAATAAAATATAAGAACAGTAAATAGAAAATAAAATTATTATAATAATTATGATATAATAATAAAAAGTCAATATTGATAATAATAATAATAATAATAATAATTATAAATAATATATATGTATATATAAAAAATTAGAAATAATATATGAAGTAGAAAAGAAATAAATAAATTAAATAAATTAAATTCAGGGGGGTGCAATTTCTAATTAACAAGTAAAAGCAGGGGGTGTGGTTATTAAGAATCTGGCTAGGTCCAAAATAGTTCAGACAAGGGGGGGGGGGGGGGGTATGAAGTGTTTTATGGTTTTAGTAATATAGCAAAAGGGGGGGTGTTAGAATTAATGGACTTGGCCCATTACGCAAACTTGGAGGGTCTGATGGATTGAGTGTGGTGAGGCGCATGGAACTTATGATGCAGACTTGGCCTCTGGCCGTCTGATCAAGATCACATGTATGAAATTGAGGGTGCATGATCAATATCGTGTATGCGCGCGTGTACTGGATGATGATAACATACAAGTTTTATTTTTTATTTATTTTATTCCATTACAATTTCTGTCTTACAATAACCCAACCATTGCCTCTCTCGTTCCCACCCTTTCGTCTTCAACCCCAAACCCTAGTCTCTGCGGCGCCGTAACCAACTACCTTCTTCGCTGTAACCACCTAACCAAACCCCAACAATCAAAGAAGAAAATGAAGAGAGATAAGTATTAATTTACCACTCTCACGATTGTTGTTCTCCAATCTTCAAACGTCCGGTTAACCCTTCTTCCTCTTCTTATTTGCAGGTTCTGACGGTGGAATGAGGATGGTGATGGTGGCTAGTGGTAGGGATAGTGGTGGCTCAGGGTTAAGGTTTCAAAAATTGAAATCCTATTCGTTCTCCTTCAATCTTCAGCAGCGAACAGTGGCTTCAAGCTCTGCTCCTCTGTATCTCAGTTTTCCAGCTTCTTCCCTTTCTGTATTCCTGTATTCGTTTTCTTCTTTTTCTGTATTTCTCTATTCTCCATCCTTCGTATCTGTAATCCAACCCCTTTTTCTGTATTCAATCCTCCCTTTTTTCTGTAACTTAGCTTTTGTATTTATAGCCTTCTGTAATTAGGGTTTTTAGAGCAGTTACAGTTTAATCTTCCTTTAGATTTAGGATAATTAGAATAAACTAGTGATTTTGATTTACTGTTGATTGATTTCGTTGATTGTAATTGATTTGTAAATTTTGTAACATAATTGATTTCCCAATTTTATGAGATTTGATTCTGTAAGATTTGTAATTCTGAGATTTGTTGATTTGATTTAGCTTTTAAATTTTTACAGTAGATGTTAATTGAAGAACAAACGCATATCTTGGAATTATTTGTACAGTATCTGTTCTAATTGAAAGCGCACATGATTTTTGGTTGATTGGTACAATGTTAGTTTTTGATTTGGGCCTTGCATTAATAATTGGGCCTTTGAATTGAAAAAAAAACGTTTCTATCCAGCAATTTTTGTGTTATGACCAACCTTTCTCTATATGAATTGGGCCCAACCTGCCTTCTATTTTTGGCCCAATGACCATCATACTTCCATTTAAACAAACAAAAACTCTTAATTAACTATAAAATGTTTAATATAATATCCTTTTTTTTAATAATAAGTTATCATTTATGTAAAACCTTTTAACAATTTTAACAGTAAAAATTATAATATAATTTGTAAAGAAATATTTTTTATAAAAAGGTTTTAATAATAATGTCTAAAGTAAAACAGTAACAAGAAAAAGGACAAATGGGCTGACTACAAAATCTTAATAGGCATGTAATTCAGAATTATACCCCCTTTACGTTTTGCTATTAGAAGAAATGGGCCAATAAATTTATAATTACACCCCCCTTTGCTACTCAATCAAAACAAAATGGGACCTGAATTCTAATGGCCTTGAAGTTTTCACCACCTTTCTTTTACTAATAGTACTAAAATGGGTTTTATTAATTCTAACTTAATTATTAATTACTTGCAAATTAAACATAAGTGGACTTAATAATTTAATAACCTAGTAATTATTATCTCCTTTTTCTTTAAAATAATTTTCTATTTTCGAATTGCATGGGCCATTGGCCAACATGTCTCACGAACTTTCAAGGATACATGAGTCTTCCTGATTTAGAAAGCCCCATTTTCGCGAATTAAAATACACCCCCTAGTCGGATAAAGACGGATTATCAGATACTGATATACCATCTTTAATTGAATATTTCTTCAATTTTAATCTCGAAAAATGAAATCATTGAGGTAGGACAAATTTGGGGTACGACACCCTGTTCAGATCCTTGTAGTCTACCAACATGCGTACTTTTCCGTCTTTCTTTGGTACTGGAACCATATTTTCAACCCATTGAGGATAGGATATAATTGCTAAAAACCCTATGTTGAATTGTTTCATAACTTCGGCCTTGATCTTCTCTAACTTCTCGGGACGCATGCGACGAACCTTCTATTTTATTAGAACGCAACCCTCTTTCATCCGCAGACGGTGAACCACAATATCAGTATCGAGCCCTGGCATGTCTTCATACGACCAAGCAAATATCTCAACATATTCATGCAACATCTGAATCAACCTTTTCTTGACACTGCACTCTAGTTTGGCGCCTATCTTGACTTCTTTCCTGTCTGTCTCAGTACCCATATTTACAACTTCAACCGGATCTTCATGTGGTTTTATGGCCTTTTCCTCTTGCATTAACAGCCTGGAAATTTCTCCAGGTATTTCATAATCTTCCTCACCTTCGTCCTCGGCTTGGTAGATCAGATTTTCGAAGTCATAAGTGGCAATAGCAGAGTCGTTATCATTGGGATCCAGAGTGGATGTCAATTCTTGACTAAAGGAGACAGAGATAATATATTCCGCCTTCTAGTTGCTGATCCCTTTTCCAATGGTAGGAAAGATCCAATTGTCTAGGATATAGTCACCATCAGCCTCTTCTTCAGTGGAAACAACATCAATAGTATTCACACATATTTCGTGCTTAGGCATGGGTGCAGTAATTACATTCAGAGTATCCGTAGGATCAAACTTAATTTCCTTGTTGTCAATCATGTCCTGAATTTTGTTTTTCAGGGCCCAGCAGTTGTTGGTATCATGCCCAAAACTGTTGGAATGATAGGCACACTTTGCATTCGGATTATAACAAGAAGAGGAGGTGTTGGGATTTTGAGGAGGCTCCCTCAATGTTATCTGTTCCGCTTTCAACTGATGTTGTAATGCTAGAGACAATAGCATACTGATCTTTGTAAATTTCCTTCTCGGAGCGTCTAACCTACGCTGATTGCCCTGTTGTTGTTGTTGTTGAACAAGCGAATGATTAGAAATTAATACCGCTCCCATAGACTGATTGCCGTCACTTTTAACATGACATTTCTGGCCATAAACAGCATTGGTCTCCTTCTTACCACTGAATGTATTCTTTACAGCACTCAAAGACGCAACCACTTGAATTTTTCCAATCTTGATACCACTTTCGACTCGTTCCCCACTTAGAATCAGCTCAGTGAAACCAGATGAAGAACTCCCAATCATATGATTAAAGAATGCACTTGTCAGAGTGCCCATGAACATATCAACTAGCTCCCGGTCAGACAAGGGAGGTTGCACCATTGTAGCTAAGTCTCTCCACTCCTGGGCATAATCTTTGAACCTTTCACTCGAGCCCAGTCAAATTTTGTAATTGCACCCGAGTTGGTGCAAGGTAAGCATTGTATTAATACTGCTTGTAAAAAGCAGCAGCCATGTCTTACCAAGTACGAATGTTGGTTCCTTCCAGCTGATAGAACCACTCGAGTTGTGTACCAGACAAACGTTCCTGAAAGAAGTTAACCCATAACTTCCTGTCAGTAGTATGGGGTTGGATCTTCTGAACATAGGACCTCAGATGAAGTTTCGGACAAGACACACCATCATATTTAGCAAAAATGGGGACCTTGAACTTGTGAGGAATAACTACCCCCAGAATAATACCCAGCTCTTCAAAATCTAATCCAGGAACTTTCTGGATTTTCATGTCCTTTAGGCAATCTTCCAACTACTTGTATCTATCGCAAGCAGGAGGATATTGTTCAGTAGAATAGTCTTCATCAGAATCTTGGCCAGAACAAGGGTCGTTATTCTCTTCAGCTTTCGTACTTCCGTCATCTTTCTCTTGGTTATCTTATTCATTCAGGGGGACCTTGTTGTACCCCAAAATTTTCCCTCCCATATTTCTCAATACATGTCAAGTGAGGTCTTCAAATTGCTCAAGGAAGTCCAAGGGTTGACCAGACAAACTCTCTCCTAAGGCAGTCTACCTCAAATTAGGGTAGCATTTTTCATCAAGATGTTTGAATAAAAAGGATCCCAAATGTTCACCATTTCCCTAATATGTTCTCAAGATCATCCATGTCAAGTTTCAAACCTTGCAGCGGAAGTTTGCTCAGTCAATTGCTCAAAGGCCTGAAAATCGACTGTGCTAGTGCAAAAGTCAATTGTGGCCCACATACAGTCAAATGTCAAGATTTTTGGTCAACATCCTCATTTTGAAGTATTACTCATCATTTGATCAAGGGTTGATCATGATTCCTCAAGGATTGCTCACAATTCATCAAAAACTAAAAGTTGCTAAATTAGGGTTTTGTAGGAAAAGTCAACTCAACTTTGACCAAGCATAACTTTATCATACTTTATCAAAAATGACCATCCAAAGCTCATTTTTAAGAGGATGCAATGCCCTACAATTCATCATCACCTCCCAAGTTCAAAATATGCACTCACAAGAAGTTACAAATTTGGACATTATAGGTCATTTTGAAAAGTCAACAAAAACACCTTTTTTGTCAAAGCATCATGCATGGACATGGAAGACACAATTGAGATGAGACAAAAAGGGTTGCTTATAGGACATCTTGATCTTTCTAAAAAGTCCAAGAACACATCTCTAGGGTCAAAATTGAAGGAGTTATGCATTGGTGAAGTTGACCCTTTTTGCAAAATTGCCAAAAGTTAAAAGTGGCCAAAATTACAATTTTTATCAAATGGGCCCAACTTTTTGTGCTTGTATTGAGTTTGTAACATGGTCCACGACCCATGATCCTTCCCATTTGTCTTTATTTTATTTTTATCATTTATTTTGTTTTTTATTTCAATTATATCAAATAAAATCAAAATAAAATCATAAAAATATCAAAATTAATCAAAACTTGAGATTTTGTGCATGTTTAGGTCTCTTTTACAGCTGGGAAGAGAATCAAATTGTGCAATACTTGTTTGGACAGAAAAAGATTGAATTTTCCTTGTTTTGGAAAGATTTGATGCAAGGGTTAATCAAGGATCAAATCTTCATAATTGCAAGGATTTGATGCAAACTTGTAACCCTAATGCACTCTATGATATATATTGAAGAAATCCAAAGCAAAAGAACAAGGGTTAGAGGCGTAAGAGAGCAGAATAAAAGTCACAAAAATCACAAAAAAGTGTTGAATCAAATTACAAGTTAGAGGACGATTTACACCATTCCAAGGCTAGCAATCGATTCCCAGCCATCTCCTGAAGCTAACCTGATCATAGTCAAGCCTTGATTTGCCCAGAATCCGTCTCCACAACTCTCACGGTTTGTCAATTTTTTCCAAAATCCTATCCATTCATTCTTGCATCTTTATCATGTTTAAATGATATATTTGTAATCCTTATCATGTTTGCAAGCTAACAGTACCGTTTAATTACATTTTTGGAAGCCATACGTGTGGATGCCATTGTTAGGGTTTCTGAGATAGATTTGGGGCTTTGCTACACAGGGAAAATTGGGCCACGATTGAGGTACCATAACACTCATAAGGTTGAGACGAGTTGATTGGTACCACCAGAATTGATTTATGATGCTTGCATGAGATTTTGGAGAATCACAGGGTTGTACATACGCCCTTTTATCCGTAGGTAAAAGTGTCCAAACTTTTAGCGACAGAATGAGGTAGAAGATGATGGCGTGGCGTGGTCTGATTTGTCCATTCAAACTTCGCGCGTTTTATAATTCATTATCTAGTTTTACATTATAATAATTATTGCTTGTTTCAGATAAAAAAGAACCAGCCAGCCCAGTTGGCAAGCACGCTATGGCCAGATGCTAAAGGGCCTGGGTTTGATCCCCAGGTCCCCTTGTTTCTTCAATATTATTTTGCTATGTGTATTTCCATGCGCAGGCTTCTCATAAATCCACCATGAGTCATCAGCTTTCAACCATTGGATCTATAGCAAACCAAATCTAACGCCTGGCACATGAAAGTCTACCATAGGCCTAGTCAAACTTGCAACATGGAATCTGAAGAGTCAGCGTGGGCCAATGGATTTTGGGCTCAGAAAATGCTATGGACACCCCCTTTATTGCTAGCATAACCAGGCCCATTCCAATTTCTTTTCTTTTCTATTCTTTAATTTATTTTGTTTAAATTTATTTTCTAAATCACAAATTTAATTCTTTTTTACAAAAAACTCATAAAATCAATTTCATCAAATTAGAATTTAGGTTTTTTTTATATATTTTTTCAAATTAAATTTAATAATTAGTTTAATTTAAATTTAGGATAATTTTGACCTTTTTGTAAATAACTTAAAATAAATTAGAAAAATTAGGGTTTGTTTGATTTAATGTCTATTTTCTTTTCTTAAAATAATCAAAATGCAAAAATAGGTCAAATTAATTTTTTTTCTTAATTTAAATCAATTAGTAATTAGGTTTATATTTATTCATTAAAACCTGTTTTTCTCAACAATAATCAAAAACAACAAAAAATGATCTTTCTTTCAATTAGGTTTAGACGGGGTCAAAACCCTAATTTTATCTCATTCTCGATTCAGCGCGCATTTATTTATTTTTATGATATTAATGTAACTGCTCATGGGATGTAATAGTTTAATTAGGATTTTCCTTGTATTTATCGTTTTACGGGTTTTTGGCTATCTAATTAATCCCCCTCCCCGAAGCCTTGTAATAGCGTAATTTTATTTCTTGCATTTTAATTTTCGCAAATATTAATTGTTAGATGTATTATAATAGGATTGCATGAGAAGACTGTATGTTAATTTTAAACTGGTTAGCAAACCCTAAATGTGCAAAGATAATAACTGAAATCAAATCACTCGCACATGTGCACTCCTAGGGTATACTATCACTTCGGTTGCCTTCGGTAAACGTTCATTAAGTATAGGGTGTCTTAGTGGTTGCCCTCTTGTCTAAACAAAGATAAAATGTCCCGTTCGGAAATGTTGCCTCAAATATGATCTTAAGACACTAGGGTTATTACTAAGACGTCCTAACATTGCTTTAGTGATCGTACGTCCCTTTCGAATTGACCCTTACAACTCCAACGAAGGTGCTACCTACTTACTAATAGTGGGATAGCGCTGTCTAAAGGAAACAAAACAAAAACATTCTTTTTTCGAGTAGGTAGATGCTAGTAGGTACTTGCTCAAAATAATCTTTTCCACACTTACACTCTTTTCAAACAAAGTTTTCAAAAACACTTCGTAACACTCTTGAAGACAAAAGCAAGGGTTAAATCAAAGTAAAACAAAAACTTTTCAAAACACACAAACACGGAAGCAATTTTTAAAATGATGAGCAAGTACCTAAGAGCCCGTAGAAAACTACGGATAGAAAGGGTGCTGATACTTTCCCTTTCAATAATCTACCCCCCGTAGTCAAAATCTCAAAAAAGGAATTTTTCTATGCTTTTTTTCCTTTCCAGTTGGATAAAATAAAATTCGGCGGTGACTCTTGCTTACTGCGACATTTTGCAAACACAAATGCAAAATGCAAACCATCACTTTTCTAGAACAGTCCGGTTTTGCCACCGTATCATAGAACTGGCGACTCTGCTAGGGAGAAATAAGTGGGGTATACCTTAGGATTTAGTTTATCATAAATTGCTTCTTTTGTTTGTTTTGGTTGCTTTACTTTTAAGGGTTTTGTTTGGGAGTTACTATAGATCCTAACTCGGATCTGGGGACACCTTTTAGGTAAGTAGCAATAAACTATGAGGGAACTGTACAACGTAGATCGATACGGTTGAAGCAGTAGCTATGTTGATGTGGCACATTGGTTGGTATCGGTATCCCTTGTGGAGAAACGAGGAGAATACGGGGCTACTATGTGTGTCGTTAAGCATCAACTGACCTTAGAACCTATAATTGACCAACTTGGCCATTAAGAAGTAGTGAGATAGCCGACCTCGGTGTAAAGCTGAGAACTGGTTGATACTCGATGCTACACTCATTGAGACCATACTCTCGAGATAGTTTCGGCCGCAAGAAAAGATTGTGTAAGCTGAAACCATGACCGATGGAGGATGGTCAGTGATATTGAGAACCTCTAGAACCCGGTTACTATTATTAGGACAGGTTGAAACCAACTGAACTTCAAGAGGGTAATACCTAGACCCCATGCAAGCCTTAAACTTAAGGGCTTTTGTGTGACTTGTTTGCCTTTGTCATGCCTGTTATCTGCTATACCTGTTGTTTATTTTATCGTGACATTGTGCATCATAACATAGCATGCATACATCATTATACTAACCATTTCAAAGACCGAGGGGATTTATCTTTGTTCTGTTTTGCAGATTATGGCTTCCATACGCAGAAACACCATATGAGTTAACTTTGTGCAAATACCTGCTCAACTCAAAGAATTAGCCTCAAAAGTTTCTGATACTTCTTCATTCATTAGGAGACATGGTCAGCTTCTTAGCTTCGTTACCTCAAAGTTTGATGAGCAGATGATGAGTGTGCTTTTCCAGTTCTTCAATCTGGTGCATCATTGCTTCACTTTCCCGGATTATCAGCTAGCTCCCACTATGGAAGAGTTTTCTCACTTATTGGGCATATCCATCCTTGAGAAGATACCCTTCACAAGTTTGGAAGAGACTCCTAGACCAGAAGATATTGCTTCAGCTTTGCATCTAAAAAGGGATGATGTAGTATCCAACTGGGAGACACGAAATGAGGTTGAAGGTTTCTTAGCCAAGTTTCTGATAGATCAAGCTCAGCTGTTCTGGGATAGTTTGGACTTTCAGGCTTTCAAAGATATCCTGGCTCTCCTTATTTACGGTTTGGTTCTTTTCTTGAATCCAGATTTCTTCATAGATGTGAATGCGGTTAAGATCTTCATGTCTCGCAATCCTGTATCTACTCTTCTGGGTGATATCTTGCATGCCCTCTATACTCGTACTGTGCGAAGAAGAGGGACCCTCATGTGTTGCGTGCCTTTGCTGGTGAGGTGGTTTATTTTGCACCTCCCCAAGTTCGTGTTGAAGAATGAGGAAGGTTTAGGATGGTCTTACAGGATAATGTCCCTTGCTCATACAGACATTCTGTGGAGTTCCAAGGCTATGGAAAGTGTTGTTGTCATTGACCGATGTGGGGGATACCTAATGTCCCGTTTCTTGGAATTAAAGGGGGAATAACTTACAGTCCTTGCTTGGCTTTGCGACAATTCAGCCGTGCTCAGAGAGACGGTCCTCATGATCTACTTCTTACGAATATTGCATTTGATTACAGTGAAGACATTGACGAGCATTGCCGAAGGTTTATACGAGCTTGGGGCATGGTGAAAAGGTCTGACCCTCAAGAGCTAGGACCAAGGAATTCTCTCCCTATGCAGCCTTATCTCCAGTGGGTCCGAGCTCGTGCTCAGAAGCTTGGGATGCCTTATGAAGTTGTGTTGCCAGTGATTGTGGAGACTACCAATGAAGAGGGTGTTCCTTATACAGTCCTTTATCCCTACATGCCCACTGATCTTGGGGTATTGAAGAGATCCTGGATTCAGTTGAAAGAGGAGAGGGATACCTACCGGGAAAAGTACCATGAGCAAGAAAGGAAGATCTTGAAGCTCACCAGGCAACTTGAGAATGAAAGAACAATCAATGACTACGTCAGCACCAAGGGGAAGCGTCCATGGGATTTCTGATTTTGCTTTCTTTAGTCTAGATTTATTTTTCATTTACTTCTTTATAAATGCCTTAAAGGCATTGTTGAACCTTTTTACAAGTTTAATCTAATAAAGTTTGTTTATTTCTTGGTTTGCAAATTTAAATCTTCCAAAGTCTTTGAAATCATTACATACGCATCCCATTATCATGCACATCATTACAGGTGCCATTACAGGTTTCTCATCTTCTTCGCTGTTTATTTCAGCAGTTATGTCTTCTGATCAAGCTATCAAAGATCTTCTGACACAAAATTCCCAATTCCAAGAGATGTTCTTAATCTTAGCTAAAGGGAAAGAAGATTTGAAAGCTCTCATCCTGAAAGAGAAAGAGAAGAAGAAGAAGAAGAAGAAGAAGGTTGTTCTTTTGAGTATGGGTAAAAGGTTTGGGGATAAGCTGAAACAACAAGTTGATCTGTCTCTTTCATCCAAAGGAGAAGAGGACCAAGAAGAAGAAAAGGGCCCCAGTCCTGCAGTTTTTGATAATGATACAGATTATGATGAAGAACAGTATCCTCCTGTTGAGAATAGGTACAAACAACTTGAAGATCGGTTGAGTGCTATGGAGTGTCAGAAGATCCCTGGTTTGGATTTTGAAGAACTCGGACTGGCATCTGGGGTGGTGATCCCTCATAAGTTTAAAGCTCCGGTTTTTTCTAAGTACGATGGAATATCCTGTCCAAAACTCCATCTCCGCTCGTATGTCCGAAAAATCCAACCTTACACTGCGAATAGAAATTTGTGGGTACATTTCTTTCAAGATAGTCTGTCGGGGACTCAGCTTGAATGGTTTTATCAATTGGAAGGAGATAATGTCTGAAACTGGGAGGACCTTGCTGCTGCTTTTTATAAGCAGTATCAGTATAACGCCGACCTTGCTCCCACTCGTACTCAGCTTCAGGGTATGTCTATGGGTGCAAGCGAAGGTTTTAAGGACTATGCTCAGAAGTGGAGAAATTTGGCTGGAAGAGTCCAACCCCCTTTGTCTGATAGGCAGTTGGTTGACATTTTTCTAGGGACGATGTCCGGTCCATTTTTCAATCATCAGATCTGCAGTTCGTCATCTAGGTTTACTGAATTGATTTTGACTGGGGAGAGAGTAGAAGCTGGTATCTGAAGTGGTAAGATACAGAAAGGTACTTCATCAAGTGCAGAAAATAAGCCTTTCACCGGTAAGAAAGAAGCTAGTGTAGTCTACGTCTCAAGGAGCCAAAGCAGACCTGAACATCGTCAAGCAGTAAATGCGGTAGTAATATCAAGACCCACCGTTGCCCCACAACACAACAATCATCAAAGAATGGAGAGACCGCAGAGACAGTACACTCGACTTAATATGACCTTGTATCAAATTCTACCATAATTGTTGAAGACCAACCTGGTAACTCTGAGGGAAGCCCCGAAGAATCCCAGC
This sequence comes from Vicia faba, assembly GCA_948472305.1. Taxonomy (NCBI): domain Eukaryota; kingdom Viridiplantae; phylum Streptophyta; class Magnoliopsida; order Fabales; family Fabaceae; genus Vicia; species Vicia faba. The sequence continues at coordinate 1,234,088,249 of OX451738.1, forward strand.
ACCACATCTCCGCTATATAACCCGAACGCCTGCTGCGCCTATCACTCCGATAGCCCAGGTCATGATACAGACAACTGTTGGGCCTTGAAGAATAAGGTGCAATATTTGATCGAAGCTAAAGAAATTGAGTTTGACGCTTCAGAGAAACCCAACGTCATAACTGCTCCTATGCCCAAACATGGTCATGGAGTAAATGTTGTGGATGATGATTTATTTGTGACTTCCGTGGAAGAAATCTCTACTCCTTTGATGATAGTTAAGAAGAATCCATTGTTGGTCGGTTTATTTCCGGGATGTGGCGAAGGTTGCCACCTATGTTCAATCCTGCCTGCTGGTTGCCATTTATTGAAATCAGGTGTTCAACGCCTGATGGATAACAAAGAGATTCTGTTCGAAAAGACTTTGATTCCGTTAGTTCTAGTTGAAGATGTTGCCATCATAACCATTTCCGCCAATCCTTCCAAGGCTTCCTCGAGAAAGCCTATTAGGATTACACCTGTTCCAAGAGTTGCTCCATTAATCATTATTATCCCTGGTCCTATCTCATACACTTCGGATAAGGTTGTCCCTTGGCACTATGGGGCAGATGTGTATTACCATGGAGTTAAGCAAGACTTAAAGATTGAAGAAGTTAATGCTGATATCAGCAATATTGTCGGGCTAGCAAGGTCACCAGAAGTGGAAGACCTTTTTCTCCCGATATTTCCCCTCTGACTATTCACAAACCTGTTGTCATTCCATCTGCTGGTACATCAACTACTGTCCCAGTTTCTACTCCAGTTATCACCCCTGTCACCGAGCCATCTGGAACTCGGGGCAAAGAAATCACAGGTGAGCCTGCCCGGATGGAGGCACCTAAGAAGATCATTATAGAAACCTCTAAGCAGGATATGGAGGAAATTCTGAAGATTATCAAGAAGAGTGACTACAACGTAGTCGAGCAGCTGGGGTTGACCCCGTCAAAAATCTCCATGTTGTCCTTGTTATTGTGTTCGGAAGCCCATGCAAAGGCTTTAATTACTTTCCTCAAAACTGTGCAAGTTCCGCAGGAAACTTCGGCTGATCAATTCAAAGATTGTGTAGCTAGTTTGAACGCCAACAACGGGTTGGGTTTCTCAGATGCAAATCTGACTACTAAATAAAGAAATCACAATGATTCGCTGCATGTCTCGATCGAGTGCAAGGGCACTACTTTGGCCCACGTACTGGTGGATATTGGGTCCTCATTGAATGTTTTACCAAAGAAAGCATTAGACCGTCTGGACTGTGAAGGTTTGATTCTGAAGCCAAGCAATATTGTGGTTAGGGCTTTCGACGGGTCAAAAAGGATGGTGCACGGGGAAGTAGACGTCCCTGTTAAAGTTGGCTCTCATACTTTTGCATCTACTTTCTATGTGATGGATATCCGACCATCTTATTCTTGCTTGGTAGGTTGCCCTTGGATTCATAAGGCTGGGGCAGTGACTTTTACGCTCCATCAAATGTTGAAATATCCAATAAAGGGGAAGATTGTTACGGTGCGAGGAGAAGAGGAGTACATGGTGAGTCATCTTAATTCCTTCCGCTATGTGTAGATGGATGGGGAGTTCATCGAAACCCCGTGTCAAAACTTTGAAGAGGTCCCCCAGACTTTGGCGTCGACTGAAGTTGCTATTGACGAACCTCTGATGAAGATGGCTTCCCTCAAGGATGCCAGGGCTGTAACTGAAAAATGTGGGTGTGCAAATTGGGGTCAACTCCCTGATTTCGCACACAAGACTGAGAAGTTTGGTTTGGGCTTTACTATAGAGGCTCAAAGGGTTGTTCGGCGCGCCCGGATTGGAAGACCTCCTCTGCACATCAGTAATCAGGGAGTGAATGCAATTGAGGTTGGTGAAGAAGAGTCAAATATCGACAGCTGGATCTACCCGACTACCAACGGTGGATTGAACAACTAGACGGCGAAGGACTTCGTGCCCGTTTCTTTTATTACACAGTAATAGACTTTTGTTTTGAGATTTGTAAAAGACAGTTTAAAACTTTACGCCCCGGTGCCTTGTCCGAGGCACTTTGGCTTTGTTTGTGAGGGCTTATTATTTGTCATTTTCATATATCATCAATAAAGCATTGGACGTTTTCTTGCATTACAAATTTTGCGCTCCTTGTTTTTCCTTTCTATCTTGCACTTTATCAAAACAACTATTGTCTTACACACACTCACGTATCATAATGAATATCCACATCCACTCTGGATCCCATTGATAACGACTCTGCTACTACCAGTTATGACTTTGAAAATCCGATCAACCAAGCCGAGGACGAAGGTGAGGATGATTGTGAGGTACCTGGAGAACTTGCTAGATTGTTACTACAGGAAGAGAGGGTCATTCACCCTCATGAAGAGCCAGTGGAATCAGTGAATTTGGGTACGGAGGAAGACAAGAATGAGGTCAAGATAGGTGAGAATCTGGAGCCTAGTGACAAGCAACAGTTGATACAGATGCTACGCTACTATGTTGAGATCTTCGCCTGGTCTTATGAAGATATGCTTGGTTTAGACACTGATATTATGGTACACCGCCTGCCGACTAAAGAAGATTATCCCCCGGTAAAGCAGAAAGTCTGTCGTATGCGCCCAGAGATGTCTGAGAAAATTAAAGCTGAGGTCATGAAACAGTTTGACGTCGGATTTCTAGCTGTTACTTCTTACCGCAGTGGATTGCCAACATTGTTTCGGTGCTGAAGAAGGATGGTAAGGTACGAATGTGTGTGGACTATAGAGATCTGAACAGGGCGAGCCCCAAAGACGATTTCCCACTGCCTCACATTGATGTTCTGGTCGACAACACCGTGCAACATAAGATCTTCTCCTTTATGGATGGTTTTTCTGGTTACAATCAGATTAAGATGGCTCCCAAGGACATGGAGAAGACAACCTTCGTTACACAGTGGGGTACTGTGATCGGTGGAAATAGAACTGATTGTTTTAAAGTTGGTTCGCGAAATGTCGCGGTAAGCAAGAGTCGCCACCGTCTTTTATGTTCTCCAACAAGGAAAGGACAAAAGCACAGCAAAATTCCTTTTCGAGATGTTTCTCAGTTCGGGAGGTAGATTTATAGAAATGGAAGGTGTTAGCACCCTTTCTATCCGTGGTTATCCACGGGCTCTTAGGTACTTGCTCACTATGTTTTCAAAAATTGTTTGCTTTTCAAGTGTACGTGGGTTTTGAAAAAGTTTAGTTTGAAAAACTTCTAGGTAACTCTTGTATCAGTCCTCAAGAGTGTATGAGGTATTTGTTTGAAAAAACTTTTTGAAAGTGTAGGTGCGAAAAGATGTTTTTGTTTTTTGAAAGAGCAAGTACCCAGGAGAAATCTACCTACTCTAAGGAATTAGGCTGTGTAAGAGTCCTTTAGACAGTACTATCCCACTATTGAGAAGTAGGTAGCGCCGTCGTTGGAGTTATTTGGGTCAATTCGATTATCGGGACATGTGTGGTCACCAAAGCAGTAGTAGGACGCCTTAGCAGTAACCATAATGTCCTAGATCCTTTTTATCCGAGGCAACCATTTCGAGCCAACTGGATCTTTAGACAGAAGGCGACCTCTAAAACACCCTATACTTAATGACCACCTCGAGGCAACCAAGTGAGGCGTACCTTAGGAGTGGCATGTGCACGTGTGTCAAGTTTCATTTAAATTATCTTTGCACATGTATTATTGTGAGCTACGGATTGATTTTATTTTTCAGACAAGTCTTGCATGCATAATTAACAGTTTAATAATTGTGCGGGAAATAAATTGCGGAAAGTGAATCTACGCTATTACAAGACGTCGGGTATTTACATCGCCAAAAACATAACCCTTGAAAATAAATGCGGAAAATAAAAGAAAGCGATAAAGGTCCTAATTATCTATTATATTCTCTGAGCAGATACATAAATATGATCAAAATAAATATACGCGAAAAGGAATTGAATCGGGACAAGTCCTAGGGTTTTGACCCTTTTTGAGAAAAGAATTGAATTTGGTCCCTTTTTTGCAATTAATTAAATATTAAACCTAATTTACTAATTAATTAATTAATTAAAAGAAAAATTATTTTTTTTATGTTTTTTATGTTTTTGATGAAAATAAAAAGAAAAGGTCAAAAGTTAGTAAAAAACCCTAAGTCTAATTTATTTTATTTGTTGTAAAAGAAAATTAAAATTAAACCTAATTAAACTAAATTAATTCATGTTAGTGTTTATTTACAAAAATAATAATTAATGGTGAAATTAATAAATAATAAAAATAAATAATATTTACATTTTTAGTTATCTGAATTTATTATGAAAAGTAATTATTTGAGTTAATTAAATAATAGTAATAATGATTATTAAAAGAAAAGAAAGAAAAATAAAAATAATAAGAAGTAATAAAACCAGGGGGGTGATGGGCCCAGAATGGAGGTTTGTTTGGCAATTCTGGCCCATTTGTTGGCCAGTCCGTTTGACCTTGATGATTGCCCAGAGCATGGTTGACTAGGGAGCATGGTGTTCCCTCTCTCGTGGCCTTTGGATTGCTGCTTTAAGACACTTGTCATACTGATGTTTAAGGTATATGGTGGACAACATTCAACAGCCTGCATGTGAACACATTGAAAAAAATAGAAACAAGGAATTTGGGGGACCTGGGAATCGAACCTAGGTCCCAATGGTTCTTGGACAATGCATCTACCACTGAGCCAGGCGCCTGTATTTGTTATTATAATAAGCAATGAAAATAATATATAAAAACAAGTAACATCTTGAAAAACAAACAAAACGCGCGCTATTTTTTGAATGGCCCAACCATGAAGCAGCATGTCATCATCGTCTTCCTTTTGCCTGTAAAATAAAAGTTAGATAGCGGGGGTTTTTAACCCCCACAACCTGCAAGGACGAAAAATAGCGAACAGGCCTATGGTAAATATAAATTGTTCGTGAGGGTTGGGTTCAATTCGTCTTGTCTCCACGAATTCAACCATGGGTCTTTCAAAGCTTAATTATTCCTATATCACAAAGCCCCAATTTGAGAGCTTGGAAAACCTAGAATTCATCAATGGCGTTTTCTGTTTCAGGGAATTTCAATGCAATTAAATCACGCCATTAGCTTCATATGAGTCCTATGAACACAAAACAATCAACAAAACATGTCAAATGCGCATGAATAATGAGATGCGATTCTGAAAAATATGTGCAAACCGTTAAACCGTTTTTGATGATTCTTGTGGCTTTAGTGCTTGGTTTCGATTGCAATATGTTCCTGGGGATCCCTGCAATGTATAGAAGAAATTAAAAGAATTGAATTGGCCTTGAAGTGAGAAAACAGTTTTCAAGTTTCTTGAAAAAATTCAATATGGTTATGGCTTTTTGCAGCAGCTTTTCACGTGTGTGGCATTAGGTTTAGGTTGTGCATATATAAGAGAAGGGAATTAGGTTAAATCTTTGACCAAAAATCCATGGAATTATGGTTTGTGTATTTGATTTTCAATCATATCTTTTTGCATCTTTTTGATTGAAAAATCTTGCCAAATTGAGAGATCCTTGTCCCCTTGATGTGCACACGAATTTGCCAGCTCTTGTAGGTCATATTTGCTTCATGAAAAGATTGCAAAACCATATCTTGATATTTTCCTACAATTAAATGAATTAAATGAATTAATATTGATTAAAAATTCAATTAATTAATAAAAAATAAGAAAATAATTCAATTTAATCTCAATGGGTCGTGCATAGGCCTTGGACAAAGTTTCAAGAAGAAATTTGAGGCCCATTAGCAAAAATGAGGTGTTTTGAGCAAAGTTGACTTTTGCAAATTCACAAAACTTTCCCAACTTCTCCAATGCATATCTTGCTCAATTTTGATCCTATGGACATGTTCTTGGACATTTTGGAAAGGTCTTGAAGTCCTCTAACCAATGCCTTTGGTCCCATGTCATTTGGATTTTACCAATCTCAATTTATGGTCTTTGACTTAAAGTGCATTTTTGTTGACTTTTGAAATTGACCTATAATGTAGAAATTGATAACTTTTTGTGAGAGCATTTCTTGGACTTGAAGTGTGAATATGGATTGTAGTAAATGTTATCCCCTTCAAAATGAGAATTGGATGGGATTTTTCTGATGAACCATGAAAAAGTTATGCCTTGGTCAAGATACAGTTGACTTTTCTACTGTCCAAAAATAACAACTTTTGCATCTTTGATGATTTTTGAGCCATGCTTGTGGAATCATGATCAAGACTTGATCAAATGATGATTGTGAGCTCAAAATAAGATGTTGACCAAAATTTCTGACTTTTAGCTGCAAAATGACCATTTTGCCCTTGTAGTTGATTGTGAAGCAAATGAAGCTTTTGAATGTGCAAACTGGCATTGTGAGACTTGAGACTTGACATGTAGATGCTTGGCAATGTATATAGGCCTATGAGACTTGATTGAGCTATTGAAAACCTCAAATTCCTTGAAAGAACCAAAACCCTAATTTTGACTGGCTTATGAGGCATTTGAACTGTGCAATCCTTGAGGAATCTTGAATCATTCGAAGATGATTCTTGACAAACTTTGAAGAATATGGGAGGGAAAATTTTGGGGTACAACAGTTTCCCCTGTTCAATCTTCTTAGACCTGAGGATATAGATTGGCTTGCGTGCCTTTCGTGATCCGAAGGTGGAAGATGATTGAACACTAAAGTGCCCAGAAATTTGCACTCGCATAGTGGAGTATCAGCAATGTGATGTCGGGAACGGGCTTACAGATGCCATTTGGAGATATGATGGATAGAAGGATGGGCTTATAGATGCCATATGGAGATGTGACGGAATCTTGTCGGGAATGGGCTTATAGATGTCATTTGGAAATGTAATGGATAGTTGTGGAGATGGGCTTAAAGATGCCATCCGGGGTGTCAATCGCGTAAGAGATTCCTTAGAGAGAACTTGCATACTTGAGAAAGAAAGATAGTTTCCTGGCCTGTTACAGGGGTTGATCTTCAAACTCTTCATGCAGATATGCCCTGGCTAGATACAGGTATCGAATCTACAATCAATTGCTCACAGATATGCCCTGGCTAGATACAGGTATCGAATCTGGAGTTAGTCGTCCACAAATATGCCCTGGCTAGATACAGGTATCGAATATGGAATTTGTCGTCTACAGATATGCCCTGGCTAGATACAGGTATCGAATCTGGAACTTTTCGTCTACAAATATGCCCTAGCTAGATACAGGTATCGAATCTGGAATTAGTCGTCCACAGATATGCCCTGGCTAGATACAGGTATCGAGTCTAGAACTTCAAAAGGTTGACCGAGATAGCTTTCCTGGCTGGATACATGCGTAGACCTCTAATCAGTCACTCACAGATATGCCCTGGCTAGATACAGGTATCGAATCTGGAATTAGTCGCCCACATATATGCCCTGGCTAGATACAGGTATCGAATCTGGAACTTCAAAAGGTTGATCGAGATAACTTTCCTGGCTGGATACAGGTGTAGACCTCTGACCTGAGAATGAAAGATAATTTCCTGGCCTGTTACAGGGGTTGATCTTCAAACTCTTCATGCAGATATGCCCTGGCTAGATACAGGTATCGAATCTACAATCAATCACTCACAGATATGCCCTGGCTAGATACATGTATCGAATCTGGAACTTCAAAAGGTTGGTAGAGATAGCTTTCCTGGCTGGATACAGGTGTAGACCTCTGACCTGAGGATGAAAGATATTACCTAGCCTATTACAGGGGTTGATCTTCAAACTCTTCATGCAGATATGCCCTGGCTAGATACAGGTATCGAATCTACAATCAATCGCTCACAGATATGCCCTGGCTAGATACAGGTATCGAATCTAGAACTTCAAAAGGTTGGTCAAGATAGCTTTCCTGGCTGGATACAGGTGTAGACCTCTGACCTGAGAATGAAAGATAATTTCCTGGCCTGTTACAAGTGTTGATCTTCAAACTCTTCATGCAGATATGCCCTGGCTAGATACAGGTATCGAATCTACAATCAATCGCTCACAGATATGCCCTGGCTAGATACAGGTATCGAATATGGAACTAAAGGTTGATGGTAATCATCTTTGGATTGACCTTTTCCTAAAAAGGCAAACATTAGTCGTATGCAATGTCATGATGTATGAAATGCATGATGTCAAGATGTTTTCAGGAATAAATGAGATTGTGTCGTATGCACTTTATCATGTATGTAAGCAGGATGTATGAAATGCGAAATGTATATGAATGCATTTTTGTCTAGGAAAATGAATCCTTAACGAATGCTGGGAGCTTGTTGAATCCTGGGCTGATGTTGACGAGTAGAGTTCTTCGTTTCTGCTGGGGATGACGATTGTAAGAATAAACCGGTAGGAGAAGATGACTCCGTTGGGGAATAAACTTGTTGGAGAGATTACTCTGCGGGGAATTACTCTGTGGGAAGAGATACTTCGCTGAGAATTTGATGATAACTCCACTGGGGATTCCATTGATAAGTTATGTTGGGGAATTTGATGAACTCCGCTGGGGGCTAGGAAGAACTTCGCCGGGGACGATCTTTCCATGGTAATTAGCTGAGGATAACCCAGTTAGACCCTGGTGGGGAATAACCTTTGAACATGGTCGGGGAGAGATATATGTACTCTGCAGGGGACCAGCTTCCAGATTCTACTGGGGATAAGCTTCCAAAATCTATTGGGGATAAGCTTCCAGAATCTACTGAGGAGGATGATTCAACTCTCCTGGGGAAACTTTTGAACTGTACAGGGGAAGTGGCTCCACTGGGGTGTCTGTATTCCGCCGGGGAATAATCTTATATTAAGACTGTCGGGGATGCTTGCTTAGGAACATCTGTATACTCCGCTGGGGAATATTGAGATATTCTGGGGATATCCAACTTCCTTAGGGCTGACAGTAGCCTAACTCTGCTCGGGGAGAGTATTGCTGACTTGCTGGGGAATACTGTGCCTTTTTAGGGCTGACGGGAGGCCAACTCTGCTTGGGGGAGTATTGTCGAATCTTTCCTTACTCCGCGGGGAGTGAAGGTATCCTGGTTACATTCTTCAGCCGAACTTACCTTGGTACCTTGGTGGACAGAGCAACTAGATCGCTTAGACAACTCATTATTGCCCCTGTTTCTGATGTCACCTGTAATTAGTCCTTTGTTTCGCATGCAAATATTTATGATTAGCAATTAATGTCAAATGCATATATCAAAAATGAACATTGGACGTTCTTTGCAAAACAAAACAGATAAAGGAAAAACAATTGGCAATTTGTCTGGAAAAGTGGATTTTTATTGATTTTGAAATTTGCCTATAAATAGGCGTTTGTGTACAAGAGGCTGACGTCCTAGTAATAGAACGCCGCCGAACAACATAGAGTTTATACAATTTTGTGAAAAGGAAACAAAACAGCTATGTGAAAAATAATCCCACTGGGTTCCAGCTCTGCTATCGCCTTTATGTCTTCAAGCGTCTCATCACTTTGCTGCTTAGTTGAAGATGAAGCTGACTGATTCGTGTCGTCCGAGCCTGATAGTTGATACCAAAAGTCTAGATGCAGGGTGATCCAATGAGACATAGTATTACGCTTATCCCTAACTTTTGCCTGGACCACCCTTTCGGGTTTTCAGTCCACCGGGATACCCATTTTTGCCCAAGCCGCCCTTTCAGGTTTTCGACTTGCCGGGTGTACAAATTTTTTTATTTTCATCCCTTATTTTTTCCCGAACCCTTTTGGTTCGCCGGGAAGCCCTTATTTTTGCCTAGGTGTGTCAACCTAGCGGGTCTTTAGTCATGCGTAGTATCTTTTTACTATGTCTGCATTGGCGGGGTGAGGAAGGGCGTCACCATCCATGGTAGTTAGAATCATAGCTCCTCCTGAGAAGATATTCTTAACCATAAATGGCCCTTCGTACGTAGGGGTCCATTTGCCCCTAGGATCACCTTGAGGTAGAATGATGCGCTTGATTACCAGGTCTCCGACTTGATACTCTTGTCGTCTGACTTTCTTGTTAAATGCCTTGATCATCCGTTTTTGGTACGTCTGACCATGACACATAGCAGTGAGTCTCTTTTCGTCAATCAGGTTTAATTGATCAAGCCGAGTCTGGATCCAGTCATCTTCGCTCAAGCCTGCATCCTTCATTATCCGGAGAGAGGGTATCTAAACTTCAATTGGCAAGACTGCCTCCATGCCATAGACCAAGGAAAAGGGCGTTGCCCCTGTTGATGTCTGTGCTGAGGTACGGTACCCATGAAGAGAAAACGGTAACATCTTGTGCCAATCTTTGTACATCACTGTCATCTTCTGCACAATCTTCTTAATGTTCTTGTTCGCCGCTTCTACAGCCCCATTCATCTTCGGCCGGTAAGGAGAAGAGTTGTGGTGCTGTATCTTGAATTGCTCACAGAGCTCAGTGATCATTTTGTTGTTGATATTGGTACCATTATCCGTAATGATCCTTTCCGGGACGCCGTATCGATAGATCAGGTTGTGCCGAATGAACCGTGCCACGACGTTCTTGGTTACGGTAGCATAAGAAGCTGCTTCAACCCACTTTGTAAAATAATCAATCGCCACCAGGATCAAGCGATGCCCATTGGATGCTGTAGGTCTGATCTCGCCGATCATATCAATGCCCCACATTGTAAACGGCCAGGGTGCCGTCAAGACGTTCAGAGGAACTGGAGGAATGTGCACCTTATCAGCATAGATCTGGCATTTATGACATGTCCGAGAATGTTGGTAACAGTTGTCTTCCATTGTGGACCAGAAATATCCTTCCCGAAGGATTTTCTTTGCCATGGTATGTCCATTGGAATGTGTTCCGAAGGTACCTTCATGCAGCTCTGCCATGATCCTTTCTGCTTCAGTCTTATCCACACAACGCAGTAAGGTCGAATCATGGTTTCGCTTGTAGAGAATGTCATTGCTGAGGAAGAACTTTGCCGCGAACCTTCTCAGAAACTTCTTGTCATTAACAGATGCACCCTCGGGGTATTTTTGAGCTTCAAGGTACCTCTTCACTTCATGATACCAAGGCTTTTATGTTACTTCTTCAGCTTCAAGATCACAGCAATGTGCAGGTTCATCCAATTTCCAAATAATGATACGGGGAGCCTCGTTGTCCCATTTGACTTTGAACATGGAAGACATCGTAGCTAACGCGTCCTCTAACTGATTTTATTCTCTTGGGAAGTGTTCAAAGGTTATCTCCTCGAAATGGGGAATCAACGTCAACACATATTCCTTGTAAGGAATAAGATTTGGGTGTTTTGTATCCCACTCGCCTTTGATCTGACTAATCACGAGAGCGGAATCTCCGAAGACACTCAGAAACTTGATCCTTAAGTCAATTGCAGCTCGGAGACCCATGATGCACGCTTCATACTCCGCCATGTTGTTGGTGCAGTTGAAACATAGTCGGGCGGTAAGTGGAGTATGAGTGCCTTTAGGAGATATGATGACAGCGCCAATACCATTACCCAAAGCGTTCGAGGCTCCGTCGAAGTGCATAGACCATCGGGATCCTTCCTCAGGTCCTTCATCCGGTCCAGGTACTTCACAATCAGTTACTACCATGATATTCTCGTCTGGAAATTCAAAGTTCACCGATTGGTAGTCATCCACTGCCTGGTGTGCCAAATGGTCTGCCAATACACTCCCCTTGATTGCTTTTTGAGTCGTGTACTGGATGTTGTATTCAGTCAAGATCATCTTCCATCTTGCTATTCTTCCAGACAAGGCAGGCTTTTCGAAGATGTACTTTATTGGATCCATTTTTGAAATCAACAGAGTAGTGTGGGTCAACATATACTGTCTCAGCCGGCGAGCAGCCCATACCAAAGCGCATCAAGTTTTCTCAAGCAGTGAGTATCGGGTCTCACAGTCGGTAAACTTTTTGCTAAGGTAATAAATAGCGTGCTCTTTTCGGCCAGACTCGTCATGCTGCCCCAGCACACATCCCATTGAGCTGTCAAGTACTCTCAAGTATAAGATTAGAGGTCTCCCTTCAACCGGCGGCATAAGAATGGGTGGCTTTTGGAGATACTCTTTGATTCTTTCGAAAGCGGCCTGACATTCATCGTTCCAACGCACTACTTGATCTTTCATCAGTAGCTTGAAGATTGGTTCACAAGTAGCGATTAAATGTGAGATGAACCGGGAAATGTAGTTCAGCCGTCCTAGAAAGCCTCTGACTTCTTTCTCTGTCTTGGGAAATGGCATCTCTTGTATGGCTTTCACTTTGGCAGGGTCCACCTGAATACCTTTGTCGCTCACGATGAAGCCTAGCAATTTTCCAGATCTCACCCCAAAGGTGCACTTGTTTGGGTTCAACCTCAGCTTGTACAACTTCATACGGTCAAATAGCTTCTGTAGATGGTCAAGGTGTTCCTCCTCAGTTTGGGACCTTGCGATCATATCATCGACGTATACCTCAATCTCGTGATGGATCATATCATGGAACAGAGCAACTATGGCACGCTGGTAGGTTGCCCCAGTATTTTTCAACCCAAAAGGCATGACCTTGTAACAGAAGGTGCCCCACTGAGTAACAAAAGTGGTCTTCTCAATGTCTTCAGGAGACATCTTGATTTGATTATAACCTGAGAACCCATCCATGAAGGAGAATACCTTATGCTGAGCAGTGTTGTCAACCAGAACGTCGATATGAGGCAGAGGGAAATCATCCTTAGGGCTGACCCTGTTCAAATCCCTGTAATCAACACACATTCGGACCTTACCATCTTTCTTCGGCACTGGAACCAAGTTGGCAACCCACTGAGGGTAAGAAGTCACTGCTAGAAACCCGGCATCAAATTGTTTCATAACCTCAGCTTTGATTTTCTCAGACATCTCTGGGCGCATACGGCATACCTTTTATTTTACCAGAGGGCATTCTTCCTTGGTGGGCAGGTGATAAACCACAATGTCGGTATCCAACCCAAGCATGTCTTCGTAAGACCAGGCAAAGATTTCCACATAATCATGCAGCATCTGAACCAACCGTTGTTTCACATTAGACTCCAGATTGGCACCAATCTTGACTTCCTTTTTGTCTGTCTCAGTACCCAGATTTACCGTTTCCACTGGCTCTTCATGCAGCTGAATGGCCCTCTCTTCCTGGAGTAACAATCTTGCAAGCTCACCAGGCACTTCGCAATCATCTTCACCTTCGTCTTCGACTAAGTTGATCGGATTTTCGAAGTCATAACTGGCAGTAGCAGAGTCGTTACCAGTGAGATCTAGAGTAGATTGGAACCTGTATAGGTGAGTGTGTGTAAATATAGTTGTTTTTCAATATATAATAAAGAAAGAAAAGGAGCGCAAGATTTGAAATGCAAAAAACGTCCAATGCTTTTATTCATGATATATGAAAATGACAAATAATAAGCCCTCACAAATGAAGCCACGGTGCCTCGAGTAAGACACCGGGCCATAAAGTTTCAAATTATTGTCTGTTACACATTCAAAACAAAGGAGTTCATTACTGAGTGACAAAAGTAATAGGTGTGAAGTCTTTCGCAGTCCAGTTGCTTGGTCCACCGTCGGTCGTTGGGTAGATCCAGCTGTCGAATTCGGATTCATCCACGTCGTCATCATCCCTAATAGCATTTACTCCATGGTTGGGCATGGAAGCTGTCACCACATTAGGCCTCTCGGGCGTCTCGAACTCAACCTCTTTAGCATCAATAAGGTCTTGAACCTTATTCCTCAGAGCCCAACAATCATTTGTGTTATGCCCCGGGCTATCAGAGTGATAAGCGCAGCGGGCGTTGGGGTTGTATTTTGGAGAGGTTGTGTTCACTACCTTAGGAGCTTCTTTGATGGTTACCAGATTGGTTGACAGTAGTTGTGGCAATATCTGAGACAGGGTCATACTGAGCCGAGTGTACTGCCTTTTGGGTCTCTCACCCCTTGGTTGGTTATATTGCTGAGGAGTAGCAGCAGGCTTTGAGATTACCACCGCGTTGACAGCTTGGCGGCGTTCCGGTTTATTCTGTTTCCTCGAACCATAAACAACACTAGATTCCTTCTTGAAGGGCTTCTTTTCAGAGCTTGAGGAGGCACCCTTTTGTATCTTCCCAGACTTGATACCAGCTTCTATCCTCTCACTAGTCAAGATCAGATCTGTAAACCCAACAGAAGAATTCCCAATCAGATGGTTGAAGAACGGACCAAACAGGGTCCCCAAGAACATGTCAACAAGCTCACGGTCACTCAAAGGTGGCTGCACCCTTCCAGCCAGGTCTCTCCACTTTTGCGCATACTCCTTGAATCCTTCACCCGTCCCTAGCGACATACCCTGGAGTTGGGTACGCGTAGGAGCGAGGTCAGAATTATACTGATATTGCTTATAAAATGCAGTAGCCAAGTCCTCCCAGTTACGAATGCTGGCTCCATCTAGCTGATAGAACCATTCGAGTTGAGTCCCTGAAAGACTATCCTGGAAGAAATGGATCCATAAATTCTTGTCAGCAGTATACGGTTGGATCTTCCTCACATATGATCTAAGATGCAGCTTAGGACAGGAAGCCCCGTCGTACTTTGCAAAGGCAGGCGCCTTGAACTTGTGAGGGATCACCACCCCAGAAGATAAGCCTAGATCTCCAAAATCCAACCCAGGCACGTGTTGAATCTCCATAGCACTTAATCGGTCTTCCAGCTGTTTGTACCTGTCCTCAGCAGGAGGGTACTGTTCATCATTGAAATCTGTCTCGTTGTCGGAGACCACGGGACTAGGAACCCTTCCCCCTTGGGGACTGTCTTTCCCTACAGAGGAAGTATCCAGATCAGCCTCATTTTGCAGTGCATTCCCATATCTGCGTCCGGTATTGAACAGCACAATCCTCTTTTTCTTCTTCTTCAGAATCAGAGTCTTCAACTCCTGTTGACCCTGGGCTAAGCTCATGAACAGGTCTTGAAACTGGGCGTTCTGGGCCTGGAGGGCCTTGATGGCTTGTTCAGTAGTAGGCTCAAAAGACATGATGATCGCTGAAATAAACAGCGAAGAAGATTAAGCAACCTGTAGAAAAAGGGTACCTGTTATGCATATGATATGTATGATATGCATGCAATATTTTCAAGGATCTCGCGGGGTAAACAAGAAAATTGTTAGAATTTGAATTTGGTAGCTTGATTGAAGGAACTTCATGTTGTTGAGAGTCCTTCTTCAAGAGTCAAGCTCACCATATTAAGTGGGTCATAGCCCCTGACTCAAGTTATCATGTTCGGATTTCTGGACAGCCTTGGCTAGAGGAAAATAAATCCCCTTTGCCCCTTGCTAGACATTTGGATCATCATGACCTGCATCACAAACCCTTGAGATCCTTGGAATGGGTTAGTCCTTATGCAAGATGTATGCAATGTTATGATGTGATGATGTTATGATGTTATGATAAAGGCACACCACAAGTAATCACAAAAGGCAAACATGGTAACGGCACACAAGTCACACAAGAGCCCTTAGATTTCAGGCCAGCATGAAGTTTAGGTACTACCCTTTTTCAGTTTTGTTGGTTAAGACCTGTCCTAGAAAATAGTAATCGGGTTCTAGAGGATCTCAATATTACTGACTACCCTCAATCGGTCATAACTCCAGCTTCGCAATCTTTTCTTGCGGCCAGAACCATCGCGAGAGTTTAGCCTCAATGAGTGTAGCATACTTCTACTGTTCTATGGCCAAGTTGGGTCAATTTAGGGTTCTAAGGTCGGTTGGTGCTTAATGACTCCTCAGAAGACCCATATTCTCCTCGTTCCAACACAAGGGATATTGGTACAAACCAAGGTGTCACACCAACGTAGCCACTGCTTCACCCGTGTCGGTCTATGCCGGACAGGTCCCTCACAGCTTATGCTACCTAAAGAGTATTCCCCAGATCCGGGTTAGGATCTATGAAACTCTGATGCAAGCCCACAATATTAAAGCAAACAAAGCAAGCAATTGGAAACATAAGAGTGGTCTAATCCTAAGGTACACCTCACTTATTAAGTTTCCCCAGCAGAGTCGCCAGTTCTGTGATCGGTGGAAATAGAACTGACTGTTTTAAAGCTGGTTCGCGAAATGTCGCGGTAAGCAAGAGTCGCCACTGTCTTTTATGTTCTCCAACAAGGAAAGGACAAAAGCACAGCAAAATTCCTTTTCGAGATGTTTCTCGGTTCGGGAGGTAGATTTATAGAAAGGGGAGGTGTTAGCACCCTTTCTATCCGTGGTTATCCACGGGCTCTTAGGTACTTGCTCACTATGTTTTCAAAAATTGTTTGCTTTTCAAGTGTATGTGGGTTTTGAAAAAGTTTAGTTTGAAAAACTTCTAGGTAACTCTTGTATCAGTCCTCAAGAGTGTATGAAGTATTTGATTGAAAAAACTTTTTGAAAGTGTAGGTGCGAAAAGATGTTTTTGTTTTTTGAAAGAGCAAGTACCCAGGATAAATCTACCTACTCTAAGGAATTAGGCTGTGTAAGAGTCCTTTAGATAGTACTATCCCACTATTGAGAAGTAGGTAGCACCGTCGTTGGAGTTATTCGGGTCAATTCGATTATCGGGACATGTGTGGTCACCAAAGCAATAGTAGGACGCCTTAGCGGTAACCCTAATGTCCTAGATCCTTTTTATCCGAGGTAACCATTTCGAGGCAACTGGATCTTTAGACAGGAGGGCGACCTCTAAAACACCCTATACTTAATGACCACCTCGAGGCAACCAAGTGAGGCGTACCCTAGGAGTGGCATGTGCACGTGTGTCAGGTTTCATTTAAATTATCTTTGCACATGTATTATTGTGAGCTACGGATTGATTTTATTTTTCAGACAAGTCTTGCATGCATAATTAACAGTTTAATAATTGTGCGGGAAATAAATTGCGGAAAGTGAATCTACGCTATTACAAGACGTCGGGTATTTACATCGCCAAAAACATAACCCTTGAAAATAAATGCGGAAAATAAAAGAAAGCGATAAAGGTCCTAATTATCTATTACATTCTCTGAGCAGATACATAAATATGATCAAAATAAATATACGCGAAAAGGAATTGAATCGGGACAAGTCCTAGGGTTTTGACCCTTTTTGAGAAGAATTGAATTTGGTCCCTTTTTTGCAATTAATTAAATATTAAACCTAATTTACTAATTAATTAATTAATTAATTAAAAGAAAAAGTATTTTTTTATGTTTTTTATGTTTTTGATGAAAACAAAAAGAAAAGGTCAAAAGTTAGTAAAAAACCCTAAGTCTAATTTATTTTATTTGTTGTAAAAGAAAATTAAAATTAAACCTAATTAAACTAAATTAATTCATGTTAGTGTTTATTTACAAAAATAATAATTAATGGTGAAATTAATAAATAATAAAAATAAATAATATTTACATTTTTAGTTATCTGAATTTATTATGAAAAATAATTATTTGAGTTAATTAAATAATAGTAATAATGATTATTAAAAGAAAAGAAAGAAAAATAAAAATAATAAGAAGTAATAAAACCAGGGGGGTGATGGGCCCAGAATGGAGGTTTGTTTGGCAATTCTGACCCATTTGTTGGCCAGTCCGTTTGACCTTGATGATTGCCCAGAGCATGGTTGACTAGGGAGCATGGTGTTCCCTCTCTCATGGCCTTTGGATTGCTGCTTTAAGACACTTGCCATACTGATGTTTAAGGTATATGGTAGACAACATTCAGCAGTCTGCATGTGAACACATTGAAAAAAATAGAACCAAGGAATTTGGGGGACCTGGGAATCGAACCCAGGTCCCAATGGTTCTTGGACAACGCATCTACCACTGAGCCAGGCGCCTGTATTTATTATTATAATAAGCAATGAAAATAATATATAAAAACAAGTAACATCCTGAAAAACAAACAAAACGCGCTCTATTTTTTGAATGGCTCAACCATGAAGCAGCACGTCATCATCGTCTTCCTTTTTCCTGTAAAATAAAAGTCATATAGCGGGGGTTTTTAACCCCCACAACCTGCAAGGACGAAAAATAGCGAACAGGCCTATGGTCAATATAAATTGTTCGCGGGGGTTGGGTTCAATTCGTCTTGTCTCCACGAATTCAACCATGGGTCTTTCAAACCTTAATTTTTCCTATATCACAAAGCCCCAATTTGAGAGCTTGGAAAACCTAGAATTCATCAATGGCGTTTTCTGTTTCAGGGCATTTCAATGCAATTAAATCACACCATTAGCTTCATATGAGTCCTATGAACACAAAACAATCAACAAAACATGTCAAATGCGCATGAATAATGAGATGCGATTCTCAAAAATATGTGCAAACCGTTAAACCGTTTTTGATGATTCTTGTGGCTTTAGTGATTGGTTTCGATTGCAATATGTTCCTGGGGATCCCTGCAATGTGTTAGAAGCAATTAAAAGTATTGAATTGGCATTGAAGTGAGAAAACGGTTTTCAAGTTTCTTGAAAAAATTCAATATGGCTATGGCTTTTTGCAGCAGCTTTTCACGTGTGTGGCATTAGGTTTAGGTTGTGCATATATAAGAGAAGGGAATTAGGTTAAATCTTTGACCAAAAATCCATGCAATTATGGTTTGTATATTTGATTTTCAATCATATCTTTTTGCATCTTTTTGATTGAAAAATCTTGCCAAATTGAGAGATCCTTGTCCCCTTGATGTGCACACGAATTTGCCAGCTCTTGTAGGTCATATTTGCTTCATGAAAAGATTGCAAAACCATATCTTGATATTTTCCTACAATTAAATGAATTAAATGAATTAATATTGATTAAAAATTCAATTAATTATTAAAAAAAAAAAAAGAATTCAATTTAATCTCAATGGGTCGTGCATAGGCCTTGGACAAAGTTTCAAGAAGAAATTTGAGGCCCATTAGCAAAAATGAGGTGTTTTGAGCAAAGTTGACTTTTGCAAATTCACAAAAATTTCTCAACTTATCCAATGCATATCTTGCTCAATTTTGATCCTATGAACATGTTCTTGGACATTTTGGAAAGGTCTTGAAGTCCTCTAACTAATGCCTTTGGTCCCATTGCATTTGGATTTACCAATATCAAGTTATGGTCTTTGACTTAAAGTGCATTTTTGTTGACTTTTGAAATTGACCTATAATGTAGAAATTGATAACTTTTTGTGAGAGCATTTCTTGGACTTGAAGTGTGAAGATGGATTGTAGGAAATGTTATCCCCTTAAAAATGAGCATTGGATGGGATTTTTCTGATGAACCATGAAAAAGTTATGCCTTGGTCAAGATACAGTTGACTTTTCTACTGTCCAAAAATATCAACTTTTGCATCTTTGATGATTTTTGAGCCATGCTTGTGGAATCATGATCAAGACTTGATCAAATGATGATTGTGAGCTAAAAATAAGATGTTTACCAAAATTTCTGACTTTTAGCTGCAAAATGACCATTTTGCCCTTGTAGTTGATTGTGAAGCAAATGAAGCTTTTGACTGTGCAAACTGGCATTGTGAGACTTGAGACTTGACATGTAGATGCTTGGCAATGTATATAGGCCTATGAGACTTGATTGAGCTATTGAAAAACTCAAATTCCTTGAAAGAACCAAAACCCTAATTTTGACTGGCTTAGGAGGCATTTGAACTGTGCAATCCTTGAGGAATCTTGAATCATTTGAAGATGATTCTTGACAAACTTTGAAGAATATGGGAGGGCAAATTTTGGGGTACAAAAGGTACCTTATGTTACAAGGTAATGCCATTTGGGTTGAAGAATGCTGGGGCAACTTATCAGCGCGCCATGGTCGCTTTGTTCCACGACATGATTCACCATGAGATTGAGATTTACGTTGATGACATGATTGCAAGGTCCCATATTGAATAAGAACACCTAGACCATCTCCAGAAACTGTTCGACAGGCTAAAGATGTACAAGCTGAGGTTAAACTCGAACAAGTGCACCTTCGGGGTAAGGTCTGGTAAGCTGCTAGGTTTCATCGTTAGTGATAAAGGTATTCAAGTGGATCCCACAAAGGTGAAGGCTATACAGGAGACGCCAACTCCCCTAATGGAAACAGAAGTCAGAGGATTTTTGGGACGTCTAATTTACATTTCCCAATTCATTTCACATCTGACTGCTACTTGTGAGCCGATCTTCAAGCTTCTGGATAAAGATCAAGTAGTAAAATGGAATGATGAATGTCAGACCGCTTTCGAAAGGATCAAGGAATACCTTCAAGAGCCACCTATTTTGATGCCTCCAATTGAAGGAAGACCTCTGATCTTATACTTGACCATACTGGACAATTTAATGGGGTGCATGCTGGGGCAGCATGATGAGTCTGGCCGAAAAGAGCATGCTATTTACTACCTTAGCAAAAAGTTTACCAACTGTGAGACCCGATAATCATTGCTCGAGAAAACTTGTTACGCTTTGGCATGGGCTACTCGCCGGCTGAGACAATATATGCTGACTCACACCACCTTATTGATATCAAAGATGGATCCAATCAAGTATATCTTCGAAAAGCCTGCCTTGTCCAGAAGAATAGAAAGATGGCAGATGATCCTAACTGAGTATGACATCCAATACACAACCCAAAAAGCAATCAAGGGGAGCGTATTGGCGGATCATTTGGCACATCAGGCCGTGGATGATTACCAATCCATGAATTTCGAGTTCCCGGATGAGAATATCATGTTGGTGACCGACTGTGAAGAACCTGAACGGATGAAGGACCCGAGGAGGGATCCTGATGGTCCATGTATTTTGATGGATCCTCAAACGCGTTGGGTAATGGTATTGGCACTGTGATCATATCTTCTAAGGGCTACCATACTCCGTTCACCGCCCGATTATGTTTTACTGCACCAACAATATGGCGGAGTATGAAGCATGCATCATGGGTCTTAGAGCAGCTATTGACTTGAGGATCAAGTTTTTGAGTGTGTTCGGAGATTCTGCTCTAGTGATCAGTTAAATCAAAGGCGAGTGGGACACGAAGCACCTAAATATTATTCCTTACAAAGAGTATGTACTGACGTTGCTCCCACACTTCGAGGAGATAACCTTTGAACATTTCCCAAGAGAGGAGAATCAGTTAGCGGACGCGCTAGCTACCATGTCTTCTATGTTTAAGGTTAGGTGGGACAATGAGGCTCCCCAGATTACCATTGAGAGGTTGGACGAACCCGCACATTGCTGTGATATTGAGACTGAAGAGATGGAAGATAAACCCTGGTTCCATGAGGTAAAAAGGTATCTTGAGGCTCAAGAGTACCCCGAGGGTGCATCTGTAAATGATAAGAAGTTTCTGAGGAGGTTCGCTGCAAAGTTCTTCATCGGTAATGGGATTCTTTATAAACGTAACCATGACTCAACCTTACTGCGATGTATGGACAAAAGAGAGGCGGAAAGGATTATGGAAGAATTACATGAAGGTACCTTCAGAACTCATTCTAGTGGACATACCATGGCGAAGAAAATCCTACAGGAAGGATATTATTGGTCTACTATGGAAGCCGATTGTTATCACGATTCTCGAACCTGTCATAAATGCCAAGTCTATGCTGATAATATGCATGTACCTCTAGTTCCTCTGAATGTTTTGACAGCTCCTTGGCCTTTTGCAATGTGGGGCATCGACATGATCGGCGAGATCAGACCTACTGTGTCTAACGGGCATCGTTTCATTCTGGTAGCAGTTGACTACTTTACAAAGTGGGTCGAGGCAGCTTTCTTTGCTACAGTAACCACGAACGTCGTGGCGCGGTTTATCTGACAAAATCTAATCTATCGATACGGTGTACCAGAGAGGATCATTACAGACAATGGTACAAATCTCAATAATACAATGATCACCGAGCTCTGCAAACAGTTCAAGATTCAGCAACGCAATTCGTCTCCTTACCGGCCGAAGATGAACGGGGTTGTTGAAGCGGCTAATAAGAACATCAAGAAGATTGTGCAGAAGATGACAGTGACATATAAAGACTGGCATGAGATGTTACCATTCTCTCTTCATGGGTATCACATCTCAGCACAGATGTTGACAGGAGCAACACCCTACTCTCTGGTGTATGGCATGGAGGCAGTCTTACCCATTGAAGTCCAGATACCCTCTCTTTGGATTATGAAGGATGCAGGTTTGAGCGAGGACGATTGGATTCAGACCTGGCTTGATCAGTTGAACTTAATCGATGAAAAGAGACTTACTGCTATTTGTCATGGTTAGACGTATCAAAAGCGAATGATCAAGGCATTTAACAAGAAAGTCAGAGGACAAGAGTATCAAGTCGGGGATATGGTGATCAAACGCATCATACTTCCACAAGGTGATCCCAGGGGAAAATGGACCCCTACGTACGAAGGGCCATTTTTGGTTAAGAACATTTTCTCATGAGGGGCTATGATTCTAACCACCATGGATGGTGACGACCTTCCTCACCCCGTCAATGCAGACATAGTGAAAAAATACTATGCATAATCAAAGACCCGCTAGGTTGACTGGCCTAGGCAAAAATAAGGGCTTCCCGGCGAACCAAAAGGGTTCGGGCAAAAGTAAGGGATGAAAATGAAAAAACTGTACACCCGGCAAGTCAAAAACCTGAAAAGGAGGCTTGGGAAAAAAAAGGGTATCCCGGTGGACTGAAAACCCGAAAGGGCGATCCAGGAAAAAATTAGGGATTAAAGCATAACACTATGTCTCATTGTATTATCTTGCAACCAGACTTCGGTATTGATTATCAAGCTCGGACGGTGCTGATCGATCTGGGTTACCTTCAACCAAGTAGCAAAGTGATGAGACGCTCGAAGATATGGAGGCAATAGAAGAGTTGGAACCCAGTGGGATTGTTCACATAGCTATTTTTCTTTGTTTTTCACGAATTGTATAATTTCTATCTTTCGGCGGCGTCCTCTTACTAGGACGTTAGCCTCTTGTACAAAACGCCTATTACAGGCTAACTTCAAGATCAATACAATTCATTTTACAATAAATTTCAAAATTGTTTTTCTTTTCCTGTTTTGTTTTGCAAGAACGTCCAATGATTCATTTTTAATATATGCATTTGAAAATAATTGTTGCTCATAAATATTTACATGCGAAACAAAAGACGATTACTGATAATTCCAGGAACAAGGGAAAATAAGAAGTGTCCAAACCTTACAGTTGCTCTACCCACCAGGTACAAGGGTAGAGCCGGCTTGAGAAAATGACTAAAGGCACATACACTCCCCGCAGAGTAGGAAGTGTTCAAAGACAGTGGTGTTAATTCTCCCCGAACAGAGTCCATCTATCACCAACGATAGAAGGCTATCCCCAGTGGAGTTTATTTCTTCCACAGGCAGAAACTCAATCCCCAACCGGGTTCATTATCGCCAGCAATGGTAATTCATCCCCAGCCGAGGTTATTTCTCCAAATCAGCAGATCTTCTGGCAGAGTATCTCTCTTCCCCATAGAGTCATTCTCTCGCCAGTTTATCCTCCAGCAGAGTTATTCTCCCGCCAATTTATTCTCAAATCATCTTTGGTCATTATCCCCAGCGAGAACGAATAACTCAACTCTTTATATTCTCCAACAGCAGTGCAGGAATTATTCTCCCCTGCTAGAAAACATCACGAGAACATTGCATATCCATACATCATGGCATACGCATTATACAGCACAATCTCATTTATTTTGAGAACATCATTGCTTAATACATTTCATACATCATGATATTACATATGACTAACTCTTTACCTTTCAGGGAAAGATGCAATCAAAATTCTCACAAGTTTCTCTGATTCAGTCAAATCGCTGCTAAGATTTCTATTCCAATTTAAGCTATGAAGCCCGGAAATCGACCGGAAAATAGTTGAATCCCCAACAAGTTATTGTGAAGCCTGGAGAACGACCAGATAGCAATGCAAGTTACTGTAAAGCCTGGTTTACGACCAGATAACATTATAAAACACCATGAAGCCTGGAATCGACCAGATAGTGGTATATCATAAACACAAGCGGTGAAGCCCGGAAATCGACCGGAAAACAGCTTAACAAGGTATTGTGAAGCCTGGAAATCGACCAGATAGCAGTACAGGACACCATGAAGCCTGGATTCGACCAGATAATGGTATAAGACATCGTGAAGCCTGGATTACGACCAGATAGCGGTAAAAGACACTGAAGCCTGGGACTACGACCAGATAACAGTGAGGGACACTACGAAGCTTGGATTTTGACCAAATAGCAGTCTACCCGGCCAATTACTATGAAGCCCGAAAATCGACCGGATATTAGTAGGCCTTCAAATCAAATTGAAGCCCGGATACGACTGGATAACCACTTGATTTCTTCTGAAGCCTGGAATACGACCAGATAAGAAGTAAGAAGTTGCGAAGCCTGGATTACGACCAGATAGCGACAAAGGACTGAAGCATGGAATCGACCAGATAACAGTATGGGACACTACAAAGCTTAGATTTCGACCAAATAGTAGTTTACCTAGACAATTACTAAGAAGCACAAAATTGACCGGATATTAGTGTGCCCTAAATTCAAGTTGAAGCCCGGATGCGACCGAATAACAACTTAATTCCTTCTGAAGCCTGGAGTACGACCAGATAAGAATTTAGAAATTGTGAAGCCTAGAAGACAACCAGATAGCAAGTTTAATCTCATCTCCATGTTAAGTCACTATAAAGCCTGGAGCACGACAAACTAGTAGTCGATCTTATCACTATGAATCCTAGATCATGACCAGATAGTAGTTCATTTTCACCTCTTCTACCAAGAGATGATTCCCCAGTATAATAACGGACGACCAAAGCTCCTAAAATTCAACTTTTACCAAGACAGAGACCAGCATTCTCCAGCGAAGTCCTCCTCAATAACAGGTATACAGGCTCTCATAAAGGAATCTCTTATGCGATCGACACTCCTTCGGTGGAATATTTAAGCCCATCCTCCGTCATCAATCTCCAAATGG
The DNA here is from genome assembly GCA_948472305.1 of Vicia faba. Lineage (NCBI taxonomy): Eukaryota > Viridiplantae > Streptophyta > Magnoliopsida > Fabales > Fabaceae > Vicia > Vicia faba. The sequence goes on from OX451738.1 coordinate 1,234,113,169, forward strand.
AACCTATAAGCCCATTCCCGACATCATAAGACAAGTACCACTTCATGGGAGTGCAAATTTCTGGGCACTCTAGTGTTCAATCATCTTCCACCTTCGGATCACGAAAGGCAAGCAAGCCAATCTACATCCTCAAGTTTAAGAAGATTGAACAGGAGAAGCTGTTGTACCCTAAAATTTTCCCTCCCATATTTCTCAATACATGTCAAGTGAGGTCTTCAAATGCTCAAGGAAGTCCAAGGGTTGGCCAGACAAGCTCTCTCCTAAGGCAGTCTACCTCAAATTAGGGTTTCATGTTGCATCCGGATACTTGAGTCCAAGGGATACCAAAGGCTCACCAAGGTCTTAATATGTTATCAATATCATCCATGTCAAGTTTCAAGCCTTGCAGAGGAAGTTTGCTCAGTCAATTGCTCAAAGGCCTAAAAATCGACTGTGCTAGGGCAAAAGTCAACTGTGGCCTACATACAGTCAAACTTCAAGATTTTTGGTAAACATCCTCATTTTGAAGTATATTTCATCATTTGATCAAGGGTTGATCATGATTCATCAAGGATTACTCATAATTCATCAAGACTCAAAAGTTGCTAAATTAGGGTTTTGCAGGAAAAGTCAACTCTACTTTGACCAAGCATAACTTTCTCATACTTTATGAGAACTGACCCATCCAAAGCTCATTTTGAGGAGGATGCGATTCCCTACAATCCATCTTCAGATCCCAAGTTCAAAATATGCACTCACAAGAAGTTATGATTTTGGACATTATAGGTCATTTTGGAAAGTCAACAAAAACACCTTTTTTGTCAAAGCTTCATACATGAGCATGGAATATCAAATTGAGATGAGACCAAAAGGGTTGCTTATAGGACATCTTGAGATTTCTAAAAAGTCCAAGAACACATCTCTAGGGTCAAAATTGAAGGAGTTATACATTGGTGAAGTTGACCCTTTTTGCAAAATTGCCAAAAGTCAAAAGTGGCCAAAATTGCAATTTTTGTCAAATGGGCCCAACTTTTTGTGCTTGTATTGAGTTTGTAACATGGTCCAAGACCCATGATCCTTCCCATTTGTCTTTATTTTATTTTTATCATTTATTTTGTTTTTTATTTCAATTAAATCAAATAAAATCAAAATAAAATCATAAAAATATCAAAATTAATCAAAGCTTGAGATTTTGTGCATGTTTAGGTCTCTTTTACAGCTGGGAAGAGAATCAAATCGTGCAAGGCTTGTTTGGACAGAAAAAGATTGAATTTTCCTTGTTTTGGAAAGATTTGATGCAAGGGTGAATCAAGGATCAAATCTTCATAATTGCAAGGATTTGATGCAAACTTATAACCCTAATGCACTCTATGATATATATTGAAGAAATCCAAAGCAAAAGAGCAAGGGTTAGAGGCGTAAGAGAGCAGAATAAAAGTCACAAAAATCACCAAAAAGTGTTGAATCAAATTACAAGTTAGAGGACGATTTACACCATTCCAAGGCTAGCAATTGATTCCCATCCATCTCCTAAAGCTAACCTAATCATAGTCAAGCCTTGATTTTCCCAGAATCCGTCTCCACAACTCTCACGGTTTGTCAATTTTTTCCAAAATCGTATCCATTCATTCTTGCATCTTTATCATGTTTAAATGATATATTTGTAATCCTTATCATGTTTACAAGCTAACAGTACCGTTTAATTGCATTTTTGGAAGCCATACGTGTGGATACCATTGTTAGGGTTTCTGAGATAGTTTTGGGGCTTTGCTACACAGGGAAAATTGGGCCATGATTGAGGTACCATGACACTCGTAAGGTTGAGACGAGTTGATTGGTACCACTGGAATTTATTTATGATGCTTGCATGAGATTTTGGAGAATCACAGGGCTGTACCTATGCCCTTTTGTCCGTAGGTAAAAGTGTCCAAACTTTTAGCAACGGAAAGAGGTAGAAGATGATGGTGTGGCATGGTGTGATTTGTCCATTCAAACTTCACACGTTTCATAATTCATTATCTAGTTTTCCATTATAATAATTATTGCTTGTTTCAGATACAAAAGAACCAGCCAGCCCAGCTGACTAGCCCCTTGTTTCTTCAATATTATTTTTCTATGTGTATTTCCATGCACAGGCTTCTCATAAATCCACCATGAGTCATCAGCTTTCAACCATTGGATCTATAGTAAACCAAATCTAACGCCTGACACATGAAGGTCTACCATAGGCCTAGTCAAACTTGTAACATGGAATCTGAAGAGTCAACGTGGGCCAAGGAATTTTGGGCTCAGAAAATGCTATGGGCACCCCCTCTATTGCTAGCATAACCAGGCTCATTCCAATTTCTTTTCTTTTCTATTCTTTAATTTATTTTGTTTAAATTTATTTTCTAAATCACAAATTTAATTCTTTTTTACAAAAAACTCATAAAATCAATTTCATCAAATTAGAATTTAGGTTTTTTTTAATATATTTTGTCAGATTTAATTTAATAATTAGTTTAATTTAAATTTAGGATAATTTTGACCTTTTTGTAAATAACTTAAAATAAATTAGAAAAATTAGGGTTTGTTTGATTTAATGTTTATTTTCTTTTCTTAAAATAATCAAAATGCAAAAATAGGTCAAATTAATTATTTTTTCTTAATTTAAATCAATTAGTAATTAGGTTTATATTTATTCATTAAAACCTTATTTTCTCAAGAATAATCAAAAACAACAAAAAATGATTTTTCTTTCAATTAGGTTTAGAACGGGGTCAAAACCCTAATTTTCTCTCGTTCTCGATTCATCGCGCATTTATTTATTTTTATGATATTAATGTAACTTCTCATGGGATGTAATAGTTTAATTAGGATTTTCCTTTTATTTATCGTTTTACGGGTTTTTGGCTATGTAATTAATCCCCCTCCCCGAAGCCTTGTAATAACGTAGTTTTATTTCTCACATTTTAATTTTCTCAAATATTAACTGTTAGATGTATGATAATAGGATTGCATGACAAGACTATATGTTAATTTTAAACTGGTTAGCAAACCCTAAATGTGCAAAGATAATAACTGAAATCAAATCACTCGCACATGCGCACTCCTAGGGTATACTCTCACTTCGGTTGCCTTCAGTAAACGTTCATTAAGTATAGGGTGTCTTAGTGGTTTCCCTCTTGTCTAAACAAAGATCAAATGTCTCGTTCGGAAATGTTGCCTCGGAAATGTTGCCTCAGAAATGTTGCCTCGAATATGATCTTAAGACATTAGGGTTATTACTAAGACGTCCTAACATTGCTTTAGTGATCGTACGTCCCTTTCAAATTGACCCTTACAACTCCAACGACGATGTTACCTACTCACTAATAGTGGGATAGCGCTTTCTAAAGGAAACAAGAACAAAAACATTCTTTTTTCGAGTAGGTAGATGCTAGTAGGTACTTGCTCAAAATAATATTTTCCACACTTACACTTTTTTCAAACAAAGTTTTCAAAAACACTTCGTAACACTCTTAAAGACAGAAGAAAGGGTTAAATCAAAGTAAAACAAAAACTTTTCAAAACACACAAACACGGAAGCAATTTTGAAAATGATGAGCAAGTACCTAAGAGCCCGTAGAAAACTAAGGATAGAAAGGGTGCTAATACCTTCCCTTTCTATAATCTACCCCCCGTACTCAAAATCTCAAAAAAGGAATTTTTCTGTGCTTTTTTCCTTTCCAGTTGGATAAAATAAAAGTCGGTGGCGACTCTTGCTTACCGCGACATTTTGCAAACACAAACGCAAAATGCAAACCAGCATTTTCCTAAAACAGTCTGGTTCTACCACCGTATCACAGACCTAAAAATCTAAAGCCCTTCTGACTGGTCCCTTGAATCTTATGCCCATGTTAAAGATATCAATTGGCTTCTGAGTCTTCTTATTTTTGGCGATGAGCGCCATTATATCTTTATGTCCTTGAGCAAGGTTTAGGAGGGTCTCCTGGAATTAGGAATTCTGAGCTTGGAGTTCTTTCACAGTTTGTTTGAGTGTCATCTTTTACTGAAATAAACAACAAGAAGATGAGAAAACCTGTCTAGAAGGTACCTATTATATGATGATTCATGATATGTGGATGCAATGTTTTCAAGGATCTCGCGGGATAAACAAAAGAAGTGTTAGAAATTGCATCTAGATGCAGCTTTGACTGAAGAACTTCCATCATTGAAAGTCTTTCTATGAGCATTAAGATCACCTTTGACTCAAGATAACATACTTCAGTCTTTGACGATATTGGTTAGAGGAAAATAAATTCTCTTGCCCCTTGCTAGACGTCGGTTCATGATACTATAACGACATTTGGTTAGAGGAAATTAAATCCTCTTTCCCCTTGCTAGACGTCTGGTTCATGATAACCTGCATCACATGTCCTTGAGATCCTTGAAATGGTATGTGAAAATGATATGGAATGATGTTATGATGTCATGTTCGAACAGATAATCAAACACAAGCAAAGCACACAAGGCCTTAGGTTCAGGCTTGCATGGAGTTTGTAGGTAAGTACCCTCTTGAAGTTTAGTTGGCTCAACATGTCCTAAAGAAGTAACTGAGTTCTAGGGATCTTAATATCACTGATTTTTGCCACAAGTTTTGTCTATCACGACAACTGACTTTCCATCAAACAAAACCTGAGATTCAAATCTAAATGAGTGTAGTATTGAGTATCAACCAACTTCAGACTGCACCAAAGTCGACTATCTCACTACCTTCTAATGGCTAAGTTGGGTCAATTAAGGTTCTAAGGTCAGTTGGTGCTTATGACACCACGCGGTAGCCTAGTATTCTCCCCGACTGACTCGTGAGACACCAGTACAAACCAATGTGTCGCACTAACATAGCCATCACTTCAACCATATCGGTATATGCCGTATAGTTTCCATGATCTATTGCTACTTACCTAAAATGTCCCCAGATCCGGGTGTAGGATCTTTGCAAGGAATAAAGAAATCAACCCTTTAAAAATAAATCAGGAAAAGCAAACAAGGAAATAATTTTAAAAGTGTTCTAACTCTTAGGTAACCCCACTTTTTTAGTTTTTTTCTCCAGCAGAGTCGTCAGTTCTATAATATGGTGGTAGAACTTACTTGGTTTGTGTTTCATCGTAAATGTTGCAAATAGCAAGAGCACCCTTTTTCATCCGTAGTTATCTACGGGCTCTTAATCGCTAGCTCACTTTGTTTTGAAAATGCTTTGTGTTGTATGTTTGAAAATATTTTGAAAAATGCCTAAGTGCGGAAACTTTGTAATGATTCTTATATAAGTTAAGAATGCGTACAAAGTGTTTGTTTTTGAAAATCTTTCAGAAGAAGTGTTTGTGAAAAAGATATTTGTTTTGTTTTTTGTGAGCAAGCGATTACGAGCGATCTACCTACTCAAAAGTCTTTCATGTTATTCTCCTCCTCCTTTAGATAATGCTATCCTACCATTAGTTAGTAGGAAGCCCTATCGTTGGATGTGAAGGGACAGGCACGGGTCATTGTACAGTCATAAAGGCAACTCGTAGGGGCGCTTTATCAATTTATCATAAGGGACTAAAATCGTTTACCGAAGGCAACATCGAAGGGTCATCGAGGGACTACGGTCTTTTTAACTGAGGGTCTTTGTTAAAGTTTCCCCATGTTCAAGGGACATGACTGTTTTCCGAGGCAACAAGTGAGGTTACCCTAGAGGTGAGTGTGTGAAAAGTGATTCAATTCATTTATTTTATCTTGATTAGGGTTATCTAGCGTTTTGTTTTAGATCTTGCCATACATGCCTAGTTACTATACAATAATAAGGAAAGTGGTAAATTGAGGAAAGTAAAGGTGCGGAGAGTAAACCTAAACTATTACAGGGCTTCGTGAATGGGAATACAAAACCATAAAACTAGGGAAAATGTAAATTCGAATTAAGACTATTACAAACCGTAGCAGTTACATAATTGGGAAAATAAACTAATGTGAAAGTAAATACGTGAAGCGGTAATATAAAGGGAAAAAGAAAATTGAAAATCATTTTGTGATCATTTGATGATTAATCTAAAAAAAACCTAATTGATTTTAATTAATCAAAAAAGTTAGGTAATTAAATTAATTTAAACCCTAAAATCTAAGTTGATTTTAATTAATTAAAAAAGTTAGGTAATTAAATTAATTGAAACCCTAAAATCTAAGTTGATTTTAATTAATTAAAAAAATTAGGTAATTAAATTAATTGAAACCCTAAAATCTAAGTTGATTTTAATTCATTAAAAAAAACTAAAAAATAAAATTAGGGTTAATTAAATAAAACCTAAAATTAAATTAGGGTTTGTTAAAAAGGTTTCTGAAAAAAGGTTTTTTAAAGAAAAAGGGTGAAAAAGAGTGAGAAACATAGAAAATAAACCAAAGGGTAGGGGTGGGTGTTGAACCCACGCCCTCAAGCATTCTCCACGCACAACTTACCACCAGGTCAAGCATTGATTGATGTCAAGGTATCATGTTCAATGCATCATATACTAAACCTGCACAAATAACGAAAACATGAAATAATTTGGCAAAACTGAGGATCGAACCCGTGACCTGGGAGAGGAGTGACTTAGCGCGCGCGTTTCTACCATTGGGGTGGCTATTCATTCGTTCATATAATTGAATCAAAACATATATAATATGTAAACAAATATATTGGTCGGAGAAGCGTCGGATCCCTAGCTCCGTCATCTTCTCCGGTAGCTCATTCTTTCAAAACCTGCAAAACACAAGGAATTAGCAACCCAAAAATATCCTACCCCCTTAAATCAAGGACTGCGAGTTTGATGGGATAATTTTGGTAAGCTAAAACGCAAGGGTTCAAGAGCTATGGTGAAAACACATAAAATTGGTGCTAGCATGGTGGTTTATGATTCAGTATGCATGAGACCTCCACGACTATTCTAACTTGCACTATCAAGACTCATAAACACATTAGGGATGTTAGTACATGTTAAAGCAAACAAAAACTCAAAATATGAATGTCATGAACATTATGATATCGGAGATGTCATGCAACGAAGTTTCATGCATTCTTGACCATCCAATTTGGTCCACAATTACTCTATAGGCTTGTTGGAAGAGAATGGAGTGGATATTTTGCAGTGAAAAGGGTTTGGCACAAGAGTTTCAAGATTTAGGGTTCTTGAGAAAAGTTTGGAATTTTTTGCAAATTAGTGAGGCAAGGTTTTTTTGTTTCATGTTGTATGAGAATGTATGAGATTATATAGTGAAAAATTAGGTCAAGGATAAGTGGACTTGGACCTTGTATAAAAAGATATGATTTTATCTTATTTATTTTCTATTATTTAATGAATAAATCAAAAAATAATTAAAATAAAATAGGTCATGGGGTGGAAGAAGAAGATTTTGGGTGTATGAAGAGTGTGATACACGTTTGGACTCTTAAACCATGGCCCAATAGCCCAAAATATCATGCTTGCTCAATTTAAACTCCATGCATTTGCTCAAAATTTCCCAACTTGCAATGGTCATAACTCAGTCAATTATTATCTTTTGAAGGTGATCTGGGACTTTTTGGAAAGCTCTAGATGTCCTATAGAACCTCTATGTTTATCATTTTTCCTTTTGAAGACTTTATCTTGATGTAAGTTGCCTTGACAAAAAGTATCTTTTTGTTGACTTTTGAAGTGATCTATAATGTATTGGCTTATATCTCTCAAATGATACATTTGTTGGACTTGATCTTATAGATACAAAGTTGTAGAGAATTTAATTCCCTTCAAGATGATATTTGGTTGGGGGAAATATGATGAAGCATGTGAAAGTTATGCTTGGTCAAAGTTTAGTTGACTTCTCCTAAGGAAACCCTAATTTGGCAACTTTTGACTTTTGATGATTTGAGGGTTTTCTTGAGGAATCATGATCAATCCTTGATCAATGTATGTGTGATACGGTGGGAGAACTGACTTGGGATTTGCTTTTGTTTTCGCACTTGTTCGGTTTAGCAAGAGTCGCCACCGACTTTTTATTTTATCCTAAGGAAAGGTCAAAAAGCACAGGAAAGACCTTTGAGATGTTTTTGTGGGTTCGGGGGTAGATTATGAAAAGGGAAGGTGCTAGCACCCTTTTCATCCATGGTTATCCATGGGCTCTTAGTTACTTGTTTTAGATCACTTGCCTTTGCTTTTCAATTATTTGAAATGGTGCTTTGTGTGTGTGGTTTTGAAAATATTTTGAAAAAAGATGCCTTGTCTAGGCAACCTTTGTAATGATTCTTGTTTGAATATATACAAAGGTGTGTGTCTTTTTGAAAAGATAATTCAATGTTTTGAAAGTTGTTTTGAAATTGTTTTTGAAGTTGTGTTGTGAAGTGTGTTTGAAAATGGCAAGGATGTTTTGCAAGATTTTTGATCAAGTAACTAAGAGTTGTCTACCCTATTTTACTCAAAGATCTTTCTTATGTTTTTAACCCTTTTAACAGTGTTGTTTCACCATTGTATTTGGTGAACAACCTTGCGTTAGGATGTTAAACGGGACAGGCGCGGGTCATCGTATGCAATCACTGAAGGCAACTTGTGAGATGCTCTAGCAATTTTCTAAGGGACGAGATCATTTTATCGAAGGCAACATCGAGGGTCATCGAGGGACTAACGATCTTTGTTTATCGAAGGGACATTTGCTAGAGTGTCTCATACTCGAGGGACATGATTTCATTTTCCGAGGCAACAAGTGAGGCTACCCTAGAGGTGCAAGTGTGAATGGTGTATTGATTTTCATGCATTTGTCTTGTATTAGGTTATCTAGCGGTTGATTTTGAATCTTCGCATACAAACCCTAATTACTGTACAGTATATGGAAAGCGATAAATTGAGGGAATTTAAAGTCTAAGTTATTACAAATAAGTATCCGGGGATGGGGGTACAAATGTTTACAAATAGGGATGAGTCTTATCAGAATAGTAATGTCCAAATATTATGTTACAACCAAATTGAATCGTCGCATTCTCAATATAAAATATAACAAGGTATAAGAATCAAAGAGAAACAAAAATATTGTATGATGTATATGGTTATTTACAGACGATTAAATAAAATATTAACCTAATGCAAATTAAGTATTATTATTTTTATATTTTTGTTAGTTTTATATACAAAAAGGGTTTTAAAGAGAAAATTATTTAACTTAATAAATTCTATTTTATGTATTTTGGTTAATGTTATTTAGGAACTTATATAAAAAGATTTATTAAACAAAAAAGTTTTAAGACAAAAAATCTATTATTTACATATTTTTAAATGTAATAAATATTAAAAAAAGCTATTAAGAATATTTTGTACAAAAAGTTTAATATATTATTTTTATTCAAAAAGAATTAAGTTATAAGAAAAAGAAAATATGGTGATAAAAATAAAAAAAAGGTTTTAAAACGTTTTTAAAAGAGAAAAGATAAATGGGCTTTAAGTTGTATATACTTGGCCCAAATAAAAGAAACATGGTCAGACTAAAGGGGGGGGGGGGGGGGTGGCACCAGTTTGTTTGGGTTTTAGGATAGTGGGGCAGGCCCAGTTGCTTTTGACAATGTTTTTGTTAGGGTTTTCATTTGTTTAGCTCAGAACTAGGTTTACAGTTTGAAACGGTGCCGCTCTCCTCTTGTCTTCGTCCTCTTCATCATTCTCAAACACCTAGCAACTGATGTCTTCTCCTCTATTTAGGCCACCAGAAAGCCACCTCCAACCTCTCCTCTTCGTTATTTGTACAAGGCGGCGATTTTAAAAAAGGTATTGTTTGCCTTTGTTCTTTACGCGTTTTAGATTTTAGATTTTACTCTTTGCATGTTTAAGTTTTTACATGTTTTGATCTTGGATGCTTGTGTATGTGTGAGGTGTAAAGCAGAAAAAGAAAGGGGGAAAATGATACCTTGCTGACCTCGTTCCTGGAGAGGCGACAGAGAGGGAGTTTGGGATGGAGGCGTTCTAGGGTGGCCGGAGGAGGGAGAGTGTGATGAAGCTTGCATGGTTTCCTGGTACTTTGTATCTTTCTCCTTGAATTGTTTTGTGATGACTTTGTTCTGAAAACCCTAGAATATTCATTTCTGACTCTCTTCCTCTCTTGGGCTTTGTTGATTCTCAATGATGAGCTTTTGTTCTGAGATTGCTTGTTTGTTAGCTTCTACAATCTTCCTATTTTTCTTGTCAATGATGATGTTCTTCTGAGATGCTTGTTGTTGTTGCTGTTGATTTGGCCTATGATTTTTGTGATGAACTTTGATTTTGAGAATGTTTATTTCCTTCTGAGTTTTTCTCTTCTTCTTCTGAATGTTGGATATCTTGTTGGCTTGAGTTGATTCTGTGAGGAACTTTGTTCTGAGAATGCTTGCTATTGTTGTTGTTTGGCTTTGGTTATGATTTTTTGACTTTGATGATGAACTTTGAGACTTTAGTCTTTGTTGTTCTGATTTGGTGTTTGACTCTGTGATGAAGTCTATTCTGAGAGTGTTTGTTATTATTTCTGACTTTTCCCTCTTCTTTGGATTTTGTGGGATTTTGATGAGGAACTCTTGTTCTGAGAATGTTATTGTTGTTGTGATATTTGGTTTGGATTTGTTTGAGGGTTTTAACAAGTTTGAAGTTATGCAGGCTGGAAGTTATGTTACTTCAGCTTGCAGTCTTTGGTTCTGAAGGCTTTGAAGCAGGTTTGAAGTTTCTGTAGGTTTTATTTATCTGGTGCAGGCAGGCTTGAGTTTGGCTTGAGGCAGGCTTGGGGCTTCCTGTTGATTTTGTTTGTCTTTACAGGTTTTGTAAGTGTAAGAACTTGCAGTTGTGCAGGTTGTCTTGCTTTTGTTTACAGTTTGTGGTTTTTTGAAAGTAGGCTTGAAAGATCGCTTGTTTGGTTTGAGTTTGCTTTAGGCAGGCTACTGATACAGGCAGGCTTGTGCAGTTTGGCTTGATGCCTGCATTCTCAAGCAGTTTTGCAGGTTGAGAAGGCTTTGGTGCAGGCTTGAAGGCTTGCTTCTGGTTTTCCTCTGCAATGCACTTCCATATTCCCTGCCTTGACAGTTTTGTGTACTTGTTGACAGCTTGTGTGACAGCTTATTGACAGCTTGGTTTGCTTTTATGTAACTTGGTTTGCTTTGTTTGACATTGCAATTTGGTTGTTCAGTTTGAACTTGTGCAGCTTGTGCAACTTGGTTGTGCAACTTGGTTTGCTTAGTTTGAACTTGTGCAGCTTGTGCAACCTCGTGCCTTCTATTTAATTGATTTATATGCTTGCAAAAAAAATTATTTTACTTTCCTCTTTGTGAACCAAGAAGAGAAATCTTCTTGTGATTTGCAAAGAGGACGAGTAAAACATGATGAAAACCCAAAACAATCTGATTCCGGCCAACAATCTTTAATGATGAGTTTTTAATTATCTGTCTGAAAATACTTTTCAATTTAACTGTATTGACTTCTTTTTTCTGTCTTTGCAGGTAAATACCAGTTGGGGCAAGGGAAGCAGCAGTAGAAGATGAAGACTTCAAGAGACTTAGAATATAGATTTATTTTCTTTTCAATTATTTGTAATAAACATCATTGTAAATATTGTAAATAAATTTACAGTATCCAAATAACATTTGTAACAATAATTAAAAATAAATAAAAATCTTTGTCAGATAATTCTTTATTTCTTCTGCCCTGTTTATTTAATTATTTAAATTTCTTGAATTAAAATAATTGGAAATGCATCCCAATAATTGTAACTCAGATAAAATAAATAATCAATAAACGTTGTAGTCTCACAATCTTTCATTAACCATAATACGCCTGACATTCCAAATAACCATATGCATTGCACAGTCAAACAAACGTCCATACGCCTTTCACTTCACTGATCAAACCAACACTCCAAACTTTCAATTCAAAAGCCTCAGCTCTTAGCCCGGATGTTTAGGTTTTGAGAAACAAACAACAATCTTAAACAAACGTAAAACAATGTAACAGTCAATTGAAAAGAACTGTGGATTCAATTCCTTTTGAGAATGCGTGTGCAAACCCTAATTTTGGATTTACTGTCAAAGAAACGTCTGCTTGATCAAACCCTGAGCCAAACTCAACCAAATCAATAGAAACCCTAATAATCTGTTTGACTGATTCAAAATCAATGGAAACCCTAATTTTGTTTGACTGATTCAAAATCAATGGAAACCCTAATTTTGTTTGACTGATTCAAAATCAATGGAAACCCTAATTTTGTTTGACTGATTCTTGAGTCAATCTGAAAAATTAGGGAAAACCCTGAAGCTGTGATTTCTTGTGAAAAAAAGGAGGGCAAATTTTGGGGTACTACAGTTGTCCCTGTTCAATCTTCTTGGATCTGAAGAGATAGATTGGCAGTTTTGCCGTTTGCGACTCGAAGGTAAAAGATGATTGGACACTAGAGTGCCCAAAAATTTGCACTCGCATAGTGTAGTATCAGCATTGTGATGTCGGGAATGGGCTTACAGATGCCATTTGGAGATTGTTGGTAGGAGGATGGCCTTACAGATGCCATCTGCAGGAGTGTCGATCGCATAAGAGAATCCTTAGCGAGAACTTGCATACTTGTTGTTGTAGAAGATTCCTCTGGGGAAGTCTAACTTTTGTTGAGATTTAGGAACTTGTTGATACTTCAACTGAGATAATGCCTCGGCTGAGTATTAAGAACCTGTCCATAATTCAACTGGGGGTAATCTTCATCAAGATCTAGGAACTGTCTCGTGCTCACCGGGAGTATACCGTTGAGGTTATAGAACTCGTCCCCACTATGATGGAGGAAAACATCAAGATCTAGGAATTGACTCGTGCTCACCGGGAGTATACAGTTGAGGTTATAGTACTCGTCCACACTATGATATAGGGAAGCATCTTCATCAAGATCTAGGAACTATCTTGTGCTCACCAGGAGTATACCATTGAGGTTATAGAACTCGTCCACACTATGACGGAGGAAACTGTCGAGATTGAGAACCTTATCTGAAATTCAACCGAAGATAATTCAATTGAGATTTAAGAACTGGTCAGGTCTCCGACTAAGCTGAGAACTTTAATTGTATCTTCCCTGAAAGGTAAAGGGTCAGTCATATGCAATGCATGATATGGATCAGGCAATGATGTTCTCAAAATAAATGAGATTGTATGGTATGATACGTACATGCATGTATTATGATGTATGGAAATGTGATGTTTTAGCTGAGGAAAATAAATCCCGGAGCCACTGGAGAATAGAATTGAGTTCTTCGTTTCCGTCGGGGATGATGAACGAAGGTGATTGTGAGAAGAAACCTGCAAGAGAAGAGAACTTCGTTGGGGAATAAGCTGATGAAGAGATTACTCTGCGGGGAATTACTTTGTGGGGAAGAGATATTTTGCTGAGATTTTAACGATAAACTCCGTTGGGGATTCCGTTGATAAGCTCTGTTTGGAGATTTTAATGATGAACTCTGCTGGGGATAGAAAGAACTTCACTGGGGACTATCTTTCAGTCGCAACATGCTGAGGATAACCCAGCTAGACTCTTGTGAGGGTAACCTTCTGAATTTGGCTGGGGAGATTTATTTGCGCTCTGCAGGGGATAAGCTTCCAGAATCTACTGGGGAATATCTGAATACTCTATGAGGAACTGAGAATGAGAGTCTTCATTCTACTTGGGGAATAAGAATTTTGTGGGGAATAGCCATACCGTTGCGGAGTGGCTATCCTGTTGGAGAGTAAAAACTCAGGACTCTGGGAAAAGCTTATTCCTGTCTGGAAGAAGTTCATATTTAGGTTGTATGCCGCTTTAAGAATGAGAAACTTCATTCTGTCGGGAATATCAGGAAGTTGAATTGTATGTTATAGGTGAAAGGATGAGAAGCAGGAAGGTATCTACGTTTGGAGCATCTCTGGGATGAGGATAAATTCTGAATGAGAGACAGAATGGCAACCGTGTCTGGAGCATATCTGGACTGTATCGGAAGTTGAGATCTGTATGAGTAGCAGAATGACTTCCGTGTCTGGAGTGTATGTGAAACTGTAATTGGGATCTGAATAAGTGACAGAATGGCAACCGTGTTTGGAGCGTATCTGGACTGTATCTGAAGTTGAGAGATTTCTTAATATCTTGACTGGACTGCCCCAGGTTTAATGGACTTTGAAAGATTTGTTGAAATCTTGACTGGACTGCCCCAGATTTGTTGGACAATACCAAACCAAGTCTCTTTTTGTTGACGGGAGATTTTTGCAACGGGAGTATCATCCCACTTGAAGTGATTTTCCTTACTGAGAGAGCTTTCGTTCCTCCGAACATTCACTGTATGAATTTCTTCGCTGTTAAACAAGTAAACCATGTGCAAACAACGATATTCAAATAATGCAAAGTTTATGCTTGTCTCAAAGTTTTGAAAAATGCATTTTTTAGCAGAAAACTTTTTATAAGACAAATTCAACACAAGATTTTTAGGGCAAAGCCTTACAGGAGTCAGGTTACCTTTTGTAATAGTATGCTTTCGAATTAACTCATGCTTCAATTAGGACTTTTGAAGGGTTGTAACGTGGCTTGGTTCACGGTTTAAGAAACAAAGGATAAATGCTCAAAGTATATTTGTACCCACCCGCTCTTCGTGATGTCCTTCAATCCTAAACTCATTTAACTGTGCGTCGCACTCTATTCGAACTTGGAACGACATTTTGGTGATGTTCCACACCAGTTGAATTTATTGGAAGGCAGTCATCATTTTTGCAACATTTTTCATGTTATTGAGGATTTATAATGACCTCTTTCTTTTGATTCGTTATCCCTAACTTTTGCCTGACTGTTCCTGTTTTTGAGATTACAGACAGCGGGATGCCACAACTTTCTTAAGCCTCCTTTATAGGTTTTGGCTTAGTGGGTTTTTCTCTTTTGAGAGATAATGACTGCCTATGAGATAAAGAACCCTCACTGTCTTTTGGTTCCAAATGAATGTTTTTGATGTCATTCGCTGTATTATGAACTGAGAGCTTGCGACTTTAATGCCCATATTTTTTTTTGAATTAACTGAGAGACTACCCAGCCCCAGGTTTAAATCAAAGGTTTCAATTTGTTTAAAACAGAAAACTCCTACTTCTTTGGCTCGAAGGGGTTGACTAGGGATTATCTTCCTTATAACTCCAGTGTTTAGGATTTTGAAAGAAATGCCTGTACATCGGCAGCAAGGTCTGTTCAAAAGCATATTGTATAGGATTATGGCATTGTTTCATCATCCTCCCTCTAAAGGCTTGTAGCTTTTTATCAAGAGTTAAATAACATAAAGAAAGCATAAGAATAGTGAAAACGAATGGATGAATTCTAGACAAACATATGCAATGCATTAATGAAACAGAGTTTGACATCAACAGATAATTGTTTGAATACGAAAGAAATTACAACTTGAAAATTCAAATGGAACAAAAGTCTCCCAGTTCGGGCTTTGTAATTTCAAATGGAGAACCCTTAGCGGAAGATTTTCATCTCGCCATCCGGCATGAATTCCAGCACTCCTTCGTCAATCAAGTCTTGGTTCTTATTTTTCATAGCCCAACAGTCATCGGTGTCATGTCCAGGACTATGGGAATGGTATACACAAAATGCGTCGGGGTGATATCTAGGAGTAGAGGTATTGGGCTTCTAAATAGGATCCCTTAAAGCAAGCAGATTGACCTCCAACAGGCGTTTCAGTATTAGGGATGACGGTAAGTCAGTCTCAGAGAAATGTCTTCCAGACGTATTTTTCTTACGCCAATTACCCTGTTGACTCTGACGAGGTTGTTGCTGGGCTTGTGACCCTGAAGCAAGTTGGGGAGCCTTTCCCTTGTCTTCTTGTCTCAAAGGGGGTTGAGTGATGACTTGATCTTCAACCCTATTTGTTTTCCCCACTTGGTTGTCCCGAAGCAGTTTGTTGATGAGAACCCTGAGCTCCTCTTGTCTTTGAGCTAGGTTTTGAATGAGAGCCATCTTGCCCACCAGTTGTCCAATCATCTGGATCTTCATTGTTTCCAGCTCAATCTGAAGCTCTTCCAACTGATCATTCTTGACACTGCTTGAATTCCCTAGGACCATGCCCCTTGTGAGGAGAGCTTTCACTTCTTCTTTCCCCTGGGACTAGTTCAAGAACATTTCTTGAAGTTGAGCATTTTGATCCTGGATATCTTTGACAGTCCTCTCTAGAGCCATCTCCACTGAAATAAACAGTAGGAGAATAAGGAAACCTGAAAAGGAAAACCTGTTATGATGCGATGTATGACATGTGGACGCATGTTTTCAAGAATCTCGTGGGGTAAACACAAGAAAATGTTAGAGGTTGAACTTTGATCAACATCTTTGATTGGAGAACTTTGTATCGGTGAATGTCTTTCCACGAGAATAAAACTCACCATGTCAAGTGGGTCATAGCCCCTGATTCAAGTTGTTGCACTTGATCTTTGATGGTGTTTATTTAGAGGGGAACCCTCTTGCCCTTTGGTAGATGTCTGGTTCAACGTGCCCCTGTATCAAAAGACCCTCGAGATCCTTGAAATGGTTATGGTAAAAAAATGCTATGGTATGATGTTATGATGTTATGTACATGTATGCAAAAGTAAGCAAGTGTATATACAAACACTCATATTCACACAAAGAAAACAAGTCCTTAGGTTTAGGCTTGTATGGGGTTTGTAGGTAAGTACCCTCTTGAAGTTAGTTGGCTCAACCTGTCCTAAAATAGAAATCGGGTTCTAAGGAGCTCAATATCACTGGATTATTTTCTATGTTCATTGTTTTGGTTTAGCCACTTAACTGGCGACCAAAATATCCCAAGAAAACAATCCTTAATGAGTGTAGTATCGAGTATCTACCAACTTCGGACTGCACCAAAGTCGGTCATCTCACTACCCCTAAAAAGGCCAAGATGGTCAAGTAAGGTTCTAAGAGTTCGTTAGTGCTTCATGACATCACTCAGCGGCCCCGTATTCTCCTTGACTACTCAAGGGCTACCGGTACCCACAAATATGTCACACTAACGTAGCTACTACTTCAACCATGTCGGTATACCGCACACAGTTCCCTCACAGTTTATTGCTACTTACCTAAAAGGTGCCCCCAAATCCGGGTGTAGGATTTAAAATAAACCCAAGCAAGGAACCCAAAAAGTAAAGCAATCAAAGCAATCAAGGTAAGCATGTAAAGGTGATATAAAAAAACCCTAAGATAACCCCCCATTTAGAATAAATCCCCAGCAGAGTCGCCAGTTCTGTGATACGGTGGGAGAACTGACTTGGGATTTGCGTTTGTTTTTGCACTTGTTCGGTTTAGCAAGAGTCGACACTGACTTTTTATTTTATCCTAAGGAAAGGTCAAAAAGCACAGGAAAGACCTTTGAGATGTTTCCGTGGGTTCGGGGGGTAGATTATTAAAAGGGAAGGTGCTAGCACCCTTTTCATCCATGGTTATCCATGGGCTCTTAGTTACTTGTTTTAGATCACTTGCCTTTGCTTTTCAATTGTTTGAAATGGTGCTTTGTGTGTGTGGTTTTGAAAATGTTTTGAAAAAAGATGCCTTGTCTAGGCAACCTTTGTAATTATTCTTGTTTGAATATATACAAAGGTGTGTGTCTTTTTTAAAAGATAATTCAATGTTTTGAAAGTTATTTTGAAATTGTTTTTGAAGTTGTGTTGTGAAGTGTGTTTGAAAAATGGCAAGGATGTTTTGCAAGATTTTTGATCAAGTAACTAAGAGTTGTCTACCCTATTTTACTCAAAGATCTTTCTTATGTTTTTAACCCTTTTAACAGTGTTGTTTCACCATTGTATTTTGTGAACAACCTTGCGTTAGGATGTTAAACGGGACAGGCGCGGGTCATCATATGCAATCATTGAAGGCAACTTGTGAGATGCTCTAGCAATTTTGTAAGGGACGAGATCGTTTTATCGAAGGAAACATTGAGGGTCATCGAGGGACTAACGATCTTTGTTTATCGAAGGGATATTTGCTAGAATGTCTCATACACGAGGGACATGGTTGCATTTTCCGAGGCAACAAGTGAGGCTATCCTAGAGGTGCAAGTGTGAATGATGTATTGATTTTCATGCATTTGTCTTGTATTAGGTTATCTAGCGGTTGATTTTGAATCTTCGCATACAAACCCTAATTATTATACAGTATATGGAAAGCGATAAATTACGGGAATTTAAAGTCTAAGTTATTACAAATAAGTATCCGGGGATGGGGGTACAAATGTTTACAAATGGGGATGAGTCTTATCAGAATAGTAATGTCCAAATATTATGTTACAACCAAATCGAATCGTCGCATTCTCAATGTAAAATATAACAAGGTATAAGAATCAAAGAGAAACAAAAATATTGTATGATGTATATGGTTATTTACAGACGATTAAATAAAATATTAACATAATGCAAATTAAGTATTATTATTTTTATATTTTTGTTAGTTTTATATACAAAAAGAGTTTTAAAGAGAAAATTATTTAACTTAATAAATTCTATTTTATGTATTTTGGTTAATGTTATTTAGGAACTTATATAAAAATATTTATTAAACAAAAAAGTTTTAAGACAAAAAATCTATTATTTACATATTTTTAAATGTAATAAATATTAAAAAAAGCTATTAAGAATATTTTGTACAAAAAGTTTAATATGTTATTTTTATTCAAAAAGAATTAAGTTATAAGAAAAAGAAAATATGGTGATAAAAATAAAAAAAAGGTTTTAAAACGTTTTTAAAAGAGAAAAGACAAATGGGCTTTAAGTTGTATATACTTGTCCCAAATAAAAGGAACATGGTCAGACTAAAGGGGGGTGTGGCGCCAGTTTTTTTGGGCTTTAGGATAGTGGGGCAAGCCCAGTTGCTTTTGACAAAGTTTTTGTTAGGGTTTTCGTTTGTTTAGCTCAGAACTAGGTTTACAGTTTGAAACGGCGCCGCTCTCCTCTTGTCTTCGTCCTCTTCATCATTCTCAAACACCCAGCAACTGATGTCTTGTCCTCTGTTTAGGCCACCATAAAGCCACTTCCAACCTCTCCTCTTCGTGATTTGTACAAGGAGGCGATTTTAAAAAAGGTATTGTTTGCCTTTGTTCTTTACGCGTTTTAGATTTTAGATTTTACTCTTTGCATGTTTAAGTTTTTACATGTTTTGATCTTGGATGCTTGTGTTTGTGTGAGGTGTAAAGCAGAAAAAGAAAGGGGAAAAATGATACCTTGCTGACCTCGTTCCTGGAGAGGCGATGGAGAGGGAGTTTGGGATGGAGGCGTTCTAGGGTGGCCGGAGGAGGGAGAGTGTGATGAAGCTTGCATGGTTTCCTGGTACTTTGTATCTTTCTCCTTGAATTGTTTTGTGATGACTTTGTTCTGAAAACCCTAGAATATTCGTTTCTGACTCTCTTCCTCTCTTGGGCTTTGTTGATTCTCAATGATGAGCTTTTGTTCTAAGATTGCTTGTTTGTTAGCTTCTACAATCTTCCTCTTTTTCTTGTCAATGATGATGTTCTTCTGAGATGCTTGTTGTTGTTGCTGTTGATTTGGCCTATGATTTTTGTGATGAACTTTGATTCTGAGAATGTTTATTTGCTTCTGAGTTTTTCTCTTCTTCTTCTGAATGTTGGATATCTTGTTGGCTTGAGTTGATTTTGTGAGGAACTTTGTTCTGAGAATGCTTGCTATTGTTGTTGTTTGGATTTGGTTATGATTTGTTGACTCTGATGATGAACTTTGAGACTTTAGTCTTTGTTGTTCTGATTTGGTGTTTGACTCTGTGATGAAGTCTATTCTGAGAGTGTTTGTTATTATTTCTGACTTTTCCCTCTTCTTTGGATTTTGTGGGATTTTGATGAGGAACTCTTGTTCTGAGAATGTTATTGTTGTTGTGATATTTGGTTTGGATTTGTTTGAGGGTTTTAACAAGTTTGAAGTTATGCAGGCTGGAAGTTATGGTACTTCAGCTTGCAGTCTTTGGTTCTGAAGGCTTTGAAGCAGGTTTGAAGTTTTTGTAGGTTTTGTTTATCTTGTGCAGGCAGGCTTCAGTTTGGCTTGAGGCAGGCTTGGGGCTTCCTGTTGATTTTGTTTATCTTTGCAGGTTTTGTAAGTGTAAGAATTTGCAGTTGTGCAGGTTGTCTTGCTTTTGTTTACAGTTTGTGGTTTTTTGAAAGTAGGCTTGAAAGCTTGCTTGTTTGGTTTGAGTTTGCTTTAGGCAGGCTACTGATACAGGCAGGCTTGTGCAGTTTGGCTTGATGCCTGCATTCTCAAGCAGTTTTGCAGGTTGAGAAGGCTTTGGTGCAGGCTTGAAGGCTTGCTTCCGGTTTTCCTCTGCAATGCACTTCCATATTCCCTGCCTTGACAATTTTGTGTACTTGTTGACAGCTTGTGTGACAGCTTGTTGACAGCTTGGTTTGCTTTTATGCAACTTGGTTTGCTTTGTTTGACATTGCAATTTGGTTGTTCAGTTTGAACTTGTGCAGCTTGTGCAACTTGGTTTGCTTAGTTTGAACTTGTGCAGCTTGTGCAACCTTGTGCCTTCTATTTAATTGATTTATATGCTTGCAAAAAAAATTATTTTACTTTCCTCTTTGTGAACCAAGAAGAGAAATATTCTTGTGATTTGCAAAGAGGACGAGTAAAACATGATGAAAACCCAAAACAATCTGATTCCGGCCAACAATATTTAATGATGAGTTTTTAATTATCTGTCTGAAAATACTTTTCAATTTAACTGTATTGACTTCTTTTTTCTGTCTTTGCAAGTAAATACCAGTTGGGGCAAGGGAAGCAGCAGTAGAAGATGAAGACTTCAAGAGACTTAGAATATAGATTTATTTTCTTCTCAATTATTTGTAATAAACATCATTGTAAATATTGTAAATAAATTTACAGTATCCAAATAACATTTGTAACAATAATTAAAAATAAATAAAAATCTTTGTCAGATAATTCTTTATTTCTTTTGCACTGTTTATTTAATTGTTTAAATTTCTTGAATTAAAATAATTGGAAATGCATCCCAATAATTGTAACTCAGATAAAATAAATAATCAACAAACGTTGTAGTCTCACAATCTTTCATTAACCACAATTCGCCCGGCATTCCAAATAACCATATGCATTGCACATTCAAACAAACGTCCATACGCCTTTCACTTCACTGATCAAACCAACGCTCCAACCTTTCAATTCAAAAGCCTCAGCTCTTAGCCTGGATGTTTAGGTTTTGAGAAACAAACAACAATCTTAAACAAACGTAAAATAATGTAACAGTCAATTGAAAAGAACTGTGGATTCAATTCCTTTTGAGAATGCGTGTGCAAACGCTAATTTTGGATTTACTGTCAAAGAAACGTCTGCTTGATTAAACCCTGAGCCAAACTCAACCAAATCAATAGAAACCCTAATAATCTATTTGACTGATTCAAAATCAATGGAAACCCTAATTTTGTTTGACTGATTCAAAATCAATGGAAACCCTAATTTTGTTTGACTGATTCAAAATCAATGGAAACCCCAATTTTGTTTGACTGATTCTTGAGCCAATCTGAAAAATTAGGGAAAACCCCGAAGCTGTGATTTCTTGTGAAAAAAAGGAGGGCAAATTTTGGGGTACAACAGTTGCCCCTATTCAATCTTCTTGAACCTGAAGAGTTAGATTGGCAGTTTTTCCGTTTGCGACTCGAAGGTAAAAGATGATTGAACACTAGAGTGCCCAAAAATTTGCACTCGTATAGTGTAGTATCAGCATTGTGATGTCGGGAATGGGCTTACAGATGCCATTTGGAGATTGTTGGTAGGAGGATGGCCTTACAGATGCCATCTGCAGGAGTGTCGATCGCATAAGAGATTCCTTAGCGAGAACTTGCATACTTGATGTTGTAGAAGATTCCGCTGGGGAAGTCTAACTTTTGTTGAGATTTAGGAACTTGCTGATACTTCAACTGAGATAATGCCTCTGCTGAGTATTAAGAACCTGTCCATAATTCAATTGGGGGGTAATCTTCATCAAGATCTAGGAACTGTCTCGTGCTCACCGGGAGTATACCGTTGAGGTTATAGAACTCGTCCCCACTATGACGAAGGAAAACATCAAGATCTAGGAACTGACTCGTGCCCACCGGGAGTATACCGTTGAGGTTATAGTACTCGTCCACACTATGACGTAGGGAAGCATCTTCATCAAGATCTAGGAACTGTCTCGTGCTCACCGGGAGTATACCGTTGAGGTTATAGAACTCGTTCACACTATGACGGAGGAAACTGTCGAGATTGAGAACCTTATCTAAAATTCAACCGAAGATAATTCAATTGAGATTTAAGAACTGGTAAGGTCTCCGACTAAGCTGAGAACTTTAATTGTATCTTCCCTGAAAGGTAAAGGGTCAGTCATATGCAATGCATGATATGGATCAGGCAATGATGTTCTCAAAATAAATGAGATTGTATGGTATGATACGTACATGCATGTATTATGATGTATGGAAATGTGATGTTTTAGCTGAGGAAAATAAATCCCGGAGCCACTGGAGAATAGAATTGAGTTCTTCGTTTCCGCCGGGGATGATGAACGAAGGTGATTGTGAGAAGAAACCTGCAAGAGAAGAGAACTTCGTTGGGGAATAAGCTGATGAAGAGATTACTCTGCGGAGAATTACTTTGTGGGGAAGAGATATTTTGCTGAGATTTTAACGATAAACTCCGTTGGGGATTCCGTTGATAAGCTCTGTTTGGAGATTTTAATGATGAACTCCGCTGGGGATAGAAAGAACTTCACTGGGGACTATCTTTCAGTCGCAACTTGCTGAGGATAACCCAGCTAGACTCTTGTGAGGGTAACCTTCTGAATTTGGCTGGGGAGATTTATTTGCGCTCTGTAGGGTATAAGCTTCCAGAATCTACTGGGGAATATCTGAATACTCTATGAGGAACTGAGAATGAGAGTCTTCATTCTACTTGGGGAATAAGAATTTTGTGGGTAATAGCCATACCGTTGCGGAGTGGCTATCCTGTTAGAGAGTAAAAACTCAGGACTCTGGGAAAAGCTTATTCCTGTCTGGAAGAAGTTCAGATTTAGGTTGTATGCCGCTTTAAGAATGAGAAACTTCATTCTGTCGGGAATATCAGGAAGTTGAATTGTATGTTATAGGTGAAAGGATGAGAAGCAGGAAGGTATCTGCGTTTGGAGCATCTCTGGGCTGAGGATAAATTCTGAATGAGTGACAGAATGGCAACCGTGTCTGGAGCGTATCTGGACTGTATCGGAAGTTGAGATCTGTATGAGTAGCAGAATGACTTCCGTGTCTGGAGTGTATGTGAAACTGTAATTGGGATCTGAATAAGTGACAAAATGGCAACCGTGTTTGGAGCGTATCTGGACTGTATCTGAAGTTGAGAGATTTCTTAATATCTTGACTGGACTTCCCCAGGTTTAATGGACTTTGAAAGATTTTTCGAAATCTTGACTGGACTGCCCCAGATTTGTTGGACAATACCAAACCAAGTCTCTTTTTGTTGACGGGAGATTTTTGCAACGGGAGTATCATCCCACTTGAAGTGATTTTCCTCACTGAGAGAGCTTTCGTTCCTCCTAACATTCACTGTATGAATTTCTTCGTTGTTAAACAAGTAAACCATGTGCAAACAACGATATTCAAATAATGCAAAGTTTATGCTTGTCTCGAAGTTTTGAAAAATGCATTTTTTAGCAGAAAACTTTTTATAAGACAAATTCAACACAAGATTTTTAGGGCAAAGCCTTACAGGAGTCAGGATACCTTTTGTAATAGTATGCTTTCGAATTAACTCATGCTTCAATTAGGACTTTTGAAGGGTTGTAACGTGGCTTGGTTCACGGTTTAAGAAACAAAGGATAAATGCTCAAAGTATATTTGTACCCACCCGCTCTTCGTGATGTCCTTCAATCCTAAACTCAGTTAACTGTGCGTCGCACTCTATTCGAACTTGGAACGACATTTTGGTGATGGTCCACACCAGTTGAATTTATTGGAAGGCAGTCATCATTTTTGCAACATTTTTCATGTTATTGAGGATTTATAATGACCTCTTTCTTTTGATTCGTTATCCCTAACTTTTGCCTGACTGTTCCTGTTTTTGAGATTACAGTCAGCGGGATGCCACAGCTTTCTTAAGCCTCCTTTATAGGTTTTGGCTTAGTGGGTTTTTCTCTTTTGAGAGATAATGACTGCCTATGAGATAAAGAACCCTCACTGTCTTTTGGTTCCAAATGAATGTTTTTGATGTCATTCGTTGTATTATGAACTGAGAGCTTGCGACTTTAATGCGCATATTTTTTTTTGGAATTAACTGAGAGACTACCCTGCCCTAGGTTTAAATCAAAGGTTTCAATTTGTTTAAAACAGAAAACTCCTACTTCTTTGGCTCGAAGGGGTTGACTAGGGATTATCTTCCTTATAACTCTAGTGTTTAGGATTTTGAAAGAAATGCCTGTACATCGTCAGCAAGGTCTGTTCAAAAGCATATTGTATAGGATTATGGCATTGTTTCGTCATCCTCCCTCTAAAGGCTTGTAGATTTTTATCAAGAGTTAAATAACATAAAGAAAGCATAAGAATAGTGAAAACGAATGGATGAATTCTAGACAAACATATGCAATGCATTAATGAAACAGAGTTTGACATCAACAGATAATTGTTTGAATATGAAAGAAATTACAACTTAAAAATTCAAATGGAACAAAAGTCTCCCAGTTCGGGATTTGTCATTTCAAATGGAGAACCCTTAATAGGAAGATGTTCATCTTGCCATCCGACATGAATTCCAGCACTCCTTCGTCAATCAAGTCTTGGATCTTATTTTTCAAAGCCCAACAGTCATCACTGTCATGTCCAGGACTATGGGAATGGTGTACACAAAATGCGTCGGGGTGATAGCTAGGAGTAGAGGTATTGGGCTTCCGAATAGGATCCCTTAAAGCAAGCAGATTGACCTCCAACAGGCATTTCAGTATTAGGGATGACGGTATGTCAGTCTCAGAGAAATGTCTTCCAGACGTATTTTTCTTACACCGATTACCCTGTTGATGCTGACGAGGTTATTGCTGGGCTTGTGACCCTGAAGCAAGTTGGGGAGCCTTTCCCTTGTCTTCTTGTCTAAAAGGGGGTTGAGTGATGACTTGATCTTCAACCCTAGTTGTTTTCCCAACTTGGTTGTCCCGAAGCAGTTTGTTGACGAGAACCCTGAGCTCCTCTTGTCTTTGAGCTAGGTTTTGAATGAGAGCCATCTGGCCCACCAGTTGTCCCATCATCTGGATCTTTATTGTTGCCAGCTCAATCTGAAGCTCTTCCAACTGATCATTCTTGACAATGCTTGAATTCCCTAGGACCATGCCCCTTGTGAGGAGAGCTTTCACTTCTTCTTGCCCCTGGGACAGGTTCAAGAACATTTCTTGAAGTTGAGCATTTTGATCCTGGATATCTTTGACAGTCCTCTCTAGAGCCATCTCCACTGAAATAAACAGTAGGAGAATAAGGAAACCTGAAAAGGAAAACCTGTTATGATGCGATACATGACATGTGGACGCATGTTTTCAAGAATCTCGCGGGGTAAACACAAGAAAATGTTAGAGGTTGAACTTTGATCAACATCTTTGATTGGAGAACTTTGTATCGGTGAATGTCTTTCCACGAGAATCAAGCTCACCATGTCAAGTGGGTCATAGCCCCTGATTCAAGTTGTTGCACTTGATCTTTGACGGCGTTTGTTTAGAGGGGAACCCTCTTGCCCTTTGGTAGATGTCTGGTTCAACGTGCCCCTGTATCAAAAGACCCTCGAGATCCTTGAAATGGTTATGGTAAAAAAATGTTATGGTATGATGTTATGATGTTATGTACATGTATGCAAAAGTAAGCAAGTGTATATACAAACACTCATATTCACACAAAGCAAACAAGTCCTTAGGTTTAGGCTTGTATGGGGTTTGTAGGTAAGTACCCTCTTGAAGTTAGTTGGCTCAACCTGTCCTAAAATAGAAACCGGGTTCTAAGGAGCTCAATATCACTGGGTTATTTTCTATGTTCATTGTTTTGGTTTAGCCACTTAACTGGCGACCAAAATATCCCAAGAAAACAATCCTTAATGAGTGTAGTATCGAGTATCTACCAACTTCGGACTGCACCAAAGTCGGTCATCTCACTACCCCTAAAAAGGCCAAGATGGTCAAGTAAGGTTCTAAGAGTTCGTTAGTGCTTCATGACATCACTCAGTGGCCCCGTATTCTCCTTGACTACTCAAGGGCTACCGGTACCCACAAATATGTCACACTAACGTAGCTACTGCTTCAACCATATCGATATACCCCACACAGTTCCCTCACAGTTTATTGCTACTTACCTAAAAGGTGCCCCCAAATCCGGGTGTAGGATTTAAAACAAACCCAAGCAAGGAACCCAAAAAGTAAAGCAATCAAAGCAATCAAGGTAAGCATGTAAAGGTGATATAAAAAACTCTAAGGTAACCCCACTTTTAGAATAAATCCCCAGCAGAGTCGCCAACTCTGTGATACGGTGAGAGAACTGAATTGGGATTTGCGTTTGTTTTTGCACTTGTTCAATTTAGCAAGAGTCGCCACTGACTTTTTATTTTATCCTAAGGAAAGGTCAAAAAGCACAGGAAAGACCTTTGAGATGTTTTCGTGGGTTCGGGGGGTAGATTATGAAAAGGGAAGGTGCTAGCACCCTTTTCATCCATGGTTATCCATGGGCTCTTAGTTACTTGTTTTAGATCACTTGCCTTTGCTTTTCAATTGTTTGAAATGGTGCTTTGTGTGTGTGGTTTTGAAAATGTTTTGAAAAAAGATGCCTTGTCTAAGCAACCTTTGTAATGATTCTTGTTTGAATATATACAAAGGTGTGTGTCTTTTTGAAAAGATAATTCAATGTTTTGAAAGTTGTTTTGAAATTGTTTTTGAAGTTGTGTTGTGAAGTGTGTTTGAAAAATGGCAAGGATGTTTTGCAAGATTTTTGATCAAGTAACTAAGAGTTGTCTACCCTATTTTACTCAAAGATCTTTCTTATGTTTTTAACCCTTTTAACAGTGTTGTTTCACCATTGTATTTGGTGAACAACCTTGCGTTAGGATGTTAAACGGGACAGGCGAGGGTCATCGTATGCAATCATTGAAGGCAACTTGTGATATGCTCTAGCAATTTTGTAAGGGACGAGATCGTTTTATCGAAGGCAACATTGAGGGTCATCGAGGGACTAACGATCTTTGTTTATCGAAGGGACATTTGCTAGAGTGTCTCATACTCGAGGGACATGATTACATTTTCTGAGGCAACAAGTGAGGCTACCCTAGAGGTGCAAGTGTGAATGGTGTATTGATTTTCATGCATTTGTCTTGTATTAGGTTATCTAGCGGCTGATTTTGAATCTTCGCATACAAACCCTAATTACTATACAGTATATGGAAAGAGATAAATTGTGGGAATTTAAAGTCTAAGTTATTACAAATAAGTATTCGAGGATGGGGGTACAAATGTTTACAAATGGGGATGAGTCTTATCAGAATAGTAATGTCCAAATATTATGTTACAACCAAATCGAATCGTCGCATTCTCAATGTAAAATATAACAAGGTATAAGAATCAAAGAGAAACAAAAATATTGTATGATGTATATGGTTATTTACAGACGATTAAATAAAATATTAACCTAATGCAAATTAAGTATTATTATTTTTATATTTTTGTTAGTTTTATATACAAAAAGGGTTTTAAAGAGAAAATTATTTAACTTAATAAATTCTATTTTATGTATTTTGGTTAATGTTATTTAGGAACTTATATAAAAAGATTTATTAAACAAAAAAGTTTTAAGACAAAAAATCTATTATTTACATATTTTTAAATGTAGTAAATATTAAAAAAAAAGCTATTAAGAATATTTTGTACAAAAAGTTTAATATGTTATTTTTATTCAAAAAGAATTAAGTTATAAGAAAAAGAAAATATGGTGATAAAAATAAAAAAAAAAGGTTTTAAAACGTTTTTAAAAGAGAAAAGACAAATGGGCTTTAAGTTGTATATACTTGGCCCAAATAAAAGGAACATGGTCAGACTAAAGGGGGGTGTGGCGCCAGTTATTTTGGGCTTTAGGATAGTGGGGTAGGCCCAGTTGCTTTTGACAAAGTTTTTGTTAGGGTTTTCGTTTGTTTAGCTCAGAACTAGGTTTACAGTTTGAAACGACGCCACTCTCCTCTTGTCTTCGTCCTCTTCATCATTCTCAAACACCCAGCAACTGATTTCTTCTCCTCTCTTTAGGCCACCAGAAAGCCACCTCCAACCTCTCCTCTTCGTGATTTGTACAAGGCGGCGATTTTAAAAAAGGTATTGTTTGCCTTTGTTCTTTACGCGTTTTAGATTTTAGATTTAACTCTTTGCATGTTTAAGTTTTTACATGTTTTGATCTTGGATGCTTGTGTTTGTGTGAGGTGTAAAGCAGAAAAAGAAAGGGGAAAATGATGCCTTGCTGACCTCGTTCCTGGAGAGGCGATGGAGAGGGAGTTTGGGATGGAGGCGTTCTAGGGTGGCCGGAGGAGGGAAAGTGTGATGAAGCTTGCATGGTTTCCTGGTACTTTGTATCTTTCTCCTTGAATTGTTTTGTGATGACTTTGTTCTGAAAACCCTAGAATATTCGTTTCTGACTCTCTTCCTCTCTTGGGCTTTGTTGATTCTCAATGATGAGCTTTTGTTCTGAGATTGCTTGTTTGTTAGCTTCTACAATCTTCCTCTTTTTCTTGTCAATGATGATGTTCTTCTGAGATGCTTGTTGTTGTTGCTGTTGATTTGGCCTATGATTTTTGTGATGAACTTTGATTCTGAGAATGTTTATTTGCTTCTGAGTTTTTCTCTTCTTCTTCTGAATGTTGGATATCTTGTTGGCTTGAGTTGATTCTGTGAGGAACTTTGTTCTGAGAATGCTTGCTATTGTTGTTGTTTGGCTTTGGTTATGATTTGTTGACTCTGATGATGAACTTTGAGACTTTAGTCTTTGTTGTTCTGATTTGGTGTTTGACTCTGTGATGAAGTCTATTCGAGAGTGTTTGTTATTATTTCTGACTTTTCCCTCTTCTTTGGATTTTGTGGGCTTTTGATGAGGAACTCTTGTTCTGAGAATGTTATTGTTGTTATGATATTTGGTTTGGATTTGTTTGAGGGTTTTAACAAGTTTGAAGTTATGCAGGCTGGAAGTTATGTTACTTCAGCTTGCAGTCTTTGGTTCTGAAGGCTTTGAAGCAGGTTTGAAGTTTTTGTAGGTTTTGTTTATCTGGTGCAGGTAGGCTTGAGTTTGGCTTGAGGCAGGCTTGGGGCTTCCTGTTGATTTTGTTTGTCTTTACAGGTTTTGTAAGTGTAAGAACTTGCAGTTGTGTGGGTTGTCTTGCTTTTGTTTACAGTTTGTGGTTTTTTGAAAGTAGGCTTGAAGGCTCGCTTGTTTGGTTTGAGTTTTCTTTAGGCAGGCTATTGATACAGGCAGGCTTGTGCAATTTGGGTTGATGCCTGCATTCTCAAGCAGTTTTGCAGGTTGAGAAGGCTTTGGTGCAGGCTTGAAGGCTTGCTTCTGGTTTTCCTCTGCAATGCACTTCCATATTTCCTACCTTGACAGTTTTGTGTACTTGTTGACAGGTTGTGTCACAGCTTGTTGACAGCTTGGTTTGCTTTTATGCAACTTGGTTTGCTTTGTTTGACATTGCAATTTGGTTGTTCAGTTTGAACTTGTGCAGCTTGTGCAACTTGGTTTGCTTAGTTTGAACTTGTGCAGCTTGTGCAACCTTGTGCCTTCTATTTAATTGATTTATATGCTTGCAAAAAAAATTATTTTACTTTCCTCTTTGTGAACCAAGAAGAGAAATCTTCTTGTGATTTGCAAAGAGGACGAGTAAAACATGATGAAAACCCAAAACAATCTGATTCCGGCCAACAATCTTTAATGATGAGTTTTTAATTATCTGTCTGAAAATACTTTTCAATTTAACTGTATTGACTTCTTTTTTCTGTCTTTGCAGGTAAATACCAGTTGGGGCAAGGGAAGCAGCAGTAGAAGATGAAGACTTCAAGAGACTTAGAATATAGATTTATTTTCTTTTCAATTATTTGTAATAAACATCATTGTAAATATTGTAAATAAATTTACAGTATCCAAATAACATTTGTAACAATAATTATAAATAAATAAAAATCTTTGTCAGATAATTCTTTATTTCTTCTGCACTGTTTATTTAATTATTTAAATTTCTTGAATTAAAATAATTGGAAATGCATCCCAATAATTGTAACTCAGATAAAATAAATAATCAACAAATGTTGTAGTCTCACAATCTTGCATTAACCACAATACGCCCGACATTCCAAATAACCATATGCATTGCACAGTCAAACAAACGTCCATACGCCTTTCACTTCACTGATCAAACCAACGCTCCAACCTTTCAATTCAAAAGCCTCAGCTCTTAGCCCGGATGTTTATGTTTTGAGAAACAAACAACAATCTTGAACAAACGTAAAACAATGTAATAGTCAATTGAAAAGAACTGCGGATTCAATTCCTTTTGAGAATGCGTGTGCAAACCCTAATTTTGGATTTACTGTCAAAGAAATGTCTGCTTGATCAAACCCTGAGCCAAACTCAACCAAATCAATAGAAACCCTAATAATCTGTTTGACTGATTCAAAATCAATGGAAACCCTAATTTTGTTTGACTGATTCAAAATCAATGGAAACCCTAATTTTATTTGACTGATTCAAAATCAATGGAAACCCTAATTTTGTTTGACTGATTCTTGAGCCAATCTGAAAAATCAGGGAAAACCCCAAAGCTGTGGTTTCTTGTGAAAAAGAGGAGGGCAAATTTTGGGGTATAACAGTATGAATATGACTTCAAAATATTGATGTTGACCAAAAATCTTGAAATTTGACTATATGTTGACCATGGTTGACTTTTTACCCAATACAGTTGATTTTCTGTCATCTGAGCCATTGGCTGAGCAAACTTGTGATGCAAGGCACGAAACTTGGTATGAGAATTCTTGAATACATATGAGGAACCATAAAAACCACTTGAGACCTTAGAAGTCCAATCTTCATTGAGAAACACAAAACCCTAATTATTGATCCATTGCTTAGGAGGAGAACTTGTCTGATCAATTCTTGAGCAACCTTGAGCATTTGAGAACCCTGGGAGAATTTCTTGAAGAAAATTGGGAGGGAAAATTTTGGGGTACAACACCAGGAAAAGATTAATTCCCAAAATAGGACGGGGAAACTATCTATATAACCAGGCAAAGATTAACTCTCGGAACAGGACGGGGCGACTATCGACATGGCCAAGTGGTATGAATTCCCAAAACAAGACGGGTTTACCAACAAAAATAGACTGTAGATCAATTCCAGAAATAGGATGGGGCGACTATCTACATGACGAGCATTTACCTTAGAGACTAAATCTAACATACACTCCCCTTAGAGCTTGAATTTTGACAAGCATTTCCCTCAAAAACTAAATCTGACAAGCAGCTACTTAAGCATCTTCCCCAGAGGTTCATTCTGGAAAGCATTCATTAGATACAGTCAAGCGTAGACTCACTCTGATACTTCTATCGACAGTCACTTTAATGGCATCTATAAGCCCATCTCTGACAACATTTTTCATCTTTCTGAATGGCATTTTTAAGCCCATTCAAGCAATATTATCAACCAACAACATTACCTCCTGCACAAGCGAGTGAAAATTTTCGGGCACTTAAGTGTTCAATCCTCTTCTACCTTCAGATCACAAATGGAATACATGTCAATCCAATTCCTCAGGTTTAAGAATATTGAACAGGAGCAGCTGTTGTACCCCAAATTTTCCCTCCCATTTCTTCAAGACATTCTCCTAGGGTTCTCAAATGCTCAAGGTTGCTCAAGAATTGACCAGACAAATTCCCCTTCTAAGCAATGGACTTACAACTAGGGTTTCATTTTTCTCAATGAAGTTTGGGTTTCTAAGGCCTCAAGTGGTTTCCATGGTTACTTATATGTCTCCTAAGAATTATCATACTAATTTTCATGCCTTGCATCACAAATTTGCTCAGTCAATGGCTCAGATGACTGAAAATCAATTGTATTGGGCAAAAAAAGTCAATAGCGGTCAACATAGAGTCAAACTTCAAGATTTTTGGTCAACATCAATATTTGTAAGTCATATTTATCATTTAATCAAGGTTTGATCATGATTCATCAAGAAAAAATCTCAAATCATCAACAATCAAAAGTTTCCAAATTAGGGTTTCTTAAGAAGAAGTCAACTAAACTTTGACCAAGCATAACTTTCACATGCTTCGTCATATTTTTCTCAACCAAATCTCATTTTGAATTAAATTCAATTCTCTACAACTTTTTCTCTATAAGCTCAAGTCCAAAAAACTTCATTTGAGAAATATGGGCCAATAAATTATAGGTCATTTCAAAAGTTAACAAAAAGACACTTTTTGTCAAGGCAACTTACATCAAGTAAAAGTCTTCAAATGAAAAACTGGTCAACATTTAGATTGTAGAGAACATCTTGAGCTTTCCAAAAAGTCTAAGATCATCTTCAAATGATAAACATTGAGTGAGTTATGACTAGTGCAAGTTGGGAAAGTTTGAGCAAAAGCATGAAGTTCAAATTGAGCAAACTTGATTTTTTGGGCTAATAGGTCATTGTTTCATAGTCCAAACGTGTTCTACACTCCATATGCACCTCAAGACTTGTTCATACACCTCCCTTTGATTTTTTATTTTTTATTTTTTATTTTTACTATTTTAAAAGTCAAAATAAGATAAAATAAGACAAGGCTAATTACACAAGTCCAAGCCCATCATATTTTGACCTAATTCAACTTATATATTCACTTCAATTCATACATGAAGGACCACGAAGACTTTGTGCTAAAAACCACTTCCAAAAAATCACAAAATTATCAAACTAGGGCAATCTTCAAACCCTAGCTTGCAGCCATCTTCCAAGCATTCTTGCATTCCCAATCGATTATTGAAGAGGTATCGAGTAAGAATGGATCCAACACAGTGATCCAAACCCTCCATAACATGCACGCATACATGGCCATTTCATGTTTTTTTGAAAAATTCAAATCTTGATTTCCTTCATATTTCATTGCATACTGACTTTTCTAACATGTTCATGAGGTATTAATATGCAGGAAAAGACCAACATGGGAGTCCCATGATGATTGAAACGTAAATCACCATAACCACAATGATTCATAATATTTTTGTAATAGCTATCAAATCAATGCGTTTTAGCCCAAAATAACCATCCCATTGGATTTGTAGGGCCTGATTTAGGGGGTAGGGTCCCCCTGGATCTCTAATATGTGTTGTTTTTGCAGAAACAAGAAATCTATTCATCAGAGAAGACGGTAAAGAAACGGACAGTAGAAGAAAAGGGAATAAACGCGATATAGAGACAGAGAGGAGCCGCGAATAATGTTCACCAATCATTGTTGAAGAAGAGCAAGTGGAGATTAGGGTTTCGATATCCGAAACTCTAATCGCCCTCCCTGATGTTGGTAATCGTACACCATCGTCTCCAATCGATCATCACCACCGTTGCTCTTCCGCTTCCACTACCACTGAGACCTACGAGATCTAAGAAGAAAATGGGAATTAGTACCAAATTGAAAAAGCAAGAATAGAAAACGAAATAGTTAAGGGTAACAAACTCAGCTTTTTCTTGTTCTTGTATTATTTGTAGTTTTGTGGGGTGGGTTGTGATTGAAAGGGGTTTCGGTTAGGGTGTTGCATCACCGCGGTAGGTGGTTCTGGGGTTAGGGTTTGAGAAGTTGAAAAGGGTTTGTCTAGCAACGAGAGAGGAAGTTATGATTGCTGTAAAACATGAAAATGAATTGATAAAATGTTAAACAAAAATGTGTATACACCGTACGGTCCAATAGACACGCACCTATATTAACTAGAATGTTCCCTCAATTTCATCCCTTTGATTACCATTTGACGGCCATAGGCCAAGTCTCCACGATAAGCCCCATACTCCCTCACTACACAGGATCTATCCGGCCTCTCCTCTCAAACACGTTTTGGGCCTAGACCCAATCACTTCTCACACCTCCCCTGTGCCTAATTACTGAAGCAAAGCTAGCGCTACACCCCTCCCCCCCCCCCCCCCCCCCTCGTCTGAAATCTTACTTGGGCCCAGTCAGGCTACTTTTAACACCCCCTTTATTTTACTTACTAATATAAACTTCACCCCCTGTCTAATTTTAACAATTTTTCTAACTTTTATATATTTTTTCTATTATTATTATTATTTTTTACTATTATTATCTTTTATAATTATTATTATTATTATTAATATTCATTTTTATATTATTATTATATGTAAATATTATTATATTTTTTATATATCCTTTATTTATTACATATAAATATTATTTATATTATCATAAACAAGTTATTTTATTCAAAAACTCATGCATTATTTTATATATTTTTGCATTAAAATATTTCTTTAATCATGCATTAACAAAATTCTTTGCAATTAATACGATTAAAAAATACGTAACAAACAACAAACTATTTTTCGCAATAAACTAAGCTAATCAATTGTTTTTGCAAAAGGGTTTCAAACAGATTTTGACTCACCGCGCCTTTAGTTAAAATCTCCGCAATCACTATTCCCGGCCAAAATGCGAGGTGATTAAAAAATAAGTTTGCAACCCCTAAAAAACACCAACCCCATACGAACTACGAATTGGGACTCTGATTCCTCATAAGAGGATACGTAGGCATACGATTAAAAATCGTAGCGAGTTCCCCTATAAAAATATTTAAACCCTTTACCCTAATTAAAATTTAAAACCCTATTTTAACCGAACCTAAACCTAAAACCTAGTATCCTTGTGAACAAGGTAGATGAAAGCTGCCTAACACCTTCCTTTCGTCTAATGAACTCTGAAACCTAGAATCTATGTCTACGAATTAGGGTTTCCTATTAGATGCCCTTCCCTAGAATAAAAACTGATAGTGGCAACTCTTGATTTAAAAACCAGTCGCAACAGCTGGCGACTCTGCTGGAGAGTTCAACTTTAGGTTTTAGGGTTTTTGCTTTGGGGTTTTTATTTATTTATTGCTTTATCTATCCGTTGCATTCATTTATTCATTACATTTATTTAATTATTGTCTATTGTTTATCATCATATATACTGCGTGGCGGGATTTTTTTTATTTCTCAAAATATTTTCAATAACCCTTAGAAAGAAGGTTCTTCTATTAGCTTAGAGGGTACATCATCTCTGTGAGTTTATATGATGAATTCGCCTAGAGTCTGTGAACTTTCGTAAAAGGAATACTTATTGAGAGGTATCCTCTTGACGAGTAGGACTTTGGAAGGACACACATGACTCTTTGTAACGACCTTAACCTAAAATCTCATGACGAGACCTTTCACGACTTTGAGACGAAAGTTTCGGTCCGTAAAGAAGCTCCACCTAAGGGAGGACCTTGTGCCTTTTCCCTCTGGTGTTATTCATGAGACCCTTAAGGAATCTACCTTTTGGGAGGGTAAACCAGCCGTAGGTCAAAATTAAGGAGCCTACCTTCTAAGGGTACTTATCACAAAAACCTCGTCACTGAACCATACATCCCTATAGGGGTACTTATCACAAAAAAATCATGTCACTCAACCCAACACCTATGCATTCATGCATTTCATATATCCGTCATATATTTCATATATTACAAATAATAATAATAAAATCAAGATCTTGGTGACTGTCTTTAAAAATGGATACCGAAGGAAACAACTTGTCCACTTTAATGCACCAAACAAGTCTAAAATCAAAGCCACAAAAGGGAAATAATATGCTGAAGACTTTCCCAAGCTTTGTCAAGAAATGGTGGATGGTTTCAAGAGCAGACCTCCGCAGACGCACCTAGAAGACTTATTTACCTTGGCTTAATTTCATGCAAACAAGTTTTGGTTCAAGATTGTAATATTCTTAAATATCTCAATTACGTTACTTTTAATGAAGGCATTTTGTTTCCGTATCTCGATATATTGCCTCTAAGACTCAGTGTATTCTCCAAACTCGGTACACTGCCTCTAAGCCTCAGTGTATTCTCCAAACTCAATACACTGCCTCTAAGCCTCAATGTATTCTCCTAACTCGGTACACTGCCTCTAAGCCTCAGTATATTCTCCTAACTCGATACATTGCCTCTAAGCCTCAATGTATTCTCCTAACTCAATACATTGCCTCTAAGCCTCAATGTATTCTCCAAACTCAATACATTGCCTCTAAGCCTCAATGTATTCTCCAAACTCGATACATTGCCTATAAGCCTCAATGTATTCTCTTAGCTCGGTATATCTCCACTAAGCCTCAATGTACTCTCCAAACTCGATACATTGCCTCTAAGCCTTAATGTATTCTCAAAACTCGATACATTGCCTCAAAGCCTCAATGTACTCTCCAAACTCGGTACATTGCCTCTAAGCCTCAATGTATTCTCCAAACTCAATACATTGCCTCTAAGCCTCAATGTATTCTCCTAACTCGATATATTTCCCCCAAGCCTCAATGTATTCTCCTAACTCGATACATTTCCCCTAAGCCTCAATGTATTCTCCTATCTCGGTACACTTCCTCTAAGCCTCAGTGTATTCTCCTAACTTGATACATTGCCTCTAAGCCTCAATGTATTCTCCTAACTCGATACATTTCCCCTAAGCCTCAATGTAATCTCCTATCTCAGTACACTGCCTCTAAGCCTCAGTGTATTCTCCTAACTCGGTACACAGCCTCTAAGCCTCAGTGTATTATCCTAACTCAGTACATTGCCTCTAAGCCTCAGTGTATTCTCCCAACTCGATACATTTCCTCTAAGCCTCAAGGTATTCTCCTAACTCGATACATTACCCCTGAGCCTCAGTATGCTCTCCTCATTCAACACATTGCCTAAGCCTTCATGCAGCAGCGCGTTTCCTTATTCCGCGACACAGATTATTGCCTCAGACTTCATGCAGCGATGCTCGAAAATAAAACCTATGTTATCGCCTCAGACTTCACTCAGCGATTTGTGAACCTAGCCCATTGCCTAAGTCTTCATGCAATAGTGTTTCTTTATTCCATAACACAGACCATCGCTTAAGACTTTATGCAGCGATGCTCGAGAACAAAATCTAGCTTATCGCCTCAGACTTCACGTAGCGATTTGCGAACCTAACCCATTGCCTAAGTCTTCATGCAGCAATGTGTTTCTTTATTCTGTAACACAGATCATCGCCTTATACTTCATGCAGCGATGCTCGAAAAATAAAAAATCTAGCTTATCGCCTAAGACGTCATGCAGCGATTCGCGAATATAACCCATGGCCTCAGTCTACAAGCAGCCATGTATCACCAATTACCGTTTCATTCATCCCTCGAAAAGGGATGAGTAAGCAAAGGCAAAGCCAAGACATACGAGATTGCTCTCTCGAGCTCAAGACTATCTGCCTCAAACCCTGGTGAGCGATATATCATCAGCTTCGCCTATTTCCTAAAGACTCATGAGGGTATGCTATATTAGCGTGACCTTATGATTGGTCAGACAAATTTTGGGGTATTCCAAGTATTCAATAAACTCCCAATCACAATGCGTAAGACTCGTGTATCCTCACTGTTGTACCCCAAAATTTGCCCTCTTTATGTCGACCTTTTTGGCTTATATTTCATTATTACATACACGCATATCATTGATTTTATGGTTATGGGATCAATTTATATTTAGCAAGCTTCGTCGGGTTACAAGTGACGTTTATTTCGCCAATGGATGTTCTCGGAGTATTTTTCGTGTTGAAGATCGGTTCGCCGTTTTGCAATGATTCGGGGTTCAAAGATTCACAGGTCCAACCCGACGCGTCATATTCAGGTGTTCTTTCTCCAAGATATCTCTGATAACGAATTCTCAAATTCAGGTTCGGCTCAAGAGTTAATTCTTTAAAGAAGGTCTCCGAATGTGTTAGTTTTCTCGAAGAAATATGGTGAAAAAGTATGCTGAAAATGCAGTTTTTACGCACTAAAAAATTCATAACATGAAGATCGTGGCTTGTTTTGAACCCGTTTCGGTGGCCAAAATTCCGTATTGACATCATCTACGTTTTAATCTCTCACAGATAGAAGCCAATTTCGATCAGAAGGTCTTCAAATATGTGGATTTATCAAGTATTTTCGTACAGAAAATTTGTGACAGAAGTTTATTTACGTCATGTTCAGAAAATCATAACTTGGTCGATTTTCATCATATTGAACTGGTTCCGGAACCAAAATTTCAAAAATTGAGTTGGCTGCATTTTCACAGGAGGTATCAAGTTCGAACGGTATCCAAAAGGCCTTCATTTTTTGCTCAAAATGCGTGTGATGCGTCGAAAATCTTGAATGCTGAATATTATTTCATCTAGGTCGAAACTTCAAAAATTTATAACTCGGTCAATTTTTATTGGATCGGGCCCATCTTTTTAAACAAGGTCACTGACTCAAAGATCTACAACTTTTCTTCCAAAGTCGAGATCGGGTTATGCTCCGATCAATACCAGTTTTTTATTGAAGAACGTGCCAGAGTTGACACAAGAGCCCAAAATAAGTTTGTCAGAGGCGAAACTTCAAAAATTCATAACTAATTCACCGTTTATCCGATTGAGCCCATTTTTGGAAAGGAGTTAGTTCTCTATGTCGGCTATGTTTTGTTTTCACATTT
The DNA here is from genome assembly GCA_948472305.1 of Vicia faba. Lineage (NCBI taxonomy): Eukaryota > Viridiplantae > Streptophyta > Magnoliopsida > Fabales > Fabaceae > Vicia > Vicia faba. Next base: position 1,234,151,885 of record OX451738.1, read on the forward strand.
CAACTTCAAAAATTGCACTTAAGCCCCTGCCATTTAGCCTGAAACGTGACGGACTCAAGTGAATAAAAATCGGCACTATTGCTTGTGGTTATTGGAGGACCAATTGCACATTCAAAGCCCATATCTTTTCTCTAATTTCCATTATATAATCTCATTATTTTCACACAATGAAACACAAAAATAAAACTTTTGCCACAACCCTGTCAAAATATCAAATTCTTTCAAGAATCCTAAAAATCTTGAAATCCTTATTATAAACCCCCATCTCACTACAAACAAACCCCCATATCACTACTTCTCCAGTAAGGGTAAGGCTGATTTGATCTTCATGATCAAAAGGATGTAGAAGCATCCATACATGCCATATCGGTTTTAATATTACAAAATGTCATATATTTATTTTTTTTGTATTTCATGGTATACTAATTTATTTAATGTGTCTATGAGATTCAACACTACAGGTTTGACCATTATGGTCCCATGCAGGTTTATTACAAAACACTGAGGCCGGATCATAACAACCACCAATGTATGGCAAGGCAGACATTCTGAGGAGGTTAAGGCAACCATCTGTCTGTTTAAAACTTTTTTTATAAAACCTAATATTTTTCACAAACCTTTGATTTTTTATAATAAACTTGAATAATTAATTTTAGGGTTTTTAATTTAATTTTAGGTTTTAAATTAATTTTTTGTTCAACAACCACCCTTGACATTTGCATTATTTTTATTTTCTAACCCTATTTTTCATTGATGTTTCTTCCCCTATCTATTTTTTGGCAAACTTAATTCTTTCTTATTAATCATTACGCATAAACCTTTTTTTCAAAATTAACTTTTTATTAATTAAAGTTAATTAGGTTTTAGAGTTTTTTTAATTAATCTTTTTTCTTTAAAAATTAACCTTTTTTTTAATTCAAACTAATTAGGATTTATGTATTTTAATTAACTTTTTTCAAAATTAATATTTTTTTTATTAATTAAAATTAATTAGGTTTTTTAGGTTTATTTAATTAATTATCATAAATCATTTTTCATAAAAAAATCACCAAAACATTTTCTTTGTTATTTTCATCTTATTTTTATTTTCCTAGATAAAGTGTATAGGGCGAGTTCAACTGTAATAGTGTAGCTTTATTTTTCCCGTTTTTTTTATCATTATGATGTAATTGCTTCCAGGACATAATAGTTTTAGGATTTCTTTTCCGCACTCTTCACTATTATGTAATTGCCCCAAAGTTCTGTAATAGTCTAGATTTACTTTTCCGCCTTTACCTTCTGCTACTATATTTTATGCAATGCTTAGATTAATAGGATTATATGGAAAGATAAAAATGAACGATAGAAAATCCTAATTTCAAGATAAATAACCGAACTGAATCACGTTTGCACACTTGCACCCCTAGGGTATTACTTCACTTGGTTGCCTTCGAAAACAATGGTCATGTCCCTCGAACGTAAGGATATCTTAGCAAAGACCCTCAGTTTAAAGTCATCATAAAGATCATAGTCCCTCAATGTCCCTCGAGTTGCCTACGAGAAATGATCTTGTCCCTCGATGTTGCCTATGAATATATGATGACAGTCTCTTCAAACTGCTAAGGTATCTTTACACGTTGCCTTCAATGACCATTACGTCCCTTTCGATAGTCCCTCAACATCTGACGATAGGGCTACCTACTCAATAATAGTAGGATAGTACTATCTAAAGGAAACGAGAAAATGAACAACCTTTTTCGAGTAGGTAGAAAATCTTAAGTACTTTCTCAAAACAATAAAAACTCTTTCACGCAAACACTTTCCAAAAATAGTTTTCAAAACAACTCCGTCACACTCTTGAGGACCGATACAAGGGTTATCACGAAGTAAATAAAACTTTTCAAAGCAAGCACACATAAGCAATTTAAAAATGAGCAAGTACCTAAGAGCCCATGGAAAACCACGGATAGAAAGGGTGCTAACACCTTCCCTTTCTATAATCTACCCCCTGTACTCAGAAACATCTCGAAAAAGGTTTTTTCTATTCTTTTTCCTTTTCCTGATTGGATAAAATAAAAGTCGGTAGCGACTCTTGCTTACCGCGATATTTTGCAAATAAAAAACGCAAACCAGTATTAACTGTCGGTTCTGCCACCGTATCACAGAACTGGCGACTCTGCTGGGTAAAAAAATATAAAGTGGGGAAAACCTTAGGATCTAGGTCATATTTAATTGCTTTCTCTTGATTGTCTTGCTTGCTTTATATTTATGGGAACTGTTTGGGTTATTTGATCCTACACCCGGATCAGGAAACATCTATTAGGTAAGTAGCAATAAACGGTGAGGGAGTTGTGTTGGGGTATACCGACACGGTTGAAGCAGTAGCTACATTGATGTGACACTTTGGTTGGTACCTGTAACCCTTGAGTTAATTAGGGAGATGTATGGGGCCGCCGCGTGGTGTCATAAAGCATCAACTGACCTTAGAACCTTTAATTTCACAACTTGGTCAGTAGGACGTAGCGAGATGGTCGGCTTTGGTGTATGCCCAAGGTCGACAAATACTCGATGCTACACTCATTAAGGTTTGACTTCTGAGTTTTGTTTGATTACGAGTCAGTCGTCGATTGAACAAGGCTTGGGGGAAAGATCACTGATATTGAGATCCGTTAGAACCCAGTTACTATTTATAGGACAAGTTGAACTAATCCAGCTTCAAGAGGGTATGACCTTAAAACCCATGCAAGCCTAAACCTAAAGTTGTTTGCGTGACTTATGTGCTTTCAACTTGAACTACTTGCATAGTTTTTTTACCTGAGAACATAAGTTCCTTGCAGGTTTTGTTTACAGTTATTATCCAATAACTTGGATTTCTTGCAGGGTTTACTTGCTTACATCACTTCGCACCTTTGCTTAAAAGTATAACATACACATCATAACATCATGCCTTAACATTTCCTTAACCATTTCAAGGATCTCGAGGGCCTGTGATGTAGGTTATGATAAATCAGACGTCTAGCAAGGGGCAAGGGGATTTATTTTCCTCTAGCCAATGTCGTTAGAAGATCAAAACTCAACAACTTGAGTCAGGGGCTATGACCCACTTGATATGGTGAAATTGACTCTCGTAGAAGGACTCTCAACGAAGTTTTTCAATCAAAGCTGCAAATTTCAAATTCTGACATTTTCTTGTTTACCCCACGAGATCCTTGAAAACATCGCATACATATATAATACATATCATTGTATAAGCAGGTTTCAAAGCAGGACTCTCATGTTCTCGTTGTTTATTTCAGCAATGGCTCTCCAACAAGACAACAGAGATCTCCAAGCTCAAGATGCCTAGGTCAAAGAATTTCTCCTAAATCTATCCAAGGGGCAAGAAGACCCAAAAATACTCTTCGCTGGGAATCTGACCAAGGAACGTCCTGATAACAACAAGGATGAACAATTGGAACAACTGCAAGCTGAGGTAGAATCAATAAGAATCCATATGCTATGGCAGATGGCTCTTTTCCAAAACTTAGCTCAAGGACAAGAATGGCTAAGAGCCTTCCTCAACAAGCTTCACCAAGATGGATGCAGATCCATGAAACAAATAGTTAAAATTATGGATCAAGGCATTGATCAGCCCCTGGTGAGAGAAGAGGTTGGTTTGTTCAGGAACAGACCTTTCCATATTGCTACTACATCACAAGCCCAACCACAACCTCGCCAACGACAACGGGGAAATCAGCATAAGAAGAATACATCTGAAAGACGCTTCACTGAAATCAACATGTCATTGGATCAAGAATTGCAACTCCTGTTGAAGGCCAAGTTGGTTATGTTAAGGGACCCTCCTCAGAATCCCAACATAGCCTCCCTAAGGTACAATCCAAATTCAAGATGTGCGTACCACTCCAACAGTCCTGGACATGACACCAACAGTTGTTGGGCGTTGAGAAATAAAATTCAAGACCCGATTAATGAAGGAGCGCTAGAATTTGCACAAGACGGTCAGGCTGAGTTCTTCTTCCATCCCTCCAAGGCATACCATCTGAAGTGACAAGTTCTCACAAGAAGACTTTTCGTTCATTAGAATTTTCAATGTGTAATTTTCTTTTGATTTGTTTGAACATTTATTCATATCAAACCTCGTTATTTCATCAATGCATTGCACATGTTTGTCTTGAATCAATTCATTCCTATTCACTATTTCAAAAATGTGTTCTTATTTCCTTTTACGATATTCAACTCTCGATTAAAAACTCTAAGCCTTAAAGGGAGGATGACGAAAATGATACCACAATCTCTACAATATGCTTTTGAACATACCCCACTGACGATGTACAAGCGTTGTTTCAAATCCTAAACAGTGGAGTTATAAGGAAGATAATCCCTAGTCAACCCGTTCGAGCTAAAGAAGTAGGAGTTTTAATTTTCACACAAATTAAAACCCTTAATCATAACCTGGGGCAGGGTAGTTTTCTCAGTTAATTCAGAGGTGCATTCAGTCACAATCTGACGCTTCATACACAATGAATGGCATCGAAGACGTCCTTCCAAAACAAAAGACGGTGATGGTTCTGTATAATCGTCAAGACAGGCAGTCATTATCTCTCGACATAAAAGCCCATTAAGTCAAAACCTATGAAGGAGACTTAAGAGAAAAATTGGGGCATCCCGCTGACTGTAATCACAAAAGATACAGTTCTAGCAAATGAAGGGATAACGAAAACCAAAAAAAAAAGAGGTTACTACAAATCCTCGACAAAAAGAAGATTACAAAAATGATTGCCTTTTCAAAACAAATGTTCAATTTCTGAATCATCACCAAGTATCAGAGCAAAGATTCCAGACTCAATCGGGATCTAAATGCGCAATTAACTGAGCATACTGAAGAACATCACGAAGAGTGGGTTGGGTACAAATAAAATTTGAGCCTTTATCCTTTGTTTCTTGAACCGTGAACCAGGCCACGTTATAACCCTTAAAAGTCCTAGCTGAAGCATGGGTTAGTTCGAGAGCATGCTGTTACAAAGGTATCCTGACTCCTGTAGGGTTTGTTACGAATCCTGAGTTGATATCACATTCTTGCAAATTTCGTTTTACTACATAAAACACATTTTCAAAAAAAATTCAAGACAGACATGAGTTTTGCATTCTTTAAATGACATTGTTTGCATTGGACTAATTATTTGACAGTAGAGAAATCCGCACAATGGATATTCAATGAACAAATATCCTCTAAATGGACAGAATCATCTCAATGGGAAAAACACTTCCAATAACAGGTCTTCCATAAGCAAGGGGCATGACATGATGTCTCAACACACCTGGGGCAGTCTCTCCAAAAGTGCCAAATAACCAGGGGCAGATCTCCATCTGAATCGCTTGGGGCATTACGCACGCATTCCAGCAACAAATTATGTTCCATCAAGAAAACATTTTTGACAGTACTATAACACAACACTATAGAAAGTGACAACTCTCTACATCCTGAAAGCATGGACATAATCGGAAAATACTACGCATGAAAAAAGACCCGCTAGGTTAACACACCTAGGCAAAAATAAGGGAATCTCGGTGAACCAAAAGGGTTCGGGAAAAAGTTATGGATATACATAAAAAAATATGTACACCCGACAAGTCGAAAACCTGAAAAGGCGGCTTGGGCAAAAAGGTATCCCGGTGGACTAAAAACCCGAAAGGGCGGTCCAGGCAAAAGTTAGGGATATAAAACGTACGACTATGTCCCGTCACCTGTCTATCAGTGGAAGACTTATACCTTGATCAGCATTCATCAAGAGCACCAGAATCGAGAAACGGTTCAGATACGATCCAGATGCGGATGTCATTCTGCTGCTTATTCTAGATTTCCAGAATCAAGAAACGGTTCAGATACGATCCAGATGCGGATGTCATTCTGCTACTTATTTCATACATCGAGAAACAGTTCAGATACGATCTAGATATGGATGTCATTTTGCTACTTATTCAAGATTTTCATACATCGAGAAACGGTTCAGATACGATCCAGATACGGATGTCATTCTGCTACTTATTCAAGATTTTCATACATTGAGAAATAGTTCATGTACGATCCAGAGACGGATGTTATCCTAATACTTATCCCAGACTTATCTTCTAGAAACAGTTTAGGTACGATCCAGAGACGAATGTTATCCTAGTACTTATTCCAGATTTCTCTTCTAAAAACAATTCAGGTACGATCCAGAGACGGATGTCATCCTGATACTTACTCCAGATTCTCCTCTAAATACAGTTCAGATATGATCCAGAGACGAATGTCATTCTGGCACTCATTCGACACATGCTTCAAGTACATTTCAGATACGATCCAGAGACGGATGTCATTCTGACACTCATTCAACACATATTTCAAGTACAGTTCAGATACGATCCAGAGACAGATGTCATTCTGACACTCATTCAACATATGTTTCAAGTATAGTTCAGATACGTTCCAGAGACAGATGTCATCCTGACACTCATTAAATACATGTTCAAGTACCATCACGACATAGATCCATCCATAAAATCTCCGCATGTACTTTTCCAGCATGGTACAAGGGGAAGAGACAGTTGGAAGTAAAGTCACTATCACATACAAGCCAGTGATACCTATATTCTCCACAGAGCCGAGGCCACCAAGGTCCGACCTCCGTATCCCCAAGCAGGAATTCCTTCCCCAGCAGGTTCCTTCAAAAAGCTGATATCTGCATTCCCCAGCCAAGTTTTATAACCATGAGCAGTTTATAAAGCCATCTCCCGAGCAGAGTTTATTTCTCTGACAGCGGAAGCTGAATCTGCAACAGAGCTCTTCCAGCAATGGAAGTTCATCCCCAGCTGAGTTTATTTCTCCAAATCATCAGATCTTCCAATAGAGTATCTCTCTTCCCCACAGAGTCATTCCTCCACAGGATTATTCTCAGGCAGAGTCTCCTCCAACAGAATGTTCTCAAGCAGAATGGATGTAAATCCCCAGCTAATCATCTTCGGTCACTATCCCCAGCGGAAACAAAGAACTCAACTCCTTATACTCTCCAGCAGTAGTCCAGGATTTATTTTCCCTAGCTAGAGAATATCACAATAGCATTTCATATCCATACATCATGGCATGTGCATACATATTATACAGCACAATCTCATTTATTTTAAGAACATCATTACTCAATACATTTCATATATCATGACATTAAATACGACTAACTCTTTACCTTTCAGGGAAAGATGCAATCAAGTTCTCATAAGTTCTCTCTGGTTCAGTCAAACCGACACCAAGGTTTCTATTCCAATTGAGGATATTCCAACACTTTTCAAGATTTTCTCTTGTTCAGTCAAACCGACACTAAGGTTTCTATTCTAGTTGAAGATGTTCTAACACTTTCGTCTGGGTTAGCCGAATCACCGCTAAGAATCCTCTGATTTCTATGCCAGTCAAAGTTATTCCGAGACCTCTCCTGAGTTTAGTCAAATCGATACTAAGATTTCTATTCCAGTTAAAAAAGCTATGAAGCCCGGAAACTGACTGGATAACAGCTTAATTTCCCCCAAATTACTGAAGCCTAGAGCACGACCAGATAACGGTATAAGATGCTGTGAAGTCTGGAGCACGACCAGATAATGGTAAAAGACACTGTGAAACTTGGAGCACGACCAGATAACGGTATTAGGTACCGCAAAGCTTGGAATTCGACCAGATAGCAGTTTACTCGGCCAATTACTATTGAAGCTGGGAAACGACCGGATGTTAGTATGCCTTAAATTCAATTTGAAACCCGGATGCGACCGGATAACCACTTAATTCCTTCTGAAGCCTGGAGCACGACCAGAAAACAGTTTTTGAGATTGCAAAGCCTGGAGCACGACCAGATAGCAAGTTTAATCTCATCTCCCCAGTAAGTCACTGTAAAACCTGGAGCACGGCCAGATAGCAGTCAATCTTATTATCCTTAGAAAATCACTATAAGGCCTGGAGCACGACCAGATAGCAGTTATTTTCATCTCCTCGACTAAGAGATGATTCCCCATTTGAGTAACGGACAACTGAAGTTCCTAAAATTCCATTTCTCCCAAGACAGAGACCAACATTCCTCAGCAGATTCCTCCTCAACGACAGGAACAGGAATTCTCATCAAAGGAATATCTCGGGAAATCAACATCCTCTAGATAGCATATTTAAGCTCATCTCCAATGATTCTCCGTCATATCTTCCAAATGGCATCTTTAAGCCCATCTCTGGTGACCTTCCGTCATCTCCTCCAAATGGCATCTGTAAGCCCATTCCTGATACTACCTACACAGTCCAGCACCATCTCAGACGAGTGAAAATTTCTGGAAACTCTAGTGTTCAATCATCTTCCACCTTCAGATTACGAAAGGCAGACAACCAATCTACATCCTCAGGTTTAAGAAGATTGAACAGGGGCAGCTGTTGTACCCCAAAATTTACCCTTTTTATGTCGACCTTTTTGGCTTACATTTCATTATTACATACACACATATCATTGATTCTATAGTTATAGAATCAAGGTATATTTATCAAGCTTCTGCAGGTTACAAGTGACGTTTATTTCGCCAATGGATGTTCTCAGAGTATTTTCCGTGCTGAAGATCGGTTTGCCGTTTTGCAACGATTCAGGGTTCAAAGATTCACAAGTCCAACCCGGCGCGTCATATTCAGGTGTTCTTTCGCCAAGATATCTCTTATAACGAATTCTTAAATTCAGGTTCGACTCAAGAGTCAATTCTTTAAAGAAGATCTCCGAATGTGTGAGTTTTCTCGAAGAAATGTGGTGAAAAAGTATGCTGAAAGTGCAGTTTTTACGCACTAAAAAATTCATAACATGAAGATCGTGGCTTGTTTTGAACCCATTCTGGTGGCCAAAATTCCATATTGACGTCATCTACATTTTAATATCTCACGGCTGGAAGCCAATTTCGATCAGAAGGTCTTCAAAAATATGGATTTATCAAGTATTTTCGTACAGAAAATTTGTGACAAAAGTTTATTTACGTCATGTTCAGAAAATCATAACTTGGTCGATTTTCATCGTATCGAGCTGATTCAGGCGCCAAAATTTTACAAATTGAGTTGGCTATGTTTTCACAAGAGGTATCGAGTTTGAACGGTATTTAAAAGGCCTTCGTTTTTTTCTCAGAGTGCACGTGACGCGCCGAAAATCCTGAATCCTGAATACTATTTCATCTGGGTCGAAACTTCGAAAATTCATAACTCGGTCAATTTGTATCGGACCGGGCCCATATTTTTACACAAGGTCACTGACTCAGAGATCTACAACTTTTCTTCCAAAGTCGAGACCAGGTTATGCTCCGATCAATACCAGTTTTTTCTTGAAGAACGTGCCAGAGTTGACACTGGAGTCCAAAATAAGTTTGTCTGAGGCAAAACTTCAAAAATTCATAACTAATTCACCATTTATCCGATTGAGCCCATTTTTGGACAAGATTTAATTCATGATGTCGGATATATTTTGTTTTCACATTTCAACTTCGAAAATTGCACTTAAGCATCTGCGATTTAGCCTGAAATGTGACGGCTCAAGTGAATAAAAATCTGCACTGTTACTTGTGGTTATTGGAGGCCCAATTGCACATTCAAAGCCCATATCTTTTCTCTAATTTCCATTATATAATCTCATTCTTTTCACACAAACGAAAAACGAAAAAAAAAAACCTTTGCCACAACCCTGTCAAAATATCAAATTCTTTCAAGAACCCTAAAAATCTTAAAATCCTTATTACAAACCCCCATCTCACTACAAATAAACCTCCATCTCACTACTTCTCCAGTAAGGGTAAGGCTGGTTTGATCTTCATGATCAAAAGGATGTAGAAGCATCCATACATGCCATATCGGTTTTAATATTACAAAATGTCATATATTTATTTTCTTTGTATTTCATGGTATACTAATTTGTTTAATGTGTCTATGAGATTCAACACTACAAGTTTGACCATTATGGTCCCATGCAGGTTTATTACAAAATACTGAGGCCGGATCATAACAACCATCAATGTATGGCAAGGCAGACATCCTGAGGAGGTTAAGGCAATCATTTGTCTGTTTAAAACTTTTTTCATAAAACCTAATATTTTTCACAAACCTTTGATTTTTTATAATAAACTTGAATAATTAATTTTAGGTTGTTTAATTTAATTTTAGGTTTTAAATTAATTTTTGGTTCAACAACCACCCCTGACATTTGCATTATTTTTATTTTTTAACCCTATTTTTCATTGATGTTTCTTCCCCTATCTATTTTTTGGCAAACTTAATTCTTTCTTATTAATCATTACACATAAACCTTTTTTTCAAAATTAACTTTTTATTAATTAAAATTAATTAGGTTTTAGGGTTTTTTTAATTAACCTTTTTTTTCAATATTAACCTTTTTTTTATTTCAAACTAATTAGGATTTAGGTATTTTAATTAACTTTTTTCAAAATTAATATTTTTTTATTAATTAAAATTAATTAGGTTTTTTAGGTTTATTTAATTAATTATCATAAATCATTTTTCATAAAAAAATCACTAAAACATTTTCTTTGCTATTTTCATCTTATTTTTATTTTCCTAGATAAAGTGTATAGGGGCGCGTTCAACTGTAATAGCGTAGCTTTATTTTTCCCGTTTTTTTTATCATTATGATGTAATTGCTTCCAGGACGTAATAGTTTTAGGATTTCTTTTCCGCACTCTTCACTATTATGTAATTGCCCCAAAGTTCTGTAATAGTCTAGATTTACTTTTCCGCCTTTACCTTCTGCTACTATATTTTATGCAATGCTTAGATTAATAGGATTATATGGAAAGATAAAAATGAACGATAGAAAATCCTAATTTCAAGATAAATAACCGAACTGAATCACGTTTGCACACTTGCACCCCTAGGGTATTACTTCACTTGGTTGCTTTCGAAAACAATGGTCATGTCCCTCGAACGTAAGGATATCTTAGCAAAGACCCTCAGTTTAAAGTCATCATAAAGATCATAGTCCCTCAATGTCCCTCGAGTTGCCTACGAGAAATGATCTTGTCCCTCAATGTTGCCTATGAATATATGATGACAGTCTCTTCAAACTGCTAAGGTATCATTACACGTTGCCTTCAATGACCATTACGTCCCTTTCGATAGTCCCTCAACATCTGACGATAGGGCTACCTACTCACTAATAGTAGGATAGTACTATCTAAAGGAAACGAGAAAATGAACAACCTTTTTCGAGTAGGTAGAAAATCTTAAGTACTTTCTCAAAACAATAAAAACTCTTTCACGCAAACACTTTCCAAAAATAGTTTTCAAAACAACTCCGTCACACTCTTGAGGACCGATACAAGGGTTATCACGAAGTAAATAAAACTTTTCAAAGCAAGCACACATAAGCAATTTAAAAATGAGCAAGTACCTAAGAGCCCGTGGAAAACCACGGATAGAAAGGGTGCTAACACCTTCCCTTTCTATAATCTACCCCCCGTACTCAGAAACATCTCGAAAAAGGTTTTTTCTATTCTTTTTCCTTTTCCTGATTGGATAAAATAAAAGTCGGTAGCGACTCTTGCTTACCGCGATATTTTGCAAACAAAAAACGCAAACCAGTATTAACTGTCGGTTCTGCCACCGTATCACACTCACGCTATTCGATTGAAAGATAATTGAATAGGAGCAGATGTCGTACCCCAAATTTATCCTACCTCGATGACTATGATTAAAATAGAGGAGATATTTAATTGAAGATGGTACAGCAATATCTGATGCCCCATCTTTATCCAAGACTAGGGAGTGTATTTTAATCCAGGAGAGCGGAGCTTTCTAAATCGGAAAGACTCATAAATTAGTTTGCGGGGCATGTTGGCCAATGGCCCATGCAATTCAAAATCAATTATTCGAGTAGCTATTAAGTTCTTAATTATTGAACAGTTGTTATTAAGAAGAGAAAGGGGAAATTAAACAGTCGCTAAGTTAGCCCACTTGGCATTTGTGAGCAAAATTATTATTTTGATTTTTAGTAAGAGTTTTAAATCGTTTTTATTATGTAATAAAGGATTTTTAAAAGGGTGTTATTAGCAAGACTCTTTGGTCTTATTATTAATAAAAATAAATACTAAGTTCTCAAACTAGAGCCCAGTTAAGTCTTTATTTTTTAGTAAAAGAGGAGGTGAAAATTCAATATACAAGTCTATTTCGTTAGCCCATTTCCATTTGTGTTGTTAGATAGAAAAGAGAGGGTGCGGCTATAAGGTTAGACCCATTAAGTGTTTTAGCCAAAGTCCATTTGGTGTTCTTGTTGTTTCCCTAGCTCAAAAGAAAAATATAGTGATATCGCCTTCATTAGTTATTGTACAAGCCCATTAAACAACCTCTAAGTTGGCCCATTTAGCGTTTGTGAGCAAAACTATCATCTAATTTTTGTTTTATTTATTTATTTATTTTATAAATTATTAGTAAGATTTATAAATTGTTTTATTATATAATGAAGAGTTTTGTTTTAGAAAAATGTTGGATCAAATCCTTAGAATCAATTAGGCCCAATATGCTTTGAAGGGTAAAAATGTGGCAGCTGTAATTTTTAACACAATACATGGGCCCAGTCGGGCTTGGAAAAGGGTGTCTGATATGATAAAAGCTGTGGATAGAAAAAAATTCTTTTAGTACAGTAAGGGTCCAATTAAGTACAAGGCCCGAAAACCTTTATGATATACAAATTTTGTTTGGAACGCAAGGCCCGATAACACTTATTGTTTGAATCTAATGAAAATCATATCTCTATTTTACCACAAATAATACAAAACATAATTTAAAAAAAACATATCAAATCTCAAAATTATTGTTCAAACAGAGAAATTCGGGAATTACAGAAAGAATTTCTATTACAGAGTCAATACAAATCGCTATTACAACAAAATCCAAAAATTACAGTAATAATAGGAAATCAAATCTAAACTGAATCAATTTTTTAGTGTATAGATCGAAACCAGTAAAACGAGAATCAAATATATTATAGAGCAATTTACAAAATCAATTACAGTCATGAATTAAATCCCTAATTGTCTCTAATCTCCCTAAATTTGTGCTAATCTAACTCTAAGCTAATTTCTAATTCTAAACCCCTAAATCAAAACAGTAAAAATAGATAGGGAGGAATATACAGGCAAGGGGGGAGCTTGAGACGGGAGGACGGTAAAGAAACGGACAATAGAAGAAAAGGGAAGAAACGTGATACAGAGACGGAGAGGAGTCGCGAAGAACGTTCACCAATTATTGTTGAAGAAGAGCAAGCGACGATTGGGGTTTTGATATCCGAAACCCTAATCGCCCTCCCCGCTGCTGGTAATCGTACACCATCGTCTCCAATCGCTCATCACCATTGTTGCTCCACCGCTTCCACTACCACTGATACCTACGATATCCAAGAAGAAAATAGGAATTAGTACCAAATCGAAAAAGCAAGAATAGAAAACGAAATCATGAAGGGTAACGAACTCAACTTTTTCTTGTTCTTGTATTATTTGTAGTTTTGTGGGGTGGGTTACGATTGAATGGGTTTCGGTTAGGGTGTTGCATCATCGCGGTAGGTGGTTCTGGGTTTAGGGTTTGAGAAGTTGAAAAGGGTTTGTCTAGCAACGAGAGAGGAAGAGAGAGAAAGGTATGATTGTTGTAAAACATGAAAATGAATTGATAAAATGTTAAACAAAAATGTGTATACATCGTACGATCCAATAGACGCGCGCCTATATTAACTAGAATGTTCCCTCAATCCCATCCCTTTGATTATCATCAGACGGCCATAGGCCAAGTCTCTACGATAAGCCACATACTCCCTCGCTACACAGGATCTATCCAGCCTCTCCTCTCAAACACGTTTTGGGCCTAGACCCAATCACTTTTCACACCTCCCTTGTGCCCAATTACTGAAGCAAAGCTAGCGCTACACCCCCCCCCCTGTCTGAAATCTTACTTGGGCCCAGTCAGGCTACTTTTAACACCCCATTTATTTTAGTTACTAATATAAATTGCACCCTCTGTCTAATTTTAACAATTTTCTATCTTTTATATATTTTTTCTATTATTATTATTTTTTACTATTATTATCTTTTATAATAATTATTATTATTATTAATATTAATTTTTATATTATTATTATATGTAAATATTATTATATTTTTTATATATCCTTTATTTATTACATATAAATATTATTTATATTATCATAAACAAATTATTTTATTCAAAAACTCATTTATTATTTTATATATTTTTGCATTAAAATATTTTTTAATCATGCATTAACAAGATTCTTTGCAATTAATACGATTAAAAAACACGCAACAAACAACAAACTATTTTTCGCAACAAACTAAGCTAATCAACTGTTTTTGCAAAAGGGTTTCAAACAGATTTTGACTCACCGCGCATTTAGTCAAAATCTCCGCAATCACTATTCTCGATCAAAATGCAAGGTGATTAAAAATACGTTTGCAACCCCTAAAATACACCAACCCCATACGAACTACGAATTGGAACTCTGATTCCTCATAAGAGGATACGTAGGCATACGATCAAAAATCGTAGTGAGTTCCCCTATAAAAATATTTAAACCCTTTCCCCTAATTAAAATTTTAAACCCTATTTTACCTGAACCTAAACCTAAAACCTAGTATCCTTGTGAACAAGGTAGATGAAAGGTGCTTAACACCTTCCTTTCGTCTAATGAAGTCTGAAACCTAGAATCTCTGTCTGCGAATTAGGGTTTCCTATTAGATGCTCTTCCCTAGGATAAAAGCTGATAGTGGCGACTCTTGATTTAAAAACCAGTCGCAACACCCGTTACTTTCACGAACGTTTATTATTCTCGCATTTTTATTATTGTAATTGTTTTCCTGTTTGTAATAGTAAATTTGGGTTCTTTACTTTATGCATTTTATTATTTATTGTACCTCTTCCAAAGCGTTGTAATAGTCTTAGGTTTACTTTCCGTCTTTTTACTTTCCGCATATTTATTACTTTCCTATTTTACTATATCTTTGTTAGTAATTAGGCTTGTATGGGAAGACTAAAAAACAAACGATAGCAAACCCTAATCAAAGATGAACATAATTGAAAAATAACACACCTTGCACACTTGCACCTCTAGGGTAACCTCTCTTGTTGTCTTCCGAAAAACAGCCATGTCCCTCAAAAGTGGGGATGCTTTAGCACAGTTCCTCGAAAACAAAGACCGTAGTCTCTCGATGACCCTTTCGATGTTTCCTCAGTAAATAATCTAGTCCCTTAACGATAAGTGCTAAAGCGTCCCTATCAGTTGCCTTCGATGACTGTACGACGACCCACGTTTGTCCCTTCACATTCCACGATAGGGCTTCCTACTAAATAGTTATAGGATAGTACTATCTAATGAAGGAGGAAAAGTACAATAAAGACCTTGAGTAAGGGTAGATGCTCATAATCGCTTGTTCACAAAGCTCTTCAAAATAAAAATATCTTTCACAAACACTTTTTATAAATATTTTCGAACAAACAATTTGTACGCGTTCTTGAGGACAGATACGAGAATCATTACAAATTTCACCTTTTCAAAATATTTTCAAACACACAACACAAGGCATTTTCAAAAACAAAATGAGCTAGCGATTAAGAGTCTGTAGATAACTACGGATGAAAATGATGCTAACACCTTCCATTTTTATAACCTACCCCCAAATTCAAAATCTTCAAGGTCTTTTCTGTTCTTTTCACCTTTTTCTTATTGAATAAAAGAAAAGTCAGTGGTGACTCTTATTATCCACAATATTTATAATAAAATACAAACCAAGTCACTTCTTCCACTATATTACAGTAAGTATTGATAATTTGATGGTGACTCTTATTATCCACAACATTTATAATAAAATACTGTGATACAGTGGGAGAACTGACTATGGTTTTGCGTTTGTTTTCGCAAATGTTTCGGTTAAGCAAGAGTCGCCACCGACTTTTTATTTTATCCTAAGGAAAGGTTAAAAAGCACAGAAAAAACCTTTTGAGATGTTTTCTTGGGTTCGGGGAGTAGATTATAGAAAGGGAAGGCATTAGCACCCTTTCTATCCATGGTTATCCATGGGCTCTTAGTTACTTGCTTAGATCACTTGCCTTTGATTTTCAATTGTTTGAAATGGTGCTTGTGTGTGTGGGTTTGAAAATGTTTTGAAAAGAAGCCAATGTGGTGGCAACCTTTGTAATGATCCATGTGGGGATGTATACAAAGATGTATGTCTTTTGAAAAAGTTTTCATTTTGTTTTTTGAAAGTTGTTTTGAAAGTGTTGTGAGGTGTGTTTTAGAAAATAGGCAAGTGTTTTGTTTTTGCAAGTTTGATTCAAGTAACTAAGAGGTTATCTACTCCTAAATTTCTCAAAGTTTATTGCTATGTTTTAACCCTTTTAACAATTTTGTTCCACCATTGTATTTGGTGGACGATCACATGTTAGGATGTGAAAGGGACGGGCGCGGGTCATCGTTTAGACCATAATTGCAATGGTGCCAAGTATCTTTGGGCAATTTCCTTTAAGGGACTTGATCATTTGTTTAGGCAACTTTTGAAAGCGTCATCGAGGGACTATGATCATTTGATTTGTGTTTGTTTAGCCCAAAGAGACCTAACATGCAATATGGCCCAATTTTGAAAGGCAACAAGTGGAATACCCTAGGGGGTGCAAGTGTGATTTGTGTGTCCATTTTCATGCTTGTTTATCTTGAAATTAGGTCAAAACTATTTTCGTTGTTTTTTCGCATACAAACCCTAATTCTAACATGGTATAATTAGAAAGCAATAAAGTGCGAAAATAAATTTACTAAGCTATTACAAAACCATATATGGGAAGGGGGTACAAATGTTCAAATGGGGATTTTGACAAGGAATTTAAACCTAAACTATTACATCAATATTGAATTATTTAATTGCACAATTTAAATAAAATAAGAATAAATATGCAAGATGCAAAAAATGGTTTTTTGTATGTATAAAAAAAAAGTATTTTTATGTGTCAAAATAAACAAAAAGAAAAGTATTATTTTTGAGAATTTTTTCATGTTTAGGGTTAAACCCTAATTCTATTAAATAAAATGCATTATTTATTTATTATGTACAAGTATTTATTTATTGTATACAAAAATAAAATAAAATGAAGTATATTTGTCAAAAGGTATTTTTATATTAAATATTAAATAAAAATAAAAATGTGTATATTTTTGTATTTTTTCCTAAATATACTAATAAATATGTATGCATTATTATTATTTACTAAATATATATTATATGTACAAAAATAATAATATTTAATATTTATAAAAAAGTATATTTTGTATAAAGTATTTTCAGAAGATAAAATAAAATAAAAAAAGAAAAATAAATGTGTTTACATTATTTTTTATATTTTAAGTAAAAAATGATTTTATGTATTTATTTTATATACAAAAACTAAAAGAAACCAAATAAATGCCTAATAAATTCAAAAATGGTGAGAAAAATATTTTTGATATTTTTAATATTGTTAGAAAAAATAAATGAGTCAGGACAAAAAAGAAAATGTCAAAAAATCACAAAAATAAGCAAAATGGGCTTGGGGGTGTAAAAGTAACAAAAGGGTGCAAATAGAAAAGTCAACTCAGGCCCAGCCCAAGAAGACTTTGTCTTCAACCTCAGACCTGTATGAACAACCAGAACACGCGTTTTCCATCTCTTGATTCCTGGACTTTCAAGCAAAACTCATAACATGAAAAATGTAGAGCATGAAAAGACGAATCCAACCATGTAAAGAACTTGACTTAACTCTCTAAGATGAGGGAGAATTTCTTCTCCCCCAATTTTTGACCTAGTTTTTATGCCATGTTCATACTCAAAATTCTTGCAGCACACATAATATAAATGAAATCTAATTACATGGGCATGTTCAGGGCTATGAATGTGACATATTCTCTTCACAAACCTAAAGCTAACAATGCCTAATAAGAGAGATACGAGTTCATGAACTTACCTGTTCAGTTGAAGTTCTATCTGGCAATGGAGAAGCTTTCAGTGCCAGGTGATGATTGGTATAGCTTCCTTGATGTCCAGGGATGCTATTCCAAGCTTTACTTTGTCTTGAAACCTTTTGAATCGTGCTATAGCACCTCACCTGCAAATCAGAAAAGTAAAAATGGCCAAAAGGATTAGAGGAGTTACAGGTTGCTTCTAATGCTTTGGATAGTTTGGATTGATGGTAGGGAAGGTGTTTGAAGTGGTTTGGGCAAGAATGCTTGAAAGGATTAAGAGTTGGAACTCAATCTGCAGAGGTTGCTCTGTTTTTGCAGTTTGAGAGTGATTTTGGCAATGGGGAGGTATTGGTGGTCTTCGGGTCGTGCTTCAGCTTGTGTTTGATGTTTAGAATGTGTGTGATAACTTTCTCTAAGGCTTGGTTTGCAGGAATGGAAGTTGGTACATCATATGCAATGTTACTTGAATTTTAAGCAAGCAATGGCCACTTGATGTTTCTAGCCTGTACAGGCCCTCACACTATGCTGCATACATTGGCCTTGATCAGTGCAATTTGCTCATAAACTTGTGCCAAGAATATTTTGACTGTACCACTTGGATTTGCAAAATGGACATAAAGTTCTACTTTTTCAAAATGGAAATAATGCTTTTTCTAATTAAGGGTTAATTCTCCATGTAATGTCCAAATGCCTAGAACAACATCTTGGCACAATGGTTTTGCATTGAATTATTGAGTGAAAATGGGATTAGAGCCCTGCAATGTAGCTTAAGCATGCTGAATTCAAAATAGCACCAATGTATGAACATGTCTTGGCCAAGAACAAAAGTGACTTTTTCCCATTTTGCAAAATTTGATTCTCCCTAACCATGAGGTTGTTTGAGAAGTTCTTGGACATTTTGGAAAGCTTGGAATGTGCACTACAATCCATATTTGAAATGCAAATTGAAATTCCAAGTGGAAGTGTATGAAAAGTGGTCTTGAAGTTAGGTAAAAAACTTGTCCAAAATAGGTCAAATTCTCACTAAGTTAAGAATGGTTTGGTACCCTTGTTCCAAAAATGGTAACTTGAGATACAAGCTTCTTTTGGGAAAACTTTGTGAATAAAAGTTGTATATTATGCAATAGGCTATAACTTTCATGTTTTGACTTTTGCTTTAATCCAAATGAATCTTGGTGAGAAAGTGGGGCAAAGTTGGGAAAAAATTAGGGTTTTCCATAACTTAGAAAAATTCTAAGTTATGAAAAATTTCCATTTCAAACCCTAATTTGCATTTCTTGATTTCTTGGTGAACAAGTTTCATGATTTGGCATGTTTTGATGAAAAATGGATCTTGACTTTTGATTTTGACCAAAAAGTCAAAGTTTGACTTTTCAGTATACAGTCAAAATTGATCAATTGACTGGGAAATTCAACTATCAATCTTGTGTATTTGGGATCCTTTGAACTTGTTGAGCATGTCAAGATAATTACATGGGGTCCTTGAGTCCATATGTGAGCTTGGTTTGCCATTGGCTAGGTCAAACAGTCAAAAATTGCCTTTGTGCAGTCAAAACCCTAAAAATGACCATTTTGCCCTTTTGGTGATCTGATCAAATTTCTTGTGGAATTGTGATCCAAACTTGATCAAATGGTCCATGTGAGTTCATAATGTTGATGTGGGTCAATTTTCATGAGATTTGACTGTCAATTGGCCACAGTTGACTTTTTCCCCAATACAGCTGATTTCTAGGTCAACTGTCCAATTGACTGGGCAAAATTTGGAATCAAGACTTGAAACTTGGTATGGATAAACTTGGGAGTCCAACATGAAGCATGAAAGTCATCTTAGGCATTTTAGGTCAAAATATCTTTGTGCAAACACAAACCCTAATTTGGGTCAACTGTGTAAGGAGAAGTCTTGAGCAGAGGAAACTCTAACTGGGTCTTGATCTTCAAGGGTCTTGTGATGAGAAAATGTTGAGGAAATGGGAGGGCAAATTTTGGGGTACAACAGTTGCCCCTGTTCAATCTTCTTGAACCTGAAGAGTTAGATTGGCAAGTTTGCCTTTCGTGACTCGAGGGTAAAAGGAGATTGGACACTAGAGTGCTCGGAAATTTGCACTCGCATGTTGGAGTATCAGCAAATGTGATGACGGGAATGGGCTTATAGATGCAATTTGGAGAGATGGTGGATAGGGAGATGGGCTTATAGATGCCATCTGGAGATGTGCCCTGGCTAGATACAGGTATCGAATCTACAATCGGTTGCTCCCAGATGTGCCCTGGCTGGATACAGGAGTCGAATCTTCAAGCTCTTCAGACGTGCCCTGGCTAGATATAGGAATCGAGTCTGGAAATGGTCGTCAACAGATATGCCCTAGCTGGATACAGGAATCGAATCCGGAAATAGTCGTCAACAGATATGCCCTGGCTGGATACAGGAATCGAATCTTCGAACTCTTCAGACGTTCCCTGGCTAGATACAGGAATCGAGTCTGGAAATATGGTCAACAGATATGCCCTGGCTGGATACAGGAATCGAATCCGGAAATAGTCGTCAACAGATATGCCCTGGCTGGATACAGGAATCGAATCTTCGAACTCTTCAGACGTGCCCTGGCTAGATACAGGAATCGAGTCTGGAAATGTGGTCAACAGATATTCCCTGGCTGGATACAGGAATCGAATCCGGAAATAGTCGTCAACAGATATGCCCTGGCTGGATACAGGAATTGAATCTTCGAACTCCTCAGACGTGCCCTGGCTAGATACAGGAATCGAGTCTGGAAATGTGATAGTTGAAGGTAGTTGTCTTTGGGATTGTATTTTCCCTGAAAAGGAAAAAACATAAGTTGTATGCAATGTCATGATGTATGATATGCATGATGTCATGATGTTCAACATGAGATAGTGTTGTACGCACTTTATCATGTATGCAAGCAAAATGTATGAAAATGTGAAATGTTTATGAATGTATTTTCGTCTTAGGAAAATAAATCCTTGACGACCGGCCGGGGAAATGCTCTGTGGAAGAGATACTTTGCTGAAGTTTCTATGAGAGGCCTGCTGAGGACTTCATGATGGATTCCGCTGGGGATAATGACGATAAACTCCGCTGGGGAACACCAAAGATAAACTCCACTGGGGAATAGGAAGAACTTTGCTGAGGGCGATCTTCCGTGACAGATAGCTGAGGATAACCCAGTTATAAGCCCTTGTGAAGAATAACTTTGAATAAAGCTCGGGAGAGACGTCCGTATTCTGCAGGGAACAAGCTTCCAGAATCTACTGGGGATAAGCTTTAAGACCTGCTGGGGAATGTTGTGCCTTTTCAGGATCGACAGGGGACCAACTCTGCTTGGGGAAAGTATTGTTGAATCTTGTCTTACTCTGCGGGGCGTTTGAGATGATTTGGTCACATTCTTCAGTCGAATCTACCTTGGTACCTTGGCGGACAAAGCAACCAGACTGCATCAGACAACTTCACATTGCCCCTGTTTCTGATGTCACCTGTAATTAATCTTTTGTTTCATACGCAAATATTTATGAATCAGCAATTTAATGTCAAATGCATATATCAAAAATGAACATTGGACGTTCTTCGCAAGACGAAACAGAAAAAGGAAAAACAATGGCAATTTCTATGGACAAGTGAATTTGTATTGATTTGAATTTTGCCTGTGAATAGGCGTTTTTGTACAAGAGGCTGACATCCTAGTAAGAGAATGCCGCCGAATAACATAGAATTTATAATTTTGAAAAGGAAACAAAACAGCTATGTGAACAATCCCACTGGGTTCCAACTCTGCTATCGCCTTTATGTCTTCAAGCATCTCATCACTTTGCTTCCTAGTTGAAGATGAAGCTGATTGGTCGATGCCGAAGTCTGAGCCAGATAGTTGATGCCGAATTCTGGATGCGAAGTGATCCAATGAGACATAGTGTTACGCTTTATCCCTAACTTTTGCCTGGACTGCCCTTTCGGGTTTTCAGTCCACCGGGATACCCATTTTTACCCAAGCCGCCTTTTCAGGTTTTCGACTTGCCGGGTGTACAGATTTTTTCATTTCATCCCTTATTTTTGCCCGAACCCTTTTGGTTCACCGGGAAGCCCTTATTTTTGCCTAGGTATGTCAACCTAGCGGGTCTTTTATTCATGCGTAGTATCTTTTCATTATTTCTGCATTGGCGGGGTGAGGAAGGTCGTCACCATCCATGGTGGTTAGGATCATGGCTCCTCTTGAGAACACATGTTTAACCACAAATGGCCCTTCGTATGTAGGGGTCCATTTGCCCCGGGGATCACTTTGAGGAAGGATGATGCGTTTGATTACCAGGTCCCCAACTTGATACTCTTGTGGTTTGACTTTCTTGTTAAATGCCCTGATCATTCGTTTTTGGTACGTTTGACCATGACAGATAGCGGTGAGCCTCTTTTCGTCAATCAGGTTTAATTGATCAAGTCGAGTCTGGATCCAGTCATCTTCGTTCAAGTCTGCATCCTTCATTATCCGGAGAGAGGGTATCTGGACTTCAATTGGAAAGACTGCCTCCATGCCATAGACCAAGGAAAAAGGAGTTGCCCCGGTTGACGTCCTTGCTGAGGTACGGTACCCATGAAGAGCAAACGGTAACATCTCGTGCCAATCTTTATAGGTCACTGTCATCTTCTGCACAATTTTCTTGATATTCTTATTAGCTGCCTCTACAGCCCCATTCATCTTCGGCCGGTAGGGAGAAGAGTTGTGGTGCTGTATCTTGAATTGTTCGCAGAGTTCAGTGATCATTTTGTTATTGAGATTGGTACCATTGTCCGTAATGATTCTTTCCGGGACGCCGTACCGACAGATCAGATTATGCCGGATGAAACGTGCCACGACGCTCTTGGTTACCGTGGCGTAGGAAGCTGCCTCAACCCACTTCGTGAAGTAATCGATCGCTACCAAGATGAAGCGATGCCCGTTGGATGCTGTCGGTCGGATCTCACCGATCATATCAATTCCCCACATTGCAAAGGGCCAAGGTGCCGTCAGGATGTTCAGAGGAACCGGAGGAATATGCACCTTATCAGCATAGATCTGGCACTTGTGACAAGTTCGAGAGTGTTGGTAACAATCGGCTTCCATTATGGACCAGAAATATCCTTCCCGTAGGATTTTCTTTGCCATGGTGTGTCCACTGGAATGTGTTCCAAATGTACCTTCATGCAGTTCTATCATGATCTTCTCTGCTTCAACCTTATCCACACAACGCAGTAGAGTTGAATCATGATTCCGTTTGTAGAGGACGCCGTTGCTGAGGAAGAATTTTTCCGCAAACCTCCTCATGAACTTCTTGTCATTGACAGATGCACCTTCAGGGTATTCCTGAGCTTCCAAGTACTTCTTCACCTCATGATACCAGGGGTTTTCAGTCACCTTTTCGGCCTCAAGATCGCAGCAGTATGCCGGTTCGTCCAACTTCCAGATAATGATCTGGGGAGCCTCATTGTCCCATTTAACTTTGAACATTGAAGACATCGTAGCTAGTGCGTCCGCTAGCTGATTCTCCTCTCTTGGGAAGTGCTCGAAAGTTATCTCTTCAAAGTGGGGAAGCAAGGTCGACACATACTCCTTGTAAGGAATAAGATTTGGGTGTTTCGTATCCCACTCGCCTTTGATCTGATTGATCACGAGAGCGGAATCTCCGAAGACACTCAGAAATTTGATCCTTAAGTCGATTGCAGCTTGTAGACCCATGATACACGCCTCATATTCTGCCATGTTGTTGGTGCAGTTGAAACATAATCGGGCGGTGAGTGGAGTATGAGTTCCTTTGGGCCATATGATCACAGCGCCGACGCCGTTTCCCAAAGCATTGGAGGCTTCGTCAAAATGCATAGACCATCGGGATCCTTCCTCAGGTCCTTCATCCGGTCCAGGTACTTCACAGTCAGTTACCACCATGATGTCTTCGTCCGGAAAATCGAAGTTCAATGATTGGTAATCGTCCACAGGTTGGTGTGCCAAATGATCTGCCAGTACACTTCCTTTGATTGCTTTCTGAGTTGTATACTGGATATCATATTCTGTCAAGATCATTTTCCATCTTGCTATTCTTCCAGACAGAGCAGGCTTTTCGAATATGTACTTGATGGGATCCATCTTTGAAATCAAAAAAGTAGTGTGAGTCAGCATATACTGTCTCAGCCGGCGAGCAGCCCATACCAGAGCGCAACAAGTTTTCTCAAGCAGTGAGTAACGAGTCTCACAGTCGGTAAACTTTTTGCTCAGGTAATAAATAGCGTGCTCTTTTCGGCCAGACTCGTCATGCTGCCCCAGCACACACCCCATTGAATTGTCAAGTACTGTCAAGTATAGTATCAGAGGTCTTCCTTCCACTGGTGGCATAAGAATGGGTGGTTCTTGGAGATACTCCTTTATCTTTTCAAAGGCAGCCTGACATTCATCGTTCCAGCGTACTACTTGATCTTTCTTCAGTAATTTGAAGATTGGCTCACAAGTAGCAGTCAGATGTGAGATGAATCGGGCAATGTAATTCAGTCGTCCCAGGAAGCCTCTGACTTCTTTCTCTGTCTTTGGAGTTGGCATCTCTTGTATGGCTTTTACCTTGGCAGGGTCCACCTGAATACCTTTATCACTTACAATGAAACCTAGCAATTTTCCGGACCTCACCCCGAAGGTGCATTTGTTGGGATTCAACCTCAGCTTGTATAACTTCAGTCGGTCCAACAGCTTCCTCAGATGATCAAGGTGTTCTTCCTCAGTTTGGGACCTTGCAATCATGTCATCAACATATACCTCAATCTCATGATGGATCATATCATGAAATAAAGCAACCATGGCATGTTGATAGGTTGCCCCAGCATTTTTCAACCCGAATGGCATGACCTTGTAACAGAAGGTGCCCCACTGAGTCACAAAGGTAGTCTTTTCCATATCTTCCGGAGCCATCTTGATCTGATTATACCCTGAAAAACCATCCATGAAGGAGAACACCTTGTGTTGAGCAGTATTGTCGACAAGAACGTCGATGTGAGGTAAGGGGAAGTCATCCTTGGGGCTTGCCCTGTTTAGATCCCTGTAGTCGACACACATCCTGACTTTATCGTCCTTCTTCGGTACTGGCACCACATTAGCAACCCACTGAGGGTAAGAAGTTACTGCTAGAAACCCGGCATCGAATTGCTTCATAACCTCAGCCTTGATCTTTTCAGACATCTCTGGGCGCATACGGCGGACCTTTTGCTTTACCGGAGGGCAGTCTTCCTTGGTTGGCAGGTGATGAACTACAATGTCGGCATCCAAACCAGGCATATCTTCATAGGACCAAGCAAATATCTCCATGTAATCATGTAGCATCTGGATCAATCGTTGCTTCACACTGAGCTCTAGATTAGCCCCAATCTTGACCTCTTTCCTATCTGTCTCAGTACCCAGGTTAACTGTTTCCACCGGCTCTTCATGTGGTTGAATGGCTCTTTCTTCCTGGAGTAGCAGTCTTGCGAGTTCACCAGGCACTTCGCAATCATCTTCACCTTCGTCTTCGGCCAAGTTGATCGGATTCTCGAAGTCATAACTGGTGGTAGCAGAGCTGTTACCAGTGAGATCCAGAGTGGATTGAAACCTGTATAAGTGAGTGTATGTAAATATAGCTGTTTTGCAATATATAACACAGAAAGAAAAAGAGCACAAGATTTGAAATGCAACAAACGTCCAATGTTTTGATTGATGATATATGGAAATGTCATACAAAAAGCCCTCACAAATGGAGCTACGATGCCCCGGGTAGGACACCGAGCCAACAAAGTTTTAACATATTGTTTGTTACAAATTGGAAATCAAAAGAATTAATTACTGCGTGACAAATGTGATAGGTGTAAAATCCTTTGCCGTCCAGTTGCTTGGTCCGTTGCTGGCGGTTGGATAGATCCAACTGTCAAACTCTGCTTCCTCTACGTCCTCCTCGATAGCATTCACCCTTGGGTTGGAGATAAACACCGGAGCCTTTCTGATCTTTTCCTTGCGCACAGCCCTCTGAGCCTCTGCAGTAAAGCCCAGCCCAAACTTGTTATTCTTTTGAGTGAAGTCAGGAAGCTGACCCCAATTTGTACAATTGCCTTTCTCGATTACAGCCCGGGCATCTTTCAAGGACGCCATCTTCAACGGAAAGTCTTCTTCAACCACTGTTTCAGCTGCTGCCAACGTTGGAGGTACCTCCTCAAAATGCTGAAAGGGGGTTTCAATAAACTCCCCGTCCATCTCGATATACCAGAATGAATTCAAGTGACTAACCATATATTCCTCCTCACCCTGCACAGTAACAATCTTCCCTTTGACAGGGTATTTGAGCTTTTGGTGTAGAGTGGAGGTTACTGCCCCAGCCTTGTGAATCCAGGGTCGACCCAACAAGCAGGAGTAAGATGGACGAATATCCATTACATAGAACGTTGAGTCGAAGACTTGGGAACCCACACGAGTAGGGATGTCTACTTCACCGTGCACCATCCTCTTAGAACCGTTGAAGGCTCTAACAATGATGTTACTAGGTTTCAGCTCCAGACCCTCACAATCCAAGCGGTCCAATGCCTTCTTGGGCAAAACATTCAGGGAAGAACCGGTATCCACCAACACGTGTGCGAGAGTAGTGCCTCTGCATTCTATGGAAACATGCAGGGCGTCATTGTGATTTTTCCCTTTGGCGGTGAGGTCAGCATCCGAGAACCCAAATCCATTGTCAGCTGTCAAATTAGCCACACAGTCGGTGAATTGATCTGCAGAGGTCTCTTGCGGCACATGGGCCGTTTTCAGAAATGAAATCAGGGCTTTTGCATGGGCCTCTGAGCATAGCAGCAATGATAGCATAGAGATTTTGGAGGGGGTATGCCCCAACTGTTCAACAACATTGAAGTCACTCTTTTTGATGATTTTGAGGATTTCCTCCATTTCTTGTTGGGAGGCTTCCACAACAGTCTTTTTTGGTGCCTCCGTCCTGGCAGGCAAATCGGTAGCAACTTCTTTGCCCCGAGTATCAGAGGACTCGGCGGCAGTAGTAGACACAGGAACTTGAATTGGAACATGCACACTTGCGGGTGTGATGGTGAGAGGTTTTCGGATAACTGGCGGTGCAATGTCAGGCGAGAAGAGCCTGCCACTGCGGGTAATCTTGGCGGGACCAGTGATGTTACTGATACTGGTAATGGTGTTGAACTCCTGCTTCACCCCAAGCACATACACATCGGCCCCATAATGCCATGGGACCGCTTTATCAGACTCATATGGGAGAGGCCCCGGAACAGTAATAGTAATGGGTGCAACAGACATAATTTGGACTGGTTTCTTCATGGGAGCTTTGGCAGGATTGTAAATTGTGACAATAGATATTTCTTCAACGGAGACAAATGGAACAGCAGTTTTCTTGAACAGAATCTCTTTGCTATCCATCAGGCTTTGGATGCCTGATTTCAGCAGCGGACAATCGGTAGAGATAACAGCACACAGGAGGCAACCCTTGCTACAACCCGGAAATAAACCGGCTAGTAGTAAGTTTCTCTTAACAGTCAAAAGAGGGGTAGCAACATCATTCACCGAAACAGCATACAAATCTTCCTCGATGGCATTTACTCTATGCTGGGGCATAGGAGCAGTTACAACATTTGGCCTCTCAGGCGCCTCAAACTGAATTTCCTTCGCGTCGATAAGATATTGCACCTTGTTTCTCAAGGCCCAGCAATCATCAGTAGTATGCCCGGGGCTATCGGAATGATAAGCACAACGGGCATTTGGGTTATACTTAGGAGATGCAGTATTCACGACTTTAGGAGCTTCTTTGATGGTCACCAAGTTGGTTGATAACAGTTGTGGTAAAATTTGAGATAAGGTCATACTCAGCCGAGTATACTGCCTCTTGGGCCTTTCACCTCTTTGTTGATTGTACTGCTGAGGAGCAGCAACAGGTTTTGAAATGACCAAAGCATTGACGGCTTGGCGACTTTCTGGCTTGACTTGTCTTCTAGGACCATAGACGGCACTTGCTTCTTTCTTGAAAGGTCTCTTCTCAGTACTTGGGGAGGCAGCTTTTTGTATCTTTCCTGACTTGATGCCAGCTTCAATTCTTTCTCCCGTCAGAATCAAATCTGTGAACCCAGCGGAGGAGTTACCAACCAAATGATTGAAAAATGGACCAGACAAAGTCCCTAGAAACATATCAACCAGCTCACGATCAGTTAATGGAGGCTGCACCCTGCTAGCCAAATCCCTCCATTTTTGTGCATATTCTTTGAACCCTTCGCTCGTTCCTAGAGACATACCCTGAAGTTGGGTACGCGTAGGAGCGAGATCAGAATTGTATTGATATTGTCTGTAGAATGCGGTCGCCAAATCTTCCCAGTGTCGGATACTAGTTCCATCAAGTTGATAGAACCATTCAAGCTGCGACCCCGAAAGGCTATCTTGGAAGAAGTGAATCCAAAGGTTCTTATCTGCCGTGTAAGGTTGGATCTTCCTTACGTACGACCTTAGATGCAGCTTTGGACAGGAGGCCCCATCATATTTGGCGAAGGCAGGCGCCTTAAACTTATGTGGGATTACTACCCCAGAAGATAACCCCAAATCTCCAAAATCCAGCCCCGGCACATTCTGAATCTCCATGGCGCTCAAGCGGTCCTCCAATTGCTTGTATCTGTCAGCAGCAGGTGGGTATTGTTCGTCATTGTAGTCCATCTCGTTGTCAGAGACTGCAGGACTAGGAGCTCCTCCCCCTTGGGGACTGTTTTTCTCAGCAGAAGAAGTAGTTGGTTCAGCTTCATTATGGAGTGTGTTCCCAAATCTGCGTCCAGTGTTGAATAACGCAGTCCTCTTTTTCTTCTTCTTCTTCTTCAGGAGTAGGGTCTTCAACTCTTGCTGACCTTGAGCCAGGCTCAGGACCATTTCTTGAAACTGGGCACTTTGGGCCTGAAGGGCCTTGATTGCTTGCTCACTAGATGAGTCTGGATTCATGATGACTGTTCAAAATAAACAGCGAAGGAGATTAAGCAACCTGTGAAATAGGGTACCTGTTATGCATATGGTGCAATGAGATGCGTATGTTTTATGTTTTCAAAGACAAACAAGATTCAACTTTGTAGACAAAAAAGGGAAACACACTTCATTAGATTAAAATTTGAATTGTTCAACAACTTGCCCTTAGGCATTACAGGAATGAAAAATACTAGAAAGGAAATACAAGCTATAAAAGGAAATATCCAAAGCCCATCAGTGCTCCCATGGCCTCCTCTTCTCAGTGTTGATGTAGTTGTTCAGGACCCGTTCTTCCTCCAATTGCTTAGTCAGCCTCTGGATCTTCCGTTCCTGCTCGTTGAACTTTTCCCGATAGAAATCCCGTTCTTCCTTTAGCTGCGCCCAAGATCTCTTCATTGTGTCAAAATCAGTAGGTATCTGAGGAGGGAGGACATTTGGTGGAACCCCATCTTCATCAGGAGATTCAAGAATGATAGGTCGGACAGCTTCGTACGGCATACCTAACTTCTGAGCACGGATGCGGACCCATTTGCAATAGGGTTCCATTGGTAGAGAAGTCTTTGGTCCCAACTCATGTGGGTCAGCTTTGTGAATTCTGTCCCAAGCTTTAATGAATCCATGGCGTAGTTTATCACTGTCTGCCTGAAACTCAAAATGGAAGTGAGGAACCAACATTTCATGAGGCCCAACTCTTCTGGCTCTTCCAAACTGACGGAGAGCTAAGCATGGATTATAAGAGATTCCTCCTTGGATACCAATCAAAGGGACATTAGGGTATTCTCCGCAACGATCGATAACAGCTACCTCATCCAAACCTCTGAGAGTCCAAGTGATGTCATTATCAGTGAGAGACATTAACCTTCGAGCCCAACCCTTTCCTTCTTCATTCTTCAGCACGAACTTAGGAAGGTGCGAAATAAACCACCTCACTAGCAAAGGAGCACAACACCACGGAGTTCCCCGTTTTCGGGCAGTACGAGCATAGAGTTGTTGCAAGATATCACCCAAAAGAGTGGGTACAGGATTCCGAGACATGAAGATCCTTATTGAAATTCTGGCTGCAGATACTCAATGTCACGTTCAATGTTATGACACCGTATCTGACTTACTATATGACAGTAAATACAAAAGCAATAAAGAACACAGTCAATTGTTTACCCAGTTCAGTGTGCAACAACACCTACTCTGGGGGCTACCAAGCCAGGGAGAGAATCCACTATAAGAGATGTTAATTCAGGAATAAACCAACCAGTTTATCTCCTTCACTTAAGACCTACCCAATGCAATTCCAATCTAAGTACAACTTAAACCTGAGTTCCTACTCACTCCACCTCAATCACAGCAGTGATACATAAACCAATTTTGACTTAAGAATTGATGAAGACACTCTTCAAAAAACACACACTTGATTAAGCTTCACAGCTTTTTAATCAAGCAACACAATCACTCGTGCTTCACAGCTTTGAGTGATGCACACAATTAACTTGACTCTGCTTCACAGCTTTAGTCAAGGAACATTCAAACACTCTTGCTTCAAAGCTTTGAGTGCTACACAACCCTTACAAATAGAAACCTATTCCAAGGAACTTATCACAATGATAATTGCTTGGAGTACAATGAATAAATCTATACAGATTACAAATTGATCTTCTAATCAATCAGCAGGGATCCTTGAAAAACAGCAGCTCTGTTGAATATATAGCAGCTGCAACTTCAGTTAGGGTTTCCAAAAACCTAGGGTTAATTCCGTTTGACCTAAAGACCAGGTCACAGGACTTTATTAACCAGGTTAGGGTTGAGCTAGGTTACCCCTCAGAAAACGCAGGATTCTGTTCAGAAAGGACTGAGTTATTTCCTGAAAAAACTCAGACTTATCCAATCCTGCAATCCTGTTAGTTCAGAACAGGATGTCATAACATCTGTTATGACATCTGAGAAAACCTGTCTACTGATTTAGCAAAATGTGATCATTTTGCAAAAATGCTCAGATACACACTTATAAACATCAGTATTTGAATTACAATATTTTTCTGCAAAGGTACCTAATGAGTCAGTACAAACTGAACTAGAATATTGTGACATCAGTCATGACATTCACACATACATTTGGGATTTACCAAAAATGCAAGCCAATACCTAAACACCTACAAACTCCCCCTTTGGCAGATTTTTGGCTAAAGACCCTAAACAATCAGAGATAGATAGCAGCAGAAATAAGTGACAGCAGAAAAATAGAACACAGAATGTCAAGTGCTTAATAAGTACTAATTAAGCAAGTACCAAAATATTCTCCCCCTCTTTAGCCACAAATGGGCCAAAGAAAACATGTTCAAAAAATTATACAGTTATCCAAAACAAAATAATAAGATCAGCAGCAGACAACAACAGAACACACTTCCAAACTCCACCAAACAGCAATCAACCTTCAAGCACTGTCATCAGATTCTGAGGAGCTAGTTTCTTCAATGTTGAGATGTCCTTCACCTTCTTCCCTTCTGTTTTCTTTAGCTTCCTCCTTTTCTAGCCTGGCAATTAGAAGTTCTAGGGTCCTTTTTCTAGTATCCAGCTCTTTGCAAGTTTCTTTTAAAACAGCTATGACATCTGATGTCTTGGACTGGGTCTTCACAGACGATGTCTCAGCTAATGTTATGACAATGTCTGGAGCATGAGATCCCTGAAACAGTTTGTAGTGCAGGCCAAGGGCAGGAGCTCTTTTGCAGACTGTAACTCTTGCCACAAGGATATCAGGGAATTGTGCAAGGATGATTCCACAGAGGAGGGAGGGAAAGGCAATTGGTCCTTTGACAGCATAACTGCCAGCATGCTTTAAAGTTTGTTCAAAGATGTACCTTCCATAGTCAAAGGCAGTCTTGGTTCCTACAGCATAGATAAATCTCCCCAATCCTGTGGAGATAGTTGATTTGTGATTTGTAGGCACCCAGTTTGCTGCACCTATTTTGTGCAAGATGGCAAATTTCATGCTGAGTTTACTAGCATTCAGCTTCCCTTTCAATGGCCAGCACTTTACTTGCCTGGCTGTGATGGTTAGACACACTTCATTGTCAGTTGCCTCTAGATCAGGACAGTCCTTATTTGTTCTTCCAAGAAACTTGTTGATTTCTGATGGAGAGAACTTGACCCTTCTTCCTCTAACAAACACACTCTCAAAGTCAGCTGACCTTCCATCAGCACAATCATTAGACAAGTTCACTACAAACTCCTTGACCAGATTTTCATAGCATTTGTTAAACTTTATCACTGTCTTCATTAGTCCAGCATTCTTGATCAGGTCCATGATGTCTTTGCACTCCAAGGCATCATTGTTGAGTTCTCTCTCCAAGGCTATTCTCTTTAAGCAAACATACTTCCATCTGTTTGCATTGTCAGGATGATGAAAAGAGATGTTGTTTGTTGGCACTTCAGGCACTCTAGCAATCTTGCTGGAGGGGAGCTTCCTTCTGATGGGAGTTTCTTCAATATCAATCTCAAATTCTGATTCCTCATCAGAATCAGAAGTTTCAGGTTCTTTACTTTTCTTAGAGATTGGTTGTCTAGCAGTCTGCACCTGTGCCTTCTTCCCTTTTGTCTGAATACTTTTCTCAGCCATGCCTTCAGCCTTGGATTTCTTAGCATCAGGTTTATCATTCTGACTACTCTTTCTTTTCATCAATCTCCTAGCTATGCTAGGGTTCACATTAGCAATCAGTTCATTATCTGAGTAATCTTCATCCACATCAATGATAGGTGGATCATCAGCCTTTTCAGAGGGGTTCTGAATGTTGTCTTTTGGTGTCACAACATCCTCAGTGACATCTACATTTTCAGAACCTTCCACATTTGGACTTTCTGATTGATTTAAAGGGATAGAAATCCCCGGTACAGATTGGTTGCCACTCAGAATGCTAGTAACCAGCCTAGCAATAGCTTGGTGTACTTGAACTGATCCTTCTCTATTAGGTACAGAAGACGAAGGATGAGAAGAATTACCAGAGGCTGTAGCTTGAGCTCTTCCTGCATGTTTGGTTCTGAGCTTTTTGACTCTGGCTGGGTCAGTTGCCATCTCCCTGAGAGGAGTGACCTCAAGAACTTCAGATTCTATGCATGTAGTGATTGCCCTAGAATCTTGATCAGATGATGCCGATGATGAGGAAGACGAAGTCGCCATGGTGGAAGACGATGTCTGAGACATTTTGATTGACTTTGAGTAATAGTAGCAGTTTGAGAAAAATCTTTGATTGGGAGGAGGAAACAGGTTGCAAGGGTGAGAGAGGTAGGGGGTAAAAGGGAGTCTCTTCAACTTCTTAAAGCTTTTGAAGGAATTGTGAAAGAATATGATTAACCCACTAAATATAGACTTAATAAAATTAATCCCTTCAACCCTTGTTTTAAGCAAAACTAATTGCTATAATTTCTCATGTTGGTGAATACCCAACCTGCCCCTCAAATTTTCAAGTTTATTTCCAACAAGAGCCTTGGTAGAAGAATCAGTCAGCTGAAGCTTAGAGAAACTGTGTTCCAGTTTAAATGACTTCTTCTCTTCAAAGTCAATAGGCTTCAAGGAAATGTTGAATGTTTTCAGATTGTCACAACACAATGTCACAACATCTTGTGTAACATTGTACTCAGGGAGCATCTGCTTTGACCAGATGTTTTGAGAACAGAATTTATGAGACTTGTTATTTCCAACATCCTTGTCAAGATGACTTAAGGTTCTGACAACACATTCTTCTTCAAGTTTATTTCCCACATCACAGATATCATCAACCTGTAGTTTTGGAGTTCTTCTGACAGTTTCCATAGAGATAGCTCTCTTCATTCTTCTTAGATGAAGGAGACCAAGCTTATGCTGCCACAGTTTCACCTCTTTTTCTTATTTTGCAATGGAATACACAGATGAGGAATTAGTGTTCTCAGCCTCCCACAAGTAGCAGTTGTCTTTGGATCTGACTCCTTTCATTACTATCTCTTGTTTGTCATTGATTACAAGGCATTCAGATTTTGAGAAATTGACCTTGAATCCTAGATCACACAGTTGACTGATACTAATGAGATTAGCGGTCAGTCCTTTCACCAGCAGTACTTCATTCAGACTTGGAACTCCAGGGCAGTCCAAATCACCAACTCCTTTGATTTCACCTTTAGCCCCATCTCCAAAGGTCACAAAACTGGTGGTGTGAGGCTTAACATTATTGAGGAGGTTCTTGATTCCAGTCATATGTCTGGAACATCCACTGTCAAAGTACCAGTCTTCCTTTGCAGAGACCCTCAGGGAAGTGTGAGCTATCAGTGCAGTAGCCTTTTTCTTCCATTGAGGAGCATGTGGTACCTTTTTAGACTTAGGTTTGACACCTGAGATCTGATTAGGGTATCCATGTAATCTGAAGCAGAAGGGCTTTATGTGGCCATATCTACCACAATGATGGCATTTCCATCTTTGGTACCTTTTCTTCATATGTCTCTGTTCCTGATGTTGAGAGTTGTGTTGAGACATCCGTTTTGACATTTGCTTACCAGTACCAGATTTCTTTGCTTCCATAAATCCTAGTCCAGATTTATTTCCCACATTTTGTCCAACCTGAAGGATCTCTTCCAATTTGTCTGTTCCATTGGTCAACATCTTGACAGATTTGGTCATTTGATTCAGTTGTGAGTTCAGCAGTTGAACTTCTCCTTCTAAATGACTTATAGTTTCAAGATTTGCCCTTTTTTCAGCCTCCAGCTTTATAATGAGTTTTGATTGTTTCTCATTCTGCACACAGACTTCAGCACTTCTGATACACAATTTCTTGTAGGTATCAGCCAGTTCTTCAAATGTCACTTCTTCATCACTAGTGTCACTTTCAGAAGTACAAACACTAGTTAGGGCAGTAACTAGTTTGGCAGATTCTTCTTCAGAATTACTTTCTGAATCATAGTCAGACCAAGTAACAGTCATTCCTTTCTTTTGCTTCTTAAGAAAGGTAGGACATTCAGCTCGAATATGTCCATATCCTTCACATCCATGGCATTGAATACCTCTGCCTTGGTTTCCCTTATCTTCTGACCTTGGTCTTCTGCTGGAACTGTCAATGTCAGAGGGAATGTTATGAACATTAGACCTTGACTTTGGGTCCATTCTTTTGATGAGCCTGTTGAACTGTCTTCCAAGCATGGCAATAGCTTCTGATATGTTTTCTTCTTCATCCTCCTTGTATTCAACATCAGTGTTGGATACAAGTGCTATGCTTTTGTTCTTCTTGTCACCATTATCAGTGATCCCCATCTCAAAAGTCTGAAGAGACCCAATAAGTTCATCCACTTTCAACTTGCTAATGTCCTGGGCTTCCTCTATGGCAGTTACCTTCATTGCAAATCTTTTAGGCAAGGATCTGAGAATCTTCCTCACCAGTTTTTCTTCTGACATTTTTTCTCCCAGTGCTCCTGAGGTGTTGGCAATCTCCAAGATGTTCATGTGAAACTCATGAATGGTTTCATCTTCCATCATTTTTAGATTCTCAAATTTGGTGGTCAACATCTGAAGCCTTGACATTTTTACTTTGGAAGTTCCCTCATGAGTAGTTTTGAGAGTGTCCCAAACTTCCTTGGCCAGTTCATATTGATGTACTAGTCTGAAAATGTTTCTATCAATTCCATTGAACAAGGCATTTAAAGCTTTTGAATTTCCCAGAGCTAACTCATCTTCTTCTTTACTCCAATCTTCCTCAGGCTTCAGACTGATTGTCCCATCTATCTCAGTTATGGTGGGATGAATCCATCCTTTGTCAGCAGCTCTCCAAGCTTTTTTGTCCAGAGATTTTAGGAAGGCAATCATACGAGGTTTCCAGTAATCATAATTAGTTCCATCCAGAATGGGTGGTCTATTTCCAAAAACTCCTTCTTTGTCCATAGTGCCAGAAAGTGATATCCCTAGATCTCACCCAGTAATACAGGCAGGGTGCCTGCTCTGATACCAATTGAAATTCTGGCTGCAGATACTCAATGTCACGTTCAATGTTATGACACCGTATCTGACTTACTATATGACAGTAAATACAAAAGCAATAAAGAACACAGTCAATTGTTTACCCAGTTCAGTGTGCAACAACACCTACTCTGGGGGCTACCAAGCCAGGGAGAGAATCCACTATAAGAGATGTTAATTCAGGAATAAACCAACCAGTTTATCTCCTTCACTTAAGACCTACCCAATGCAATTCCAATCTAAGTACAACTTAAACCTGAGTTCCTACTCACTCCCCCTCAATCACAGCAGTGATACATAAACTAATTTTGACTTAAGAATTGATGAAGACACTCTTCAAAAAACACACACTTGATTAAGCTTCACAGCTTTTTAATCAAGCAACACAATCACTCGTGCTTCACAGCTTTGAGTGATGTACACAATTAACTTGACTCTGCTTCACAGCTTTAGTCAAGGAACATTCAAACACTCTTGCTTCAAAGCTTTGAGTGCTACACAACCCTTACAAATAGAAACCTATTCCAAGGCACTTATCACAATGATAATTGCTTGGAGTACAATGAATAAATCTATACAGATTACAAATTGATCTTCTAATCAATCAGCAGGGATCCTTGAAAAACAGCAGCTCTGTTGAATATATAGCAGCTGCAACTTCAGTTAGGGTTTCCAAAAACCTAGGGTTAATTCCGTTTGACCTAAAGACCAGGTCACAGGACTTTATTAACCAGGTTAGGGTTGAGCTAGGTTACCCCTCAGAAAATGCAGGATTCTGTTCAGAAAGGACTGAGTTATTTCCTGAAAAAACTCAGACTTATCCAATCCTGCAATCCTGTTAGTTCAGAACAGGATGTCATAACATCTGTTATGACATCTGAGAAAACCTGTCTACTGATTTAGAAAAATGTGATCATTTTGCAAAAATGCTCAGATACACACTTATAAACATCAGTATTTGAATTACAATATTTTTCTGCAAAGGTACCTAATGAGTCAGTACAAACTGAACTAGAATGTTGTGACATCAATCATGACATTCACACATACATTTGGGATTTACCAAAAATGCAAGCCAATACCTAAACACCTACACTTATGGCATGGATACTGATGAAGGTGTCAGGATTGGGAAACAATACCAGACCATAGATCAAAAGAGCCAGAATATCCTCGTACGCCTTGAAGTCCAAGTCATTCCAGAAATCATTAGCCTTGCCAACCAGAAATTTAACCAAAAAGCCCTTGACTCCACTTCTAGTTTCCCAGTTAGCCAATACCTCTTCTTTGGTCAAGGGGAGAATTGCAGCAATCTCTTAAGGCCTAGGAGTCTTTTCCAAACCAGTGCAAGGAGTTTGTTCCAAGACAGGGATCCCAAGCAAATAAGAGAATTCTTCCAGGGTAGGAACCAGCTGGAAGTCTTGAAAGGTGAAACAATGATACAGGGGGTCATAAAACTGGGTTAGAACACTTATCAGTTGTTGGTCCCATTTTGCAGTGATCAAGCCAAGGAGAGAACCATGCCTATTGATGAAGGAAGAAGTGTTTGGAATCCTACCAACCAAATCCTTGAGCAAATTTGGTGGTTGAACAAAGTTGAGCCGGATAGTATTCCTACGCACGGGCATCATGATGTCCTACAAAACAGAGGAAAGATGAAACTTTTTTTGTCTTTGAAATGGGTTAGTCCTTTATACAGGATGCATGCAATGGTATGATGGCATGATGCTATGATGAAGCACACCACAAGTATTCACACAGGCAAACATGATAAGGCACACAAGTCACACAAGACAACCCTTAGGTTTCAGGCCAGCATGAAGTTTAGGTATTACCCTCTTTTGGTTTCGTCGGTTAAAACCTGTCCTATCAAAAGTAACCGGGTTCTAAAGGATCTCAAATCATTGGCTACCCTCAATCGGTCATAACTCCAGCATCACAATCTTTTCTTGCAGCCAGAACCATCTCGAGAGTTTAGCCTCAATGAGTGTAGCATACTGCTACTGTCCTAATAGCCAAGTTGGTCAATTTAGGGTTCTAAGGTCGGTTGGTGTTTAATGACTCCTTAGAAGACCTATATTCTCCCTGTTGCAACACAAGGGATATAGGTACAGGCCAAGGTGCCACACCAATGTAGCCACTGCTTCACCCATGTCGGTCTACGCCGGACAGGTCCCTCACAGATTATGCTACCTAAAAAGGGTATTCCCCAGATCCGGGTTAGGATCTATGAAACTCCGATGCAAAGCCCACAAATATATAAAAGCAAACAAAGCAAACAATTGAAAACAAAGGTGATCTAAGCCCTAAGGTTACTCCACTTAAAAATTCCCCAGCAGAGTCGCCAGTTCTGTGATACGGTGGGAGAACTGACTATGGTTTTGCGTTTATTTTCGCAAATGTTTCGGTTGAGCAAGAGTCGCCACCGACTTTTTATTTTATCCTAAGGAAAGGTTAAAAAGCACAGCAAAAACCTTTTGAGATGTTTTCTTGGGTTCGGGGAGTAGATTATAGAAAGGGAAGGTATTAGCACCCTTTCTATCCATGGTTATCCATGAACTCTTAGTTACTTGCTTAGATCACTTGCCTTTGATTTTCAATTGTTTGAAATGGTACTTGTGTGTGTGGGTTTGAAAATGTTTTGAAAAGAAGCCAATGTGGTGGCAACCTTTGTAATGATCCATGTGGAGATGTATACAAAGATGTATGTCTTTTGAAAAGGTTTTCATTTTGTTTTTTGAAAGTTGTTTTGAAAGTGTTGTGAGGTGTGTTTTAGAAAATAGGCAAGTGTTTTGTTTTTGCAAGTTTGATTCAAGTAACTAAGAGGTTATCTACTCCTAAATTTCTCAAAGTTTATTGCTATGTTTTAACCCTTTTAACAAGTTTGTTCCACCATTGTATTTGGTGGACGATCTCATGTTAGGATGTGAAAGGGACGGGCGTGGGTCATCGTTTAGACCATAATTGCAATGGTGCCAAGTATCTTTGGGCAATTTCCTTTAAGGGACTTGATCATTTGTTTAGGCAACTTTTGAAAGCGTCATCGAGGGACTATGATCATTTGATTTGTATTTGTTTAGCCCAAAGAGACCTAACATGCAATATGGCCCAATTTTGAAAGGCAACAAGTGGAATACCCTAGGGGGTGCAAGTGTAATTTGTGTGTCCATTTTCATGCTTGTTTATCTTGAAATTAGGTCAAAACTATTTTCGTTGTTTTTTCGCATACAAACCCTAATTCTAACATGGTATAATTAGAAAGCAATAAAGTGCGAAAATAAATTTACTAAGCTATTACAAAACCATATATGGGAAGGGGGGTACAAATGTTCAAATGGGGATTTTGACAAGGAATTTAAACCTAAACTATTACATCAATATTGAATTATTTAATTGCACAATTTAAATAAAATAAGAATAAATATGCAAGATGCAAAAAATGGTTTTTTGTATGTATAAAAAAAAAGTATTTTTATGTGTCAAAATAAACAAAAAGAAAAGTATTATTTTTGGGAGTTTTTTCATGTTTAGGGTTAAACCCTAATTCTATTAAATAAAATGCATTATTTATTTATTATGTACAAGTATTTATTTATTGTATACAAAAATAAAATAAAATGAAGTATATTTGTCAAAAGGTATTTTTATATTAAATATTAAATAAAAATAAAAATGTGTATATTTTTGTATTTTTTCCTAAATATACTAATAAATATGTATGCATTATTATTATTTACTAAATATATATTATATGTACAAAAATAATAATATTTAATATTTATAAAAAAGTATATTTTGTATAAAATATTTTCAGAAGATAAAATAAAATAAAAAAAGAAAAATAAATGTGTTTACATTATTTTTTATATTTTAAGTAAAAAATGATTTTATGTATTTATTTTATATACAAAAACTAAAAGAAACCAAATAAATGCCTAATAAATTCAAAAATGGTGAGAAAAATATTTTTGATATTTTTAATATTGTTAGAAAAAATAAATGAGTCAGGACAAAAAAGAAAATGTCAAAAAATCACAAAAATAAGCAAAATGGGCTTGGGGGGTGTAAAAGTAACAAAAGGGTGCAAATAGAAAAGTCAACTCAGGCCCAGCCCAAGAAGACTTTGTCTTCAACCTCAGACCTGTATGAACAACCAGAACACGCGTTTTCCATCTCTTGATTCCTGGACTTTCAAGCAAAACTCATAACATGAAAAATGTAGAGCATGAAAAGACGAATCCAACCATGTAAAGAACTTGACTTAACTCTCTAAGATGAGGGAGAATTTCTTCTCCCCCAATTTTTGACCTAGTTTTTATGCCATGTTCATACTCAAAATTCTTGCAGCACACATAATATAAATGAAATCTAATTACATGGGCATGTTCAGGGCTATGAATGTGACATATTCTCTTCACAAACCTAAAGCTAACAATGCCTAATAAGAGAGATACGAGTTCATGAACTTACCTGTTCAGTTGAAGTTCTATCTGGCAATGGAGAAGCTTTCAGTGCCAAGTGATGATTGGTATAGCTTCCTTGATGTCCAGGGATGCTATTCCAAGCTTTACTTTGTCTTGAAACCTTTTGAATCGTGCTATAGCACCTCACCTGCAAATCAGAAAAGTAAAAATGGCCAAAAGGATTAGAGGAGTTACAGGTTGCTTCTAATGCTTTGGATAGTTTGGATTGATGGTAGGGAAGGTGTTTGAAGTGGTTTGGGCAAGAATGCTTGAAAGGATTAAGAGTTGGAACTCAATCTGCAGAGGTTGCTCTGTTTTTGCAGTTTGAGAGTGATTTTGGCAATGGGGAGGTATTGGTGGTCTTAGGGTCGTGCTTCAGCTTGTGTTTGATGTTTAGAATGTGTGTGATAACTTTCTCTAAGGCTTGGTTTGCAGGAATGGAAGTTGGTACATCATATGCAATGTTACTTGAATTTTAAGCAAGCAATGGCCACTTGATGTTTCTAGCCTGTACAGGCCCTCACACTATGCTGCATACATTGGCCTTGATCAGTGCAATTTGCTCATAAACTTGTGCCAAGAATATTTTGACTGTACCACTTGGATTTGCAAAATGGACATAAAGTTCTACTTTTTCAAAATGGAAATAATGCTTTTTCTAATTAAGGGTTAATTCTCCATGTAATGTCTAAATGCATAGAAAAACATCTTGGCACAATGGTTTTGCATTGAATTATTGAGTGAAAATGGGATTAGAGGCCTGCAATGTAGCTTAAGCATACTGAATTCAAAATAGCACCAATGTATGAACATGTCTTGGCCAAGAACAAAAGTGACTTTTTCCCATTTTGCAAAATTCGATTCTCCCTAACCATGAGGTTGTTTGAGAAGTTCTTGGACATTTTGGAAAGCTTGGAATGTGTAATACAATCCATATTTGAAATGAAAATTGAAATTCCAAGTGGAAGTGTATGAAAAGTGGTCTTGAAGTTAGGTAAAAAACTTGTCCAAAATAGGTCAAATTCTCACTAAGTTAAGAATGGTTTGGTACCCTTGTTCCAAAAATTGTAACTTGAGATACAAGCTTCTTTTGGGAAAACTTTGTGAATCAAAGTTGTATATTATGCAATAGGCTACAACTTTCATGTTTTGACTTTTGCTTGAATCCAAATGAATCTTGGTGAGAAAGTGGGGCAAAGTTGGGGAAAAATTAGGGTTTTCCATAACTTAGAAAAATTCTAAGTTATGAAAAATTTTCATTTCAAACCCTAATTTGCATTTCTTGATTTCTTGGTGAACAAGTTTCATGATTTGGCATGTTTTGATGAAAAATGGATCTTGACTTTTGATTTTGACCAAAAAGTCAAAGTTTGACTTTTCAGTATACAGTCAAAATTGATCAATTGACTGGGAAATTCAACTATCAATCTTGTGTATTTGGGATCCTTTGAACTTGTTGAGCATGTCAAGATAATTCCATGGGGTCCTTGAGTCCATATGTGAGCTTGGTTTTCCATTGGCTAGGTCAAACAGTCAAAAATTGCCTTTGTGCAGTCAAAACCCTAAAAATGACCATTTTGCCCTTTTGGTGATCTGATCAAATTTCTTGTGGAATTGTGATCCAAACTTGATCAAATGGTCCATGTGAGTTCATAATGTTGATGTGGGTCAATTTTCATGAGATTTGACTGTCAATTGGCCACAGTTGACTTTTTCCCCAATACAGCTGATTTCTAGGTCAATTGTCCAATTGACTGGGCAAAATTTGGAATCAAGACTTGAAACTTGGTATGGATAAACTTGGGAGTCCAACAAGAAGCATGAAAGTCATCTTAGACATTTTAGGTCAAAATATCTTTGTGCAAACACAAACCCTAATTTGGGTCAACTGTGCAAGGAGAAGTCTTGAGCAGAGGAAACCCTAACTGGGTCTTGATCTTCAAGGGTCTTGTGATGAGAAAATGTTGAGGAAATGGGAGGGCAAATTTTGGGGTACAACAAATACAAACCAAGTCAGTTCTCCCACTACATTACAGTAAGTATTGATAATTTGAGTTCTACAAAGAATAATTTGAGTAATACTAAGTACTAACACAGGCTAGGAAAGATCAGGAAAAAAATTGTTGAAAAATACCATTTATCTTGTAGTAATCAAAGTATTCACATAAATGTCATTCCTCCTACTATAGTACAATCCTATATATATATATATATATATATATATATATATATATATATATATATATATATATATATATATATATATATATATATATATATATATATATATATATATATATTGAAACAAACTTATATACATTGGTGCAATAACTTATGTGTATATTCTTTAATCATATTGCCACAATAACTCGTGTACAAAAAGCCACTTTGCTAGGCACATATATACACATAAAGACAAGGTGGTGGAAGAAAAATCATATACAAAAAAAAACCTAGCTGTTTAGAAAACTTGTATTGATAAATAACATACCTGTCACTAGGCATAAAATAGAAACTAAATAATTAATATAGTTGTTGAGAGATATATTCTAGATCTATTCTAGCAGATACTGACATTCAGTCAAATGTCAATGCTACTGTTAGTGCGCAACAACTCAATATATGTAATATTCAAAGGTATTCAAAGGGTGAATTAATATTGAAAAACTCATGTGAGTCATATTGTATACTAATAACATCGAACACGCAACAAAGAGATTAATTTTGTCCTGCATCAAAGTTATATACATGTTACTTATTTAGAAATGTGATGGTTGTCATTTTCATTCCAAATGACGAAATATGCACATGGGTTTTATTAATGAACACCTCACCAGATCCAACCACATGCGTTTTCTTACAATAGAGAGTTGGTCCTTTTTTTAATTTATAAATATTTCTCTTTCAATCACTCTAACTTAGTTGATTAGTGTGGTGGGGCATTTTTGCCTTTTGCAGTTTTTCAAAAAAGTTTAATTACTTTTTATTTGTTCCAAAAAAGAGTTTCACTATCAATTTTTGCTAAGCTCTATGTGTATTAAAGTGCAAATTGTAACTATAAAAGATATTCGTATTTAAAATCTAACGCGTATGAATAACATTACTTTGAATTAGTAGAACATGAGAAAAATTATTAAAACAAAATTAATTAAAAAAGTGTAAGAGATATGAATTTGTCAATAAATTATAATAGAGAGATTCAATTTTTGTGATAGGTGTCTTTTTGGATTCATATATATAGGTTCATTGAGAATCAGACAGTTTAATAAATAACTGTCTCACTTAAGAGATTAATATTTAGAGAG
This sequence comes from Vicia faba, assembly GCA_948472305.1. Taxonomy (NCBI): domain Eukaryota; kingdom Viridiplantae; phylum Streptophyta; class Magnoliopsida; order Fabales; family Fabaceae; genus Vicia; species Vicia faba. The sequence continues at coordinate 1,234,195,628 of OX451738.1, forward strand.
ATTAATGTGACTCCTAACCTTTTAACAATGACAGGAGGTTTATTGTTTTGCTATCAAAATCCCTCCTTTCAAATAGCTTAGGTTCTTAGTTGGTGTCAATCCTCATAATTAATCTACTTAGAAACCTCTTCTTAAGAATATTTTTAAAAGAATAAACTTTTGAAGTAACAAATATGCCATTTAGGTAAATGTAGGTAGTGATTGTTCCATGGAAATGGTCTCTAAGTTGATATTGTTTGGGCTAGATACGGGTTTCAACTGATTTCATCTTTTGTTGGGGCAAGTTCGAAAATTTTAGATCGACTTCTATATATTGAAAGAGAATTTCACTCATTCATACTAATCTCCAATCTATTTCTGACTGTTTGTTGAAGGTCTATATAAAGAGGTATAAAATGGTTTTTTTACTTCTTTTAGGGACGACCCTTGGCAAGAGCTAATCCTCTCGTGTGATTGCTTTTCCAAGGCTTTATCTAACTTTGATTCAACGTAATGAGAATGTAGAAAATATGGCTTAGGGGAGAATACAATTTGGATTTAAATTTTAGGTGGAGAATGAGCTTCTTAGTTTGGGAGTTTGGCCTTTTGGGTAATCCGATCTTCACTATTAAATGTTACTATTGTTTTCAGAGGAGGATAAATGAAGTTGGTCTCACGACAAGAACAATTTGCAATATGTCAAAGCGATGTATGCTTCTTTATTACACCTAACTTTGCAATAAAGTAACCTTCTCCTTGATGTTAGGTGGGTCCTGCTTTTCATATGGAACAATTAGGATCCTTCTAAAGTTATTGTTTTCTCTTGACACTTACCCAATGATATGATTGTAAGAACAAGAAGTGTTTCTACATTTGGTTTTAAGATTTTCATGATAACTTTATATGATATCATACAGAACAATTGTATACTCTAATGGTTTCATTCTGGTTTGTGCCTACTGCTGTAATATTTTAACCTTGGTATCAAGGTGTGTGACGTCATCAGGTTCTGAGCATAAACACTACTGGAACAAAACATGTGGTTACGTGTTACAGTTGAAGTCAAGATTTTGGAATTCATCTTATGCAACTGTTCTTAGAAACATTAGTAGAAGATGTTTTGATTGTGACTTGGTGGTTATGCTTTGGAGGCCTTCTAAAGCTTTGCTTCTGTATGTTACAAGTTTTGAAGATTATGAAGACGAGGTTCTGCTAAACAAGTTTTGATGATCTGAAGAAAAGCAAGTTCTTACAATTAAGTATTGAAGACTCTGAATACAAGGTTCTCATAGGACAAGTTCTCAAGACTCCAAAACTTAGATTCTAAGATTTAAGGGAGATTCTTCTACAATAAGCTTCAAACATTTAAATTATCTGAAGCCTCTGAAGAATAGAAGAAGTTCAAAATGGTTAGCGTGTGATGGTATAAAAAAGGTACATCAAGTGGTATATGACCTCTACCCTCTAGGATGGCGTAAGGATAATCCTTTTGTACTATAGTATAACCTCTCTCATTATGACGGTTGAGAACAAACCACTGGATTTCTGATTACCTTTCTACCCTTTCAACGGATCTCTTTTACAAGTTATAAAAGAAAGACTTGAAAGCTGAAGAAATGTAAGAATCAACATTACAAAAATCTATCATATTAAATCAAGCTCAAGCAAAACTACACCAAAGCGCTGTGCAACTCTTTAGAGAAATATTTTGTGTATAGTTTTATAAATATGCAAGGATTTGTTGCTCGTATCTTGCTGTAAAATACTTAGGTGTTTTTATTTGTACTGAAACGTTTGTGTAATTTTCTTAAAAGAAGCAAAATGTAATACACTGAAAGTATTCAACCGTTGTCAATTGATTCCTTGAGTGACTGAGTGAAGGTATGATCTCAAGAAGACTCTTGTTGCGGCTTGAGTGAATTTACAATAAAGATCGACTGATTTATTGGGGGTGCTAATAAGGTTGATCTGACTTATTGTAGGTTATCTATAATCAGTTTGGTTACAGTGGGTTAAGTCTTGGTTGAAGACAAATCACCTTAAGAGATGGACTGGATTAACTTAGTTAACAATGAATTAGGATAAAAATAATTGTGTTCATTTCTTTTTATGTTCTAGGTTAACTTGGTCCTTCATCAACGAAAAAGACTTAAAATTATTTTACGAAAAAGACTTAAAATTATTTTTGGTGAAATCCAATTCAAATCTTATTTCTTGTGTTTCTCACACCTTCAATGATATCAATACCTTCAATGATATCAACGAGGGTTAACCTTTTTATACATTAGAAGATATTTGACCCATAAGAGCTTTTTATCAAGGTTTTAAGGATTATTCTTCCATCTTTTTTGTAACCTATGAGATCATGGCATACCTTTCATATAAATCCTTTAGGCGGATGAGTTAGGTGTTGGTTCTAGATATGAAGCTAAAGTTGTTTTTAGGCTCCTTAAATCGCTTGGGACTTCCTCTAAAGTCTGAGTTGGCCTAACTTTGGTAAGGAATTTTGAGGTATGGACCTTGTAGAAATCCCAAAACGCGTCTATTTTTTCAAGAATAACACATATTGTAGAGGAACTGGCTGATAGAAACGGTTAGCTCGAAGCATGGGTGCATGAATTTTTCCAGATTTAGGTGATTTTCAGGAAGAAACAACCAACTCAAAGCATGGTTCAGCACCTTGAGGGGGATTTATACATACAAGCACTCTAACGTCCTTGCAAGTGTCTATTATAGGCAAGATGTGATTTCTATGCAAAAGTGTGTGTACCTTGATCTGACATTTGTGTCTTTTTTTTATAGGTGGGTTCTAGATTCTACTGGCCTCTGCCTAAACTTATGACATTCATTATGATGAAACTGAAACAACAATTGGCTGAATATGTTACTGACTTAGTTTAGAGTTTTAGAAAAACGACTAAGAAATAACCAGTTTAGCTTCCTGACGCTGAATATTCGTCAATGCCATAAAAACATACACCATAGCCTTTACATTTCATTGCAAGTGTGGCACAACCTCCAATGCATCTAAATCTAATATAAAAAAGAGAAAAGTGGATCGTATAATATATATCTACGGTGTATTATGTGAAACTTGGTGTCATTATATCATTACTTTATCTGATATTATCAAAAAGGACAAAATATTTTGTTGTCTAATTAAGGATAAACACATTCGACTATTAGATGGCCACAAGGTTCTTTCAGTTGAGGAAATCAAAGGAGAGTGGTATTACAAGTGTCATAACTCCTATAACCATACAACTTCTAAGTGTATTATTTTCCAAAGGTACAATCAAAATGTCATCAATGAAGACATGTTTAAGTTGGATGATAAGGGCATGATAGATAGGGACATGGATACTGCCCATTTATTAACCTTAAATGCATATATGATGTCTTTTATGAATCTATGTATTTGTAGGCATGATGTCTATAGAAATATGTTTGATTTTGATTTTGATAACACTCTTAAAATAAGCCTTCATCATAAATGTCGATCAAGGATTTTGGTTTGAATAACGACAAGTGTGGCTATCATCTAAGTGATAAAGTGATGGTGCTTAAAGATCAAGATGTTATTAGATATGATAATTAAATGGTGGTGCTTAAAGATCAGGGTGTCATATGTTGTGATGATCAAGTTGTACTCTGGAAATCAAAGCTCAGTTGAGGTGATAAATTTGAGCTCAAGATATCAAAGCTAAGTTGTTGTAGTGACCAATTTGTGATACTTAGAGATCAAGATGTCAAAACTAATCTTAGAAAGCCAACACTTTATGTCAAGTGATGTCACTACAAAATAAGTTGTGTTTTGCCACGTGAATCTCACGTCGCTAACACCAAAATCACGTCACAACTTCATTTTTGCCACTTTAAAAAACACGTCGCTGGAGAGCGCGTGGCAATCTTGTTGTGGCGTGGAAAACATGGCACAACGTTGCCACGTGAAATTCACGCCGCAACAAACTTTATAGGGTCAAAGGAATTCAGAGCAAAGCAGAGGTCAGAACAGGTTTTATATTTACTTTTACGTTTGGTGTTGCGGCGTGTTTTTCATGTCACTAATTAGTGACATGGAAAACACGCCGCAACTTGTTTTTTTTTATAAATTATTTTCTCTTTTAAATATATTAATTTTGACATAATAATTAATATTATTTTTTGTTTCATTAAATTTATAAATTAAATATTATAATTTATTTATTAAATACAATATTATAAATCAAATTATCAAAAATAAAACTAAATATATCAAAATGTATAAATTAATATACTTAATATTATAAATTTAATAAACTAAAATTTAAATTTAATATTTTTAAATATACAATATGATTATAAATTTATATTACACAAATAAAAAACTAAATAGAAAATAAAAATAAAACTAAGCAGAAGGATCATTCGAGTCGTCGGAAAAGTCGCGAAGAAAGTCATTATTATTTTGGTGGTTATTATTTTGGCCACCACTGTTGGGATTTCTACCAAATACTTGCATAAATTATCGCATTTGCTCCTCCATATCAGCCTGCCTCTTCGCCATTGCCTCCATTTCTCTATTATATTCACCCATCATTGCCTCCATTTGGGCCTTCAATGCGGCCCCACGTTCTTCGGACTCGCGTCTAGCCAATTGTCTTACCAGTTCTAACTGATATGGTGTCAAATTTGTTTGACGTGACCCTCCTTCACCGTCTGCAGCTCTCTGATACAGATTTCTATCCCCACTCCTCAAGGTGCCCGCCAAATTTCCACCACTAAAAAAACACTCGTTAGGCCCCTTTCCCCCAACAACTTGACTCCAAATATAGAAATCCACATCTGGATGAACCAGTTTTCTCGGAGGAGGAGTATACTGAGGATTATGGGTCAGAAATTCTACAAGCAAGGCCTGATAATCCTCCTACACATACAATAAAAAAATCAAGTTAAATATATAAGTAAAATTAATGAAATTAAATTAAACAAAAAAATAATAAAAAACAAATAGCCACGTGATTGTAACGCCACAACTTATCAGTTGCCACTCAATTTTCACGCCACAACATCTCACTTGCTATGTGAAAATCACGTCACAAAATTTCTTTAAAAAAATATAAACATAAATTTACTTACCAGGGCTTTTTTTTGTATGCTCGTCAATAAATCCTCTCGATTTCTTTGTCTGAGTTTCGGTAACCAGCTCAGTCATCAATGGTTGTCTCCCCAAACGCTTAGCCTAAATAAAAAATTAACTTAAATTAATAATATATGTTATAAATCCAAATATGACTTTAAAAAGTGGTAATAATTATCATGGGTCGAGCATGCTCAACAGTACTAATACTTCCAACAGCATTAAGGCAACCCCATTTTTCCGATGCCCTCATCTTCTTTGCATTTTCAGATTTAGCCTTAAACTCATCTGATTCTCAATACTTAAGAAGTTGTTCAAAAACATCTTTGCCTATCCATTTGGGACGAATGCCCAAAAGTTGCCAATTCTCTCTAACACGTCGTAGCATGTCAAAAAGTCGTCTTGAACTCCTGCCAAATTTTTTTTTTTACTTTGTTATGGTTCAGTGGATCCCAAACACATTTCGCCTGCAATGTTGTATGACATTAAAATAAATAGTTAGATAAATTATAACAATAATGAAAAGGTCATTTAAATAAAAATAACTTAAGAAATAAATTAATTATACCTAAAATTGCTTAAACCATTCGTCTTTATCGAAAACTTCTCTAAAACTCTTCAAAAAATTTGTATAATTCTGTTGAATTATATAATTTATAACCCTAGCAGCAGTCCGACTCGGCCCGAAACTAAAACAACAATAATTGAATTAGCATAATTAAGTATATAAAGTTATATTAAAAATGGAAATGTGTACTTATAAATAAAAATCAATAAATAAGAAACTTACGAGTTTCCTTCAGGCTAAATCCAAAATCTCCCATCAATGGTATGAATCTCACTCGGATCATCATCCCCACGAAGATCTCTCCCATCTATCTGATCATCGCCCACACCAAGATCGTCATCATCCGACTCTGCATGATCATCGGATGCAGGTACATGTATGGGATGTGGGGTGCGACCAATCTGTGTGGGTCGTGAAAAGGTGGATCCTCTAGGCTGCTGGACAGATGAGGGCATCTGTGTAGAAAGTGGGGTGCTGGATCCTCCAGGCTGCTGCACGAATGAGGGTATCTGTATGGTAAATGGAAAACTATGCTGGAAGGATGAGGGCACCTGTGTCTGCTGGAATGGTAAACCAGGTGGGGCCCCAGATGGACTAATAAAACATGGACTCCCAGATGGGAACTGAAGAGGACTCTAAGAGGATAGTAATGGCGTAAATGGCATAGTACTGTCCATGAACATATGATGAACCTGACTCTGCAAGGGAGGACACGTGGCTGAGTGAGGTGATTGGCATACTACAACCCTTAGACGCTTGGGCTTCCTACCACTATCACTAGGACATTTACCCTTATTATCCTTGGGTGGAATTTTTACCTATTTATAGAAAATACAAGTTAACATATAATATATTTGAAAAGCACATTTCTCATGAATACATATTCATTAACTCATTCAATAGATGGTTCGTCAAGTAAAATTACAAGACACAATTCTCATGAATATAGGTTTACTATTCTAAATCGTCATGCTCGTCATCCATATCATCCTCGTCATCTGATGTGATATTGTCCTCGGATCCAGAATCTTCATGATCTTCATCCTCATCAACTTGATTCCCCTCAACCATTGTATCAGACAAACTTGTAGTGTGTTCATCTGGAATCACATCATTAACTTCAACTTCATCAACTTGGTAAGCAACATCTTCCACTAGATCGTCAGTTTCAATATGACCCAATGGTTTTGTTTTTATTACAACACAACACCGTCGTTTACGTGGCACAAATGAAGGATAAGGAACATAATAAACTTGCCTAACAATATTTGACATTATGAAAGGGTCGTACTCTTTGTACCTCCGGTCCATTTGAATCTCAACAGTACCATATGTCTTATCTATTTTTGTGCCTCTAGTTGGATCGTACCATTCACAATAAAACAAGACAACTTTATTTTCCGAGTCCAAGTAATTGTATACTAACTCGTAGATATGTTTAACAAAACCATAGAAGTCATCTTCACCACCATCTGTAACTCTTTTCACAAATACGCCATTGTTTATGGTTTTTTTCCCTTCAGCCCATTCATGAGTGTGAAATTTATATTTGTTCACGAAGTATGTGTGCCATTTGTTTGCACTTTGACGAGGGCCATTAGATAAGTTTCTCAAATGAAGTATTTCTGGAGTCGGTGCAACAACCCTATACAATTTCTCCTTGAACCATGTTGGAAATTGGGCATGAATGACACCAGATGTTGATTGTACACCGGTACTATCAAAATAGGCGTTGTTAAATTCCTTAAAAAGAAACACACTATAAGTTTCAAGGTAATCAATTTTATATTCACACTGTAAAGAAAATTAAAAATTTGGATTATACTTACTCAAGATATGGTTTAACTTCAATGCAGTTGATCAAGACATGAACATGTGCAGATTGCATTTCTTGTTGGGTCAACCAATGCTCACCCTTCTTTCCAGAGGGACGACCTGGAAGCCCAAAGACTTATAAGGTGTACTGACTTCTTTCGATAACATTTACAGGACTCCTTATGATTCTTGGAGTTAACATCAAGTGCTTGAAATAGTGACTGCAAAAATGTGAAGTTTCTCGATGCAAGTAATGTGCACATATTGATCCTTCAACTTTAGCTTTATTTTTCACCGTTCGCTTTGAATCACCCATGAACCTTTCAAATGGATACATCCACCTATATTTAATAGGTCCTCCTAGATAAGCCTCGTATGCAAGATGCACAGGTAGATGTCCCATGGAGTCAAAAAAACCAGGCGGAAATACTTGTTCCAACTTACAGAGAATGACTGGAATATTTTGGTCCAACTTAATGATGTCATCCAATCTTAAAGCTGACGCACAAATATCTCTAAAAAATTTACTAATTTCAGTGAGTGGATTAAGCACATGTTTGGGTAGAGAACCAAACGTAATTGGTAGCAATTGTTCCATAAAAACATGGCAATCATGACTTTTCATACCATGCAACTTCCCAGTGTTGCATCAGCACACCTTGCTAAATTTGAAGAATACCCATCGGGCATTCTCAAACCTTTTAGCCATCCACAAACCGCTTTAGCTTCTTGGGGGGTCAGACTGAAACAAGCTTTGGGTTTAAATAATTTTCCATTTGGTTGAGGCTTCAATTCCAACTCTTTACGGTTACACCAAATTTCCATGTCTTGTCTAGCCTTCACATTATCTTTTGTTCTGTCTTTAACATCCATCACTATGTTAAATACGTTATCAAAAAAATTCTTCTCAATATGCATAACATCAAGATTATGGCGCAACAAATTATCTTTCCAATACGGGAGGTCCCAAAATATACTTCTTTTTGTCCAATTATGTGTGACCCCATATCCTTCAATTCTACATGCTTTGCCAGTATCTGTAAACTTTGGAAGTTCACAAACTTGGTTCCATATAACAACTGGTGACAATCGAGGCGGAGGCAGATCTGTTACCCGTTCGTCCTTTTTGAAATTTGTCTTGTTTTTTCTAAAGGAATGATTTGATGGTAGGAATCTGCGGTGATAGTCAAACCACGAGCTTTCCCCCCCTTTTTCCAATGTAAACGCCTTAGTGCATTCCATGCAATGCGGACAACCCATTCTGCCATGCGTACCCCAACCAGACAACATGCCATATGCTGGAAAGTCGTTAATGGTCCACATCAAGGCAGCTCGCATAGAAAAGTTTTATTTACGGGATATATCATAACCATTCTCCATTACTCCACAACCTCTTCAAATCATCAATTAAAGGTTGTAAGTACACATCAATTCCGGTTTTTGGACTCGACGGTCCTGGAATGACGCACGTCAAAAACATGTATGGTTTTGTCATGCACATCTCAGGAGAGAGATTGTAAGGGGTTACAATAACTGGCCAATAAGAATACGCACTTCCAGACGCTTGGACATATGGAGCAAAACCATCAGAGCATAATCTAAGCCTGACATTTCTAGGTTCCGCGGCAAAATCAGGATGTACCTCATCAAAGTGCTTCCATGCATGGCCGTCAGATGGGTGTCGCATATTTCCCGGGCTTGTTTTGTTTGTATAATGCCATGTCATTTGACTTGCACTGTGCATTGAAGAAAACATTCTTTTTAACCTTGGTATTATCGGAAGATAAAACATGGACTTTACTGCTACACGTTTGCTTACTGTTAATGGCTCTATTGTGAACTTTATATCTTGGACTCTGACAAAACTTACATTCCTCTGACGATCCATCTTGAGTACCAAACTCATTGTCATAAAACAACATGCAACCATTAATGCAACAATTAATCTTTCTTACTCTTAAACCCAACTTCGACACCAACTTCTTTGCATCATAGAAACTCGCAGGTAAGTTGTCTTTCGTTGCAGTTGAGTCCAACATCATTTTTGCGAAGTGCTCCAAACACTGATTAGGAACATTCCAATTTGACTTGGCGGCCAATTATCTCACACACATTGATAGCTTTGAGTTTGACGACCCCTTAAACAACGGCGTATTCATCTCATTCAACAACTGATAAAATCTTTGTGCTTCCTCATTCGGCAAATCTTCCCCGTCAAAATCTTCTGGTTGATCATAGGTCATGTTAACACCAAAAGCATCACCAACCATGTCACCTATCAGATTAAAGTTTTCCTCAAATTCCATAGGCGGTTGCATAGCCGGTTGACTACTTGAAGCATCTGTGTTGCTAGTCTCTGGTACATTACTCGACAGTGTTTCACCATTATACGTCCAAACCTAATAATTTTCAATGAATCCTTTTCTATGCAAATGACGTGTTATTTCCTCTGGGTCACTAATTATATATTTACATCCACATTTAAGACAAGGACACCTAACTCCTCCTTCACTTCGACAACGTTCCTGAGCAAACGTCCACGTGATAAAATCATTAACTCCGTCTATAAAATTGGGTTTAAGTGCGCGTCTTCCTGGATATAGTCTATCGTACATCCAACTACGATAATACATATAATATTCTATTTACTACAAATTTATATAATCAAAACCTATTTAATTAAAAATATTAATTAATCAACTTAATAATAATCCTAAACATATACTATTAAACATAAATATATGCTTTTACTTTAACTATTTTTAATATATAATATTTTTTATTATATGCTATTAAATATACTATATATTAATATAATTTATTAAATATATAATAATTAATAAAAAATATGATAACTGTCAAATATGCCACATTTATCCATGGATTTTTTTATTAATAAATAATAAATATTAGTATTAATTTTACTTTATTTTCAATTACGCATAAATTTATCTTTATTTCCATTTATTTACAATTATGTATTGATATTTAAAACGGCTCATTAAAGAAAAAATCATATTCACTAAATATATTTGGCTTTAGCACTCATAATTTTTTTTATTTAAATTTATTATCAATTATTAATTAAAATTAATTACAATTACTTGATTTTTGAAATTTTAATAAAATATTATTAATAATTTATAATAATAAATAGAAAGCTTTTTACAAATCAATAAAATATAAAGTCATAAAGATAAAATATTTTTTTATTTTTAACTTTCAAATAAATTAAATATATAAATTATTAATATTATTATTCCTAACTCATTTATTATACATAAACTTAATAATATTTACCTTCATAAAATATTAATATTTAAATTAATATGCACTGCAAAAAATTAAAAATAAAAATAAATTTTATTTTTTTAATTAAGAAAAAATATTATACAATCTAACCCATAAAATTTTTTAACTTTTTTAAATTTCAAAAAACATTAAGTGGCTATTATATTTTTTCTAATTCTAATTTATTAGACTTAACAACGGTCTATTAAAATAGTTCATCCAAAAAAAATATTTTCAGTTAAGATAAAAAAATTTAATTTAAACACTTAAAACTTATAAACTCCTAAAAATATTTTTTACTTTCTTTATAAATTAATAAATAAAAACTTATAAGGATAAAATCTTTTTGATTTTTAAATTTCAAATGATTAAAATGATTATTGTTATTATTTTTATTATTCACTAAGTTACTACATAAATTAATAATTATAACTATTGTATTCATCACAATTTATTTATTTATTTGTGTTTTTCACTAATTACTATATTTATTATTATTTATTTTGTAACATTAATTTACTTATTACTAAATTTTTATTATATACCCCTAAGAATATAATCAACTTAAATTTTAAATGGTTATAAAGATATAAAATATAAAGTAATAACGATATAATCTTTTTTATTTTTAAATTTAAAATAAACTAAATAATAAAAATGATTAATATTATTATTCCTAACAAATTAAATGTTTTTTATTCTGTTTTTATAAATTAAATAAAATCAAATTCAACCAAATTCAATTAAAATTACAATATTATAATTTAACCCAAATTCAACCTAAAATTTAACTAAATTCAGAAAATATACTAAATTAAAAAAAAATCCAAGAAATACCTCTTATCTTCTAACTCCTTCAATCTTCTTGTCCAACCTTTTTGCAATCTACTTCTATCAATCTTCTTCTATTCAAAGAAAAATTAAAAAAAAAATACAATCCCATAATACAATAAATAAAAAGTTGTTAACAAAATAGAGACAAAATTGAATTGAATTTACCTTAAAACAAAAATTAATGGAGATCGAAGAGATTTTATATTAGAGAAGAAGAAATTTTATGAAGAAGAAAATGGTTATGGAGGGATGGAATGAGGAGAAGAGGGTTGAAGAAGAACAATTTTTATTCTAACATAACAATACTGTCTGTCTGTGGAGCGTGATTGAAATAAATATATAAAGCACTTAGCGACGTGAAAATCACGCCGCAACGTTGCCACGTGATTTTCACGTCGCAACCATCCCAACAGTCATATTCTCTTTCTTCATAATTTATTATCAATTATTAATTAAAATTAATTACAATTACTTGATTTTTGAAATTTTAATCAAATATTATTAATAATTTATAATAATAAATTGAAAGCTTTTTACAAATCAATAAAATACAAAGTCATAAAGATAAAATATTTTTTTATTTTTAACTTTCAAATAAATTAAATATATAAATTATTAATATTATTATTCCTAACTCATTTATTATACATAAACTTAATAATATTTACCTTCATAAAATATTAATATTTAAATTAATATGCACTGCAAAAAATTAAAAATTAAAATAAAATTTATTTTTTTAATTAAGAAAAAATATTATACAATCTAACCCATAAAATTTTTAAACTTTTTTAAATTTCAAAAAACATTAAGTGGCTATTATATTTTTTTTAGTTCTAATTTATTAGACTTAACAACGGTCTATTAAAATAGTTCATCCAAAAAAAATATTTTCAATTAAGATAAAAAAATTTAATTTAAACACTTAAAACTTATAAACTCCTAAAAATATTTTTTACTTTCTTTATAAATTAATAAATAAAAACTTATAAGGATAAAATCTTTTTGATTTTTAAATTTCAAATGATTAAAATGATTATTGTTATTATTTTTATTATTCACTAAGTTACTACATAAATTAATAATTATAACTATTGTATTCATCACAATTTATTTATTTATTTGTGTTTTTCACTAATTACTATATTTATTATTATTTATTTTGTAACATTAATTTACTTATTACTAAATTTTCATTATATACCCCTAAGAATATAATCAACTTAAATTTTAAATGGTTATAAAGATATAAAACATAAAGTAATAACGATATAATCTTTTTTATTTTTAAATTTAAAATAAACTAAATAATAAAAATGATTAATATTATTATTCCTAACAAATTAAATATTTTTTATTCTGTTTTTATAAATTAAATAAAATTAGATTCAACCAAATTCAATTAAAATTACAATATTATAATTTAACCCAAATTCAACCTAAAATTTAACTAAATTCAGAAAATATATTAAATTCAAAAAAAAAATCCAAGAAATACCTCTTATCTTCTAACTCCTTCAATCTTCTTGTCCAACCTTTTTGCAATCTACTTCTATCAATCTTCTTCTATTCAAAGAAAAATTAAAAAAAATTACAATCCCATAATACAATAAATGAAAAGTTGTTAACAAAATAGAAAAAAATTGAATTGAATTTACCTTAAAACAAGAATTAATGGAGATTGAAGAGATTTTATATTGGAGAAGAAGAAATTTTATGAAGAAGAAAATGGTTATGGAGGGATGGAATGAGGAGAAGAGGGTTGAAGAAGAACAGTTTTTATTCTAACATAACAATATTGTCTGTCTGTGGAGCGTGATTGAAATAAATTTATAAAGCACTTAGCGACGTGAAAATCACGCCGTAACGTTGCCACGTGATTTTCACGTCGTAACCATCCCAACAGTCATATTCTCTTTCTTCACATGCCTTCAAAGCCTGAACACGCCAGTCTGTAATGATTTTATTTTTCCCTCTTAAATGTTACGACGTGAATAACATGTCGCAACTTACTTTTTCAAATTTTCAAAATGACAACCATCTGAACGTTAGACCAATTAAATTATTTTTTATTGTATTTTTAGTAGCGACGTGAATCCCACGTCGCAACATATTTTTTTTTATAAAAAAAGTCAGACAACCATCAGGCTTATTTATTTTATTAATAAAACATGTTGCCACATGATTTTCACGTCGCAACTGACTTTTTTTAGCCACATAAAAATCACATGGCAAAATCACGTGGATGGAGATGATATTTCTTGTAGTGTGTTTGGTATAGTAAGATAAAGTTCTCTTATCATGAAATGTGTCTCATGATGGTGTATATCTTGAAGAGATAGCTAAAGCCTCGTTAGAAGAAGTTTCAAAGTTTTAGTAAAGTGCTAAAGTCATAGACAATGTGGCAAGATACCAGAAGCTTCAGAGTTGTGAAAGAGGGAAAGTGTGAAAGCTCATCGAGTTTGTGTCGAGTCATCTGTTTCTGAAAATGTATAAAACTAACTCTCAAATTTACTAAAGAAAATCACACACATATTTTTGATTGATTAGGATGTCTCTTTGATTTTATTAAAATCACCAGAAAATGTTTGTGTTCCTAGCTAGTTAGGTGAATATTCAAAAAGTTCTTTGTGAGTGCAATTTACATTGTATAGTTGATTATCTCTTAGACCTAATCCATTATCTATTTTTTAAAGCCTCATAATAAACTATTAGAGCTAATAATCGACTAGTAATGACTCTTTTGAAAACCTTCCTTTTTTATACTTGATAATCGTTTATTTGACTTACTTAATCGATTATCAACATTAAAAAGGCTGATGAATCTTTTCCTTTCTCAGCCATTTTTTGTTCTATAAATAGAGGATTCTAATTCCCTTCAAAAAAACACCATAAATTTTATTTTAAATACATTTCTCTCTCTTTCTCTCTCTCTCACACACACACACGGACACACTTTCTCCCTCTCTCTCTCTCTCTCTCTCTCTCTCTCTCTCTATATATATATATATATATATATATATATATATATATATATATATATATATATATATATATATATATATCTTTATTTTCTCACTTTTGGCTTAGTACTTTTGAGAGTGAAGTTTTATATTTGTGAGGTGTTTCGGTCTAGTGTAATGATAATATTGTAAATTCTCATTGGGAGAAAATTTAATTTGGTTGTGAGCTAAACCAAGTGAAAAAATCCTATTTGGTTGTTGAGGTGAAATAGTTATAACCTTTGTTTGGTTGAGGAAGTCTCTGTAATTAAAACTTTCAGTAGGTTCGTGAGCTTGGCTGGTTGTTAAAAGCTCTCAATTGGTTCTAGGTTGTCTTGGTGATTAAATCTCTTGGTTGGGAGGTCTCCGTGGTTAAAACTTCGTATTGGTTAGGATGTTAGCCATTGTAAAACTCAAATCCTTGTATAAGGAGGTTTGTGGGCAAAACCTGTCAAAAGCTCTCATCATAATGGAAACTCTTAAGAAGGAATTTTCAGGGAGAGAAGTGGTTCATTTCATTATACCGAACCTTTATAAATATTTGGTTTTTTTTCCTGTTCCTTAACTCTTTATTTCTTAGTTATTTATTTATGTTGCATTTCCATATCTATTTGCTTTTCTTATTGTTTATTTTACAAACGTATTTCAAACTATAATTTTGTTGAAGATTTTGATTTGGAAATGGTTTTTCAAAGCAACACAATTCACTCTCCTCTCTTGTGTTTGGAGTCACTTGTCCAACATCTTTCTCTGAGCCCTTGTGATTCAAAATAGATTGGAGGAACAAAAAAATGGTGGAACATGTATGGACCATAAAGTCAAATCACCTGAATCTCTACAAAGAGTCTGGAAAAATAATGAAATATTTGTGTTTAATGGGGTGTCAAATATGTTGGTTCCAATGCACTATAGTTATGAAACTATCAAGTCATCTAAATTAGGACTACTCACTTAGGACCTAATAAATAATACGTTATTATGCAACATTATAGGTTATATATGGGTTTATGCACCAACGTTTAGAAAAAGGTCAAATAAATGTTCTAACTCATAAATAAACGGCCTTACCCATAATATAGGAGGAATATATACACAAGGGAAAAAGAAGGGTAGCCATATTCACCATGGAGAAATGGCTAGAATCTCTTGAGATCACTATCAAGGACAATAGGGAGATGAGAACTCTGAAAATGTTGAAACTCTGAGCCAACATACTTGAAAGTCAGTGGATAGTAAATGAGATAGCCGACCAAAAAAATGCATGTAAGCACCCTCACCACCTTGTAGAAAATTAGAAAGCATATATTTGGATCCATACATAAAATGAAACAAGCTCTGCAACTTATTATTAAAGATCAAAACTAGGGAAAAATATATTGTTGTCTGAGGTGACAAAACGTAATGACTCGAGCAAGGCTAAGTCCTTAACTAATAATGAAGTAAATCAGAACGTGCAAACATCACATGAAAATTTTCCTAAATTGGTCGAGCAACCGTTAGTCAAAGTTCATAGGTGCGAAGTTGGTAGTGTAACACCCCTAATTCAGTTGGTAGTGTAACACCCCTAAGAGAGAGAGAGAGACATCTTCACCCTCCTCCATCCTCTAGAAATTGTTTTTTTTTATTGATGTTGTCCATGAATGTTTGGTGTGTGCATGAGGAAATCCATGTCATATGCTATGTTAACGTATGAATTTTGTGCTCCCTAATATGCTGATTTTTATACATGAATTATGTGATCAAATTCTGAATTGTGTATTGCCATTGTTGTGCATTTGGTGTTATGAACAAAGCTTTAGAATCATGATGGAATTGATGTGAAAATGTTTATTTTTAGGTTGATTTTGTGTTGGAACATGTTGATTACTATGTGATTCATGTACCTTAAGTTATGATATGTTTTGAGATGGTTAGAAGTCAAATTTGGGGCTTAGAAGTGAGAATTTTATAAAATTTAGCAGAAAAATGTCACAAAATGATTTGATTTGAGTCAAGGATTTACATTGTGAAATTTGATTTGAATCATAGCCTTCTGGGATCCCCTTCCTAATTTGATTCGAATCACATTTTACACTTGATTTGAATCAGATAGGCAAATTTTGTTCAAAATATTATTTTCACCATAACTTGAGTTTCATGACTCTTTTTGAGGCACGGTTCAAAGCGTTGGATAGATAACGCGTAATACTACTCCAATATGATTAATTGACAGTTTGATATGAATATGAAAACATGATTAATATGTTTACTTGTGATGTGTTTTAATGAATGGTTATTGAATAATTATATGATTATGACTTGATGGTTGCTAGTCGTATGTTTTGTCTGTTTTGGTGAATAATTATGTGATGTGTATATAGTTGTGATTATTGTGTTGTGGTGGTAGTTCATAAGGGGGGACTACTTTAATGCTATTTTGCATGATGTTTATGGTTAGAAGAGGAATCATAAACATATTGTCATGTTGTTGCATTGATAATATGTCATGCATCATATTATGCCGTGTTGTGAAAGAGGTGAGTCACAAGTTAAGAAGAGGGAACAAATTACTTGTCTGGAGCTCATAAGGAGGGCTCAGGGTTTATAAGGGGGACCCGGTTTGTATGAAGAACCATTGTCGAGTCGCGATTCACATTGCATACCTAAAAGTTATGTGAGTTGATGTGAATTATTCATGGTGCTAAGTGAGAATAATTGATTGTGATTTATTATGTAATTGAATGTGTGTTGTTGTTATGTGCTCTATATCTACCCTTACATTCTTTACATTGTTAATATATCAAAGTTTTTTCTCACTTATTTTTGTTTGTTTTTGTGTTGCTTGTACTTCATTGTACATATACTCAAGAGGAGTGATCTAGTTGTTGTGAGTTTGAAAGCGAGCCTTGGAGCTTATCTTTGTTTCTTCTAGTTTATCGTTATTTTAGTTGGTTTTAATATTGATATGTAACATCGCAGACGGGGCATCTGAGTTGCTTTTGAATTAAGTTATGGATCATTAATTCCAAGTTTTAGTTTAAAGTGACAAATGAACTTGTAGTTTTTAAATGATTTTCTGGTGTGTGTTGTTAATGTATTTAAAAATGAGAAGTATGAATGTTTGTTGAAGGTGGCATCCTAAATTTACGTTTAATTCTTTTGAATTAAGTTTCAAGGTTTAGGGTGTAACAGGTGGCCGATGATAAAAACTTGTTGACCCCTAAAAAGGAAGTTGATTATAAAAGCACGATGTTAACATTTAGCTTTTCAGTGAGGATTCCCTACTATACATATATCTTAACAATAATATTGACAACTTCATAGCTATATACAAGTCGTGAGGATGACTCTTCTTGAATTATAGGGCACATGACCTAACCGATGAAGTGTGAAGGGAATATACTCATTGAATATATTGAGAGTGCTTCCTTAGTTAAATCTGAGGAAGCTAAAGTAATGCTTCTTAGAATCCCACTTAATAAATTATCTCATATTCGAAGCCATTGTTTATCAAGGATTCAAGAAATGTAAATATGTTCAAATTAGTCTTTGTGGATAAGGGTTTCGTCTGAAATGATATACCCTTTCTAATATTGAATAAGTTGGGGGGAAAACATGGAAGTCTTGATTCCATTCAACATGAAGATGGCTATATACGTAAGTGTAACATCTAGTGCGCTTAAAGTCCTCTTTGTCGATGTTGTGTTAGGTCCAAATGAGGTAAGATTTTCCATATTGGTGATAGACAAAAATTCTTCCTACTTTTTCATCTTAGGCAGGATTTGGATCCACACCAAAGAATGTGTGCTTTTGATATTGTATCAAAAACTCATATTCTAGGTAGATAATGAGGTAGGAAACATGGAGGATGCCAAAAACCGTTTCTCGACTAAGGTTAAGATGTTTGAACTGTTGTTTTACTCACTCATATAAGTCCCATCATAATTCTCAAGAAGTATGAAAATGGGGAATTAGAAGCTTACAACCTCACTAAACAAGATTTTTCAGCAGAATGCTTGGGCCGACCTACGACCTTTTAATGAAATTATCTATGACTAGTTTACCCATAAATCTAAAGGGTTTACTAGATCAACAAGAGACACTTAAAGTCAATTTTAGGGAACAAGATGACTGGTTCTGAGGTAGTGGAAGTGAATGTCAAACATAGGGATTAGAACCTGATGACTACGGTTGATTGGAGATGACGTACAACTGAATCACAATTTTAAAGGAGATTGTCAAACCTTGATGTGCAAAGACCATAAATCAGAGCAAGTTCAGGAATCTTTATTGGAACCTGGACCAACCACAAGTTATAAAGGCAACTTAATTTAATGACTATTTTTACGGAACGATCGATAACAAGATAGAAGAAGGATGTGAATTTTCCTTTTATGAAGAAGTCGGAGATGCGAATTATGAGTTCCATGCATTCTTAAAAAAAATTATATTTTGCAATAAATTAAACTTTATGAAGAGGTCGTGATGATTTTTTTTTGGATGTTTAGTTAATTAATTTCGATTTATATGTTGGTTTGTAGCTCATTGATTTTGTGTTTGATCTTTTTGACCTTTTATCTTTTGTATTGAATTGCACCCCTTCTATTTATTAATACAAATATTTATAAAAAAACTATGGTAAAAAAAGTAAAATTTATTATAAAATATAATTTTACCCTCAAAATTTAGCATCACATGTACAACCTCCTCTACGATTCATATAACCATCTCTTACAAGAAAAAGAAAAACATTGAAAGATATTCTTAAACTAGACCTTCTAATATTTCTCAAAACTTTTACCGAGTTTTTCTTTACACATCAGTTTTATATTTATTACTATTTAATTACTATGATCCTATCAATTACTATGTTCACATTCATAACTTTTTTCCCAAAACAAATTTTAATACTTCAAATACTTTTTATTG
Source organism: Vicia faba (assembly GCA_948472305.1). NCBI lineage: Eukaryota > Viridiplantae > Streptophyta > Magnoliopsida > Fabales > Fabaceae > Vicia > Vicia faba. The sequence continues at coordinate 1,234,215,144 of OX451738.1, forward strand.
AATTAAATATAAAGTTTTACATTAAAAATTGTAAATTTAATTTTTAAATTTTAGTTATATGTATTTTTATTTTTATATACCATTTCCAGAAACTTAATGCCTATTTTTCACCGACACTCACCAAGTTGTTATATATTTATTATTTATTTTTTAAAATTAATCAAGTTGTTAATTATTTGATATTATTATTATACATTTGAATGTTATCTGGATTACATTGATTTATTGAATAATCAAGTACAGTACGTTCCAACTTGGATCATGTGCTCTTCTTGGAAATAAAATTAAAAGTTGAATATTTGCCATGGGATACTTTTTCAAAAAAATATCTTATTCAAAAGTCAAAATTAAAATCAACAGTAATGCACAATAGTGCCCATCCATTCAATATTTTGATAATTTATTAATTTCTGCCCAAAAATGTTTTCTTTTTAAATATTATTATCTTCAAATGTCAAATTATTTGTTTTATGACTCATTGTGAACAACACACAATATAATAAATAACTCATTTGTTGACCAAACAAACTGTCCTTTTTTGTTCAATAAACTTTTAATGACAAATCTAAGATGCCCAAATACTAAGCCAGTGCTTATTTTTTATAATCAAAAGAAATATCAATAAAACCAAAAAAAAAAAAAAAAGAGAAACAAGATACACAAGAGAGACGAAATCAAAATCTTTTAAGAACAAAATTTAAGTTTAAGAGAACCATCTTTGTCTAATAAGTAATTCTCAACAATATCTTTATGAACATGATGAAATCAAGTGAAATTTTTAGTTTATAAATCAAGGTTAGTCAGAAAATTCGCACAAAAATTATTTTCTCTATAAGTATGAGTGATCAAGAAATCAATATGAAGAGTGTAAGAGCAACAATTAATTCAATGAGATTTAATTTTATAAGACACAAAATTAGAGTTTGAGAAAGTTTTTGTTGGAAATAATTTATATTTTAGAAATGTCTTATTGACTAAGTTTGTTAGAGGATATTTTAGTGTTTTATTATACTCTAATTTTGTGTATAAATAGCCTAGTAGTGGGTCAATATAATTAATCATTACTCCTTATTTTGTAGCCATCATTCAATATATTCTTTTTGTCTTTCATCTCTCCTTTGTGCACCAACAATTGGTATCAGAGCCCTGGTTCGAAATCCACGGGAAACACGTGAAACACAAGTGAACAGTGATGTGTTGTGTGATTGAGAATCTCATTTTTCTGATTCTGTGAGATTTGGGAAACACTGGGTTTTAGTGAGTTTTTGAGTGAACTGCACATGGTTGAAGATGAACGAAAAAAGTGATATCAATTCCAAGCTTCCGGTGTTTGATGGCAAAAACTGGAATCGTTGAAAGATTCAGATGCGTGTGTTGTTAAGTTTACAAGATGTGTTAGATCTTGTCACTGATGGTTATGCCTTGTTAGCAGCAGACGCGAAAAAGGCACAAAAGATAACGCAGAAGGCGATAAAGAAGAAAGATTAGAAGACATTGTTCTACATCCATCAGTGTGTGGATGCAAATGTGTTTGAGAAGATTGTTGATTCTGAAACAACAAAGTTTTTGTGGGACAAATTGGTCAGATGTTACGGTGGTGACGCATCAGTGAAGAAGGTGAAGCTTCAGTCTCTCAGAAAGCAATATGAGAATCTCAAAATGAAGGACAACGAGAAGGTTTCTGAGTATATCTCTAGAGTGATTCTGATCACTAATGAGATGAAAGCTTGTGGAGAAACTCTTTCTGAACAAGTAATCATAGAGAAGGTATTGAGATCTTTAACTTCTCAATTTTGATTATATTATGGTAGCAATTGAATATTCTAAAAATCTAAGCACCATGAGAGTTGAAGAGTTGTAAAGTAGTCTAGAGGCACATGAGTTGCGTATGACTGAGAGAACTTCTGAGAGGGAAGTAGAGCAGCAGGCTCTGAAAGAAACTTCTGGTAAGAAGTATCAGAAGCAGACTTGGTAGGAGCCAGGAAGAAAACTAATGGTGGTCAAAGGTCAGAAGCTTCAACTTCTGATAGGAAGAAGAATGTCCAGAAGGCAAAGGAGAAGTCGGACAAGAAGAATATTCAGTGTTACTGTTGCAATAACTCTGGTCATTATTGTAACACCCTAATTCTATCCAACAATATAAATGTAAATCAGAGTTATAAAAATTATGCAACTGAATCAGGATGTCACAAATTCAACTTATAAACATTGCATTCAATATGGATAGATAACACTTTAAAACTGCGGACGAACCAACATCAAAATAAAGTAATCTTTTAAATCAACAACTTGAACATCTACGCAGCGGAATCATAATAGCATATTTGTCCAACATGAAAAACTTCAAATAACAATCATTTAAAGAACAACATCTTAACAATCAATCAACTGAAATAATAACAATAATAAACAGCAAGCGTTCATCCCCCCGAGTGCTACGTATCAGAGCAATGACACCGAATTGACATACTGAAGGTAAACCGCCTTTACTCTGGATTACCTGCACGTTACCAACACAAGGGTAACATTTAAACAGTAAGGGGTGAGATTCTCAAATCGTATAAGTGAGTGCATGATAAATCATATGTTTGAATTCAGGAATATAAAATCATCACATTGCAAACATCAACATTGTCATGCCCTTTCCAGTACATCTTTTCACAAACATCACTTGTTTTAATCACAACTTAAATCACCACAATTCACATCATTATTAATTATGCAAGACCCAATGAGACACAATTATGCACATGCATGTGGTACCAACAGGGCTTCAGCCCCCATCACCAATTACCAATTATTAGAAGCATTCAAACAAGGCATAAGCCTTCATTGCTATTTTACCAATCCAGGCCATCACAAAGTATGCAAATGAATGTGACTCAATGAAAATGACATCACACATCATAATCTCCAACAACAAAATATCTTCGCAAGGCACACGCCTATATCACTTATATTACCAATTAATAGAGGTAAATCTTTGTCATAACAATTCCTGCAACTTCGCACCATCACAAAATATTCGCAACATCATAGCATAAACGCACATCACAAAGTAAAATACAAACATGATATTCGTTTCCAAAACACTCCCATTAGTCTCTATGTATTAGTTCTTCATTATTTAATTATTCTCCTAATATTCACTTCTAAAATACACTACATGACAATATATTTTCTTCTGCTATTTATCAAGTCTGCAACTTTATTCTGTTGTTCATCTAAATTTACTACTTATTATATTTCTGCTATTTAATTAATCCTCCAAAACAATTACTGCAACTATACCAACTATTTCTAACTTTGTCTTATTACTACAGACTGTTAAAATTATGTTGAAACTACTAAATTAAGATTACTAACATAAAGGCTACTTCTGTTAATGTCTTTCTGCTATAACATACTACTGATAAGAATGGTTCAATATGCCCCCCAACTGCTTTTGTATTAATGAATTCTATACTGATACCATATAAAAATTATATAACATATTTCCACAGAAACAAGTGCCTGCTTGTGCCTAACAATCAGTGCCGAACGACACTCTTCTTCAACAACAATACCTAGTGTCGAACGACACTCTCCTCTCTCTCTCTCTCTCTCTATCTATCTCTCTCTCTCTCTCTCTCTCTCTCTCTCTCTCTCTCTCTCTCTATCTCTCTCTCTCTCTCTCTCTCTCTCTCTCTCTCTCTCTCTCTCTCTCTCTCTCTCTCTCTCTCAAGGTTGCCGACCGGAAGCACTCACCACTAACAACGTGACGATCGGCATGCCCCCCGTTCTTATAATTTTCAAACTTCCTATTACTTCTCCAGTTTCCTTCGATCCACATATTTTCAACGGAACAGTCAATCAACAATAAACAGGAATATGAAAGTTTCACCAATATTCATCACTAATTAATTCCTAACATCAATTGTCGTAAACAAACACAAACAGTAATAATTTACACCCTAAAACCCCACATACAATTTCTCATAAGCCCCGTTATAGGATAAGAAAATCCACTCTTACCTGGTTGGGTTTGAAGGCAACTCTATGTGTCTCCGATTGAATCTCCTCTTGGCCTCTTGGTTCAAACTCACGTATTTCTCTTCTTCTCCAAAAACCCTATTTTCTTCTTCCTCCTTTTACTGATAACTAACTTATTTCCTCTCTTATTTTCTAATAATAATATAATATTATTTACTAATCCAAATAAATCCAATTGGGCCTAAATGCTATACCCCACTTTTTACTTCTTGACGCCATAACATAAACTCATTACTAACTCTATTCTTATTTCTAATAAATTAATACTATAATGTTTCTACCACTTAATCAATCCATCACTTAAATAATATTTCATTAATCCCAACATAAGAATTATTATTAATCAACTAATTAATTAATTAATAATTCCAACAACTCGCACCAATAATTTAACATCACGCAACATCACAAATGATCCAAAAATATAATTTAATTAAATAATTAATTAAATTAACGGGTGTTACAACTCTCCTCCACTTAGAATATTTTCATCCTCGAAAATTTACCTCATACAAACAACTCAGGATAGGAGTCCCGCATCTTGCTTTCCAACTCCCAAGTCATGCTTTCTCCAGCAGCTCCTAGACAAACTACTTTCACCAAGGCAATCCCCTAGCCTCTCAGAGTCTTTATTTCACGATCCGCGATCCGTACAAGCATCATCTCCACAGTAAGATTATCCCGTACTTGCACATCATCCATATGAATCACATGAGATGGATCTAAAATATACTTCCAAAGTTGTGACACATGAAACACATCATGCAAATTCGAAAGATTAGGCGGTAAATCCACTCTATAAGCAACATTTCCAACTCTTTCCAAAATCTGATACGGACCAATAAAACGAGAAGTGAGCTTCTTAGACTTCAACGCTCTCCCAACACCAGTTACAGGCATAACTCTCAAAAACACATGATCACCTGCTTGAAATTCTAAGTCCTTCCTTCGCTTGTCATAATAACTCTTTTGTCTACTTTGGGAAGCTTTCATCTTTTCTCGAATGAACTTCACCTTCTCAGTAGTCTCACGAACAAGTTCAGGTCCAAGTACTACACTTTCTCCAGATTCATGCCAACATAAAGGAGTCCTACATCTCCGACCATACAACGCTTAAAAAGGTGCCATTCCAATACTATAATGGTAACTTTTATTGTAAGTGAACTATATCAATGGAAAATAAGTGTCCCACGAACCTCCCTGCTCAATAACACATGCTCTCAACAAATCTTCCCACGATTGAATAGTCCTTTATGTCTGACCATCCGTCTGAGGATGATACGCCGAACTGAACCTCAACTTAGAACCTAATGCCCCTTGCAAACTCTTCTAAAAATCAGAAGTAAACCTCAGATGTCTATCTGAAATGATGCATAAAGGAACACCATGAAACTTCACAATTACACTAGTGCAAATCTCGGCCAACTTCGACACTGAAAATCTGATGTTAATAGGAATAAAATGAGCCGACTTTGTAAGCCTATCAACAATCACCCAAATCGAATCATGTCCTCTTAAAGTATTAGGTAATCCCGTCACAAAGTCCATTGAAATGCTATCTCATTTCATTCTGGAACTTCTAACGGTTGCATCAACCCTGCAGGCTTCTGATGTTCAACTTTCAACTTCTGACAAGTCAAACATGCATACACAAACCAAGCCACATCACTCTTCATCCCAGGCCACCAAAACAAATTCTTCAAATCCTGATACATCTTTGTAGCTCCTGGATGGATACTCAACTTACTTCTATGACTCTCTTCAAGAATCACTTTCTTCATCTCCGCATCATCAGGAATACAAATCCGCTTACAGAATCTCAACATACCTTGCGCATCTAACTTGAAATCACTATTATCGGACTGATCGATCTCAACCATCGAATCTACCAGTTTCACACCTAACTTTTGAGCTTCTTTGATACTATCCAGAAATTCATTATTAATCTTCAACATTCCCAACATAACACTCCGCGATGTCACCTCGCAAACTAAGCTCATATCTCTAAACTGTTTGATCAATTTCAACTCTTTAACCATCATTGCCGACATATGCAAAGTCTTTTGACTTAACGCATCAGCTACCGCATTCGCTTTTCCTGGATGATAATTAAAATCAAAATCATAATCCTTTAACAATTCCAACCACCTTCATTTCCTCATATTTAACTCCTTCTGATCAAATAAGTACTTTAAGCTCTTATGGTCACTAAACACTTCAAACATAGAACCATAAAGATAATGCCTCCAAATCTTCAACACAAAAACAACTGCAGCAAGCTCTAATCATGCGTAGGATAGTTTTTCTCATGAGTCCTCAACTGCCTTGATGCATAAGAAACTACCTTCTCATTCTACATAAGCACACCTCCAAAACCCATCTTAAAAGCATCACAATATACGACAAAAGGCTCTCATGGATTACGTAACGTCAAAATAGGAGCCGACGTCAATCTCTTCTTTAATTCTGTAAAACTCTCTTCATACTGAACATCCCACACAAAAGCTCTACCTTTAAAAGTCAACTTAGTCAACGGAAGTGCCAACTTAGAGAAACCTTCGATAAACCTCCTATAATAACCAGCTAATCCAAAAAAGTTTCTAATCTTAGTAGCCGACTTCGGAGTTTCCCATTGCAACACAGCATCTACTTTTGATGGGTCTACAACAATGCCATTACCTGAGATCACATGACCAAGAAAACTAACCTTCTTCAACCAGAATTCACATTTAGACAACTTTGCATACAACTTCTTCTCTTTCAAAACTTGCAATACAATTCTTAAATGTTCTGCATGCTCTTCCTCCGACTTTGAGTAAATAAAAATGTCATCAATGGACACCACCATAAATCAATCCAAATAAGTATAAAAGATCTGGTTCATGTATTCAATGAATACTCCTGGTGCATTAGAAACACCAAAAGGCATCATCGAATACTCATAGTGTCCATAACGCGTTCTGAAAGCCGTCTTCTGGATATCTTCATCCTTCACTTGAATCTGATGATAACCCGACCTCAAGTCAATCTTACTAAACACATGAGAATCCACCAATTGACCCATCAAGTCATCTATTCTTAGAAGCGGATACTTTTTCTTAATCGTCACTTTATTCAATTGCCTATGATCAACACAAAGCCTTATACTTCCATATTTCTTCTTCACTAATAACATTGGAGCTCCCCACGGCGATACACTTGGTCTTACAAACTTCTTTTCAAGAAACTCTTCCAGTTGCTTCTTTAATTCTGACAATTCATATGAAGACATCTTATATGGTGCCATAGATACAGGTCTGGTACCAGGTACAAGATCAATAGAAAATTCAACTTCTCTCTCTAGCGGTACATCCAGAATTTCATCAGGGAAAACTTCAGGAAATTCACGCACCACCTGCAATTCTTCAATTATAGCTTGATTCTCGACAGATAGCGACACCATCAATGAGAATATTTGTGCTTCTTCTTGCATCAACTGTCGCAACTGTCTAGCAGATAGCAGACTATCTTCCTCTTCCTCAAGAGTAGAAAACCTCACAGACTTGTTATAACAATTAATATGAACATATTTATGCTCTAACCAGTTCATACCCAGAATCACATCCAACCCTCTTAAAGGCAAACAAACTAAATCAACGGCAAAGTCTCTGTCGAAGATCGAGAATGGACATTTTAAACATACAAAAGAAGTAGTCACCGACCCCTTAGTTGGAGTATCGATGACCATCTCTCCATTCATAAACGATAACATAAGACCCAGTCTTTCAACACAATCAGTAGCAATAAAGAAATGAGTAGCACCAGTATCAATAATAGTAATTAAAGGAGTACTATTAATGAAACATGTACCTCTGATGAGTCTGTCCTCAGTAGCTTCCTGATCCTCAATCAAAGCAAACACTTTACCACTGGTTTGGGCCTTCTTCGGTTTTTGGCACTGACTACTAATGTGTCCTCCTTCGCCATAGTTGAAGAAAATCATTTTCTTATGGTTGCACTCAGACACAACATGTCCAGTCTTACCACAACAGAAACACCTCTTCTCCTCAGCAGCACACACATTACTCTTATGCCCGAGTTTTCCACATTTGAAACAAGTCACACCAACAGGAGCATCTCCCTCACTAGGCCTCTGACCCTGAGCATCTTTCTATTTACCTTTACCAGCTGGGGCATCATAAGGCTTACCACGACTCTGTTGGTGCTTACCCCTCTTCTCACTGATAATATTATAGTGAGCATTATTATGCTTTTCATAAATCCTGCAATTATAAATCAAATCAGCAAAGACACGAATTTTCTGGTATCCAACTACCTTCTTGATCTCTGGGTGCAACCTTTTCTCAAACTTGATGCATTTTTAAAAATCAGTATTAGCCTCACCATGGTGCGAATAAAACTTAGCCAACTCAGTAAACTTCACAGCATATTCAACCACTGACATACTACCTTGCTTCAGCTCAAGGAACTCAATTTCCTTCTTACCACGAACATCTTCAGGAAATTACTTCCTTAGAAATTCCCCACGGAACACAGCCCAAGTGACATTTTCACCTGCAACTTCCAATCTCTGACAAGTCTCAAGCCACCAGTCATCACCCTTAACTGATAGCATATGGGTATCATACTGAACCTTCTGTGCTGGAGTGCAGTCCATCACACAGAAGATTCTCTCAATCTCTTTTGACCAATCCAATGCTCCACCGAGATCATACTTTCCCTTGAACGTAGGCGGATTCTCCCTCTGGAGAGTCTCCAAACTATGAGATCCAGCATTCCCGTCAATAATCGACTGATTCTCCATAGCATGCGCCATTGCTTCTAAAGCAGGAGCAAGTGCAACATCATTCCTTCCAGCCATCTCAACTTATCACTATAACATAAACAACGGTTAGAACTCAAATTAACAATACTCGATTGTTAAACAAAACTACGACTCGACAACTTGGTCAGACGGACCGACTTTGCTCTGATACCAATTTTGTAAGAATTAATAATTAACATAAGAATTATTATTAATCAACTAATTAATTAATTAATAATTCCAACAACTCACACCTATAATTATTAACATCACACAATATCACAAATGACCCAAAAATATAATTTAATTAAATAATTAATTAAATTAACGGGCGTTACAATTATGCCAAATATTGCTGGTCAAACAAAGAAAGAATGTCAGAAGAAGCAAATATAGCTAGAGGAGAGTCTGATGATGAACATGTGCTATTGTTGGCTTTTGAATATGATGATATGAATTCATCAGAATAATGGTATATGGACACAGGGTGTTCAAACCATCTTACTGGAAACAAGAAATGGTTGGTCGATTTTGACTATAGGAAGAGTACAAAGATCAGATGCCCTGATGATAAATACCTCAATGCAGAAGGTATGGGAAATGTTAGAGTCATTCTAAACAATGGGAAAGTAGCAGTGATCTAGAATGTGTCGTATGTACCTGGCATGAAAACAATATGATGAGTATGGGATAACTAATTGAGAAAGGTTTTTCAGTTACCATGAAGGACAATCTTCTAAAGTTATATGTCTGTAATTAGAAGCTGATTATGGAGTCAGAACAGGGAAGGAACAGAACATTCAAGGTGAATGTTAGAAATGCAGACTTTGAATGTCTTAGTGCAATAAGTGTTGTCAAGGAAAGTGAGTTGTGGCACGAGAGATTTGGTCATCTGAATTTCAGAAGCTTAGGGCATATGAAATTAGAGAAGCTGGTATGTGGAATTCCTACAATTAAGAAGCCTGAGAAGTCATGCAGTGTGTGCATGGAAGGGAAGCAACCAAGGTTTCCATTTGCATCAGAAGTATACCTTAGGAGTAGTGAATTCTAATGTGTGTGGTCCATTTCCAATAGCATCGATTGGAGGGATTAAGTATTTTGTGTCATTTGTTGATGAGCTCATCAGAATGACATGGATATCTCTCATAAAATTCAAAGACGAGGTGTTTGCTGAATTCAAGAAGTTCAGACTGAAGGTTGAGAATCAGAGTGGTCAGACTCTAAAGATTCTTAGAATTGATGGTGGTGGTTAGTATAACTCCACAGAATTCAGAAGGTTCTGTGAGGAGAATGGAATTGAGCATGAGGTTATTGCTCCCTATATTCCTCAACACAATGGTCATGCTGAAAGAAGAAATATTACTTTGCTTGATATGGTGAGAAGCATGCTGAAAGAGAAGAAGCTTCCTCATACTTTGTGGGGAGAAGCTGTTACCACTACATGTTATGTGCTCAACAAATGTCCAATGAAAAAGCTGAAGGAAATAGTTCCTATTCAGAAGTGGACTGGAGATAAGCAAAGTGTTATTCATATGAAGGTGTTTGGTTCTGTATGTTACAAACATGTCCCAGAAGCCAGAAGACAGAAGCTGGATGATAGAAGTAAAGTAATGTTACTAGTGGGGTACTACAGTACAAGTTCGTACAAACTTTATTGTCCAGAAACTAACAAAGTTGAGTTCAGCAGAGACGTTATTGTAAAAGAATCAGAAATCTAGGATTGGGAAAAGTCTCGTCCTGACTCTGATGAGAGAACTCCTGAAGAAAAGTCAGAAACACATGTTTCTGAAGCTGGTAAAAATTTTAACTCTGAAGACGAGTCCAATGGTGACTTTGACTCTGAAGAAGATTCATAAGGTGAAGATGATTCTAACACTGACTCTGATGGTGAGTCAGAATCTGGGAATTTTCCACACTATGAAGACAGTCAAGGTTCTGGAGAAAGTCCATTTTCTGAAGCAAGAGCTTCTGAAGAGGAATGTTCTAGTGTATGAGGTTCTGAAGTTCAAGTTCAGAGGCAACAAAGATTCAGAAGCATCCCGAGAAGATTTCTAGAGTTTGATGTGTTGAAAGACACTGAAGTAGACTCCTAAGGATAAGTTATTTAGTGTGTTATATTAGAAGACTCTGAACCCGTGAGTAAGGAAGATGCTCTTAAGAAAAAAGTCTGGTTGGAGGCCATGAAAGAAGAACTTGATGCTATAAAGAGAAACAAGACTTGGAAGCTGACAGAACTTCCAAAAGCTAAGAAAGCCATCAACGTCAGATGGGTTTTTAATCAGAAGCTAACGCCATATCGATCAATCGGCAAACACAAAGCAATATTAGTAGAAAGAGGTTTTCTACAGAAGCCTTGGCTGGATTACTCTAAAGTGTTTGCACCTGTAGCGAGAAATGAAACAATCAGACTAGTGATTGCAATAGCTGCTAACATGAATTGGCCTCTGATGCATTTAGATGTTAAATCTGCATTTTTGAATTGTCCATTACAAGAAGAGGCATACGTGTCACAACCTCCTAGATTTGAGAAAAAGAATTAGGAAGGGATGGTGTTCAAATTACACAAAGCCTTGTATGGATTGAAGCAAGCACCCAGAGCCTAGAATCTGAAGATTGATTCATTTTTCAAGGAACAAGGGTTTCAGAAGTGTGAGATGGAGTATGGTGTTTATGTTCAACACACTTTAAAAGTTAATATGATTATGGTATGTTTGTATGTTGATGATATATTGCTAACATGAAGTTCTGAACAATAGATAACTAAGTTCAAGAAGGTTTTGATGAATGAGTTTGAGATGACAGATCTTGAGAAAATGAGTTAGTTTATATGGATGGAGTTTATATACTCTGAGAAAGGAATCATTTTTCATAATATGAAGTATGAACTTGAGCTTCTGAAGACATTTAAGCTGGAGAATTGCAAAGCTGCTATCACACCTGCTGATACGAATCAAAAGTTGGACTTTGATTATGATGGAGAGGATGTGGATGCTACAATCTTCAAATAGTTGGTTGGTGCTTTAAGGTATTTTTGTAATACCAGACCTGATATTTTCTATGCATTTGGAATGGGTAGAAGATTTATGAGTAAACCAAAGTGGTCTCATTACCAAGATGTTGTTAGGATTCTGAGGTTTGTGAAGGGAACTCTGAAGTATGGAGTGTTATTTCCTTTTGGAAGAAAGACCGATTCAGAACTTCTGAGTTATTTAGACTCTTATTAGTGTGGAGATAGAGTTGACAGAAGAAGTACTTCTGGGTACTGTTGTACCCTAATTTTTTCCCCTAAGATCCCCTCATCATACCATGTTGATTCCATCACAACAAGATCACATTAGGATTCTTGGTTCCCCATCCTATCTTTAGCTTTTCTCTTTGAGGAATCACCAAGCACCTTGACTTGTGTTCTTTTATGATCATGGATATTTTTGCCTTGATTTCTTCTTTTAATTAATAAAATGCAATGTTAGTTTGTCTTGCTAGTTACTTATGTAGGTAAAGACAATGAGATTTAGCAAGTTGCTCCATGGGTTCACGAGTTTATTTCCACGCCCTAGTAAATAAAGATTGAGAAGTTCAAACCTCACCATTGGATTTGTTCTGGAAGAAATGGCATGGAAAGGTTATTTTGGTTCACTACATTCCAAGATATCAAGATTGATCCAAATGTGCAAGGGGTTGATTGAAGAAGTTGTCATGGTTGGACAAGGCCTTGCTCCCATTGGTTACAAGTGCATATTTCTCTCAATTCTCAAGATATGGAAGTGGTTTTTGTTGCTATGAGTTCTCATTTTCATACTTAAAAACTTCTATTTACAAAGCATTTGTGTTGGTACAAGAAGTTTGTTCAAAATTGTCAAAGTTCCTCAAAGCATTTTCTTGATCTAAGAGCTAGGGTTTTGAACTTCAAAGAAGCATATATTTCTCATCTTTTGGTATTTTTGAGTGATTCCAAAAACATCCTTCTCTTCAAAGGGTTATAAACAAATCAATTCAAAAGTTTAAAGGAGTTTTCATGTGGAAGAAACCTAATGATGAAGAAAGATTACAAGTCCTCTAGATGAACCCCCAATTTCTCATGTGTGACTTCAAATGGTTATAACTTGGCCAATTTTTATCACCTTAAACCCATTATTTTTCCACAATGATCTTGAGTGTGTGAACTTTATTCCTTCTTTTATGTGCAAAGTGAGAAAATAGATGGAAGATGCCCTAAAATGCAAAAGATTATAGGTCATTTCATGATTTTTTGCAAACTTCAACAATTCATAACTCTCTCAATTTTTAGAGATTTTGAATGGTTCGAGTCTCAAAATGTCATTCAAGAGGTCTATTTCATGCCATCTTTTTCGGTCAAGAGCAAATTTCAAGTAGAAGGCCATGTTTGGATGCAAAACATTATAGGTCACTTTTGAAGAAAACTTTGAAATATTTCTAAGTATGGAAAGTCAACCTTTTTTTCTCCAACTTTGACTCCATGTAACTTTCAGTTCAAGCATCCATTTGATTCCATTCTTTTTCCATTTCAAAGTTTGTAACCTCATCTTTCTAAAGCATCAAGAATCATGCCCTAAGACCCCTTGAGCCGAGAATGCCATTGATTTGAACTTGGTAACTTGGAATTGAAGTTTCTTCAAAAGTCCGAATTTGAAATCATTGGTTTAGCTTCTAAACACTTTGGTTCTGCGCGTTTTTTCTTCTAAACATGTTTAGTGAACCTCCAGAAGTGATTAGCATAGCAAAACACGCATTTTGGATGAGTTTTGATCAAAGTAGAGGTCACACTTTTCTGGTTTGCAACTTCACTCGATTTCCCTCCAAACTTCATCATTTCACATGCTTGAACATTCCATTTGTTTCCCTATAAATAAATGGCCATTCCCCATTCATTTCCTCAAACTTGGATAGCCAGAATCACCCTGCCAAACTTGCTCCATAACTCAAAATTTTGTTACTTCGAAATCTGATCTCAAGCCTTTTTCAATCCAATTTTTCCATCAATTTATCTTCCTTGATCTTCCCTGAAGCTAACCATATAATTACATTTAAGAATCGTGCCCTATATTGCTCCATAGAAGTCCAGTTTCAGAGCTCTGCAACTCAACTTCAATAGGTAGATTCCTTCATCAATTCATAAAAACTTTGATATCATTGTGATGCTCTCATTGCCCTGGTTCTAGTTGTAACACTTATTTTCATCTGGAAAATTATTTTGACCATGAAATTTCAAATCCCTTTTCAAAACTTTCCTTCCAAATTGCTTGAGATACAATTTATATAAATTTGTCGCGATGGTGTGATTGTCTTCATCTTGAAAAGACGAAGTGAATGACATAGGTATGAGCTTTTGATTTTACAGTTTAAGAGACCTGCAATTCAAGTTGGCTGGAGGTTGAAGATGACCAATGTGTCATCTTCCAATCAATGATGGCACACCACTTATTTTTTTTAAAAAATCTGATTTAACTAATGATTCAATGCATTATCCACTAAAATCCATAACATGCACAGTGCGCCAGGTCCACTTGATCTGTTTACTTACGCGTTTTGACATTGATCAGATGGCCCAAGTTTTTTTGGTTTTTAATTTCTTTTCTGATTTTTATATTTAATTGTTTTAAATTTCAAAAAATCATAAAAAATTCATTTTTAGTCAAAAAAATCTAAAAAAATTATGAAAAATATTTTTGATTTTTCTCATTCTGATTTTTAATTTTTCACAAATTTATTTTCTATTTTGGTTTTTTTTAATAAATTTTCACTTTATTTGATTTGTTTTAAATGTTTAAAAATACTTTCATACATTTTTAAATTCTGAAAAAAAATATAGAATGATCCAATGATATTGTGACAAATATTGGTGACTTCGCTCATTTTTTATTTCTAACTTTGGTATTTTTTTAATCATTTTTGGTTTATTTTACTCATTTCTTTTAATTTTAAAAATAGTTTCTGACAAAAAAAAATTACCAAAAATTTTGTAAAAATATTTGAGTCCATTTCTGATTTTTCTATGGTCTAACTCTTTATTTCTTGATTAATTTGAACATAGTTGATATTTTTATCCCTTATTTCTATTTTAAATATTTCTAAAACCTTTTTTTTATGTATACATTAAATGCAATATTATTTTCTGATTATTTTCTAGCTGATCTTGGGATGAATATTGATCATGAACTTTATTAACATCATTGGATCCATGGTGTTGAGTCTAACTCCATAAAAATGGATGAATGATTTTAATAATAGTTTGATTAAATTTTAATTCAAATGTGGTTTGTATATTTTTTCCCACCCTTCTTCATCTCATTCCTTTCTTATTGCACTAAGTGTTATTGGAGCATGATCTCTATATCATGTCTAAAAAAAAATGGTGCGTAGATTGCTATTGACCGACCTCAAAATAGGTGCGACTTCTATATAAGTCCACTTACGATTGCTTAACATAGCGTTAAATTTTGTCCTGATTCGAATAAATGATCATTCGTGGCTCAAAACTATATTTGCAAGCCCAAGTATGTTAATTTGATCCCTTTGATCTAATAACTTTGAGATTCATTGTGTGGAGGTTTTGGTTCTACCAATCCTCTAATGGATCTACAACACTTTTGATCAACGCAGATCATTTAAACATCGTTGATCATTAAATGGTACTTGTGAGGATTCCAAGTGAATGATATACTTGACAAAAAGCAAATGCAAATTGTTGTGTGGAGGCTTTGGTTCTACCAATCCTCTAATGAGTTCCAAATGCAAGTTTGAAGATGATCATCCAACTAACCACTAATTAATAATTTGTCTTTACTTTATGCCCTTTTATTTTTTATGCTTTATCTACCATTTACATTAAGCATTACATTTCATGTCATTTTTATTTTTCTCACTTGAGCCTTTTATTTTCTCTTCTAAGACACCTAATAATCAACATGAACCATAAAAACTTTAATGGATACTTGGACTATTTGGTTACTATCCTTGGCATTATGGAGTATTGGACTTCTTGGACTTAGGATTAGAAACCTTGGCCTATGTTGGAAACCTTGTGACCTTAGTTGATATTTTGTCTGGAGTTCTTGAGGTTTACCTCGAGACATTGGGTTGTTTGTTTGTTTTGTATGCAGGTTATTATGATTACATTCTTTATCTGTAATCTGGAATTCACCCGTACACAGCCATTACTCTGCCCAATTTTTTAGAAGACTTAATACACTTAAAGTTTGGTTCTCAAGAGGTCTAGTATCTTTGCTTGTTTGGTTTCAATCCAAAGATTGGGAATTACATCTTGACTCATAATGTTAAGTATTGGCTTCTTGTTGGTTAGATGGTTCTCATCCATAGCTTTTACCTTATGCTTTAAGATAGTCTCTTCTTCTCCTCCCATCTTCTTTAATTTCAAAAATCCTCTCCCTCCTTTTGAAAACTCTTCTTGTTTCTAAACTTGAACCACTTTCATAATAAACTTGGACTTAGGTCTATGCATTTTCAAAAACATTTTCATAAATAAACTCCAATCAACTTAATAATACCTTGACATTTTTGTGAGAAAACTAAAAGTCAATCAATCTCATCCAAACCATTTTGCCATTTTGGCTCCTTTCTTTAAACTTTTCTCAAAATATTCGACTCTTGTCAATCTTTATAGTGATGCAAACAACTATACTTCTACAATATATAGTGAAAAGAGATATTTTCCACTTGTGTGTTGAGTGAGGCACTGTTGATTTTAAAATCCAAGCCATATCCTCTACTTTGAGATGGTGCAAATTCTCCTTTCTCATGATTGTGGGTAGTAAGTATGTTTTCCAAACGGACAATGACGATGATGTCTTATCTCATAAAAATTAACCAACACACTTGTGTTTTAAATTTTTTTAAAGAGGAACTATGTGTACCCTGATCCCCTATTGCACAGAAGGTGGTACTAAGCACTAAAGATTCGCAATCGCGGCAGGTGCAAAAATCATAAAAAATATTTCTTTTCTCACCTCCACCATCCATTTTTATAAAACAATTTTATAGCCAAAATATACAGATTTTACAAAGAAGTTCATGTGGAGTACCGTAGATGTTTAGGGTGCTAATACCTTCCCTTTGCATAACCAACCCCTTACCTTGAATCTTTCCCCCTCTTTTTGGGTTACTCGCTCTTTTCCCATTCCTTTGGAAACAATAAAGCGCAGTAGTGATTTTTATTTTTGATTTGTATAAGTCTAGTCAATCCAATGGCTTAGTCTTAAACATTTCTACCGCTACAGAAAAAATGGCGACTTCACTGGGGAAAATTGACCTCTTGCTGGTCCATCCCTAAGTGGGTTGAACTTATCTTTGTTTATATTTGTATATGTGTTATTGTTGTTTATGTGTTATATGTTGTATATATGTTTGTCTAGATTTTCCTGGTTTTCAGGGTGCTTGGTGATTACTTATAAGTCCTATACTCGGACTTGGGCAAACTTTAAGATAGGATGGGCGGTATAGTCATTTTAACTTTGAGGGAGTAATCCCAAAAAAGGAGACATGAGATCCCCCACTTAGTGGAGGCCCTTTTGACTGTAGTGTCGTTTACCGAGTAATCGAGAAGACGTACTGCTTTCGACCTGGGAGCCTGCTGAAGCTGAGGACCGTAGAATACCAAACCCATATTGGCCTTTTAGGTGTAGTGCGGAAGCTATGACGGAGTAATCCAGAAATAGTTGTCACGTGATACTATGATCGGGCGAGTTTTTCTTGAGAATATTACTAATTACCGAGTTAATCGGGAAGTTGGTAATATCCGAAGGAAGGATGTAGACTCTGGGAACCTCTAGAACCTTGTTCGGCAGATGATAACTTTTAGACCAACACCTTATGGGTAGTACCATCGACCTCATGCTTGTGACGTTGAACCTATGAACCCTACATGTGTGATCTTGTATGTGATTGTTGCATCGTGCATCCATGCATTCATAAGCATCTTTTGAAGAAATCTTATTTCAAGGGACTTAAAAATTGACCATTTGTGAATATCTCAGGTACTTTTTAACCATGGATTCTGGAAAAAGAAAGACCGGGAAGTACAGTTTCAAGGATCCCAAGATAGATGAGTTGATCAGTCTAATTCCTGAGATTGAGTGTTCTGCAGATTTTTGGAAGAAGTATGGATCCATCATCCCTCTTATGAAGCTTAGGATGAAAGAGGGTTTTCTCTCGACCTTGGTCCAGTTCTACGATCCGATGTATCATTTCTTTACTTTTTCCTACTATCACTTGATGCCTACACTGTAAGAGTATTCTTATCTGTTGGATTTACCTGTTATCGATCATGTTCCTTTTACTGGTTTGGAGGGTGAGCCAAAACCACACGAGATTGCTGCTTTGATCCATCTGAGGAAGTCTGAGGTTGAAGCCCATATGACTACTAAAGGAGGGATTAGAGGATTACCAGTCCAGATCTTATTGGAGAAAGCTCGTTACTTTTCCAGGATGAAGAGTACAGTCGCTTTTGAGGCTATCTTTGCTCTACTTGCTTACTAGTTGTTCTTATTTCCTAATGTGGACAAGTTTGTTGATGTTAATGCTATCAGGATCTTCATGATTGGAAACCCAGTTCCTATATTGTTGGGTGATGCTTATTACTCTATTCACCTTCAAAATTCTTATCATGGGGGGGTGATTATCTGTTGCACGCCTTTGTTATACCGGTGGTTTATCTCTCATATACCTCAGTCTGATGCTTTTTGGGATGTCAAGAAGGAACCCCATTGGGCTCCTAAGATCATGGCACTTACTCACTCGGACATTAATTGGTATCATCGAGCTTACCAGGATATAGAGACTGTTGACAGTTGTGGTAGTTTCTCCAATGTACCTCCTCTTGGTAAAAAGGGAGGAATTAACTATAACCCTGTTCTTGCACGAAGATAACTTGGTTATCCGATGAGGGATAAACCAAATAGTATTCATTTGAGCAGTTTCTTTTTGAAGTAGGGAGGAGACAATAATAAGGCTAGGGAGTAGATTGTGAAGGCCTTGCGTCACATCCACAAGAAGAGTAGGAAAGACTTGGGACCTAGGGGTGATGTTTCTTTGGAGCCATATCTTCAGTGGGTTCAAGCGAGAGCTATTCAGTTGAAGATTCTGTATTCCCAGGAAACACTTATGCTTTATTTGTTTGTGAAAACCACTCCTCCCTTGTTGGATGATCTAGAAGAGCTGCAGCTTGCTTTGGTCAGGAAGCAGCGGGAAAAGGATGCTTGGAAGAATAAGTGCCAGACTTTATAGATTTCCTTTAGAGCAGACATGAAGGAGAAAGATGACTTAATTGAGATCCTTGAGAGTCGAGCGGTAGAGACTATGGAGAGGCAAGGGGATTTATTTTCTCCTAAGCCTCAATCAGATACTGATTACTCACTTCCCGATTCAGGTGATTGGAAGGAGGTTGCCACCAGGTATGCGGAAGAAAACCAGAGGTTGAAGGCTCAGATTTCCAGGCTTATAGGGAAGCGCCAACATATAGAGTGATCTCCAACAGCTATTCTTCTCAGGGTTTTAGACTTTATTTTCATCTTGTACTTGGGATTGTTGGGACTTGTAACCTATTTTGAAATTATTATAATAAAAAATTTCAGTATTTCAAATGCGTTATTACTTTGATATTTGCAATATGTCTCTAAAACTTTAAATCCCTTGAAATATTAAATAATGAAATAAAATCATGTGCATTGCACATCATGCATACTATTGCACATATTTCATGCATTTGTTATACATATCCAAGTGTCTTACCAAGCTACTTTACTTCATTCAGCAAGCTGACTCACCACTACAATACTCGGGCTAATTTCAGAAGAAAGATAGACAACTTAGAACAAGAGAATCGCGAGCTGTGCGAGGAAGTTTCTGCTTTGAAGGCCGGCATGGCCAATCTTACTGCTCTGATGGAATCTCTCGTGGCTGCTCAGAATCAGCCACCGAGTGTTCAACCTCAACCAACAAGGGTTAATGCTGAGGTTCCGACTGTTCCTGTGTCTGCTACTCTAGCTGTTGTTCAGAATCGCATGCCTCAAGGTTATCCATGGGGAATGCTAGAGAATTTTGCACCTTAAGTTTTCAGTCTTGGTCCTCAAGAAGCTCTAGTTGTTCAGACTACTGTTACTCATGCACCTCCTGTGGTGCATGTTCCTGCTGCACCTTCTTCGGTGAATTTGGTTCCATTTGTTAACAATGATGTGTGTCGTCCTTTTCCTCCACCAAGTGAAGACTTGGGTCTTTATGACAGAATGGATGGTTTTCAAGAGCAATTTGACAAGATGCGGAGGGAGATGAAGGCCCTCAGGGGAAAAGAGTTATTCGGGCAGAATGTGAATGAATTATGCTTGGTCCCGAATGTTAAGATACCTATAAAGTTTAAGGTCCCAGAGTTTGTGAAGTACAAGTAGTACATGGTACAATCAATGTTTCATTCCAAAACCATGAAAGGAGAAAATGGAGTTGCTTTCGTTGAAGTACGCACAAACATTGTGTAACCATGCAGAGAAAAAGGCAGCATTTCATGCCAATCTTTATACGTTCTGACAATCTTTTGGACGATTTTCTTTATGTTCTTGTTAGCAGCTTCGACTGCCCCGTTCATCTTTGGTCGATACAGAGATGAATTGTGATGTTAAATCTTGAACTCTTCACACAACCCCTTCATCATGTTGTTCTTAAGATTAGAACCATTATCAGTGATGATTCTGTGAGGAATTCTGTAACAAAATATGATTTCCTTCCTGATGAAGTTTGTAACGACCTGTTTGGTTACATTCTTGTAAGAAGCTGCTTCCACCCATTTGGTTAAATAGTCAATATCCACTAGAATAAACCTATGACCATTCAAAGCACTTGGTTCAATCCTTCCAATCATGTCAATGCCACACATTGTTAACGGCCATGGTGAAGTCATAACATTCAAAGGAGTTAGAGGAACATGAGTTTTGTCTGCATACACCTGGCATTTGTGACACAACTTTGCGTATACACAACAGACACTCTCCATTGTCATCCAGAAATACCTTACGTGTAGGATTTTCTTCGCCATGGAATGCCCGCTCAAATGAGTCCTAAAAGAATCCTCATGGATCTCCTTTATGACCAACGTTGCTTCGTGTCTATCCATGCATATGAGCAGAACCGAGTCATAATTTCTCTTATGCAGAACGTCTCCTGATAAGAGGAACTTGGATTCTAACCTTCTAAGCGTACGCTTATCATAAATTGTAGCATTTTCGGGATACTCTTGCTTCTCAAGGTACCTTTTGACGTTGTAATACCATATATTTTCATCAGACACATCCTCAATCGAAAGAAAATAAGCAGGGAAGACATGTGTTGGCTCTTTGTAATGGAGAATAAGTATATTAGGCGTCTGATTCGGAAATCTCATCATGAACATCGATGCTAAAGTAGCTAAAGCATCAGCCAACTGATTTTCATCTCTGGGAATATGATCAAAGGTGATCTCATCAAAAGCGGGTATTGGCTGTAAGATGTAGTCTCTGTACGAAATCAAATTGGGGTGCTTCATTTCCAAATCACCTCATACCTGGTGTATGACAAAAGCGGAGTCTCCAAAGACTTCAAGGATTTTGATTTTAAGGTTGATGGATGCCTCAAGACCCATCACACAGGCTTCATATTCTGCCATATTATTCGTACAATCGAAACATAACCAGGCCGTAAACGGTGTATGAGTATTACGTGGAGAGGTCAGTATTGCCCCAATGCCATGACCGACAACATTCAAGGCACCATCAAACATAAGAATCCATCGCTCTTTCAGATCGACCCCACCATAATCATCAAGCTTCATAACATCTTCATCTGGAAAGTCAAATTTCATTGATTGGTACTCTTCCAACGACTGGTGAGTGAGATGATCCGCAAGAATTCTACCCTTCATAGCCTTTTATGTATGTTGTACCCCAAAATTTTCCCTCCCATATTCTTCAAAGTTTATCAAGAATCATCCTCAAATGGCTCAAGATTTCTCAAGGGGTTGCACAGTCAAACCATCTTCTAAGCTAGTCAAAATTAGGGTTTTGGTTCTTGCAAGAAATTTGAGGTTTTCAATGGCTCAATCAAGTCCCATAGGCCTATATACATTGCCAAGCATCTACATGTCAAGTTTCAAGACTCACAGAGGCAAATTGCACAGTCAAAAGCCCTATTTGCTTCACAGTCAACTGCAGGGGCAAAATGGTCATTTGGCAGTCAAAAGTCAAAATTTTTGGTCAACAACTTATTTTGAAGCCACATTCATCATATGATGAAGTCTTGATCATGATTCCACAAGAATGGCTCAAAAATCATCAAAGATGCAAAAGTTGCTATTTTTGGACAGTAGAAAAGTCAACTGTAACTTGACCAAGGTGTGATACGGTGGGAGAACTGACTTGAGTTTTGTGTTTGTATTCGCACTTGTTCGGTTGAGCAAGAGTCGCCACCGACTTTTTATTTTATCCTAAAGGAAAGGTTAAAAGCACAGGAAAAACCTTTTTGAGATGTTTCGTGGGTTCGGGGGGTAGATTATGAAAAAGGAAGGTATTAGCACCCTTTTCATCCATGGTTATCCATGGGCTCTTAGTTACTTGGTTTTTTTAGATCACTTGCCTTGATTGCTTGAAATTATGGTGTATGTGTGTGTTTTGAAAATGTTTTTGA
This sequence comes from Vicia faba, assembly GCA_948472305.1. NCBI lineage: Eukaryota > Viridiplantae > Streptophyta > Magnoliopsida > Fabales > Fabaceae > Vicia > Vicia faba. Next base: position 1,234,237,660 of record OX451738.1, read on the forward strand.
AATAGACGCATTTGTTTCGGCAACCAATGTAATTGACTCGTGTTTGAGTGTTTTACAAAAGTGTGTATCTTTTCGAAAAGATGTTTCAAATGTTTTTTTTGAGAGTTTGTTTTGAAAGTATTTGTGAAGTATGATTTTTGAAAAGGAGGCAAGTGTTTTTTTCAAGTTGATCTCAAATAACTAAGAGTTTGTCTACCCCTATTATACTCAAAGATTTTCTCTATGTTTTCAACCCCTTTTTTAACAATTTTGTTCCACCATTGGATTTGGTGGACAATCTTGCGTTTAGGAAGTTTAACGGGACGGGCGCGGGTCATCGTATGGACCATGAATGCAATGGTGCCAAATGTCTTTGGCAATTTTGCTTGAAGGGACTTGATCATTTTGATAGGCGACTTTCGAAAGCGTCATCGAGGGACTTATGATCGTTTGATTGTTTTGCCAAAGAAACTCGACGTGCAAGCATGGCCCATTTTGGAAGGCAACATGTGGGATTACCCTAGAGGGTGCAAGTGTGATTGTGTATTGATTTCATGCATTTGTCTTTGTATTAGGTCATCTAGCGTTCGATTTTATGTACATACAAACCCTAGGTCTAACCATGGTATAATTCGAAAGCGGTAAATTGCGGGAATTTTAAAGTCTACGCTATTACAAATGGTATCCGGGGGTGGGGGTACAAATTCACAAATGGGGATAAGACTTAAATAATTACAACCAAATTGAATCGCGATCAAATGTAATCAATGTATAGCAAAGTATAGCAAATGTATAATGCATCAAATGTAAAATGTATTGTGTAAGTGTACGTGTACATGTATTTTATTTACAAGTTAAGAAAATGTGAATTTAATGTGTTATCAAGTATGGTTTACTTAATAAAAGAATTAGATGTTTTCTTTATTTAATTTGTAATCTTGTATTTTCTTCAATATGTACAAAAAAGTATTTTACTTAAAAGAAAGAAAAATGTTTTAAATTTAAATTATATTATGTATATTAAGAAATGTATTTTAATTGATTATGTACAAATTATTAACTAAAAAATGTTTTAAGTTAAATAAAAAAAAGAGTTTTAATTAAAAGAAAGAAGTTTTAAATTCTATTTTTCTTATGTATTAAAATTGATGTATTTTATGTACAAAGAAAAGATTTTTAAGAAAAGAAAAAAGAAAATGTTTTAAGCTTTTTTTTTAGAGAAAATTATCATTTATACATTTTTGGTTTATGTACAAAGTTCTTTTTTATTAAAAAAATATATTCAACTTAAAAAAAACTATTTTTTATTTATTTAGTATACTAAAAAAAAGTATTAGTAATATTTTTTTTCTTTATATGAGAAATTAGTTAAGTTATATAAAAGAGGAATAAAATAAAAGCTTTAGTTTGAATGAGAAGAAAAAAAGTAAATGGGCTTTAGAGATTTTGGATGGCCCAGTCAGAATAGGCATGTGTTAGGATTGAGGGGGGGTGTATGCGTTTAATGGGCTTAAGGCGTGTTAGAAAGGGGCAAGGCCCAGGTTTTGGACAACAATTTGTTTAGGGTTGTGAGTTTTGTTTCATTAGGGAAACGGCTAGGGTTTGCAAGTTACAGCGCCGTTGTCGTTCTTTCATCACTTCGTCTTCTTCGTTCGTCACATGTCTCCGCCTCTAAGTTTCTCTTGCCCATGGCCACCGGCATCCTCAACCTTCCTCTTCCCTTCAATGAATCGCTAGGGCGACAAATTTCAAGGTAAAAATCTTCGTCTCAATCTCATTAGGGTTTTGTTATTTGCATGTTATGATTTCGCCCCTTATTGATTCTGATTTCATATTGTTATGGTTATTTGAGGTGCGTGAAAGAAAGAGAGGGAGGGATACTACCTTTGGAGATGGAGGAGGAAAGGATGGGGAGGCGCTGTGACGGCCAAGGCGGTGAGGGACGGTGCTGAGCTAGCTTTGCTTGGAGACCCTGGTATTTTGTATTTTTGCCTCTTTGTTGTTGATTTGATGATGACTTATCTGAGAACAACTTCTTTATCTTCTTCTCTTTCACTCGCTTCTGTTGCCTCTGAATATTTGTTGTTGATTTTTGGGTATGCTTTCTTTCTTCTTCTTCTGATTTCCTTGATGAATGCCCCGTGTTTGGTTGCCTGTTGATATGTTGCCTTCGTTTGTATGCTTGGGATCGATTTGAATGTTTTCTTGCCCAGTGATGAAGATTTTCTGAGGGCCTGTGTGGGTTCTGTACATGTTTGGATATTTCAAGGTTTAGTATGCTTGGCTTTTTACAAGTTAGGCTCTTGGGCTTTGTTTGACAGGTTATAGTACTGGGTGGTTAAGGCTTTGATATGCTGGTTTGTTGACAGGTTAGGGTACTGGGTGTTTAAGGTTTGATGAACTGGTTATTTGACAGGTTAGGGTACTGGGTGTTTAAGGCTTTGATATGCTGGTTTGTTGTTGTGAACTGGTTTTCGCTTGAGGGCCTTAACAGGTTATGGCTTATGCTGATGCAGGTCTTTTGAGGGTTCTGGCTTGTTAATGGTCTTGACAGGTTTAAGCTTGTTGGTTTCAGGCTTATGCTGGTTTAAGCTTGCAGGTTTCAGGCTTATGCTACAGGTTGTTGAGGCTAAAGGCTTGATGATAGTCTTGGCTATTTTTTTTGGTTCTTAAGCTTTGACAGTTTTGTGTTGTTGGAGGTTTTAAATCAGGTTTTATGTTTTGGGCTTGTGCTGAACTGTGTGATAGGCTCTTGGGCGCGAGGCCTTTTGAATGTTTTTGATTTTTGATATCTTTTCCTTGGTCAAACTGATGGGCAAACTTGCAAGGTTTTAATGTGGAAAAATTATTCTGTTACTTTTTATTGACAGTTTTGTTTGCATTCTAATTCCTTCATACTTCTGCCTTCTGCTTCACTGTTTTATTGCAGTTTCTGTGTTTATATTTCTTTATGCCTAAAGCCAAAAACCAGTAAGCCTGAACTTCTCCTCTCTTTTTCTCTCTCTCCAATACTTAAGCATATTATATTGCTTAACATGTATTAATTCTGAAAAAGCAAATTGGCCTGGAAATGATGAAATTGGAATTAGTTTGCTTGCATAAGTAGCTTAGTCCTGCATACTTTCCTTCTTCAGCTCTCCTGCATCTTTGTTACAGTTTTGGCATCTTGGGTATTTTGATATCTTGAGATATCTTTTGGCAGCTTGTTGACTTTGGATTTAGTTTTGAAATTGTGACTCTGACTTGCATATGCTGTCTTGCTTTGAACTGTGCAGTTTCTTTTGACAAACTTTGAATTGTGCAATTTTTAACTTGTGCATTCATTTTTAATTTGCAAATATTTTTCATCCCTCTTTGTGAACCGGGAGAAATCCCGTGATTTGCAGAGAGGGTTAACTGATCCCGACCATTTTCTTTTAATGATGAACCCAAACTTTAATTGTCTGCTTTTCTTTTTTTTAAAATTATTTATCCGCTTCAATTGACTTTTTCTTCTTTTCTTTGCAGATAAAAAATCAAATGGAGAGGAAAAGCGAAAGATGGAGGATGAAGAATTGAAGACTTAGAAAAATATTAGGATTGTTTATTTAAATTTGAATAAATGTAATATCATTATTATAAATACTTTGTAAATGAATACTCGTATTCAAATAACAATTGTAACAAATATTTAAAGATGAAATAAAAACTCCTTTTATCCAATTAATTCTTTTTATCCTCTTTTCAATTGTTTACTTTATTATTTATAATTCTTTAAATTAAAATAATTGAAAATAAATTCCAACTTTTAATCTTAGAATAATAAATAATTAAATAAACATTGTCTCAGCATTGATCAATTAATAAACTTGGCACTTCCAACATCCAAAGTAAAACAACAGTCAATCACAACAATTGCCCAGACGTGTTTTCCTTTTACTGATTTTAGCCAAACATTGCAAATCCAATCCAACTGCATCTTTTCACTGATTAAACCCAGCAAACGCAAATTCAAACCCAATGTCTCTTTTCATTGATTTAGTCAAACCCTGCAAATTCAATCCAAAGGTACCCTTTCACTGATTCAATCACACAATGCGAACTCAATCCAAATGTTTCAATCCACATCCCAGCATAACTTGAAAAGCACTGTAGAATTAAATCTTTCTGAGGAACCGTGCATAAAAAAAAACCTAATTCCTGACCAAATATCAAAGAAACGCTCGCCTGATCAAAGTTGAGCCAAAATCAACCAAAACCCTAAGCAAACTGTATGAACTGTTCTAGAGCCATGAAAAACCAATGAAAACCCTAATTCTGTCTAACCGACGAGAAACGTCTGTTTGACTGATTCTTGAGCCAGTTTGAAAAATCAGGAAACGCCTGAAGCTGTGATTTCTTGAGGAAAAATGCGAGGGCAAATTTTGGGGTACAACAGTTGCCCCTGTTCAATCTTCTTGGACCTGAAGAGTTAGAATGGCAAGTTTGCCTTTCGCGACTCGAGGGTAAAAGGAGATTGGACACTAGAGTGCCCGGAAATTTGCACTCGCATGCTGGAGTATTAGCAATGTGATGGCGGGAATGGGCTTATAGATGCCATTTGGAGATAGGATGGATAGGAGGATGGGCTTATAGATGCCATCTGGAAGCGTGACAGAACCTTGTCGGGAATGGGCTTATAGATGCCATTTGGAAGTGTTGATCGCGTAGGAGATTCCTTAGCGAGAACTTACGTACTTTGAGAGAGGAAGATGTTTCCTGGCTTGTTACAGGTGTTAATCTTTAGTCCCTTCATACAGATATGCCCTGGCTGGATACAAGAATCGAATCTGGAAAATGTTGTCGTCAGATGTGCCCTGGCTGGATACAGGTACCGAATCTGGAATTGTCGTCTTCAGATGTGCCCTGGCTGGATACAGGAATCGAATCTGGAATTGTTGTCTTCAGATGTGCCCTGGCTGGATACAGGAATCGAATCTGGAAAATGTTGTCGTCATATGTGCCCTGGCTGGATACAGGAATCGAATCTGGAAAATGTTATCGTCAGATGTTCCCTGGCTGGATACAGGAATCGAATCTGGAATTGTTGCTCACATATGTGCCCTGGCTGGATACAAGAATCGAATCTGGAAAATGTCTTCAGATGTGCCCTGGCTGGATACAGGTATCGAATCCGGAATTGTAAAAGGTTGGTGGAGATGGCTTTCCTGGCCGGATACAGGGGTAAACCTCTGACCTGAGGATGAAAGATACTTTCCTGGCTTGTTACAGGGGTTGACCTTCATATTCTTTATGCAGATATGCCCTGGTTAGATACAGGTATCGAATCCACAATCAATCACTCACAGATGTGCCCTGGCTAGATACAGGAATCGAATCTGGATTTGTGATATTTGATAGTAACCATCTTTTGGATTGATCTTTTTTCTGAAAAGGCAAAATATCAATGGTATGCAATGTCATGATGTATGAGATGCATGATGTCATGATGCTCAAAATGAGTTAGTGTTGTATGCACTTTGTCATGTATGTAAATAGGATGTATGAAACATGAAGCGTCAGTGAATGTATTTTCATCTAGGAAAATAAATCCTTGATGACCGGTCGGGGAATCAAATCTTGGGCTGACATCGAAGAGAAGAGTTCTTCGTTTCCGCTGGGGATGATGGTTGCAAGAATAAACCGGTAGGAGAAGATGACTCCGTTGGGGAATACACTTGTTGGGGATGTCACTCTGAGGGGAAATATTCCGTGGGAAGAGATAGTTCGCTGAGGCTTTGATGAGAGCTCCGCTGGGGATTCTGCTGATAAATTATGTCGGAGAATTTGATGAACTCCGCTAGGGATTGTTGAGGTAGCTTGGTCATGTTCTTCAGCTGAACCTACCTTGGTACCTTGGCGGACAAAGCAACTAGACCGCTTGGTCACTTCAAAATTGCCCCATGTTTCTGATGTCACCTGTCATTAACCCTTTGTCTCGTATGTAAACATTTATGATCTTAGCAATTTGACGTCAAATGCATATATCAAAAATGAGCATTGGACGTTCTTTGCAAAACAAAACAAAAAAGGAAAAGCAATGGATAATTTATCTGAAAAATCGAACTTGTATTGATTTTGAAATTTGCCTGTAAATAGGCGTTTATGTACAGGAGGCTGACGTCCTAGTAAGAGAACGCCGCCGAACAACATAGAGTTTATACAATTTTGAAAAGGAAACAAAACAGCTACCTGAAAAACTAATCCCACTGGGTAACGACTCTGCTATCGCCGTTATGCCTTCAAGCGTCTCATCATTTTGCCGCTTAGTTGAAGGTGAGGCTGATTGATCGATGCCAAAGTCTGAGCCCTAATAGTTGATGCCGAATTCTGGATGCAAGGTGATCTAATGAGACATAGTATTACGCTTCATCCCTAACTTTTGCCTGGACTGCCCTTTCGGGTTTTCAGTCCACCGGGATACCCATTTTTGCCCAAGCCGCCTTTTCAGGTTTTCGACTTGTCGGATGTACAGATTTTTTTATATTTCATCCCTTATTTTTGCCCGAACCCTTTTGGTTCGCCGGGAAGCCCTTATTTTTGCCTAGGTGTGTCAACCTAGCGGGTCCTTAGTTCACGCGTAGTATCTTTTTACTATGTCTGCATTAGCGGGGTGAGGAAGATCGTCACCATCCATGGTGGTTAGAATCATGGCTCCTCCTGAGAACACATGTTTAACCACAAATGGCCTTTCGTACGTAGGGGTCCATTTGCCCCTGGGATCACTTTGAGGAAGAATGATGCGCTTGATTACCATGTCCCCAACTTGATACTCTTGTGGTCGGACTTTCTTGTTAAATGCCCTGATCATCCGTTTCTGATACGTTTGACCATGACAGATGGCAGTGAGTCTCTTTTCGTCAATCAGGTTTAATTGATCAAGTTGAGTCTGGATCCAGTCATCTTCGCTCAAACCTGCATCCTTCATTATCTGGAGAGAGGGTATCTGGACTTCAATCGGCAAGAATGCCTCCATGCCATAGACCAAGGAGAAGGGAGTTGCCCCGGTTGACGTTCTCGCTGAGGTGAGGTACCTATGGAGAGCAAACGGTAACATCTCGTGCCAATCTTTATAGGTCACCGTCATCTTTTGCACAATCTTCTTAATATTCTTATTTGCTGCTTCTACAGCCCCATTCATCTTCGGTCGGTAAGGTGAAGAGTTGTGGTGCTGTATCTTGAATTGCTCGCAGAGCTCAGTGATCATTTTATTGTTAAGATTGGTACCATTGTCCGTAATGATCCTTTCAGGTACACCGTATCGATAGATTAGGTTGTGTCGAATGAATCTTTCCACGACGCTCTTGGTTACAGTGGCGTAGGAAGCTGCTTCAACCCACTTTGTGAAGTAATCAATCGCTACCAAGATGAAACGGTGCCCGTTGGTTGCCGTATGTCGGATCTCGCTGATCATGTCGATGCCCCACATTGCAAAAGGCCAAGGTGTTGTCAAGACGTTCAGAGGTACCGAAGGAATGTGAACCTTATCCGCATAGATCTGGCACTTATGACAAGTTCGCGAATGCTGATAACAGTTGGCTTCCATTGTGGACCAGAAATACCCCGCCCGAAGGATTTTCTTCGCCATGGTATGTCCACTGGAAGATCGTTAGAATACTTCTCTCCCCGCAGAGTATTGCTTCCCAGCAAGATCGTTAGAATACTTCTCTCCCCGCAGAGTAATCCATTCGCCAAGTTTATTCCCCAACGGAGTCATCTTCTCCTACCGGTATTCTTGCAACTATTATCCCCAGCGGAAGCAAAGATCTATTCTTCAAACATTAGCCCAGGAGTTAACTTCCCGGCATCCGTCAAGGATTTACTTTCCTAAGACGAAAACATACACATCACATCTTCATACATTATAGCATGCATGTACGCATCATGAATATACAATCTCACTTATTCTGAGAGCATCCCGCATGTCATACAACATGACATCGCATACAACTAACGCTTGTCTTTTCAGGACAAAGGTCAGTACAAAAATGATTATTATCAATGGTCGCAACTAAAGATCCGATTCCTGTATCTTGCCAGGGTGTGTCTGTTAATGACCATTACCAGATCCGATTCCTGTATCTTGCCAGGGTGTGTCTGAAGAGTTTGAGGATCCGATGCCTGAATCTTGCCAGGGTGTATCTGTTGAAGACTAACATTACCAGATCCGATTCCTGTATCTTGCCAGGGTGTGTCTGAAGAGTTTGAGGATCCGATGCCTGAATCTTGCCAGGGCGTATCCGTTGAAGACTAACATTACCAGATCCGATTCCTGTATCTTGCCAGGGTGTGTCTGAAGAGTTTGAGGATCTGATGCCTGAATCTTGCCAGGGTGTATCCGTTGAAGACTAACATTACCAGATCCGATTCCTGTATCTTGCCAGGGTGTGTCTGAAGAGTTTGAGGATCCGATGCCTGAATCTTGCCAGGGTGTATCCGTTGAAGACTAATATTACCAGATCCGATTCCTGTATCTTGCCAGGGTGTGTCTGAAGAGTTCGAGGATCCGATGCCTGAATCTTGCCAGGGTGTATCCGTTGAAGACTAACATTACCAGATCCGATTCCTGTATCTTGCCAGGGTGTGTCTGAAGAGTTTGAGGATCTGATGCCTGAATCTTGCCCGGGTGTATCTGTTGAAGACTAACATTACCAGATCCGATTCCTGTATCTTGCCAGGGTGTGTCTGAAGAGTTCGAGGATCCGATGCCTGAATCTTGCCAGGGTGTATCCGTTGAAGACTAACATTACCAGATCCGATTCCCGTATCTTGCCAGGGTGTGTCTGAAGAGTTTGAGGATCCGATGCCTGAATCTTGCCAGGGTGTATCCGGTGAAGACTAACATTACCAGATCCGATTCCTGTATCTTTCCAGGGTGTATCTGTTGAAGACATTTCAAGACCTATACCGGTTCAGTTAATCGACCCTAAGATTTTTTGTCTCTTATCCAGTCATAGGCCTTCTCTAGTCCAGTTAAATCGACCCCAAACAGATTTTCATGATAAAGACTCAGTTGAAGTTATCCAAGATTCTCTCAATGATTGCTGTTGAGGTTGAAGTCGCCTATGGTTCTCTCCCCGATACTGCGGAGGTGGTAATCCCAAGATTCGCTCAACGATTGCTGTTGAAGTTGAAGTTATCCAAGATTCTCTCAATGATTGCTATTGGGGTTGTAGTCGCCTGTGGTTCTCTCCCCGATACTGCGGAGGTAGTAACCATCCCTGGTTCATTCATCACCGTTGAAGCTCCAGATCCAGCTCATGTAACCAATCAGGACACATCTATACAAAGCATCTGAAGACCAGTTCCCGCAACATGTCAGGTAATCATTTTTCTTTTTTGCAGGTATGCAAGTTCTCGCTAAGGAATCTCTTACGCGATCAACATCCAGATGGCATCTATAAGCCCATCCACCTACCCATCATCTCTTAGCATGGCATCTATAAGCCCATCATCCTATCCATCAATCTCCAAATGGCATCCATAAGCCCATTCCACCATCACACTGCTACTATGTAAGCGCAAATTTTTGGGCACTCTAGTGTTCAATCATCTTCCACCTTCGGATTACGAAATGCACGTCAGCCAATCTGCATCCTCAGGTCTAAGAAGATTGAACAGGGGCAACTGTTGTACCCCAAAATTTGCCCTCCCATATTCTTCAAGATTTGTCAAAAGCATGCTTCAAAATTCCCCAAGGGTTGCACAGTTCAAGGGCCTCCTAACAGTCAAAAATTAGGGTTTTGGTTCTGACAAAGTAAATGAAGTTTCCAAGGGTCCAATAAAGTCCCACATGCCTATAAACATAGTCAAGCATCCTCATACAAAGTTTCAAGACTTACAGCACAAAATTGCACAATCAGAAACCCTAATTGCACTACAGTCAACTGTAGGGGCAAAATGGTCATTTGACAGTCAAAAGTCCAAATTTTTTATCAACATCTCATTTTGAAGCCACAAACATCATTTGATCAATGCTTGATCATGATTCTCAAAGCTTGGCTCAAAAATCATCAAGATGCAAAAGTTTCCATATTTGGACAGTTGAAAAAGTCAACTGTAAATTGACCAGGGCATAACTTCCACATGGTTTATCAGAAAATTTCCATCCAAAGCTCATTTTGAAAAGGAAGACATTTCCTACAACTCCTCTTCATACTTCAAGTCCAAGAAATGCTCTCACAAAAAGTTATCAATTTCAACATTATAGGTCATTTTCAAAAGTCAATAAAAAGAGACTTTAAGTCAAAGGCCATAACTTGAGATTGGTAAATCAAAATGACATGGGACCAAAGGCATTGATTAGAGGACTCAAAGACCTTTCCAAAATGTCCAAGAACATGAGCAAAGCTTAAAAATTGAGCAAGTTATGCCTTGTGGAAGTTGGGAAATTTTTGGATATTTTGAAAAGTCAACATTGATTCAAATGACCTAAAAATGCTAATGGGCCTCTTTTTCTTCCACAATTCATCATCCAAGGCATGTGCACGACCATTTGGCCCAAAGGGAAGTTTTTATCATTTTTTATTTATTTATTTGGATTTTTAATCATTAATAATTCATTTAATTAAAATAAATAGGTAAAAAATGCTAAACCTAACTTTTTGAATCTTTTTGTGCATAAAATAATCTCAAGATTTTGTGTATAATCAGATTTGGAAAGTATCTTGGTGATTGAACATGATTTGGTAGCAAATGTGCATGAAAAGATTTGAAAATAATAGCATGAAAAATCAAATATTGCATCATCAATTCAAGGATTCTTTGATCATATTTCTTAACCTAAATCATCCACACATAAATACAAAACGCAACCCTAGTGATCATGGACTCTAAGCTGCGCACAAAAGCCAAGAACAAAACTTGAATTTTCTCAAAAAAAGTCAAGACTGAAAACAAGATTCCAAGAGGTTTCAGGCCAAAATACTTGTCTCATCACCTTCCTGGGACATCAAGCAACATATTTGAATCATTTTCCAACCCTCTAACGCCTTGAATCGGTATACAGAGATCCAAATTTTTCATATAAAATGCATAATCGTGTTTTAATATTTAAGCATGTTCATTGCATCTTTTTTATGGATTTGTACTAATTGCATGATTCTGAAGCTAACCACATAGTTTGATTGCATTTTCATCACCTATACGCGATTTCGCCATTGTTATGTTTTAGGGTTACATGGATTTTGATTTAGGGCTTTACATTCAAGGAAAAATTGGGACACGACAATGGCACCATGAGAATCAGAAGCTTCCAACCAATTCATTGATGGGGTCGTGCCCTATTTATATGCCAAGACAAGCTAATCGCTATTTTCCAAAAGGGGGCATTTGGGGACGTTTAAAAAACCGTTGCTGATTCTTTTTGTTTCAGGAAAAAAACAAAAGCGATGAAGAAGATGGTTATGTGGCCAGCGATGGTTGGTCCATTTGAAAATTCACGCTAAAAATCCACTAACTATTATATTCGCTTATGTTATTTTTTTGTTATATAATATATAAAGCAATCAAGTGGATCAGTTGGCAAGGCTAGGTGTTGGTAATCTCTAGGACCTGGGTTCGAATCCCAGGTCCCCCACCCTTTCCAATATTATTTTTCCAATTGTCATTCTGTGCAGGTTCAACGCTAAGGGATACCATACACCCCTTGATCCAGATTGCCACGCACACACCAGGATCAATCCAAAGGCGCTGAGTGGAAGAACACCATAGACTCTAGTCAAACGTGCCACACGCTTCCTGGAAAGGTCAACCAGGCCAAGGGCTATTGGGCCTGAATTGATTATCATACCTCACAACTGGGGACAACACCCCCCTAAGGTTTGCAAGTTTCTCATATTTTTTCATTGTTTTTATTTTGATTCAATTATTATTGTTAATTAATTCTTTTAATTTAATTATTTTCGTAAAAAACACAAAAACAATAAAAAAATCAGAAAGGACAAAATTAAAATATATTTATTTAATTAATATTTTTTGTAAATAAAATTCATTAATTAACTTAGTTTTTAATTTAGGACTTAATCTTAACATTTTTCAATAAAATCTAAAATTGGTAGAATTAGGGTTTCAAGCATTTTTCATCCTTTTTTTATTTTACTATATTAATTATTAATTCTTAATTCGTTATTTTTATAAATCAAGTTGCAATTAATTAATTAGGCTTAATTTTAGATAATTGTCATATTTTCTTAATAAATTAAAAAATTATAGAATTAGGTTTTAATTTCATTAAATTCTCATAAATACAAAAAACTGAAAAATAATTTCTTTTTCTTTTTAATTTTCCTTAATTTATTCATGTAATTTAATTTCGCAAAAAGGGTCCAACGCCCTCGTTCCTAATTTTAATTCAATTCGCGTATTTATTTCTTTTTCTTTTAATCATTTATGTACCTCTCCCAAAGCCATGTAAATTTAATTTCTCGCACTTTACTCTATTTCTTTATTTTTCTGTCAAATCGGGTTCTGGAAATTTTGGCGATGTGGACCCGCGCCTTCTGTAATAGTTTAGAACTTTACCTTTCTCGCACTTTTTAACTGTTAAATAAATGCATGCAAGAATGAATGACAAAAATAAAAACAAACGCATAGATCACTTTGACATGAACAAAACAAAAATAAACGAATCTGACACACAAATCACGCACCACCCCTAGGGTACGCCTCACTGTTGCCTTGCCTCGAAAGGTGATCGTCGAGTAGAGGATGTTTTAGTAAGTCCTCATGATCCGGGAACCTGGCATGAGGGTAGCTTCTAAGGTGTCTTCCCATTGCTCTGGTGATCACCATGTCCCGAACCTCGAATTGACCCGAACACCTCCAACGGTGGTGCTACCTACCTCTCAATGGTGGGATGGCACTACTTTAAAGGACATTTACACAGACGAATTCCTTAGGGTAGGTAGACGACTCTAGATACTTGCTCTAATCTCAAAACAAATCAAAAATACTTTTCACACCAACACATTTTCAAAAAGCTTTCGAAAGCATTTTTCAAACACTCTTGAGGATCGATACAAGAGTCGAACTGAAATTTTCAAAGAAACTTTTTAAACCCACAGTTGAAAAGCAAACAAACCATTTTTGAAAACACAAGTGAGCAAGTATCTAAGAGCCCATGGATAACCATGGATAGAAAGGGTGCTAATACCTTCCCTTTCTATAACCTACCTCCCGAACCGAGAGCAATCTCTTTAAGGAATTTTTCTGTGCTTTTGTCCTTTCCATTTGGAGAAAATAAAAGACGGTGGCGACTCTTGCTTCCGCGACATTTCGCGAACCAACGTTAAACTGTCAGTTCCAGATCCACCGATCACAGAACTGGCGACTCTGTTGGGGACATTTTTTAAAGTGAGGTGTACCTTAGGACTAAGATCACTTGTGTTTTCAATTGTCTGAATTGTTTGCTTTAAATTGTGGGCCTGTCTTGGGAGTTCTATAGATCCTAACCCGGATCTGGGGATACCTTCTTAGAAAGTAGCAACAAGGCTGTGAGGGAACTGTGCGGGGTATACCGACATGGTTGAAACAGTCTGCTACGTTGATGTGGCACTTTGGTGTGTACCGGTAACCCTTGAGTTCAGTCAAGGAGAGTACGGGGCCTCCGCGTGGTGTCGTGAAGCATCAACAGACCTTAGGAACCTTAATTGAACAATCTTGGCCTCTTTAGGGTAGTGAGATAACTGACTTTGGTGCAGTCCGAGGTTGGTTGATACTCGATACTACACCCAATTGAGGGTTGCTTTCCTGGAATATTTCGGTCGCCAGTTCAGTGGCTAAATCGAAACGATGAACAATGAAAGCAATCCCGTGATATTGGGACCCTTAGAACCTGGTTACTTCTAATAGGACAGGTTGAACCCACCAACTTCAAGAGGGTACTACCCAGACCCCATGCTGGCCTAAACTCTAAGGGCTTCTCTTGTGTGACTTGTGTGCCTTCGTACTTGACTAATTGCATGCGTGTTATCTGACACATAAGCTACTTGCAGGTTTTGGTTTATAGTCCTTAACTGGGACTCATAACAGGGTTTACTAGGTCTCTTGCAGGTTTTGGTTTATAGTCCTTAACTGGGACTCATAACAGGGTTTACTAGGTCTCTTGCAGGTTTTGTTTATAGTCCTTAATTGGGACCCATAACAGGGTGTACTAAGTTTCTTGCAGGGTTTGTTTTAGTCCTTAACTGGGACTCATGACAGGTTTTACTTGAGCTTCTTGCAGGTTTTGGTTTGCAGTCCTTAATAAGGGCTCAAAACAGGGTTACTTACATTACCCCATGCATAGCATAACATCATACCATTGCATACATCCTACATAAGGACTAATCCATTTCAAGGATCTCAAAGGCTTGTGATGCAGGTCATGATGAATCAAACATCTAGCAAGGGGCAAAGAGGATTTATTTTCCTCTAGCCAAAGTAGTCAGGGGCTATGACCCACTTGATATGGTGAGCTCTGACTCTTGAAGAAAGTTCTCTTAACCAAGGTTGTTAGGAAATCAAAACCAGGCATGATGACTAAAGTCAGGGGCTATGACCCACTGGATATGGTGAGCCTTTGACCCTTGAAGAAGAATTCTCAATAACATGGGTTTCCTACAATCAAGCTACCGGACCCAAATTCTAACCAATTTTCTTGTTTACCCCGCGAGGTCCTTGAAAACATTGCATGCATATCACACATATCATTGCATTACAGGTACCTTTATTGCAGGTCACTTACCATCCTTCGCTGTTTATTTCAGCAATGGCTTGCCCACAGAATAACCAGGACCTTCTTGCTCAAGAGACTCGGTTCGGGGAAATCCTCCTGAATCTATCCAAGGGGCAGGAGGAGATAAGGACACTTCTCATGGAGACTTTAGTCAGGAACAACGCTGAGGATGAACAGCTGAAACACCTGTAAGCTGAGATGGATGCATTGAAAGTCCAGATGCTGGGGCAGGTGACTGCCATTCAAGGGTTAGCTCAAAGACAAGATGAGCTCGGGATTCTCGTCAACCAACTGCTTCAGGGTAACCAACTGGGGCAAATGTCTAAGGATAAAAAGCCAGTCATCGTTCAACCACCTTTGAGACAAGGAGATAAGGGGAGAGCTCCTCAAATGGCTCCAGTGTCACAAATTCAACATCAACCTCACCAGCATCAACCAGACAAGCCTAAAAGGCAGTTCACCAAGATCAACATGTCGCTGAATCAAGCACTACAAAAAATGTTGAAGGCAGGGCTGATCACCTTGAGGGCTCCTCTCCGGAATCCGAACACTTCTGCTCCTAACTATCATCCCAACGATAGGTGCGCATATCATTCTAATAGCCCGGGGCATACTACGGACAACTGTTGGCCTCTCAAAAACAAGATTCAAGACATGATCGACGCTGGAGAGATTCAGTTCAAAGTACCCAAGACTCCCCACGTGATCATTGCTCCCTTGCCAAAACATGGCTAGGATTGAGAAATTTTTGTTCATTCGAATGTTCAAGTTGCAATTTTCTTTTGTTCAAACATTTACTCATGTTAAACATTGTTATTTCATTAATGCATCGCATATGTCTGTTCTGAAACAATATATTCGTATTCACTAAATGCAAATTATTTTCATATTTTTTCTGATATCAACTCTCTTTAATTCTAAGCCTCTTGAGGGAGGATGACGAAAACGATACCATAATCTACAGTATGCTTTTGAACAAACCCCGCTGATGAGGTACAGGCATTGTTTCAATCCCTAAACACTGGAGTTATAAGGATGATAATCCCTCGTCAACCCCTCTGAGCCAAAGAAGTAGGAGTTTTTCTTTTCGAAATTTAAAACCCTTAATCATAACCTGGGGCTGGGTAGTTCTCTCAGTTGATCCAAGTGCATAACAAATGGCACCAAAGAGATCCTTACAAAACAAAGAAAGATAGTGATGGTTCCGAACAATCGTAAAAGACAGGCAGTCATTATCAAAAAAAAAATCATAAATGAAAAGCCCAAAAAGTCAAAACCTATAAAGGGGACTTACGAAACTGGGGCATCCCACTGACTATAATTCCAAAAAAGGAAATAGTTCAGGCAAAAAAAAAATAGGGATAACAAAATCAGACAAGAAAGAGGTCCTACAAACCCTCAACAAAAAAGGAAATGACTGCCTAATCCAAATATACTATCAATATCCGAATCATCACCGGAAAATCAGAACAAAGACTCAAACAAGGTCTAACATATGATCAACTGAGTTTAGGTTTGGAGAACATCACGAAGAGCGGGTGGGTACAAATAAAATTTGAGCCTTTATCCTTTGTTTCTTAAACCGTGAACCAGGCCACGTTATAACCCTTAAAAGTCCTAGCTGAAGCATGGGTTAGTTCGAAAGCATACTGTGACGAAAGGTATCCTGACTCCTTAAGGCTTACTATAAAAAAGGAGTTGACATCACGTTTTACAAACATTCATTTGTTTTGTGAAAAAAATAATGCATTTTCAAAATCTTCCAGACAGACATAGGCTTTGCATTTTTAACATAACTTTGTTGGCATATGACTTTTTGTTTGAACAGCATAGAAATTCGCACGACGAATGCCTAATGAACAGAAGTACTTCCAATCAAGGGGCAGACATGACCATGGTCCATTATCTGGGGCAGTCCAATCAAGATTCGGAGAATCTCTCAAAAGGCCAACCAGCCTGGGGCAAATCTCCACCTGAGTCACTTGGGGCATTCCAACAACGAATCTTGCCTGATCAAATACCTTCTGGTGGCATGACAAAACACTTCTAACAGGGGAAACTCCCTACATCCTGAAAGCACGGACATAGTCGAAAAAATACTACGCACAATAAAAGACCCGCTAGGTTGACACACCTAGGCAAAAATAAGGGCTTCCCGGCGAACCAAAAGGGTTCGGGCAAAATGAGGGATGAAATGAAAAAACATGTACACCCGGCAAGTCGAAAACCTGAAAAGGCGACTTTGGCAAAAATGGGTATCCCGGTGGACTGAAAACCCGAAAGGGCAGTCCAGGAAAAAGTTAGGGATCAAAGCGTACGACTATGTCCTGTCATCTTGTCACTTGCCTACCAGAAGTAGGTCTGTCCATCAGCAAGCTATCAGTACCTCACAGGTCTTCCTCTCCCACCTCAGAAACAGGGGCAGTAATGAGTCGTCCAAACGGTCTAATGGTTCTGTCCATCAAGGTACCAAGGGATGTTCAGCTGAAGAACATAACCAGATATCTTAATTCCCCAAGCTATTACCAGCCTTAAGGAAGTTGAGTATCCTCCAGCAGACCTCAACATTCCCCAACAGCATATATATTCTTAACAAGCATCCCCAACAGTCTTGACCTAAAGATTGTTTCCCGGTGGTCTATCAAACATTCAATGGAGTCACTTCCCCGATACAGTTCAAACTTCCCCAAGAGAGTCCAATCCAGTTCCCCAGGAAATTTGGAATTCATCTCCCTAAGCAGTAAGCTTATCCCCAGTAGATTCTGGAAGCTTATCCTCGCAGAGCATGGACGCGTCCCCCGGCTTTATTCAAAGAGTTATTTTCCTTACCAGGATATAACTGGGTTATCCTCAGCCAAAAGCCACGGAAAGAGCGTCCTCAACGAAGTCCTCTTATCCCCAGCGAAGTCTATTAACACTTCCAACACAACAAGGGTATCCCCAGCAAGTTATTATCAATAGCTCAGCAAAGTACCACTCTCCCCATAGAGTATTGCTTCCCAGCAATATCGTTAGAATACTTCTCTCCCCGCAGAGTTATCCATTCGCCAAGTTTATTCCCCAACAGAGTCATCTTCTCCTACCGGTATTCTTGCAACTATTATCCCCAGCGGAAGCAAAGATCTATTCTTCAAACATTAGCTCAGGAGTTAACTTCCCGGCATCCGTCAAGGATTTACTTTCCTAAGACGAAAACATACACATCACATCTTCATACATTATAGCATGCATGTACGCATCATGAATATACAATCTCACTTATTCTGAGAGCATCCCGCATGTCATACAACATGACATCGCATACAACTAACGCTTGTCTTTTCAGGACAAAGGTCAGTACAAAAATGATTATTATCAATGGTCGCAACTAAAGATCCGATTCCTGTATCTTGCCAGGGTGTGTCTGTTAATGACCATTACCAGATCCGATTCCTGTATCTTGCCAGGGTGTGTCTGAAGAGTTTGAGGATCCGATGCCTGAATCTTGCCAGGGTGTATCCATTGAAGACTAACATTACCAGATCCGATTCCTGTATCTTGCCAGGGTGTGTCTGAAGAGTTTGAGGATCCGATGCCTGAATCTTGCCAGGGTGTATCCGTTGAAGACTAACATTACCAGATCCGATTCTTGTATCTTGCCAGGGTGTGTCTGAAGAGTTTGAGGATCCGATGCCTGAATCTTGCCAGGGTGTATCCGTTGAAGACTAACATTACCAGATCCGATTCCTGTATCTTGCCAGGGTGTGTCTGAAGAGTTCGAGGATCCGATGCCTGAATCTTGCCAGGGTGTATCCGTTGAAGACTAACATTACCAGATCCGATTCCTGTATCTTGCCAGGGTGTGTCTGAAGAGTTTGAGGATCCAATGCCTGAATCTTGCCAGGGTGTATCCGTTGAAGACTAACATTACCAGATCCGATTCCTATATCTTGCCAGGGTGTGTCTGAAGAGTTCGAGGATCCGATGCCTGAATCTTGCCAGGGTGTATTCGTTGAAGACTAACATTACCAGATCTGATTCCCGTATCTTGCCAGGGTGTGTCTGAAGAGTTTGAGGATCCGATGCCTGAATCTTGCCAGGGTGTATCTGGTGAAGACTAACATTACCAGATCCGATTCCTGTATCTTGCCAGGGTGTATCTGTTGAAGACATTTCAAGACCTAGACCGGTTCAGTTAATCGACCCTAAGATTTTCTGTCTCTTATCCAGTCATAGGCCTTCTCTAGTCCAGTTAAATCGACCCCAAACAGATTTTCATGATAAAGACTCAGTTGAAGTTATCCAAGATTCTCTCAATGATTGCTGTTGAGGTTGAAGTCGCCTATGGTTCTCTCCCCGATACTGCGGAGGTGGTAATCCCAAGATTCGCTCAACGATTACTGTTGAAGTTGAAGTTATCCAAGATTCTCTCAATGATTGCTATTGGGGTTGTAGTCGCCTGTGGTTCTCTCCCCGATACTGCGGAGGTAGTAACCATCCCTGGTTCATTCATCACAGTTGAAGCTCCAGATCCAGCTCCTGTAACCAATCAGGACACATCTATACAAAGCATCTGAAGACCAGTTCCCGCAACATGTCAGGTAATCATTTTTCTTTTTTGCAGGTATGCAAGTTCTCGCTAAGGAATCTCTTACGCGATCAACATCCAGATGGCATCTATAAGCCCATCCACCTACCCATCATCTCTTAGCATGGCATCTATAAGCCCATCATCCTATCCATAAATCTCCAAATGGCATCCATAAGCCCATTCCACCATCACACTGCTACTATGTGAGCGCAAATTTCTGGACACTCTAGTGTTCAATCATCTTCCACCTTCGGATTACGAAAGGCACGTCAGCCAATCTGCATCCTCAGGTCTAAGAAGATTGAACAGGGGCAACTGTTGTACCCCAAAATTTGCCCTCCCATATTCTTCAAGATTTGTCAAAAGCATGCTTCAAAATTCCCCAAGGGTTGCACAGTTCAAGGGCCTCCTAACAGTCAAAAATTAGGGTTTTGGTTCTGACAAAGTAAATGAAGTTTCCAAGGGTCCAATAAAGTCCCACATGCCTATAAACATGGTCAAGCATCCTCATACAAAGTTTCAAGACTTACAACACAAAATTGCACAATCAGAAACCCTAATTGCACTACAGTCAACTGTAGGGGCAAAATGGTCATTTGACAGTCAAAAGTCCAAATTTTTTATCAACATCTCATTTTGAAGCCACAAACATCATTTGATCAATGCTTTATCATGATTCTCAAAGCTTGGCTCAAAAATCATCAAGATGCAAAAGTTTCCATATTTGGACAGTTGAAAAAGTCAACTGTAAATTGACCAGGGCATAACTTCCACATGGTTTATCAGAAAATTTCCATCCAAAGCTCATTTTGAAAAGGAAGACATTTCCTACAACTCCTCTTCATACTTCAAGTCCAAGAAATGCTCTCACAAAAAGTTATCAATTTCAACATTATAGGTCATTTTCAAAAGTCAACAAAAAGAGACTTTAAGTCAAAGGCCATAACTTGAGATTGGTAAATCAAAATGACATGGGACCAAAGGCATAGGTTAGAGGACTCAAAGACCTTTCCAAAATGTCCAAGAACATGAGCAAAGCTTAAATATTGAGCAAGTTATGCCTTGTTGAAGTTGGGAAACTTTTGGATATTTTGAAAAGTCAACATTGATTCAAATGACCTAAAAATGCTAATGGGCCTCTTTTTCTTCCACAATTCATCATCCAAGGCATGTGCACGACCATTTGGCCCAAAGGGAAGTTTTTATCATTTTTTATTTATTTATTTGGATTTTTAATCATTAATAATTCATTTAATTAAAATAAATAGGTAAAAAATGCTAAACCTAACTTTTTGAATCTTTTTGTGCATAAAATAATCTCAAGATTTTGTGTATAATCAGATTTGGAAAGTATCTTGGTGATTGAACATGATTTGGTAGCAAATGTGCATGAAAAGATTTGAAAATAATAGCATGAAAAATCAAATATTGCATCATCAATTCAAGGATTCTTTGATCATATTTCTTAACCTAAATCATCCACACATAAATACAAAACGCAACCCTAGTGATCATGGACTCTAAGCTGCGCACAAAAGCCAAGAACAAAACTTGAATTTTCTCAAAAAAAGTCAAGACTGAAAACAAGATTCCAAGAGGTTTCAGGCCAAAATACTTGTCTCATCACCTTCCTGGGACATCAAGCAACATATTTGAATCATTTTCCAACCCTCTAACGCCTTGAATCGGTATACAGAGATCCAAATTTTTCATATAAAATGCATAATCGTGTTTTAATATTTAAGCATGTTCATTGCATCTTTTTTATGGATTTGTACTAATAGCATGATTCTGAAGCTAACCACATAGTTTGATTGCATTTTCATCACCTATACGCGATTTCGCCATTGTTATGTTTTAGGGTTACAGGGATTTTGATTTAGGGCTTTACATTCAAGGAAAAATTGGGACACGACAATGGCACCATGAGAATCAGAAGCTTCCAACCAATTCATTGATGGGGTCGCGCCCTATTTATATGCCAAGACAAGCTAATCGCTATTTTCCAAAAGGGGGCATTTGGGGACGTTAAAAAAACCGTTGCTGATTCTTTTTGTTTCAGGAAAAAAACAAAAGCGATGAAGAAGATGGTTATGTGGCTAGCGATGGTTGGTCCATTTGAAAATTCGCGCTAAAAATCCACTAACTATTATATTCGCTTATGTTATTTGTTTGTTATATAATATATAAAGCAATCAAGTGGATCAGTTGGCAAGGCTAGGTGTTGGTAATCACTAGGACCTGGGTTCGAATCCCAGGTCCCCCACCCTTTCCAATATTATTTTTCCAATTGTCATTCTGTGCATGTTCAACGCTAAGGGATACCATACACCCCTTGATCCAGATTGCCACGCACACACCAGGATCAATCCAAAGGCGCTGAGTGGAAGAACACCATAGACTCTAGTCAAACGTGCCACACGCTTCCTGGAAAGGTCAACCAGGCCAAGGGCTATTGGGCCTGAATTGATTATCATACCTCACAACTAGGGACAACACCCCCCTAAGGTTTGCAAGTTTCTCATATTTTTTCATTGTTTTTATTTTGATTCAATTATTATTGTTAATTAATTCTTTTAATTTAATTATTTTCGTAAAAAACACAAAAACAATAAAAAAATCAGAAAGGACAAAATTAAAATATATTTATTTAATTAATATTTTTTGTAAATAAAATTCATTAATTAACTTAGTTTTTAATTTAGGACTTAATCTTAACATTTTTCAATAAAATCTAAAATTGGTAGAATTAGGGTTTCAAGCATTTTTCATCCTTTTTTTATTTTACTATATTAATTATTAATTCTTAATTCGTTATTTTTATAAATCAAGTTGCAATTAATTAATTAGGCTTAATTTTAGATAATTGTCATATTTTCTTAATAAATTAAAAAATTGTAGAATTAGGTTTTAATTTCATTAAATTCTCATAAATACAAAAAACTGAAAAAATAATTTCTTTTTCTTTTTAATTTTCCTTAATTTAATCATGTAATTTAATTTCGCAAAAAGGGTCCAACGCCCTCGTTCCTAATTTTAATTCAATTCGCGTATTTATTTCTTTTTCTTTTAATCATTTATGTACCTCTCCCAAAGCCATGTAAATTTAATTTCTCGCACTTTACTCTATTTCTTTATTTTTCTGTCAAATCGGGTTCTGGAAATTTTGGCGATGTGGACCCGCGCCTTTTGTAATAGTTTAGAACTTTACCTTTCTCGCACTTTTTAACTGTTAAATAAATGCATGCAAGAATGAATGACAAAAATAAAAACAAACGCATAGATCACTTTGACATGAACAAAACAAAAATAAACGAATCTGACACACAAATCACACACCACCCCTAGGGTACGCCTCACTGTTGCCTTGCCTCGAAAGGTGATCGTCGAGTAGAGGATGTTTTAGTAAGTCCTCATGATCCGGGAACCTGGCATGAGGGTAGCTTCTAAGGTGTCTTCCCATTGCTCTGGTGATCACCATGTCCCGAACCTCGAATTGACCCGAACACCTCCAACGGTGGTGCTACCTACCTCTCAATGGTGGGATGGCACTACTTTAAAGGAAATTTACACAGACGAATTCCTTAGGGTAGGTAGACGACTCTAGATACTTGCTCTAATTTCAAAACAAATCAAAAATACTTTTCACACCAACACATTTTCAAAAAGCTTTCGAAAGCATTTTTCAAACACTCTTGAGGACCGATACAAGAGTCGAACTGAAATTTTCAAAGAAACTTTTTAAACCCACAGTTGAAAAGCAAACAAACCATTTTTGAAAACACAAGTGAGCAAGTATCTAAGAGCCCATGGATAACCATGGATAGAAAGGGTGCTAATACCTTCCCTTTCTATAACCTACCTCCCGAACCGAGAGCAATCTCTTTAAGGAATTTTTCTGTGCTTTTGTCCTTTCCATTTGGAGAAAATAAAAGACGGTGGCGACTCTTGCTTCCGCGACATTTCGCGAACCAGCGTTAAACTGTCAGTTCCAGATCCACCGATCACAAGGGGATATGATCACGACGCCAATACCATTACCCAAAGCGTTTGAGGCTCCGTCAAAGTCCATAGACCATCGGGATCCTTCCTCAGGTCCTTCATCCGGTCCAGGTACTTCACAATCAGTTACTACCATGATATCTTCGTCCGTAAATTCAAAGTTCAACGACTGGTAATCGTCCACAGGTTGGTGTGCCAAATGGTCTGCCAATACACTTCCTTTGATTGCTTTTTGAGTTGTGTACTGGATGTCATATTCTGTCAAGATCATTTGCCATCTTGCTATTCTTCCGGACAGAGCAGGCTTTTCGAATATGTACTTGATTGGATCCATTTTTGAAATCAACAGAGTAGTGTGAGTCAACATATACTGTCTCAGCCGGCGAGCAGCCCATACCAGAGCGCAACAAGTTTTCTCGAGCAGTGAGTACCGAGTCTCACAGTCGGTAAACTTTTTGCTCAGGTAATAAATAGCGTGCTCTTTTCGGCCAGACTCGTCATGTTGCCCCATCACACACCCCATTGAGTTGTCAAGCACTGTCAAGTATAGTATTAGAGGTCTCCCTTCCACTGGTGGCATGAGGATGGGTGGTTCTTGGAGATACTCTTTTATCTTTTCAAAAGCGGCCTGAAATTCATCGTTCCAACGTACTACCTGATCTTTCTTCAGCAGCTTGAAGATTGGTTCACAAGTAGCAGTTAGGTGCGAGATGAATCAGGCAATGTAGTTCAGTCGTCCTAGAAAGCCTCTGACTTCTTTCTCTGTCTTGGGAGTCGGCATTTCTTGAATGGCTTTAACCTTGGCAGGGTCCACTTGAATACCCTTGTCACTTACGATGAAGCCTAGCAATTTTCCAGACCTCACCCCAAAGGTGCATTTGTTTGGGTTCAACCTTAGCTTGTACAACTTCACACAGTCAAATAGTTTCCGTAGATGGTCAAGGTGTTCCTCCTCAGTTTGAGACCTTGCAATCATATCTTCGACGTACACTTCTATCTCGTGATGGATCATATCATGAAATAAAGCAACCATGGCACGTTGGTAGGTTGCCCCAGCATTTTTCAACCCAAATGGCATGACTTTGTAGCAAAAGGTGCCCCACTGAGTAACGAAAGTGGTCTTCTCCATGTCTTCAGGAGCCATCTTGATCTGATTATAACCGGAGAACCCATCCATAAAGGAGAAGACCTTATGTTGTGCGGTATTGTCAACAAGAACGTCAATGTGAGGTAGGGGAAGTCATCCTTGGGGCTGGCCCTGTTCAGATCCCTGTAATCGACACACATTCTGACCTTACCATCTTTCTTCGGTACCGGCACCATGTTGGCAACCCACTGAGGGTAAGAAGTCACTGCTAGAAACCCGGCATCAAATTGTTTCATAACCTCAGCTTTGATTTTCTCGGACATCTCTGGACGCATGCGGTGGACCTTCTGTTTTACCGGAGGGCAATCTTCCTTGGTAGGCAGGTGGTGAACCACGATGTCGGCATCCAAACCAGGCATGTCTTCGTAATACCAAGCAAAGATTTCCATGTAGTCATGCAACATCTGAATCAATCGTTGTTTCACACTGAGCTCCAAATTGGCACCAATCTTGACTTCTTTTCTATCTATCTCAGTACCCAGATTTACCGTTTCCACTGGCTCTTCATGTGGCTGAATGGCCCTCTCTTCCTGGAGTAGCAGTCTTGCAAGTTCACCAGGCACTTCGCAATCATCTTCACCCTCGTCTTCGGCTAAGTTGATCGGATTTTCGAAGTCATAACTGGCAGTAGCAGAGTCGTTACCAATGAGATCCAGAGTGGATTGGAACCTGTATAAGTGAGTGTGTGTAAATATAGCTGTTTCGCAATATATGATAAAGAAAGAAAAAGAGCACAAGATTTGAAATGCAACAAACGTCCAATGTTTTGATTAATGATATATGAAATGTCATACAAAAAGCCCTCACAAATGGAGCCACGGTGCCCCGGGTAGGACACCGCGCTATAAAAGTTTCAACATATTGTTTGTTACAAATTGAAAACAAAAGAGTTCATTACTGAGTGACAAAAGTAATAGGTGTAAAATCTTTTGCCGTCCAGTTGCTTGGTCCATTGTCGGTTGTCGGGTAGATCCAGCTATCAAATTCCGCTTCCTCTACGTCGTCCTCAATAGCGTTCACTCCTGGGTTGGTGATGAATACCGGAGGTTTTCCAATTCTTGCTTTGTGAACAGTCCTCTGAGCCTCTGCAGTGAAGCCTAGCCCAAACTTGTCAGTCTTTGGAGTGAAGTCAGGAAGTCGACCCCAGTTGGCGCACTCGCCTTTCTCAATTACAGCCCGGGCATCCTTCAAGGAAGCCATCTTCAAAGGAAAGTCTTCTTCAATTACTGTCTCAGCTGACGCCAATGTTGGAGGTACCTCTTCAAAATGTTGAAAGGGGGTTTCAATAAACTCCCCGTCCATCTCAATATACCGGAATGAATTTAGATGACTAACCATGTATTCTTCCTCCCCCTGCATAGTAACAATCTTCCCTATGATAGGGTATTTGAGCTTCTGGTGTAGAGTGGAGGTCACAACCCCCGCTTTGTGAATCCAAGGTCGTCCCAGCAAACAGGAATAAGATGGACGAATATCCATCACATAGAACGTTGAGTCAAAGACTTGGGAACCCACACGAATAGGAATGTCTACCTCACCATGCACCATCCTCTTAGAACCGTCGAAGGCTCTAATAATGATGTTACTAGGCTTCAATTCCAGGCCCTCACAATCCAACCGGTCTAAGGCCTTCTTGGGCAATACATTCAGGGAAGAACCGGTGTCCACCAACACGTGTGCGAGAGTAGTGCCCCTGCATTCTATGGAGACATGCAGGGCATCATTGTGGTTCTTTCCCTTAGTGGTAAGATCAGCATCTGAGAAACCCAAACCATTGTCAACTGTTAAGTTGGCCACACAGTCAGTGAATTGATCTGCAGATGTCTCTTGTGGCACATGGGCCATCTTCAGAAATGAAATCAGGGCCTTGGCATGGGCCTCTGAGCATAGCAGCAATGATAGCATAGAGATCTTGGAGGGGGTATGCCCCAGCTGCTCGACGACGTTGAAGTCGCTCTTCTTAATAATCTTGAGGATTTCCTCCATCTCTTGCTGGGAGGCTTCAACAACGGTCATTTTCGGTGCCTCCGTCCGGGCAGGCAAATCGGTATCAACTCCTTTTCCCCGAGCATCAGAGGACTCGGTGGCAGGGGTAGACACGGGAACTTGATTTGGAAGGGAAACATGCACACTTGCGGGTGTCATGATAAGAGGTTTTCGGATAACTGGTGGTGCAATGTCAGGCGAGAAGAGCCTGCCACTGCGAGTAACTTTGGCGGGACCAGTGATGTTACTGATACTGGTACCGGTGTTGAACTCCTGCTTCACTCCAAGCACATACACATCTGCCCCGTAGTGCCATGGGACAGCCTTGTCAGACTTGTAGGGGATTGGCCCCAGAACAGTAATGGTTATAGGTGCAACAGACATGATTTTGACTGGCTTCCTCGGGGGTGCCTTGGTAGGATTGTTGAAAATTGTGACGACAGAAACTTCTTCAGCGGGAACAAAAGGAACAACGGTCTTTTTGAACATAATCTCCTTGCTATCCATCAGGCTTTGGATGCCTGACTTCAGCAGCGGACAACCGGTAGGGGTAACAGCACACAGGAGGCAACCCTTGCTACAACCCGGAAATAAGCCGGCCAGCAACAGGTTCCTCTTAACAGTCAATAGAGGGGTAGCAACATCATCCACCGAAACAGCATACAAGTCTTCCTCAACGGCATTTACTCCATGCTGGGGCATAGGAGCAGTCACAACATTTGGCCTCTCGGGCGCCTCGAATTGTATTTCCTTGGCATCGATAAGGTCTTGAACCTTATTTCTTAGGGCCCATCAATCATCTGTAGTATGCCCGGGGCTATCAGAGTGATAAGCGCAACGGGCATTGGGGTTGTATTTTGGAGAAGCTGTATTCACCACCTTCGGAGCTTCTTTGACAGTTACCAGGTTGGTTGACAATAGTTGCGGAAAAATCTGAGACAGGGTCATGTTAAGCCGAGTGTACTTCCTTTTGGGCCTCTCACCCCTTTGTTGATTATACTGCGGAGGAGCAGCAACAGGCTTTGAAATGACCAATGCATTGAAAGCTTGGCGGCGTTCTGGCTTAACTTGTCTTCTAGGACCATAAACCGCACTAGCTTCCTTCTTGAAAGGCTTCTTCTCAGTACTCGCGGAGGCACCTTTATGTATCTTCCCTGACTTGATACCAGCTTATATCCTTTCACCAGTCAAGATCAAATCTGTAAACCCAGCGGAGGAATTACCAATCAGATGATTGAAGAATGGACCAGACAGGGTCCCTAGAAACATGTCAACAAGTTCACGGTCAGTCAAAGGAGGCTGCACCCTGCCAGCCAAGTCTCTCCACCTTTGCGCATATTCCTTGAATCCTTCGTCCGTTCCCAGCGACATACCCTGAAGTTGGGTACGTGTGGGAGCGAGGTCAGAATTATATTGATACTGTCTATAAAACGCAGCAGCCAAGTCCTCCCAGTTTCGGATACTGGCTCCGTCTAACTGATAGAACCATTCGAGTTGGGACCCCGAAAGGCTATCCTGAAAGAAATGGATCCAAAGGTTCTTGTCTGCAGTGTAAGGTTGGATCTTCCTTACATATGACCTGAGATGCAGCTTGGGACAGGAAGCCCCGTCGTACTTTGCAAAGGCAGGCACCTTGAACTTGTGTGGTATCACCACCCCAGAAGATAAACCTAAATCTCCGAAATCCAACCCCGGCACCTTTTGAATCTCCATGGCACTTAAACGGTCCTCTAGTTCTTTGTATCTGTCAGCAGCAGGAGGGTACTGTTCGTCATTGTAATCCGTCTCGTTGTCGGAGACTGCAGGACTAGGAGCCCTTCCCCCTTGGGGACTGTCCTTCTCTGCAGAGGAAGTAGTTCGATAAGCCTCATTATGGAGTGTATTCCCAAACCTGCGTCCAGTGTTGAACAACGCAGTTCTCTTCTTCTTCTTCTTCTTCAGGAGCAGAGCCTTTAACTCTTGTTGACCTTGGGCTAAGCTCATGACCATCTCTTGAAACTGGGCGTTCTGGGCCTGGAGGGCCTTGATAGCTTGCTCGGTAGTAGGCTCGGAAGACATGATGATTGAGTGCTGAAATAAACAGCGAAGAAGATTAAGCAACCTGTAGAAGAAGGGTACCTGTTATGCACATGATGCAATGAAATGCGTATGATTTATATTTTCAAAGATAATCAGGATTCAACTTTGTAGACAAAAAGGAAACACACTTCATTAGATTCAAACTTTGAATTGTTCAACAATTGGCCCTTAGGCATTACAAGAATGAAAATACTGAAAAGGAAATAAAAGCTGTAAAAGAAACATCCAAAGCCCATCAGTGCTCCCATGGCCTCCTCTTCTCAGTGCGGATATAGTCATTCAGGGTCCGCTCTTCCTCCAATTGCTTAGTCAACTTCTGGATCTTCCGTTCCTGTTCGTTGAACTTTTCCCAATAAAAATCTCGTTCTTCCTTTAGCTGCGCCCAAGATCTCTTTAGTGTATCAACATCAGTGGGTATCTGAGGAGGGAGGACAGTTGGAGGAACCCCATCTTCATCAAGAGATTCAAGAATGACAGGTCTGACAGCTTCATACGGCATACCTAACTTCTGAGCACGGATGCGGACCCATCTGCAATAGGGTTCCATTGGTAGAGAAGTCTTTGGTCCCAACTCATGTGGGTCAGCTTTGTGAATTTTGCCCCAAGCCTTAATGAATCCATGGCGTAGTTCGTCACTGTCTACCTGAAATTCAAAATGGAAGTGAGGAACCAACATCTCATGAGGCCCTACTCTTCTGGCTCTTCCAAACTGGCGGAGAGCTAAACATGGATTATAAGAGATTCCTCCCTGGGTTCCGATCAAGGGAACATTAGGGTATTCTCCGCAACGATCAATAATAGCTACCTCATCCAAACCTCTGAGAGTCCAAGTGATGTCGTTATCAGTGAGAGAAATTAACCTATGAGCCCAACCCTTTCCTTCTTCATTCTTCAGCACGAACTTAGGAAGGTGCGAAATAAACCACCTCACTAGCAAAGGAGCACAACACCACGGAGTTCCCAGTCTTCGGGCAGTATGAGCATAGAGTTGTTGCAGGATATCACCTAAAAGAGTGGGTACAGGATTCCGAGACATGAAGATCCTTATGGCATAGATACTGATAAAGGTGTCAGGATTTGGAAACAACACCAGACCATAGATCAAAAGAGCCAGAATGTCTTCGTATGCCTTGAAGTCTAAGTCATTCCAAAAATCATTAGCTTTGCCAACCGGAA
The DNA here is from genome assembly GCA_948472305.1 of Vicia faba. Taxonomy (NCBI): domain Eukaryota; kingdom Viridiplantae; phylum Streptophyta; class Magnoliopsida; order Fabales; family Fabaceae; genus Vicia; species Vicia faba. The sequence goes on from OX451738.1 coordinate 1,234,267,333, forward strand.
ACTTAACCAAAAAGCCCTTAACTCCACTTCTAGTTTCCCAGTTGGCCATTACCTCCTCTTTGGTCAAGGGCAGGACTGCAGCAATCTCTTCAGGCCTAAGAGTCTTCTCCCAACCAGTGAATGGAGTTTGCTCCAAAACAGGGATACCAAGCAAGTAAGAGAATTCTTCCAGGGTAGGGACCAGCTGGAAGTCTTGAAAAGTGAAGCAATGATACAGGGGATCATAAAACTGGGTCAGGACACTTATCAGTTGTTGGTCCCACTTTGAAGTGATCAAACCGAGGAGAGAACCATGCCTCTTGATGAAGGAAGTAGTGTTTGGAATCCTACTAACCAATTCCTTGAGCAAAGTTGGTGGTTGAACAAAGTTGAGCCGGATAGTATTCCTACGCACGGGCATCATGATGTCCTACAAAACAGAGCAAAGATGAAACCCTCTTGTCTTTGAAATGGGTCAGTCCTTATACAAGATGCATGCAATGGTATGATGGTATGATGCTATGATGAAACACACCACAAGTATTCACAATGGTAAGGCACACAAGTCACACAAGACAACCCTTAGGTTTTAGGCCAGCATGTAGTTTAGGTATTACCCTCTTTTAGTTTCGTTGGTTAAAACCTGTTGTGATCGGTGGATCTGGAACTGACTGTTTAACGCTGGTTCGCGAAATGTCGCGGAAGCAAGAGTCGCCACCGTCTTTTATTTTCTCCAAATGGAAAGGACAAAAGCACAGAAAAATTCCTTATAGAGATTGCTCTCGGTTCGGGAGGTAGGTTATAGAAAGGGAAGGTGTTAGCACCCTTTCTATCCATGGTTATCCATGGGCTCTTAGATACTTGCTCAATGTGTTTTCAAAATGTTTGCTTGCTTTTCAATGTGGGTTTAAAAAGTTTCTTTGAAAAATTTCAGTTCGACTCTTGTATCGGTCCTCAAGAGTGTTTGAAAAATTGCTTTCGAAAGCTTTTTGAAAAGGTGTCGGTGTGAAAAGATTTTGATTTGTTTTGTTTTTAAAGAGAGCAAGTATCTACGAGAACCTACCTACCCTAAGGAATTCGTCTGTGTAAATGTCCTTTAAAGTAGTGCCATCCCACCATTGAGAGGTAGGTAGCACCACCGTTGGAGGTGTTCGGGTCAATTCGAGTTTGTAGGGACGTGGTGATCACCAGAGCAATGGGAAGACACCTTAGAAGCTACCCTCATGCCAGGTTCCCGGATCATGAGGACTTACTAAGACATCCTCTACTCGACGATCACCTTTCGAAGGCAAGGCAACAGTGAGGCGTACCCTAGGGGTGGTGTGTGCGATTCGTGTGTCGTTTTTATTGATATTTGTCTTGTCATGTTAAAGTGATCTACGCTTGATTTTATTATGGTCCATACATTCTTTCATGCTTGGTTAACAGTTAAAATATTTGCGGGAAAATAAATCTAAACTATTACAAATGGCGCGGGTCCACATCGCCAAAATTAAACCGGACCCGATTTGACAGAAAAGTAAATAAAGCGAAAGAAATAAAAGTGCGAGAAGTTTAAGTTACATGGCTTCAGGACAGATACATAATTTGTTTAAATGAAATAAAATAAATATGCGAAATAAAAGAATTATCGAAACGAGGGCGTTGGACCCTTTTGCAAAAAGTAAAATTAACAAGGAATTAAAATTAAAATTAAAAGAAAAATGTTTTATGTATTTTTATGTTTTTTAAGATTTAACAGAAAAAAGAATTAATTAAAATTAACTAACCCTAATTCTAATGGTTTTTGAGTTTGTTATGAAAATATTAAAATATAACCTAAATTAAACCTAAGTTAATTTATGTACAATTTAATTATGAAAATAAAATAAGTAATATTATTATTATGAAAAAAAGGAAAAAAGATTAAAAGGAAAAATTATCAATTACCTAATTCTATGTTTTTTTTTGTATTTTTGTTAAAAAGGATTAAAATTGCAAAAACCCTAATTATACTAAATATTTACATGTGAAAATACTTATAAAAACAATTAAAATAAATATTACGTTTTTGCTCTTTTTCTGATTTTTTTTGTGTATTTTATAATTTGGTAAAAATAATTAATTAAATTAAAAACAATGAAGCAAATAAAATAATAATTAAAAATAAAAAATAAAAAGAAAATTGCAAACCAGGGGGGGGGGGGGGGTTCAGGCCCCAAAGTGGAGGTTAAATGTGAAATTCTGGCCCAGCAAGCTTTTTGATCCGTTTGACTTTTTCAGTTTGTGTGCTAACGCGTTGACTTGCGTTTATGATACACCTTTGATCGTGGCACTCTGATTAATTCTCATAGGCACGTGGACGTCTGGATGATGGTGGTATATCATGCGCTCCACCTTTGAAATTGCATGGGAAGACGCTTTGCAAAATAATATAGGAAATAAGATAGACCTGGGATTCGAACCCAGGTCTTGAACGTTGCAATCACCATCCCTTGCCAGCTGAACCAACTTAGCGCGTTTGATATGTAAATAATCAATAAATATTATAAGAATAAAACAAAGGGTTAGTGGATTAAAGCGCGAAAATTCAAACCAACGAATCACAGTTTGCCATGTCTTCATCTTCCTCGCGTGCCTGAAAAACAAAACATAATAGCAACGGTTTTCTGGGCGTGGCTTAAGGTAGCTTTAGAGAAAATAGCGACTAGCGCTATACAACTCATAAATTAATCGCGACCATGGCTTTTTCTTCGTCCAAGCTTGCTAAATTGAATGGTGGCGGTTTGGGGTCCTAATTTTTCCTCTTTGCAAAAGCCCCAAATTAAGAACTCTTTGGGTTGATGTTTTGGATTGCAATGTGATCAGGGACCTTCAAGGAAGCTATTGGAATCAAGATTAAGGCTTGAATCGTCCTCCAACAATGATTTCAGAATTTTGTTTTCAAGGAATTTTTTTCAAGTTTCCAATGGCCTTTGAGCGCAGCATTCAGTCCGTGAGCATTAGGGTTATGTTTCTGATTATGTAGTGAAGGCATTAGGTTAACAAAATTGGCCAAAATCTTTTTCATTCATTGATTTCAATATTTGATTTTCCACCATTATTTTCATATCTTTTTTCACATGTTCTTGTGCAAATCATGATCCAATTAGTCCAAATCTTTCCCTATTTAGTTGTACACGAAATCTTGAGTATCAAACATGCATAAAAAGATTGGTTAGGTCATGTTAGATATTTTTCACATATTTATATAATTTAAATGAATTAATATGAATAATAATTCAAATAAATAAATAAAAAAATGAGAAAATACTTCCCTTTGGGCCAAGTGGTCGTGCACATGCTTGGAATGATGAATCATGGAAGAAAAATGGGCCCATTAGCAATTTTAGGTCATTTGAAGTAATGTTGACTTTTCAAAATATCCAAAAATTTCCCAACTTCCACAAGGCATAACTTGCTCAATTTTTAAGCTTTTCTCATGTTCTTGGACATTTTGGAAAGGTCTTTGAGTCCTCTAACCAATTCCTTTGGTCCCATGTCATTTTGATTTACCAATCGCAAGTTATGACCTTTGACTTAAAGTCCCTTTTTGTTGACTTTTGAAAATGACCTATAATGTTGAAATTGATAACTTTTTGTGAGAGCATTTCTTGGACTTGAAGTATGAAGATGAGTTGTAGGAAATGTCTTTCTCTTCAAAATGAGCTTTGGATGGAATTTTTCTGATAATCCATGTGAAAGTTATGCCCTGGTCAATTTCAGTTGACTTTTTCAGCTGTCCAAATATAGTAACTTTTGCATCTTTGATGATTTCTGAGCCAAATTTTGAGAATCATGATCAAGCATTGATCAAATGATGTTTGTGGCTTCAAAATGATATGTTGACCAAAAATTTGAACTTTTGACTGTCAAATGACCATTTTGCCCCTACAGTTGACTGTAGTGCAATTTAGGGTTTTGACTGTGCAATTTTGAGCTGAATGCCTTGAAACTTGATATGAGGATGCTTGACCATCTTTGTAGGCATATGAGACTTGATTGGGCCTTTGAAAACTTCCTTTTCTTGATCATAACACAAACCCTAGTGTTGACTGTATAGGAGACAGTTGGACTGTGCAACCCTTGGGGAATTTTTTGACTTGGCTTGGAAATTTCTTGAAGAATATGGGAGGGAAAATTTTGGGGTACAACAGTTGCCCCTGTTCAATCTTCTTAGACCTGAGGATGCAGATTGGCTGACGTGCCTTTCGTAATCCGAGGGTAGAAGATGATTGGACACCAGAGTGCCCAGAAATTTGCGCTCACATGTTGGCAGTGTGGTGGGAATGGGCTTATAGATGCCATTTGGAGATTGCTGGATATGATGATGGGCTTATAGATGCCATCTGGATGTTGATTGCGTAAGAGATTCCTTGGCGAGAACCTGCATACCTGCAAAACAGAAAAATGAGTACCTGGCACGTTGCAGGAGTTGATTTTCAGATGCTTGGTATAGATGTGTCCTGACTGGTTACAGGAGCTGGATATGGAGCTTCAAAAGATGATGAATGAACCAGGTATGGTTATTTCCTTAGCATGAATGGTAAGAGAACCTTGTGTGATTTTAACTTCAACAACGCTCGTTGAGAAAATCTTGGTGGGAAATACCATCTTCGCAGGATCGGAACGAGAACCATAGGCCATTATAATCTGAAAGGAATGATCACCTCACTCAACGTCGGAGAGGGAAACATCTGAAAAGTACTTACTACCTCACACACCGTCGGAGAGGGAACCATAAGAGACTATCACCTCACACTCATCGTCAGAGAGGGAAACATCTGAAAAGGACTTACCACCTCACACGCCGTCGGAGAGGGAACCATAAGAGACTATCACCTCACACTCATCGTCAGAGAGGGAAACATCTGGAAAGGAATTGTCACCTCACACACCGTCGGAGAGGGAACCATAAGAGACTATCACCTCACACTCATCGTCGGAGAGGGGAACATCTAAAAAGGACTTACCACCTCACACACCGTCGGAGAGGGAACCATAAGAGACTATCACCTCACACTCATCGTCGGAGAGGGAAACATCTGAAAAGGACTTACCACCTCACACACCGTCGGAGAGGGAACCATAGAAGACTATCACCTCACACTCATCGTCGGAGAGGGGAACATCTGAAAAAGGAATTACCACCTCACACGCCGTCGGAGAGGGAACCATAGGAGACTATCACCTCACACTCATCGTCGGAGAGGGAAACATCTGAAATAACTTCTACTGAGTCTTCATCAGAAAAATCTGTTGGGAGTCGTTTTAGCTGGACTAGAGAAGGCCTTGAAATATCTTCAACTGGAATAAGTGTCAGAACGTTGCCATATCTGGTTTACATCTGGACTATATCTGGAAGGAGATCTGGAAGCAGTATCAGAACGTCACCATATCTGGGTCATATCTGAAACTACATCTAGAAGGAAATCTGGAAGCAGTATCAGAACGTCACCATCTCTGGGTCATATCCGAAACTATATCTAGAAGGAAATCTGGAAGCAGCATCAGAACGTCACCATATCTGGGTCATATCCGAAACTATATCTAGAAGGAAATCTGGAAGCAGTATCAGAATGTCACCATCTCTGGGTCATATCTGAAACTATATCTAGAAGGATATCTGGAAGCAGTATCAGAACGTCGCCATATCTGGGTCATATCTGAAACTATATCTAGAAGGAAATCTGGAAGCAGTATCAGAACGTCGCCATATCTGGGTCATATCTGAAACTATATCTAGAAGGAAATCTGGAAGCAACATCAAAACATCACCATATCTGGGTCATATCTGAAACTATATCTAGAAGGAAATCTGGAAGCAGTATCAGAACGTCGCCATATCTGGGTCATATCTGAAACTATATCTAGAAGGAAATCTGGAAGCAGTATCAGAACGTCACCATATCTGGGTCATATCTGAAACTATATCTAGAAGGAATTGCGATAGTTGATAGTAGTCATTTTTGTATTGATCTTTTTCCTGAAAAGGTAAAACATCAATTGTATGCAAGATCATGATGTATGAACTGCATGATTTCAAGATGTCCTCAAAATTTATGAGATTCGTGTAGTATGATGCATATGCATGCTATAATGTATGAAGATGTAATGTTCATGAATGTATTTTTTGTCTAAGAAAATAAATCCTTGACGGGTGTCGGGAAGTCGTATCCTGGGCTGATGTTGAAGAATAAGCTTTTGCTTCCGCTGGAGATGATAGTTGCAAGAATACCGGTAGGAGAAGATAACTCCGTTGGGGAACAAACTTGACGAATGGAATAACTCTGCGGGGAGGAAAGTATTCTAACGATCTTGCTGGGAAGCGATACTCTATGGGGAGAGAGATACTTTGTTGAGTATTGATAATACCTTGTTGGGGATACTCTTGTTGTATTGGAAGTGCTAATAGACTTCGCTGGGGATAAGAAAGAACTGTGTTGACGACGACCTTTCCGTGGCTTTTGGCTGAGGATAACCCAGTTATATCCTATTGAGGAAATAACTCTTTAAGTCAAGCCGGACGGCGCGTTCGTGTTCTGCGAGGGGATAAGCTTCCAGAATCTACTGGGGATATGCTTATTGCTTGGGGATACGAGTTCCATCTTTCCTGGGGAAACTGGATTGGACTCTTGGGGAAGTTTGATATGCTGGGGAAGTGGCTCTGCTGAATGCCTAGTATACTGCCGGGGAACAATCTTTAGGTCAAGACTTCCGGGGATGCTTGTATATATGCTGCTGGAGAATGTCGAGATCTACTGGAGGATACTCAACTTCCTTAAGATTTGATAATATAGCTTGGAGAGAGTGAACTATCTTGCTGACTTACTCTCTGGGGAATTAAGATATGCCGGTTATGCTCTTTAGTTGAACCTACCTTGATACTTGGGAGGACAGAACAATTAGATTGCTTGGACAACTCTTTATTGCCCCTGTTTCTGAGATATGAGAGGAAGACCTGTGAGGTGCTGATAGTTGTTGATGGACAAACCTTCTTCTGGTAGGCAGGTGACGAGATGATAGGACATAGTCGTACACTTTAATCCCTAAATTTTGCCTGGACCGCCCTTTCGGGTTTTCAGTCCATCGGGATACCCATTTTTGCCCAAGCCGCCTTTTCAGGTTTTCGACTTGCCGGGTGTACATATTTTTTCATTTTCATCCCTCATTTTGCCCGAACCCTTTTGGTTCGCCGGGAAGCCCTTATTTTTGCCTAGGTGTGTCAACCTAGCGGGTCTTTGATTTTGCGTAGTATTCTTCGACTATATCCACGCTCTTAGAATGCAGGGAGGTGCCCCTGGCTGCTTGTGTTACCATATTACCAGAAGGTGTCTGATCGTGCAAGATTCGTTACTGGAATGCTCCAAGTGACTCAGGCGGAGGTTCGCCCCAGACTACTTGACCTTTGAGAGATTCTCCGAATCTTGATTGGATTGCCCCAGATAATAGGCCATGATCAGATCTGCCCCTTGATTGGAGATACTCTTGTTCATTAGACTTTCGTCATGCGGATTTCTATGCTGTTCAAACAAACAAAAGTCATATGCAAACAAAGTTATGTTAAAAATGCAAAGCTTATGTCTGTCTCGAAGATTTTGAAAATGCATTCTTTTTCATAAAACAAGTGAATGTTTGTAAACGTGGTGTCAACTCCGTATTTACCGTAAGCCTTCAGGAGTCAGGATACCTTTGGTAACAGTATGCTTTCGAACCAACCCATGCTTCAGCTAGGACTTTTAAGGGTTGTAGCGTGGCCTGGTTCACGGTTTAAGAAACAAAGGATAAAGGCTCAAATTATTTGTACCCACCCGCTCTTCGTGATGTTCTCCAAACCTAAACTCAGTTGATCATACGTTAGACCTTGTTTGAGTCTTTGCTCTGATTTTCCGGTGATGGTTCAGATATTGACAGTAATTTTGGATTAGGCAGTCATTTTTTGCTTTGGTTGAGGGTTTGTAAGACCTCTTTCTCGATTTTTGTTATCCCTTTTTTTTGCCTGAGCTGTTTCCTTTTTGGAATTACAGTCAGCGGGATGCCCCAGTTTGGTAAGTCTTCTTTATTGGTTTTGACTTTTTGGGTTATTCGTTGATGATTTTTTTTTTGATAATGACTGCCTTTCTTTATTGATCATTCGGAACCATCACTGTCTTTCTTTGTTTTGTAAGGATCTTCTTGGTGCCATTTGTTATGCACTTGGATCAACTGAGAAGCCTACCCTGCCCCAGGTTATGATTAAGGGTTTCAATTTTCGAAGATAAAACTCCTACTTCTTTGGCTCAGATGGGTTGACGAGGGATTATCATCCTTATAACTCCAGTGTTTGGGAATTGAAACAATGCCTGTACCTCATCAGCGGGGTCTGTTCAAAAGCATACTGTAGATTCGGTATCGTTTTCGTCATCCTCCCTCAAGAGGCTCAGAATTATTAACCAAGAGTTGATCATCAGAAAAAATATGAAAAGAATTTTGAATATAATGAAAACAATTGTATTAATTCCCAAAACAGACATATGCGATGCATTAATAGAATAAAAGAGTTTGCTATGACATTAATTGTTTATATAAGCAAAGAAAAACACAACTCAGAAATTCAAATAAACAAAAGGTCTTCAATGATTGGGTAACGGAGCAGTGATTATGTTCGGAGTCTCAGGCACTTCAAACTGAATCTCCCCGGCGTCGATCATGTCTTGAATTTTGTTCTTGAGAGGCCAGCAGTTGTCCGTAGTATGCCCCGGGCTATCAGAATGATATGCGCACCTATCATTGGGATGATAGTTGGGAGCAGAAGTATTCGGATTCCGGAGAGGAGCCTTTAAGGTGATCAGCCCTGCCTTCAACATTTGTTGCAGCGCTTGATCCAGCGACATGTTGAGTTTGGTATACTGTCGTTTCTCCTTGCGCTGCTGCCCCTGTCCTTGTTGAGCAGGTCCGGGATTGGAGATCTGGATTGCCCCTACCTCATGACGGCTCTTTTTACCGTGCACAGCATTGGATTCTTTCTTTCCATGATGAGGTTTTTTATCAGAAGGTGCAACCTCCTGAATTTTCCCAGACCGGATACCAGCTTCTATTCGCTCTCCAGTCAAGATAAGATCTGTGAATCCAGCAGACGAATTCCCAATTAGGTGGTTGTAGAACGGACCAGACAGGGTTCCCAAGAACATATCGACAAGTTCCCGATCAGTCAGAGGTGGTTGTACCCTTCCAGCAAGATCCCTCCATTTCTGCGCATATTCTTTAAAACCTTCACTTGATCCTAACGACATACCCTGGAGTTGGGTACGCATAGGAGCAAGGTCGGCATTATATTGATACTGCTTGTAGAAAGCAGTAGCCAACTCCTCCCAGTTACGAACCTTGGTCCCATCTAGCTGATAGAACCATTCGAGATGAGTCCCTGAAAGACTCTCCTGAAAGAAGTGGATCCACAAATTCTTGTCCACCGTATATGGTTGAATCTTCCGAACATAGGACCTGAGATGTAGCTTGGGACAGGACGCCCCGTCATATTTAGAGAAGGATGGTGCCTTGAACTTCCGAGGAATAATCACACCAGTTGACAAACCCAAATCTCCAAGATCCAGCCCAGGTACCTGTTGGATCTCCATAGCATTCAGCCTATCCTCCAACTGTTTGTACTTATCTTCGGCAGGAGGGTATTGTTCGTCGTTGAAATCTGTCTCGTTGTCGGAGACCACTGGACTGGGAACCCTTTCCACTTGATGACTACCTTCCCTCACAGATGGAGTTGTCCTCTCAGTTTCAATCTGCGGTGCATTCCCAGATCTGCGTCTAGGGCTGAACAAAACAGTCCTCCTCTTCTTCTTTTCTTTCTTCAAGAGCAGAGCCTTCAGATCTTGTTGCCCCTGGGTCAAGTTCATGATCAACCCTTGGAACTGGGCGTTCTGAGCCTGGAGGGCCTTGATGGACTGCTCAGCTGATGATTCAGGATTCATGACGATCGGCTGAAATAAACAGCGAAGGAGGGTAAGCAACCTGTCAAAGGGATACCTGCAATGCAATGAGATGTATGATATGCATGCAATGATTTCCAGGACCTCGCGGGGTAAACAGAGAAACTTGTTAGAGTTGGAAACCGGTAGCTTGATTGAAGGAACTTCATGTTGTAGAGAGCCCTTCTTCAAGGGTCAAAGGCTCACCATATCCAGTGGGTCATAGCCCCTGACGACCTTGGCTAGAGGAAAATAAATCCCCTTTGCCCCTTGCCAGACATGTTGGTTCATCATGACCTGCATCACAAGCCATTGAGATCCTTGAAATGGGTTAGTCCTTATGCAGGATGCATGCAATGGTATGATGTTATGCTATGCATGGGGTGATGTAGGTAAACCCTGTTATGAGTCCCAATTAAGGACTATAAACAAACCCTGCAAGAAATTCAGTAAACCTTGTTATGAGTCCTAATTAAGGACTATAAACAAAACCTGCAAGAAACTCGGTAAACCTTGTTATGAGTTCTAATTAAGGACTATAAACAATACTTGCAAGAAATTTAGTATCCTGTTATGAGTCCCCATTAAGGACTATAAACAAGACCTGCAAGAAATTTAGTACCCTGTTATGAGTCCCCATTAAGGACTATAAACAAGACCTACAAGAAACAAGTGTCAGTTAACAAGCACGCAGATAGTCAAGTACAAAGGCACACAAGTCACACAAAAGAGCCCTTAGGGTTTAGGCCAGCATGAGGTCTAGGTATTACCCTCTTGAAGTTGGTGGGTTCAACCTGTCCTAATCAAAGTAACCGGGTTCTAAGGTTCCCAATATCACTGGATTGCTTTCATTGTTCATCGTTTCGATTTAGCCACTGAACTGGCGACCGAAATATTCCAGGAAAGCAACCCTCAATTGAGTGTAGTATCGAGTATCAACCAACCTCGGACTGCACCAAAGTCAGTTATCTCACTACCCTAAAGAGGCCAAGATAGTTCAATTAAGGTTCCTAAGGTCTGTTGATGCTTCATGACACCACGCGGAGGCCCCGTACTCTCCTTGACTGAACTCAAGGGTTACCGGTACACACCAAAGTGCCACATCAACGTAGCAGACTGTTTCAACCATGTCGGTATACCCCGCACAGTTCCCTCACAGCCTTGTTGCTACTTTCTAAGAAGGTATCCCCCAGATCCGGGTTAGGATCTATAGAACTCCCAAGCAACCCACAATAATAAAGCAAGCAAAGAAGACAATTGAAAACACAGTGATCTTAATCCTAAGGTACACCCCACTTTAAGTTTTATCCCCAGCAGAGTCGCCAGTTCTGTGATCGGTGGATCTGGAACTGACTGTTTAACGCTGGTTCGCGAAATGTCGCGGAAGCAAGAGTCGCCATCGTCTTTTATTTTCTCCAAATGGAAAGGACAAAAGCACAGAAAAATTCCTTATAGAGATTGCTCTCGGTTCGGGAGGTAGGTTATAGAAAGGGAAGGTGTTAGCACCCTTTCTATCCATGGTTATCCATGGGCTCTTAGATACTTGCTCAATGTGTTTTCAAAATGTTTGCTTGCTTTTCAATGTGGGTTTAAAAAGTTTCTTTGAAAAATTTCAGTTCGACTCTTGTATCGGTCCTCAAGAGTGTTTGAAAAATTGCTTTCGAAAGCTTTTTGAAAAGGTGTCGGTGTGAAAAGATTTTGATTTGTTTTGTTTTTAAAGAGAGCAAGTATCTACGAGAACCTACCTACCCTAAGGAATTCGTCTGTGTAAATGTCCTTTAAAGTAGTGCCATCCCACCATTGAGAGGTAGGTAGCACCACCGTTGGAGGTGTTCGGGTCAATTCGAGTTTGTAGGGACGTGGTGATCACCAGAGCAATGGGAAGACACCTTAGAAGCTACCCTCATGCCAGGTTCCCGGATCATGAGGACTTACTAAGACATCCTCTACTCGACGATCACCTTTCGAAGGCAAGGCAACAGTGAGGCGTACCCTAGGGGTGGTGTGTGCGATTCGTGTGTCGTTTTTATTGATATTTGTCTTGTCATGTTAAAGTGATCTACGCTTGATTTTATTATGGTCCATACATTCTTTCATGCTTGGTTAACAGTTAAAATATTTGCGGGAAAATAAATCTAAACTATTACAAATGGCGCGGGTCCACATCGCCAAAATTAAACCGGACCCGATTTGACAGAAAAGTAAATAAAGCGAAAGAAATAAAAGTGCGAGAAGTTTAAGTTACATGGCTTCAGGACAGATACATAATTTGTTTAAATGAAATAAAATAAATATGCGAAATAAAAGAATTATCGAAACGAGGGCGTTGGACCCTTTTGCAAAAAGTAAAATTAACAAGGAATTAAAATTAAAATTAAAAGAAAAATGTTTTATGTATTTTTATGTTTTTTAAGATTTAACAGAAAAAAGAATTAATTAAAATTAACTAACCCTAATTCTAATGGTTTTTGAGTTTGTTATGAAAATATTAAAATATAACCTAAATTAAACCTAAGTTAATTTATGTACAATTTAATTATGAAAATAAAATAAGTAATATTATTATTATGAAAAAAAGGAAAAAAGATTAAAAGGAAAAATTATCAATTACCTAATTCTATGTTTTTTTTTGTATTTTTGTTAAAAAGGATTAAAATTGCAAAAACCCTAATTATACTAAATATTTACATGTGAAAATACTTATAAAAACAATTAAAATAAATATTACGTTTTTGCTCTTTTTCTGATTTTTTTTGTGTATTTTATAATTTGGTAAAAATAATTAATTAAATTAAAAACAATGAAGCAAATAAAATAATAATTAAAAATAAAAAATAAAAAGAAAATTGCAAACCAGGGGGGGGGGGGGGGGTTCAGGCCCCAAAGTGGAGGTTAAATGTGAAATTCTGGCCCAGCAAGCTTTTTGATCCGTTTGACTTTTTCAGTTTGTGTGCTAACGCGTTGACTTGCGTTTATGATACACCTTTGATCGTGGCACTCTGATTAATTCTCATAGGCACGTGGACGTCTGGATGATGGTGGTATATCATGCGCTCCACCTTTGAAATTGCATGGGAAGACGCTTTGCAAAATAATATAGGAAATAAGATAGACCTGGGATTCGAACCCAGGTCTTGAACGTTGCAATCACCATCCCTTGCCAGCTGAACCAACTTAGCGCGTTTGATATGTAAATAATCAATAAATATTATAAGAATAAAACAAAGGGTTAGTGGATTAAAGCGCGAAAATTCAAACCAACGAATCACAGTTTGCCATGTCTTCATCTTCCTCGCGTGCCTGAAAAACAAAACATAATAGCAACGGTTTTCTGGGCGTGGCTTAAGGTAGCTTTAGAGAAAATAGCGACTAGCGCTATACAACTCATAAATTAATCGCGACCATGGCTTTTTCTTCGTCCAAGCTTGCTAAATTGAATGGTGGCGGTTTGGGGTCCTAATTTTTCCTCTTTGCAAAAGCCCCAAATTAAGAACTCTTTGGGTTGATGTTTTGGATTGCAATGTGATCAGGGACCTTCAAGGAAGCTATTGGAATCAAGATTAAGGCTTGAATCGTCCTCCAACAATGATTTCAGAATTTTGTTTTCAAGGAATTTTTTTCAAGTTTCCAATGGCCTTTGAGCGCAGCATTCAATCCGTGAGCATTAGGGTTATGTTTCTGATTATGTAGTGAAGGCATTAGGTTAACAAAATTGGCCAAAATCTTTTTCATTCATTGATTTCAATATTTGATTTTCCACCATTATTTTCATATCTTTTTTCACATGTTCTTGTGCAAATCATGATCCAATTAGTCCAAATCTTTCCCTATTTAGTTGTACACGAAATCTTGAGTATCAAACATGCATAAAAAGATTGGTTAGGTCATGTTAGATATTTTTCACATATTTATATAATTTAAATGAATTAATATGAATAATAATTCAAATAAATAAATAAAAAAATGAGAAAATACTTCCCTTTGGGCCAAGTGGTCGTGCACATGCTTGGAATGATGAATCATGGAAGAAAAATGGGCCCATTAGCAATTTTAGGTCATTTGAAGTAATGTTGACTTTTCAAAATATCCAAAAATTTCCCAACTTCCACAAGGCATAACTTGCTCAATTTTTAAGCTTTTCTCATGTTCTTGGACATTTTGGAAAGGTCTTTGAGTCCTCTAACCAATGCCTTTGGTCCCATGTCATTTTGATTTACCAATCTCAAGTTATGGCCTTTGACTTAAAGTCCCTTTTTGTTGACTTTTGAAAATGACCTATAATGTTGAAATTGATAACTTTTTGTGAGAGCATTTCTTGGACTTGAAGTATGAAGATGAGTTGTAGGAAATGTCTTTCTCTTCAAAATGAGCTTTGGATGGAATTTTTCTGATAATCCATGTGAAAGTTATGCCCTGGTCAATTTCAGTTGACTTTTTCAGCTGTCCAAATATAGTAACTTTTGCATCTTTGATGATTTCTGAGCCAAATTTTGAGAATCATGATCAAGCATTGATCAAATGATGTTTGTGGCTTCAAAATGATATGTTGACCAAAAATTTGAACTTTTGACTGTCAAATGACCATTTTGCCCCTACAGTTGACTGTAGTGCAATTTAGGGTTTTGACTGTGCAATTTTGAGCTGAATGCCTTGAAACTTGATATGAGGATGCTTGACCATCTTTGTAGGCATATGAGACTTGATTGGGCCTTTGAAAACTTCCTTTTCTTGATCATAACACAAACCCTAGTGTTGACTGTATAGGAGACAGTTGGACTGTGCAACCCTTGGGGAATTTTTTGACTTGGCTTGGAAATTTCTTGAAGAATATGGGAGGGAAAATTTTGGGGTACAACACCTGTCCTATCAAAAGTAACCGGGTTCTAGAGGATCTCAAATCCTTGACTACCCTCAATCGGTCATAACTCCAGCATCGTAATCTTTTCTTGCGACCAGAACCATCGCGAGAGTTTAGCTTCAATGAGTGTAGCATACTGCTACTGTTCTATGGCCAAGTTTGGTCAATTTAGGGTTCTAAGGTCGGTTGGTGTTTGATGACTCCTTAGAAGACCCATATTCTCCTCGTTGCAACACAAGGGATATTGGCACAGACTAAGGTGCCACACCAACGTAGCCACTGCTTCACCCATGTCGGTCTACGCCGGACAGGTCCCTCACAGATTATGCTACCTAAAAGGGTATTCCCCAGATCCGGGTTAGGATCTATGAAACTCCAATGCAAAGCCCACAGATAAAAAAGCAAACAAAGCAATCAATTGAAAACAAAGGTGATCTAAACTCTAAGGTAACCCCACTTTTGATTAAATCCCCAGCAGAGTCGCCAGTTCTGTGATACGGTGGGAGAACTGACTTGAGTTTTGCGTTTGTATTCGCACTTGTTCGGTTGAGAAAGAGTCACCACCGACTTTTTATTTTATCCTAAAGGAAAGGTTAAAAGCACAGGAAAAACCTTTTTGAGATGTTTCGTGGGTTCGGGGGGTAGATTATGAAAAGGGAAGGTATTAGCACCCTTTTCATCCATGGTTATCCATGGGCTCTTAGTTACTTGGTTTTTTTAGATCACTTGCCTTGATTGCTTGAAATTGTGGTGTATGTGTGTGTTTTTAAAATGTTTTTGAAATAGACGCCTTTGTTTCGGCAACCAATGTAATTGAATCGTGTTTGAGTGTTTTACAAAAGTGTGTATCTTTTCGAAAAGATGTTTCAAATGTTTTTTTTTGAGAGTTTGTTTTGAAAGTATTTGTGAAGTATGATTTTTGAAAAGGAGGCAAGTGTTTTTTGCAAGTTGATCTCAAGTAACTAAGAGTTTGTCTACCCCTATTATACTCAAAGGTTTTCTCTATGTTTTCAACCCCTTTTTTAACAATTTTGTTCCACCATTGGATTTGGTGGACAATCTTGCGTTTAGGAAGTTTAACGGGACGGGCGCGGGTCATCGTATGGACCATGAATGCAATGGTGCCAAGTGTCTTTGGAAATTTTGCTTGAAGGGACTTGATCATTTTGATAGGCGACTTTCGAAAGCGTCATCGAGGGACTTATGATCGTTTGATTGTTTTGCCAAAGAAACTCGACGTGCAAGCATGGCCCATTTTGGAAGGCAACATGTGGGATTACCCTAGAGGGTGCAAGTGTGATTGTGTATTGATTTCATGCATTTGTCTTTGTATTAGGTCATCTAGCGTTCGATTTTATGTACATACAAACCCTAGGTCTAACCATGGTATAATTCGAAAGCGGTAAATTGCGGGAATTTTAAAGTCTACGCTATTACAAATGGTATCCGGGAGTGGGGGTACAAATTCACAAATGGGGATAAGACTTAAATAATTACAACCAAATTGAATCGCGATCAAATGTAATCAATGTATAGCAAAGTATAGTAAATGTATAATGCATCAAATGTAAAATGTATTGTGTAAGTGTGTGTGTACATGTATTTTATTTACAAGTTAAGAAAATGTGAATTTAATATGTTATCAAGTATGGTTTACTTAATAAAAGAATTAGATGTTTTCTTTATTTAATTTGTAATCTTGTATTTTCTTCAATATGTACAAAAAAGTATTTTACTTAAAAGAAAGAAAAATGTTTTAAATTTAAATTATATTATGTATATTAAGAAATGTATTTTAATTGATTATGTACAAATTATTAACTAAAAAATGTTTTAAGTTAAATAAAAAAAAGAGTTTTAATTAAAAGAAAGAAGTTTTAAATTCTATTTTTCTTATGTATTAAAATTGATGTATTTTATGTACAAAGAAAAGATTTTTAAGAAAAGAAAAAAGAAAATGTTTTAAGCTTTTTTTTTAGAGAAAATTATCATTTATACATTTTTGGTTTATGTACAAAGTTCTTTTTTATTAAAAAATATATTCAACTTAAAAAAAACTATTTTTTATGTATTTAGTATACTAAAAAAAAGTATTAGTAATATTTTTTTTCTTTATATGAGAAATTAGTTAAGTTATATAAAAGAGGAATAAAATAAAAGCTTTAGTTTGAATGAGAAGAAAAAAAGTAAATGGGCTTTAGAGATTTTGGATGGCCCAGTCAGAATAGGCATGTGTTAGGATTGAGGGGGGGTGTATGCGTTTAATGGGCTTAAGGCGTGTTAGAAAGGGGCAAGGCCCAGGTTTTGGACAACAATTTGTTTAGGGTTGTGAGTTTTGTTTCATTAGGGAAACAGCTAGGGTTTGCAAGTTACAGCGCCTTTGTCGTTCTTTCATCACTTCGTCTTCTTCGTTCGTCATATGTCTCCACCTCTGAGTTTCTCTTGCCCATGGCCACCGGCATCCTCAACCTTCCTCTTCCCTTCAATGAATCTCTAGGGCGACAGATTTCAAGGTAAAAATCTTCGTCTCAATCTCATTAGGGTTTTGTTATTTGCATGTTATGATTTCGCCCCTTATTGATTCTGATTTCATATTGTTATGGTTATTTGAGGTGCGTGAAAGAAAGAGAGGGAGGGATACTACCTTTGGAGACGGAGGAGGAAAGGATGGGGAGGCGCTGTGATGGCCAAGGCGGCGAGGGACGGTGCTGAGCTAGCTTTGCTTGGAGACCCTGGTATTTTGTATTTTTGCCTCTTTGTTGTTGATTTGATGATGACTTATCTGAGAACAACTTCTTTATCTTCTTCTCTTTCACTCGCTTCTGTTGCCTCTGAATATTTGTTGTTGATTTTTGGGTATGCTTTCTTTCTTCTTCTTCTGATTTCCTTGATGACTGCCCCGTGTTTGGTTGCCTGTTGATATGTTGCCTTCGTTTGTATGCTTGGGATCGATTTGAATGTTTTCTTGCCCAGTGATGAAGATTTTCTGAGGGCCTGTGTGGGTTCTGTACGTGTTTGGATATTTCAAGGTTTAATATGCTTGGCTTTTTACAAGTTAGGCTCTTGGGCTTTGTTTGACAGGTTATAGTACTGGGTGGTTAAGGCTTTGATATGCTGGTTTGTTGACAGGTTAGGGTACTGGGTGTTTAAGGTTTGATGAACTAGTTATTTGACATGTTAGGGTACTGGGTGTTTAAGGCTTTGATATGCTGGTTTGTTGTTGTGAACTGGTTTTCTCTTGAGGGCCTTAACATGTTATGGCTTATGCTGATGCAGATCTTTTGAGGGTTCTGGCTTGTAATGGTCTTGACAGGTTTAAGCTTGTTGGTTTCAGGCTTATGCTGGTTTAAGCTTGCAGGTTTCAGGCTTATGCTACAGATTGTTGAGGCTAAAGGCTTGATGATAGTCTTGGCTGTTTTTTTTGGTTCATAAGCTTTGACAATTTTGTGTTGTTGGAGGTTTTAAATCAGGTTTTGTGTTTTGGGCTTGTGCTGAACTGTGTGATAGGCTCTTGGGCGCGAGGCCTTTTGAATGTTTTGATTTTTGATATCTTTTCCTTGGTCAAACTGATGGGAAAACTTGCAAGGTTTTAATGTGGAAAAATTATTCTGTTACTTTTTATTGACAGTTTTGTTTGCATTCTAATTCCTTCATACTTCTGCCTTCTGCTTCACTGTTTTATTGCAGTTTCTGTGTTTATATTTCTTTATGCCTAAAGCCAAAAACCAGTAAGCCTGAACTTCTCCTCTCTTTTTCTCTCTCTCCAATACTTAAGCATATTATATTGCTTAACATGTATTAATTCTGAAAAAGCAAATTGGCCTGGAAATGATGAAATTGGAATTAGTTTGCTTGCATAAGTAGCTTAGTCCTGCATACTTTCCTTCTTCAGCTCTCCTGCATCTTTGTTACAGTTTTGGCATCTTGGGTATTTTGATATCTTGAGATATCTTTTGGCAGCTTGTTGACTTTGGATTTAGTTTTGAAATTGTGACTCTGACCTGCATATGCTGTCTTGCTTTGAACTGTGCAGTTTCTTTTGACAAACTTTGAATTGTGCAATTTTTAACTTGTGCATTCATTTTTAATTTGCAAATATTTTTCATCCCTCTTTGTGAACCGGGAGAAATCCCGTGATTTGCAGAGAGGGTTAACTGATCCCGGCCATTTTCTTTTAATGATGAACCCAAACTTTAATTGTCTGCTTTTCTTTTTTTTTAAATTATTTATCCGCTTCAATTGACTTTTTCTTCTTTTCATTGCAGATAAAAAATCAAATGGAGAGGAAAAGCGAAAGATGGAGGATGAAGAATTGAAGACTTAGAAAAATATTAGGATAGTTTATTTAAATTTGAATAAATGTAATATCATTATTATAAATACTTTGTAAATGAATACTCGTATTCAAATAACAATTGTAACAAATATTTAAAGATGAAATAAAAACTCCTTTTATCCAATTAATTCTTTTTATCCTCTTTTCAATTGTTTACTTTATTATTTATAATTCTTTAAATTAAAATAATTGAAAATAAATTCCAACTTTTAATCTTAGAATAATAAATAATTAAATAAACATTGTCTCAGCATTGATCAATTAATAAACTTGGCACTTCCAACATCCAAAGTAAAACAACAGTCAATCACAACAATTGCCCAGACGTGTTTTCCTTTTACTGATTTTAGCCAAACATTGCAAATCCAATCCAACTGCATCTTTTCACTGATTAAACCCAGCAAACGCAAATTCAAACCCAGTGTCTCTTTTCATTGATTTAGTCAAACCCTGCAAATTCAATCCAAAGGTACCCTTTCACTGATTCAATCACACAATGCGAACTCAATCCAAATGTTTCAATCCACATCCCAACATAACTTGAAAAGCATTGTAGAATTAAATCTTTCTGAGGAACCGTGCATAAAAAAAAACCTAATTCCTGACCAAATATCAAAGAAACGTTCGCCTGATCAAAGTTGAGCCAAAATCAACCAAAACCCTAAGCAAACTGTATGAACTGTTCTAGAGCCATGAAAAACCAATGAAAACCCTAATTCTGTCTGACCGACGAGAAACGTCTGTTTGACTGATTCTTGAGCCAGTTTGAAAAATCAGGAAACGCCTGAAGCTGTGATTTCTTGAGGAAAAATGCGAGGGCAAATTTTGGGGTACAACACAAGGCATAACTTTTTCATGGTTCATCATAAAAATCCCATCCAATGCTCATTTTGAAGGCGATGACATTTCCTACAACTCATCTTCACATTCCAAATCCAAGAAATGCTCTCACAAAAAGTTATCAATTTCTACATTATAGGTCAATTTCAAAAGTCAACAAAAATGCACTTTAAGTCAAAGACCATAACTTGAGATTGGTAAATCCAAATGACATGGGACCAAAGGCATTGGTTAGAGGACTTCAAGATATTTCCAAAATGTCCAAGAACATGTTCATATGATCAAAATTGAGCAAGATATGCATTGGAGAAGTTGGGAAATTTTCATGAATTTGCAAAAGTCAACTATCCTTAAAACTTCCATTTTTGACAAAAGGGCCCACTTGATTCAGCCTTGTCATTCCACCCACGTGTCCCATGATTAATTTCAAGATCAAACATTTATTTTTCCATTTTTATTTAATTTTTATTGATTTAATTCATTTTAAATCCATAATAATTCAAATAAAATCTAAAAATTAATGGAATAACATCTTTGTGCTTTGAATAGCTTTCATACATCATGTGCCAGCTAACAAATTCGTGCTAGGGCTTTTTTATGCATAAAATCATGGATTTGCTTCAAATTTGGAAAGTTCTTCAATGGTGGTCAACCAAATCTCCAAACTTAATTACACAAGGATTAAGGCCCAACTGCTGACCTAATTCCATTCCCATATATGCAAGCAAGCCAACCCTAATGCTATTAACGTGAGAATTGCTGCACAAAAGCCATAAGAACATTGAAAAAAACCAAGGAAAACACAAAACTGAATTCCACTTTCCAACGTGATTCAAAGCCTTTTCTTGTTTCTAACACCTTGCAGGAACTCTCAGGACTCTTTTGGAATCAAAATCAAGGGCTGAAGCTTGAGAAATCACACCAAACAGAATCACGGTTTGTCAATATTTTTTAGAATTGAAACTCACGATTCATGAGTATTTGATGTAATTTATGGCTTGTTTTGTATTGCTTGCATCCATACAAAGCTATTGGTATTGATTAATTGGATTATCATGCACGAAATTATGAATTGCCATTAAAGATTTTTAGGTTTTTGAGTTCTCAGATTAGGGCTTTTCAGCATATGAACAATCAAGCCTTCTAAGACCCATGGTTAAACTCGTTGAAACTAGACGAATTCAATGGATATGTCGCGAACAATTTATGTTTAACCTACGCCTAATCGCTATTTTTGGTCATGTTATTTTGTGGGGGTTAAAAACCCCCGCTATCTAATCTTTTTTTTACAGGCCAGGTGAAGAAGACGAGACGCGTAAGCATGCAATTGGAACATTCAAAAAATGTGCGCGTTTGTTTTGTTGTACAACATATGTTTTGTTTTTATATATTATTTTCAATGGCCACTATAATATCAAACGCAGGCGAGTGGAGTAGTGGTTGGTGCGCTGGACATTCATCATTGGGACCTGGGTTCGATTCCCAGGTCCCCCAAAAACTCTATGTTATTTTTCATAATGTGTTCCTATGCAGGCTATCCAGAGCGTCCCACCATGGACTCCTACATCCCCAATGCCATGTGTCCTTAAACGGCAATCCAAAGGCCAAAAGAAGAGGAACACCATGCTACCTGGTCAATGCACACGCAGACAGTTCCAGAAGTCAACGCAGGCTTAAGCTTAGTGGGCCTGAAATCTGCAAACTCACCTCCTAATGGGTCCATCAACCCCCCTTGTCCATTCTTTTTTCTTTTTGTTTTCTATTTTCTCTTTTATTTTATTTAACTATTTTTCTAATTATTATTCTTATCATTAAAATCAACATAATTAATTTTTCACAATAAAAATTCAGAAAATAAAAAATGTAAATATTTTTGTTATTCACTATTAATTATTTTTGTAAATAAAACACTAATAAATTGATTTAGTTTAATTAGGTAATTTTAATTTCCTTTTACAATAAATAAAATGAATTAGACTTAGGTTTTTTTCTTTTGACTTTTAATTTCTTTTTATTTTATTTCATTAAAAACATAAAAAAACACAAATTTTTTTTTTATTTTAATTAATTAATTAATTAGTTATTAGGTTTAATATTTCATTAATTGCAAAAAAGGACAAACTCAATTCTTTTCTCAAAAAGGGTCAAAACCCTAAGGACGTCCCGATTCAATCTTTCGCGCGCACATTTATTTTAATTCATTATATTTATGTATCTGCTCCGGAAATGTAATAGTTGATTAGGCTTTTATCGCTTTATTTACTTTTCTCGCATTTGTTTCCCAAACGGGTTTTATTTTTGGCGATGTATAGACCCACGCCTTGTAATAGCGTAGATTTACCTTTCCGCACTTTATTTTCCGCACTCTTAACTGTTAATTATGCATGACAAGATTGTATGACAAATAAAATCAATCTGTAGCTCACAAATAACATGTACAAGATAATCTTAACTGAATTTAACACACATGCACATGCCACTCCTAGGGTACGCCTCACTGGTTGCCTCGACGTGGTCGTCAAGTATAGGGTGTTTTAGAGGTCGCCCTCCTGTCTAAAGATCCAGTTGCCTCGAAACGGTTGCCTCGGATAAAAAGGATCTAGGACGTTAGGGTTACCGCTAAGGCGTCCTACTATTGCTTCGGTGACCACACATGTCCCTTAATCGAATTGACCCAAAACTCCAACGACGGTGCTACCTACTTCTCAATAGTGGGATAGTACTGTCTAAAGGACTCTTACACAGCTTAATTCCTTAGGGTAGGTAGATTTCTTCTGGGTACTTGCTCTTTCAAAAACAAAAAAACAACTTTTCGCACCTACACTTTCAAAAAGTTTTCAAACAAACACTTCATACACTCTTGAGGACTGATACAAGAGTTACCTAGAAGTTTTCAAAACGAAACTTTTTCAAAACCCACAAACACTTGAAAAGCAAACAAATTTTTGAAAACATAGTGAGCAAGTACCTAAGAGCCCGTGGATAACCACGGATAGAAAGGGTGCTAACACCTTCCCTTTCTATAAATATACCTCCCGAACCGAGAGACATCTCGAAAAGGAATTTTGCTGTGCTTTTGTCCTTTCCTTGTTGGAGAACATAAAAGACGGTGGCGACTCTTGCTTACCGCGACATTTCGCGAACCAGCTTTAAAACAGTCAGTTCTATTCCCACCAATCACAGAACTGGCGACTCTGCTAGGGAGACTTTAAGTGGGGTGTACCTTAGGATTAGACCACTCTTGTTTTCAATTGCTTGATTTGTTTGCTTTAATATTGTGGGCATGTCTTGGAGTTTCACAGATCCTAACCCGGATCTGGGGAATACCCTTTAGGTAGCATAAGCTGTGAGGGACCTGTCCGGCGTAGACCGACACGGGTGAAGCAGTGGCTACGTTGGTGTGACACCTTGGTCTATACCGATATCCCTTGTGTTGCAACGAGTAGAATATGGGTCTTCTAAGGAGTCATTAAGCACCAACCGACCTTAGAACCCTAATTTGACCCAACTTGGCCATAGAACAGTAGCAGTATGCTACACTCATTGAGGCTAAACTCTCGCGATGGTTCTGGCCGTAAGAAAAGATTGCGATGCTGGAGTTATGACCGATTGAGGGTAGTCGGCGATATTGAGATCCTCTAGAACCCGGTTACTATTTTCTAGGACAGGTCTTAACCAACGAAACTGAAAGAGGGTAGTACCTAAACTTCATGCTGGCCTAAAATCTAAGGGCTCTTTTGTGTGACTTGTGTGCCTTTAAACTTGACTACTTGCATCCTTGTTATCTGACACAAGAGTTTCTTGCAGGTTTGGTTCACAACCCTTAACCTGGGCTTATAACAGGGTTTACTCACATCACTCCACGCATAGCATAGCATCATACCATCATACCATTGCATACATTCTGCATAAGGACTAACCCATTTCAAGGATCTCAAAGATTTGTGATGCAGGTCATGATGAACCAATTGTCTAGCAAGGGGCAAAGGGGATTTATTTTCCTCTAGCCAAGGTTGATAACTCAAGTCAGGGGCTATGACCCACTCGATTTGGTGAGCTTTGACTCTTGAAGAAGGACTCTCAGCAACATGAAGTGCCTTCAATCAAGCTACTGGTTTCGAATTCTAACAAGTTTCTCTGTTTACCCCGCGAGATCCTTGAAAACAGTGCATACATACATACATATCATTGCATTACAGGTACCCTTTTGACAGGTCACTTATCTTCTTCGCTGTTTATTTCAGCAATCATCATGAATCCTGAATCATCCAATGAACAAGCTATCAAGGCCCTCCAGGCCCAGAACGCCCAATTCCAAGAGTTGGTGATGAGCCTAGCCCAGGGTCAACAGGAGTTGAAGACTCTGATACAGAAGAAGAAGAAGAAGAGGACTGTTTTGTTCAATCCTAGACGCAGATCTGGGAATGGATCACAAAATGAGGCTGACCTGGCTACTTCCTCTGTAGGGAAAGACAGTCCCCAAGAGAGAAGGGTTCCTAGTCCCGTGGTCTCCGACAATGAGACGGATTTCAATGATGAACAGTATCCTCCTGCTGAGGATAAGTACAAACAGCTCGAAGACCGGCTAAGTTCTATGGAGATTCAACACGTGCCTGAGTTGGATTTCGAAGATCTAGGTCTATCCTCTGGGGCGGTGATCCCTCACAAGTTCAAGGCGCCTGCCTTTGCAAAGTACGACGGGGCATCCTGTCCTAAGCTGCATCTCAGATCATATGTAAGGAAGATCTAACCTTACACAGCTGACAAGAATCTATGGATCCATTTCTTCCAGGATAGTCTTTCAGGGACTCAACTCGAATGGTTCTATCAGCTAGATGGAGCCAGCATTCATAACTGGGAGGACTTGGCTACTGCATTCTACAAGCAGTATCAGTATAATTCCGACCTCGCTCCTACGCGTACCTAACTCCAGGGTATGTCACTAGGGACGGGTGAAGGATTCAAGGAATATGCGCAAAGGTGGAGAGACCTTGCTGGAAGGGTGCAACCACCTCTGACCGACCGTGAGCTCGTTGATATGTTCTTGGGGACCATGTCTGGTCCTTTCTTCAACCATCTGATTGGGAATTCTTCTGCCGGGTTTACAGATTTGATCTTGACCGGGGAGAGGATAGAAGCTGGTATCAAGTCTGGGAAGATACAAAAGGGTGACTCCTCGAACACTGAGAAGAAACCATCCAAGAAAGAATCTAGTGTTGTCTATGGTTCAAGAGAGCAGAATAGGTCCGAACACCGCCAAGCTGTCAACGCGGTGGTTATTTCAAAACCGGCCAGTGCTCCTCAACATCGCAACCAACAAAGGGAAGAGAGACCTAAAAGGCAATTCACTCCCCTCAGCATGACCTTGTCCCAGATATTGCCACAATTGCTGGAGACCAATCTGGTAGCTCTAAGGGACCCTCCTAAGAATCCCAATAAGACACCTTCAAGGTATAACCCTAACGCCCGCTGTGCTTATCATTCTGACAGCCCGGGGCATGCTACAGATGATTGTTGGACTTTGAGGAACAAGGTTCAGGACCTAATCGATGCAAAGGAGGTCCAATTTGAGCCTGCTGAGACTCCCAACGTGATCACTGCTCCCTTGCCAAAACATGGCTAGGATTGAAAAACTTTTGTTCATTCGAATGTTCAAGTTGTATTTTTCTTTGATTGTTCAAACAATTATCATGTCAAACTTTATTATTTCATTAATGCATTACACGTGTCTGTTTTGAAGTAATTATGTTTACTATATTCAAAATTACTTTTATTTTTTGATGTTCAACTCTCGATTTAAAATTCTAAGCCTCTTGAGGGAGGATGACGAAAACGATACCACGATCTTTACAGTATGCTTTTGAACAGACCCCGCTGACGATGTACAGGCATTGTTTCAAATCCTAAACAGTGGAGTTATAAGGAAGATAATCCCTCGTCAACCCCTTTGAGCCAAAGAAGTAGGAGTTTTTCTTTTCGAAAATTAAAACCCTTAATCATAACCTGGGGCAGGGTAGTTCTCTCAGCTGATCCAAATGCACAATGAACAGTATCAAAGGAGTCCTTCCGAAACAAAAGACCGTGATGGTTCCGAATAATCATAAAGACAGGCAGTCGTTATCTTTCAAAATAAAAGCCCAATAAGTCAAAACCTATGAAAGAGACTTACAAAACTGGGGTATCCCACTGACTGTAATCACAAAAGAAACAGTTCAGGCAAAAAATAGGGATAACAAAATCAAAAAGAAAGAGGTCCTACAAACCCTCAACAACAAAAAAAAGAAATGACTGCCTGTTCAAAATAAACTATCAATATCCGAACCATCACCGGAATATCAGAGCAAAGACTCAAACAAGGTCTAACGCACGATCAACTGAGTTTAGGTTTGAAGAACATCACGAAGAGCAGGTGGGTACAAATATAATTTGAGCCTTTATCCTTTGTTTCTTAAACCGTGAACCAGGCCACGTTATAACCCTTAAAAGTCCTAGCTGAAGCATGGGTTAGTTCGAAAGCATACTGTTACGAAAGGTATCCTGACTCCTTAAGGCTTGCGGTAAAATAACGAGTTGACATCACATTTTACAAAATTTACTTGTTTTATTGAAAACTTCATTTTTCAAAAATTTCAAGACAGACATAAGCTTTGCATTCTTAATATAACATTGTTTGCAGATGATCATTTGTTCAAACAACGGAGAAATTCGCACGACGAATATCTAGTGAACAAAAGCACTTCCAATCCAGGGGCAGGCATGAGCATTGTCCATCATCTGGGGCAGTCAAGTCAAGATTCAAGGAATCTCTCAAAATGCCAAAAAGCCAGGGGCAAATCTCCGCCTGAGTCACTTGAGGCATTGGACATGGATTCCCGTAACGAATCTTGTGTGATCAAACGAAGATCTTCTGGTAGTACACAACACTACTGACAGTGACAACTCCCTACACCCTGAGAGCGTGGACATGGTCAAAAAATATTACGCATAATCAAGGACCCGCTAGGTCGACTGGCCTAGGCAAAAATAAGGGCTTCCCGGCGAACCAAAAGGGTTCGGGCAAAAATAAGGGATAAAAAATATAAAAAAAATCTGTACACCCGGCAAGTCAAAAACCTGAAAAGGCGGCTTGGGAAAAAAAGGGTATCCCGATGGACTGAAAACCCGAAAGGGCGGTCCAGGCAAAAATTAGGGATCAAAGCGTACGATTATGTCCCGTCATCTCGTCACTTGCCTACCAGAAGAAGATTTGTCAACCGGCAGTCATCAAGCACCTCTACAGGTACCTTCTCCCGCAGAAACTGGGGCAATAAGAATTGTCTGAACGATCTAGTTGCTCTGTCCACCAAGGTACCAAGGTAAGTTCAGCTGAAGAACATGACCAAGATACCTTCACTCCCCAAGAGTAAGACAAGGTTCAGCAATACTCTCCCCAAGCAGATTTGGTCTTCCACCAGCCCTAAAAAGGTACAGTATCTCCAGCAAGTCAACAATACTCTCCCCAAGCAGAGTTAGCCTACTGACAGCTTTAAGGAAGGTGGGTATTCCCAGAAGATCTCAACATTCCCCAGCAGAGTATACAGATGTTCCTAAGCAAGCATCCCCGGCAGTCTTAATATAAGATTGTTCCCCGGTGGAATACCAGATATCCCAGTGAAGCCATTCCCCAGTGCAGTCCAAAGAAGTTTCCCCAAGAGAGTTGAATCATCCTCCCCAGTAGATTCTGGAAGCTTATCCCCAGTAGATTCTGGAAGCTTATCCCCTATAGAGTTTGGAAGCTGGTCCCCTGCAGAGTACCAACGTATCTCTCCCCGACCATGTTCAGAGGTTATTCCTCACTAGAGCCTATAACTGGGTTATCCTCAGCAAATTACAATGGAAAGATCGTCCTCGGCGAAGTTCTTCCTACCCTCAGCGGAGTTCATCAAAATTCCCCAACAAAACCTTATCAACGGAATCCCCAGCAGAGTTATCATCAAATCTCAGCGAAGTATCTCTTCCTACAGAGTAACTCCCCGCAGAGTAATCTCTCCAACAAGTTTATTCCCCAACGGAGTCATCTTCTCCTACCGGTTTATTCTTGCAATCATCATCCCCAGCGGAAACGAAGAACTCCACTCTTCAACATCAGCCCAGGATTCAACTTCCCGGATTTATGTTCCTGGACGAAAATACATTCATAAACATTACATCCTCATACATTATGACATGCATACGCATCACATACAACATAAATCTCATTGATTCTTGAGAAGGTCTTAATATCATGCATTTCATACATCATGACATTGCATACCACTAATGTTTTGACTTTTCAGGAAAAGGTCAATCCAAAGATGATTACCGTCTACCTTTGCAGTTCCAGATCAACACCGGTAACAAGCCAGGAAAATTCTGTGAACGAATGATTGTGGGTTAATACCTGAAACCAGACAGGACAATTATCTACTTGATCATCATGAAGCGACCTTACACTGGTTCCTTCTCTCTCCAAGATGTAGTTTTACACGGACTCATCCTCAGGAAACCCTACACCGGTTCCTTCTCCTTTCAGATGTAGTTTTACACGAACTCATCATCAGGCAACCCTACACCGGTTCCTTCTCAACCTCAGACGTAGTTTTACACGGACTCATCATCAGGAAACCCTACACCGGTTCCTTCTTAACTTCAGATGTAGTTTTACATGGACTCATCATCAAAGTAACCCTACACAGGTTCCTCCTCCCTTCCAAGACGAAGTTTTACACGGACTCGTCCTCAGGTGACCCTACACCGGTTCCTTCTCAATTTTCAGACGAAGTCTTACACAGACTCACCCTCCACAAGTAACCCTACACCGGTTCCTTTTCTTTCAGAAGAAGTATTACACGGACTTATCATCAAAGTAACCCTACACCGGTTCCTTTTCTTTCAGAAAAAGTCTTACACGGACTTATCTCAAGATAACCTTACCCCGGTTCATCAAGAAGTTTTACACGAACTTACCCTGCAGTAACCTTACCCCGGTTCCTCCAGAAGTCTTACACGGACTTATCATGGTAACCTTACCCCGGTTTACCCAGAAGTTTTACACGAACTTATCCTGCAGAAACCTTACCCCGGTTCCTCCAGAAGTCTTACACGGACTTATCATGGTAACCTTACCCCGGTTCACCCAGAAGTTTTACACGAACTTATCCTGCAGAAACCTTACCCCGGTTCCTCCAGAAGTCTTACACGGACTTATCATGGTAACCTTACCCCGGTTCACTCAGAAGTTTTACACGAACTTATACCAAGGTAACCTTACCCCGGTTCCTCCTAAAGTTTTACACGAACTTATCCCAAGGTAACCCTACACCGGTTCCTCCTAAAGTTTCACATAAACTTATCCCAAAGTAACCTTACCCAGGTTCATCTAGAAGTTTTACACGAACTTATCCCGAAGTAACCTTACCCCGGTTCCTCCAGAAGTTTTATACGAGCTTACCCCGAAGAAGCCCTACACAGGTTCTCTCTCTCCAGACGTAGTTTTACACGGACTCGTCACAAAGAAACCCCACACATGTTCTCTCTTTCTAAAGATGAAGTTTTACACGGACTCGTCACCAAGAAACCCCACACAGGTTCTCTCTTTCCAAAGATGAAGTCTTACACGGACTCGTCATCAAGAAACCCTACACAGGTTCTCTCTTTCCCGATGCAGTTTTACACGAACTCGTCATCAGTTAACCCTACACAGGTTTTATTTCTCCCAGAATGCAGTTTTACACGGACTCATCATGAGGCGACCCTACACTGGTTCCCTTTCTCTTTCCAGATGCAGTTTCATACGGACTCGTCATCAGTCAACCCTACACAGGCTTCCTCCTTTCCCAGATGCAGTTTTACACGAGCTCATCATCAGGCAACCCTACACAGGTTCCCTCGTTCAACTTACAAAATTACAATTCAACAAACGATCTCCAGATGGCATCTATAAGCCCATCCTTCTACCAACAATTTCCAAATGGCATCTATAAGCCCATTCCCGATAAGATTCTGTCACACCTTCAGATGGTATCTATAAGCCCATTCCCGACAAGATTCTGTTACGTTTCCAAATGGCATCTATAAGCCCATTCCCGACAAGGTTCTATCACATCTCCAGATGGCATCAATAAGCCCATCCTCCTATCCACCACCTCTCCAAATGGAATCTGTAAGCCCATTCCCGCCATCACATTGTTGTTACTACACTATGCGAGTGCAAATTTCTGGGCACTCTAGTGTTCAATCGTCTTCCACCTTCGGATCACGAAAGGCACGCAAGCCAATCTACATCCTCAGGTCTACGAAGATTGAACAGGGGCAACTGTTGTACCCCAAAATTTGCCCTCCCATATTCTTCAAAGTTTATCAAGAATCATCCTCAAATGGCTCAAGATTTCTCAAGGGGTTGCACAGTCAAACCATCTTCTAAGCCAGTCAAAATTAGGGTTTTGGTTCTTGCAAGGAATTTGAGGTTTTCAATAGCTCAATCAAGTCCCATAGGCCTATATACATTGCCAAGCATCTACATGTCAAGTTTCAAGACTCACAGAGGCAAATTGCACAGTAAAAAGCCCTATTTGCTTCATAGTCAACTGTAGGGGCAAAATGGTCATTTGGCAGTCAAAAGTCAAATTTTTTGGTCAACAGCTTATTTTGAAGCCACAATCATCATTTGATCAAGTCTTGATCATGATTCCACAAGAATGGCTCAAAAATCATCAAAGATGCAAAAGTTGCTATTTTTGGACAGTAGAAAAGTCAACTGTAACTTGACCAAGGCATAACTTTTTCATGGTTCATCAGAAAAATCCCATCCAATGCTCATTTTGAAGGGGATGACATTTCCTACAACTCATCTTCACATTCCAAATCCAAGAAATTCTCTCACAAAAAGTTATCAATTTCTACATTATAGGTCAATTTCAAAAGTCAACAAAAATGCACTTTAAGTCAAAGACCATAACTTGAGATTGGTAAATCCAAATGATATGGGACCAAAGGCATTGGTTAGAGGACTTCATGACCTTTCCAAAACGTCCAAGAACATGTTCATATGATCAAAATTGAGCAAGATATGCATTGGAGAAGTTGGGAAATTTTCATGAATTTGCAAAAGTCAACTATCCTTAAAACTTCCATTTTTGACAAAAGGGCCCACTTTCTTCCACTTGATTCAGCCTTGTCATGCCACCCACGTGTACCATAATTAATTTCAAGATCAAACATTTATTTTTCCATTTTTATTTAATTTATATTGATTTAATTCATTTTAAATCCATAATAATTCAAATAAAATCTAAAAATTAATGGAATAACATCTTTGTGCTTTAAATAGCTCTCATACATCATGTGCCAGCTAACAAATTCGTGCTAGGGCTTTTTTGTGCATAAAATCATGGATTTGCTTCAAATTTGGAAAGTTCTTCAATGGTGGTCAACCAAATCTCCAAACTTAATTACACAAGGATTAAGGCCCAGCTGCTGACCTAATTCCATTCCCATATATGCAAGCAAGCCAACCCTAATGCTATTAACGTGAGAATTGCTGCACAAAAGCCATAAGAACATTGAAAAAAACCAAGGAAAACTCAAAACTGAATTCCACTTTCCAACGTGATTAAAAGCCTTTTCTTGTTTCTAACACGTTGCAGGAACTCTCAGGAATCTTTTGGAATCAAAATCAAGGGCTAAAGCTTGAGAAATCACACCAAACAGAATCACGGTTTGTCAATATTTTTCAGAATTGAAACTCACGATTCATGAGCATTTGATGTAATTTATGGCTTGTTTTGTATTGCTTGCATCCATACAAAGCTATTGGTATTGATTAATTGGATTATCATGCACGGAATTATGAATTGCCATTAACGATTTTTAGGTTTTTGAGTTCTCAGATTAGGGCTTTTCAGCATAGGAACAATCAAGCCTTCTAAGACCCATGGTTAAACTCGTTGAAACCAGACGAATTCAATGGATATGTCGCGAACAATTTATGTTTAACCTACGCCTAATCGCTATTTTTGATCATGTTATTTTGTGGGGGTTAAAAACCCCCGCTATCTAATCTTTTTTTACAGGCGAGGTGAAGAAGACGAGACGTGTAAGCATGCCATTGGAACATTCAAAAAATGCGCGCGTTTGTTTTGTTGTACATCATATGTTTTGTTTTTATATATTATTTTCAATGGCCACTATAATATCAAACGCAGGCGAGTGGAGTAGTGGTTGGTGCGCTGGACATTCATCATTGGGACCTGGGTTCGATTCCCAGGTCCCCCAAAAACTCTATGTTATTTTTCATAATGTGTTCCTATGCAGGCTATCCAGAGCGTCCCACCATGGACTCCTACATCCCCAGTGCCATGTGTCCTTAAACGGAAATCCAAAGGCCAAAAGAAGAGGAACACCGTGCTACCTGGTCAATGCACACGCAGGCAATTCCAGAAGTCAATGCAAGCTTAAGCTTAGTGGGGCTGAAATCTGCAAACTCACCTCCTAATGGGTCCATCAACCCCCCTGGTCCATTCTTTTTTCTTTTTGTTTTCTATTTTCTCTTTTATTTTATTTAACTATTTTTCTAATTATTATTCTTATCATTAAAATTAACATAATTAATTTTTCACAATAAAAATTCAGAAAATAAAAAATGTAAATATTTTTGTTATTCACTATTAATTATTTTTGTAAATAAAACACTAATAAATTGATTTAGTTTAATTAGGTAATTTTAATTTCCTTTTACAATAAATAAAATGAATTAGACTTAGGTTTTTTTCTTTTGACTTTTAATTTCTTTTTATTTTATTTCATTAAAAACATAAAAAAACACAAAAACATTTTTTTCTTTTAATTAATTAATTAATTAGTTATTAGGTTTAATATTTCATTAATTGCAAAAAAGGACAAACTCAATTATTTTCTCAAAAAGGGTCAAAACCCTAAGGACGTCCCGATTCAATCTTTCGTGCGCACATTTATTTTAATTCATTATATTTATGTATCTGCTCCGGAAATGTAATAGTTGATTAGGCTTTTATCGCTTTATTTACTTTTCTCGCATTTGTTTCCCAAACGGGTTTTGTTTTTGGCGATGTATAGACCCGCGCCTTGTAATAGCGTAGATTTACCTTTCCGCACTTTATTTTCCGCACTCTTAACTGTTAATTATGCATGACAAGATTGTATGACAAATAAAATCAATCCGTAGCTCACAAATAACATGTACAAGATAATCTTAACTGAATTTAACACACATGCACATGCCACTCCTAGGGTACGCCTCACTGGTTGCCTCGACGTGGTCGTCAAGTATAGGGTGTTTTAGAGGTCACCCTCCTGTCTAAAGATCTAGTTGCCTTGGATAAAAAGGATCTAGGATGTTAGGGTTACCGCTAAGGCGTCCTACTATTGCTTCGGTGACCACACATGTCCCTTAATCGAATTGACCCAAAACTCCAACGACGGTGCTACCTACTTCTCAATAGTGGGATAGTACTGTCTAAAGGACTCTTACACAACTTAATTCCTTAGAGTGGGTAGATTTCTCTTGGGTACTTGCTCTTTCAAAAACAAAAAAAAACAACTTTTCGCACCTACACTTTCAAAAAGTTTTCAAACAAATACTTCATACACTCTTGAGGACTGATACAAGAGTTACCTAGAAGTTTTCAAAACAAAACTTTTTCAAAACCCACAAACACTTGAAAAGCAAACAAATTTTTGAAAACATAGTGAGCAAGTACCTAAGAGCCCGTGGATAACCACGGATAGAAAGTGTGCTAACACCTTCCCTTTCTATAAATCTACCTCCCGAACCGAGAGACATCTCGAAAAGGAATTTTGCTGTGCTTTTGTCCTTTCCTTGTTGGAGAACATAAAAGACGGTGGCGAATCTTGCTTACCGCGACATTTCGTGAACCAGCTTTAAAACAGTCAGTTCTATTCCCACCGATCACAATGTAACATATTGAATATCACATTCAGATAAAAGCATATGCCATAGGAAAAGTCTGCCTGTGCGTGCTGGTTTTTCAAAGATATACTTTATCCGGTCCATCTTCGATATCAGAAATGTTGTGTACGTCAACATATATTGCCTCAAACGTCAAGCTGCCCAACAAGCGCACAATAAGTCTTTTCAAGCAACAAATACCTGGATTCACAATCGGTAAAAATTATACTCAGATAATAAATGGCATGCTCTTTGTGTCCCGTTTTGTCATGTTGTCCAAGCACACAACCCATAGATTCTTCCAGCACCGTCAAGTACATGATGAGTGGCCTCACAAGCACTAAAGGAATAAGGATTTGTGGCTCCCGGAGATACTGTTTCATCATTTCAAAGGCTTCATGGCAATTATCATCCCATTGGACATCTTGATTTTTGCACAACAATTTAAAGATGGGTTCACAAGTAGCTGTGAGATGAGAAATGAACCTATCTATGTAGTTCAATCTCCCAAGTAACCCTCTTGCTTCTTTTTCATTTTTTGCCTCCAGCATATTCTCCAGCATTTTTTGGCTCCAGCATGGAGGAAGAATTGCAAAGGAAACATGCAAATGGAAGACCTAGGAAACTATACAAATATCAAGTAATTCTTAAGAACTAAACCATTATGGTTTTAATGCTCTTTTATGTCAACAATAAAAAGCTACATTCAAGCTAGAATAAAGTTATAAGACATGCTTTAAAGTTGCAAAGAATCACATGGTATCATATACCAACAAAGTTCAAACAATTAGTTAATATAAGTGATGGAGGAGAAACATGCTTTCAAACTTTTACAAAGTAATCAAACTTATGAAGCAAGTAGGTTTCATGTTGGACTAAGTAGAGAACATCCTAAGTCAGTAGCTAACCTATAATAATTTATCCCAAACAAAATTTATAAGAAAGATCATGATTAAAGCGAACTATGCGCCAAAATTAGGTCAAAACCAATCAATTGTCCATTTATGAATCCAACACCATGATAGACTAAGCATATGACTCAACTATGGACTCAACATCAAGATAAAAGCTACCTAAAAATTTTAAACAAGAATTCAATCAAACATCAAACGATTATACCCCAATTTTTGCCCCTAAGATCTCTCATTATTTCATTTTTGTTAATACATCAAGATCACACACTAGGGTTGTATCTCTCTTTCTACTTTATCCTATCTTTAAGTTTGCTCTTGAGGGATCACCAAACACCTTGAATAGTGTATATTGTACATATGTTTTTAGATGGATTAACATTTAACTAACATCAAAATATGTATATATGTTTCTTTGAATGTTCATATTGTAGGTGATGACACAATTGCAATCATCTCACCATTTAACCTAGAGTTTGAGGGGTGGTCCTCAGTAAAATGTTTCTTCAATGGATTGAAAGATCTTAAGTTTCAATGCTATGTTTATGATATAAAATATTTGTGGTTTAGAGAGTTCTATCTTTATTAACATCAAGTTTTCCTCAAACTTGGTGGTGGAATTCACCAAGAAGATTTATAGGGTCATGTGTTTATTTCAATGTCATCTTCAACAAGTTTCATTGAGACTTTATCTCCATCTTTAAGTGTGCTTCAAGACAACATCATTTTAAGGTGCTAAAGTGGTAGAGAGGCAAGCAAAAAGTAAGTTATTAATTTACCAGGTGATATAGGTTATATCGTATCGTGTCCACAGAGATTGGTTATTGAATTGTCGTTTGACAAATCATTCGTTAATGAGTTTGGGGTTTGAATGGTATAGAAAAGTATCAACAGAAAATAAATGTAAATAAAAGTAAAACCTAAGGAAGAACTTATCAAGCCTACAAATAATCTACTCATCACAGACTTAAATCTATCGACCAGTTACATTCAACCTAACAATACTCATCAATGTCACTACATATCACTCACAACCTAAGTTATTTCTAACCCAAATCGAGAGACCGGTTGTATCACCAAAGAAATGATCCCTCTACCTCCTCAATAACACAAAAGACAACTATGTAATCGCACTGACGATCTCTCAGCACAACACAACCACACAGAGGCATTAAGCTCTGATACCCAAGTAAATGTCAGCTCTAAATTTATCTCTAGAGTTCAAAAACTAACAGATAATCATCCTAGATAAGAATCTAAGCAGTATATGTCTATAACAACTCAAATCCCTAGAACAGAGCAAAAATCTAAGACAACAATCAACAGAGATTTGTAAAGAAAGTTTAATATAACACCATGGGCAAAAAATATACATAATTTCAGAGTAAATACATGAACGAGCCCAACTAATAGAGAAAACACAAAGAGGAAGAGAAATGAACCACAAATCTTCCGGATTGTCAGAGCCGCTCGAAGAGAAATCCACCCCGGATCATGTTGTAGCAACTGGTTTTTTAATCAAGAGTCACCGCTATTAGTTTTTATCCTAGGGAAGGGAACCTAACAGAAAACCCTAATTCGTAGACAGAGATTCTAGGTTTTGGACTCAATTAGACGAAAGAAAGGTGTTAGGCACCTTTCATCCACCTTGTTCATAAGGATATTAAGCTCTAGGTTTAGGTTTGGGGTAAAAAGGGTTTTAAGTTTAAATTAGCAAGACTCGCCACGATTTTAGATCGCGTGCCTACGTATCTTCTTATGAGGAGTCAGAGTCCCAATTTGTAGTTCGTATGGGTTGGTGTCTTTTAGGGGTTTGCAAACATATTTTGAATCACTTCGCACTCGGTCAGGAGTAGTGATTGTGGAGATTTTGACTGAGAACGCAGTAAGCCCAAATTAGTTTGATACCCATTTGCAAAAAAGACTGTTGATTAACTTAATTTGTTCATGAAAATAATTTTAGATTTGTTTGTGTTTTTTTAATAATATTAATTGCAAAAAGTCTTGATTAATGCATGATAAAAAAAGATTTAATGCAATATACATGAAAATAATATGTACATGAGTTTTGAATAAAATATATTTACATGTGATGATAAATAATAATAATAATAATATAAAATAAAATAAAGTACTAATAATTATTATAAAAAATAATATAAAAATACTATACTAATAATTATTATAAAAATAAATAAATAATAGAAAAAGAAAAATAGAAAAATATAAGGATTATATAAAAAAAATACTTTAATTAGTTTCGGGGGGGGGGGTGCGATTTTAGTGGAGTAGTAAAAAAGGCAGGGTGTTAAAAGTTAGGGCCTGAATTCAATTCAGGCCCAACGAGCTTGGGGTGCAAATTATTTTGGAACTCAGCAACTATGGTACATGGGGGTGCAAAAATAAACGGGTCAGACCCAAATGCAGTTTGAGAGGGGGTCAGATGGATTGTATACGCGAGGGAGTATTGATGTTATAGTGGACTTGGCCTCATGGCCGTCCATGGATGATCGAGGGGACATGATCGAAGGGTGCATAATAATCACTTTAGGCGCGCATACATTGTACCGATTCAGCATATTAACATTATATTTTTTTCTCAATTTTTCAACTCATTTCTGTTTTTCCAGCTTCTAAACTCTTCTCTCTCGTATCTACACCAACCCTTCCATCTCTTCAACCAAACCCTAGCACCGTTAACCCCACGGCAGCGCTCACCGAAACTCAAACATGACTCTGATCACCCCAATCACTCCCCAAATCAAACAATAAAAAAAACGAGAGCTAAGTATTTTTTACCCCTTTTTTGTGATTTCTGGGTTCCGATTTCTGAGCTTTTCTGTCCGATTTGAACTAATATCCTCTGTTTCGCAGGATTTGGGGAAACGGAGTAGCGGCGATGTTCGGTGGTCAGCGGCAGTGACGTTCAAGGGTGATTATGGTTTTCGATCTAGAAACTCTAATCGCCACTCCCTTTGGATCTTCAGTGCAAGGGTTTGTTCCAAAATCTGTCTCCCAATTTCTTCCCTTTTTTTTCCGACCCCCTCTTCTGCCTTCTGCTCTTCTCTTATATAGTTATGGTTTAGGTTTTTTTTGTCGTTACAGTTAGCTTAGATTTAGGAGATTAGCAATTAGGGATTTTTAATTGATTCAGAAATCATTGCAATATGCAATATTTGATTCGTTCTTGATTTGCTCTATAATCAGATTGTAAGATTTGATTCATTCTGTGTAATTTCTGAGATTTGCTTCTGTACAAAATTAGATTTTTTTTTGTTAATTCGGTAATTTTGGATTTGGACTTGTGAACTGATTTGATATTGATTTTAGGATTTGTTGATTTTGCACACTTGATTAAATGTGATTCATATTTTGTATATTTGTGTTAACTACAAAAGATCTGTTTTTTAGTAATATTTGATTCGATTTCAATTGGAATCTAAACAGTATATGTTGTTTGCAAAAATCATGGTCTAATTGGGTTTAATTGTAACAGTGGCTTTTAATGCCAAAACGTGCACCATTTCTGCTTTACAAAATGATACAACATTTGCTAGTAGTTAATTCAACTGGGCCCTGCGCTATTTACCAATTGGGATTTTGAACTGTATTTGGAAAAAGCATTTCTACCCAACTTTTTCAATAACACGTTTTTTTTTCTTTTGTACTTGGGATTGGGCCTCAATTTTCCTTTAAATCAATGATCCAACAGATCCTTACCCAAAACAAAAATTCTTAATTATTTATGTATTAAAATGTTTTTGTTAAATTTACTAATAATCTGTAAAGTAAATTAATTAGTAAAACAAAAATATAATAATAAGAATCAGATAAATTTTCCACAAATGCCCAAATGGGGCCATCTTAGAAGCTGTTAATGGGCTTGTAAAATATTTAATCAAAGCAATGCTTGAATAGCCCCGGTTCATACCTTTAGGCCCTCCCAATTTGTTGCGTACACCCCCTCTTTGCTATTTAATGACCAATGAAAATAGACCAACTGAAATGGACAAGTATATTGCAATTTCAACATTTAACAACCACAAAACCTAAATGGACTTTATCATACTTAAAATTAATAATTTTTATGCAATAACTTTCCATACTCGAATCTCATGAGCCATTGGCCAACATGCTTTGTAAATAGGCCTACAAATACATGGGTCTTTCTGGTTTAGAAAGCCCCACTCCCCTGAATTAAAATACACCCTCTGGTTGACTTGGATTTAAGAATGAGCCATCAGATATTGCTGGACCGTCCTTAATTAAAACATTTCTCTTATATTTTTAATCTTGAAAATATGATCATAAAGGTAGGGCAAATTTGGGTTACGACACATGCGTGAGCAAGCTCCATAGTTGTTATCTAAGCTAATCCACTACAAAAATGAGGATGATAGAATTGGGAGAATAAAAATCACCCCCAAAACCATCAACCAACAAAAATGAAACCAAATGAATATAAACAAATTATGTTCTGCACGCATCACCGGTGACATAAAGCTTCACCCGGCAACGGCTTCTATACACTTGGCCCAGACTGCACCATGCAAGCAATAAGGGAAAATATCGTCTTTCTCTCGGCGACAGACTCACGTCGCCCAGCGACACGGACGCAAAGCAAGATACAAAATTATGGAAAATTGGTCTTTCTCGCTCCACCGTCGCTCGACGGGGCAGACGCGATGGCCCTTACCCGGCCATTGCCCAGTGATGCATGATAGTTCAACAACTTTTGTTGCTTCCACTGCATAACTTCATATGGCCTCCAATCTTGTCCTTCTTCATTTATTGATCCACAAATGTATCTTGGAGCTTTATTCCTCTTGCTCCAACGATGCTCAAATACCTACAAAACATATACAAAACTAATCAACTGATACAATATGTACTAAAAACGCAACTAAACGTATTTACAACAAAAAGCAGGGTTATTTAACTGATATTAATAACAAATAGTCGATAAGTGCAACAAAAAGTTTATACAAAATAACTACAGTTTTGTGCTTATCAAACTCTCCCGAACTTGAATCATTGATTATCCTCAAGCAAAGTCAAATAACCCAAAGAACAAATAACGATAAATCAAAGAATCACGAATCAATAAGTTTTGAAAACAGAAAACAAATACAATGGTTCAAGTGAATAACAATACACACAAAGTAAACACTTACCACTAAACTACGACTATAACATAAACACGAAACAAATGCTAAATACAAAAATTATGCCAAACATTCTAAAACAATACTAGTTCACAAATGGATCACACCTAGCAAACACAATCATTGGTAGATGAAAAACACACAAAAATGTGGTATTTTCACTCATCCAACAATCTTGCAAATAATAGACTAAATTATGCATTCATCCAAAAAATTATATTGAAAATATAAAAGCAAGAATCTCAAGGGCTTTTCAAGGCTTTAATGTGGCTTGGTTAACAAACAAGTGATAATTCCTAAAGCTAATCGAAACAACAACTTGCCTAAACCTAAGGGAGTAATTACCTCCACAAAGTTTCAAACAATAGAATTTCATTCAAACTTATTCTTCATTCCAG
The DNA here is from genome assembly GCA_948472305.1 of Vicia faba. NCBI lineage: Eukaryota > Viridiplantae > Streptophyta > Magnoliopsida > Fabales > Fabaceae > Vicia > Vicia faba. The sequence goes on from OX451738.1 coordinate 1,234,307,760, forward strand.
GTGTCGCACTGTTGTACCCATAAATTTTCCCTCTCATTTATCAAGTAATCTCTCACAAGATCTCCTTTGGTTCAAGGTTGCACTAGGGTTGATCAGCTCAAGACACCTCCTCAAGCATTGATGACTGAGAATTAGGGTTTGAGATTGCACAAGGATAAATGGACTTTTAATGCCACATATGACTTTAATAGATCATTTTGGACTCTCAATATTTCTCATGACAAGTTTAAAGTCTTGGGTCACATTTTTGCTCAGTCAATTATTCAGTTGACCTAAAAATTAGTTGTATTGGGGAAAAATTCAATTGTGGTCAATTTACAGTCAAACTTCATAATTTTTTATCTATATCAATTTTATGAACTCATATATGTCATTTGATCAAGTTTGGACCACAACTCTTCAAGAAATTTGATCAGATCATCAAAAGGGCAAAATGGTCAAAATTAGGGTTTTGATTGAGGAAGTGGAATTTCTGTTTTTTGACCTAGCAAATGGTTGATTGGTTGGAGTCGTGATCTCAAGGATTCCATTTTATCATTTTTACCTAATGGAATGACTCAAAACTTCCCTCAAGATCAATTGATTGATAGTTGATTTTCAGGCAATTGTACACTCAAAAGTCAAACTTTGACTTTTTAATCAAAATCAGGTATCAAATATCATAATTCATAAAAACATGTCAAAATATGAAACTTGTTCATCAAGAAATCAAAAATTCAAGATTTCATTTTGAAAAGTCAAAATTTCTAAACTTAGAAATTTTTCTAAGTGTTGAAAACTTCATATTTTTTCACAACTTTGAGCCAATTTTTCACCATGATGTAAGATGATTCAAAGGAAAATTTCAACATGAAAGTTGTAGATCTCAATGAGATCTAAAACATTGTAGAACATAACTTCTCCTAGAAATGCAAGGATTTCAAGTTATGATGTTGTGAATACATGTTCATGAAACTTGGAAACTTAGTGAAATTTTGCCCTAGTTTAGGCAGGATTTTGACATAACTTCATGGCAATTTTTCATATAGTTCCAAGAGGAATTTTCAAAAATGACTAACATATAGGTTGTATAGGATGTTACAAGCTTTCCAAAATGTCCAAGAACTCATTGAGATCATGTTTGAGCAAAGAAAATCGAAGACAAGAATTTGGACATTCATTCTTGAATTATAGGTCATTTCCATGATGAACAAGAATTCAAATCCACACCCATGCTGCATAAATCTTACTTTGCAGGCTTCTAACCTCTAAATATATCCATAATCAGAAGATTACACAACTATTTGAGTTATGATCCAAGTTCTAGAGTCTTTGTCTAAGTGATTATTCCATTAATGGAACAAAGTCCACACTTCCATTTTGGAAAAGTGACTTTAATCACAAAATCAATGCATAATCCTAACTTGTTCCATCTGAACACAAGCAATGTCAAAGGCAAAAGAAACACGTCTAGATCACCCCATAAACTCAGGCCATGCTTGTACTATGCCTTGAAACCATGTTTTCCACTTTTCTTCAAAATCAAGTAACATAGTTGTTGTACCCCAAAATTTGGCCTCTCATTTTACTCAAAACATACTCCTAGAGATCCTCAATTTGCTCAAGGTTGCCCAAGAGTTGATCAGACAAACTCTCTCCTAAGGCAATGTATCTCAAACTAGGGTTTCCATTTTCATAAAAATGGGTGAACTCCAAAAACCTCATATGACCTCCATGGTCCTAATATGTTCTTAAGACCCTCCATGTCAAATTTCAAGCCTTGCACAAGAAGTTTGCCCAGTCAACTGCTCAGAGGCTTGAGAATCGACTGTATTAGGTCAAAAGTCAATTGTGGCCCACATATAGTCAAACTTCAAGATTTTTGGTCAACATCAACATTTTGAAGTTATATCCATCATTTGATCAAGGGTTGATCATGATTCCTCAAGGAATGCCTCAAATTCATCAAAACCCAAAAGTTGCTAAATTAGGGTTTCTTAGGAAAAGTCAACCAAACTTTGACCAAGCATAACTTCCTCATGCTTTATCAGAAAGTATCCATCCAAGGCTCATTTTGAATAGGATATAATTTACTACAATTCATATTCATCTCTCAAGTTCAAAATGTGCACTCACAAAAAGATATGAATTTCCATATTATAGGTCCTTTTGAAAAGTCAACAAAAACACCTTTTGGGTCAAAGCTTCTTACATGAACATGGAAGACCCAATTGAGATGAGACCAAAAGGGTTCCTTAGGGGACATCCTAAGCTTTCTAAAAAGTTCAAGAACACCTCTCTAGGGTTAAAATTGGAAGAGATATGCCTTGTCAAAGTTGACCTTTTTTGCAAAATTGCCAAAAGTCAAATGTGCTCAAAATGCATTTTTTTGTCAAATGGGCCTAAATTTTAATGCTTGCACCTCACTCATAACATGGTCCATGACCCAAATATTCACTCACACATTATTTGCCTCATTTTTCATTTTATTTTGATTTTTTATTAATTAAAAATTGAATTAAATCAAATAAATGGTAAATAATAGCAAATATTTGTTTTGATTGGATTTTTGGACAGAATCACAAGCTCATTATGTTGGCATAGTAGAATCAAATCGAATTAAAGCTAATTGACACAAGAATGGCATGATTAGGCCAAATTTGGAAGGATATCATACAACATGAAAACCAAATCAAATCTTCAAAAATTGCAAAGATACTAGTGGGTTTTATAACCCTAATTCATTCAAGGATATATAATGAACAAAGCCAGGCACAAAAACAAGAGGTTGCAGTCGTGAAGAACCCTAGAACAAACTCAAATGTTTGTAAAAAAATGGTGATCTGATCTCTACCCTATAGGACAATTCAAGGCCTTCCAACGTTCCTAAACAAATCCCGGACCTTCCCAGAAGCTAACCCAATCGATTGCAGGTCCTTTCACACTCAGAAATGCTTGCTACATCTCATACGGTTTGCCTATTTTTTTCAAATCGATTAGATCCATTCTTGCATCATTAGCATGATTTAATGATATATTTCTGATCATTGATGTATTTCTAACATGTCTGGATTGTTTAATTGGATTTTTGAGGCTTATACGAGTGATTGCCATGGCTAGGGTTTGAGGTCACGTTTTGGGGTTTTTTGATACAGGTAAAATTGGCCTACACAAAGGGTACCATCGTACTCGTGAGGTCAAAATAATTTGATTGGTATAGCCATAATTCATTTATCATGCCTGTGCTGGATTTTGGAAATTTGCAGGTTTGTAGCCATGGAAGATGCATGTAGGTATAAGTTACTTACCTAAGACGACAGACCTGCGAAGAAGATAATAACGTGGCAACTAACCACTAGGCCATTTAAACTGGCACGTGCTTTTTTGTTTTGTCCATTAATTCACTTGTTTGCATACATTATATATTATTGCTATTATATTGACAAGCAAAACAGGTAGCGCGGCTGGAAAGCATGCACGTTGGAAAGGGTAGAGGACCTGGGTTCGATCCCAGGTCCCAGCAACTTTCTTATTTTATTCTTCTTTGCAGAATCCTGTACATCACCCACTCCAGAGCTCATCATGCACCTCCATCATCCAACCACAAGATCTCATCACATTCATGATCAACCAAATCCAACGCCTTTACCTGCTAGAGACCATGGTACACCATCAGGAAGCTGCCCCACTGGATCCAGCGTAGACTAGGCTTCAGCTTGATGGTCCTGAGCGAATTTCACACCACACCCCCTCCAATTGCTTACACAAGCCTAATTTTATTTTATTTATTTATTTTATTTATTTTTGTTTGTTTAATTATTTGTTTTCACAAATTAATTCCTTTTTTAATTAACTACAAAAAACCAAAAAAAATCACAAAGACACCAAAAATCTTTTTAAAAAAAAAATTTATTTCCTTTAATTAATTAATTTAATTCAAATTAGGTTAACTTAACTCCTTTTCATAATTAAAATCAATTAGAAATTAGGGTTTTGTAAATAATTAATTTTACTTCCAAAATAACTTAAATATTTTTTTCTCAAATTAGATTTTTTAGGTTTTCTAATTGTCCTCGCATTTAATTCTTCGCGCGCATTTTGATTACTTTTTAATTATTTTTGTAATTGCTCCGAGGTTGTAATAGACGTAATTAGGTTTTAATTCCGCATTTTATTTACTGTCTAAATAATTTTGTATCTGCTAAAGCCATGTAATAGTTAGGACTTCTATTTCCGCACTTTAAATTTCCGCAATTATTAACTGTTAGATGTATGCTAATAGGATTGTATGGGAAGAATGTTTGAAAATTAAAACATTAGATAACCTAAATGTGCAAAGACAAATTAACTGAAAAAACTCACTCGCACATGCTCACTCATATGGTTTACTCCACTTCGATTGCCTCCGGTTAAACGGTCATGAAGTATAGGGTTTGTTAGTGGTCGTCCTCTAGCCCTGAAAGATCTCAAATGACCCATTCAGATGTTGCCTCGGAAAAAGATATTTAAGGCTTTAGGATGATTACTAACACCTTCTAACATTGCTTTTGTGACCGTATCTGTCCCTTCGAATGTCCCTTAAAACTCCAACGACGGTGCTACCTATTCCTTAATAATGGGATAACGCTGTCAAAAGGAAAATGAACATACTTTTTTCGAGTAGGTAGAAAACTCTTAAGTACTTGCTCAATCAATCAAACAAAACTTTTCACACAAACACTTTTTCAAAACAATTTTCAAAACAACTTCGTCACACCCTTGAGGACTGATACAAGGGTTATCACGAAGTAAAATTTTTTTTCAAACAAGCACACATACAAGCAATTTTAAAATGAGCAAGTACTTAAGAGCCCGTGGAAAACCACAGATAGAAAGGGTGCTAACACCTTCCCTTTCTATAATCTACCCCCCGTACTCAGAAATATTCTCGAAAAAGGTTTTTTATGTTCTTTTTCCTTTTCCTTGATTGGATAAAATAAAAGTCGATGGTGACTCTTACTTACCGCGACATTTTGCGAATGAAAAACGCAAAACACAAACCAGTATTAACAGTCGGTTCTGCCACCGTATCACATAACTGGCGACTCTGCTGGGGAAATAATAAATTGGGGTATACCTTAGGATCTAGGTCATTTCAAATTGCTTTCTTATTTGTTGGATTTATTCTCAAAGGGTTTTGCTTGGGTTACTATAGATCCTACACCTGGATCTAGGGGCACTCATTAGGTAAACAACAATAGATCGTGGAGACTATACGACGTAGACCGATATGATTTAAGCGATGGCTGTGTTGGTGTGGCACTTTGGTTGGTACCGGTATCCTTCGTGGGGAAACGAGGAGAATACCGGGCCACCGTGTGGTGTCGTGAAGCACTAACGGACCTTAGAACCTTAGTTGAACAAACTTGGCCATTAGAAAGTAGTGAGATAGCCGACCTCGGTATAGAGCTGAGGATTGGTTGATACTCGATGCTACACTCATTGAGATCAGACTTTTGGGATATTTCGGCCATAAGAAAAGATTGCTTGAGCTTAGACAATGCCCGATAAAGGATGGTCAGTGATATTGAGATCCTTTAGAACCCGGTTACTTTTTAAGACATGTTTGAAACCAACTAAACTTCAAGAGGGTATGACCTTTAACCTCATGCATGCCTTAAACCTAAGGACTTGGTGTGATTTATACCTGTGGTTTATCATGACATCATGCATCATAACATAGCATCCATTCTTATTACACTAACCATTTCAAAGACCAAGGGAGTTTATCTTAGTTCTGTTTTGAAGATCATGGCTTCCATTCGTAGAAACACTATCCGAATCAGCTTTGTGAAGATACCTTCCCAACTCAAAGAGCTAGTATCAAAGGTTTCTGAAACTTCTGCGTTCACTAAGAGACATGGTCAACTTCTCAACCTGGTTACTTCAAACTTTGATGAAAAGATGATGAGTGTACTCTTTCAGTTCTTTGATCCCAAGCACCACTGCTTCACCTTTCCAGACTGTCAATTGGTGCCTACCATGGAAGAATTCTCTCAGTTGTTGGATATACCCATTCTTGAACAGTTGCCCTTCACAGGTCTGAAAGAAGTTCCTAAGCTAGAAGTCATTGCCTCAGCTTTTCATCTGAAACGGGCCGACGTGGTATCCAATTGGGAAACAAGAAGCGGAGTCAAGGGTTTTCTAGCCAAGTTCCTGATAGACAAGGCCCAACTATTTTGGGATGATATGTACTTTCAGGCATTTGAGGAGGTCTTGGCTCTTCTAATCTATGGGTTAGTCCTATTCCCTAATCCAGACTCATTCATAGATGTGAATGCTATCAAGATCTTCCTCTCTCGCAACCCTGTGCCTACCTTGCTCAGAGATATTTTGCACACTCTCCATACTCGTACCATGAAGAGAAGAGGGGTTCTTATGTGTTGCATGCCATTGCTGTCGAGGTGGTTTATTTCTCACCTCCCTCATTCTGTACTGAAAAATGAAGAAGGTTTGGGTTGGTCTCAAAGGATAATGTCATTCGCCCACATGGATATTCTTTGGTGTTCCCGAGCTATGGAAAACTGCTATTATTGACCGTTGTGGGGAGTACCCTAATGTCCCATTACTTGGCATCAGAGGGGGTATAACCTACAATCCTTGTTTATCTCTCTGACAATTTAGCTACGCTCGAAGAGATGCTCCCCACGAGTTACTTATTGAGGGCATTGTACTCAACTATGAGGATGATGTTCACGAGTATCGCCGGAGGTTCATACGAGCTTAGGGCATGGTAAACCAATCTGGCGCCAGGGCTTTGGGGCCAAAGGCTTCCATTCCTATGGAACCTTACCTCCAATGGGTACGAGCTCGTGCCCAGAAACTTATGATGCCCTATATAGCCGTTTTACTAGTGATTATGGAACCCACTGCTGAAGGGGGGTATTCCTTACACAGTTCTCTATCCTTATATGCCCACTGATCTTGGAGAATTACATAGGTCTTGGATTCAGTTGAAGAAGGAGCGAGATACTTACAGGGATCAGTTCTATGCTCAGGAGAGGAAGGTTTTGGAACTCACAAAGCAGCTCCATGAGGAAAAAGGACTCAATGTTTATCTCAGCACAAAGAGGAAGAATCCATGGGAATTTTGATTTTTTCTAGTTTCAGATTTGTTTTTTATTGTAACGCCTAAAAGGAATTTGAACCTTAAATTCAGCTAATAAAATCTTTGTTTTATTTTTGTTCGCAAATTTAAATTTCCCAAAGTCTTTGAAATCATTGCATGCGCATCCCATTCATAGCATTGCATGTACAAGTACCATTACAGGTTTCTCATCTTCTTCTCTATTTATTTCAGCAGAAATGTCTTCCGAACAAAGCATCAAGGACCTTCAAGCACAAAATGCCCAGTTCCAGCAGATGTTCATAAATCTGGAAAAAGGGCAGGAGGATCTAAAAGCCATCATCCTGAAAGAGAAAAAGAAAAAGAAGAAGGCTTCTGGTATTATGAATATGGGCAGAAGGTTTGGAGAGCGGTTGAAGCAACAAGTCGATCTGACCTCTTCATCCAAAGAAGGGGAGAATCAAGAAGAAGAGACAAGGGAGAAGGATCCCAGTCCTGAAGTTTCTGACAATGATACCGACTACAATGATGAGCAGTATCCTCCTGCTGAGGATATAAACAAGCAGTTGGAAGATCTTTTGAGTGTTATGGAAGTCCAGAGGATACCTGGGTTAGATTTCGAAGAATCGAGAGTGGTCGTCCCACAGAAGTTCAAAGCTCCAATTTTTGCAAAGTATGATGGGGTGTCCTACCCAAAACTCCATCTCCGCTCATAAGTCAGAAAGATCCAGCCCCACACCGCTGATAGAAATTTGTGGGTTCATTTCTTTCAAGATAGTCTGTCAGGGACTCAGCTTGAATGGTTCTACCAGTTGGAGGGAGCCAACATCCGAAATTGGGAAGATCTGGCTACTGCTTTCTATAAGCAGTATCAATATAACACCGACTTTTCCCCTACTCATACTCAACTCAATAGTATGTCTATGGGTGCAAGTGAAGGCTTTAAAGACTATGCACAGAAATGGAGAGACTTGGATGGAAGAGGTCAACCCCCGTTGTCTGATAGGGAGTTGGTTGATATGTTTCCAGGGACACTATCTGGTCCATTCTTCAATCATTTGATCAGCAGGTCGTCAGCTGGTTTCACCGAGCTGATTCTAACTGGAGAGAGAGTAGAAGCTAGGATTCGGAGCGGCAAGATACAAAAGGATGCCTCTTCGAGTTCAGTAAAGAAGCCTTTTGCTGGTAAGAAAGAAGCCAGTTCCATCTATAGCCCGAGGGGCCAAAATAGGGTTGAACATCGTCAGACAGTAAGTGTCGTAATGATACCTAGGCCTGCAGTCGCTCCACAACACAACAATCAACAAAGGGTGGAAAGGCCACAACTTAAGTTTACCCGAATCAATATGATGTTGGCTGAAGTTCTACCTCATCTGCTGAGATCCAACTAGGCGACCTTGAAAGAGGCTCCCAAGAATCCGAACACCACATCTCCCCGATAGAATCCAAATGCTCGGTGTGCCTATCATTCTGAGAGTCCTAGCCATGATACCAATGACTGATGGGCTTTGAGAAATAAGGTACATGATCTGATAGAAGCCAATGAAATTAAGTTCGATGCTCCGGAAAAGCCCAATGTCATAACTACTCCCATGCCTTAGCACGGCCGCGGAGTTAATGTTGTTGATACCGACTTATTTGTGACCTTGGTGGATGAAGTTTCCACTCCTCTTATGACGGTTAAGAAGAATTTGTTGTCATCCGGTTTATTTCCGGGTTGTGGTGGAGGTTACCACATGTGTTCATTTCTGCCTTCTGGTCGCCATTTGCTGAAGTCAGGTGTTCAGCGCCTGATGGATAGCAAATAAATTTTTTTCGAGAAAACCTTGATTCCTATTGTTCCATCTAAAGACGTTGCTATTATAACCATTTCCACCAATCCTTCCAAGGTCTCCTCGAGAAGACCTGTTAGGATTACATCTGCTCCAAGAATCGCTCTGCTAATAATCATTGTTCTTGGTCCTATCCCGTATGTCTCGGACAAAGTTGTCCCCTGGAATTATGGTTCCGATGTGTACTATCATGGCGTTAAACAAAATTTGAAAAATGAAGAGGCTGATCCTGATATTGGTAACACTGTCGGAACCAGCAAAGTTACCCGAAGTGGAAGGGTATTCTCTCCCGATATTTCCCCTAAGACTGTCAACAAGCCTATTGTCATTCCATCTGCTGTTCCTGCTGGTACATCAACTACGGCTCCTGTTCTTACTCCAGTTATTACCCCTGTCGGCAAATCGTCTGATACCCGCGCCAAAGAAGTTATAGGTGAGCCTTCCCGGACGGAGGCGCCTAGAAAAATTGTTATGGAGGCCTCTAAGCAAGAGATAGAGGAAATATTGAAAATAATTAAGAAGAGCGACTACAATGTGGTCAAGCAGCTGGGGCAGACCCCCTCAAAGATATCCATGTTGTCTATGTTATTGTATTCTGAAGCCCATGCGAAGGCTTTGATTGCATTCATCAAAACTGCGCATGTGCCGCAAGAGACTTCGGCTGATCAGTTTAAAGATTGTGTGGCTAGTCTGACTGCTGACAATGGGCTGGGTTTTTCAGATGCGGACTTGACACCGAAGGGAAGGAAGCATAATGATGCTCTGCATATCTCGATTGAGTGCAGGGGCACCACTATGGCTCATTTGCTGGTAGATACTGGGTCTTTGCTGAATGTTCTGCCGAAGAAGGCGTTGGACCGGTTGGATTGAGAGGGTTTGATTCTAAAGCCTAGTAGCATTGTGGTAAGGGATTTTTATGGGTCAAAGAGAATGGTTCACGGGGTGGTGGACATCCCTGTCAAAGTGGGTTCTCAGACTTTTGGGTCCACCTTCTATGTGATGGACATTAGGCCGTCGTATTCTTGTTTGCTGGGTCGTCCTTGGATCCACGAGGTTGGGGCAGTTACTTCTACACTATACCAAATGCTGAAGTATCCGGTAAAAGGGAAGATTGTTATTGTGCGGGGTGAAGAGGTGTATATGGTGAGCCACCTCAATTCCTTCCTCTATGTAGAGATGTGTTGTGCCCCAAAATTTTCCCTCCCATATTTCTCAAAACATTGCAAGAAAGATCCTCAAGTTGCTCAAGGTAGTCCAAGGGTTGGCTAGACAAGCTCTCTCCTAAGGCAGTCTACCCCAAATTATGGTTTCATGTTGCATCAAGATACTTGAGTCCAAGTGGTTCCAAAGGCTCAACATTGTCCTAATATGTTCTCAAGATCATCCATGTCAAGTTTCAAGCCTTGCAGAGGAAGTTTGCTCAATCAATTGCTCAAAAGTCCAAAAATCGACTATGCTAGGGCAAAAGTTAATTGTGACCTACATACAGTCAAACTTCAAGATTTTTGGTCAACATACTCATTTTGAAGTATATTTAATCATTTTATCAAGGTTTGATCATGATTCATCAAGGATTGCTCACAATTCATCAAGACTCAAAAGTTGCTAAATTAAGGTTTTGTAGGAAAAGTCAACTCAACTTTGACCAAGCATAACTTTCTCATACTTTATGAGAAATGACCCATCCAAAGCTCATTTTGAAGAGGATGCAATTCCCTACAATCCGTCTTCATCTCCCAAGTTCAAAATATGCACTCACGAAAAGTTATGAATTTGGACATTATAGGTCATTTTGAAAAGTCAACAAAAACACCTTTTTTGTCAAAGCTTCATACTTGAGCATGGAATATCAAAATGAGATGAGAGCAGAAGGGTTGCTTATAGGACATCTTAAGATTTCTAAAAAGTCCATGAACACCTCCAAAGAGTTAAAATTGAGGAAGTTATGCATTGTTGAATTTGACATTTTTTTGCAAAATTGCCAAAAGTCAACTATCCCCAAAACTTCAAATTTTGCCAAATGGGTCCAATCTTTTTCACTTGTTTTGAGTTGGCAACATAGCCCACGTTCTCTAGCCTTTTTCACTTGTCCATATCTTATTTTTATTATTTATTTTGATTTTTATTTGAATTAATTGGATTTAAATCAAATAAAATCCAAAAGCATTGATAACAAGGATTTTGTGATCATTTCATGTCTTAAATCACAGCTAGCCATCATTCAAATTTGCATCAAAGCTTGTGTGCACAAAAAGATTCAAAATAAGCCATGTTTAGAAAGATCTTCAAAGTGTATCAAATCAAATCCAAAATCATTGAAAGAAGAAGATTTGAACCAGTTTTACAACCCTAATCCCTTCACTAATACATAAGGAATGCGTGCAGATCAAAAGAGAGGTTGGAAACAGGCACAAGAGGCAGAACCAAAACTGAAAAAAAAGCAAGAAAAGTGTGAGATCGAATTGGCACTTAGAGGAAGTTTCAGGACCTTTGAATGATCCCAATCGACTCCTGGGACTCTCAGCAAACTAAAGGAATCAAAAACAAGTCCATTCCAGTCCCAAAACGCATTGTAAGTCCATCATGACATAGCCCTGTTCTTGAATTCGTATCTCGTAATATAAGCATTGTTAACATGAATTAGTCTCATATTCTTGATCTATGGAACATATGTAAACTTTCTGCACCATTTAATTTCATTTTTTTGCTTTGTTTTACATATTATTATTATTGTTTCATTATTGTACAACAAAATCAAAGTGCCCCAGTGGTAGCCAAGCAGCGCTTAAGGCATTGGAAGGCAGGAGGTCAAGGGTTCGATCCCTACCTCCAGCATTTGTTATTTTCATATTTTCTTGCAGGCAATCCAATACGGGTACAAGCCTAATGCCCATCATACTCCCTCAAGATTTGATATGCCAAGTGGCTGGATGGCCAAATCTGATGGCCATCCATGAAGGAAAACCATAGGCCAAGTCAAACGCATACGCACTGGAATCAAAAGTCAAACGGATCTCATAATTATTGGGCCCAGGAAATTGCTTTTTACACCTCCCAGAATTGTTGATTCAGGCCCATTTCTCACTCTTTATTTCTTTTCTATATTTTCTTTTAATTAATTTTTTTACTTATTTTACTAACAAATTAAATTATTTTATTTTTGTTAAAAAATCACAAAAATATTATTTTTCACAAATTAGGCCTAGATCTTATTTTTATTAAAGATAAATTAATTAATCTAATTAGGTTTATTAATTTAGACAATTTTAATTCTTTTTGCAAATAATTAAAATTAATTAGAATAAATAGGTTTTTATTACTAACTTAATTATTTTATTTCTTTCCTAAAATAACAAAAAAACCAAAAATAGTTCTTGTAATTATTTTTACTAATTAATTTAATCATTAATTAATTTTCATATTTAATTTAGAAAAACTTAGTTCTTTTCTTTTAAAAATATTAAAAACAACAAAAAAACAATTTTCTCTTTTAATTAGGATAGAAGGGTCAAAACCCTAATTTCGCATTCGATTTAATTTGTCATCGCGCACTTTATTTTTATTTTATCCAATTATTGTATCTGCTCACAGTTTGTAATAGTTTTAATTAGGACTTTTACATTCATCGCTTTTATTTTCAAAGGGTTTGTTTTTGGCTATGTAAATACCCGAAGCCTTGTAATAGTGTAGTTTAATTTCCGCATTTTAAATTCCGCAAATTATTAACTGTTAGATGTATGAATAATTAGGGTTTGCATGACAAGAATGTATGACTAAATTTAAAACAGTTAGATCACCCTAAATGTGCAAAGATAAATAAATTGAAGTTGAATCATTCGCACATGCGCACTCCTAGGGTACACTCCTACTTGGTTGCCTTCGGTAAACGGTCATTGAGTATAGGATGCTTTAATGGTCGTCCTTTTGTCCAAAGATCAAGTTGCCTCGGAAAGGTTGCCTCAGATATTGTTGCCTCGAATAATTGATCTAAGACATTAGGGTTATTACTAAGACGTCCTAACATTGCTTTAGTGACCGTACGTCCCTTTCGAATTGACCCTCAAACTCCAACGACGGTGCTACCTACTCACTAATAGTGGGATAACATTGTCTAAAGGAAACGAATACATAACGATTCTTTTTTCGAGTAGGTAGATTAGTTCTTAAGTAATTTCTCATTCCAAACAAATTCTTCACACTTACACTTTTTTTCAAACAAAGTTTTCAAAAACACTTCATTACACTCTTGAAGCCAAAAGCAAGAGTTAAATCAAAGTCAAAACAAAAACTTTTCAAAACACACAAGCACACAAAGAAGAAATTTTGAAAATGATGAGCAAGTACCTAAGATCCCGTAGATAACTACGGATAGAAAGGGTGCTAATATCTTCCCTTTCTATAAATCTACCCCCTATACTCAGAAATATCTCGAAAAAGGAATTTTTATGTGCTTTTTTCCTTTCCTTGTTGGATAAAATAAGAGACGGTGGCGACTCTTGCTTACCACGACATTTTGCGAACGCAAAATGCAAACCAGCAAATTCCTTAACGAAATAGGGAAAACACGTCCCGGTTCTGGCCACCGTATCACAAGATGGACGGGGAATTCATAGAGACTCCTTGTCAGAACTTCGAAGAGGTCCCTCAGATCTTGGCATCGACTGAAACTACTACCAGCAGTAAACCTCCTCTAAAGATGGCTTCTCTCAAGGACGCCAGGGTTGTGGTTAAAGAAGGTGGGTGTACCAATTGGGGTCAGCTCCCTGATTTCACTCACAAAACTGACAAATTTGGTTTGGGCTTTACCACAGGGGCTCAAAGGGCTATTCGACATGCTCAGGCTGGAGGACCTCCCCTACGCATCAGCAATCGTGGGTGTTGTACCCCAAAATTTTCCCTCCCATATTTCTCAAAACATTTCAAGAAAGATCCTCAAGTTTCTCAAAGAAGTCCAAGGGTTGACCAGACAAGCTCTCTCCTAAGGCAGTCTACCTCAAATTAGGGTTTCATGTTGCATCAAGATACTTGGGTCCAAGGGATCCAAAATGCTCATCATCTCCTTCATACAGTTAATTGCTCAAAGGCCTGAAAATCGATTGCGCTAGGGCAAAAGTCAACTGTGGCCCACATACAGTCAAACTTCAATATTTTTGGTCAACATCCTTATTTTAAAGTATTATTCATCATTTTATCAAGGGTTGATCATGATTCATCAAGGATTGCTCATAATTCATCAAGAACCAAAAGTTGCTAAATTAGGGTTTTGTAGGAAAAGTTAACACAACTTTGACCAAGCATAACTTTCTCATACTTTATGAGAAATGACCTATACAAAGCTAATTTTGAATAGGATGAAATTCTATACAATCCATCTTCAGATCCCAAGTTCAAAATATCCACTCACAAGAAGTTATGAATTTGGACATTATAGGTCATTTTGAAAAGTCAACAAAAACACCTTTTTTGTCAAAGCTTCATACATGAACATGGAAGACTCAATTGAGATGATACCAAAAGGGTTGCTTATAGGACATATAAATATTTCTAAAAAGTCCAAGAACACCTTCAAAGAGTCAAAATTGAAGAAGTTATGAATTGGTGAAGTTGACCTTTTTTGCAAAATTGTCAAAAGTCAACTATGCCTCAAATTGCAATTTTTGTTAAATGGGCCCAATCTTTTGCACTTGTTTTGAGTTGGTAGCATGGTCCATGAGCCCTAGCTCTTTCCACTTGTCTTTTCTTATTTTTACTATTTATTTTTATTTTTTATTCCAATTAAATCAATTTAAATCTAATTAAATCATGAAAATATCCAAATCATTCAAACCTCAAGATTTTGTGCACATTTCAGGTCCCATATCCAGCTAGCAAGTGAATCAATTCATGCAAGGCATAGGTGGGCACAAAATATTTACTTTGGCCTATTTTGGAAGGAATTTAATGGAAATCAAATCAAGATCACAAATCATAATGGATAAAGATTGAGATCACAATGGCAACCCTAATTCAATTAGTGGTATATAGTGTACAATTGCAGCCAAAAACAACAAGGTTTGGAGGTGCACAAAGGTAGAACCAAACTTGAAAAAACTCAAAGAAAGTGGTGATCTAGTTTTGTATTTCCAGGCAGTTTCAAGACTCCCAAACCATCCCATTCACTTCCTGGGAGTGCAAGGAACCCATAGCAATCAGAAACAAGAATCCTCGCCTGCTAGAACTCATTGTAAGTGGTTTATGGTTTGCGATTATTTTCATAAACGAATATTGTTATTCTTGCATATTTATCATGTTTCAACAACATATTCTGAATCCCTAACATATTTGCAAGCTTGTGGTGGTAATCATTTGCATTTTCGTTGGTTATATCAGAATCCACCATTGCTAGGGTTCTTGGTCTCGTTTTAGTTTTTTTTTGTACAGGCAAAATTGGTCCACAAGAAGGGCACCATAATGCTCAGCAGGCCAAGACGATTCGATTCATGGCATTAGATTTCATTTTTTATGCCTGTGTTTGATTTTGAGATATGCAGGGGTTATAGCTATGGACATTTGTCCGTAGGTAAAAGTCACTGAATCTTTTAGCAACGGAGAGAGGACAGGGACGATGGCGTGGCAAGCTGTGATTAGCCCATTCAAATTTTCACGCGGATAATGATTATTCTGTTTGTTTTCCATATTATTGTTTATTATTATATCATGTACAACACGCGCGTCCAGTTCAGTTGGTGTTAAGGTGAGTGGAAAAGGCTATAGCGCCTGGGCTCGAATCCCAGGTCCCCCCATTATTTCATATTATTTTCATTTGTACGATTAGGTGTGCATGCAAGCGTAAGGTCCATCATATGCCTTCAAGGCTCAACCACTAAGATCTTCAGGAGGCCAGATCTGAAGGATATCACAGGAAGAACCATGGTACACCTTAGTCAATGCACATCATGGAATCTTGGAAGTCAACATGGGTCAGTGTTGTACCCCAAAATTTTCCCTCCCATATTTCTCAAAACATTTCAAGAAAAGATCCTCAAGTTGCCCAAGGAAGTCCAAGGGTTGACCAGACAAGCTCTCTCCCAAGGCAGTCTACCTCAAATTAGGGTTTCATGTTGCATCAAGATACTTGAGTCCAAGGGATCCCAAATGATCACAATTTCCCTAATATGTTCTCAAGATCATCCATGTCAAGTTTCAAGCCTTGCAGAGGAAGTTTGCTCAGTCGATTGCTCAAAGGCCCAAAAATTGACTATGCTAGGGCAAAAGTCAACTGTGGCCCACATACAGTCAATCTTCAAGATTTTTAGTCAACATCCTCATTTTGAAGTATAATTCATCATTTCATCAAGGTTTGATCATGATTCATCAAGGATTGCTCATAATTCATCAAGAATCAAAAGTTGTTAAATTAGGGTTTTGTAGGAAAAGTCAACTCAACTTTGACCAAGCATAACTTTCTCATACTTTATGATAAATGACCCATACAAATCTCATTTTGAAGGGGATACCATGCTATACAATCCATCTTCATCTCCCAAGTTCAAAATATGCACTCACAAGAAGTTATGAATTTGGACATTATAGGTCATTTTGAAAAGTTAACAAAAACACCTTTTTTTTCAAAGCTTCATACATGAGCATGGAATACCAAATTGAGATGAGACTAAAAGGGTTACTTAGAGGACATCTCAAGCTTTCTAAAAAGTCCAAGAACACCTTCGAAGAGTCAAAATTGAGGAAGTTATGCATTAGTGAAGTTGACCCTTTTTGTAAAATTGCCAAAAGTCAACTATGCCTCAAATTGAAATTTTTGCCAAATGGGCCCAATCTTTTTCACTTGTTTTGAGTTGGAAACATGATCCACGAGCCCTAGCCTTTGCCACTTTCCATTATCTTGTTTTTATTATTTATTTTGATTTTTATTTGAATTAAATCAATTTAAATCAAAACAAACCATAGAAAATCTAAAATATTGAAAACTCAAGATTTTTTACATGTTTCAGGTCTTAATGTCCAGCTAGCATCAGATCAAATTCGTGTAAAGGCATGAGGTGCACAAAAATATTGGATTTGGACTATTTTTGGAATGGTTTTCAAGTGTATCAAATCAAAATCAAAATCAAAAGCATTGATGGAAGAAGATTGTGATCATTCTTTCAACCCTAATTCATTCCTCAGTACATAAGGATGATTTGCAGACCTAAAGAGAGGTTAGAGGGAGGTGTATGAACCAGAACAAAAACTTGAAAAACAAGAAAAAGTGAAAACACGAATTCCTACTAAGAGGCAATTTCAATATCCTTGGACTATATCAATCGCTTCCTAGGATCCCCAGCAAGCAAAACCAATCCAAAACAAGTGTTCCCAAGCCCTATATCTCACTGTAAGTCAGCCACAACCTTGGGCTTTTCTCGAATTCGAATTTCATGATTTAGGCATTGATAGCATGAATTAATCATATATTGTTGATCCATAGAATATTTGTAAGCTTTCTATATTGTTTAATTGCATTTATATGGCTTGTATAAGACTTCACCATGGCTAGGGTTTGTAGCTCCGATTTGGGAGTTTTATGTGCAGGAAAAATTGGCCCATAAAAAGGTCATCATGATATTCAGCAGGTCCAGACGAATCCAACCATGGCATTAGAAGTCATTTATCGTGCCCATGAAGGATTTTTAGATGAACCAGGGTTGTAGCTACGGACATACGTCCGTAGGTAAAAGTCTTTGTATTTTTACCCACGAAGAAGAGAAGAAGATGACTGTGTGGTGCCCTTCTATTGGGTCATTTGAATTCTGGCACTTGTTTTTCCCACTAACTCTCTTTATCATATATTATTTTATATTGTTATATTATGAACAAACAAAAACAAGTGGCGCAGTGGTAGTGGAGTGTATGGTAATTTCTTTAGGACTTGGGTTCGAATCCCAGATCCCCCCTTGCTTGCATATTATTTTTCTTTTCAGGTGCGCACCAAAGACCAAGGTCCACCATGGGACCTCATCAATCTAGCTTGCCAAGTGTCCTGAGGCCAAATCCAAGGGCCATCACTGAAGGAACACCAAAGGCATGGTCAAAGAAAATGCATTGGATCCAAAAAGTCAAGCGTGGACCTCCATCTTTTGGGCCCAGAAATTGCTTCTCACACCCCCCATTTTGCTCAGGCCCAAACTTCTTTCTCTATTCTTTTTTATATTCATTTTATTTAATTTATTTAATTTATTTACTTTATTAACAAATCAATTATTTTCTTTTATCAAAAATCACAAAAATATTTTTTTCATCCAAGTAAATTCAAGATATTTATTTTTTATACAAAAAATTAATTAATTTAATTAGGTTATTACTTTTAGGTAACTTTAATTCTTTTTGCAAATAAATTAACAAATAATTAGAAAATTAGGGTTTTGTCTAAACTTAATTATATTTTCTTTTCTTAAAAATAACCAAAAACCACAAAATAGGCCATGTAATTATTTTCATTAATTAATTTAATTACTAATTAATTTTTGTGTATTTAATTTAAAACCTAATTCTTTTCTTAAAAATAATTAAAAACAACAACAATAATTTTTCTTTAAATTAGGTTAGAAGGGTCAAAACCCTGGTTCTCTCCCGATCTAAATTTCATTGCGCGCTTTATTATTATTTTTACCCTATTATTGTAACTGCTCACAAGTTGTAATAGTTTAAATTAGGACGTTTATTTTTATTTATCGCTTTATTATTTAAGGGTTTGTTTTTGGCTATGTAAATACCTGAAGCCTTGTAATAGTGTAGTTTATTTCCGCACTTTAAATTCCGCAAAATATTAACTGTTAGATGTATGATATTAGGATGCATGACAAGAATGTATGATGAACTTTTAAAACAGTTAGCAAACCTTAAATGTGCAAAGATAATAATCTGAAATTGAAACACTCGCACATGCGCACTCCTAGGGTACACTCCCACTTGGTTGCCTTCGGTAAACGGTCATTGAGTATAAGATGCTTTAGTGGTCGTCCTTTTGTCCAAAGATTAAAGTTGCCTCGGAAAGGTTGCCTCAGATATTGTTGCCTCGGATAATTGATCTAAGACATTAGGGTTATTACTAAGACGTCCTAACATTGCTTTAGTGATCGTACGTCCCTTTCGAATTGACCTTCAAACTCCAACGATGGTGCTAACTACTCACTAATAGTAGGATATCGCTGTCTAAAGGAAACAAGCATAAAATGATTCTTTTTTCGAGTAGGTAGATTAGTTCTTAAGTACTTGCTCAATCAAAACAAATTTTTTCACACTTATTCCTTTTTAAACAAAGTTTTCAAAAACACTTCGTTACACTCTTGAAGACAGAAGCAAGAGTTAAATCAAAGTCAAAACAAAAACTTTTCAAAACACACAAGCACACAAAGAAGCAATTTTGAAAATGATGAGCAAGTACCTAAGAGCCCGTAGATAACTACAGATAGAAAGGGTGCTAATACCTTCCCTTTCTATAATCTACCCCCCGTACTCAGAAATGTCTCGAAAAAGGAATTTTTCTGTGCTTTTTTCCTTTCCTTGTTGGATAAAATAAAATTCGGTGGCGACTCTTGCTTACCGTGACATTTTGCGAACAAAAAACGCAAACCAGTATTAACATTACGGTTCTGCCACCGTATCACAGAACTGACGACTCTGCTGGGGAATTAATAAGTGGGGTGTACCTTAGGATTAGTTTATCATATTGTTTTCTAATGTTTGATTTGATTGCTTTATCTTTGTGGGCTTTATATTGGAGTTACTATATGTTGTACCCAAAAATTTTCCCTCCCATACTTCTCAAGACATTGCAAGAAAAATCTCCAAGTGGCTCAAGATTGCTCAAGTGTTGGACAGTCAAGTCATCTCCTAAGGCAATCAACTTCAAATTAGGGTTTTGTGTTTCATCAAGGTCCTTACATCCAAATAACCTCAAGTGCTCCCCAATGTCCTAATATGCTCTCAAGGTCATCCATGTCAAATTTCAAGCCTTGCAAAGGAAGTTTGCTCAATCAATTGCTCAAGAGGTCCAAAAATCTACTTTGCTATGGCAAAAGTCAATTGTGACCTACATACAGTCAAACCTCAATATTTTTTGTCAAAATTATAATTTTTAAGGATAATTCATCATTTGATCAAGGGTTGATCATGATTAATCAAGGATTTCTCAAGATTCATCAAGATTCAAAAGTTGCTAAATTAGGGTTTTGCAGGAAAAGTCAACTCGACTTTGACCAAGCATAACTTTCTCATACTTTATGAGAAATGACCCATCAAAAGCTCATTTTGAAGAGGATGCAATTTCCTACAATCCATATTCACACCCCAAGATCAAGAAATGCACTCACAAAAAGTTACAAATTTGGACATTATAGGTCATTTTTGAAAGTCAACAAAAACACCTTTTTTTCCAAAGCTTATAACTTGAGAATGGAATATCAAAATGAGATGATACCAAAGGGGTTGGTTATAAGAAATCTCAAGATTTCTAAAAAGTCAAAGAACACTTCCAAAAGTTCAAAATTGAAGAAGTTATGCATTGTTGAAGTTGGGCATTTTTCCAAAATTGCCAAAAGTCAACTAACTCCAAAACTTCAAATTTTGTCAAATGGGCCCATTCTTTTCAACTTGATTTGATCTTGTCACACTACACACGTGTCCTAGCTTCAGCCATGTGTCCATTCATTAATTTTTCTATTTTATTTGATTTTTATTGAATTAATTAATTTTAAATCAATTTAAATCCAAATAAAATCCAAATATTGATCACTTAGAATCTTTTTGATTGATATAGGTCTTAATTGTCATCATGGACATGATCAAATCTGAATCAAGCCATATCATGAACAAAATATTGGATTTGGAATCAAATTGGAAGCTTTTTAATGGAGGATCAAATCATATCTCCAAGCATTGATACACCAAGATTCAGTCCATAAAACTTGACCTAATGCATTGCCTTATACATATACAAGCTAAAGAGGCACAAATCAGAGGTTAGAGGCTGCTAAATCACAAGAACCAAACTTGGAAAATTGTCAAAAAAGCTTGAAACTGAAATCACTCTTGGAGGCGGATTCAAAGACAAAGCTCAACGTGGATCAATTGTTGGACATCCATTGAAGCGAAACCAACCCCTAACAAGCTTGCATACACATTCAAAAGCGCTGTAAGTCCTTCGAAACACCGCCCTGCATTTGAAATCGCAACTTCTTATTCTTGCATATTTTGGACAAATCAGTGACATATTCATGATGCTTATACAATTTCTAAGCTTTCTACATTATTCAATTGTATTTTCATAGCCTGTAACCCCCTAGCCGGATCTAGGGTTCTTGGATGTTTTTTTGGGCATTTTCTCTACAGGTGAAATCAAGGCCATTAATGGACATATATGTGTTCAGAAGGAAGAGAAGATCATGACTATGGTCTTGGAATTGATTTTTATAGCCTAGAACTAATTTTAGGAGCAAGCTACGGATTTAGCTGCGGATGTAAATCCGCAGGTAAAAAAACCAGGTTTCAGTGGAGAAGATGAAGACGTGCCCTCTCCCCATTGGACCATTCATAATTTCGCGCTTATTTTTTTATATTTTCAGGCATTTACGTGTTTTCCCATATAATATTCATTATCTATTATACTAACAATTAGAAGGCGTTGGCTCAGTGGCAAGGCGTGTGCTTGGTAACTAACAGGACCTGGGTTCGAATCCCAGGTCCACCATATTTCTTTGCATTATTTTTCAATAGGTTATTTGGTGTGAACTCCAGCGCGCAGTACATGATACGCCCCTCAGATCTCAAAGCGCCAGATGGCCCCAAGCCAGATCTGGTGGTCAAAGATGAAAGTCCACCATACACCCAAATCAACGTGCATGCAGGGAATTCCAGAAAGTCAGCCCAGGCCAGCGCCTCTTGGGCCTTGAAAATTGCTATATCACCCCTGATCTGAGCCCAAAACCCCCTTTTTTATTTATTTTATTGTTATTATTTTTATTATTTAAATCACTAACCAATTAAAATCTTTTTCTCATAAAATAAAAAAAAAACAAAAATATATTTTATTTATTAAAATTAAATTCATCACTTTATTTTTGTAAATAAATATTAAATTAATTAATTTAGTTTTAATTAGGTATAAATTTTAATATTTTTGCAATAATTAAAATTAATGTAGAATATTAGGTTTTACTAACGTTGACCAAATTTATTTTATTTCTTTAAATACTCAAAAATTCAAAAAATATTATTTTCATTAATTAATTAATTAGTTTATTAGTTTAATGCTTAACCTAATTTATTGCCTTTCTTAATTAAAAAAATAAACCAAAAAAAATCATTTTCTTTCAAAAAGGGTCAAAACCCTAGAATGCACCCGATTTAATTTCTCGCACGTGATCCATTTATCATATTGTATCTGTTTCCCGGAATGTAATAGTTTAAATAGGACTTTATTATTTTTATCGCTTTATTTACTTTCCGCATTTTAATTTCAAGGGTTGTTTTTGGCGATGTAAATACCTGACGCCTTGTAATAGTTAGATTTAATTTCTGCAATTTAATTTCCGCAACTTATAAATTGTTAGATGTTTGATAATAGGGAATGCATGACAAGATCAAACGTTTAAACTTAAAATCAACATAGATGACCACTAACATGTACAAAGATAAATAACTGAAAATAACACACTCGCACATGCACACTCTTAGGGTACACCTCACTTGGTTGCCTTCGAACGTGATCATTGAGTATAGGAAGTTTTAGAGGTCTCCCTCTTGT
The DNA here is from genome assembly GCA_948472305.1 of Vicia faba. Taxonomy (NCBI): domain Eukaryota; kingdom Viridiplantae; phylum Streptophyta; class Magnoliopsida; order Fabales; family Fabaceae; genus Vicia; species Vicia faba. Next base: position 1,234,330,456 of record OX451738.1, read on the forward strand.
CCAAAGATCATAGTTGCCTCGAAACGGTTGCCTCGGAAAAATGATCTAAGACATTAGGGTTACCGCTAAGGCGTCCTAACATTGCTTTAGTGACCGCACGTCCCTTAATCAAATTGACCCTTAAAACTCCAACGACGGTGCTACCTACTCATCCATAGTGGGATAGCATTGCCTAAAGAACATTATCACAAATTGATTCCTTTATTCGAGTAGGTAGATGGTTCTTAAGTACTTTCTCTTTCAAAACAAAAAAACAAATTTTCACACTTACACCTTTCAAACAAAAACTCTTTTCAAACCCACAAACACAAAGAAAAGCAAATTTTGAAAACACTTTGAGCAAGTACCTAAGTGCCCGTGGATAACCACAAATAGAAAGGGTGCTAACACGTTCCCTTTCTATAATCTACCCCCCGGACCCGAGAAACATCTCGAAAAAGGAATTTTTCTGTGCTTTTTTCCTTTCCTTGTTGGATAAAATAAAAGACAGTGGCGACTCTTGCTTACCGCGACATTTTGCAAAAAAAAACGCAAAACGCGAACCAGCATTCCAAAAATAGTCAGTTCTCTTCCCACTGTATCACAGAACTGGCGACTCTGCTGGGGAGTCTATAAGTGGGGTGTACCTTAGGATTAAATCATTGTGTTTTCAATTGTTTGCTTTGTATGCTTTATATTTGTGGGTTTGTATCGGAGTTACTATAGATCCTAACCCGGATCTGGGGAATACCCTTTAGGTAAGTAGCAATAAACTGTGAGGGAACTGTACGGTGTAGACCGATACGGTTGAAGCAGTAGCTACATTGGTGTGGCACTTTAGTGTGTACCGATATCCCTTGTGTTGGAACGAGGAGAATATGGGTCTTCTAAGGGGTCATTAAGCACCAATTGACCTTAGAACCTTTAAATTGACCAACTTAGCCATAGAATAGTAGTAGTATGCTACACTCATTGAGACTAAACTCTCGCGATGATTCCGGCCGCAAGAAAAGTTTGCTAAACTGGAATTATGACCGATTGAGGGTAGTCAATGATATTGAGATCCTCTAGAACCCGGTTACTATTTTTAGGACAGGTTTAAACCAACTGAACTGAAAGAGGGTAGTATCTAAGCTCCTCGCCAGCCTGAAATCTAAGGGCTCTCTGTGACTTATGTGCCTTTACCATGTTTGCTATTTGTGGCTACTTGTGGTGTGCTTTCCATCAAGACATCATGACATCATAACATTGCATTCATCTTGCATTGGACTAACCTATTTCAAAGACAGTAGGGATTCATCTTTGTTCTATTTTGTATGTCATCATGATGCCCATGCGTAGGAATACCATCTGGATTAACTTTGTCCAGGTTCCCACTATGCTTAAAGAGTTGGTTGTAAAGATGCCTGATACTACCTCATTCATCAGAAGACATGGTTATCTTCTCAGTTTGGTCACCTCCAAAGTGGACGAGCAGATGGTGAATATCCTGGTCCAATTCTATGATCCGTTGTACCATTGCTTTACTTTCCAGGACTACCAGTTGGTTCCCACCCTAGAAGAGTTCTCTGAGCTGCTCGGTATCTCAATTCTGGAGCAGACCCCGTTTACTGGTTGGGAAAAGACCCTTAGGCCGGAAGAGATTGTTGCAGCCCTTCATATGACTAAGGATGAGGTAATGGCCAATTGGGAGACTAGAAGTGGAGCAAAGGGCTTTATGACTAAGTTCTTGGTTGGTAAGGATAATTATTTCTGGGATAGTCTAGACTTCAAGGCATTCGAGGAAATTCTGGCTCTTCTGATATATGGCTTGGTATTGTTTCTGAATTCTGACTCCTTTGTTGATGTAAATGCGGTGAAAATCTTCATCTCTCGTAATCCTGTACCCACTCTCTTGGGTGACATTCTTCATCAGCTTTATGCCCGTACTGCCAGGAAGCGGGGGACCTTGATGTGATGTGCTCCGTTATTGGCGAGGTGGTTTATTCCGCACCTCCCTAAATCAGTGCTGAAGAACAAAGAAGGCATGGGCTGAGCCTATAGGGTTATGTCTCTCTCCCACAATGACATCATCTGGACTCTCAAGGGTATGGATGAGGTGGCTATCATTGATCGATGTAGGGAGTACCCCAATATTCCCCTGATAGGAACCAATGGAGGAATTTCTTACAATCCATGCTTGGCCTTATGTCAGTTCGGGCGAGCCAGAAGAGAAGGACCCCATGAGCTGTTAATTCCTAGTATCATCTTTGATTTTCAGGGGGATAGCGAAGAGCAACGTCGTAGATTCATAAGGGCTTGGGATAAAGTTCACAGATCTGATCCACATGAGTTACGTCCAAAGACTTCACTTCCGATGGAGCCATATCTCAGATGGGTTCATATCCGTGCCCAAAAGCTGGGTATGCCCTATGAAGCCGTCCGACCTATCATTTTTGAAGTTGCTAATGAAGAAGGGGTTCTTCCAACCATCCTCCACCCTTACATGCCCACTGACATTGGGACCCTGAAAGGGTCATGGATGCAACTGAGAGAAGAACGGGATGCTTACCGAGAAAAGTTTAACGAGCAAGAGCAGAAGATCCAGAGGTTGACTAGGCAGTTGGAGAACGAGCGGATTCTCAATGACTATGTCCGCACTGACAAGAAGAGACCATGGGAGCACTGATTGTCCTTTGATGATTTCCTTTTCCAGTTTTTTACTTTTCAGTATTTCCTTTCATGTAACGCCTTAAGGGCATCTGTAGAACAATTTGAATTCCAAAATTTATCTAATAAAGTATGTTTCCTTTCTGGTTTACGAATTTGAATCTCTCGATTGTCTTTGAAATCATATCATACGCATTTCATTCCATGCAGTTCATAACAGGTACCCATTATAGGTCTCTTATCTTCTTCGCTGTTTATTTCAGCACTCATCATGTCTGCTGAACCTTCAACTGAGCAAACAATCAAGGCCCTCCAGGCCCAGAATGCCCAATTTCAAGAGCTGTTGTTGTACCCCAAAATTTGCCCTCTCATTTCATCAATATTTTCTCATCACAAGACTCTTGGAGCTCAAGATCAAGTTAGGGTTTGCTCTGCTCAGGACTCCTCCTTGCACTGTTGACCCAAATTAGGGTTTGAGTTTGCACAAAGATGTTTTGACCTAAAATTCCCAAAGTGACTTTCATGCTTCATGTTGGACTCACAAGTTTATCCATACCAAGTTTCAAGCCTCGATTCCAATCTTTGCCCAGTCAATTGGACAGTTGACCTAGAAATCAACTGTATTGGGGAATAGTCAACTGTGGCCAATTGACAATCAAACCTCATGAAATTTGACCCACATCAACATAATGAACTCATATGAACCATTTGGTCAAGTTTGGATCATAATTCCACAAGAAATTTGATCAGATCACCAAAAGGGTAAAATGGTCATTTTTAGGGTTTTGACTGCACAAAGGCAATTTTTGACTGTTTGACCTAACTAATGGCAAACCAAGTTCACATATGGACTCAAGGACTCAATGGCATTGTCTTGACACATTCAACAAGTTCAAAAGATCCCAAATGCATATGATTGACAGATGAATTTTCCAATCAACTGATCAAAATTTGACTGTATACTGAAAAGTTAAACTTTGACTTTTTGGTCAAAATCAAGTGCCAAGATTCATTTTTCATCAAAACATGTCAAATTATGAAGCTTGTTCATCAAGAAACCCAAAATTGCAAATTAGGGTTTAAAATGAAGAAATTTCATAACTTAGAATTTTTCTAAGTTATGAAACTTCCTTATTTTTTCCTAACTTTGCCCCATTTTTTCACCAAGATGCAAATGGATTCAAACAAAACTCAAAACATGAAAGTTGTAGTCCATTACAAAATCTACAACTTTGATTCACAAAGTTTTCTCAAAGGAAGCCTGTAGCTCAAGTTATGATTTTTGGAACAAGGGTGCAAAACATTTTTAACTTAGAGAAATTTTGACCTATTCTAGGCAGGATTTTTGTCCAACTTCTTGGCCATTTTTCACATGGTTCCACTTGGAGTTTCAATTTGCATTACAAATATGGATTGTAGTACACATTCCAAGCTTTCCAAATTGTCCAAGAACTTCTCAAACACCCTTGTGGTTAGGGAGAATCGAATTTGCAAAGATGGGCAAAAGTCACTTTTGTTCATAGCCAAATACATGTTCATAACATTGGCATTTTCAAGTCAGCAGGGTTTGTGATGGTTTTCAGGCCTCTAAACCTCTTCACACTCCATAATTAAATGCTTAACCTTTGTGTTCAAGTCTTATTTTATGCATTTGGTCATTATACAAAGAACTAATCCATAATTAGAAAAAGCATATTTGCCATTTTGGAAAAGATGCACTTTATGTCAAATAACAAATCCAAGAGGCATGGGCCAGATCTTTGAAGCTAGCATTTGTACACAAATCACTCTGATCAAGAATAAGATATGCAGCATGCTTAAGGACATTGGACAGGCCTATATCACAACTTACACTATCTTGCTTACATTAGAAGAAAACTTGCAAACTGACTCCAATCTCTCATTCCTGTAAACACCAACCAAAACAAAGTTTACAAACACTTTCCATACATCAAGCCAAGCCTAGAACATGATTGAACCATCCCTCACACTTCTTAATACTCAGAATCCCTGTTTTCCTGCAAAACAGGGCATTCTCTGCAGATTGACTTGCCTAGCATTATCCACTCGCGCATTTTTTCCCAAACAAGTTCCAACACATTCCATATCATCCACACAAACTACCCCAAGCCCTGAATACAAACTGTAACATCCCTAACATCACTTGCCATTTTCAGTTTTCAGTTTTGCAGGTGGACTTCCATAGCTTGATTCAGAGAGATTCAAAGCAAGCTAGGTGTTGGAGAAGCATCCTTGGACTTTAGGCTAGCTGTACCAAAGCTCAAACTCCATTGAAGATACCTCCATTGTTGTACATGACTCAAGTTGAAACAGGTAAAAACATGAACTCCTATCTCCCAATATAGGAAGAGTTAGGCTTAGGTTTATGAATGAAACATGCTCTACTCATAGCCCTGAAGCCATCCATGTATTTACTTTTCATTTATATTGAGTGTGTTGTGAGAATTTTGGCCATGAACATTGAAGAAAAATTAGGTCAGAAATTGGGGATGAAGAAATTCTCCCTCGTTTCTTAGAGTTAGGTCAAGTTTTTTACATGTTTGAACTCGTGATTTAATGCTCTACATTGTTTATGTTATGAGTTTTGGCTAAAAATCAAGGAATCAGGAGTTAGTGTTGAACAAGGAAGGGCGCGCATTTTCTGTTTCAAATGGCTGGAGGTTGAAGACAGAGTTGAGTTGGGCTGGGCCTGAGTCAACTTTCTGTTTGCACCTTTTTTTTTAGTTTGGCACCCCCTGACCCATTGTGTGAAATCTTTATCATTTTTGACTTTTTATTTTTTATTCTGATTTCATATTTTTTGCTTAAACATAAAAAATCCAAAAAATATTTTTTCACATTATTTTACATTTTTTTGGCATTTATTTGCTTTATTAAACATGTACATATAAATAAATATATATACTTTTATTTAAAACACTAAAAAATAATACAAAAATATATTTATTTTCAGTTATTATTTTATTTTACCTTTTGAAAACATTTTCTAAAAATATACTTTTTTGTAAATAATTAATATTTTATTTTGGTATATATTTAGTATATTTAATATATAATATAAATACTTGTATATATTTATTAAAATACTTAGGATAAAATATGAAAATAATATGTTTTTTATTTTTATTAATATATGACATTAAAAAATACTCTTTTTTACAATATACTTCTTTTTTTATTTTTTGTATATAATTAACAAATATTGTATATAATTAATAAATAAATATTATTTATTTAGAAAACTAGGGTTTTGCCCTAAACCATAAAATATTCAAAATTGACTTTTTTTTGATTTTTTATATTATACATTGAAAAATACTTTCTCATACATAAAAAATCATTTTTGTGCATAATACATTTTGTATATTTATTATATTTGTTTAAATGTTGTACAATTTGATATTTGTATATTCAATATGGATGTAATAGCTTTAGATTTAATTTCTTGCTAAATATCCCCCATTGAAACATTTGTACCCCCATCCCCATAATTATGTTGTAATAATTTAGGACTTTAAATTTCCACATTTAAAAGCTTTCAAATTATGCCATGATAGACTTAGGGTTTGTATGCAAATCAACCAACAAATAGCTTGACTAATACAAAGACAAAAAAGCATGAAAATGGACAACACCAAGCACACTTACACCCTTAGGGTTACTCCACTTGTTGCCTTCAAAAATAGGCCATGTTGCATGTTGAGTATCTTTGGCAAAACAAAACAAATCAAATGATCATAGTCCCACGATGACGCTTTCTCAAGTTGCCTAAAAATGATCAAGTCCCTTAAAGGAAAAATTGTCAAAGAAACTTGGCACTATTGCATTCATGGTCTAAACGATGACCCGCGCCCGTCCCGTTAACATCCTAACACAAGATTGTCCACCAAATACAATGGTGGAACAATACTGTTAAAAGGGTTAAAATATAGGAAAGGTCTTTGAGAAATTTAGGGTAGATAGCTCTTGGTTACTTGACCAACTTGCAAAACAAATCCTTGCCATTTTTCAAAACACACATCACAACACAATTTCAAAACAAACTTTCAAAACATTGAAAACTTTTCAAAAGACAAATACATCTTTGTATACATCCAAACATGGATCATTATAAAGGTTGCCACAACAAATGGCCTCTTTTCAAAACCTCTTTCAAAATCACACACAAAGCACCATTTCAAACAATTGAAAGCACCATTTCAAACAACTGAAAAGCAAAGGCAAGTGATCTAAGCAAGTAACTAAGAGCCCATGGATAACCATGGATAGAAAGGGTGCTAATACCTTCCCTTCCTATAATCTACTCCCCGAACCCAAGAAAACATCTCAAAGGTTTTTGCTGTGCTTTTTAACCTTTCCTTAGGATAAAATGAAAAGTCGGTGGCGACTCTTGCTAAACCGAAACATTTGCGAATACAAACGCAAAACCTCAAGTCAGTTCTCCCACCGTATCACATAACTGGCGACTCTACTGGGGAGAAAATTAAAAGTGGAGTAACCTTAGGGCTTAGATCACCCTTTTGCATGACTAATTGTTTGCTTTGATTTCTTTACATTTTGGTTCTCTTGTTTGGGCTTGAAATCCTACACCAGGATTTGGGAAACATTCATAGATAGCAATACGTTGTGGAAACTGTGCGGGGTATACCGACACGGTTGAAGCAATAGCTATATTAGTGCGACATATTTGTGAGTACCGGTAACCCTTAAGTTCAATCAAGGAGAGTACGGGGCCGCTGAGTGATGTCACTAAGCACTAATGACCTATAACCTTACTTGACCATCTTGGCCTTTTATTAGGGGTAGTGAGATGACTGGCTTTGGTGCAGTCCGAAGTTGGTAGATACTCAATACTACACTCATTGAGGGTTATTTTCTTGGGATATTTTGGTCGCTAGTTAAGTGGCTAAACCAAAACAATGAACATGGAAAACAATTCAATGATATTGAGCTCCTTAGAACCCGGTTACTATTTATAGGACAGGTTTTTAAGCCAACTTCACTCAAGAGGGTACTTACCTATGAAACCTCATGCAAGCCTGAAACTAGGGTTTTGTGTGACTTGCTTGTACATATGTTTGTGCATACATCATGAACATCATAAAGCATCATATGAATCCACTAACCATTTCAAGGGTTTGGATCTTCATCTTTGTTCTTGTTTTGTAGGTCATGGAAATTCTTCGCAGGAAAACTATCCAAGTCAACCTTGTAAGAATCCCTCCTCAACTCAAGGAGCTCACATCCAGAATTCCAGAAAGCTCGCTCTTCAGTGAAAGACATGGTAGACTGCTCAGCCTAGTCAACACCAGCATTGAAGAAGACATGGTGAAAGTGTTGTTCCAGTTCTTTGACCCCCTTCACCACTGTTTCACATTCCCCGACTACCAATTGGTGCCCACTTTGGAGGAATTTTCTCAACTCCTGAGAATTCCTATTCTTAATCAACTACCCTACAACGTTACGGAAAAAGAACCAAAGCCTGAAGATGTTGCTCAAGCACTACACTTGCAACCATCTGACATCAAGGGGCATTGTGAGACTAGAAGTGGTGTCAAAGGCTTCTTGGAAAAATTCTTGTTTGAGAAGGCACAAGAGTGTTGGAATTCTTTGGATCTACAAGCCTTTGAAGAGATTGGGGCACTCCTCATTTATGGGTTGGTCTTATTCCCAAATCCTGACCAACTTATAGATGTCAATGCTGTCAAGATTTTCCTATCCAGGAATCCCATACCTACATTACTTGGGGACATCCTCCACTCATTTTACACACGAACAATGAGAAAGAGAGGTGTTCTCATGTGTTGTACTCCTCTCCTTGCTAGGTGGTTTATTTCTCACCTTCCGCAATCTGTTTTGAAGAATGAACAAGGCTTAAGGTGGTCACAACTGTTGATGACCCTCACACATTCTGATGTACATTGGTGTTCTCGGTCCAGAGAAAATGTCATCATCGTCGATCGTTGTAGTGAGTTCTCTAATGTTCCATTACTCGACATTAGAGGGGGCATTACCTACAACCCTTGTCTAGCTTTGAGACAATTTGGATATGCATGGAGGGATGGCCCTCATGACATGCTGATTCCTGACCTAGTTTTTGACTTCGACAATGATGCGCAAGGACTTCGCCAAAGATTCATCAGAGCTTGGAGGATGTCTAACAAGGTAGATAGCAAGACACTGGGGCACAAAAACTCCATCCCTCTTGAGCCTTATCTCAAGTGGGTGCGAACCCGAGCCCAAAGTCTTATGATGCCTTACCCTCACATTCTCCCTTTGATTTAAGAGCCTGTTAAGGAAGGAGAGGTTCCTTACACCATCCTACATCCTGACATGCCTACATCATGGGAGGAGATGCAGAAGAGTTGGATCCAACTCAAGGAGGAACGAAATACTTTTGAAGCCAGCTTCTACGCCAGTGAGAAGAAGGTTTTGGAGCTTACCCGCCGAATTCACGAGGAGGAGACCCTCAACACCTACATCGCACCAAAGAGGATGCACAACGTCTTTTTACCTTAAGAAGTTTTTGTAATATTTGGCCCATGGGGCATTTATGTACTGACAAAATTTCTTCTTATTAGTATGACGTGTGTTCTTTTTGTCTGCAATAATTTTGAATTTCTAAATCCTTGAATGCATTACATGAATAAACATATCATTCATCATATGCATAAACAGGTCTTCACCCCAGGTTTCCTTATCTTTCTACCGTTTATTTCAGTAAGATGGATCTCGAACAGACGGTCAAAGATCTGCAGGCACAAAACTCGCAGTTTCAACAGCTCCTAATGACCTTAGCAAAGGGTCAGGAGGATCTTAAAGCACTGTTAGGGAATAAAGAGCAAGAAAAAGGTAAAAAGAAGAAGAAAAGAGTCGGGGTAGCTACACTGGGAAGAAGATTTGAGAATGAAGCTAGGAGAGTTCTTGAATTCCCCTCCGCATCCGATGAGGGAACCGATAAGGGAAAAGGGGCTGCATTACCTTCTGAGTCCGAAGCTGAAGAGGAAGAGGTTGAGGAAGATGAAGACTACTCAGAGCAGCAATACCCTCCAGTGGACGACAATACAAAAACCTAGAGGATAGACTAGCAGCTATGGAGCTGCAAAGGGTTCGTGGGTTAGATTTTGAAGAATTGGGATTGATTGCTGGGATTGTGATCCCTCCAAAGTTTAAGGTGCCAATTTTTGCAAAATATGACGGGCTGTCTTGCCAGAAGATGCACCTGAGGTCGTATGTCAGGAAAATTCAACCTCATTCATCCGATAGAAATCTTTGGGTATACTTCTTTCAAGACAGCTTGTCCGGTACACAACTAGATTGGTTTTACCAGCTTGAGAGGTCAGAAGTGCATAACTAGGAAGACTTGGCAGCTGCCTTTTATCGCCAGTATCAATATAACACTGACTTGGCGCCAACCTGTACTCAGCTACAAAGTATGGGAATGGCCTCAAATGAGGGATTCAAAGAATACGCCCAGAAGTGGCGCGACTTGGCCGGGAGAGTGCAGCCACCTCTCTCAGATAGGGAACTAGTTGATATGTTCTTGGGGACCCTATCTGGCCCGTTCTTCAACCATTTGATCGGGAGCTCTTCTGCAGGGTTTACTGAATTGATTCTGACTGGCGAACGGGTGGAAGCTGGTATTAAGAGTGGGAAGATTCAAAGGGATGCCTCTGCATCTACAACTGTTAAAAAGCCATTTCCAGCCAAGAAGGAGGAAGCTGTTGTATACTCTCAAAAGGGATTGGGGAGAACTGAGCGCCGGCCGACTGTGGAGGGCGTGATGATTCAAAATTTGTCAAATGATCAGCCTCGTACCAATCAGTCTAGACCTAACCAGCAACAGGTAGAACGGTCACAACGGCAGTTCACCCGCATCAATATGACGCCTGCACAGGTTCTTCCCCATTTGTTGAAGTTGAATCTGACTGGTTTAAAGGAGGCACCGAAAAACCCTAACACCACATCTCCATACTATCATGCCAATGCCAAATGTGCCTACCATTTTGATAGCGCCGGACATGACACCAACAATTGCTGGGCGCTAAAAAATAAAATTCAAGACTTGATAGATGCAAAAGAGGTTGAGTTCGATGCTCCGGAGAAACCAAATGTAATATTCGCTCCGATGCCAAAGCATGGCCATCATGTTCATGCTGTTGAAGAAGATATGTATGTTCCTGCTGTTGATGATCTGCTAACTCCATTACTGACAATCAAGTTGAATCTGTTGAAAGCTGGGATTTTCCCAGGATGTAAAGAAGACTGCTACTGTTGTTCCTCCCTACCAATCGATTGTCCATTGCTGAAAATAGGCATCCAAGGCCTAATGGACAGCCAACAAATTCTTTTCGAAAATATTCCTGCTACTCCAACCCCTATCAAAGATGTTTCAATAATCACCATTTCCACCAATCTTCCAAGGTCCCTAAAAAGCCTGTTAAGATTACATCAGTTCCAAAGATTGTTCCTCTAAAAATAACAATGCTTGGGCCTGTCCCCTACAAATATGACAAATCGATACCATGGAATTATGGTGGAGAAATCTACTACCATGGTGTTAAATAAATTGAGATAACTGAAGAGAGCTCTGACGAAGAAAATGCCGACATTGGAAATATTGCCGGTACGAGCAAGATTACCCGAAGTGGGAGAATTTTCTCTCCAGAGATTGCCCCTCCAAAGGCAATCTTTGGACCCTCAACTGCTACCAAAGTTACTCCTGCACCGATAAAACTTTCTGCAAGAACTCCGTTAATTGAAGAAGCTGTTACTCATGTGGTTCTCCCTCCTACTTCTGCTGATAAGGGGAAAAGGATCCAAGATGAGCTCGTCAGGACGAGGGCTCAGCCATTGGTTATCCCTGAAACCTCTAAGAAAGAAATGGAGGAGTTCTAAAAATAATTAAGAAGAGTGATTATGATGTGGTAGAGCAACTGGGGCAAACCCCCTCGAAGATCTCCATGTTAGCATTGCTGCTTTGTTCTGAGGCTCATGCCAAAGCATTGATAAGATTTCTGAAGACAACCCATGTTCCCTAGGAAACTTCAGCCGATCAATTCCAGGATTGTGTAGCCAGCCTTACTGCTGACAACGGCCTGGGTTTCTCTGATGCTGACCTGACCCCGAAAGGAAGAAAGCACAATGACGCATTGCATGTGTCAGTTGAATGCCGAGGAACTACTCTTGCCCATGTTTTGGTCGACACTGGTTCTTCTCTGAACGTGCTGCCTAAGAAAGCTCGAGATCGATTGGATTGTGAAGGCTTGGAGCTGAAACCAAGTAATATCATTGTCAGGGCCTTTGACGGGTCTAAAAGAATGGTGCATGGGGAGGTCGACATTCCCATCAAGGTGGGCACTGAAGTATTCCACTCAACTTTCTATGTGATGGACATCCTTCCGTCATACTCTTGCTTGCTAGGGAGACCATGGATACATAATGCTGGCGCAGTCACTTTCTCCCTACATCAGATACTGAAATACCATGTCAAGGTAAAAATCATAACTATACACGGTGAAGAGGAGTACATGATCAGTCATCTGAACTCCTTTAGGTATGTGGAAGTGGAGGGCGAATTCATTGAAACACCGTTCCAACACTTCGAGGAAATTGCTCCCGAGGTTGCAGTAGCAAAGGCAGTAGCCGAGGTACCCAAGCAGGTGGCCAAGATGGCATCTCTGAAAGACGCACAGGCTGCGATGAAGGAGGGAAAGAGCTCAACATGGGGTCAGTTGCCTGACTTTCCTCACAAAACAGACAAGTTTGGGTTGGGATTCACCGCTGCGGGGCAAAAAGCTATGCGTCGCTCAAAAATTGAAAGAACACCCATCAAGATTTCTCCTCATGGGATCAATGCTTTGGAAGACAAAGACGAAGAGGCCAACATTGAAGACTGGATCTTCCCAACCATCGGAGGGGGACTACACAACTAGGAGGCGAAGGACTTCGTCCCCATTACTTTCATTAATCAGTAACTTATCTTTCGAACATTTCCTGTTGGTCTATAATAATTACTTTTAAACGATTTGCACACTACTTTTTGACCTCATGCCTTGCCCGGGGCATGTAGGTCCATTTGTAAGGGTTTTGATTCTCTTCATATTCATATGCCATGTTTAATGATTCATTGGACATTTTTCATTGATAAACTGCTGTGTTCATTTTCTTTCCTTTTGCATTTTGTTTGTTTAAGGATGGCTATCCCTTACACACACCCACACTCACAAATGCAGGTACCCATCCACTCTGGATTCTATGGGTGACTATTCTGCTGTATCCTTCAATAACTCTAAAGATTTGGTCAATCAGGCTGAGTATGAAGATGATGAAGATTGTGAAGTACCATGAGAGCTAGCCAGACTTCTACAACAAGAAGAGAGGGCCATATTACCTCACGAAAAGTTGTTGGAAACAACAACTTAGGAACAGAGGAAGACCGGAAGGAAGTACAAGTGGGTGCCAATCTGGAACCAAGTGTCAAGGAGCGCTTGATACAGCTGCTGAATGAATACGTTGAAATCTTCGCCTGGTCTTATGAAGACATGTCGGGTTTAGACACCGATATCGTGGTTCATCATCTCCCCACAAGAGAGGATTGTCCACCAATCAAGCAAAAAGTCCGCCGAATGAGGCCCGACATGTCTGAGAAGATTAAAGCTGAAGTAATGAAGCAGTTCAACGCTGGCTTTCTGGCTGTTACATCCTATCCACAATGGGTTGCTAACATTGTGCCAGTACCTAAAAAAGACGGCAAGGTTAGAATGTGTGTGGACTACCGGGATTTGAATAGGGCCAGCCCTAAGGATGATTTTCCATTGCCACATATCGACATCTTGATTGACAACACAGCTCAGCACAAGGTGTTTTCCTTCATGGACGGATTCTCGGGCTACAACCAGATCAAAATGTCCCCCGAGGACATGGAGAAAACAACCTTTATTACACAATGGGGTACCTTCTACTACAAGGTGATGCCGTTCGGACTGAAGAACGCAAGGGCAACTTATCAGCACGCCATGGTGGCTTTGTTTCATGATATGATACATCATGAGATCGAAGTTTACATAGACGACATGATAGCTCGATCACAAACAGAGGAGGAACACCTTAAACATCTGCAAAAGCTGTTTTCCAGGTTGAAAGAGTACAAACTCAGGCTGAATCCAAGTAAGTGCACTTTTGGAGTTAGGTCTGGTAAACTTCTAGGATTTATTATCAGCAACAAAGGCATTGAGGTCGATCCAGCAAAAGTGAAAGCTCTACAAGAGATGCCTGCCCCCCGTACTGAAAAGGAGGTCAGAGGGTTCTTGGGGCGCTTGAACTACATTGCCAGGTTCATCTCTCATCTGACGTCTACCTGTGAGCCAATTTTCAAATTATTGAAGAAAGATCAGGTAGTCGAATTGAACGATGATTGTCAAACTGCTTTTGATAAAATCGAGGAGTATTTGCTAGAGCCTCCTATTCTGATGCCACCCGTTGAAGGAAGGTCGCTGATCATGTATCTGACCGTTTCGGATAACTCAATGGGGTGCGTATTGGGCCAGCATGACGAGTCTGGTCGAAAAGAGCATGCCATTTATTACCTTAGCAAAAAGTTTACCGACTGTGAGACTCGATACTCACTGCTCGAGAAAACTTGCTGCGCTTTGGTATGGGCTGCTCGTCGACTAAGGCAGTATATGTTGACTCATACCACTTTGTTAATTTCCAAAATGGATCCTATCAAGTATATCTTCGAGAAGCCTGCTTTATCTGGAAGAATCGCTAGATGGCAAATGATCCTAACTGAGTATGACATCCAGTATACTACCCAAAAGGCTATAAAGGGGAGTGTACTAGCTGACCATCTAGCTCATCAAGCTATCGAAGATTATCAATCCATGAGATTCGACTTCCTGGACGAGGACATCATGAATTTGGACAACATTGAAGGTAACGGACCGTATGACGGACCTGAAAATGGATCCCGATGGACCCTGTACTTTGATGGTGCTTCAAATGCACTTGGAAACGGTATCGGTGCGGTACTCATTTCCCCGGAAGGTTGCCACACACATTTCACGGCCCGACTTTACTTCAGCTGTACCAACAATATGGCTGAATATGAAGCTTGCATCTTTGGTCTCAAGGCTGCTATAGACCTGGGGATCAAATCTTTGATCGTATTTGGGGACTCGGCTTTGGTTATCAGTCAAATCAAAGGAGAGTGGGATACCAAGAATCCTAATCTTATCCCATACAAAGAACATGTCCTGACATTGTTGCCTCATTTCGAGCAAATCACCTTCGACCATTTCCCGCGAGAAGAGAATCAGCTTGCAGATGCTCTGGCTACAATGTCTTCCATGTTTAAACTCAACTGGGATAACGAGGCTCCCCAAATCACCATCGAGCGAATGGATGAGCCTGCACATTGTCATGAGATTAATACCGAAGAAGTAGTGGAACAACCTTGGTTTCACGAAATCAAAAGGTATCTCCAGACTAGAGAATATCCCGAAGGAGCTTTCGTAAATGACAAAAAGTTCCTAAGGAAATTTGCTGCCAAGTTCTTCCTGAGCAACGACATCCTCTACAAACGCAGGCATGATTGTGTTTTACTCCGATGTGTAGACAAAGCTGAAGCAGAGTTGATCATGACCGAGCTACACAGTGGCACATTTGGCACCCACTTGAGCGGACATACGATGGCTAAGAAGATTCTAAGGGCAGGCTACTACTGGTCTACCATGGAAGCTGATTGCCATCAACATTCCCGTACTTGCCACAAATGTCAAGTCTACGCTGACAAAATTCATATTCCTTCTGTTTCTCTCAACGTTCTGACAGCTCCTTGGCCATTCGCGATGTGGGGAATTGACATGATTGGAGAGATCAATCCCACATCGTCCAATGGACATTGCTTCATCCTGGTCGCCATTAACTATTTTACCAAATGGGTCGAAGCAGCTTCCTTCGCCTCCGTTACAAAGAATGTGGTTGCCCGCTTTATCAAGTAGAACCTCATATGCTGGTATGGTGTCCCCGACAGGATCATTACAGACAACGGTACAAATCTGAATAATACTATGATCACCGCTCTATGCGAACAGTTCAAGATTTACCATCACAATTCATCTCCCTATCGGCCGAAGATGAACGGTGTGGTTGAAGCTGCGAACAAAAACATCAAGAAGATCATTCAGAAAATGACAGTCACCTACAAGGACTGGCATGAGATGTTACCGTTTGCTCTGCATGGATACCGTACCACGACACGTACTTCAACAGGGGCAACCCCATTTTCTTTAGTATATGGCATGGAAGTTGTCCTACCCATGGAAGTTCATATTCCTTCTTTAAGGATTATGAAGGACACTGGTTTGAGTGAAGACGATTGGATTCAGACCCGACTTGATCAACTCAATTTGATCAACGAGAAACGACTCACTGCTATTTGCCATGGTCAGACATACCAAAAACGGATGATCAAGGCTTTCAACAAGAAAGTCAGACGTCAAGTATATCAAGTCGGAGATCTTGTAATCAAGCGGATCATCTTACCTCAAAGTGATCCCAGGGGCAAATGGACTCCTACTTACGAAGGACCATTTGTGATCAAGAGCATCTTTTCTGGTGGTGTAATGATTCTAACCACCATGGACGGTGACGATTTGCCGCACCCTGCGAACGCAGACATAGTCAAAAGATACTACGCATAAAATAACCCGACAAGTCGAAAACCCGAAAGGGCGGCTTGGGCAAAAATGGGCATCCCGGTGAACCGAAAACCCGAAAGGGCGGTTCAGGCAAAAATTGGGGATAAAACAAAAAAATCTGTACACCCGGCAAGTTGAAAACCCGAAAGGGCGGCTTGGGCAAAAAAGGGTTTCCCGGTGGATCGAAAACCCGAAAGGGCGATTCAGGCAAAAGTTAGGGAATTAAAGCGTATGACTATGTCTCGTCGGATCACTTTAAGGACAATCTCTTCATCGACCAGCTCCAAGCTTCTAACCAATCCAATCATCGGCAGACGAAGCATTGAATGGACAAATATTCAGAGTTGTGAAGGCCATAGCAGAATGGAATCCCATGGAATTGTTTCACATAGCCATCTTTCTTTTTGTATAAATTTTTCAATTTTTACGAAAACATCCTCTTACTAGGATGCCTGTCTCATTTGTACAAAGATACTCATAAAAAGTTAATACAAATACTTTTCCAAATACAAAAATTTGCTTTGTCTTCCTTTTTCTCTTTTGCACTTATGTTTTATTTGAGAAACGTCCAATGTTTTGTTAAATAGGCATATGCATTTGAACATAATCATTTTCCTCACAAATCAAGAAAGATGATTGCTGATAGGTTGAAGGTACGGGTAGATATCTTGATGCCCTTTCAGAAGGAATCCCCAGCAGTTCTAAACTCCAAATTCCTCAACAAAGTCAAAATCCAGAACTTAATCCCCCAAACAGAATTAAACTTCAGGATCTCCAGCAGAACATAAGCTTTTTCCAAAACTGATTTCCCCAGCCAGAGAGCCTTCTAGAACTCATTTCCCCTCAGAGTTAAATTTCAGAATCCTCAGTGGAGCCTTAAAATATGAAAATCCTATCCCCAGCGGAGCTAAAACTTCCAACTATCAATCCCCAGCGGAACCAGACTAGTGAACCTTCTCCCCACAGAGATTCTTCCCATCAGATTAAAGATTCTCGGTCTCACCCCTCCAGCATGAGTCTCCCAGGTTCTGAACTCCCCAGTAGAGATCATCAGAATTCTCATTCCCCATATATCACCAAGGAATTCAAATCCCCAACAGTGGTCCTAAGATCCCTTAACAATTGAAGATCTCGTTCCCCGAGCAGTCGGCAGTCAACAAGGATATCTCAGCTTTAGCACTCGGAGATTCTTGCAATCCCCTGCAGCAGCCAAGGATTCACTTTCCCCGACAGCAGCCAAGATTCTATTATCTCCGGCTATCCAGGATTCATTCATCCTCAGCAAGATAGCTCATCAGCTTACATGCGCATTCATTATATTCATATATCATAAACATTGATATAACATACATATTGCATCATACATATCATACAACATAACTTTGTGTTTTAGATAACATTTCATCCTTTTCAGGACAAGATTAAAAGGCTATCATTAACAATTATTCAGATACAGTACATATACACCCCAGACACGGCGGTCATTCTATTACTCATTCAGAATTTCAAGTCAGATACAGTACAGATACACCCCAGACACGTCGGTCATTCTACTACTCATTCAGACTACAACAATCAGACACAGACTAGATACGCTCCAGACACGGCAACCATTGTATCTCTCATTCAGATTCACTTATCCACCTCAAGGTTCAATGCATTCCAAGCACGGATACCATTCTGACCCTTACAATAGCAGTTTGATTCTCCCCAGTACATTCGCCATGGAAGTCATTATGTCATTTATATAGATCCCAGTTACAGTTTCAGATACACTCCAGACACGGAAGTCATTCTATTACTCATACGGATCTCAATCCCAGTTACAGTTTCAGATACACTCCAGACACGGAAGTCATTCTGCTACTCATACAATTTTCAACCTCAGATACAATACAGATACACTCCAGACACGACAGTCATTCTGATATTCATTCTACATTCAAACACAGTTACAGCTCAGATGCGCCCCAGATATGAAGGCCATTCTTTTTCTCATACAAACTCAGTCTCCAGATATAGTTCAAATGCATTCCAGACACGGATACCATTTTGAACCTCATTTTTCTGACCAATCACATTGCAGTTCAATAAAGATCCTAGATGGCATCTTTAAGCCCATCCCCGACAAGATTCTGTCACCCCTACAAATGGCATCTTTAAGCGCATCTCCAAATGGCATCTCTAAGCCCATTACCGCATCCATGTTTTGACGAGTGCAAATTTAAGGGCAATCTAGTGTCCAATCTCCTTTTACCTTCGAGACGCGAAAGGCAAACTTGCCAATCTAACTCTTCAGGTTCAAGAAGATTGAACAGGGGCAACTGTTGTACCCCAAAATGTGCCCTCTCATTTCATCAATATTTTCTCATCACAAGACTCTTGGAGCTCAAGATCAAGTTAGGGTTTGCTCTGCTCAAGACTCCTCCTTGCACTGTTGACCCAAATTAGGGTTTGAGTTTGCACAAAGATGTTTTGACCTAAAATGCCCAAAGTGACTTTCATGCTTCATGTTGGACTCACAAGTTTATCCATACCAAGTTTCAAGCCTTGATTCCAATCTTTGCCTAGTCAATTGGACAGTTGACCTAGAAATCAACTGTATTGGGGAAAAAGTCAACTGTAGCCAATTGACAGTCAAACCTCATGAAATTTGATCCAAATCAACATAATGAACCATATGAACCATTTGGTCAAGTTTGGATCACAATTCCACAAGAAATTTGATCAGATCACCAAAAGGGTAAAATGGTTATTTTTAGGGTTTTGACTGCACAAAGACAATTTTTGACTGTTTGACCTAACTAATGGCAAACCAAGTTCACATATGGACTCAAGGACTCAATGGCATGGTCTTGACACATTCAACAAGTTCAAAAGATCCCAAATGCATAGGATTGACAGATGAATTTTCCAGTCAACTGATCAAAATTTGACTGTATACTGAAAAGTCAAACTTTGACTTTTTGGTCAAAATCAAGTGCCAAGATTCATTTTTCATCAAAACATGTCAAATTATGAAGCTTGTTCATCAAGAAACCCAAAATTGCAAATTAGGGTTTAAAATGAAGAAATTTCATAACTTAGAATTTTTCTAAGTTATGAAACTTCCTTATTTTTTCCTAACTTTGCCCCATTTTTTCACCAAGATGCAAATGGATTAAAACAAAACTCAAAACATGAAAGTTGTAGTACGTTACAAAATCTACAACTTTGATTCACAAAGTTTTCTCAAATGAATCTTGTAGCTCAAGTTATGATTTTTGGAACAAGGGTGCAAAACATTTTTAACTTAGAGATATTTTGACCTATTCTAGGAAGGATTTTTGTCCAACTTCTTGGCCATTTTTCACATGGTTCCACTTGGAGTTTCAATTTGAATTACAAATATGGATTGTAGTACACATTCCAAGCTTTCCAAATTGTCCAAGAAATTCTCAAACACCCTTGTGGTTAGGGAGAATCGAATATGCAAAGATGGGCAAAAGTCACTTTTGTTCATAGCCAAATACATGTTCATAACATTGGCATTTTCAAGTCAGCAGGGTTTGTGATGGTTTGCAGGCCTCTAAACCTCTTCACACTCCATAATTAAATGCTTAACCTTTGTGTTCAAGTCTTATTTTGTGCATTTGGTCATTACACAAAGAACTAATCCATAATTAGAAAAAGCATATTTGCCATTTTGGAAAAGATGCACTTTATGTCAAATAACAAATCCAAGAGGCATGGGCCAGATCTTTGAAGCTAGCATTTGTACACAAATCACTCTGATCAAGAATAAGATATGCAGCATGCTTAAGGACATTGGACAGGCCTATATCACAACTTACAATATCTTGCTGACATTAGAAGAAAACTTGCAAACTGACTCCAAGCTCTCATTCCTGTAAACACCAACCAAAATAAAGTTTGCAAACACTTTCCATACATCAAGCCAAGCCTAGAACATGATTGAACCATCCCTCACACTTCTTAATACTCAGAATCCCTGTTTTGCTGCAAAATAGGGCATTCTCTGCAGATTGACTTGCCTAGCATTATCCACTCGCGCGTTTTTGCCCAAACAAGTTCCAACACATTCCATATCATCCACACAAACTACCCCAAGCCCTGAATACAAACTATAACATCCCTAACATCACTTGCCATTTTCAGTTTTCAGTTTTGCAGGTGGACTTCTATAGCTTGATTCAGAGAGATTCAAAGCAAGCTAGGTGTTGGAGAAGCATCCTTAGACTTCAGGAAAGCTGTACCAAAGCTCAAACTCCATTGAAGATACCTTCATTGCTGTACACGACTCATGCTGAAACAGGTAAAAAAATGAACTTTTATCTCCCAATATAGGAAGAGTTAGGCTTAGGTTTATGAATGAAACATGCTCTACTCATAGCCCTGAAGCCATCCATGTATTTACTTTTCATTTATATTGAGTGTGGTGTGAGAATTTTGGCCATGAACATTGAAGAAAAGATAGGTCAGAAATTGGGGATGAAGAAATTCTCCCTCGTTTCTTAGAGTTAGGTCAAGTTTTTTATATGTTTGAACTCGTGATTTAATGCTCTACATTGTTTATGTTATGAGTTTTGGCTAAAAATCAAGGAATCGGGAGTTAGTGTTGAACAAGGAAGGACGCATGTTTTCTGTTTCAAATGGCTGGAGGTTGAAGACAGAGTTGACTTGGGCTGGGCCTGAGTCAACTTGCTGTTTGCACCCTTTTTTTAGTTTGGCACCCCCCTGGCCCATTGTGTAAAATCTTTATCATTTTTGCTTAAACATAAAAAATCCAAAAAATATTTTTTCACATTATTTTACATTTTTTTGGCATTTATTTGCTTTATTAAACATGTACATATAAATAAATATATATATATACTTTTATTTAAAACACTAAAAAATAATACAAAAATATATTTATTTTCAGTTATTATTTTATTTTACCTTTTGAAAACATTTTCTAAAAATATACTTTTTTGTAAATAATTAATATTTTATTTTGGTATATATTTAGTATATTTAATATATAATATAAATACTTGTATATATTTATTAAAATACTTAAGATAAAATATGAAAATAATACATTTTTTATTTTTATTAATATATGACATTAAAAAAATACTCTTTTTTACAATATACTTCTTTTTTTATTTTTTGTATATAATTAACAAATATTGTATATAATTAATAAATAAATATTATTTATTTAGAAAACTAGGGTTTTGCCCTAAACCATAAAAGTATTCAAAATTGACTTTTTTTATTTTTTATATTATACATTGAAAAATACTTTCTCATACATAAAAAATCATTTTTGTGCATAATACATTTTGTATATTTATTATATTTGTTTAAATGTTGTACAATTTGATATTTGTATATTCAATATGGATGTAATAGTTTTAGATTTAATTTCTTGCTAAATATCCCCCATTCAAACATTTGTACCCCCATCCCCATAATTATGTTGTAATAATTTAGGACTTTAAATTTCCGTATTTAAAAGCTTTCAAATTATGCCATGATAGACTTAGGGTTTGTATGCAAATCAACCAACAAATAGCTTGACTAATACAAAGACAAAAAAACATGAAAATGGACAACACCAAGCACACTTACACCCTTAGGGTTACTCCACTTGTTGCCTTCAAAAATGGGCCATGTTGCATGTTGAGTATCTTTGGCAAAACAAAACAAATCAAATGATCATAGTCCCTCGATGACGCTTTCTCAAGTTGCCTAAAAATGATCAAGTCCCTTAAAGGAAATATTGCCAAAGAAACTTGGCACTATTGCATTCATGGTCTAAACGATGACCCGCGCCCGTCCCGTTAACATCCTAACACAAGATTGTCCACCAAATACAATGGTGGAACAATATTGTTAAAATGGTTAAAATATAGGAAAGGTCTTTGAGAAATTTAGGGTAGATAACTCTTGGTTACTTGACCAACTTGCAAAACAAATCCTTGCCATTTTTCAAAACACACATCACAACACAATTTCAAAACAAACTTTCAAAACATTGAAAACTTTTCAAAAGACAAATACATCTTTGTATACATCCAAACATGGATCATTACAAATGTTGCCACAACAAATGGCCTCTTTTCAAAACCTCTTTCAAAATCACACACAAAGCACCATTTCAAACAATTGAAAGCACCATTTCAAACAGTTGAAAAGCAAAGGCAAGTGATCTAAGCAAGTAACTAAGAGCCCATGGATAACCATGGATAGAAAGGGTGCTAATACCTTCCCTTTCTATAATCTACTCCCCGAACCCAAGAAAACATCTCAAAGGTTTTTGTTGTGCTTTTTAACCTTTCCTTAGGATAAAATAAAAAGTCGGTGGCGACTCTTGCTAAACCGAAACATTTGCGAATACAAACGCAAAAACTCAAGTCAGTTCTCCCACCATATCACAGCTGTTCATGAATATAGCTAAGGGTCAGCAAGATCTGAAGACCCTGATTCTGAAAGAGAAGAAGAAGAAGAAGAAGAGGACAGTCCTGTTTAACACAGGGCACAGGTTTGGAAACAGGCTACGGGATGAAGTTGATTTGACCACCTCATCTGGAGGGAAAGATAGTCAGGAAGAAAGGAGGGCACCTAGCCCTGTGGTCTTTGACAATGAGACGGATTTCGATGAAGACCAGTATCCCCCTGCTGAGGATAGATACAAACAACTGGAAGACCGGTTGAGTGCGATGGAAGTTCAGAAAGTGCCTGGTCTGGACTTTGGTGATCTAGGTCTATCATCTGGGGTGGTGATCCCCTACAAATTCAAAGCACCAGCCTTTGCTAAGTATGACAGAGTTTCTTGTCCGAAGTTGCACCTCCGGTCATATGTAAGGAAAATTCAGCCGTACACCGCTGATAAGAACCTATGGATCCATTTCTTTCAAGACAGTCTCTCAGGGACTCAGCTTGAATGGTTTTACCAGTTGTACGGAGCCAGTATCTGCAGTTGGGAGGATTTGGCTACTGCTTTCTACAGGCAGTATCAATACAACTCCGACCTCGCTCATACGCGTACCCAACTCCAGGGTATGTCAATGGGAACGGGTGAAGGTTTCAAAGATTATTCTCATAAGTGGAGGGACCTCGCTGGAAGAGTGCAACCACCCTTGGCTGATCGGGAGCTTGTGGATATGTTTCTGGGGACCTTGTCTGGTCCATTTTTTAACCATTTAATTGGAAGCTCTTCGTCTGGGTTTACAGAGCTTATTATGACTGGTGAAAGGATTGAGGCTGGTCTTAAGGTTGGTAAGATACAAAAGGGTGCTTCATCAAGCACCGAGAAAAAGCCTTTCAAGAAAGAGTCCAATGCTGTCTACAGTTCGAAAAGACAGAATAGACCTGAACACCGCCAAGATGTTAATGCGGTTGTTATTTCAAAACCTGTTGATGCTCCTCAGCACAACAATCAACAAAAGGATGAGAGACCTCGAAGGCAATTCACCCGTCTCAACATGACCTTATCTCAGATTCTGCCACAGTTGCTGAAGACCAATCTGGTGATTCTAAGGGAAGCCCCAAAGAATCCAAATACAACATCACTGAAGTATAACCCTAATGCCTGATATGCTTATCACTCTGATAGCCCAGGGCATAATACAAATGATTATTGGACTTTGAATAATAAGATACAGGACTTAATTGATGCTAAGGAGATCGAGTTCTAGGTGCCTGAAAGACCTAATGTTGTGACTTCCCCTATGCCCAAGCATGGAGTGAATGCTATAGATGAAGACTTGTTTGTGGTTTCTGTGATTGACATTGTTACCCCTTTGATGACTGTGAAGAAGAACCTTTTGCTTGCAGGTTTATTTTCGGGCTGTGACGAAGGTTGTCGTATGTGTTCTGCCCTACCAACTGGTTGTCCGCTTTTGAAATCAGGTGTCCAACGCCTGATGGATAATAAAGAAATTCTGTTTGAGAAGATTGTTATTCCTTTAGTTCGTACTGAAGAAGTTTCCATTATCAACATCTTCGACAATTCTTCCAAGGCTCCCTCGAGGAAGCCTGTTAGAATTACACCTGTTCCAAGAATCACACATGTGATCATCATTGTTCCGGGGCCCATCCCCTATACCTCTAATAAATCTGTCCATTGGCACTATGGGGCTGATGTTTATTTTCATGGAGTTAAACAAGAGTTGGATGCTGATACTGACGTCAGCAATATTGTTGGACCTGCTAAAGTCACCCGCAGTGGAATACTTTTCTCACCTGATATCTCTCCACCAACTGCCCAAAAACCTGTTGTTATTACACCTGCCAGTGTACCTGCTACAATTCCTGTTCAAGTTCCTATTCTTACCCCTATCGCCGAGTCATCTGACACTCGGGCAAAGGGATCACCAGTGTGCCTGCTCAGACGGAGGCACCGAAGACGATTACTGTTGAAGCTTCTAAACAAGAGATGGAAGAGATTCTGAAAATCATCAAAAAGAGTGACTACAATGTAGTTGAACAGCTAGGGCAAACCCCGTCCAAGATCTCTATGTTGTCACTGTTGCTATGCTCAGAAGCCCATGCCAAGGCTCTGATTACCTTCTTGAAGACTTCCCACGTACCACAAGAGACATCAGCTGATCAGTTTACAGATTGTGTGGCTAATATGACCACTGGTAATGGGTTGGGTTTCTCTGACGCCGACTTGACTGCTAAAGGGAAGAATCACAACGATGCCCTGCATGTCTCCATTGAATGCAGGGGCACTACTCTTGCACATGTATTGGTGGATACTGGTTCCTCATTGAACGTATTGCCTAAGAAAGCTCTAGACCAGTTGGACTGTGAAGGGTTGGAGTTGAAACCAAGTAACATTGTTGTTAGAGCCTTTGATGGGTCTAAGAGGATGGTGCACGGAGAAGTTGATATTCCTATTAAGGTTAGTTCTCAGGTTTTCAACTCTACATTCTATGTGATGGACATTCGGCCGTCTTATTCTTGTTTGTTGGGTCGCCCATGGATCCACAAAGCTGGGGCCGTAACCTTAACGCTCCACCAGAAGCTGAAATACCCGGTCAAAGGGAATATTATGACAGTGCAAGGAGAGGAAGAGTACATGGTAAGCCACCTCAACTATTTCCAATACGTAGAGATGGATGGGGAGTTCATTGAGACCCCATTTCAACATTTTGAAGAGGTTCCCCAAACACTGGCGTCAACTGAGACTATTGTTGAAGATTCTCCTATGAAGATGGCTTCCTTCAAGGATGCCCGGGCTGTTATCGAGAAAGGTGGGTGTGCGAATTTGGGACAACTCCCTGATTTTACACAAAAGACTAACAAATTTGGTTTGGGTTTCACTGCAAAAGCTCAAAGGGTTGTTCAGAATGCACGAATCGGAAGACCTCCCGTGTTCATCAGCAACTCGGGAGTGAATGCCATTGAAGACGATGTTGAAGAGTCTGAGTTCGACAGTTGGATCTATCCTACTACTGATGGAGGACCAAGCAACTGGACAGCAAAGGACTTCATCCCTATTACTTTTTTTACCCAGTAATGAAACTTTTTGTTTTGGATTTGTAACAGACAATGTTTTAAACTTTACGGTCCGATGTCTTACCCGGGGCACCGTGGCTTCATTTGTGAGGGCTTTTGTGTGTCATCTACATATATCATTAATAAAAGCATTGGACGTTCTTGCATTTCAAATTTTGCGCTCCTTGTTTTTCTTTTATTACATATTGCAAAACAGCTATTTTACACACACTCACATATACAGGTCTACATCCACTCTGGATCCTACTGGTAACGACTCTGCTACTGCCGGTTATGACTTCGAAAATCCGATCAACTTAGCTGAAGACGAAGGTGAAGATGATTGTGAAGTGCCTGGTGAACTTGTAAGACTGTTACTCCAAGAAGAGAGGGCTATACAGCCGCACGAAGAGCCAGTGGAATCAGTAAATCTGGGTACAGAGACAGACAAGAAGGAAGTTAAGATCGGTGCAAATCTGGAGCTTAGTGTGAAGCAACGGTTGATTCAGATGCTGCGTGACTATGTTGAGATCTTCGCCTGGTCTTATGAAGATATGCCTGGGTTGGATACCGATATTGTGGTTCACCGCCTACCTACCAAAGAAGACTATCCTCCTGTAAAATAGAAGGTCCGCCGAATGCGCCCAGAGATGTCTGAGAAAATCAAGGCTGAAGTTATGAAACAGTTTGACACCGGTTTTCTAGCAGTCACTTCTTACCCACAGTGGATGGCCAATGTGGTTCCTGTGCCGAAGAAGGATGGTAAGGTTCGAATATGTGTTAACTATAGGGACCTGAACAGAGCAAGCCCCAAGGATGACTTCCCTCTACCTCATATTGATGTTCTGGTTGACAACACCGCTCAGCATAAGGTCTTCTCCTTCATGGATGGTTTCTCCGGTTATAATCAAATTAAAATGGCTCCCAAAGACATGGAGAAGACAACCTTTGTTACTCAATGGGGAACCTTTTGCTACAAGGTCATGCCTTTTGGATTGAAGAATGCTGGGGAAACGTATCAGCGTGCAATGGTTGCTTTGTTTCATGACATGATCCATCACGAGATTGAGGTATACGTCGACGATATGATTGCAAGGTCCCAAACTGAAGAAGAACACCTTAACCATCTGCAGAAGTTGTTTGACAGGTTAAAGTTGTACAAGCTGAGGTTAAACTCGAACAAGTGCACCTTCGGGGTGAGATCTGGTAAGCTACTGGGTTTCGTCGTAAGAGACAAAGGTATTCAAGTGGACCCTGCAAAGGTGAAATCTATACAGGAGATGCCAGCTCCCAGAACAGAGAAAGAAGTCAGAGGTTTCCTGGGACGTCTGAACTACATTGCCCGATTCATCTCGCACCTGACTGCCACTTGTGAACCAATCTTCAAGTTACTAAAGAAATATCAAGTAGTACGTTGGAACGATGAATGCCAGGCCGCTTTCGAAAATATCAAAGAGTATCTCCAAGAGCCACCCATTCTGATGCCACCAGTTGAAGGGAGACCTATGATCTTATACTTGACAGTACTCGATAACTCAATGGGGTGTGTGCTGGGTCAACATGACGAGTCTGGCCGAAAAGAGCATGTTATTTATTACCTTAGCAAAAAGTTTACCGACTGTGAGACCCGATACTCACTGCTCGAGAAAACTTGTTGCGCTTTGGCATGGGTTGCTTGCCGGTTGAGACAGTATATGTTGACTCACACTACTATGTTGATATCAAAGATGGATCCAATCAAGTATATCTTCAAAAAGCCTTCCTTGTCCGGAAGAATAGCAAGATGGCAGATGATCTTGGCTGAGTATGACATCTAGTATACGACCCAAAAGCCAATCAAGGGAAGTGTGTTGGCAGACCATTTGGCACATCAGGCAGTGGATGATTACCAGTCTATGAACTTTGAATTCCCGGACGAGAATATCATGTTGGTAACTGATTGTGAGACACCTGGACCAGACGAA
Source organism: Vicia faba (assembly GCA_948472305.1). Lineage (NCBI taxonomy): Eukaryota > Viridiplantae > Streptophyta > Magnoliopsida > Fabales > Fabaceae > Vicia > Vicia faba. The sequence continues at coordinate 1,234,358,267 of OX451738.1, forward strand.
GGACCTGAGGAAGGATCCCGATGGTCTATGTACTTTGATGGAGCTTCAAACGCTTTGGGTAATGGCATTGGCGCCGTGATCATATCTCCTAAAGGCTCTCATACTCCGTTTACCGCCCGACTATGTTTCAATTGCACCAACAACATGGCGGAGTATGAAGCATGCATTATGGGTCTTCGAGCAGCAATTGACCTAAGGATTAAGTTTCTGAGTGTCTTCGGAGATTCCGCTCTCGTGATCAGTCAGATCAAAGGTGAGTGGGATACGAAACACCCAAATCTTATTCCTTACAAAGAGTATGTATTGACGTTGCTTCCCTATTTCGAGGAAATAACCTTTGAACACTTCCCTAGAGAGGAGAATCAGTTGGCGGACACGCTTGCTACGATGTCTTCTATGTTCAAAGTCAATTGGGACAACGAGGCTCCCTGGATTATCATTGAAAGACTGGACGAACCTGCGCATTACTGTGATATTGATACTGAAGAGGTAACAGAAAAGCCCTGGTTTCATGAAGTAAAGAGGTATCTTGAAGCTCAGTAGTGCCCCGAGGGTGCATCTGTTAATGACAAGAATTTTCTGAGAAGGTTCGCAGCAAAGTTCTTCATCAGCAATGGCATTCTTTACAAGTGTAACCATAATTCGACCTTACTGCGTTGTATGGATAAGAATGAAGCAGAAAGGATCATGACGGAGTTACATGAAGGTACTTTTGGAACTCATTCCAGTGGACACACCATGGCAAAGAAGATCCAACGGGCAGGATATTATTGGTCCACAATGGAAGCCGACTGTTATCAGTATTCTCGGACATGTCATAAGTGCCAAGTCTATGCTGATAAGGTGCACATACCTCCAGTTCCTCTGAACGTCTTGACGGCACCTTGGCCTTTTGCAATGTGGGATATTGATATGATCGGTGAGATTAGACCTACAACATCTAACGGGCATCGTTTCATCCTTGTAGCAATTGATTACTTTACAAAGTGGGTTGAAGCAGCTTCCTTTGCTACTGTAACCAAGAACATCGTGGCACGGTTCATTCGGCACAATCTAATTTATCAATACGGAGTAACAGAGAGGATCATTATGGACAATGGTACCAATCTCAATAACAATATGATCACCGAGCTCTGCCAACAATTCAAGATACAACATCACAACTCTTCTCCCTACCGGCCGAAGATGAATGGGGTTGTAGAAGCGGCTAATAAGAACATTAAGAAGATTGTGCAGAAGATGACAGTGACATACAAAGACTGGCACGAGATGTTACCATTTACTCTTCATGGGTACCGTACCTCAGCGCGGACGTCAACAGGGGCAACACCCTATTCCTTGGTATATGGCATGGAGGCAGTCTTGCACATTGAAGTTCAGATACCCTCTCTTAGGATTATGAAGGATGCAGGTTTGACAGAAGATGACTGGATTCAGACCCGGCTTGATCAACTGAACCTAATCGACAAAAAGAGACTTATTGTTATTTGTCATGGTCAGACGTACCAAAAGCGAATGATCAAGGCATTTAACAAGAAAGTTAGATGACAAGAGTATCAAGTTGGGGATCTGGTAATCAAGCGAATTATTCTACCTCAAAGTGATCCCAGGGGAAAGTGGACCCCTACTTACGAAGGGCCATTTATGGTTAAGAACATTTTCTCAGGAGGATCTATGATTCTAACCACCATGGACGGTGACGACCTTCCTCACCCCGTCAATGCAGACATAGTGAAAAGATACTATGCATGATCAAAGACCCACTAGATTGACTGGCCTAGGCAAAAATAAGGGCTTCCCGGCGAACCAAAAGGGTTCGGGTAAAAATAAGGGATGAAAATAAAAAAAACTGTACACCCGGCAAGTCGAAAACCTGAAAAGGCGGCTTGGGCAAAAAAGGGTATCCCGGTGGATTGAAAACCCGAAAGGGAGGTCCAGGAAAAAAATAGGGATCAAAGCGTAACACTATGTCTCATTGGATCACCTTGCATCCAGACTTCGGTATCAACTATCAAGCTCATACGACACTAATCAATCTGATCTACCTTCAACCAAGCAGCACAATGATGAGATGCTTGAGGACATAAAGGCAATAGCAGAGTTGGAACCTTGTGGGATTATTCACATAGCTATTTTTTTTCACAATTGTATAAATTCTATTTGTTCGGAGGCGTTCTCTTACTAGGACGTCAACCTCTTGTACAAAAGCGCCTATTCACAGGCCAAACTTCAAAATCAATACAATTTATTTTCAAAGAAATTTCAAACTTTTTTTCCTTTATCTGTTTTGATTTGCAAAGAACGTCCAAGGTTCATTTTTTATATATGCATTTGACATTAATTGCTGCTCATAATTATTTACATGCGAAACAAAAGAGAATTACTGGTAATAGCAGAAACAGGGTCAATAAGAATTGTCCGAACTGTATGGTTGCTCTGTCCACCAGGTACAAAGGTATATTCAGCTGAAGAATATGGCTAAGATACCTTCACTCCCCGCAGAGTAAGACAGTAAAGATAGATCTCCCCAACTGAGGCTTGCAACAGTGAACAAATCAGCAATGCTCTCCCCAAGCAGAGTTTATCTACCATCAGCACTAAAAAGGCTTGATACCCCCGACAGTTTTAATATTCCCCAGCGGAGTATAAGAATATTCCCCAGCAAAGTATAAGGATGTTCCCCGACAGAATACAGGATACCTCCCAGTGGAGTCAATATTTCCCCAACACGGTCTGAAAAAGCTTCCCCAACGAAGTTGAAGCATCATCCCTAGTAGACTCTGGAAGTTTATCCCTAGCGGAGTACATAATAAATCTCCCCAGCCAAGCTCAAAGGATCATTCCCAGCAGAACTCAGAAGGTTATCCCCATAAGAGTCTAACAGGTTTATCCCCAGCAAGTTGCAATTGAAAGGTCATCCCCGGCGAAGTCCTTTCCTTTCACAAACAGGAATTCAATCCTCAACAGATTCAATATCACCAACAACGGTAATCCATCCCCAGTGGAGTCTATCAATGGAATCCTCAGCAAAACATCTCTTCCCCATAGAGTAATATCCTCATCAGTTTATTCCCCAACGGAGTTATCTTCTCCTGCAGGTCTATTCTCACGATCATCTTTGTTCGTCATCCCCAGCGGAAACGAAGAATTCAACTCTATTCTCCAGTAGCTATCCGGGATTTATTTTCCCCAGCTAAAACATTACATTTCCATACATAATGATACATGCATATACGCATCATATCATACAATCTCATTTATGTTGAGAACATCATTGCTTGATCCATATCATGCATTGCATATGACTGGCCTTTACCTTTCAGGAAAGATGCAGTTAAATTCTCAACTATGTGGAAGACCTCCTCTGGTCCAGTTAAATCGATTCCTAAAGATTTTTCTGATGCCGATCTAGTTGAAGTTATTCCAAGACCTTGTCTGGTCCAGTTAAATCGATTCCTAAAGATTTTTCTGATGCTGATCCATTCAAAGTTAGTCCAAGACCTCCTCTGGTCCAGTTAAATCGATTCCTAAAGATTTTTCTGATGCCGATCCAGTTGAAGTTATTCCAAGACCTTGTCTGGTCCAGTTAAATCGATTCCTAAAGATTTTTATGATGTCGATCCAATCAAAGTTATTCCAAGACCTCCTCTGGTCCAGTTAAATTGATTCCTAAAGATTTTTCTGATGCCGATCCAGTTGAAGTTATTCCAAGACCTTGTCTAGTCCAGTTAAATCGATTCCTAAAGATTTTTCTGATGCCGATCCAGTCAAAGTTATTCCAAGACCTCCTCTGGTCCAGTTAAATCGATTCCTAAAGATTTTTCTGATTCCGATCCAGTTGAAGTTATTATAAGACCTTGCTTGGTCCAGTTAAATCGATTCCTAAAGATTTTTCTGATGTCGATCTAGTCAAAGGCCTTCTCTGGTCTAGTTAAATCGATTCCTAAAGATTTTTCTAATGCCGATCCAGTTGAAGTTATCCCAAGACCTTGTCTGGTCCAGTTAAATCGATTCCTAAAGATTTTTATGATGCCGATCCAGTTGAAGTTATTCCAAGACCTTGTCTGGTCCAATTAAATCGATTCCTAAAGATTTTTCTGATGCCGATCCAGTCAAAGTTATTCCAAGACCTCCTCTGGTCTAGTTAAATCGATTCCTAAAGATTTTTCTTATGTCGATCCAGTTGAAGTTATTATAAGACCTTGCCTTGTCCAGTTAAATCAATTCCTAAAGATTTTTCTGATGTCGATCCAGTCAAAGGCCTTCTCTGGTCCAGTTAAATTGATTCCTAAAGATCTTTTTGATGCCGATCCAGTTGAAGTTATCCCAAGACCTTGTCTGGTCCAGTTAAATCGATTCCTAAAGATTTTTCTGATGCTGATCCAGTCAAAGGCCTTCTCTGGTCCAGTCAAATCGATTCCTAAATATTTTTCTGATGCCGATCCAGTTGAAGTTATCCCAAGACCTTGTCTGGTCTAGTTAAATTGATTCCTAAAGATTTTTCTGATGCCGATCCAGTCAAAGACCTTGTCTGGTCCAGTTAAATCGATTCCTAAAGATTTTTCTGATGCCGATCCAGTCGAAGGCGCCAAGACCTCCTCTGGTCCAGTCAAATCGATTCCTAAAGATTTTTCTGATGTCGATCCAGTTGAAGTTATCCTAAGACCTTGTCTGGTCTAGTTAAATCGATTCCTAAAGATTTTTCTGATGCCGATACAGTCAAAGTCCATACCACCTACCAACAGTCTCCAAATGGCATCGGTAAGCCCATTCCCGACATCACCAGGCTGATATCACTTCATACGAGTGCAAATTTCTGGGCACTCTAGTGTTCAATCATCTTCCACCTTCAGATCACGAAAGGCCTGAAAGCCAATCTATATCCATAGGTTTAAGAAAATTGAACAGGGGCAGATGTTGTACCCCAAAATTTTCCCTCCCATACTTCTCAAGACATTGCAAGAAAAATCTCCAAGTGGCTCAAGATTGCTCAAGTGTTGGACAGTCAAGTCATCTCCTAAGGCAGTCAACCTCAAATTAGGGTTTTGTGTTGCATCAAGGTCCTTACATCCAAATGACCTCAAGTGCTCCACCAATGTCCTAATATGCTCTCAAGGTCATCCATGTCAAATTTCAAGCCTTGCAGAGGAAGTATGCTCAATCAATTGCTCAAGAGGTCCAAAAATCGACTGTGTTAGGGCAAAAGTCAACTGTGACCTACATACAGTCAAACCTCAATATTTTTTGTCAACATTATCATTTTGAATGATAATTCATCATTTGATCAAGGGTTGATCATGATTCATCAAGGATTGCTCAAGATTCATCAAGATTCAAAAGTTGCTAAATTAGGGTTTTGTAGGAAAAGTCAACTCAACTTTGACCAAGCATAACTTTCTCATACTTTATGATAAATGACCCATACAAAGCTCATTTTAAGAGCATGAAATTTCCTACAATCCATCTTCACACCCCAAGATCAAGAAATGCACTCACAAAAGGTTACAAATTTGGACATTATAGGTCATTTGTGAAAGTCAACAAAAACACTTTTTTTGCCAAAGCTTATAACTTGAGCATGGAATATCAAAATGAGATTAGACCAAAAGGGTTGGTTATACGACATCTCAAGCTTTCTAAAAAGTCCAAGAACACTTCCAAAAGTTCAAAATTGAAGAAGTTATGCATTGTTGAAGTTGGGTATTTTTCCAAAATTGCCAAAATTCAACTAACCCCAAAACTTCAAATTTTGTCAAATGGGCCCATTCTTTTCCACTTGATTTAATCTTGTCACACTACACACGTGTCCTAGCTTCAGCCATGTGTCCATTCATTAATTTTTCTATTTTATTTGATTTTTATTGAATTAATTCATTTTAAATCAATTTAAATCCAAATAAAATCCAAATATTGATCACTTGGAATCTTTTTGATTGATATAGGTCTTAATTGTCATCACGGACATGATCAAATCCAAATCAAGCCATATCATGAACAAAATATTGGATTTGGAATCAAAAATGGAAGCTTTTTAATGGAGGATCAAATCATATCTCCAAGCATTGATACACCAAGATTCAGTCCACAAAACTTGACCTAATGCATTGCCTTATACATATACAAGCTAAAGAGGCACGAATCAGAGGTTAGAGGCTGCTAAATCACAAGAACCAAACTTGGAAAATTGTCAAAAAAGCTTGAAACTGAAATCACTCTTGGAGGCGGATTCAAAGGCAAAGCTCAACGTGGATCAATTGCTGGACATCCATTGAAGCGAAACCAACCCCTAACAAGCTTGCATACACATTCAAAAGCGCTGTAAGTCCTTCGAAACACCGTCCTGCATTTGAAATCGCAACTTCTCATTCTTGCATATTTTGGACAAATCAGTGACATATTCATGATGCTTATACAATTTCTAAGCTTTCTACATTATTCAATTGTATTTTCATAGCCTGTAACCCCCTAGCCGGATCTAGGGTTCTTGGATGTTTTTTTTGGGCGTTTTCTCTACAGGTGAAATCAAGGCCATTAATGGATATAGATGTGTTCAGGAGGAAGAGACGATCATGATTATGGTCTTGGAATTGATTTTTATAGCCTAGAACTAATTTTAGGAGCAAGCGACGGATTTAGCTGCGGATGTAAATCCGCAGGTAAAAAAACCAGGTTTCAGTGGAGAAGATGAAGACGTGCCCTCTCCCCATTGGACCATTCATAATTTCGCGCTTATTTTTTTTATATTTTCAGGCATTTACGTGTTTTCCCATATAATATTCATTATTTATTATACTAACAATTAGAAGGTGTTGGCTCAGTGGCAAGGTGTGTGCTTGGTAACTAACAGGACCTGGGTTCGAATCCCAGGTCCACCTTATTTCTTTGCATTATTTTTCAATAGGTTATTTGGTGTGAACTCTAGCGCGCAGTACATGATACGCCCTTCAGATCTCAAAGCGCCAGATGGCCCCAGGCCAGATTTGGTGGTCAAACATGAAATTCCACCATACACCCAAGTCAACGTGCATGCAGGGAATTCCAGAAAGTCAACCCAGGCCAGCACCTGTTGGGCCTTGAAAATTGCTATCTCACCCCTGATCTGGGCCAAAAACCCCCTTTGGTTATTTCTTTTTCTATTTCTTTTTTTTATTATTATTATTTTTATTATTTAAATCACTAACCAATTAAAATCTTTTTCTCATAAAATAAAAAAAAAACAAAAATATATTTTATTTATTAAAATTAAATTCATCACTTTACTTTTGTAAATAAATATTAAATTAATTAATTTAGTTTTAATTAGGTATAACTTTTAATATTTTTGCAATAATTAAAATTAATGTAGAATATTAGGTTTTACTAACTTTGACCAAATTTATTTTATTTCTTTAAATACTCAAAAATCCAAAAAAGATTATTTTCATTAATTAATTAATTAGTTTATTAGTTTAATGCTTAACCTAATTTATTGCCTTTCTTAATTAAAAAATAAACCAAACAAAATCATTTTCTTTCAAAAAGAGTTAAAACCCTATAATGCACCCGATTTAATTTCTCGCACGCGATCCATTTATCATATTGTATCTGTTTCCGATAATGTAATAGTTTAAATAGGACTTTATTATTTTTATCGCTTTATTTACTTTCCGCATTTTAATTTCAAGGGTTGTTTTTGGCAATGTAAATACCCGACGCCTTGTAATAGTTAGATTTAATTTCCGCAATTTAATTTCCGCAACTTATAAACTGTTAGATGTTTGATAATAGGGAATGCATGACAAGATCAAATGTTTAAACTTAAAATCAACATAGATGACCACTAACATGTACAAAGATAAATAACTAAAAATAACACACTCGCACATGCACACTCTTAGGGTACACCTCACTTGGTTGCCTTCGAACGTGATCATTGAGTATAGGAAGTTTTAGAGGTTGCCCTCTTGTCCAAAGATCATAGTTGTCTCGAAACGGTTGCCTCAGAAAAATGATCTAAGACATTAGGGTTACGGCTAAGGCGTCCTGACATTGCTTTAGTGACCGCACGTCCCTTAATCGAATTGACCCTTAAAACTCCAACGACGATGCTACCTACTCATCCATAGTGGGATAGCATTGCCTAAAGGACATTAGCACAAATTGATTCCTTTTTCGAGTAGGTAGATGGTTCTTAAGTACTTGCTCTTTCAAAACAATAAAAACAAATTTTCACACTTACACCTTTCAAACAAAAACTCTTTTCAAACCCACAAACACAAAGAAAAGAAAATTTTGAAAACACTTTGAGCAAGTACCTAAGAGCCCGTGGATAACCACGGATAGAAAGGGTGCTAACACCTTCCCTTTCTATAATCTACCCCCGTACCCGAGAAACATCTCGAAAAAGGAATTTTTCTGTGCTTTTTTCCTTTCCTTGTTGGATAAAATAAAAGATGGTAGCGACTCTTGCTTACTGCGACATTTTGCAAAAACAAACGCAAAACGTGAACCAGCATTCCAAAAATAGTCAGTTCTCTTCCCACTGTATCACACTATAGATCCTAACTCGGATCTGGGGGATACCTTTTAAGTAAGTAGCAATAGAATGTGAGGGAACTGTACAGCGTAGACCGATACGGTTGAAGCAGTAGCTACGTTGATGTGGCACATTAGTTGGTACCGATATCCCTTGTGGAGCAACAAGGAGAGTATGGGGCTGCTATATGGGTCATTAAGCATCAACTGACCTTAGAACCTATAATTGACCAACTTGGCCATAGAAAGTAGCAGGATGCTACACTCATTGAGACCATACTCTCGCGATGGTTCCGGCCGCAAGAAAAGATTACGTGAGTTGAAACCATGACTGATGGAGGATGGTCAGTGATATTAAGAACCTCTAGAACCCGGTTACTATTATTAGGACAGTTAGAACCAACTAAACTGCAAGAGGGTAGTACCTAAACTCCATGCCAGCCTGAAATTTAAGGGCTACTGTGTGACTTGTTTGCCTTTACCATGTTTGCTATCTCTGATACCTGTTGTGTGTTTTTATCATGACATCATGCATCATGACATAACATGCATATTTCATTAGACTAACCATTTCAAAAACCAAGGGGATTCATCTTTGTTCTGTTTTGCAGATCATGGCTTCCATGCGCAGAAATACCATTCGAGTCAACTTCGTGCAAATCCCTACTCAGCTTAGATAATTGGTTTCAAAAGTTCCTGATACTTCCTCCTTTGTTAGAAGACATGGTCATCTCCTTAGCCTGGTCACTTCCAAGTTGGATGAGCAAATGATAAGTGTGTTGTTCCAGTTCTTTGACCCGTTGCATCATTGTTTTACCTTCCCGGACTATCACCTGGTCCCTACTTTGGAGGAGTTTTCTGACTTACTGGGCATATCTATTCTAGAGCAGACACCCTTTACAGGTTTGGAGATAGCTCCTAGGCTAGAGGATATTGCTTCATCCCTACATCTAAAAATGGCTGATGTAGTATCTAATTAGGAGATTCGGAGTAAGGTTAAAGGTTTCTTGGCTAAGTTTTTGATTGATCAAGCTCAACAGTTCTGGGATAGTTTGGACTTTCAAGCATTTGAAGACATCCTGGCTTTCCTCATCTACGGCTTGGTTCTGTTCCCGAATCCATATTCTTTCGTTGATGTGAATGCAATCAAGATCTTCATGTCTCGTAACCCAGTGCCTACTCTTTTAGGTGATATTCTACATGCTCTCTATACCCGTACTGTGCGGAGAAGGGGAACTCTAATGTGTTGTACACCGCTGCTGGCGAGGTGGTTTATTTCGCACTGATCGAGACTTTATGAGTCTATCGGGATACTAACTGCAAGTATACAGTTTAGTCATTCTAGTTTTAAATGATTATCGAACCCATAGAGACTGGGGATCAATCGCATACGATCTAATGTTACAATTGTTTAACTAAGCGATGGATATTTGGTTTTAGGGGAAAAAGATTTTAATTAAAAACAATAGTAATAGTTATACCGGTATGTGATAGTCGGACTTCAGGAACTCGGTGAATCACTTGACATATAAAGTATTTCGGTAAAAATGAATTGTTTAAAAACCTGAGACATACACTCTCGTGTTCATGAAATAAGTTATGCTACTAAACCTAGTGGATGCACTTTAAATTTAATAACACTTTTTGAAAACGACTTGAGTTTAATTAATTTGTTAAAACACTCTCGAGTATTTAAAAATTAATTTTTCATTACCACTATCTGGGTTGAACCCCAGCTCTCGCATGCAGGTCCTTGCCTTAATTAATTTCCCACTCTCGTGGCAAAATCGTGTTAAATATCCTTTCACTCTCGTGACAAGGGTAGTTAAATTAAATATGGAAAATGGAAACCAAAAATTATTTATAAAAGTTTTTATCCAAGTTATCACCAAATTCCTTCGGTGTTTAGGAGTCACATACCGGTACAAACGAAATTAGCCAGACATAATGTATTTAGTAACCATGCAACGTAAAGTATAGTTCATAAAAATAATTAACATAGCATATGAACAATAAAAACCAATTGCATAAAAAAACTCTGTAATTATGTTGTTGTGGTAATCTTGAGTTCGTACAGTACCCTTGCGATTAATTGAAATATAGGACTAACCGTGTTAATCCTTCGATGAAGAATTAACACTTTTGGAAACTGAACGTTACAGAGGCTATAATGGTTCAAAAGAAAATAAACAAAATAGTGCAGAAAGGAAAAAGTATGGTTCTGTAGCAAAATCCCTGACCCTTTCAAAGTGAATTCTTCAAGATATATATAGGCCTTTGGTTGTAACTGTCTTCTTCCATTAATTTCGTACGTGCGCTAAATTCTAGGCTGGTGGAACGACGTGCCAAAAACTTTGCGTGGACTTCGTGTGGCCGTTCCGTGGTTTACTACATAGACTGAGTATTAAGAGTGTTACGTTCATAATGGCATTTAGTACGTTCGTAACAACATAGGATTTTTGTTACGTCCGTAACGCGTTGTGTTACGTTCGTAATGGCGTTCGCTAGGTGTTGCGTCCGTAATGCTAGGCGTTGCGCTCGTAACACCCTTCTGTTTTTCTTCTTCCTTTTTGCCATTTCCTAGCTTGTTTTGCTTCTTTTAGCTAATTTGCCATCTTATGCCTTGGAAAATATAGTTTACCTGAAACAAATAAAAATACCTTCGTGATGCATATTATTTGATAAAAAAACATACAAATAACTCGTGTAAATTAGACCTAAAAAGCGATACATTTTCGTGTTATCAAACTCCCCTACACTTGAACCTTTGCTTGTCCTCAAGCAAAAAGATAAGGCGGTTTATAAAAACGACGAATTAAACACACGTGACAATGTTCGCAAACTAGCTAGTTTGTAAATTTTGATTAGGCCAAGAGATTTTAGATGCAAAAGAGGTACAGTGACGACATTAGAGTACTCCAATTATGCAAACCGTTCCGAGTCATGATGTTATAGCACCAATCAACCCTTTAAACTAGATTTCACCCGTGTTCATTTAGGCGCAATCACATTAAGCCCTTTATCTCCACACGCACATAGCAAAGTAACCGGTTAGTGACTATGATCCATTGATTCTTGGGGTTCTGGAACTTATAAGTGGTAACCCCTTCTTTTACAACTTAATTGTAAATTGCGGGGGATCGGTCCGTAGTCCTCCCTACCAAGTTCAGTACCAGATACTTCTGAACCAATTCGCAATAAGTTTTCTTTTATTTTGCGAGAATTACATCCTTTGGGCTAAACGACCGGGTGAGGGTCACCTAACTTACTTTGGGAATTTCACGACAAAGATTGTTGTTCTATCTTCACTTTTTTCGGATCATTCACTTATATTCATCGGTTCCTTGCGTAGTTTGTGTTTTGACGGTGCTGACTGCTAGATAAACTACTAGGGGCTAATTTAAAGTAAAATTTGCGATTGGCGGTATAATAAGTACCCAAAATGGCATCGTATAAGGTGGAGTTCTAAAACGTCAGAACCGTAACGATTTTGTTGAACTTCCTCAAGTGGCCTAAGCTGAATTGAGTATTTGGTTTTAGCTAGCCGTTTGGAAACATCGCGTTGTATGATAATCGTAAAAAACATTTTTCGTTATGGCTCAAGAATTGTAAAGTTTGGGGAATTCCAATAATGCACGAAAAAGAATTTAAGAACTTAGCAATTAAGGATTTAATTATACATGAGGTTGTGTTGTTGAAGGGAAAGTACAGGAAAGGAAAAATGATGCGAAAAATTAAATCTAATCTAGAAAGCGAAATAAAATGATAGAGTTTCCTCCCCCACACTTAAATCTAACATTGTCCTCAATGTTTCGAAATAAGGTGAAGGAAGTAAGGATAGGAGGAGATGTCTTCATTCAGGTCCTCTTCCTCTGGCTCTTCCACGACCTCTTCTCTGTCCATCAAAACCAGGAAATCCAAGATTGCGCAGGCTCTCCTGAAAATCGTCCATGCGGACACTCAAACCACCCATTTCTGTTATCAAAGTATCCATACGGGCATCATGCCTAGCTCCTTGTTCAATTTGTTGCTGTTGCATCTGTTGCATGAGTTGAATCATTGCAGTTTGCTGAGCTTGGATATCCGTGACCTGTTGGGATTGGCGGGTAAGCTGGGAATTCATGTCTATCATCCTTTGGGTTTGATCCATCATTGCCTCATAAATATCTTCAGTAGTCGGGTTACGAGGCCTTCTTCTGCGCCTAGTAGAAGTGCTTGGCATATCTTGTTGAGGTGCGGTTTGGTGTTGTGCATCCATTTCTTCTTCTACCTCATCAACAGGCTGAGAAGCTTGGTCGGGTTCAGGGGCGTTTAAATCATAAATCCATGTATCCATGTTTGCCACGTTTGTAAGCAACCTATTTGGCATAATCACACTTGGAACAATTTTGTTCCTCACCATCAAATTGTACCTGCCATCATCTCGGTTCCTATTCAAACGCATGTATTTGCAGTTATCTAAATCCATGAGAAGTGGCGGTAAAGCATCAAGAGTCTCCAGTTGGCTTTGCAAATTAAGCCCATGAGCTAATGTGGTTATCAGCCCTCCGATCAAAAATGGTTGATGTCCCCTTGCACAAAGGGATTCAAAAGGACGAAGAAGAAATGGAGTAGCATTTACCTTGGTATTTCCAGCTAGGCAGAAATGAAGGAAAAATACCTCCTTTGAGTTGACTTTGTTGCTATTATTTCGTCCAAATATGGTGTTGGAGAGAATCTTGAAGAAGTACCTAGTGGTGGGGTTGTGAACGTGAGATGCCAAACACTCATCCCAATTTCCTGTCGAGACATTTGTGAGTTTCTCCCACAATTCGAACAAAACAACGGCCCAATATTCGGTAACAGGGACCTTGTGGTGCACTATTTCAGAGTCATCTTGCTTGGTTGAAAATTTGAGTAGCTCCGTGATTTTTTCTTGGTTTAACGTATATTCGGTGTTGAACATACAGAAGGATGCGGTACCCGTGAGGAACATGCCGTCATCACTCGGTGTCGAATACGAGAACGAGCTAAGGAACTCGAGCGTCAGCTTGGGGTACGTCGGGTGATGTTGCGCGCATACGAATGAGAGGCCAGAGAGATGGAGCAGCCAATCCATACCATCAAATATTCCCAATTTATGGAGACAATCGTTGTCGGGATATCTCGTGGCCAAGAATCCCCTACGGTGAAACTTTAAATATTGCTCCCGTTGGTGTCCGCCGTCTTGATTCCTAAAAATGATTCCACCCATGTCGGCTTCTCTGTTCTCCATTGACAATCTGTTGATTTAAGCAAGGTTTTACTGTTAAAGTGGTGAGGGAGAGATTTTGTAGAGAGTGTTTGAATGGGATGGGTTGGAACTATGTGAAGCGTTTTGTAGGATTGCAAATATGGTTGCTCTTAAATGGGAATGGATGCAAGTTTGGAAAATGGGTATGGTGATGAAATCTGGAAAATGGGTGAGAGGAGGCGGCCGCGTTTGAAAACTGAAAGAGAAAGAAAGGGTGCAGCGCTTCTATTTTGTTTTTGGTTGGTAACAGCTAGCCCTGTTACATTCGTAACGTGGAGGGGGCTGTTACGTTCGTAACAGCTGTGTTACGTTCGTAACACCTATGTTTATGGGAAAAAATAATAGCTTTCATATTTGGTATTATCGTGCCATTCTCCTTAGCATCATTGGCTGCGCTTGATATTATTAGGGATGAAAAAAAACACATAGCAACATAGTTTGAATATAGTAGTGTAAAGCAGTAATATTATCACTAACAGTAAAAATAATGACAGTAATAACAGGAAAAAATAATGACAGTAAAATTGAAACTTGATGAATAATTGAAATATCATTAACTAATAGAATTGTTTTAGAATTTGAAACAAAAAAATAACTAAATGCATGGAATAATAATAAAAAACTAAAACTAAGTTCCTACCCCACACTTAGACGAAACAGTGACCTCACTGTGTTCATAAATGCGAGAACGGAACATATCAGCATAACGACGGCAAGTCCTAGCCACGATGAGTAGAGAACAGATGTTGGTGAATGAAATCCAATTGTTCAGTTACCAAATCCATAAAACCAAGAAAATCCACATGTAAAGAGGTAAGCTCACCCCGCATTCTGGTTATTTCTGCATTCAAAGAGTCGAGGGTGACAGTAGGTGGAGGTGGTGGTGGTGGTATCTCAGGAAATGGGAAGGTAGACTCAGTGGAAACTACAGGCTGATCCCATGGGTCAGGAAATTGGTGGTATCCAGGTGGTGTTTTAGGATCGGATTCATCAGCAGCTGGAAAGGTATTTGGGACTTCATAAATTTCAATAGTGGAAGGAGACGAAGGCGGTGTAGGAGGATGGTGGAGATTAAAAATCCAATTTGCTCTGTTATGGACACTAGTAATAGGATTTTGGAGTACAAACTGGTGAACAGTTTCATGGTTAATCAGCAGCTCAAATTCATTCGGCCCAAGGTTTCCTATGAAGCTAGTGTTGAAGCAAAACTCAATATTCATCGGCTTAATCCCATAGTGTGGATTTGTTCCTAACATAGGTCTTCAGAGTCCAATAGCATTGGAGATCATAGTAACTAACCCACCTATGAGGATTGTTTCATTTTCTGTTTGGATAATACGTTCCATATTAGCAATCATATAGGTGGAACCATTTACTGGACGGTTCTGCGAAGCATAATACATGATGAAAAGCTCATCACGTGACACAGATGTAACATTATGCTCTTTTCCGAAGAGGGTGTGGGCAATGATTTTATGGAAGTACCTAATAGCAGGGTTATGGATGGACTCCGAGTAAAGGTCATTTGGCTCAGGATGGTTGTTTCCAGCAATACTACCCCAGAAGTAATCAAGGTCATGATCTAGCAATAGGTCTTCTTGGGTCATGGTGATAACATCAGGGCCACGAGGGAATCCTAATAGATTGGCAAACTCCCTATGATTGTAGCGGTAGTCCATGTTAAACAGTCTGAAGGTGATCAACCCGCGGTTGAAACCTAACCCATGGTTTGGCAGATAGCTTAGTGTGCTCAAGAACTCAAGGGTCAACTTACGGTAGGTACAATAGCGTCTCCGAATTGGAGCAACGTCCTAACCTATTTGGTTAAGAAGATACATAACGCTCTCACGAATGCCTAAGGCAGTCATTGCATGGTCGTCAGCATAAATTGTTGGACATATCTCTCGCTCAACTAGATCCTCAAAGTGCCTTCTCTGATGCCTACCTCTCAGGGTTATGTTCATGTAGTTCATACGTGCCATGGAGCTAAAAAATAAAGCTAATGAATTACCCTGAAAATATTTAATAAGTGTATGAAAAACTAAGTTAGTATTTTCAGGTTAAAATGACGAAGTTAATCAAAATAAAAAGAAGTTCAAATAAAAAGGAGTAAGGGATGCAACATAAAAATTTGAAAGATTAAAACAAAGTTAAAAAATCAAAGCAACAAAAATAATTAAAAGTAAACATGGGTTGCCTCCCATGAAGTTCTTTTGTTTTATGTCGATGGCTCGACAGACAGTACCTATTCAGTTAGGTATCAGGGTAGGTGGCTCACTTAACTGTAGATAAGTCGAATAGTTTAGATTTTCGACGTTAAAATAATGCCTTAAGCGCAGGACATTGACTATAAATGGTTCGATGGAATTTCCTTTAATTTCTACCGCACCACTGGGGAAAACTTTATTAATTTCGAATGGTCCTGACCACCTGGAACATAATTTACCCGGAAAGAGTTTCAGTCTAGAGTTGAATAGGAGTACAATGTCTCCTTCCTTAAATTATTTCCGCGAGATATGCTTATCATGCCATTTTTTTGTTCTCTCCTTATAGATTCTAGCATTTTCATAAGCGTCTAAACGCAATTCTTCTAATTCATGGATATCTAATATTCGTTTCTCGCCAGCAGTCTTGTAATTTAAGTTAAGAGTTTTAATGGCCCAGTAAGCTTTATGTTCTAATTCTACTGGCAAATGACAAGATTTTCCATAAACTAATTTAAACGGCGTTGTTCCGATAGGGGTTTTAAAAGCTGTCCTATATGCCCAAAGAGCATCATTTAGCTTTGAGGACCAATCCTTACTGGATGTGGCTACGGTTTTTTCAAGGATTTGTTTAATTTCCCTATTTGACACTTCCACTTGTCCACTCGTTTGAGGATGGTATGGTGTGGCTATGCGATGTTTAACGCCATATTTTGAAAGTAGTTTTTTTGAAAACTCTAGAGATAAAATGGGAGCCACCATCACTAATTACTAGTCTTGGTATACCGAATCGTGGGAAGATAACATGCTTGAATAATTTAAGTACCAATATATACTTATTTCCGAAGGATGCGGGGAACGGTCCCATGAAATCAATTCCCCATACATCAAAAATTTCGACTTCGAGAATCCCTTTTTGCGGCATTTCGTCACGTCTAGATATGTTTCCCGTGCGCTGACATCTATCGCAGTTCATAATTTCTACGTGGACGTCTTTCCATAAAGTAGGCCAAAAAAAACCAGCTTGAAGTATTTTTGCACAAGTTTTCGAAGTACTATCATGTCCACCATAAGGGGCGGAATGGCAATGAGCAATGACGTCGTCCACTTCATCGTTAGGAACACAGCGACGGTAGATGCCATTGGCGCCTATTTTAAAGAGTAGTGGTTCATCCCAAAAGTAGTGTCTAAGATCATGGAAGAATTTCTTCTGTTGTTGGTACGTTAAATCGGGTGGTAGAACACCAGCGGCTAAGTAGTTAACAAAATCAGCGTACCATGGTAATGTGGTGTTGGTACAAATGTCTTCTACTACCGCAGTTGTTAAATGTTCATCGCATTGATCTAAATTGTTGGTTGGAGCTATCTCTAGTTGAGCAATAAGGCGTTCATATGGGAAATCTTCGTTTATGGGAACACTCTCGGTTTGGATTCCATCCAATCTTGATAAATGGTCTGCTACCACGTTTTCAGTTCCCCTTTTGTCTTTTATTTCCAAGTCAAACTCTTGTAGGAGTAAGATCCACCTGAGTAGTCTTGGTTTGGCGTCTTTCTTACTTAGCAAGTATCGGATCGCAGCATGATCCGTGTAAATAACGATTTTGGCGCCTACTAAGTAGGAACAAAATTTGTCCAACGCGAATACAACGGCTAAGAGTTCCTTCTCCGTAGTGGCGTAATTCATTTGTGCGGGATCAATTTTTCTTCTCGCGTAGTAAATAGCGTGAAGCTTTTTATCCTTGTGTTGTCATAAGACTGCGCCTACAGCATAATCGCTCGCATCACACATTATTTCAAATGGTTGGTTCCAATCAGGAGGTTGCATTATAGGTGTTGAAATTAAGGCTTCTTTAAGCGTCTCAAATGCGTTTAATCATTTATCATCAAAAATAAACTCGGCTTCTTTCATCAAATAGACACCATTCCTTTGCTCATACAGGCTCAGTCTCCAGATACAGTTCAAATGCATTCCAGACACGGATACCATTTTGATGCTCATTCTTCTGACCTACCGCATTGCAGTTCAATAGACACCCTTGGATGGAATCTTTAATCCCATCCCCAACAAGGTTCTACCATCTCCAAATGGAATCTTTAAGCCCATTCCCTCAAACATTATTTTGACGAGTGCAAATTTATGGGCACTCTAGTGTCCAATCCTCTTTTACCTTCGAGTCGCGAAAGGCAAACTTGTCAATCTAACTCTTCAGTTTCAAGAAGATTGAACAGGGGCAACTGTTGTACCCCAAAATTTTCCCTCTCATTTCACCAACATTTTCTCAATCACAAGACTTTTGGAACTCAAGATCAAGCTAGGGTTTACTCTGCTCAAGACACCTCCTTACACTGTTGACCTAAATTAGGGTTTGAGTTTGCACAGGGATGTTTTGACCTACAATGCCCAAAGTGACTTTCATACTTCATGTTGGACTCACAAGTTTGTCCATACCAAGTTTCAAGCCTTGATTCAAATTTTTGCCCAGTCAATTGGACAGTTGACCTAGAAATCAGCTGTATTGGGGAAAAAGTCAATTGTGGCCAATTGACAGTCAAACCTCATGAAATTTGACCCACATCAACATTATGAACTCATGTGAACAATTTGATCAAGTTTAGATGACAATTCCACAAGAAATTTGATCAGATCATCAAAAGGGCAAAATGGTCATTTTTAGGGTTTTGACTGTACAAAGGCAATTTTTGACTGTTTGACCTAACCAATGGCAAATCAAGCTCTCATATGGACTCAAGAACTAAATGACATTGTCTTGACCCATTCAACAAGTTCAAAAGATCTCAAATGCATAGGATTGACAGATGAATTTTTCAGTCAACTGATCAAAATTTGATTGTATACTGAAAAGTCAAACTTTGACTTTTTGGTCAAGATCAAGTGCCAAGGATCATTTTTCATCAAGACATGTCAAATTATGAAACTTGTTCATCAAGAAACCCAAAAATGCAAATTAGGGTTTAAAATGGAAAATTTTCATAACTTAGAAAATTTCTAAGTTATGGAATTTTCTTATTTTTTTCCTAATTTGTCCCATTGTTTCACCAAGATGCAAATGGATTCAAACAAAACTTGAAACATGAAAGTTGTAGTCCATCACAAAGTATACAACTTTTATTCACAAAGTTTTCTCAAAAGAGGCTTGTATCTCAAGTTATGATTTTTGAAATAAGGGTATCTAAAACTTTTAACTTTGAAAATTTTTGCCCTAATTTAGGCAGGATTTTGACCCATCTTCTTGGCCATTTTTCACATAGTTCCACTTGGAGTTTCCTGTTGCATTTCAAAGAGGGATTATATTGCATGTTCCAAGTTTTCCAAATTGTCTAAGAACTCCTCAAACACCTTTGTGGTTTGAGAGAATCAAATGCTTGAAGTTGGCAAAAACTCACTTTGATCCATGGCTAATACATGTTCATACAAACTTGCATTTTCAAATCAGCATGCTTGGTACTAGCTTGCAGGCCTCAAAACCAGTTTGTACTCCATAATTTAATGCATAACCATTGAGCTAAGGCATTATCTTGGTCATTTGGACATTGCATACAAAATTAAGCCCTAAATGGTAAAAGGTATAATGCCATTTTTGTAAAGTTGCACTTTATGTCAAACCAAGATCCTTGAGGCATGGGGCCATATCTCTGAGGCAAGATCAAATCTACCAATTCCAGTAACCAAGAGCAAAATATGCAGCATGATATAGGACTTGCACAGGCCTGCATTGGACAGATAGACACTCTTGCTTCAAGAAGAAGCAAAGTTGCAAACCACAAGCCATCTCCCACATCTGTTAAAACCAACTTACACAAACATTACAAACAAGTTTGATACCTCCTAACAAGCCAGAAACACGACCCATTTGCCTCTCAAAACTCCTAGTGCACAAATTCCCCATTTTCTTGTAAAACAGGGCCAGTTCTGCATTTTGCAAGCCATCTTCAAATTCCATCGTGCGTTTTGCCCAAAGATACTTCAAACACCTTCCAACCAACATACCTAAGCTATCCAAATCATCCATTGCTAGCTGTAACACCCTTAACACACATTGCCATTTTTGTTTCAAAGCTTTGCAGGTTGAGTTCTGTAGCACAATTCAGGCTACTTCAAAACAAGTCAAGCATTGGGAAAGCTTCATTAGACATCAGGCAAGCTCAAAAGAAGCTCAGGCACCCTTGGAAGTTGCTGCATTGTCCAGCTCGAAGTCAACTGAAACAGGTATTTAATGAACTTCTATCTCTCTATTTAGGAATAGTTAGGCTTAGGTTTGTGAATGAAAGATGTTGTATTCATAGCCCTGAAACCATACATGTGCTTAGTTTTCATTTATCTTAATTGTGTTAGGAGAATTTTGTCCATGAACTTTCTGAAAAAACTAGGTTAAGATTTAGGGCCAGAGAAATTCTCTCTAGTCTTTGAGAGTTAGCTTAAGTTTTTTATATGGTTGGATTCGTTGTTTGATGCTCTACAAGTTTCATGTTATGAGTTTTGTCAAAAAATCAAGGAATCAGGAGTTACAGTTTTGTACATAGCACGCGCGCGCAAGTCTGTTCAAAGGAAGAAGATGAAGTGGATTCTGGGCTGGGCCTGGATTCCTTTGCTTTTGGTACCCCCCAATTCACTTTCAGCACCCCATGGCCCATTATTTTATATTTTCACTATTTTTGCATTTTTATTTTTCCTCTGACCTTGATATTTTATTTTCAAATATAAAAAATACTAAAAAATTATTTTTATAAATTTTTATATTTATTTGGCATATATTTTATTTATTCCTAGTATTAATATGATATATACTTTATATTTTTGTTTAAATGTATAAATAATGTAAAAAATACTTATATTTTTATTTATTATTTTTATACACACTTGAAAATATTTCCTTAAAATGTATACATTTTTTAAATAATAAATTTTTATTTTTATACACTTCATATATTTAATATATATATTAATACACATATATACTATTTTATTAAGTAATTAGAATAAAAAATACAAAAATAATACATTTTATTTTCATTAATATTTTTATACTAAAAATGCCTTTTTATAATATACTTTTATTTATTTTGTATAAATTAATACATTATTGTATACAAATAATATATAATACTATTTATCTAAGGAATTAGGGTTTTTGCCCTAAATAATAAATTAATTGAAATTAACCTTTTTACACTTCACATTTAAAAATACTTTTTACATACATAAAAATCTTTTTTGCATAACATATTTTATCTAACATTTATTTATTGTATTTAATTATTGTACATTTAAATATTGTATCTTGTACATTCAATTTGGTTGTAATAGTAATTTAGGGTTTAATTTCTTGCAAAATAATCCCCAATTCAAATTTGTACCCCCCCTCCCTATATCATGTTGTAATAGTGTAGGATTTAAGTTCTCGCACTTTTAAATACTTTCAATTATGCCATGATTAGACCTAGGGTTTGTATGTAAAAATCAAATTAACAAGTAGCTTGACCTAATTCAAAGATAACAATGCATGAAAAAACAAACACAATGCACACTTGCACCCCTAGGGTTACAATCCACTTGTTGCCTTCAAAAATGGGCCATGGTTGCATGTCAAGTACTTTGGCAAAACAAAAACAAAACAAAAGATCATAGTCTCTCGATGACGCTATCTAAGTTGCCTAAACAAAATGATAAAGTCCCTTAAGAAAATTGCCAAAAATACTTGACATAATTGCTATTATGGTCTATACGATGACCCGCACCTGTCCCGTTTAACATCCTAACACAAGGTTGTTCACCAAATGCAATGGTGAAACAACACTGTCAAAAGGGTTAAAAACATAAGAAAGATCTTTGAGTAAAATATGGTAGATAGCTCTTAGTTACTTGATCAAGCTTGTAAAAATATCCTTGCTATTTTTCAAAACACACTTCACAATACAATTGTAAAACCCTACTTTCAAATATTGAAAACTTTTCAAAAGACAAAAACACCTTTGTATACATTCAAACAAGAATCATTACAAAGGTTGCCACAATGATGGCCTCTTTTCAAAACATCTTTCAAAATCACACACAAAGCACCATTTCAAACAATTGAAAAGCACCATTTCAAATAATTGAAGAGCAAAGCAAATGATCTAAGCAAGTAACTAAGAGCCTGTGGATAACCATGGATAGAAAGGATGCTAATACCTTCCCTTTCTATAATCTACTCCCCAAACCCAAGAAAACATCTCAAAGGTCTTTCCTGTGCTTTTTGACCTTTCCTTAGGATAAAATAAAAAGTCGGTGGTGACTCTTGCTAAACCGAAACATTTGCGAACACAAACGCAAAATCCCAAGTCAGTTCTCCCACTGTATCACAGAACTGGAGACTCTGCTGGGGACCTCTTTGAAAGTGGAGTAACCTTAGGGCTTTAGATCACCCTTTGCATGATTATATTGTTTACTTTGATTGCTTTACATTTGGTTCTCTTGTTTGGGCTTGAAATCCTCTACCCGGATTTGGGAAACATTCATAGGTAAATATCAATATGTTGTGGAAATTGTGCGGGGTATACCGACATGGTTAAAGCAATAGCTATATTAGTGCGACATATTTGTGAGTACCGGTAGCCTTTGAGTCAATCAAAGAGAATACGGGGCCGCTGAGTGATGTCATGAAGCACTAATGAACTCTTAGAACCTTACTTGACCATCTTGGCCTTTTTTAGGGGTAGTGAGATGACCGGCTTTGGTGCAGTCTGAAGTTGGTAGATACTCGATACTACACTCATTGAGGGTTGTTTTCTTGGAATATTTTGGTTGCTAGTTAAGTGGCTAAACCAAAACAATGAACATAGAAAACAATCCAGTGATATTGAGCTCCTTAGAACCCGATTACTATTTATAGGACAGGTTTGAGCCAACTAAACTCAAGAGGGTATTTACCTGTGAAACCTCATGCAAGCCTGAAACTAGGGTTTTGTGTGACTTGCTTGTACATGTGTTTGTGCATACATCATGAACATCATAAAATATCATATGCATCCACTAACCATTTCAAGGGTTTGGATCTTCATCTTTGTCTTTGTTTTGTAGGGCATGGAATCTCTTCGCAGGAAAACAATTCAAGTCAACCTTGTGAGAATCCCTCCTCAACTCAAGGAGCTTACTTCCAGGATTCCATAGAATTCTCTCTTCAGTGAAAGACATGGTAGACTCCTCAACTTGGTCAACACCAACATTGAAAAAGACATGGTGAAAGTTCTCTTTCAGTTCTTTGACCCCCTACACCACTGTTTCACTTTCCCTGATTATCAATTGGTGCCTACTTTGGAGGAATTTTCTAAACTCCTGAGAATTCCTATTCTTAATCAACTACCCTACAACGGTACGGAAAAAGAACCAAAGCCTGAAGATGTTGCTCAAGCATTACACTTGCAACCATCTGACATCAAGGGGCATTGGGAAACCAGAAGTGGTGTCAAGGGCTTCTTAGCAAAGTTTCTATTCGAGAAGGCACAAGACTGCTGGAATTCTCTTGATCTACAAGCCTTTGAAGAGATTGTGGCACTCCTTATCTATGGGTTGGTCCTGTTCCCAAACCCTGATCAACTTATAGATGTGAATACTGTCAAGATTTTCATATCCCGAAATCTTGTACCTACATTGCTTGGGGACATCCTACACTCATTCTACACACGAACAATGAGGAAAAGAGGTGTTCTCATGTGTTGTACTCCTCTCCTAGCAAGGTGGTTTATTCCTCACCTTCCACAATCAGTTTTGAAGAATGATCAGGGTTTAAGGTGGTCACAACAGTTGATGACCCTCACACATTCTGATGTTCATTGGTGTTTTCGGTCCAGAGAAAATGTCATCATCATTGATCGTTATGGGGAATTCCCTAATGTCCCACTACTTAGCATTAGGGGAGGCATTACCTACAACCCCTGTTTAGCTCTAAGACAATTTGGATATGCTCGGAGGGATGGCCCTCATGACATGCTGATTCCTGACCTAGTTTTTGACTTTGACAATGATGCGCAAGGACTTCGACAAAGGTTCATCAGAGCTTGGAGGATGCCCAACAAAGTGGATAGTAAGACACTGCGGCACAAGAATTCCATCCCCCTTGAGCCTTACCTCAAGTGGGTATGAACCCGCTCCCAGAATCTTATGATGCCATACCCTCACATTCTCCCCTTGATCAAAGAGCCTGTTATGGAAGGAGAGGTTCCATACACCATCCTGCATCCTGACATGCCAACATCATGGGAAGAAATGCAAAAGAGTTGGATCCAACTCAAGGAAGAATGGGATACTTTTGAAGCCAGCTTCTATGCCAGTGAGAAGAAGGTTTTGGAGCTTACCCGCCGACTCCACGAGGAGGAAACTCTCAACACTTACATCGCGCCAAAGAGGATGCGCAATGTCTTTTTACATTAAGAATTTTGTAATATTTCGCCCATGGGGCACTTATGTACTAACAAAGTTCTTCTTAATATGACGTGCGTTCTTTTTGTTTGCAACAAATTTGAATTTTTGAACCCTTGAATGCATTACATGAATAACATACCATTCATCATATGCATAAACAGGTCTTCATGCCAGGTTACCTTATCTTTCTGCTGTTTATTTCAGCAAGATAGATTTGGAGCAGACGGTAAAGGATCTGCAGGCACAAAATTCACAGTTCCAGCAACTCCTCATGACCTTGGCAAAGGGTCAAGAGGACCTCAAAGTTTTGTTGGAGAAGAATAAAGAGAAAAATAAAAAGAGACCCGGGGTGGCCACTTTTGGAAGAAGGTTTGAGAGCAATGATAGGAAGGTTCTTGAGTTCCCCTCAATGTCTGACGAAGGGGCCGGTAAAGGGAAAGGGACTGTTGTGCCTTCTGAATCCGAGGTTGAAGAGGAGGAAGAGGAAGAAGACGAAGACTACTCTGAACAACAGTATCCACCAGCGGATGATAAATATAAGAACCTTGAAGATAGACTGGCAGCTATGGAGTTGCAGAGGGTGCCCAGATTGGATTTTGAAGAACTAGGGCTGGTAGTTGGGATTGTTATCCCTCCCAAGTTCAAGGTGCCAACATTTTCCAAGTATGACGGTCTGTCATTCCCAAAGATGCACCTGAGGTCGTATGTCAGAAAAATCCAACCCCACTCATCCGATAAAGACCTCTGGGTACACTTTTTCCAAGACAGCTTGTCTGGCACGCAGTTAGACTGGTTTTATCAACTCGAAAGATCAGAGGTTCACAATTGGGAAGACTTGGCAGCTAATTTTTATCGTCAGTATCAATACAATGCTTATTTGGCGCCCACTCGTACTCAATTACAAGTATGGGGATGGCTTCCAATGAAGGGTTTAAAGAGTACGCCCAGAACTGGTGTGATCTGGCTGGGAGAGTGCAGCCACCGCTATCAGATAGGGAGTTAGTTGACATGTTTCTGGGGACCCTGTCTGGCCCTTTCTTCAACCATCTAATCGGGAGTTCTTCCGCGGGATTTACTGAACTGATTTTGACCGGCGAAAGGGTTGAGGCCGGTATTAAGAGTGGAAAGATTCAAAAGGATGCTTTCGCATCCACGATTATTAAGAAACCCTTCCCATCCAAGAAGGAAGCATCTGCTGTGTATTCTCAGAAGGGACAGGGAAGAACTGAGTGCCGGCCGACTGTAGGGGCTGTGATGATTCAAAACTCGTCAAATGATCAACCTCGTAACAATCAGTCGAGACCTAATCAACAACGGGTGAAAAGGCCGCAACGGCAGTTCACCCGCATCAACATGACGCCCGCTTAGGTACTTCCTCATTTGTTGAAGCTGAATCTGACCAGTATGAAGGAAGCGCCAAAGAACCCTAACACCTCCTCTCCATACTACCACTCCAATGCCAAGTGTGATTACCATTCCGACAGTGCTGGGCACGATACCAATAATTGTTGGGCGCTTAAGAACAAAATCCAGGATCTGATTGATGCTAAGGAAGTAGAATTTGATGCTCCTGAGAAGCCCAATGTTATATCTGCTCTGATGCTCAAGCCCGGCCATAATATTCATGTTGTTATGGAGGACAATCATGTTACTGATGTTGTTGACCTGCTGACGCCGTTACTTGTGATTAAAGAAAATTTGTTGAGAGCCTGGATCTTTCCTGGTTGTGGTAAAGACTGTTATTTTTGTTTGAACATACGAAGTGATTGCCCAATGTTGAAGTCAGGTGTCCAGCGCCTGATGGATACCCAAGAGATACTTTTCCAGAAAACCCTTGTTGATACCTTCAATCCTGTTACTCTTGATACTTTTGCTACTTCAACTAACGATATTGCAATTATAACCATTTCCGACAATCCTCCCAAGGCTTGTAAAAGGCCTATCAGGATTACACCCAACTCTGAATGTGTACCATTAAAGATCACCATGTCGGGATCTGTCCCGTACCAATACAGCAAAACGATACCATGGAACTATGGGGGAGAAATCTTCTACCATGGTATCAAACAAATCGAAATAGTCCAAGAGATTTTTGAAGAAGAAAGCCCTGATATAGGAAACATTGCGGGTACAAGCAAGATAACCCGCAGCGGCCGAATCTTTTCTCCGGAGATTGCCCCCCCCTCGAGCAGTTTTCAGACCCTTGAAAGCTTCTGTACCTGTTGGACCATCTGTGCAAGGCCCAGTGATTGAAGAATTGGATACTCCTGAAGTAAGACCATTTGCTGATACTACCGACAAGGGTAAGGGGATACTGGAAGTTCCTGTTAGGACGAAGGCTCATGTTGTGGTTATCCCTGAAACCACTCAGAAAGAAATGGATGAAATCTTGAAAATAATCAGAAAAAGTGACTACGACGTTATGGAACAGTTAGGGCATACCCCTTCTAAAATTTCAATGTTGGCTCTTCTGCTCTGTTCTGAGGCCTATGCTAAGGCCCTAATCAAATTATTGAAGGCGACACATGTACCCCAAGAGACTTCGGCTGACCAGTTCCAAGAGTGTGTGGCCAGTCTTACTGCTGATAATGGCCTTGGCTTTTCCGATGCTGACTTAACTCCCAAAGGAAGAAAACACAACGATGCACTGCATGTCTCAGTTGAATGCAGGGGAACCACCCTCGCCCATGTCTTAGTTGATATTGGTTCTTCCTTGAATGTGCTGCCGAAGAAAGCCTTAGACTGTTTGGACTGCGAAGGGCTGACTCTCAAACCTAGTAACATCGTTGTTAGGGCTTTTGATGGTTCCAAAAGAATGGTTAATGGAGAGGTTGATATTCCTATCAAAGTAGGCACAAAAGTTTTCAACTCCACCTTCTACGTGATGGACATCCGTCCGTCATATTCATGTTTGCTAGGGAGACCGTGGATCCATTGTGTCGGGGCAGTTACCTCCTCTTTGCACCAAATGCTGAAATATCTTGTTAAGAGTAAGATTATAACAGTGCACGGCAAGGAAGAATACATGATAAGTCATCTCAATTCCTTCCGCTATGTGGAGTTGGATGGTGAGTTCATCGAAACGCCTTTCCAGCATTTCGAGGAAGTGTCTCCTGAGGTAGCAGTGGTGAAGACAATGGTTGAGGTGCCTATTGTTCCCAAGCATGTATCTAGGATGGCATCTCTCA
The DNA here is from genome assembly GCA_948472305.1 of Vicia faba. Classification (NCBI taxonomy): domain Eukaryota; kingdom Viridiplantae; phylum Streptophyta; class Magnoliopsida; order Fabales; family Fabaceae; genus Vicia; species Vicia faba. The sequence goes on from OX451738.1 coordinate 1,234,385,864, forward strand.
AGGACGCAAAGGCGGTGATCAAAGAAGGGAAGAGTACAGTATGGGGACAATTGCCTGACTTTCCCCATAAGACAGACAAGTTTGGGTTAGGGTTTACTGCTGCAGGACAAAAGGCTATGCGTCGCTCCAAGGTTGGAGGACCACCTGTCAAGATCTCACACCATGGAATCAATGATGTAGAAGATGAAGATGAAGAGAGCCACTTTGAAGAATGGATCTTTCCGACCGTCAAAGGGGGTTTGAGCAACTGGGAAGAAAAGGATTTTGTTCCCATCACCTTTATCAACCAGTAATTTTACCTTTGAACAATTTCCCATTTTTATGGTCTGTAATAACTAAAACAATTCGCACACTATTTCCCCCTCATGCCTTGCCCAGGGCATGTAGGTCCATTTATAAGGGCTTGATTTTCTTCATAATCATATGCCATGTTTTAGTGAATCATTGGACGTTTTTCATCTATAAAATGTTGTGTTCATTTTCTTTCCTTTTGCATTTTTGTTTGTTTAAGGATGGCTATCCCTTACACACACCCACACTCACAAATGCAGGTACCCATCCACTCCAAATTCCATGGGTGACTATTCTGCTTTAGCCTTCGATAACTCTGAAGATTTGGTCAATCATACTGAGTACGAATTTGATGAAGATTGTGAAGTGCCAGGAGAGTTAGCCATACTTTTACAACAAGAAGAGAGGGCCATTCTGCCTCATGAAGAGCTGCTAGAAACCATCAACTTGGGGACTGAGGAAGACATGAAGGAAGTAAAAGTGGGTGCCAACCTGGAACCAAATGTCAAGGAGCGCTTAGTGCAGTTGTTGAACGATTATGTTGAAATCTTCGCCTGGTCTTGTGAAGACATGTCAGGGTTAGACACATATATCGTGGTTCATCGTCTCCCTACAAGAGAAGATTGTCCACCGATCAAGCAAAAGGTCCGCCAGATGAGACCTGAAATGTCTGAGAAGATCAAGGCTGAAGTAATGAAGCAATTCAACGCTGGCTTTCTGGCTGTTACCTCCTATCCATAATGGGTTGCTAACATCGTGCCCGTGCCTAAAAAGGACGGCAAAGTCAGAATGTGTGTGGACTATCGGGATTTAAACAGGGCTAGCCCTAAAGACGATTTTCCACTGCCGCATATTGATATCTTGGTTGACCACACAGCTCAGCACAAGGTATTTTCCTTCATGGATGGATTCTCGGGATATAACCAGATCAAAATGGCCCCCGAGGACATGGAGAAAACTACTTTTGTCACGCAATGGGGTACCTTCTGCTATAAAGTGATGTCATTCAGACTGAAGAATGCAGGAGCAACCTATCAATGCGCCATGGTATCTTTGTTTCATGATATGATACATCATGAGATCGAAGTTTACGTAGACGACATGATAGCTCGATCACAGACGGAAGAAGAACACCTTGATCATTTGCAAAAGCTGTTTTCCAGGTTGAAGGATTATAAGCTCAGACTGAACCCAAGCAAGTGCATTTTTGGAGTTAGGTCTGGTAAACTTTTGGGATTTATTGTCAGCAACAAAGGCATTGAGGTTGATCTAGCTAAAGTAAAGGCCATACAAGAAATGCCTGCCCCCCGCACTGAAAAGGAGGTTAGAGGATTCTTGGGACGCTTAAACTATATTGCGAGGTTCATCTCTCACCTGACATCTACATGTGAGCCAATTTTCAAACTGTTGAAGAAAGATCAGGTAGTTGAATGGAACAATGATTGTCAAGTTGCTTTTGATAAGATCGAGGAGTATTTATTGGAACCTCCTATTTTGATGCCACCCGTCGAAGGAAGGCCGTTAATCATGTATCTGACTGTTTTGGATAAATCAATGGGGTGTGTGCTGGGCCAACATGACGAGTCTGGCTGAAAAGAGAATGCCATTTATTACCTTAGCAAAAAGTTTACCGACTGTGAGACTCGCTACTCACTGCTCGAGAAAACTTGATGCGCTTTGGTATGGGCTGCTCGCCGGCTAAGGCAGTATATGTTGACTCATACCACTTTGCTGATTTCGAAAATGGATCCGATCAAGTATATCTTCGAGAAGCCTGCTTTATCTGGAAGAATTGCTAGATGTAAAATGATCCTGACTGAGTATGATATCCAGTATACTACCCAAAAAGCTATAAAGGGGAGTGTACTAGCCGACCATCTAGCTCATCAAGCCGTCGAAGATTACCAGTCTATGAGATTTGACTTCCCTGACGAGGACATCATGACTTTGGACAACATCGAAGGTAACGGACCGTATGACGGACCTGAACAAGGATCCCGATGGACCATGTACTTTGATGGTGCTTCAAATGCACTTGGCAACGGTATCGGTGCGGTACTCATTTCTCTGAAAGGTTGCCATACACCCTTCACTGCCCGACTTTGTTTCAGCTGTACCAACAACATGGCCGAATATGAAGCTTGCATCTTTGGTCTCAAGGCTGCTATAGACTTGGGAATCAAATCTTTGGTCGTATTTGGGGACTCGACTTTGGTTATCAGTCAAGTCAAAGGAGAGTGGGACACTAAACATCCTAATCTTATCCCATACAAAGAACATGTCCTGACGTTGTTGCCTCATTTCGAGCAGATTACTTTCGAGCACTTCCCGCGAGAAGAAAATCAGCTAGAAGATGCTCTGGCTACAATGTTTTCCATGTTTAAACTCAACTGGGATAACGAGGCTCCCCAAATTACCATCGAGCGAATGGACGAACCAGCGCACTGTCATGAGATTAATACCAAAGAAGTAGTGGAACAACCCTGGTTTCATGAAATCAAAAGGTATCTCCAGACTAGAGAATATCCTGAAGGAGCTTCTGTCAATGATAAAAATTTCTTAAGGAGATTTATTGCCAAGTTCTTCCTAAGCAATGGCATCCTTTATAAGCGCAACCATGATTGTGTTCTACTTCACTGTGTGGACAAAGCTGAAGCAGAGTTGATCATGACTGTGATACACAGTGGCACATTTGGCACCCACTTGAGCGGACATACGATGGCTAAAAAGATTCTAAGGGCAGGCTACTACTGGTCTACCATGGAAGCTGATTGTCACCAACATTCCCGTACTTGCCACAAGTGCCAAGTCTATGCCGACAAGGTACATATTCCTCCTGTTCCTCTCAATGTTCTGACAGCTCCTTGGCCATTCGCAATGTGGGGCACTGACATGATTGGAGAGATCAAGCCTACGGCATCCAATGGGCATCGCTTCATCTTGGTCGCTATCGATTACTTCACCAAGTGGGTGGAAGCAACTTCCTTTGCCTCCGTTACAAAGAATGTGGTTGCCCGCTTTATCAAGCAGAACCTCATATGCCGATACGATGTCCCCGACAGGATCATCACAGACAATGGTACAAATTTGAACAATACTATGATCACCGCTCTATGCGAACAGTTCAAGATTTATCATCACAATTCATCTCCCTATTAGCCGAAGATGAACGGTGCTATTGAAGCCGCGAACAAAAATATCAAGAAGATCATTCAAAAGATGACAGTCACCTACAAGGACTGGCACGAGATATTACCGTTTGCTCTACATGGATACCGTACCATGACACGTACTTCAACAGGGGCAACCCCATTTTCTTTAGTGTATGGCATGGAAGTTGTGCTACCCATGGAAGTTCAGATTCCTTCCTTAAGGATTATGAAGGACGCTGGTTTGAGCGAAGACGATTGGATTCAGACCTGGATTGATCAACTTAATCTGATCGACGAGAAGTGACTAACTGTTGTTTGTCATGGTCAGACGTATCAAAAATGCATGGTCAAGGCTTTCAACAAGTCAGACGTCAGGTATATCAAGTCGGAGATCTTGTAATCAAACAGATCATCTTGCCACAAAGTAATCCCAGGGGAAAATGGACTCCTACCTACGAAGGACCATTTGTGATCAAGAGCATCTTCTCTGGTGGGGCCATGATTCTGACCACCATGGGCGGCGACGACTTGCCGCACCTTGTAAACGCAGACATAGTCAAAAGATACTACGCATAAAACGACCCGACAAGTTGAAAACCCGAAAGGGCGACTTGGGCAAAAATGGGCATCCCGGTGAATCGAAAACCAGAAAGGGCAGTTCAGGCAAAAATTAGGGATAAAACAAAAAAAATCTGTACACCCGGCAAGTTGAAAACCCAAAAGGGCGACTTGGGCAAAAAAGGGTTTCCCGGTGGATCGAAAACCCGAAAGGGCGGTCCAGGCAAAAGTTAGGGAATTAAAGCGTATGACTATGTCTCGTCGGATGACTTTAAGAACAATCTCTTCACCAATAAGCTCTAAGCTTCTGATCAATCCAGTTATCGGCGGACGAAGCGGCAAATGGACAAGATATTCAGAGTTGTAAAGGCTATAGCAGAATGGGAATCCCATGGAATTGTTACACATAGCCATCTTTCTTTTGTATAAAATGTTTCAATTTTTACGACAACATTCTCTTACTAGGATGTCTGTCTCCTTTGTACAAAAATACTCACAAAAGTTAATACAAAAATACTTCAAAGTGCAGAAATTTGCTCGCCTTTCTTTTCTTTTTACATTTATGTTTTATTTGAAAATGTCCAATGTTTTGTTAAATAGGCATATGCATTTGAACATAATCACTGCTTACAAATAAAACGATATTGAAAAAGGATAATTGCTGATAGGTTGAAGGAGTAGGAAGAAATCTTTATGCCATTCCATAAGAAATCCCCTACGATACATCATTCAGATCCTCAACAAGGCTAAATTCAGAGTATATTTCCCCAGTGAAATTAAGCTTCAAGATCCGCAGTGGAGCCAGTGCAGTCTAAAACTTGATTCCCCAGCTTAGTTAAGTTTCAAAATTCCCATCAGAGTTAAGCTTCGAGATCCTCAGCGGAGCCCGAAAACCCTTAAAAAAAATCTTATCCCCAGCGGAGCCAGAATAGTGAACATTTCCCCCACAGAGTTGAAGATTCCCGGTCTCATTTCTCTAAGCGGAAGCCTCCAAGGTTTCAATTCCCCAGTAGAGATCATAAGAATTTTCCTCATTCCCCAGAAAAGTCAGGAAGGATTCTCACATCCCTGCAGGAGTTGTCAAAGGCCATGTTAATCCCCATAAATTGCCGAGGATTTTCCATCTCCAACAGTGGTCCCAAGATTTCTCCTTCTCAGCAATCAGAGATCTTTAATCCCCAAGCAGTCAGCAGCCATCAAGGACTTCTCATCTTCAATAATCAAAGATTTCTTGGAATCCCCAGCATTGGTCAAGGATTTACTTTCCCCGACAGCAATCGAAGATTTCATTATCTCCAGTTATCAAGGATTTATTTTCCTCAGCAAGACAGCTACTCAGCTTACATGCACATCCATTACATTCATATATCATAAACATTGATGAAACACAATTCATTGCATCATACATATCATGCAACATAAACTCTATGTTTTAGCTAACATTTTACCCTTTTAAGGATAAGATTAAAAGGCTATTGTTAACAATTATTCAGATACGGTAAAGATACACCCCAGACACGGAGGTCATTCTACTACTCATTCATACTTCAACAATCCGATACAGACTAGATACGCTCTAGACACGGCGGCCATTCTATCTCTCATTCAGATTCAACTATCAACTTCAAGTTCAGATATGCTCCAGACATGGATGCCATTCTGACCCTTACACCAGCAGCTTGATTCTCCCCAGCACAATCGCCACGGAAGACATTCTGTCACTTATTCAGATCCCAGCTACAGTCTCAGATATACTCCAAGACACGGAAGTCATTCTGCTACTCATACATATCTCAAATTCAGATACAATACATATACACTCCAGACACGACAGTTATTCTGATATTCATTCAAAGTTCAAATACAGTTACAGCTCAGATACGCTCCAAACACGGATGCCATTCCTTTGCTCATACAGGCTCAGTCTCCAGATACAGTTCAAATGCATTCCAGACACGGATACCATTTTGATGCTCATTCTTCTGACCTACCGCATTGTAGTTCAATAGACACCCTTGGATGGCATCTTTAATCCCATATCCAGCAAGGTTCTACCATCTCCAAATGGCATCTTTAAGCCCATTCCCTCAAACATTATTTTGACGAGTGCAAATTTACGGGCACTTTAGTGTCCAATCCTCTTTTACCTTCGAGTCGCGAAAGGCAAACTTGCCAATCTAAATCTTCAGGTTCAAGAAGATTGAACAGGGGCAACTGTTGTACCCCAAAACTTTCCCTCTGATTTCACCAACATTTTCTCAATCACAAGACTTTTGGAACTCAAGATCAAGCTAGGGTTTACTCTGCTCAAGACACCTTCTTGCACTGTTGACCTAAATTAGGGTTTGAGTTTGCACAGGGATGTTTTGACCTACAATGCCCAAAGTGACTTTCATACTTCATGTTGGACTCACAAGTTTGTCCATACCAAGTTTCAAGCCTTGATTCAAATTTTTGCCCAGTCAATTGGACAGTTGACCTAGAAATCAGCTGTATTGGGGAAAAAGTCAACTGTGACCAATTGACAGTCAAACCTCATGAAATTTGAACCACATCAACATTATGAACTCATATGAACCATTTGATCAAGTTTGGATCACAATTCCACAAGAAATTTGATCAGATCATTAAAAGGGCAAAATGGTCATTTTTAGGGTTTTGACTGTACAAAGGCAATTTTTGACTGTTTGACCTAACCAATGGCAAATCAAGCTCTCATATGGACTCAAGAACTCAATGACATTGTCTTGACCCATTCAACAAGTTCAAAAGATCTCAAATGCATAGGATTGACAGATGAATTTTTCAGTCAACTGATCAAAATTTGACTGTATACTGAAAAGTCAAACTTTGACTTTTTGGTCAACATCAAGTGCCAAGGGTCATTTTTCATCAAGACATGTCAAATTATGAAACTTGTTCATCAAGAAACCCAAAAATGCAAATTAGGGTTTAAAATGGAAAATTTTCATAACTTAGAAATTTTCTAAGTTATGGAATTTTCTTATTTTTTCCTAACTTTGTCCCATTTTTTCACCAAGATGCAAATGGATTCAAACAAAACTTGAAACATGAAAGTTGTAGTACATCACAAAGTCTACAACTTTGATTCACAAAGTTTTCTCAAAAGAGGCCTGTATCTCAAGTTATGATTTTTGGAATAAGGGTATCTAAAACTTTTAACTTAGAAAGATTTTGCCCTAATTTAGGCAGGATTTTGACCCATCTTCTTGGCCATTTTTCACATAGTTCCACTTGGAGTTTCAAGTTTCATTTCAAAGAGGGATTATAGTAAATGTTCCAATCTTTCCAAATTGTCCAAGAACTCCTCAAACACCTTTGTGGTTAGAGAGAATCGAATGCTTGAAGTTGGCAAAAACTCACTTTGATCCATGGCCAATACATGTTCATACAAACTTGCATTTTCAAATCAGCATGCTTGGTACTAGCTTGCAGGCCTCAAAACCAGTTTGTACTCCATAATTTAATGCATAACCATTGAGCTAAGGTATTATCTTGGTCATTTGGACATTGCATACAAAATTTAGCCCTAAATGGTAAAAGGTATAATGCCATTTTTGTAAAGTTGCACTTTATGTCAAACCAAGATCCTTGAGGCATGGGGCCATATCTCTGAGGCAAGATCAAATCTACCAAGTCCAGTAACCAAGAGCAAAAGATGCAGCATGATATAGAACTTGCACAGGCCTGCATTGGACAGATAGACACTCTTGCTTCAAGAACAAGAAAAGTTGCAAACCACAAGCCATCACTCACATCTGTTAAAACCAACTTACACAAACATTGCAAACAAGTTTGATACCTCCTAACAAGCCAGAAACACGACCCATTTGCCTCTCAAAACTCCTAATGCACAAATTCCCCATTTTCTTGCAAAACAGGGCCAGTTCTGCATTTTGCAAGTCATCTTCAAATTCCATCGTGCGTTTTGCCCAAAGATACTTCAAACACCTTCCAACCAACATACCTAAGCTATCCAGATCATCCATTGCTAGCTGTAACACCCTTAACACACATTGCCATTTTTGTTTCAAAGCTTTGCAGGTTGAGTTTTGTAGCACGATTCAGGCTACTTCAAAACAAGACAAGCATTGGGAAAGCTTCATTGGACATCAGGCAAGCTCAAAAGAAGCTCAGGCACCCTTGGAAGTTGTTGCATTGTCCAGCTCGAAGTCAACTGAAACAGGTATTTCATGAACTGTTATCTCTCTATTTAGGAATAGTTAGGCTTAGGTTTGTGAATGAAAGATGTTGTATTCATAGCCCTGAAACCATACATGTGCTTAGTTTTCATTTATCTTAATCGTGTTAGGAGAATTTTGTCCATGAACTTTCTGAAAAAACTAGGAGAAGATTTAGGGCCAGAGAAATTCTCTCTTGTCTTTGAGAGTTAGCTTAAGTTTTTTATATGGTTGGATTCGTTGTTTGATGCTCTACAAGTTTCATGTTATGAGTTTTGACAAAAATTCAAGGAATCAGGAGTTACAGTTTTGTACATAGCACGCGCGCGCAGGTTTGTTCAAAGGAAGAAGATGAAGTGGATTCTGGGCTGGGCCTGGATTCCTTTGCTTTTGGTACCCCCCCAATTCACTTTCAGCACCCCATGGCCCATTATTTTATATTTTCACTATTTTTGCATTTTTATTTTTCCTCTGACCTTGATATTTTATTTTCAAATATAAAAAAATACTAAAAAATTATTTTTATAAATTTTTATATTTATTTGGCATTTATTTTATTTATTCCTAGTATTAATATGATATATACTTTATATTTTTGTTTAAATGTATAAATAATGTTAAAAATACTTATATTTTTATTTATTATTTTTATACACACTTGAAAATATTTCCTTAAAATGTATACATTTTTTAAATAATAAATTTTTATTTTTATACACTTCATATATTTAATATATATATATATATATATATATATATATATATATATATATATTAATACACATATATACTATTTTATTAAATAATTAGAATAAAAAATACAAAAATAATACATTTTATTTTCGTTAATATTTTTATACTAAAAATGCCTTTTTATAATATATTTTTATTTATTTTGTATAAATTAATACATTATTTTATATAAATAATATATAATACTATTTATCTAAGGAATTAGGGTTTTTGCCCTAAATAATAAATTAATTGAAATTAACCTTTTTACACTTCACATTTAAAAATACTTTTTACATACATAAAAATCTTTTTTGCATAACATATTTTATCTAACATTTATTTATTGTATTTAATTATTGTACATTTAAATATTGTATCTTGTACATTCAATTTGGTTGTAATAGTAATTTAGGGTTTAATTTCTTGCAAAATAATCCTCAATTCAAATTTGTACCCCCTTCCCTATATCATGTTGTAATAGTGTAGGATTTAAGTTCTCGCACTTTTAAATACTTTCAATTATGCCATGATTAGACCTAGGGTTTGTATGCAAAAATCAAATTAACAAGTAGCTTGACCTAATTCAAAGATAACAATGCATGAAAAAACAAACACAATGCACACTTGCACCCTTAGGGTTACAATCCACTTGTTGCCTTCAAAAATGGGTCATGGTTGCATGTCAAGTACTTTGGCAAAACAAAAACAAAACAAAAGATCATAGTCCCTCGATGACGCTATCTGAGTTGCCTAAACAAAATGATCAAGTCCCTTAAGAAAATTGCCAAAAATACTTGACACAATTGCTATTATGGTCTATACGATGACCCGCGCCTGTCCTGTTTAACATCCTAACACAAGGTTGTTCACCAAATGCAATGGTGAAACAACACTATCAAAAGGGTTAAAAACATAAGAAATATCTTTGAGTAAAATAGGTTAGATAGCTCTTAGTTACTTGATCAAGCTTGCAAAAACATCCTTGCTATTTTTCAAAACATACTTCACAACACAATTGCAAAACCCTACTTTCAAACATTGAAAACTTTTCAAAATACAAAAACACCTTTGTATACATTCAAACAAGAATCATTACAAAGGTTTCCACAATGATGACCTCTTTTCAAAACATCTTTCAAAATCACACACAAAGCATCATTTCAAACAATTGAAAAGCACCATTTCAAACAATTGAAGAGCAAAGCAAATGATCTAAGCAAGTAACTAAGAGCCCATGGATAACTATGGATAGAAAGGGTGTTAATACCTTCCCTTTCTATAATCTACTCCCCAAACCCAAGAAAACATATCAAAGGTCTTTCCTGTGCTTTTTGACCTTTCCTTAGGATAAAATAAAAAGTCGGTGGCGACTCTTGCTAAACCGAAACATTTGTGAACACAAACGCAAAATCCCAAGTCAGTTATCCCACCGTATCACAGTGATTTTAGAGAAATCTTTTATAAAACATCGGTAAAAACCAACGTGTCCTAGAAAACTTCTTATTTCTCTAACTGTTTTGGGTGGTTGAAGGTTTTTGATAATTTCGATTTTTGCTTTATCGACTTCAATCCCTCTGTTTGATACAATGTGACCCAACACAATTCCTTGTCTCACCATGAAGTGACATTTTTCCCAGTTGAGCACTAGGTTGACATTGACACAGCGTTTCAGTTCCAGCTCAAGATTTGATAAACATCCATCAAAACTTTCTCTGCAGACAGAAAAATCGTCCATGAATACTTCCATAATTCCGTCCAGAAAGTCTGCGAAAATTGCCATCATGCATCGTTGAAAAGTTGCAGGTGCGTTACATAGTCCAAATGGCATTCTTCGGTATGCAAAGGTACCATAGGGGCATGTGAACGTAGTTTTCTCTTGATCATCAGAATGAATGGGAATTTGGAAGAATCATGAGTATCCGTCAAGATGGCAAAAATGGGAATGTTTAGCTAAGCGCTCGAGTATTTGATCAATGAATGATAATGGGAAATGGTCCTTGCGCGTAGCTTTGTTTAGTTTTCTGTAATCAATACACATTCTCTATCCTGTTTGGGTACGTTGTGCCACCGATTTGCCTTTTGTGTTTGTTATAACCGTAACACCTCCTTTCTTAGGTACTACGTGAACTGGACTGGCCCAGTTGCTATCTGATATCGGGTATATGATGCCTACCTCTAGTAGTTTCTGCACTTCTTTCTTTACGACTTCACTTAGGATAGGATTTATTCGTCTTTGATGTTCTCTAGAAGTCTTGCAGTCCTCTTCTAGCATAATGCGGTGCATACAGACAGAAGGACTTATTCCTTTTAGATCTGATATGTTATATCCTAACGCGGTTGGATACTTCCTTAACACATTAAGAAGTTTTTCGGCTTCGATCTTCCCTAAATTGACATTGACTATAACTGGTCGTTCGAGTTCTTTATCTAAAAATTCATACCTTAGATCTTTAGGTAACGTTTTAAGTTCTATACCAGTTTTCTTATCAGTTGGGGTAGGATCGGGTGTTAAGGCGAAACATTCGCTTAGGTTGGCATTGTGATATTCCCGTCTCCAGTCATCATCCTCGAAAATAGTTTGCATCGGAATTTTCAATATCCCAGAATAGGTGTCTTCTTGGCTTTCTAGTTCTTTGACACATTCATCGATAATATCTAGGAAACAACATGAGTCATCTATAGCAGGGGCTTTGAAGAATTGGGAAAGAATAAATTCTACTTTTTCTTCTCCTACCTCGAAGGTAAGCTTTCCTTTCTTAACATCGATAATGGCTCCTGCAGTGGCTAAAAATGGCCTTCCTAATATGAATGGAATATTTGAATCTTCCTTTATGTCCATTATTATAAAGTTAGTAGGTATGCAAAATTATCCTATTCGGACAGGAATGTTCTCTAGCATACCAACAGGGAATTTGACTGATTTGTCGGCTAGTTGTAGGGACATCTTGGTAGGTCTCATGTCACCTAGTTTGAGCTTCTCGCAAATAGATAAGGGCATTAGACTAACACTCGCTCCTAAGTCCCATAGAGCTTTGTCTATGACAGATTTTCCAATTACACGTGGTATGGAGAAACTACCAGGATCCTTTAGCTTTGGAGGCATGTTATTTTGAATTATGGCGCTATACTCGGCAGTTAGCATAACGGTTTCGTTTTCAACAATTTTTTCCTTATTAGATAGTATTTCTTTTAGGAATTTAGCATATGACGGCATTTGAGTTATAGCTTCTGTAAACGGAATAGTGACGTTTAATTGTTTCAGAAGTTCTACGAATTTTTTGAATTGTCCCTCGTTTTTGGATTTTGCAAGTCTTTGAGGGTATGGAATTGGTGGTTTATATGGCGGTGGAGGTACGTAAGGTTTATCTGAAACCTCTTCGCTCTCGTTTGCGTCTTCCTTTACATTCTCAGATTGTTCTTTCAATTTCTCTGCTTCCTTTTTAGGTTTTTGATACATGGTCGGGTTTTGGAGTCTAGGATCTATCGGTCCATCAAGTGTTGTCCCACTTCGTAATGTGATAGCATTTGCATGTCCTTTAGGATTGGGTTGTGGTTGTCCAGGAAACGTACCAGCAGGTGCGGCAGAACTAGCTTGGTGTTGTGCTACTTGGGAGATTTGGGTTTCTAACATTTTATTGTGAGTTGCTAGGGCATCTACCTTATTTGCTAATAGCTTCAATTGTTCACCGGTGTGAATGTTTTGATTGAGGAATTGTTTGTTTTGTTGAGCTTGATTAGCGATAAAGTTTTCCATTAGGATTTCAAGGTTAGATTTCCTAGGAATGTTAGGAACATTAGCAGCATATTTTTGATAGCCTGAGGGTACAGCGGGTGCTTGGCCAGGTGCATATAAAGCGTTATTGTTCTTGTACGAGAAGTTAGGATGGTTTTCCCAACCAGGGTTGTAGGTATTAGCATAAGGATTACCTTGAGCGTAATTCACCTGATCAACTGATATTCCTGCTAGGATTTGACATTCGGTTCCAACATGACCAGGAACTCCACAAACTTCGCAGTTTGGGGTTACGGCAGCCACGGTGGCTGCAGGTGGTAAGGTCAAGCTTTCTATCTTTTGGGTAAGAGCATCTACCTTAGCATTAACTTTATCTAGGCTACTAATCTCGTACATCCCACTTTTGGTTGGAGTTTTCTCCACGGGTGTTCTTTCTCCTCCCCACTGATAGTGGTTTTGAGCCATATTTTCAATGAGTTGGTTAGCTTCGTCGTAAGGCTTGTCCATCAGTGTACCACCTGCGGCGGCATCTATAGAGAGTCTTGTATTGTACAAGAGTCTGTTATAAAATGTGTGGATAATAAGCCAGTTTTCTAATCCGTGATGTGGGCACATTCGCATCATATCTTTGTAGCGTTCCCATGCATCGAATAGCGATTCAGTATCCTTCTGCCTAAATCTGTTGATTTGAACTCTTAATGCAGCATTCTTGTTTGGGGGAAAGTATTGTGCTAAAAATACAGTCTTAAGTCCTTCCCCGTAGTGACGGAATTTGACAGCAAGGATTGCAACCAAGCTCGAGCTCTATCTCTTAGCGAAAAAGGAAAAAGACGTAATCTTATTGCATCTTTACTAACACCATTTTCTATAACTGTGTCGGAAAATTGAATGAATTTTGTAAGATGTTCATTTGGATCCTCGGTGGGATTTCCAGAGAATTGGCGTTGTTGGATAGCTGATATCAATGGCGGTTTCAACTCAAAATCGTTTCGATTAATTGCTGGAGCAGAAATGCTATTGTGGGGTTCTTGTTGTGATGGAGCTGCATACTCCTTCAGTGGACGGGTCCTTCATTCTTCGGCCATGTCTACTTCTGGATTGATTTCGGTTTCAGAGGAAGAATTAGAATATGTCTCAGAATCAATCTTGATTTCGGGCTTTGGTAAAGGAATAGTTTGATTTAAACAGTAATCCCTGACTGTTCGTCTTATGGAAAGGATGCGTTCAGGTTCGTCCGTCGATTTGTCAAGTGGTTCGCCTTGTGAACGAGTCCTTCGCATACAAATCGAAAAAGGGTTTTTGTTGCCTAGTCTAAACGCGCAACAGAAGAATCGTACTTAATTGACTAATCAGTCCCCGGCAACGGCGCCAAAAACATGATCGAGACTTTATGAGTCTATCGGGATACTAACTGCAAGTATACAGTTTAGTCGTTCTAGTTTTAAATGATTATCGAACCCACAGAGACTGAGGATCAATCGCATACGATCTAATGTTACAATTGTTTAACTAAGCGATGAATATTTGGTTTTAGGGGAAAAAGATTTTAATTAAAAACAATAGTAATAGTTATATTGGTATGTGATAGTCGGACTTCAGGAACTCGGTGAATCACTTGGCATATAAAGTATTTCGGTAAAAATGAATTGTTTAAAAACCTGAGACATACACTCTCGTGTTCATGAAATAAGTTATACTACTAAACCTAGTGGATGCACTTTAAATTTAATAACACTTTTTGAAAATTACTTGAGTTTAATTAGTTTGTTAAAACACTCTCGTGTATTTAAAAATTAATGTTTCGTTACCACTATCTGGGTCGAACCCCAGCTCTCGCATGCAGGTCCTTGCCTTAATTAATTTTCCACTCTCGTGGCAAAATCGTGTTAAATATCCTTTCACTCTCGTGACAAGGTGTTGTACCCCAAAATTTGCCCTCCCATATTCTTCAAGATTTGCAAAGAGCATGCTTCATAATCTTCAGAATCCGGTATCAGCATCAAGTTCAGACGGCATCGATCAATTAGCTTTATCTTCAGCTAGTTCATCAAGTGATGAGACGCTCGAAGATATAAAGGCGATAGCAGAGTTGGAACCCAGTGGGATCATCCATTTCACACAGCTGTTTTATTTTCCTTTGTACAAATTTGTATAAACTCTTTTGTTCGGCGGCGTCCTCCTACTAGGGCGTCAGCCTCTTGTATATAAACGCCTATTTACAGGCAATTCAAAAAATCAATACAAAAAATCACTTTTCAGTTAAAATTGCCAATTGTTTTTCTTTTCTGTCTTGTTTTGTGAAGAACGTCCAAGGTTCAATTTGTGATATATGCATTGACACTAATTGCTAACTCATAAATATTTGCATACAAAACAAATGATCAATTACAGGTAACATTAGAAACAGGGGCAATAAAGAGTTGTCTAAGCAATCTAATTGTTCTGTCCTCCAAGGAACCAAGGTGAGTTCGGCTGAAGAACATAACCAGCATATCCTAATTCCCCAGAGAGTGCGTCAGCAAGTCAGTGCACTCTCCCCAAGAAAAGTTATACAATCAGCCTTAAGGAAGTTGGGTACCCTCTAGCAGATCTCAACGTTCCCCAGCATAGATATTCCTAAACAAGCATCCCCGGCAGTCTTGAGCTAAGATTGTTCCCCGGCGGTATATCAAACATTCAATGGAGCCACTTCCCCAGCATATCAAATTAATTTCCCCAGGAGAGTCCAATCAAGATTTCCCCAGGAAAGTTTGAATCATCTCTCCAAGCAGTAAGCTCATCCCCAGTAGATTCTGGAAGCTCATCCCCTACAGAGCACGAACGCGTCTCCCGGCTTTATTCAAAGGTTATTTCCCTACCAGGATATAACTGGGTTATCCTCAGCCAAAAGCCACGGAAAGATCGTCCCCGACGAAGTCTTCCTATCCCCAGCAAAGTCTATTAACACTTCCAACGTAACAACGGTATCCCCAGCGGAGTTACCATCAATATCCCAGCAAGTACCTCTCTTCCCACAGAGTTTTGTTCCCAGCAAGATCACTAGAATAATTTTCTCCCCCGCAGAGTAATCCATTCGCCAAGTTTATTCCCCAACAGAGTTATCTTCTCCTACCGGTATTCTTGCAACCATCACTCCCCAGCGGAAACAAATATTCTTTTCTTCAAACATCAGCCCAGGATGTGACTTCCCGGCACCCGTCAAGGATTTACTTTCCTAGACAGAAAACATACATTCATAAACATTGCACTTCCATACATTATAGCATGAATATACGCACCATATTTTACAATCTCATTTATGTTGAGAATATCATTGCTTGATCCATATCATGCATTGCATATGACTGACCTTTACCTTTCAGGAAAGATCCAGTTAAGTTCTCAGCTATATTTCAAGACTTTAGTCTGGTTCAGTTAAATCGACCCTAAGATTTTCCTGATTCTTATCCAGTCAAAGGCCTTCTCTGGTTCAGTCAGATCGACCCTAAGATCTCCCTGATTCTTATCCAGTTGAAGATATTCCAAGACCTTCCTTGGTTCAGTTAAATCGACCCTAAGATTTTCCTGATTCTTATCCAGTCAAAGGCCTTCTCTGGTTCAGTCAGATCGACCCTAAGATCTCCCTGATTCTTATCCAGTTGAAGATTCCAAGACCTTGCCTGGTTCAGTTAAATCGACCATAAGATTTTCCTGATTCTTATCCAGTCAAAGGCCTTCTCTGGTTCAGTCAGATCGACCCTAAGATCTCCCTGATTCTTATCCAGTTGAAGATATTCCAAGACCTTGTCCGGTTCAGTTAAATCGACCCTAAGATTTTCCTGATTCTTATCCAGTCAAAGGCCTTCTCCTGTTCAGTCAGATCGACCCTAAGATCTCCATGATTCTTATCCCAGTAGAAGACATCCAAGATTCTCTCAGCGTTATTGTTGGGATTGAAGTCGCCCAAGATTCTCTCAGCGTTATGTTGAGGTTGAAGTCGCCCAAGATTCTCTCAGCGTTACTGTTGAGGTTGAAGTCGCCCAAGATTCTCTCATCGTTACTGTTGAGGTTGAAGTCGCCCAAGATTCTCTCATCGTTACTGTTGAGGTTGAAGTCGCCCAAGATTCTCTCAGCGTTACTGTTGAGGTTGAAGTCCCCCAAGATTCTCTCAGCGTTCCTGTTGAGGTAGTAATCGTCCAAGGTTCTCTCACCGTCCCGTTGAGGTAGTAACCATCCCTGGTTCATTCATCGCTGTTTGAAGCTCCAGATTCAATTCCTGTAACCAGTCAGGACGCATCTATACAAAGAGTTTGAAGACCAGCTCCTGTAACAGGCCAGGTACTCATTTTTCTTTTTCAGGTACGCAAGTTCTCGCTAAGGAATCTCTTATGCGATCGACATCCAGATGGCATCTATAAGCCCATCCACCTTCCATCATCTCTTAGCATGGCATCTATAAGCCCATCATCCTATTCATCAATCTCCAAATGGCATCTATAAGCCCATTCCCACCATCACACTACTATGTGAGCGCAAATTTATGGGCACTCTAGTGTTCAATCATCTTCTACCTTCGGACTACGAAAGGCACGTCAGCCAATCTACATCCTCAGGTCTAAGAAGATTGAACAGGGGCAACTGTTGTACCCCAAAATTTTCCCTCCCATATTCTTCAAGATTTGCAAAGAGCATGCTTCATAATCTCTCAAGGGTTGCACAATTCAATGGCCTCCTAACAGTCAAAAACTAGGGTTTTGGTTCTGACAAAGAAATTGAAGTTTTCAAGGGTCCAAACAAGTCCCACATGCCAATAAACATTGTCAAGTATCCTCATGTCAAGTTTCAAGACTCACAACACAAAATTGCACAATCAAAAACCCTAATTGCTCAGCAGTCAACTACAGGGGAAAAATGGTCATTTGACAGTCAAAAGTTCAAATTTTTGGTCAACATCTTATTTTGAAGCCACAAACATCATTTGATCAATTCTTGATCATGATTTTCAAGGCATGGCTCAAAAAGTCTCAAGATGCAAAAGTTTCCATATTTGGACAGTTGAAAAAGTCAACTGTAACTTGACCAAGGCATAACTTCCACATGGTTCATCAGAAAAATTCCATCCAAATCTCATTTTGAATAGAATGACATTTCCTACAACTCCTCTTCACACTTCAAGTCCAAGAAATGCTCTCACAAAAAGTTATCAATTTCAACATTATAGGTCATTTTCAAAAGTCAACAAAAAGGGACTTTAAGTCAAAGACCATAACTTGATATTGGTAAATCAAAATGACATGGGACCAAAGGCATTGGTCAGAGGACTTCAAGACCTTTCCAAAATGTCCAAGAACATGATCAAATCTTAAAAATTGAGCAAGATATGCCTTGTGGAAGTTGGGAAATTTTTGGGAATTTTGAGAAGTCAACTTTGCTTCAAATGCCTCAAAATTGCTAATGGGCCACATTTTCTTCCAAGAATCATTATCCAAAGGCTATGCACGACCATTTGACCCAAAGGGGATTTATTTCATCATTTTTTATTATTTATTTGAATTTTTATCACCATTAATTCATTTAATTAAATAAAATATGACAAAAATACTAAACAAATGTTTTTGAATCCTTTTATGCAGCATATGCCCTCATTATTCATTCAAGATCTCGTGCCCATCAAAAAAGGAAAGATTTTGTGCAAATTGGCATGTTCTTCATGAGGAAAAGATTGGAAAAGATTCCATGGAAATCAAATATTTGATTCATCAATGCAAAGGCTTATGGACTCAAATTTCCACCCTAATTCGTCCCATACATATACAGAATGCCAACCCTAATGCTAAAGACCGAAAAAGCTGCGCCCAAACCTGAATACACATTTTGCATTTTTGTAAAAAAACCTCAAAACTGAAAACACAATTCTAGCGCAATTCAAAGAAAAGTAATCATTCCAATAGCTTGCCAAGGCATCAAAGAAGCTTTCTCAATCCTTTTCCACTCTTCTAACCTCAGGAATTGGTATATGGAAATCAAACTTTCTCAAACTTTTTGCATGTTCGTGTCTCATGATTCATGCGTTGTTTTTAATTTCTAATGCTTGATTTGTATTAATCTAATCATTCTGAAGCTAACAGTGCTATTCAATTGAGTTTTTAAGACTTGTGCGAGAATCTGCCATTAACGCCTTCTAGGTTTTCAGAGGTCAAAAATTAGGGCTTCACTCATATGGGAAAATTGAACCACAAGACCTGGACCATTAGACTCGTGACCTTCATACGAACTGATTCCATATGTCGCGCTCAATTTATGAGCAACGGTGGCCTAATCGCTATTTTCATGTTCTTCATTTAGTGGGGGTTTAAAACCCCCGCTATCCATCTGTTTTTTTTTCAGGCCAAAGCAAACGAGTGGAGAAGAAGATGAGTTGTAAGCACGCGGTTAGTTGATTTGAAGCTTGGCGCGTTTTTTTTTATTATTACAGTCACTAATGCTTTTTCATATATAGTGCTCATTGTTCAATATACATAAAAACCAACGCGCCTGGCTGAGTGGTTAATGTGTTGTCATGCAATCCATGGGACCTGGGTTCGATACCCAGGTCCCCCATATTTCTCAATGTATTTTGTTTTAATGTGATTCTATGCAGTACACGCCCAGAATTCTACCATGCATCCAGCGCTGGAGCTTGCCACGTGTCTCAGAAGATGAATCCAAGGGCCAACACAGGATCTCCACCATGGGCATCAGTCAAACATGCCACACACATCCCAGAAAAGTCAAGAGGGCCTTCCTCAAATGGGCCAAATTGCTGGCAATTTACCTCCAAAATTGGGGTCAACACCCCCCATTGGTTTGCATTTTATTTTCATTCTTTTTATTTTTTCTATTATTTGTTTTATTTTTTTTAGTTAAATCATCAAAATTAATTTTCATAAAAATACCAAAAAAAATCAGAAACTATAAAAATAAAAATATGTTTTAATGTTTAATTCACTAACATTTTTGTAAATAAATTTAACAATTAATTTAGTTTTAATTCTAGGTTTAATTTTAATGTTTTTTTAATAAACTAAAAAATGTAGAATTAGGGTTTTAAATACTTTATTCTTTTTCTTTTCTTTTACCATTATTAAATATTAATTATTTTTTATAAATAAATACGCCATGTAAATCATTAATGCAAATTAGGT
Source organism: Vicia faba (assembly GCA_948472305.1). Lineage (NCBI taxonomy): Eukaryota > Viridiplantae > Streptophyta > Magnoliopsida > Fabales > Fabaceae > Vicia > Vicia faba. The sequence continues at coordinate 1,234,405,698 of OX451738.1, forward strand.
CAAACTAAAAAATATTTTTTAATAAATTAAAAACAATTTAGAACTACGGTTAATTAACTTTTTTAATTCCAATTTAATTTTCTCGTTAAACTCCATAAATACAAAAACTCCAAAAAATTCTTTCTTTTTATTTAAACTTCATTAATTTATTAATTTCAATTCAATTTCTTTAAAAGGGTCCAACGCCCTCGCTTTCGATTATAATTCCGTTTCGCGCGCTTATTTTGTTTCTTTTTGTAAATTTCATGTAATTACTCCAAAGCCTTGTAATAGATTAATTAGGATATTTATTCTTCCGCATTTTTATTTTATTCAAATCGGGTCTTGGACTAATTTGGCGATGTAGACCCGCGCCTTTGTAATAGCGTAGGACTTTTACCTTCTCGCATCTTTTAACTGTTAATAACTTGCATGAAAGAATGAATGCCAAAAATAAAAACAAAGCGTAGATCACCAATGCATGAACAAGATAAACATAATTGAAAATGACACACAAATCACACACCACCCCTAGGGTACGTCTCACTGTTGCCTTGCCCCTCGAAAAGTGGTCGTCGAGTAGAGGATGTTTTAGTAAGTCCTCATGTCCATGAACATGGCATGAGGGTAGCTTCTAAGGTGTCTTCCTATTGCTCTGGTGACCACACTGTCCCGAACCCTCGAATTGACCCGAACACCTCCAACAGTGGTGCTACCTACCTCTCAATGGTGGGATGGCACTACTTTAAGGACATTTACACAGACGAATTCCTTAGGGTAGGTAGATGACTCGTAGATACTTGCTCTAATTTCAAAACAAATCAAAAACTTCTTTTCACACCGACACTTTGCAAAAAGATTTCAAAAACAACTTTTCAAACACTCTTGAGGACTGATACAAGAGTCGATCTGAAATCTTTAAAACGAAACTTTTTCAAACTCACTCACAATTGAAAAGCAAACACTTTTGAAAACACAAATGAGCAAGTATCTAAGAGCCCATGGATAACCATGGATAGAAAGGGTGCTAACACCTTCCCTTTCTATAAATCTACCTCCCGAACCGAGAGCAATCTCTATAAGGAATTTTTCTGTGCTTTTGTCCTTTCCATATTGGAGAAAATAAAAGACGGTGGCGACTCTTGCTTCCGCGACATTTCGCGAACCAGCGTTAAACAGTCAGTTCCAGATCCACCGATCACAGAACTGGCGACTCTGCTGGGGAATAAACTTTTTAAAGTGAGGTGTACCTTAGGACTAAGATCACTGTGTTTTCAATTGTATTGACTTGTTTGCTTTAAAATTGTGGGTTGCATGGGAGTTACATAGATCCTAACCCGGATCTGGGGATACCCTGTTTAGGTAGCATAAGCTGTGAGGGACCTGTCCGGCGTAGACCGACACGGGTAAAGCAGTGGCTACGTTGGTGTGGCACCTTGGTTTGTACCGATATCCCTTGTGTTGCAACGAGGAGAATATGGGTCTTCTGAGGAGTCATTAAGCACCAACAGACTTTAGAACTTTAAATGACACAACTTGGCCATTAGAACAGTAGCAGTATGCTACGCCCATTGAGGCTAAACTCTCGTGATGGTTCTGGCCGCAAGAAAAGATTGCGATGCTGGAGTTATGACCGATTGAGGGTAGTCAATGATATTGGGATCCTCTAAGAACCCGGTTACTTTTGATAGGATAGGTATGAACCAACAAACTGAAAGAGGGTAATACCTAGACCTCATGCTGGCCTAAACTTTAAGGGCTTGCCTTGTGTGACTTGTGTGCCTTACATGTTTGCCTTTGTAAATATTTGTGGTGTGCTTTATCATAACATCATAAAATCATGAGCATTGCATGCATCCTGCATAAGGACTGACCATTTCAAAGACAAGAGGGTTTCACCTTTACTCTGTTTTGTAGGACATCATGATGCTTGTGCGAAGGAATACTATCCGGTTCAACTTTGTTCACCCACCTGAGTTGCTTGAATAGTTGGTTAGCAGGATTCCAAATACCACTTCCTTCATCCAGAGGCATGGTTCTCTTCTCAGTTTAGTCACTGCAAAGCGGGATCAACAGTTGATGAGTGTCCTGACCCAGTTCTATGACCCTCTGTACCAGTGCTTCACCTTTCAAGACTTCCAGCTGGTCCCTACTGTTGTACCCCAAAATTTGCCCTCCCATTTCCTCAACATTTTCTCATCACAAGACCTTTGAAGATCAAGATCCAGTTAGGGTTTCCTCTGCTCAAGACTTCTCCTTGCACTATGGACTCAAATTAGGGTTTGTGTTTGCCCAAGGATGTTTTGACCTAAAATGCCTAAGATGACTTTCATGTTTCATGTTGGACTCCCAAGTTTACCCATGCCAAGTTTCAAGTCTTGATTTCGTTTTGCCCAGTCAATTGGGCAGTTGACCTAGAAATCAACTGTATTGGAGAGAAAGTCAACTGTGGCCAATTGACAGTCAAACCTCATGAAATTTGACCCACATCAACATTATGAACTCATATGAACCATTTGATCAAGTTTGGATCACAATTCCACAAGAAATTTGATCAGATCACCAAAAGGGCAAAAAGGTCATTTTTAGGGTTTTGACTGCACAAAGGCAATTTTTGACTGTTTGACCTAGCCAATGGCAAACCAAGCTCACATATAGCCTCAAGGACTCAATGAAATGGTCTTGACACATTCATCAAGCTCGAAAGATCCCAAGTACACAAGATTGACAGTTGAATTTCCCAGTCAATTGATCAATTTTGACTGTATACTGAAAAGTCAAACTTTGACTTTTTGGTCAAAATCAAGAGTCAAGATTCATTTTTCATCAAAACATGCCAAATCATGAAACTTGTTCACCAAGAAATCACAAAATGCAAATTAGGGTTTGAAAATGGAATTTTTCATAACTTAGAATTTTTCTAAGTTATGAAAAACCCTAATTTTTTCCCAACTTTGCCCCACCTTTTCACCAAGATCCATTTGGATTCAAACAAAAGTCAAAACATGAAAGTTGTATCTTGTTGCATAATCTAAAACTTTGATTCACAAAGTTTTCTCATTTGAAGCTTTTATCTCAAGTTACAATTTTTTGAATAAGGGCACTAAACCATTTTTAACTTAGTGAAATTTTAACCTATTTTGACAAGGTTTTCTACCCCACTTCAAGGCCACTTTTCATACTCTTCCACTTGGAATTTTAATTTTCATTTCAAAGATGGATTGTAGTACACATTCCAAGCTTTTCAAAATGTCCAAGAACTCATCAAACAACCTCATAACTTGAGAGATTCGAATTTCACAAGTTGGCAAAAATTCACTTTTGTTCTTCATCAAAACATGTTCATAACTTTGCAAATTTGAATTTAGCTTGCTTTATGCTTGATTACAGGTCCTTGAACCATTCCATACTCAATAATTTAATGCATATTCAATGTGTTAGAGTGTTGTTCTTTGAGTGCAAGCATTGTATGCAAGATTAATCCTAAACTAGATAAAGTGAACTTTCCATTTTTGAAAAGATTAACTTTATGTCCAATTGCAAATCAAGAAAGTACATGGAAAATCTGCTTGGCACAAGATTATGTGCATAACACACTGATCAAGAGAGGATTATGCAGCACATTAGGGGGTCCTCTACTGACCTAGAAAGCCAACTTGCTTTTGTTTGCTTCAAGTTCAAGAAAAGTCCATAACTTGTACCATATCTCATCTCAGCTTAAGGACACAAGAAAGAAATTATCAAACACATTCAAAAGAACATATCCAAGCTTTGGCACGAGTCATTGACCTTTCAAACACCCTCCATCTCAGAATCATCCTCAAACTGCAAAAACAGAGTTGCCTCTGCAGTTTGAGTGCCAACTCCTATTTCCCTCGAGCATTCTTACCAAAATCAATCCATACACATTCCCTAGCATATATGCAAGCTAACCATGACCTAAAACCTGACCTGTAATCTCTCTAATAGTTTCCACCATTTTCATTTTTTCCTCTTGCAGTTAAAGTTCCACAGCTCGATACAAGAAGTTTCAAGACAAAGTAAGCACTGAAAAAGCATCCCTGGACCTCAAGGAAGCTTTTCCAATCATTACCTTGCACTAGAAGTTCCTCATTCTCCAGATAGAAGTTCAACTGCACAGGTAAAACTTTGAACTCGTATCTCTCTTATCATGCATCTTTAGTCTTAAGTTTGTGAAGAAACAAGGTTCTACTCATAGCCCTGAACATGTACATATCTTTACATTTCATTTCTTTTGCCTGAGTAGAGAGAATTTGGAGTTTGAAAATGGCAGAAAAATTAGGTTAGGATTTGGGGGAGGAGAAATTCTCCCTCATCTTAGAGAGTTAGGTCAAGTTCCATACATGGTTAGAACCGTCTCTTCATGCTGAACATTTGTTGTGTTATGAGTTTTTGCTGAAAAGCCAAGAATCGAGAGTTGGACATTGAAGAACAGGGGCGCGCGTTTTTTTTGAATTTTGTTGCTGGAGGTTGAAGACAGTGTTCTTTGGGCTGGGCCTGTATATCTTTTCTTATTCACACCACACATTTGCTATTACACCCCCTGAGCCCATTTGCTTTATTTTTATTCTTTTTTGACTTTTTCTTTTTTGATTGACTTTGTTTATTTTTTCTCATGACATTAAAAAAATAAAAATATTTTTTCCATCATTTTTTGAATATATGGCATATTTATTTGGTTTATTCCTTTTGTTTGTATATAAATATTATATATATACTATTATTAGAATAAATAGAAAAATAGTGTAAATACATTTTTTTTTATTTACCTTCTGAAAATATCCCACATAAAAATACTTTTTTTATTTATCTTGTTAAAATATTAAATATATATTATTTTGTGTATAATGCATATTTAAGAAATTAATATATATAGATATATGTTTATCAATATATTTAAGCTAAAATATAAAAATACTTGAATTTTTCATTTTATTAATATTTGATACAAAAATACTTTTTTTTCATAATATACTTTATTTTATTTTATTTTCTAATAAATAAATATTTGTATTAAATTAGATAATAATACATTTTCTTTAAAATTAGGGTTTTTGCCCTAAATTCAAAAGATTCCAAAAATAATATAATTTTTATTTTCTTTTCTCTTTTACATAAATAATATTTTTTCACACATATACAAAACATTTCTTTTGCATCTTGCATTCTTATTTAATTTTTGTACATTGATTAAGTTGCAAATATTCAAATTGATGTAATAATTTTAGGTTTAAATTACTTGTCAATATCCCCATTTGAACATTTGTACCCCCCTTCCCATATTTGGTTTTGTAATAGCTTAGTAAATTTATTTTCGCACTTTATATGCTTTCTAATGATAACATGTTAGAATTAGGGTTTGTATGCGAAAAAACGATAAAAAAAATAGTTATGACCTAATCTCAAGATAAACAAGCATGAAAATGGACACACCAATCACATTTGCACCCCCCTAGGGTATTCCACTTGTTGCCTTTCAAAATTGGGCCATATTGTATGTTGAACTTCTTTGGGCAAAGCAAACAATTTGAATGATCATAGTCCCTCGACAAAACTTTTCAAAACAAACAAAAACAAATGATCAAGTCCCTTAAAGAAAATTGCCCAAAGACATTTAACGCCGTTGCAATTATGGTCTAAACGATGACCCGCACCTGTCCCTTTCACATCCTAACATAAGGTTGTCCACCAAATACAATGGTGGAACAAACTTGTTAAAAGGGTTAAAACATAGCAATAATCTTTTGAGAAATTTAGGAGTAGATAACCTCTTAGTTACTTCAATCAAACTTGCAAAACAAAACACTTGCCTAATTTCAAAACCACACATCACTACACTTTCAAAATAACTTTCAAAAACAAATGAAAACCTTTTCAAAAGACGTACATCTTTGTATACATCCCCACATGGATCATTACAAAGGTTGCCACCACATTGGCCTCTTTTCAAAACATTTTCAAAACCACACAAGCACCGTTTAAAACAATTGAAAACAAAAGGCAAGTGATCTAAGCAAGTAACTAAGAGCCCATGGATAACCATGGATAGAAAGGGTGCTAATACCTTCCCTTTCTATAATCTACTCCCCGAACCCAAGAAAACATCTCAAAAGGTTTTTTGCTGTGCTTTTTTAACCTTTCCTTTAGGATAAAATAAAAAGTCGGTGGCGACTCTTGCTAACCGCAACATTTGCGAATACAAACGCAAAACCCAAGTCAGTTCTCCCACCGTATCACAGAACTGGCGACTCTGTTGGGGAGAACTTTAAAAGTGGAGTAACCTTAGGGCTTAGATTACCTTTGTTTTCAATTGATTGTCTTGTTTGCTTTTACATTTTTGGGCTTTGTATCGGAGTTTTATAGATCCTAACCCGGATCTGGGGATACCTTCTTAGAAAGTAGCAACAAGGCTGTGAGGGAACTGTGCGGGGTATACCGACATGGTTGAAGTAGTCTGCTACGTTGATGTGGCACTTTGGTGTGTACCGGTAACCCTTGAGTTCAGTCAAGGAGAGTACGGGCCCACCGCGTGGTGTCATGAAGCATCAACTGACCTTAGGAACCTTAATTGAACCATCTTGGCCTTTTAGGGTAGTGAGATAACTGACTTTGGTGCAGTCCGAGGTTGGTTGATACTCGATACTACACTCAATTGAGGGTTACTTTCCTGGGATATTTCGGTCGCCAGTTCAGTGGCTAAATCGAAACGATGAACAATGAAAGTAATCCAGTGATATTGGGACCCTTAGAACCCGGTTACTTCTAATAGGACAGGTTGAGCCCACCAAACTTCAAGAGGGTAATACCCAGACCTCATGCAGGCCTAGACTCTAAGGGTTTGTCTTGTGTGACTTGTGTGCCTTACTATGTTTGCCTTTGTGAATATTTGTGGTGTATCATAACATCATGGCATCATACAACATCATGAGCATTGACTAACCATTTCAAGGGTTTCGAATCTTCATCTTTGTTCTTATTTTATAGGACATGGAAACTGCTCGCAGAAAGACAATTCAGATTAGCCTTGTAAAGATCCCTCCTCAGCTTAAGGAACTTCTGTCCAGGATTCCCGAGGGTTCTTCATTCAGTGAGAGACATGGAAGACTCATCAGCTTGGTTAACACTAACATTGAGGAGGATTTGATAAAGGTCCTGTTCCAGTTCTTTGACCCTCTGCATCACTGTTTCACTTTTCCGGATTATCAATTGGTGCCTACATTGGAAGAGTTCTCCCGACTTCTGAAGGTCCCTATCCTTGATCAACTACCCTACAACGGTACGGAAGAGGAACCCAAGCTTGAAGAGATTGCTAAAGCCTTGCACCTACAACCGTCTGACCTCAAGGGACATTGGGAAGTTAGAAGTGGTATCAAGGGTTTCTTAGCCAGGTTTCTGTTCGAGAAGGCCCAAGAATGTTGGAACTCCCTTGACCTACAAGCTTTTGAAGAAGTTATGGCCCTCCTTGTCTATGGTTTGGTGTTATTCCCTAATCCAGATCAGCTTATTGATATCAGTGCTGTCCAGATCTTCATGACCAGGAATCCTATACCTACGTTGCTGGGGGACATCCTTCACTCATGTTACACTCGAACCATGAGAAGAAGGGGTGTCCTTATGTGTTGCACTCCTCTCTTGGGAAGGTGGTTTATTTCGCACCTTCCGCAATCAGTTTTGAAGAACGAGCAGGGTTTGAGATGGTCACAACGGTTAATGACTCTCACGCATGCAGATATACATTGGTGCCCTAGGTCTAGGGAAGACGTCACTATCATTGATCGTTGTGGGGAGTACCCTAATGTTCCTTTATTTGGAATCAAAGGAGGTATTACTTACAACCCATGCCTGGCTTGGAGACAGTTTGGTTATGCTCGGAGGGATGGCCCTCATGACATGTTAATTCCTAACATAGTTTTTGACTTCGACAACGATACTCAAGGACTTCGTCAGAGATTTATCAGAGCTTGGAGGATGCCAAGTAGGATAGACAGCAAGACACTGGGGCACAGGAACTCCATCCCGTTGGAACCTTATCTCAAGTGGGTACGAGCCCGCTCCCAGAAGTTAGTGATGCCTTATCCTCATATGCTCCCTGTGATCAAAGAACCAGTCTTGGAAGGAGAGGTGTCCTACACCATTCAACATCCCGACATGCCCACCTCCTGGGAAGAAATGCAGAAGAGCTGGGTCCAGCTTAAGGAAGAACGGAATTCTCTTGAGACCAGTCTACATGCTAGCGAAAAGAAGGTCCTGGAACTCACCCGCCTACTGCACGAGGAAAGGAATCTCAACACCTACATCGCGCCAAAGAGGATGCGCAATGTTTTTTTACCTTAAGGAGTCATTTTGTAATATTTGGCCCATGGGGCATTTATGTACTAACGAATTTCTCCTTATTAATATGATGTGCGTTCCTTTTTGTCTACAATAAATTTTGAATATTCTAAATCCTTGAATGCATTGCATACATACGCATTCCATTGCACCATATGCATAGCAGGTACCCTATTTCACAGGTTGCTTAATTTTCTTCACTGTTTGTGTGCACAGTCATCATGAATCCAGACTCCTCCAGTGAGCAAGCAATCAAGGCCCTTCAGGCCCAAAATGCACAGTTTCAAGAGATGGTCCTAAGCCTAGCCCAGGGTCAGCAAGAGTTGAAGACTCTACTCATGAAGAAGAAGAAGAAAAAGAGGACTGCGCTGTTCAACACCGGACGCAGATTTGGGAACACACTCCATAATGAAGCTGATCCAACTACTTCTTCTGTTGAGAAAAACAGTCCCCAAGGGGGAGGAGCTCCTAGTCCCGCAGTCTCCGACAATGAGACGGACTATAACGACGAACAATACCCACCTGCTGCTGACAGGTACAAACAATTGGAGGACCGCTTAAGCGCCATGGAAATTCAGAATGTGCCGGGACTGGATTTCGGAGATTTGGGGTTATCTTCTGGGGTAGTAATTCCACACAAGTTTAAGGCGCCTGCCTTCGCCAAGTATGATGGGGTCTCCTGCCCAAAGCTGCATCTGAGGTCGTACGTGAGGAAAATCCAACCTTACACGGCAGATAAGAACCTCTGGATTCACTTCTTCCAAGATAGCCTTTCGGGGTCACAACTTGAATGGTTCTACCAATTGGATGGAACTAGCATCCGACACTGGGAAGATTTGGCAACCGCATTCTACAGACAATATCAATACAATTCTGATCTCGCTCCTACGCGTACCCAGCTTCAGGGTATGTCTCTAGGAACGGGTGAAGGGTTCAAAGAGTACGCTCAAAAATGGAGAGATTTGGCTGGCAGGGTGCAGCCTCCATTAACTGATCGAGAGCTGGTTGATATGTTCCTAGGGACGTTGTCTGGTCCGTTTTTCAATCATTTGGTTGGTAACTCCTCCGCCGGGTTTACAGATTTGATATTGACGGGAGAAAGAATTGAAGCTGGCATCAGGTCAGGCAAGATACAAAAGGCTGCCCCACAAGTGCTGAGAAGAGGCCGTTTAAGAAAGAAGCAAGTTCCGTCTATGGTCCTAGAAGACAAGTCAAGCCCGAAAGTCGCCAAGCCGTCAATGCTTTGGTCATCTCGAAACCTGTTGCTGCTCCTCAGCAGTACAATCAACAAAGAAGCGAAAGGCTCAAGAGGCAGTATACCCGACTGAGTATGACCTTATCTCAAATTTTACCCCAACTGTTATCCACCAACCTGGTGACCCTCAAAGAAGCTCCTAAGGTCGTCAACACTGCGTCTCCTAAGTATAACCCAAATGCCCGGTGTGCTTATCATTCTGATAGTCCCGGGCACACTACTGATGATTGCTGGGCCTTGAGAAACAAAGTACAAGATCTGATCGACGCAAAGGAAATTCAGTTTGAAGCGCCGGAGAGACCAAATGTTGTAACTGCTCCTATGCCCCAGCATAGAGTGAATGCCATCGAGGAAGAACTGTATGCTGTTTCGGTAAGTGAAGTTGTCACCCCTTTGAAGACCGTTAAGAAGAACCTACTGCGGGCCGGTTTATTTCCGGGTTGCGGTGAAGGTTGCCTGTTCTGTGCTGTTTCCCTGTCTGGTTGCCCCTTGCTGAGGTTAGGCGTCCAAAGCCTAATGGATAGCAAGGAGATTCTGTTTAAGAAGTCTGTTGTTCAGTTGGTTCCGATAAAAGAAGTTTCTGTGGTTACCATCTTCAATAATCCAATCAAGGCTCCCCCGAAGAAGCCTGTTCAAATCATGACTGTTGCACCTGTGATTATTATTGTTCCGGGGCCTCTCCCCTACGTGTCTGATAAAGCTGTCCCCTGGCATTATGGGGCAGACGTATATGTGAATGGAATCAAACAAGAATTCGACACTGGCGCCAGTATCTGCGATATCACTGGTCCAGCCAAAGTTACCCGCAGTGGCAGGCTCTTCTCGCCTGACATTGCACCGCCTGCTATTCAAAAACCCCTCCTTATAAAACCTACAAGTTTACCTGTTCCTGTTGCTGATCAAGTTGTGTCCCCTGCTGCCGAGTCATCTAATGCTCGGGGCAAAGAGATTGAAGAAGAGCCTGCCCGGATGGAGGCACCAACACCTATAAATGCTGAGGCCTCCCAACAAGAAGTGGAAGAGATCCTGAAAATAATAAAGAAAAGTGATTTCAATGTTGTCGAGCAGCTGGGGCATACGCCCTCCAAGATCTCCATGCTCTCCTTATTGCTATGCTCTGAGGCCCATGCTAAAGCCTTAATCTCATTTCTCAAGGCGGCCCATGTGCCGCAGGAGACGTCTGCAGTCCAGTTCACTGATTGCGTAGCAAATCTGACAGCAGACAATGGCTTGGGTTTTTCAGATGCTGACCTGACTGCGAAGGGAAGAGACCACAATGATGCCTTGCATGTCTCTATCGAATGCAGGGGCACTACTCTGGCGCATGTATTGGTGGATACTGGTTCTTCCTTGAATGTTCTACCGAAAAAGGCTTTAGACCGTTTGGATTATGAAGGCCTAGAATTGAAGCCCAGCAATATTATCGTCAGGGCCTTTGACGGTTCCAAAAGAATGGTTCATGGAGAGGTTGACATCCCTATTCGTGTGGGCTCTCAGGTGTTTGACTCTACTTTTTATGTGATGGATATACGTCCATCATACTCTTGTCTACTGGGTCGACCTTGGATCCACAAAGCTGGGGCAGTGACCTCTACCTTGCACCAGAAGCTGAAGTACCCTGTCAGGGGGAAGATCGTCACTGTGCAAGGAGAAGAGGAGTATATGGTGAGCCATTTGAATTCCTTCAGATACATTGAAATGGACGGGGAATTCATTGAAACCCCCTTTCAGCATTTCGAGGAAGTGCATCCAATTTCAGCAGCAGCAGAAACGACAGTCGAAGAGAGTGTTTCCTTGAAGATGGCATCCCTAAGGGATGCCCGGGCTGTGGTTCAGAAAGGCAATTATGCAAACTGGGGTCAGCTTCCTGACTTCACTCAGAAGAATGACAAGTTTGGGCTGGGCTTTACTGCAGAGGCTCAGAGGGCTGTGCGCAAGGAGAAGGTCAGAAAGGCTCCGGTGTTTATCTCCAGCTCAAGGGTGAATGTTATCGAGGAGGATGTAGAGGAAGCAGAGTTTGACAGTTGGATCTACCCGACTACCAGCGACGGACCAAGCAACTGGACGGCAAAGGATTTTACCCCTATCACATTTGTCACGCAGTAATTGATTTCTTTTGATTTCCAATTTGTAACAAACAATATGTTAAAACTTTGTTGGCTCGGTGTCCTACCCGGGGCATCGTAGCTCCATTTGTGAGGGCTTTTTGTATTACATTTTCATATATCATCAATCAAAACATTGGACGTTTGTTGCATTTCAAATCTTGTGCTCTTTTCCTTTCTGTGTTATATATATTGCAAAACAGCTATATTTACACACACTCACTTATACAGGTTTCAATCCACTCTGGATCTCACTGGTAACAGCTCTGCTTTCGCCAGTTATGACTTCGAAAATCCGATCAACTTGGCCGAAGACGAAGGTGAAGATGATTGCGAAGTGCCTGGGGAACTCGCAAGACTGATACTCCACGAAGAGAGAGCTATTCAACCACATGAAGAGCCGGTGGAAACAATTAACCTGGGTACTGAGACAGATAGGAAAGAGGTCAAGATTGGTGCCAATCTAGAGCTCAGCGTGAAGCAACGATTGATACAGATGCTACAGGATTACATGGAGATTTTTGCTTGGTCCTATGAAGATATGCCTGGTTTGGATGCCGACATTGTAGTTCACCACCTGCCAACCAAGGAAGATTGCCCTCCGGTAAAGCAAAAAGTCCGACGAATGCGTCCAGAGATGTCTGAAAAGATCAAGGCCGAGGTTATGAAACAGTTTGATGCCGGGTTCCTTGCAGTGACTTCTTACCCTCAGTGGGTTGCCAATGTGGTACCAGTACCGAAGAAGGACGGTAAGGTCAGAATGTGTGTTGACTACAGGGATCTGAACAGGGCCAGCCCCAAGGATGACTTCCCCCTACCTCACATTGATGTCCTTGTTGACAATACAGCTCAACACAAGGTGTTCTCCTTCATGGATGGTTTTTCAGGGTATAATCAGATCAAGATGGCTCCAGAGGATATGGAGAAGACTACCTTTGTGACTTAGTGGGGCACCTTCTGTTATAAGGTCATGCCATTCGGATTGAAAAATGCTGGGGCAACCTATCAACGTGCCATGGTTGCTTTATTTCATGATATGATCCACCATGAGATTGAGGTATACGTTGATGACATGATTGCAAGGTCTCAAACTGAGGAGGAGCACCTTGACCATCTGAGGAAGTTATTTGACCGACTCAAGTTGTACAAGCTGAGATTGAATCCCAACAAATGCACCTTTGGGGTAAGATCCGGAAAGTTGCTAGGTTTCATTGTAAGTGATAAAGGTATTCAGGTGGACCCTGTCAAGGTAAAAGCCATACAAGAGATGCCGACTCCAAGAACAGAGAAAGAAGTCAGAGGCTTCCTGGGACGACTGAATTACATTGCCCGATTCATCTCACACCTGACTGCTACTTGTGAGCCAATCTTCAAATTGCTGAAGAAAGATCAAGTAGTACGCTGGAATGATGAATGTCAGGCCGCCTTTGAAAGGATAAAGGAATATCTCCAAGAGCCACCCATTCTTATGCCACCGGTGGAAGGAAGACCTCTGATACTATACTTGACAGTACTTGACAATTCAATGGGGTGTGTGCTGGGGCAGCATGACGAGTCTGGCCGAAAAGAGCACGCTATTTATTACTTGAGCAAAAAGTTTACCGACTGTGAGTCTCGTTACTCACTGCTTGAGAAAACTTGCTGCGCTCTTGTATGGGCTGCTCGCCGGCTGAGACAGTATATGCTGACTCACACTACCTTATTGATTTCAAAAATGGATCCCATCAAGTACATATTTGAAAAGCCCGCTCTGTCTGGAAGAATAGCGAGATGGCAAATGATCTTGACAGAATATGACATCCAGTATACAACCCAGAAAGCAATTAAAGGAAGTGTACTGGCAGATCATTTGGCACACCGACCTGTGGACGATTACCAATCATTGAACTTTGATTTTCCGGACGAAGACATCATGGTGGTAACTAACTGTGAAGTACCTGGACCGGATGAAGGACCTGAGGAAGGATCCCGGTGGTCTATGCATTTTGATGGAGCCTCCAACGCTTTGGGTAACGGCGTCGGTGCTGTAATCATATCTCCCAAAGGAACTCATACTCCCCTCACCGCCCGATTATGTTTCAGCTGCACCAACAATATGGCAGAATACGAGGCATGTATCATGGGTCTTCAAGCTGCAATCGACCTGAGGATCAAGTTTCTAAGTGTCTTTGGAGATTCCGCTCTCGTGATCAATCAGATCAAAGGCGAGTGGGATACGAAACACCCGAATCTTATTCCTTACAAGGAGTATGTGTCGACCTTGCTCCCCCACTTTGAAGAAATAACTTTTGAGCACTTCCCTAGAGAGGAGAATCAGCTAGCGGACGCCCTAGCTACGATGTCTTCAATGTTCAAAGTTAAATGGGACAATGAGGCTCCCCGAATCATTATCTGGAAGTTGGATGAACCGGCATACTGCTGTGAGCTGGAGGCTGAGAAGGTGATTGAAAAACCCTGGTATCATGAGGTGAAGAGGTACTTGGAAGCTCAGGAATACCCTGAAGGTGCGTCTGTCAATGATAAGAAGTTCATGAGGAGGTTTGCTGCAAAATTCTTCCTCAGCAACGGCATTCTCTACAAACGGAATCATGATTCAACTCTGCTACGTTGTGTGGATAAGGCAGAAGCAGAGAAAATCATGATGGAACTGCATGAAGGCACGTTTGGAACACATTCCAGTGGACACACCACGGCTAAGAAAATCCTTCGGGCAGGATATTTCTGGGTTAGGATCTATAGAACTCCCAAGACAGTCCCACAATAATAAAGCAAGCAAGGAAAGCAATTGAAAACACAGTTATGAACTAGCCCTAAGGTACACCTCACTTTAAGTTTTAATCCCCAGCAGAGTCGCCAGTTCTGTGATCGGTGGATCTGGAACTGAATGTTTTAAAGCTGATTCGCGAAATGTCGCGGAAGCAAGAGTCGCCACCGTCTTTTATTTTCTCCAAATGGAAAGGACAAAAGCACAGAAAAATTCCTTAAAGAGATTGCTCTCGGTTCGGGAGGTAGGTTATAGAAAGGGAAGGTGTTAGCACCCTTTCTATCCATGGTTATCCATGGGCTCTTAGATACTTGCTCAATGTGTTTTCAAAATTGTTTGTTTGCTTTTCAATGTGGGTTTAAAAAGTTTCTTTGAAAAATTTCAGTTCGACTCGTACGTCAGAGTGTTTGAAAAATTGTTTTGAAAGCTTTTGAAAAGTGTCGGTGTGAAAAGTATGTTTTGATTTTTTTGAAGAGAGCAAGTATCTACGAGAACCTACCTACCCTAAGGAATTCGTCTGTGTAAATGTCCTTTAAAGTAGTGCCATCCCACCATTGAGAGGTAGGTAGCACCACCGTTGGAGGTGTTCGGGTCAATTCGAGGTTCGGGACATGGTGATCACCAGAGCAATGGGAAGACACCTTAGAAGCTACCCTCATGCCAGGTTCCCGGATCATGAGGACTTACTAAGACGTCCTCTACTCGACGATCACCTTTCGAAAGGCAACAGTGAGGCGTACCCTAGGGGTGGTGTGTGCGGTTCGTGTGTCATGTTTCAATTATTTTTGTCTTGTCATGTTTGCTGTGATCTACGCTTGATTTTATTTTTAGGGCCATACATTCTTTCATGCTTTTTGTTAACAGTTATAAAGTTTGCGGAAAAAATAAATCTAAGGATATTACAAATGGCGCGGGTCCACATCGCCAAAATAAACCGAACCCGATTTGACGGAAAGTAAATAAAGCAAATAAAAGTGCGAGAAAGTAAAAAATGTTACAAGGCTTTGGGGCATATACATAATTATTTAAACGATATAAAATAAATGTGCGAAATAGAGGAATTAAAAACAAAACTAGGGCGTTGGACCCTTTTGCAAACAATTTAAAATTAATAAGGAATTTAAAATTAAAATTAAATGAAAATGGTATTTTTGTGTTTTTTAGATTTAATGAGAAAAAGGAGTTAATTGAAATTAAATTAAAAGGCAAACCCTAATTCTAATATTTTTATTTATTATGAAAGAATTAAAATATAATCTACATTAAACCCTAATTTATTTATGTACAATTTAAATAGGAAAATAAATAATTATTATTGCTAAAAAGAAAATTAGAAGGAAGAAAACTTATTAATTAGCCTAGCTCTATATTTTTGTATTTTGTTATTAAAAAGAATTAAATTTGTAACCTAATTAAAACTAAATAATTACAAGCTTTTATTTATGAAAATAATTATAATATAAATATTTATTATTTTTTTGGTCTTTTCTGATTTTTGAATGTTTTTATATTTTTATGAAAATAAATTAATTATGTTAAAACAAAGAAAATAAATGAAATAGCAAAAATAAAATATAAGGAGAAAAATAGAAAAATGCAAACCAGGGGGGGGGGTAACCCCAATTTAGGAGGTACAGGCTTAAGAATTCTGGCCCACTTGCTTGAAATCTCATTGACTTTCCCAATCACGTATGATGCATTTGACCAGGATTTATGCGCTCCTTGAATCCCTGCCTTTGCCTTGATCGCTTAGGACGCGTGTAGGCTTGACCATTGAGGATGCATGATGTACACCCATAGTAGCGCTGCATATGAACACTTATAGCAAAATAATATTGGAATTGTGCAGACCTGGGGTTCGAACCCAGGTCTTGAACGCTACAAGCATAGATGCCTGCCACTGAGCCAGTTTGATCACATTTAATATATAACATCAAATAAATAATATAAAGAAAAACTGCATTAGTGGGAGTCAGCGCGCGAAAGTTTGAATGGACCTATCCCCATGTGACACGCCTTTGTCTTCTCCACCATCTCTGAAACATAAAAGCATTAGGCAACGGTTTTGACACCGTTGCAGAAAATAACATATGAGAAAATAACGATTAGGCCAGGAGGCCACATAAATTAATCGCGATGGTTGTTTCTTGTTCGTTGGGACACGCTGGTTTGAATGATAATGGTCTTGAGGCTTGATTTTACTCCGTTTCAAAAGCCCTAATTCAAAAAGCTGAAAACCCTAAAAGCCACGCATGGTGAAATCTGATTTACAGGGTAATAATGCAATTAAATATGGTGGTTAGCTTTAGAATATCATGAGGAACAAGAATCAATCAATGAAATGTCATGAAAATGCGTAAAATATAGAATACGATTTTGAAATTTCCATGGAATGTCTTGAGTTCTGTACCCCAATTCCTTGAGCTTTGGTGGTTGATATTGATTGGAATAGGATCAGGAGTCCACGAGCAAGCTTTTGGAATGAGTATTAGGGCTTAAAACCACCTAGAACCTTGATTTCAGATTTGAGTTTTTATCCCAAAATTTCCAATGTTGCCATAAGCTTTTGAGCGCAGCATATGATATGTTATGGTTAGGGTTTGACTTGGTGCTTATGATGGAAGAGAATTGGCTTGCTAACTGACCTAGATTCATGCTCATGAGAGAACTAGTCCTAGGGTTTTTTCATTAACAAATTTTCCTTCTTTTAAGCCAAGACCAAGACTTAGTGTGCCATTTAACCCTAGCCTGAGTTTTTGAGTTGGCCCATGATATATGGAAGTTGTCCAAATTCACATGACACTATTCCATTGGTTTTTGAATTTTATTTGAATTTTCAAAGATTTAAAATGAATTAAATTATCAAAAATTAAATAAAATAGAAAAATCAATATTTGGTCTTGAAATTAATCATGGGACACGTGTGTGGCATGACAAGGATGAATCAAGTGGAAGAAAGTGGGCCCTTTTGTCAAAAAATGGAGCTTCAAGGATAGTTGACTTTTGTCATTTCACAAAAATTTCCCAACTTCTACAAGGCATAACTTGCTCAATTTTTAAGCTTTTCACATGTTCTTGGACATTTTGGAAAGGTCTTTGAGTCCTCTAACCAATGCCTTTGGTCCCATGTCATTTTGATTTATCAATCTCACGTTATGGTCTTTGACTTAAAGTCCCTTTTTGTTGACTTTTGAAAATGACCTATAATGTTGAAATTGATAACTTTTTGCGAGAGCATTTCTTGGACTTGAAGTATGAAGATGAGTTGTAGGAAATGTCTTTCTCTTCAAAATGAGCTTTGGATGGGATTTTTCTGATAATCCATGTGAAAGTTATGCCCTGGTCAATTTCAGTTGACTTTTTCAGCTGTCCAAATATAGCAACTTTTGCATCTTTGATGATTTCTGAGCCAAATTTTGAGAATCATGATCAAGCATTGATCAAATGATGTTGGTGGCTTCAAAATGATATGTTGACCAAAAATTTGAACTTTTGATTGTCAAATGACCATTTTGCCCCTACAGTTGACTGTAGTGCAATTTAGGGTTTTGACTGTGCAATTTTAAGCTGAATGCCTTGAAACTTGATATGAGGATGCTTGACCATGTTTGTAAGCATATGAGACTTGATTGAGCCTTTGAACACTTCCTTTTCTTGATCAGAACACAAGCCCTAGTTTTGACTGTATAGGAGACAGTTGGACTGTGCAACCCTTGGGGGAGTTTTATGACTTGGCTTGGCAATTTCTTGAAGAATATGGGAGGGCAAATTTTGGGGTACAACAGTTGCCCCTGTTCAATCTTCTTAGACCTGAGGATGCAGATTGGCTGACGTGCCTTTCGTAATCCGAGGGTAGAAGATGATTGGACACTAGAGTGCCCAGAAATTTGCGCTCACATGTTAGCAATGATGGGGGAATGGGCTTATAGATGCCATCTGGATGTTTGATTGCGTAAGAGATTCCTTGGCGAGAACCTGCATACCTGCAAAACAGAAAATGAGTACCTGACACGTTGCAGGAGCTGATGTTTAGATGTCTGGTATAGATGTGTCCTGACTGGTTACAGGAACTGAGTCTGGAGCTTCAAACGGCGATGAAAGAACCAGGGATGATTACTTCCTTAGCATGAATGGTAAGAGAGCCTTGGGCGACTTTAACTTCAACAACGCTCGTTGAGAAAAGATCTTGGGTGACTTTAACTTCAACAACGCTCGTTGAGAAAAATCTGGGGTGTCTTCTACTGGGATAAGAATCAGGGAGATCTTAGGGTCGATCTGACTGAACCAGAGAGGCCTTTGACTGGGTAAGAATCAGGAAAATCTTAGGGTCGATTTAACTGAACCGGTCTAGGTCTTGAAATGTCTTCAACTGGATAAGCATCAGGAAAATCTTGGGACGATTTAACTGAACCAGAGAAGGCCTTTGACTGGATAAGCATCAGGAAAATCTTGGGACGATTTAACTGAACCGGTCTAGGTCTTGAAATGTCTTCAACTGGATAAGCATCAGGGAGATCTTAGGGTCGATCTAACTGAACCGGTGAAGGCCTTTGACTGGATAAGCATCAGGAAAATCTTGGGACGATTTAACTGAACCAGAGAAGGCCTTTGACTGGATAAGCATCAGGAAAATCTTGGGATGATTTAACTGAACCGGTCTAGGTCTTGAAATGTCTTCAACTGGATAAGCATCAGGGAGATCTTAGGGTCGATCTGACTGAACCAGAGAAGGCCTTTGACTGGATAAGCATCAGGAAAATCTTGGGACGATTTAACTGAACCGGTCTAGGTCTTGAAATGTCTTCAACTGGATAAGCATCAGGGAGATCTTAGGGTCGATCTGACTGAACCAGAGAAGGCCTTTGACTGGATAAGCATCAGGAAAATCTTGGGACGATTTAACTGAACCGGTCTAGGTCTTGAAATGTCTTCAACTGGATAAGCATCAGGGAGATCTTAGGGTCGATCTGACTGAACCAGAGAAGGCCTTTGACTGGATAAGCATCAGGAAAATCTTGGGACGATTTAACTGAACCGGTCTAGGTCTTGAAATGTCTTCAACTGGCTAAGCATCAGGGAGATCTTAGGGTCGATCTGACTGAACCAGAGAAGGCCTTTGACTGGATAAGCATCAGGAAAATCTTGGGACGATTTAACTGAACCGGTCTAGGTCTTGAAATGTCTTCAACTGGATAAGCATCAGGGAGATCTTAGGGTCGATCTGACTGAACCAGAGAAGGCCTTTGACTGGATAAGCATCAGGAAAATCTTGGGACGATTTAACTGAACCGGTCTAGGTCTTGAAATGTCTTCAACTGGATAAGCATCAGGGAGATCTTAGGGTCGATCTGACTGAACCAGAGAAGGCCTTTGACTGGATAAGCATCAGGAAAATCTTGGGACGATTTAACTGAACCGGTCTAGGTCTTGAAATGTCTTCAACTGGATAAGCATCAGGGAGATCTTAGGGTCGATCTGACTGAACCAGAGAAGGCCTTTGACTGGATAAGCATCAGGAAAATCTTGGGACTATTTAACTGAACCGGTCTAGGTCTTGAAATGTCTTCAACTGGATAAGCATCAGGGAGATCTTAGGGTCGATCTGACTGAACCGGTAAAGGCCTTTGACTGGATAAGCATCAGGAAAATCTTGGGACGATTTAAATGAACCGGTCTAGGTCTTGAAATGTCTTCAACTGGATAAGCATCAGGGAGATCTTAGGGTCGATCTGACTGAACCAGAGAAGGCCTTTGACTGGATAAGCATCAGGAAAATCTTGGGACGATTTAACTGAACCGGTCTAGGTCTTGAAATGTAGCCTGAGAACTTAACTGGATCTTTCCTGAAAGGTAAAAGTCAGTCATATGCAATGCATGATATGGATCAAGCAATGATGTTCTCAACATAAATGAGATTTGTATGATGCAGTGCGTTATGCATGCTATAATGATGTATGTGATGTTTTATGTATGTTTTCGTCTAGGAAAGTAAATCCTTGACGGGTGCCGGGAAGTCGTATCCTGGGCTGATGTCGAAGAATAGATTTTGCTTCCGCTGGGGATGATAACTGCAAGGATACCGGTAGGAGAAGATGACTCTGTTGCGGAATAAACTTGGCGAATGGAAGATTCTGCGGGGAGAAAAGATACTCTAGCGATCATGCTGGAAAGCAATACTCTGTGGGAAGAGTGATGCCTTGCTAAATGTTGATAGTAACTCTGTTGGGGATACCGTTGTTGTATTGGAAGTGTGAATAGACTTCGCTGGGGATAGGAAAGAACTATGTTGACGACGACCTTCCCTTGGCTTTTGGCTGAGGATAACCCAGTTATATCCTATTGAGGAAATAACTCTTTAAATCAAGCCAGACGACGCGTTCGTGTCCTGTGAAGGATAAGCTTCCAGAATTTACTGGGGATAAGCTTACTGCTTGGGGAGATGAATTCCATCTTTCCTGGAGAACTTGGATGGGACTCTCCTGGGGAAATTTTGATAGTTTTGATATGCTGGGGAAGTGATTCCTTTGAATGTTGATGTATGCCGCCGGGGAACAATCTTTAGACCAAGACTGCCGGGGATGCCTGTTAAGAATATATGCTGTTGGGGAATATTGGGATCTATTGGAGGATACCCAATTTCCTTGAGACTTGTTAACTTTGTTTGGGGAAGAATGCACTGACTTGCTGTCTCACTCTCTGGGGAATTTAAGATGCCTGGTTAGGTTCTTTAGCTGAACCTACTTTGGTACCTTGGAGGATAGAACAATTAGACTGCTCAGACAACTCTTTATTGCCCCTGTTTCTAGTGTCACCTGCAATTAATTCTTTGTTTCGTATGCAAATATTTATGAGCTAGCAAATTATTGTCAATGCATATATCACAAATTGAACCTTGGACGTTCTTCGCAAAACAAAACAGAAAAAGAAAAACAGTTGGCACGTTTAACTGAAAAGTATATTTGTATTGATTTTGAATAGCCTGAAAATAGGCGCTTTGTGTACAAGAGGCTGACATCCTAGTAAGAGAAATGTCGCCGAGCAAAAGAGTTTATTACAAGTTTTGTACAAAAGAAAATAAAACAGCTGTGTGAAAGATGAATGATCCACTGGGTTTCAACTCTGCTATTGCCTTTATACTCCGTGCATCTCATCACTTGATGACCTTGGTTGAGGGTGAAGCCGACTGATCGATGCCGTCTGAACTTGATGTAGATACCGGATTCTGGATGCACGGTGATCCAATGAGACATAGTATTACGTTTTTATCCCTAACTTTTGCCTGGACTGCCCTTTCGGGTTTTCAGTCCACCGGGATACCCATTTTTGCCCAAGCCGCCTTTTCAGGTTTTCGACTTGCCGGGTGTACAGATTTTTCATTTTCATCCCTTCATTTTGCCCGAACCCTTTTGGTTCGACGGGAATCCCTAACTTTTGCCTAGACATGTCAGCCTAGCGGGTCTTTTTTCATGCGTAGTATTTTTTAACTATGTCTGCATTGGAGGGGTGAGGAAGGTCGTCACCATCCATGTTGGTTAATATCATTGCTCCTCCTGAGAACACATGCTTAACCACAAATGGCCCTTCGTACGTAGGGGTCCATTTGCCCCTTGGATCACTCTGAGGAAGGATGATTCGCTTGATCACCAGATCCCCGACTTGATATTCCTGTGGTCTGACCTTTTTGTTAAATGCCCTGATCATTCGTTTCTGATACGTCTGACCATGACAGATAGCAGCAAGTCTCTTTTCGTCAATAAGGTTGAGCTGATCAAGTCGCGTCTGGATCCAATCATCTTCATTCAGATTTGCATCCTTCATTATCCGGAGAGAAGGAATTTGTACTTCGATCGGCAAGACTGCCTCCATGCCATAAACCAGAGAGAAAGGAGTTGCCCCGGTTGACGTCCTAGCTGAAGTACGATACCCATGCAGAGCGAATGGTAACATCTCGTGCCAATCTTTATACGTTACTGTCATCTTCTGCACGATCTTCTTGATGTTTTTATTAGCTGCTTCTACAGCCCCATTCATCTTCGGTCTGTAAGGAGAAGAATTGTGGTGCTGTATCTTGAACTGTTCGCAGAGCTCAGCGATCATCTTATTATTCAGATTGGTACCGTTATCTGTAATAATCCGCTCAGGGACACCATACCGACAGATCAGGTTTTGCCGAATGAATCGTGCCACAACAGTCTTGGTTACCGTAGCATAGGATGCTGCCTCAACCCACTTCGTAAAATAATCAATCGCCACTAGGATGAAGCGATGTCCATTGGATGCCGTAGGTTTTATCTCGCCGATCATGTCTATGCCCCACATTGCAAACGGCCAAGGTGCAGTCAGAACATTCAGGGGAACCGGAGGAACATGCACTTTATCTGCATAAATCTGGCATTTGTGGCATGTCCTGGAATGCTGGTAACAGTCAGCTTCCATTGTAGACCAGTAATATCCTGCCCGCAGGATTCTCTTAGCCATAGTATGTCCATTGGAGTGCGTACCAAAGGTCCCTTCATGCAGCTCTTCCATGATTCTTTCTGCTTCAGTCTTATCCACACAACGTAGTAAGGTTGAATCATGGTTTCGCTTGTACAAGATGCCGTTGCTTAGGAAGAACTTGGTTGCAAACCTCCTCAGGAATTTCCTATCATTGACAGAAGCACCTTCAGGGTATTCCTGAGCTTCTAGATATCTCTTCACTTCGTGGTACCAAGGGTTCTCAGTTACCAATTCAGTTTCGAGATCACAACAGTATGCCGGTTCGTCCAGTTTCCAGATGATGATCCGGGGAGCCTCATTATCCCATTTAACCTTGAACATTGAAGACATTGTAGCTAACGCGTCCGCCAACTGATTCTCTTCTCTTGGAAAGTGCTCAAATGTTATCTCTGTGAAGTGGGGGATCAAGGCCAACACACATTCTCTGTAAGGAATCAAGTTTGGGTGTTTCGTATCCCACTCTCCTTTGATCTGATTGATCACGAGAGCGGAATCTCCGAAGACACTCAGAAATTTGATCCTCAGGTCGATCGCAGCTTGAAGACCCATAATACACGCTTCATACTCCGCCATGTTGTTGGTACAGTTGAAACACAGCCGGGCGGTGAGTGGAGTATGAGTACCTTGTGGAGATACAATTATGGCGCCGATACCATTTCCCAAAGCATTGGAGGCTCCGTCAAAGTGCATAGACCATCGGGATCCTGGTTCAGGTCCTTCATCCGGTCCAGGTATTTCACAGTCAGTTACTATCATAATGCTTTCATCTGGAAACTCGAAGTTCATTGATTGGTAGTCATCCACAGCTTGATGTGCTAAGTGGTCTGCCAATACACTTCCCTTGATGGCTTTTTGGGTCGTGTACTGAATGTCGTATTCCGTCAAGATCATCTGCCATCTTGCAATTCTCCCAGACAGAGCAGGCTTTTCGAATATGTACTTTATAGGATCCATTTTTGAGATCAACAAGGTAGTGTGAGTCAGCATATACTGTCTCAGCCGGCGAGCAGCCCATACCAAAGCGCAGCAAGTTTTCTCAAGCAGTGAGTATCGGGTCTCACAGTCGGTAAACTTTTTGCTAAGGTAATAAATGGCATGCTCTTTTCGGCCAGACTCGTCATGCTGCCCCAGCACACACCCCATTGCATTATCAAGCACTGTCAGGTAAAGTATCAAAGGTCTCCCTTCAACTGGTGGCATAAGGATGGGTGGTTCTTGGAGATATTCTTTGATTCTGTCAAAAGCAGCCTGACATTCATCATTCCAACGTACTACCTGATCTTTCTTCAGCAGTTTGAAGATTGGTTCACAGGTAGCAGTTAAGTGTGAGATGAACCGAGCAATGTAATTCAGACGTCCTAGAAAGCCTCTGACTTCCTTCTCTGTCTTGGGAACTGGCATCTCTTGAATGGCTTTGACCTTAGCAGGGTCCACTTGAATTCCCTTGTCACTTACCACGAAGCCTAGCAACTTCCCCGATCTTACCCCGAAGGTGCACTTATTCGGATTCAACCTCAGCTTGTACAGTTTCAACCGGTCAAACAGTTTCTGTAGATGATCAAGGTGTTCTTCCTCAGTCTGGGACCTAGCGATCATGTCGTCAACATACACTTCTATCTCATGATGGATCATGTCATGAAATAAAGCAACCATGGCACGTTGGTAGGTTGCCCCAGCATTCTTTAATCCAAAAGGCATGACTTTGTAGCAGAAGGTGCCCCACTGAGTAACAAATGTAGTCTTTTCCATGTCTTCCGGAGCCATCTTGATCTGATTGTAGCCTGAAAAACCATCCATGAAAGAGAACACTTTATGCTGAGCTGTATTATCAACAAGGACATCAATGTGGGGTAGAGGGAAGTCATCCTTGGGGCTGGCCCTGTTCAGATCCCTGTAATCGACACACATCCTGACCTTACCGTCTTTCTTAGGTACCGACACCACATTAGCAACCCACTGAGGGTAAGAAGTCACTGCAAGAAAACCGGCATCAAACTGCTTCATAACCTCGGCTTTAATCTTCTCAGACATCTCTGGACGCATACGGCGGACCTTTTGCTTAACCGGAGGGCAATCTTCTTTAGTTGGTAAGTGATGGACCACAATGTCGGTATCCAATCCGGGCATATCTTCGTAGGACCAGGCAAAGATTTCTTTATAGTCATGTAGCATCTGAGTCAACCGTTGCTTCACGCTGAGTTCTAGGTTGGCACCAATCTTCACCTCTTTCTTGTCTTCCTCAGTACCCAAGTTTATTATTTCCACTGGCTCTTCATGGGGTTGAATTGCCCTCTCTTCCTGTTGTAACAGTCTTGCGAGTTCACCAGGCACTTCGCAATCATCTTCACCTTCGTCTTCGGCTAAGTTGATCGGATTTTCGAAGTCATAACTGGCAGTAGCAGAGTCGTTACCAGTGAGATCCAGAGTGGATTGAAACCTGTATGAGTGAGTGTGTGTGTAAATACAGCTGTTTTGCAATATGTAAAAAAAGGAAAGAAAAGGAGCGCAAAATTTGAAATGTGAAAAACGTCCAATGCTTTTATTCATGATATATGATAGTGACAAACAAAAGCCCTCATAAATAAAAACCACGGTGCCCCGGGTAAGACACCGGGCCATATAGTTTCAAATTATTGTTTATTACAAATCAAAAACAAAGAAATTCATTACTGGGGAACAAAAGTTATGGGTGTAAAATCTTTAGCAGTCCAATTGGTCAATCCACCGTCGGTCGTCGGGTAGATCCAGCTATCGAACTCTGACTCTTCCACTTTGTCTTCCTCTCCAATAGCATTCACTTCTGAGTGGGTGATGAGCACAGGAGGTCTTCCGATTCTTGCCTTGCGCACTGCTTTCTGAGCTTCTGTGGTGAAACCCAGCCCAAACTTGTTAGTCTTAGGAGTAAGATCAGGGAGCTTGCCCCAGTTTGCACATTCACCTTTTTCGATCACAGCCCGGGCATCCTTTAAGGAGGCCATCTTCATAGGAGAAACCTCTTCATCTGCTTCTGCTGCTGCCAGGGTTTGTGGCACTTCCTCAAAATGTTGAAAGGGGGTTTCAATGAACTCCCCATCCATTTCTACATATCTGAAGGAGTTGAGGTGGCTGACCATGTACTCCTCTTCCCCTTGCACTGTTACGATCTTCCCCCTGACCGGGTACTTGAGCTTCTGATGCAATGTGGAGGTCACAGCTCCAGCCTTGTGGATCCACGGGCGACCCAGCAAACAAGAATAGGACGGATGGATGTCCATCACATAGAATCTTGAATCAAATACCTGTGACCCAACCCTGATTGGGATGTCCACCTCACCATGTACCATTCTTTTGGACCCGTCAAAGGCCCGAACAACAATGTGAGTTGGTTTGAGCTCTAGACCCTCACAATCCAGCCTATCCAGAGCCTTCTTGGGCAGCACGTTTAATGAAGAACCTGTGTCAACCAGCACATGAGCAAGAGTAGTGCCCCTGCATTCAATGGAGACATGCAGGGCATCATTATGGTTCTTCCCCTTTGCTGTCAGATCGGCATCAGAGAAACCCAGGCCATTATCAGCGGTTAGGTTGGCCACACAGTCGGTGAACTGGTCAGCAGACGTCTCTTGGGGTACGTGGGCTGTCTTTAAGAAAGCAATCAGAGCCTTTGCATGGGCCTCTGAACACAGCAGCAGTGACAACATGGAGATTTTGGAGGGGGTGTGCCCCAGCTGTTCTACAACGTTGAAATCACTTTTCTTTATTATTTTGAGGATTTCTTCCATTTCCTGCTTGGAAGCCTCAACAATGGTCTTTGGTGCCTCCGTCCTGGCAGGCATATCAGCAGCAATTCCCTTGCCCCGAGTATCAGATGACTCAGTAGCAGGGGTGGATACTTGGTCAGGGGGAGAAACAGGCACCCTGGCAGGTGTGAAGATCAAAGGCCTATGAATTACCGGAGGAGCAATGTCTGGCGAGAACAGTCTTCCACTACGAGTGACCTTGGCAGGCCCGGTGATGTTGGAGACACCAGTATCAATGTTGAACTCTTGTTTCACACCCAGAACATAAACATCCGCCCCATAGTGCCATGGGACAGCCTTATCAGATTTGTAGGGTATAGGCCCCGGAACAGTAATGGTGATGGGAGCACTCTTGTGAGTTGGCAAAATTTGGACAGGCTTCTTTGAAGGAGCCTTGGAATGGTTGTTGAAGATGGTAACGATCGACACTTCTTCAACAGGAGCAGCAGGAACAACAGTCTTTCTGAACAAAATCTCTCTACTATCTATCAGGTTTTGGACGCCTGACTTCAACAGAGAACAACCAGCAGGGGAAGCAACACATAGAGGGCAACCTTCGCTACATCCCGGAAATAAACCGGCTAGCAACAGATTCCTCTTGACCATCAGCAACGGAGTAGCAACATCATCCACCGAAGCTACATACAAATCCTTCTCAACAGCATTCACTCCATGCTGGGGCATGGGAGCAGTTACAACATTCGGCCTCTCGGGCGCCTCAAACTGTATTTCCTTTGCATCAATGAGGTCTTGAACCTTATTCCTTAGGGCCCAACAGTCATCTGTGTTATGCCCCGGGCTATCAGAGTGATAAGCACAGCGAGCATTTGGATTGAACTTGGGGGATGCGGTATTGGGAAACTTTGGAGCCTCCCTGACAGTCACTAAATTGGTGGATAGCAACTGTGGCAGGATCTGTGATAAGGTCATGCTTAACCGGGTAAACTCTCTCCGGGGTCTTTCAAACTTTTGAGGATTAGTTGGCCGAGGAGTGGCAGCAGGTTTGGCAATCATTACCGCACTGACAGATTGGTGGCGTTCAGGTCGCTCTGTTCTCCGGGAGCTATATACAGCACTAGCCTCCTTTTTGAAGGGTTTCTTTTCAGTACTGGAGGAGGCAACTTTCTGTATCTTCCCCGATTTTATACCGGCCTCGATCCTTTCACCAGTCAGGATCAGATCGGTAAACCCAGCAGAGGAATTACCAATGAGATGATTGAAAAATGGACCAGATAGGGTCCCCAAAAACATATCTACCAGCTCCCGATCCGTCAATGGTGGCTGCACCCTGCCAGCCAGGTCTCTCCATTTCTGGGCGTACTCCTTAAAACCTTCACCCGACCCTAGCGACATACCCTGGAGTTGGGTACGCGTAGGAGCGAGGTCGGCATTATACTGATACTGCTTGTAAAAAGCAGTGGCCAGATCCTCCCAGTTACGAATGCTGATTCCATCCAGCTGATAGAACCAATCGAGGTGAGTCCCTGAAAGACTCTCTTGGAAGAAGTGGATCCAAAGGTTCTTGTCTGCTGTGTAAGGCTGGATCTTCCTTACATAAGAACGGAGGTGCATCTTGGGACAGGAAGCCCCATCGTACTTCACGAAGGCAGGTGTTTTGAACTTGTGTGGGATCACCACTCCAGTAGATAACCCCAAGTCTCCGAAATCCAATCCAGGCACCCGCTGAACTTCCATAGCCTTTAATCTGTCTTCCAGCTGTTTGTACCGGTCTTCAGCAGGAGGGTACTGTTCGTCGTTGAAGTCTGTTTCAGTATCAGAGCCCACAGGAGTAGGGACCTCCCTTTCTTGGTGACTACCTTCCTCCACAGATGGAGGAGTCCTTTCAGCTTCAACCAAGGTGTTCCCGAGTCTGCGCCCAGTGTTAAATAGCACAGTCCTCCTCTTCTTCTTAGTCTTCTTCAGAAGCATGGTCTTCAACTCTTGTTGACCCTGAGCCAAGCCCTTGATCAGCTCCTGAAATTGGGCGTTCTGCGCCTGAAATTGGACGTTCTGCACCTGAAGAGCCTTGATAGATGCCTCGGTTGATGATTCAGGGTTCATGATGCTGAAATAAACAGCGAAGAACGGTAAACAACCTGAAAAGAAGAGTATTTATGATGCACATGATGAATGATATGTGTTTATGCAATGCATTCAAGAGTTCGAAAATTCAAATTTGTTGTAGACCAAAAGGAACACACGTTATTATTAAGAAAATCATTGTTTAATACATCAAAGCCTCATGGGCAAAAATACAAAAAAGATCAAATCAATCCCAAAATATGTTGCGCATCTTCTTTGGAGCTATGTAAGTGTTGAGGTTCCTTTCCTCATGCAACAGGCGGGTGAGCTCCAAGACCTTCTTTTCACTGGCATGCAAACTAGTCTCAAGAGAATTCCGCTCTTCCTTAAGCTGGATCCAGCTCTTCTGCATCTCTTCCCAGGATGTGGGCATATCAGGGTGCTGAGTAACGTGAGACACCTCTCCTTTCAAGGCAGGCTCTTTGATTACTGGAAGCATGTGAGGATAAGGCATTACCAATTTCTGAGAGCGGGCTCGTACCCACTTGAGGTAAGGCTCCAAAGGGATGGAGTTCCTGTGCCCCAGTGTCTTGCTGTCTATCCTACTAGGCATCCTCCAAGCTCTGATAAATCTCTGGCGAAGTCCTTGAGTATCGTTGTCGAAGTCAAAAACTATGTCAGGAATCAACATGTCATGAGGACCATCCCTCCGAGCATAACCAAATTGTCTCCAAGCCAGGCATGGACTATAAGTAATACCCCCTCTGATTCCAAGTAAAGGAACATTAGGATACTCCCCGCAACGATCAATGATAGTGACATCTTCTCTGGACCTAGGGCACCAATGTATATCTGCATGTGTAAGAGTCATCAACCGTTGTGACCATCTCAAACCCCGCTCGTTCTTCAGGACTGACTGTGGAAGGTGCGAAATAAACCACTTTCCCAGGAGAGGAGTGCAACACATAAGGACACCTCTTTTTCTCATGGTTCGAGTGTAACATGAGTGAAGGATGTCCCCCAGCAACGTAGGTATAGGATTCCTGGACATAAAGATCTGGACAGCATTGATATCAACGAGCTGGTCTGGGTTAGGGAACAACACCAAACCATAAACCAGAAGGGCCACAACCTCTTCAAAAGCTTGTAAGTCAAGGGAGTTCCAACATTCATAGGCCTTTTCAAACAGAAACCTGGCTAAGAACCCTTTGATACCACTTCTAACTTCCCAATTTCCCTTGAGGTCAGATGACTGTAGGTGCAAGGCTTTAGCAATCTCTTCAAGCTTAGGTTCCTTTTCTGTACCGTTGAAGGGTAGCTGATCAAGGATAGGGATCTTCAGGAGTCGGGAGAACTCCTCCAATGTGGGTACCAACTGATAGTCCAAGAAGGTGAAACAGTGATGCAGAGGGTCAAAGAATTGGAACAGGACCTTTATCATATCTTCCTCAATGTTGGTGTTGACCAAGCTGATGAGGCTTCCATGCCTTTCACTGAATGAAGAGTTCTCGGGAATCCTGGATATAAGCTCCTTAAGCTGAGGAGGGATCCTTACAAGACTGATTTGAATTGTCTTTCTACGAACAGTTTCCATGTCCTACAAAACAAGAACAAAGATGAAAATTCGAACCCCTGAAATGGTTAGTTAATGCATATGATGCTGGATGATGTCATGATGCTATGAATAAACACACCACAGATATTTACAAAGACAAACATGTAAGGCACACAAGGCACACAAGACAAGCCCTTAAGGTTTAAGGCCAGCATGGGGTCTGGGTAGTACCCTCTTGAAGTTGGTGGGTTCAACCTGTCCTAATCAAAGTAACCGGGTTCTAAGGTTCCCAATATCACGGGATTGCTTTCATTGTTCATCGTTTCGATTTAGCCACTGAACTGGCGACCGAAATATTCCAGGAAAGCAACCCTCAATTGAGTGTAGTATCGAGTATCAACCAACCTCGGACTGCACCAAAGTCAGTTATCTCACTACCCTAAAGAGGCCAAGATGGTTCAATTAAGGTTCCTAAGGTCTGTTGATGCTTCATGACACCACATGGAGGCCCCGTACTCTCCTTGACTGAACTCAAGGGTTACCGGTACACACCAAAGTGCCACATCAACGTAGAAGACTTCTTGAACCATGTCGGTATACCCCGCACAGTTCCCTCACAGCCTTGTTGCTACTTTCTAAGAAGGTATCCCCCAGATCCGGGTTAGGATCTATAGAACTCCCAAGACAGTCCCACAATAATAAAGCAAGCAAGGAAAGCAATTGAAAACACAGTTATGAACTAGCCCTAAGGTACACCTCACTTTAAGTTTTAATCCCCAGCAGAGTCGCCAGTTCTGTGATCGGTGGATCTGGAACTGACTGTTTTAAAGCTGATTCGCGAAATGTCGCGGAAGCAAGAGTCGCCACCGTCTTTTATTTTCTCCAAATGGAAAGGACAAAAGCACAGAAAAATTCCTTAAAGAGATTGCTCTCGGTTCGGGAGGTAGGTTATAGAAAGGGAAGGTGTTAGCACCCTTTCTATCCATGGTTATCCATGGGCTCTTAGATACTTGCTCAATGTGTTTTCAAAATTGTTTGTTTGCTTTTCAATGTGGGTTTAAAAAGTTTCTTTGAAAAATTTCAGTTCGACTCGTACGTCAGAGTGTTTGAAAAATTGTTTTGAAAGCTTTTGAAAAGTGTCGGTGTGAAAAGTATGTTTTGATTTTGTTTTGAAGAGAGCAAGTATCTACGAGAACCTACCTACCCTAAGGAATTCGTCTGTGTAAATGTCCTTTAAAGTAGTGCCATCCCACCATTGAGAGGTAGGTAGCACCACCGTTGGAGGTGTTCGGGTCAATTCGAGGTTCGGGACATGGTGATCACCAGAGCAATGGGAAGACACCTTAGAAGCTACCCTCATGCCAGGTTCCCGGATCATGAGGACTTACTAAGACGTCCTCTACTCGACGATCACCTTTCGAAAGGCAACAGTGAGGCGTACCCTAGGGGTGGTGTGTGCGGTTCGTGTGTCATGTTTCAATTATTTTTGTCTTGTCATGTTTGCTGTGATCTACGCTTGATTTTATTTTTAGGGCCATACATTCTTTCATGCTTTTTGTTAACAGTTATAAAGTTTGCGGAAAAAATAAATCTAAGGATATTACAAATGGCGCGGGTCCACATCGCCAAAATAAACCGAACCCGATTTGACGGAAAGTAAATAAAGCAAATAAAAGTGCGAGAAAGTAAAAAATGTTACAAGGCTTTGGGGCATATACATAATTATTTAAACGATATAAAATAAATGTGCGAAATAGAGGAATTAAAAACAAAACTAGGGCGTTGGACCCTTTTGCAAACAATTTAAAATTAATAAGGAATTTAAAATTAAAATTAAATGAAAATGGTATTTTTGTGTTTTTTAGATTTAATGAGAAAAAGGAGTTAATTGAAATTAAATTAAAAGGCAAACCCTAATTCTAATATTTTTATTTATTATGAAAGAATTAAAATATAATCTACATTAAACCCTAATTTATTTATGTACAATTTAAATAGGAAAATAAATAATTATTATTGCTAAAAAGAAAATTAGAAGGAAGAAAACTTATTAATTAGCCTAGCTCTATATTTTTGTATTTTGTTATTAAAAAGAATTAAATTTGTAACCTAATTAAAACTAAATAATTACAAGCTTTTATTTATGAAAATAATTATAATATAAATATTTATTATTTTTTTGGTCTTTTCTGATTTTTGAATGTTTTTATATTTTTATGAAAATAAATTAATTATGTTAAAACAAAGAAAATAAATGAAATAGCAAAAATAAAATATAAGGAGAAAAATAGAAAAATGCAAACCAGGGGGGGGTAACCCCAATTTAGGAAGTACAGGCTTAAGAATTCTGGCCCACTTGCTTGAAATCTCATTGACTTTCCCAATCACGTATGATGCATTTGACCAGGATTTATGCGCTCCTTGAATCCCTGCCTTTGCCTTGATCGCTTAGGACGCGTGTAGGCTTGACCATTGAGGATGCATGATGTACACCCATAGTAGCGCTGCATATGAACACTTATAGCAAAATAATATTGGAATTGTGCAGACCTGGGGTTCGAACCCAGGTCTTGAACGCTACAAGCATAGATGCCTGCCACTGAGCCAGTTTGATCACATTTAATATATAACATCAAATAAATAATATAAAGAAAAACTGCATTAGTGGGAGTCAGCGCGCGAAAGTTTGAATGGACCTATCCCCATGTGACACGCCTTTGTCTTCTCCACCATCTCTGAAACATAAAAGCATTAGGCAACGGTTTTGACACCGTTGCAGAAAATAACATATGAGAAAATAACGATTAGGCCAGGAGGCCACATAAATTAATCGCGATGGTTGTTTCTTGTTCGTTGGGACACGCTGGTTTGAATGATAATGGTCTTGAGGCTTGATTTTACTCCGTTTCAAAAGCCCTAATTCAAAAAGCTGAAAACCCTAAAAGCCACGCATGGTGAAATCTGATTTACAGGGTAATAATGCAATTAAATATGGTGGTTAGCTTTAGAATATCATGAGGAACAAGAATCAATCAATGAAATGTCATGAAAATGCGTAAAATATAGAATACGATTTTGAAATTTCCATGGAATGTCTTGAGTTCTGTACCCCAATTCCTTGAGCTTTGGTGGTTGATATTGATTGGAATAGGATCAGGAGTCCACGAGCAAGCTTTTGGAATGAGTATTAGGGCTTAAAACCACCTAGAACCTTGATTTCAGATTTGAGTTTTTATCCCAAAATTTCCAATGTTGCCATAAGCTTTTGAGCGCAGCATATGATGTGTTATGGTTAGGGTTTGACTTGGTGCTTATGATGGAAGAGAATTGGCTTGCTAACTGACCTAGATTCATGCTCATGAGAGAACTAGTCCTAGGGTTTTTTCATTAACAAATTTTCCTTCTTTTAAGCCAAGACCAAGACTTAGTGTGCCATTTAACCCTAGCCTGAGTTTTTGA
The DNA here is from genome assembly GCA_948472305.1 of Vicia faba. Lineage (NCBI taxonomy): Eukaryota > Viridiplantae > Streptophyta > Magnoliopsida > Fabales > Fabaceae > Vicia > Vicia faba. Next base: position 1,234,439,467 of record OX451738.1, read on the forward strand.
GTTGGCCCATGATATATGGAAGTTGTCCAAATTCACATGACACTATTCCATTGGTTTTTGAATTTTATTTGAATTTTCAAAGATTTAAAATGAATTAAATTATCAAAAATTAAATAAAATAGAAAAATCAATATTTGGTCTTGAAATTAATCATGGGACACGTGTGTGGCATGACAAGGATGAATCAAGTGGAAGAAAGTGGGCCCTTTTGTCAAAAATTGGAGCTTCAAGGATAGTTGACTTTTGTCATTTCACAAAAATTTCCCAACTTCTACAAGGCATAACTTGCTCAATTTTTAAGCTTTTCACATGTTCTTGGACATTTTGGAAAGGTCTTTGAGTCCTCTAACCAATGCCTTTGGTCCCATGTCATTTGGATTTATCAATCTCAAGTTATGGTCTTTGACTTAAAGTCCCTTTTTGTTGACTTTTGAAAATGACCTATAATGTTGAAATTGATAACTTTTTGCTAGAGCATTTCTTGGACTTGAAGTATGAAGATGAGTTGTAGGAAATGTCTTTCTCTTCAAAATGAGCTTTGGATGGGATTTTTCTGATAATCCATGTGAAAGTTATGCCCTGGTCAATTTCAGTTGACTTTTTCAGCTGTCCAAATATAGCAACTTTTGCATCTTTGATGATTTCTGAGCCAAATTTTGAGAATCATGATCAAGCATTGATCAAATGATGTTGGTGGCTTCAAAATGATATGTTGACCAAAAATTTGAACTTTTGACTGTCAAATGACCATTTTGCCCCTACAGTTGACTGTAGTGCAATTTAGGGTTTTGACTGTGCAATTTTAAGCTGAATGCCTTGAAACTTGATATGAGGATGCTTGACCATGTTTGTAAGCATATGAGACTTGATTGAGCCTTTGAACACTTCCTTTTCTTGATCAGAACACAAACCCTAGTTTTGACTGTATAGGAGACAGTTGGACTGTGCAACCCTTGGGGGAGTTTTATGACTTGGCTTGGCAATTTCTTGAAGAATATGGGAGGGCAAATTTTGGGGTACAACAGAGTCATTACGGACAATGGTACCAATCTCAACAACAAAATGATCACTGAACTCTGTGAACAATTCAAAATACAGCACCACAATTCTTCTCCCTACCGGCCGAAGATGAATGGGGCTGTAGAGGCAGCCAATAAAAATATCAAGAAAATTGTGCAGAAGATGACAGTGACCTATAAAGATTGGCACGAGATGTTACCGTTCGCTCTTCATGGGTACCGCACCTCAGCAAGGACGTCAACCGGGGCAACTCCCTTCTCCTTGGTCTATGGCATGGAGGCAGTCTTGCCAATTGAAGTCCAGATACCCTCTCTCTGGATAATGAAGGATGCAGACTTGAATGAAGATGATTGGATCCAGACTCGACTCGATCAATTAAATCTGATTGACGAAAAGAGGCTCACTGCTATCTGTCACGGTCAAACGTATCAAAAACGGATGATCAGGGCATTTAACAAGAGAGTCAGACCACAAGAATATCAAGTTGGGGACCTGGTAATCAAACGCATCATCCTTCCTCAAAGTGATCCTCGGGGAAAATGGACCCCTACTTACGAAGGGCCATTTGTGGTTAAACGTGTGTTCTCAGGAGGAGCCATGATCCTAACCACCATGGATGGTGACGACCTTCCTCACCCCGCCAATGCAGACATGGTGAAAAAATACTACGCATAAGTAAAAGACCCGCTAGGTTGACATACCTAGGAAAAAATAAGGGCTTCCCGGCGAACCAAAAGGGTTCGGGCAAAAATAAGGGATGAAATGAATAAAAATCTGTACACCCGGCAAGTCGAAAACCTGAAAAGGCGGCTTGGGCAAAAATGGGTATCCCGGTGGACTGAAAACCCGAAAGGGCGGTCCAGGCAAAAGTTAGGGATAAAAGCGTAACACTATGTCTCATTGGATCCTTTCGCATCCGGAATTCGGCATCCACTATCTGGCTCCAGATTTCGGCATTGACCAACCAGCTTCATCTTCAACTAGGTAGCAAAGCGATGAGACGTTCGAAGACATAAAGGCGATAGCAGAGTTGGAACCCAGTGGGATTATTCGCATAGCTGTTTTGTTTCCTTTTTTCAAATTGTAAACTCTATACTATTTGGCGGCGTCCTCTTACTAGGATGTCAGCCTCTTGTACAAAAAACGCCTATTCACAGGCAAAGTTTAAATCAATACAAATTCACTTGTCCATACAAATTACCATTGTTTTCCTTTTTTTCTGTTTTGTCTTGCGAAGAACGTCCAATGTTCATTTTTGATATATGCATTTGACATTAAATTGCTGATTCATAAATATTTGCATATGAAACAAGAGATTGATTACAGGTGACATCAGAGACAGGGGCAATTGAAGTTGTCTAAAGCAGTCTGGTTGTTTTGTCCGCCAAGGTACCAAGGTAGGTTCAACTGAAGAATGTGGCCAAATCATCTCAACTCCCCGCAAAGTAAAACCAGGTTCAGCAGTACTTTCCCCAAGCAAAGTTGGTCCCACGTCGATCCTAAAGTCACAACATTCCCCGGCAGGTCTTAAAGCTCATCCCCAGTAGATTCCGGAAGCTTGTTCCCTATAGTACACGGACGTCTCTCCCGAGTTTTATTAGAGTTATTTCCTCACAAGGACTTATAACTGGGTTATCCTCAGCTAAAAACCACGGAAGACCGCCCTCGGCAAAGTTCCTTCAATCCCCAGCGGAGTTTATCATCATTATCCCCAGCGGAATCCATCATTAAAGTCCTCAACAGGCCTCTCAGCAAAACTTCGGCCAAATATCTCTTCCACAGAGCAACTCCCCGGCCGTTCGTCAAGGATTTATTTTCCTAAGACAAAATTACATTTCACATTTTCATACATCTTGTTTACATATATGATAAAGTGCACACAACACTATCTCATGTTGAACATCATAACATCATGCATAACATAAATCATGACATTGCATACAACTTATGTCTTTGCCTTTTCAGGAAAAAGACAATCCCAAAAAACAACTACCTTCAACTGTCACAGTTCCAGATTCGATACCTGTATCTAGCCAGGGCACATCTGAGAGTGATCAGTTTCCAGGCTCGATTCCTGTATCTAGCCAGGGCACGTCTGAAGAGTTCGAAGATTCGATTCCTGTATCCAGCCAGGGCATATCTGTTGACCACGTTTCCAGATTCGATTCCTGTATCTAGCCAGGGCACGTCTGAAGAGTTCAAAGATTCGATTCCTGTATCCAGCCAGGGCACATCTATCAACTACAACATCTCCAGATTCGATTCCTGTATCTAGCCAGGGCATATCTGTTGACCACGTTTCCAGAATCGACTCCTGTATCTAGCCAGGGCACGTCTGAAGAGTTCGAAGATTCGATTCCTGTATCCAGCCAGGGCACATCTATCAACTACAACATCTCCAGATTCGATTCCTGTATCCAGCCAGGGCATATCTGTTGACCATGTTTCCAGACTCGACTCCTGTATCTAGCCAGGGCACGTCTGAAGAGTTCGAAGATTTGATTCCTGTATCCAGCCAGGGCACATCTGTGAGCAACCAATTGTAGATTCGATACCTGTATCTAGCCAGGGCATATCTGCATAAGGAGACTGAAGATCAAACACCTGTAACAAGCCAGGAAAACATCCGTCTTTCTCACATACACAAGTTCTCGCTAAGGAATCTCTTATGCGATTGACACTTCCAAATGGCATCTATAAGCCCATTCCCGACAAGTTTCTGTCACATCTCCAGATGGCATCTATAAGCCCATCTCCCTATCCACCATCTCTCTAAATGGCATCTATAAGCCCATTCCTGACACCACGTTGTTGAGACTCCAGCATGCGAGTGCAAATTTCCGGGCACTCTAGTGTCCAATCTCCTTTTACCCTCGAGTCACGAAAGGCAAACTTGCCAATCTAACTCTTCAGGTCCAAGAAGATTGAACAGGGGCAACTGTTGTACCCCAAAATTTGCCCTCCCATTTCCTCAACATTTTCTCATCACAAGACCTTTGAAGATCAAGATCCAGTTAGGGTTTCCTCTGCTCAAGACTTCTCCTTGCACTATGGACTCAAATTAGGGTTTGTGTTTGCCCAAGGATGTTTTGACCTAAAATGCCTAAGATGACTTTCATGTTTCATGTTGGACTCCCAAGTTTACCCATGCCAAGTTTCAAGTCTTGATTCCAAGTTTTGCCCAGTCAATTGGGCAGTTGACCTAGAAATCAACTGTATTGGAGAGAAAGTCAACTGTGGCCAATTGACAGTCAAACCTCATGAAATTTGACCCACATCAACATTATGAACTCATATGAACCATTTGATCAAGTTTGGATCACAATTCCACAAGAAATTTGATCAGATCACCAAAAGGGCAAAATGGTCATTTTTAGGGTTTTGACTGCACAAAGGCAATTTTTGACTGTTTGACCTAGCCAATGGCAAACCAAGCTCACATATAGCCTCAAGGACTCAATGAAATGGTCTTGACACATTCATCAAGCTCAAAAGATCCCAAGTACACAAGATTGACAGTTGAATTTCCCAGTCAATTGATCAATTTTGACTGTATACTGAAAAGTCAAACTTTGACTTTTTGGTCAAAATCAAGAGTCAAGATTCATTTTTCATCAAAACATGCCAAATCATGAAACTTGTTCACCAAGAAATCACAAAATGCAAATTAGGGTTTGAGAATGGAATTTTTCATAACTTAGAATTTTTCTAAGTTATGAAAAACCCTAATTTTTTCCCAACTTTGCCCCACCTTTTCACCAAGATCCATTTGGATTAAAACAAAAGTCAAAACATGAAAGTTGTAGCTTTTTGCATAATCTACAACTTTGATTCACAAAGTTTTCTCATTTGAAGCTTGTATGTCAAGTTACAATTTTTTGAATAAGGGCACTAAACCATTTTTAACTTAGTGAAATTTTAACCTATTTTGACAAGGTTTTCTACCCCACTTCAAGGCCACTTTTCATACCCTTCCACTTGGAATTTTAATTTGCATTTCAAAGATGGATTGTATTACACATTCCAAGCTTTCCAAAATGTCCAAGAACTCATCAAACAACCTCATAACTTGACAGATTCGAATTTCACAAGTTGGCAAAAATTCACTTTTGTTCTTCATCAAAACATGTTCATAACTTTGCAAATTTGAATTCAGCTTGCTTTATGCTTGATTACAGGTCCTTGAACCATTCCATACTCAATAATTTAATGCATATTCAATGTGTTAGAGTGTTGTTCTTTGAGTGCAAGCATTGTATGCAAGATTAATCCTAAACTAGATAAAGTGAACTTTCCATTTTTGAAAAGATTAACTTTATGTCCAATTGCAAATCAAGAAAGTACATGGAAAATCTGCTTGGCACAAGATTATGTGCATAACACACTGATCAAGAGAGGATTATGCAGCACATTAGGGGGTCCTCTACTGACCTAGAAAGCCAACTTGCTTTTGTTTGCTTCAAGTTCAAGAAAAGTCCATAACTTGTACCATATCTCATCTCAGCTTAAGGACACAAGAAAGAAATTATCAAACACATTCAAAAGAACATATCCAAGCTTTGGCACGAGTCATTGACCTTTCAAACACCCTCCATCTCAGAATCATCCTCAAACTGCAAAAACAGAGTTGCCTCTGCAGTTTGAGTGCCAACTCCCATTTCCCTCGAGCATTCTTACCAAAATCAATCCATACACATTCCCTAGCATATATGCAAGCTAACCATGACCTAAAACCTGACCTGTAATCTCTCTAACAGTTTCCACCATTTTCATTTTTTCCTCTTGCAGTTAAAGTTCCACAGCTCGATACAAGAAGTTTCAAGACAAAGTAAGCACTGAAAAAGCATCCCTGGACCTCAAGGAAGCTTTTCCAATCATTACCTTGCACTAGAAGTTCCTCATTCTCCAGATAGAAGTTCAACTGCACAGGTAAAACTTTGAACTCGTATCTCTCTTATCATGCATCTTTAGTCTTAAGTTTGTGAAGAAACAAGGTTCTACTCATAGCCCTGAACATGTACATATCTTTACATTTCATTTCTTTTGCCTGAGTAGAGAGAATTTGGAGTTTGAAAATGGCAGAAAAATTAGGTTAGGATTTGGGGGAGGAGAAATTCTCCCTCATCTTAGAGAGTTAGGTCAAGTTCCATACATGGTTAGAACCGTCTCTTCATGCTGAACATTTGTTGTGTTATGAGTTTTTGCTGAAAAGCCAGGAATCGAGAGTTGGACATTGAAGAACAGGGGCGCGCGTTTTTTTTTAATTTTGTTGCTGGAGGTTGAAGACAGTGTTCTTTGGGCTGGGCCTGTATATCTTTTCTTATTCACACCACACATTTGCTATTACACCCCCTGAGCCCATTTGCTTTATTTTTATTCTTTTTTGACTTTTTCTTTTTTGATTGACTTTGTTTATTTTTTCTCATGACATTAAAAAAATAAAAATATTTTTTCCATCATTTTTTGAATATATGGCATATTTATTTGGTTTATTCCTTTTGTTTGTATATAAATATTATATATATACTATTATTAGAATAAATAGAAAAATAGTGTAAATACATTTTTTTTTATTTACCTTCTGAAAATATCCCACATAAAAATACTTTTTTTATTTATCTTGTTAAAATATTAAATATATATTATTTTGTGTATAATGCATATTTAAGAAATTAATATATATAGATATATGTTTGTCAATATATTTAAGCTAAAATATAAAAATACTTGAATTTTTCATTTTATTAATATTTGATACAAAAATACTTTTTTTTCATAATATACTTTATTTTATTTTATTTTCTAATAAATAAATATTTGTATTAAATTAGATAATAATACATTTTCTTTAAAATTAGGGTTTTTGCCCTAAATTCAAAAGATTCCAAAAATAATATAATTTTTATTTTCTTTTCTCTTTTACATAAATAATATTTTTTCACACATATACAAAACATTTCTTTTGCATCTTGCATTCTTATTTAATTTTTGTACATTGATTAAGTTGAAAATATTCAAATTGATGTAATAATTTTAGGTTTAAATTACTTGTCAATATCCCCATTTGAACATTTGTACCCCCCTTCCCATATTTGGTTTTGTAATAGCTTAGTAAATTTATTTTCGCACTTTATATGCTTTCTAATGATAACATGTTAGAATTAGGGTTTGTATGCGAAAAAACGATAAAAAAATAGTTATGACCTAATCTCAAGATAAACAAGCATGAAAATGGACACACCAATCACATTTGCACCCCCCTAGGGTATTCCACTTGTTGCCTTTCAAAATTGGGCCATATTGTATGTTGAACTTCTTTGGGCAAAGCAAACAATTTGAATGATCATAGTCCCTCGACAAAACTTTTCAAAACAAACAAAAACAAATGATCAAGTCCCTTAAAGAAAATTGCCCAAAGACATTTAACGTCGTTGCAATTATGGTCTAAACGATGACCCGCACCTGTCCCTTTCACATCCTAACATAAGGTTGTCCACCAAATACAATGGTGGAACAAACTTGTTAAAAGGGTTAAAACATAGCAATAATCTTTTGAGAAATTTAGGAGTAGATAACCTCTTAGTTACTTGAATCAAACTTGCAAAACAAAACACTTGCCTAATTTCAAAACCACACATCACTACACTTTCAAAATAACTTTCAAAAACAAATGAAAACCTTTTCAAAAGACGTACATCTTTGTATACATCCCCACATGGATCATTACAAAGGTTGACACCACATTGGCCTCTTTTCAAAACATTTTCAAAACCACACAAGCACCGTTTAAAACAATTGAAAACAAAAGGCAAGTGATCTAAGCAAGTAACTAAGAGCCCATGGATAACCATGGATAGAAAGGGTGCTAATACCTTCCCTTTCTATAATCTACTCCCCGAACCCAAGAAAACATCTCAAAAGGTTTTTTGCTGTGCTTTTTTAACCTTTCCTTTAGGATAAAATAAAAAGTCGGTGGCGACTCTTGCTAACCGCAACATTTGCGAATACAAACGCAAAACCCAAGTCAGTTCTCCCACCGTATCACACCTACCCTGGAAGAGTTCTCTGATTTGCTTGGTATCCCTATCTTTGATCAGACTCCCTTTATTGGTTGGGAAAAGACCCTCAGGCTTGAGGAGGTTGCTGCAGCTCTTCCTTTGACCCATCAAGAAGTAATGGATAACTGGGTGACTAGAAGCGGAGTTAAGGGTTTCTTGGCCAAGTTTCTGATTGGTAAAGCTAACAGTTTCTGGAATGACTTGGACTTTAGGGCATATGAAGACATCTTGGCTCTCTTAATCTATGGGCTAGTCTTGTTTCCTAATCCTGACAAGTTCATCAATGTCACTGCCATAAGGATCTTCATGTCTCAGAATCCTGTGCCCACTCTCTTGGGTGACATCCTGCAACAACTTTATGCTCGTACTGCCAGAAGACGAGGAACTCTATGGTGTTGTATCCCTTTGTTGGTGAGGTGGTTTATTTCGCACCTCCCTAAGTTCGTGCTGAAGAACCAAGAAGGAAGAGGTTGGGCTCATAGGTTAATGTCTCTCACTGATAAGGACATCATTTGGACTTCCAGAGGTTTGGATGAGATAGCTGTTGTTGATCGTTGCGGAGAATACCCTAATGTTCCTTTGATCGGTACTCAAGGAGGAATCTCTTACAATCCATGTCTAGCGCTCCGTCAGTTTGGAAGAGCCAGAAGAGCAGGGCCTCATGAGATGTTGGTGCCTCACATCAGTTTTGAGTTTCAGGTGGATAGTGACGAGCTGCGTCATAGATTCATCAAGGCTTGGGACAGAGTTCATAAAGCTGACCCACAAGAGTTAGGACCAAAGACTTCTCTACCTATGGAAGCCTACTACAAATGGGTTTGCATCCGTGCTCAGAAGTTAGGTATGCCATACGAAGCTGTCAGACCCATCATTCTTGAGTATCCTGACAAAGATGGGGTTCCTCCAACTGTCCTCCCTCCTCAGATACCTACTGATTATGATACATTAAAGAGGTCTTGGTCGCAACTGCGAGAAGAACGGGATTCGTATCGGGAAAAGTTCAACGAGCAGGAATTGAAGATCCAGAAGCTGACAAAGCAGTTGGAGAATGAGCGAGCTCTGAATGACTACATCCGTACTGAGAAGAGGAGACCATGGGATCAATAAGGAGCTCTGGATGTTCTTTTACAGTTTATTTCCCTTTTCAGTATTTCCCTTTTATGTAACGCCTAAGGGCAACCTGTTGAACAATTTAAATTTCAAAGTTGAATCTAATGAAGTGTGTTCCCTTTTATTTACAAAGTTGATTCCCGATTGTATTTGAAAACATAAATCATACGCATTTCATTCATCATGTGTATAGCAGGTATTCTTCTTTTCAGGTTGCTTACTGTTCTTCGCTGTTTATTTCAGCATCATGAACCCTGACTCATCATCAACCGAGATGTCTATCAAGGCCCTTCAGGCGCAGAACGCGCAATTTCAGGAGCTGATCATGGGTTTGGCTCAAGGCCAAGAAGAACTGAAGGCCTTACTCCTGAAGAAAGAGAAGAAGAAGAAGAAGAGAACTGTTCTTTTCAACTCGGGCCGAAGGTTTGGCAACACTCTGCAGAATGAAGAAGCTGGTTCTTCTGTAGACAAAGGCAGTCCCCAGGGGGGAAAGGCTTCAAGTCCAGTAGTCTCTGACAACGAGACTGACTTTAATGAGGAACAATATCCTCCTGCTGAAGACCGATACAAGCAGTTGGAAGACAGATTGAAAGCAATGGAGATCCAACAAGTGCCTGGGCTGGATTTCGGAGACTTGGGCTTATCTACTGGTGTGATTATCCCTCACAAGTTTAAGGCACCATCTTTCACCAAGTATGACGGGGCGTCTTGTCCCAAGCTACACCTCAGATCTTATGTGTGGAAGATTCAACCGTACACAGTGGACAAGAATTTGTGGATCCACTTCTTCCAGGAGAGTCTTTCAGGGACTCATCTCGAATGGTTCTATCAGCTGGATGGGACCAAAGTTCGTAACTGGGAGGAGTTGGCTACTGCTTTATATAAGCAGTATCAATATAATGCCGACCTTGCTCCTACACGTACCCAACTCCAGGGTATGTCGCTAGGATCAAGCGAAGGTTTCAAAGAGTATGCACAGAAGTGGAGGGATATGGCTGGCAGGGTGCAGCCTCCGTTAACTGACCGGGAGCTGGTGGATATGTTCTTGGGGACCCTATTTGGGCCATTTTTCAATCATCTTATCGGGAATTCGTCTGCAGGGTTCACTGATCTTATTCTAACTGGGAGAGAATAGAGGCTGGAATGAAGTCCGGTAAAATTCTGAAGGGTGCATCGTCGAGTTCTAAGAAGAAGCCCTTTAAGAAGGAGGCCAGCGCTGTATATGGGCCTAGGAGGCAAGAGAAACCAGAACGCCGCCAATCTGTCAACGCGGTGATGATTGCTAAGCCTGCTGCCGCTCCTCGGCAAACCAATCCTCAAAGGGCTGAAAGACCCAGAAGAGAGTTTACCCGTCTGAGTATGACCCTATCGCAAATCTTGCCGCAGTTGCTATCCACCAATTTGGTGACTGTTAGAGAGGCCCCGAAGGTTGTGAATACTGCCTCTCCCAAGTACAATCCGAATGCCCGCTGTGCTTATCACTCCGATAGCCCGGGGCAATCCACTGATGACTGTTGGGTCTTAAGGAATAAGGTGCAAGACCTTATTGACGCAAAAGAGATACAATTTGAAGCGCCTGAGAGGCCAAATGTGGTGACTGCTCCTATGCCCCAGCATGGAGTAAATGCCATTGATGAAGATGTGTATGCCATTTCTGTGAATGATGTAGCCACTCCCTTGATGACTGTTAAGAGGAACCTACTACTGGCCGGTTTATTTCCGGGTTGTAGTGAAGGTTGCCTTTTCTGTGCTGTTTCCCTTTCTGGTTGTCCTTTGCTGAAGTTGGGCATCCAAAGCCTGATGGACAGCAAAGAGATTCTGTTCAAGAAGACTGTTGTTCCGTTTGTTCCTGTGGAAGAAGTTTCTGTTGTTACAATCTTTAATAATCCGATCAAGGCTCTCCCGAAGAAGCCGGTTAAAATCATGACTGTCGCACCCATTGTGATTACTGTTCCAGGGCCTCTCCCCTATGAATCTGATAAGGTTGTCCCATGGCACTATGGGGCAGACGTATATGTACATGGCATAAAGCAAGAGTTCAACACTGGTACCAGCGTCAGCAATATCACTGGTCCAGCCAAAGTAACCCGCAGTGGCAGGCTCTTCTCGCCTGACATTGCGCCGCCCGCTATTCGAAGACCCCTCACTATAACACCTGCAAGTGTACCTGTTCCCAGTTCTGATCAAGTTGTTTCCCCTGCTGCCGATTCATCTAATGCTCGGGTCAAAGGGGTTGAAGACGAGCCTGCCCGGATGGAGGCACCAAAATCTGTAAATGTTGAGGCCTCCCAACAAGAGATGGAGGAAATTCTCAAGATAATCAAGAAGAGTGACTTTAATGTTATTGAACAGCTGGGGCATACCCCCTCCAAGATCTCCATGCTCTCCTTGCTGATGTGCTCAGAGGCCCATGCTAAGGCCCTGATTTCATTCCTCAAGACGGCCCATGTGCCACAGGAGACATCTGCAGTCCAGTTTACTGATTGCGTAGCCAATTTGACAGCCGACAATGGTTTGGGTTTCTCGGACGCTGACCTTACTGCTAAGGGAAAGGACCACAATGACGCCCTGCATGTCTCTATTGAATGCAGGGGCACTACTCTTGCGCACGTGTTGGTGGACACTGGTTCTTCCCTGAATGTGCTACCCAAGAAGACCTTAGACCGGTTGGATTGTGAGGGCCTGGAGCTGAAACCTAGCAACATCATTGTCAGAGCCTTTGACGGTTCTAAGAGGATGGTCCATGGAGAGGTATACATTCCTATTCGTGTGGGTTCTCAAGTATTCGACTCTACTTTCTATGTGATGGATATCCGTCCATCGTATTCTTGTCTACTGGGTCGACCTTGGATCCACAAAACTGGGGCAGTGACCTCTACCCTACACCAGAAGCTCAAGTACCCCGTCAGAGGGAAGATTGTCACTGTGCAGGGAGAGGAGGAGTATATGGTGAGCCATTTGAACTCCTTCAGGTATATTGAGATGGACGGGGAGTTTATTGAAACCCCCTTTCAGCATTTCGAAGAGGTACCTCCAACATTGGCAGCAGCGGAAACAGTGGCTGAAGAGGATGTTCCTTTGAAGATGGATTCCTTGAAGGATGCCCGGGCTGTGATCAAGAAAGGTGAATGTTCTAACTGGGGCAGGCTCCCTGATTTTACACAAAAAACTGACAAGTTTGGACTGGGTTTTACTGCAGAGGGTCAGAAGGCTGTGCGCAAGGCAAAGACCAGAAGACCTCCTGTGCTCATTACCAACCCAGGAGTGAATGCTATTGGGGATGAAGATGAGGTGGAAGAGTCAGAGTTCGATAGCTGGATCTACCCGACGACTGATGGTGGATTGACCAATTGGATTGCTAAAGATCATACTCCTGTTACTTTTGTTACGCAGTAATAAACTCCTTTGTTTTGTTATTTGTAATAAACAATGAATTAAAACTCTGGCCCGGTGTCTTACCCGGGGCACCGTGGTTTCATTTGTGAGGGTATATTAATTGTCATTTCATATATCATGAATAAAGACCTTGGACGTTTTCTCGCATTTCAAATCTTATGCTCCTTTTCTTTCTTTCCTTTCTTTATATATTGCAAAACAGCTGTATTTACACACACTCACTCATACAGGTTTCAATCCACTTTGGATCCCACTGGTAACGACTCTGCTACTGCCAGTTATGACTTCGAAAATCTGATCAACTTAGCCGAAGACGAAGGTGAAGATGATTGTGAAGTGCCTGGCGAGCTTTCAAGACTGTTACTCCAGGAAGAGAGGGCAATTCAACCACGTGAAGAGCCGGTGGAAACAATAAATCTGGGTACTGAGACGGACAGGAAGGAAGTTAAGATTGGTGCCAACCTAGAGCTCAGCGTGAAGCAACGGTTGACTCAGATGCTACATGATTATATGGAGATCTTTGCCTGGTCCTACGAAGACATGCCTGGGTTGGATACCGATATTGTGGTCCATCATTTTCCTACCAAGGAAGACTGCCCTCCGGTTAAGCAAAAGGTTTGCCGCATGCGTCCAGAGATGTCTGAGAAGATCAAGGCCGAGGTTATGAAACAGTTTGATGTCGGGTTCCTTGCAGTGACTTCTTACCCTCAGTGGGTTGCGAATGTGGTGCCGGTACCAAAGAAAGATGGAAAGGTCAGAATGTGTGTCGATTACAGGGATCTGAATAGGGCCAGCCCCAAAGATGACTTCCCCCTACCTCACATTGATGTCCTTGTTGACAATACTGCTCAGCACAAGGTGTTTTCGTTCATGGACGGTTTTTCAGGTTATAATCAAATCAAGATGGCTCCTGAAGACATGGAGAAGACTACCTTTGTCACTCAGTGGGGCACCTTCTGTTACAAAGTCATGCCATTCGGGTTGAAGAACGCTGGGGCAACCTACCAACGTGCCATGGTTGCTTTATTTCATGACATGATCCATCATGAGATATAAGTGTATGTCGATGACATGATTGCAAGGTCTCAAACCGAGGAGGAACACCTTGATCATCTGCAGAAATTGTTTGACCGTCTGAAGTTGTACAAGCTGAGGTTGAACCCGAACAAGTGCACCTTCGGAGTCAGATCTGGGAAGTTGCTAGGCTTTGTTGTAAGTGATAAAGGTATTCAAGTGGACCCTGCCAAGGTCAAAGCCATTCAAGAGATGCCAATTCCTAAGACAGAGAAAGAGGTCAGAGGCTTTTTAGGACGCCTAAATTACAGTGCCCGATTCATCTCGCATCTGACTGCTACCTGTGAGCCAATCTTCAAGCTGTTGAAGAAAGATCAGGTAGTACGTTGGAATGATGAATGTCAGGCTTCTTTTGACAGAATCAAATAGTATCTCCAACAGCCACCCATTCTTATGCCACCGGTTGAAGGGAGACCTCTGATACTATACCTGACAGTACTTGACAACTCAATGGGGTGTGTGCTGGGGCAGCATGACGAGTCTGGCCGAAAAGAGCATGCCATTTATTACCTTAGCAAAAAGTTTACCGACTGTGAGACCCGATACTCACTGCTTGAGAAAACTTGTTGCGCTTTGGTATGGGCTGCTCGTCGGCTGAGACAGTATATGCTGACTCACACTACCTTGTTGATCTCAAAGATGGATCCTATAAAGTACATATTTGAAAAGCCTGCTCTGTCTGGGAGAATAGCAAGATGGCAAATGATCTTGACAGAATACGACATCCAGTACACGACCCAGAAAGCCATCAAAGGAAGTGTATTGGCAGATCACTTGGCACATCAGGCAGTAGACGACTATCAGTCAATGAACTTCGAGTTTCTGGACGAGAGTATCATGATAGTGACTGATTGTGAAGTACTTGGACCGGATGAAGGACCTGAGGAAGGATCCCGATGGTCTATTCACTTTGATGGAGCCTCCAATGCTTTGGGTAACGGTATCGGCGCTGTGATAATATCCCCCCAAGACACTCATACTCCACTCACTTCCCGGCTATGTTTCAACTGCACCAACAACATGGTGGAGTATGAGGCATGCATCATGGGTCTCCAAGCTGCGATTGACTTAAGGATCAAGTTTCTGAGTGTCTTCGGAGATTCCTCTCTCGTGATCAATCAGATCAAAGGGGAGTGGGATACGAAACATCCGAATCTTATTCCTTACAGAGAATGTGTGTTGACATTGATCCCCCACTTCACAGAGATAACCTTTGAACACTTTCCGAGAGAGGAGAATCAGTTAGCGGACGCGTTAGCTACGATGTCTTCTATGTTCAAGGTCAAATGGGATAACGAGGCTCCCCGGATCATCATCTGGAAACTGGACGAACCGGCATACTGTTGTGATCTCGAGACTGAATTGGTAACTGAGAAGCCTTGGTACCATGAGGTGAAGAGATACTTGGAAGCTCAGGAATACCCTGAAGGTGCCTCTGTCAATGATAAGAAGTTTCTGAGAAGGTTCGCAGCCAAGTTCTTCCTTAGCAACGACATTCTGTACAAGAGAAACCATGATTCGACCTTACTGCGTTGTGTGGACAAGACAGAAGCAGAAAGGATCATGGAAGAGCTACATGAAGGGACCTTCGGAACACATTCCAGTGGACACACTATGGCAAAGAAAATCCTTCGGGCAGGGTATTTCTGGTCCACAATGGAAGCTAACTGCTACCAACATTCTCGGAAATGCCATAAATGCCAGATATATGTGGACAAGGTGCATGTTCCTCCAGTTCCTCTAAATATTCTGACTGCGCCTTGGCCGTTTGCAATGTGGGGCATAGATATGATCGGTGAGATTAAACCTACGGCATCTAATGGGCATCGCTTCATCCTGGTAGCGATTGATTACTTCACAAAGTGGGTTAAGGCAGCTTCCTACGCTACAGTAACCAAGAATATCGTAGCACGGTTCATTCGACACAATCTGATCTGTCGATACGGTGTCCCAGAAAGGATCATTACAGACAACGGTACCAATCTTAATAACAAGATGATCACTAAGCTCTGCGAGCAGTTTAAGATACAGCACCACAACTCTTCTCCTTATCGACCGAAGATGAATGGGGCTGTAGAAGCAGCAAATAAAAATATCAAGAAAATCATGCAGAAGATGACAGTGACTTATAAAGATTGGCACATGATGTTACCGTTCGCTCTACATGGGTACCGTACCTCAGCCAGGACGTCAACCGGGGCAACTCCCTTCTCCTTGGTCTACGGTATGGAGGCAGTCTTACCGATCGAGGTGCAGATACCCTCTCTCCGGATAATGAAGGATGCAGATCTGAGTGAAGATGATTGGATCCAGACACGAGTTGATCAGCTAAACTTAATTGATGAAAAGAGACTTGCTGCTATTTGTCATGGTCAGACGTATCAGAAACGGATGATCAGGGCATTTAACAAAAAGGTCAGACCACAAGAATATCAAGTTGGGGATCTGGTAATCAAGCGCATCATCCTTCCTTAGAGTGATCCAAGGGGCAAATGGACCCCTACGTACGAAGGGCCATTTGTGGTTAAACATGTGTTCTCAGGAGGAGCCATGATTCTAACCAACATGGATGGTGACGACCTTCCTCACCCCGCCAATGCAGACATAGTAAAAAGATACTACGCATGAAAAAAAGACCCGCTAGGTTGACATACCTAGGCAAAAATTAGGGCTTCCCGGCGAACCAAAAGGGTTCGAGCAAAATGAAGGGATGAAATAAAAAAATCTGTACACCCGGCAAGTCGAAAACCTGAAAAGGCGGCTTGGGCAAAAATGGGCATCCCGGTGGACTGAAAACCCGAAAGGGAGGTCCAGGCAAAAGTTAGGGATGAAGCGTAATACTATGTCTCATTGGATCACCTTGCATCCAGAATCCGGTATCAGCATCAAGTTCAGACGGCATCGATCAATCAGCTTCATCTTCAGCTAGGTCATCAAGTGATGAGACGCTCGAAGATATAAAGGCGATAGCAGAGTTGGAACCCAGTGGGATCATCCATTTCACAGAGCTGTTTTATTTTCCTTTGTACAAATTTGTATAAACTCTTTTGTTCGGCGGCGTCCTCCTACTAGGGCGTCAGCCTCTTGTATATAAACGCCTATTTACAGGCAATTCAAAAAATCAATACAAAAAATCACTTTTCAGTTAAAATTGCCAGTTGTTTTTCTTTTCTGTCTTGTTTTGTGAAGAACGTCCAAGGTTCAATTTGTGATATATGCATTGACACTAATTGCTAACTCATAAATATTTGCATACAAAACAAAGGATCAATTACAGGTAACATTAGAAACAGGGGCAATAAAGAGTTGTCTAAGCAATCTAATTGTTCTGTCCTCCAAGGAACCAAGGTGAGTTCGGCTGAAGAACATAACCAGCATATCCTAATTCCCCAGAGAGTGCGTCAGCAAGTCAGTGCACTCTCCCCAAGCAAAGTTATACAATCAGCCTTAAGGAAGTTGGGTATCCTCCAGCAGATCTCAACGTTCCCCAGCATAGATATTCCTAAACAAGCATCCCCGGCAGTCTTGAGCTAAGATTGTTCCCCGGCGGTATATCAAACATTCAATGGAGCCACTTCCCCAGCATATCAAATTAATTTCCCCAGGAGAGTCCAATAAAGATTTCCCCAGGAAAGTTTGAATCATCTCTCCAAGCAGTAAGCTCATCCCCAGTAGATTCTGGAAGCTCATCCCCTACAGAGCACGAACGCGTCTCCCGGCTTTATTCAAAGGTTATTTCCCTACCAGGATATAACTGGGTTATCCTCAGCCAAAAGCCACGGAAAGATCGTCCCCGACGAAGTCTTCCTATCCCCAGCGAAGTCTATTAACACTTCCAACGTAACAACGGTATCCCCAGCGGAGTTACCATCAATATCCCAGCAAGTACCTCTCTTCCCACAGAGTTTTGTTCCCAGCAAGATCACTAGAATAATTTTCTCCCCCGCAGAGTAATCCATTCGCCAAGTTTATTCCCCAACGGAGTTATCTTCTCCTACCGGTATTCTTGCAACCATCACTCCCCAGCGGAAACAAGTATTATTTTCTTCAAACATCAGCCCAGGATGTGACTTCCCGGCACCCGTCAAGGATTTACTTTCCTAGACAGAAAACATACATTCATAAACATCGCACTTCCATACATTATAGCATGCATATACGCACCATATTTTACAATCTCATTTATGTTGAGAATATCATTGCTTGATCCATATCATGCATTGCATATGACTGACCTTTACCTTTCAGGAAAGATCCAGTTAAGTTCTCAGCTATATTTCAAGACTTTAGTCTGGTTCAGTTAAATCGACCCTAAGATTTTCCTGATTCTTATCCAGTCAAAGGCCTTCTCTGGTTCAGTCAGATTGACCCTAAGATCTCCCTGATTCTTATCCAGTTGAAGATATTCCAAGACCTTGCTTGGTTCAGTTAAATCGACCCTAAGATTTTCCTGATTCTTATCCAGTCAAAGGCCTTCTCTGGTTCAGTCAGATCGACCCTAAGATCTCCCTGATTCTTATCCAGTTGAAGATTCCAAGACCTTGCCTGGTTCAGTTAAATCGACCCTAAGATTTTCCTGATTCTTATCCAGTCAAAGGCCTTCTCTGGTTCAGTCAGATCGACCCTAAGATCTCCCTGTTTCTTATCCAGTTGAAGATATTCCAAGACCATGTCCGGTTCAGTTAAATCGACCCTAAGATTTTCCTGATTCTTATCCAGTCAAAGGCCTTCTCCGGTTCAGTCAGATTGACCCTAAGATCTCCCTGATTCTTATCCCAGTAGAAGTCATCCAAGATTCTCTCAGCGTTATTGTTGGGATTGACGTCGCCCAAGATTCTCTCAGCGTTACTGTTGAGGTTGAAGTCGCCCAAGATTCTCTCAGCGTTACTGTTGAGGTTGAAGTCGCCCAAGATTCTCTCATCGTTACTGTTGAGGTTGAAGTCGCCCAAGATTATCTCATCATTACTGTTGAAGTTGAAGTCGCCCAAGATTCTCTCAGCGTTACTGTTGAGGTTGAAGTCCCCCAAGATTCTCTCAGCGTTCCTGTTGAGGTAGTAATCGTCCAAGGTTCTCTCACCGTCCCGTTGAGGTAGTAACCATCCCTGGTTCATTCATCGTTGTTTGAAGCTCCAGATTCAATTCCTGTAACCAGTCAGGACGCATCTATACAAAGAGTTTGAAGACCAGCTCCTGTAACAGGCCAGGTACTCATTTTTCTTTTTCAGGTACGCAAGTTCTCGCTAAGGAATCTCTTATGCGATCGACATCCAGATGGCATCTATAAGCCCATCCACCTTCCATCATCTCTTAGCATGGCATCTATAAGCCCATCATCCTATTCATCAATCTCCAAATGGCATCTATAAGCCCATTCCCACCATCACACTACTATGTGAGCGCAAATTTATGGGCACTCTAGTGTTCAATCATCTTCTACCTTCGGACTACGAAAGGCACGTCAGCCAATCTACATCCTCAGGTCTAAGAAGATTGAACAGGGGAAACTGTTGTACCCCAAAATTTGCCCTCCCATATTCTTCAAGATTTGCAAAGAGCATGCTTCATAATCTCTCAAGGGTTGCACAGTTCAATGGCCTCCGAATAGTCAAAAACTAGGGTTTTGGTTCTGACAAAGAAATTGAAGTTTTCAAGGGTCCAAACAAGTCCCACATGCCAATAAACATTGTCAAGTATCCTCATGTCAAGTTTCAAGACTCACAGCACAAAATTGCACAGTCAAAAACCCTAATTGCTCAGCAGTCAACTGCAGGGGCAAAATGGTCATTTGACAGTCAAAAGTTCAAATTTTTGGTCAACATCTTATTTTGAAGCCACAAACATCATTTGATCAATTCTTGATCATGATTTTCAAGGCATGGCTCAAAAAGTCTCAAGATGCAAAAGTTTCCATATTTGGACAGTTGAAAAAGTCAACTGTAACTTGACCAAGGCATAACTTCCACATGGTTCATCAGAAAAATTCCATCAAAAGCTCATTTTGAAGAGAATGACATTTCCTACAACTCCTCTTCACACTTCAAGTCCAAGAAATGCTCTCACAAAAAGTTATCAATTTCAACATTATAGGTCATTTTCAAAAGTCAACAAAAAGGGACTTTAAGTCAAAGACCATAACTTGAGATTGGTAAATCAAAATGACATGGGACCAAAGGCATTGGTCAGAGGACTTCAAGACCTTTCCAAAATGTCCAAGAACATGATCAAATCTTAAAAATTTAGCAATGTATGCCTTGTGGAAGTTGGGAAATTTTTGGGAATTTTGAGAAGTCAACTTTGCTTCAAATGCCTCAAAATTGCTAATGGGCCACATTTTCTTCCAAGAATCATTATCCAAAGGCTATGCACGACCATTTGACCCAAAGGGGATTTATTTCATCATTTTTTATTATTTATTTGAATTTTTATCACCATTAATTAATTTAATTAAATAAAATATGACAAAAATACTAAACAAATGTTTTTGAATCCTTTTATGCAGCATATGCCCTCATTATTCATTCAAGATCTCGTGCCCATCGAAAAAGGAAAGATTTTGTGCAAATTGGCATGTTCTTCATGAGGAAAAGATTGGAAAAGATTCCATGGAAATCAAATATTTAATTCATCAATGCAAAGGCTTATGGACTCAAATTTCTACCCTAATTCGTCCCATACATATACAGAATGCCAACCCTAATGCTAAAGACCGAAAAAGCTGCGCCCAAACCTGAATACACATTTTGCATTTTTGTAAAAAAACCTCAAAACTGAAAACACAATTCTAGCGCAATTCAAAGAAAAGTAATCATTCCAATAGCTTGCCAAGGCATCAAGGAAGCTTTCTCAATCCTTTTCCACTCTTCTAACCTCAGGAATTGGTATATGGAAATCAAACTTTCTCAAACTTTTTGCATATTCGTGTCTCATGATTCATACGTTGTTTTTAATTTCTAATGCTTGATTTGTATTAATCTAATCATTCTGAAGATAACAGTGCTATTCAATTGAGTTTTTAAGACTTGTGCGAGAATCTTCCATTAACGCCTTCTAGGTTTTCAGAGGTCAAAAATTAGGGCTTCACTCATATGGGAAAATTGAACCACAAGACCTGGACCATTAGACTCGTGACCTTCATACGAACTGATTCCATATGTCGCGCTCAATTTATGAGCAACGGTGGCCTAATCGCTATTTTCATGTTCTTCATTTAGTGGGGATTTAAAACCCCCGCTATCCATCTGTTTTTTTTTTCAGGCCAAAGCAAACGAGTGGAGAAGAAGATGATTTGTAAGCACGCGGTTGGTTGATTTGAAGCTTGGCGCAGTTTTTTTTTATTATTACAGTCACTAATGCTTTTTCATATATAGTGCTCATTGTTCAATATACATAAAAACCAACGCGCCTGGCTGAGTGGTTAATGTGTTGTCATGCAATCCATGGGACCTGGGTTCGATTCCCAGGTCCCCCATATTTCTCAATGTATTTTGTTTTAATGTGATTCTATGCAGTACACGCCCAGAATTCTACCATGCATCCAGCGCTGGAGCTTGCCACGCGTCTCAGAAGATGAATCCAAGGGCCAACACAGGATCTCCACCATGGGCATCAGTCAAACGTGCCACACACATCCCAGAAAAGTCAAGAGGGCCTTCCTCAAATGGGCCAAATTGCTGGCAATTTACCTCCAAAATTGGGGTCAACACCCCCCATTGGTTTGCATTTTATTTTCATTCTTTTTATTTTTTCTATTATTTGTTTTATTTATTTTAGTTAAATCATCAAAATTAATTTTCATAAAAATACCAAAAAAAATCAGAAACTATAAAAATAAAAATATGTTTTAATGTTTAATTCACTAACATTTTTGTAAATAAATTTAACAATTAATTTAGTTTTAATTCTAGGTTTAATTTTAATGTTTTTTTAATAAACTAAAAAATGTAGAATTAGGGTTTTAAATACTTTATTCTTTTTCTTTTCTTTTACCATTATTAAATATTAATTATTTTTTATAAATAAATACGCCATGTAAATCATTAATGTAAATTAGGTCAAACTAAAAAATATTTTTTAATAAATTAAAAATAATTTAGAACTAGGGTTAATTAACTTTTTTAATTCCAATTTAATTTTCTCGTTAAACTCCATAAATACAAAAACTCCAAAAAATTCTTTCTTTCTATTTAAACTTAATTAATTTATTAATTTCAATTCAATTTCTTTAAAAGGGTCCAACGCCCTTGCTTTCGATTATAATTCCGTTTCGCGCGCTTATTTTGTTTCTTTTTGTAAATTTCATGTAATTACTCCAAAGCCTTGTAATAGATTAATTAGGATATTTATTCTTCCGCATTTTTATTTTATTCAAATCGGGTCTTGGACTAATTTGGCGATGTAGACCCGCGCCTTTGTAATAGCGTAGGACTTTTACCTTCTCGCATCTTTTAACTGTTAATAACTTGCATGAAAGAATGAATGCCAAAAATAAAAACAAAGCGTAGATCACCAATGCATGAACAAGATAAACATAATTGAAAACGACACACAAATCACACACCACCCCTAGGGTACGTCTCACTGTTGCCTTGCCCCTCGAAAAGTGGTCGTCGAGTAGAGGATGTTTTAGTAAGTCCTCATGTCCATGAACATGGCATGAGGGTAGCTTCTAAGGTGTCTTCCTATTGCTCTGGTGACCACACTGTCCCGAACCCTCGAATTGACCCGAACACCTCCAACAGTGGTGCTACCTACCTCTCAATGGTGGGATGGCACTACTTTAAGGACATTTACACAGACGAATTCCTTAGGGTAGGTAGATGACTCGTAGATACTTGCTCTAATTTCAAAACAAATCAAAAACTTCTTTTCACACCGACACTTTGCAAAAAGATTTCAAAAACAACTTTTCAAACACTCTTGAGGACTGATACAAGAGTCGATCTGAAATCTTTAAAACGAAACTTTTTCAAACTCACTCACAATTGAAAAGCAAACACTTTTGAAAACACAAATGAGCAAGTATCTAAGAGCCCATGGATAACCATGGATAGAAAGGGTGCTAACACCTTCCCTTTCTATAAATCTACCTCCCGAACCGAGAGCAATCTCTATAAGGAATTTTTCTGTGCTTTTGTCCTTTCCATATTCGAGAAAATAAAAGACGGTGGTGACTCTTGCTTCCGTGACATTTCGCGAACCAGCGTTAAACAGTCAGTTCCAGATCCACCGATCACACAAGGGTAGTTAAATTAAATATGTAAATTGGAAACCAGAAATTATTTATAAAAGTTTTTAGCCAAGTTATCACCAAATTTCTTTGGTGCTTAGGAGTCATATACCGGTACAAACGAAATTAGCCAGACATAATGTATTTAGTAACCATGAAACGTAAAGTATAGTTCATAAAAATAATTAACAAAGCATATGAACAATAAAAACCAATTGCATAAAAAAACCTGTAATTATGTTGTTATGGTAATCTTGAGTTCGTACAGTACCCTTGCGATTAATTGATATAAAGGACTAATCGTGTTAATCCTTCGATGAAGAATTAACACTTTTGGAAACTGAACGTTACAGAGGCTATAATGGTTCAAAAGCAAATAAACAAAATAGTGCAGAAAGGAAAAAGTATGGTTCTGTAGCAAAATCCCCGACCCTTTCAAAGTGAATTCTTCAAGATATATATAGGCCTTTGGTTGTAATTGTCTTCTTCCATTAATTTCGTACGTGCGCTAAATTCTAGGCTGGTGGAACGAGGTGCCAAAAACTTCGCGTGGACTTCATGTGGCCGCTCTGTGGTTTACTGCATAGACTGAGTATTAAGAGTGTTACGTTCGTAATGGCATTTATTACGTTCGTAACAGCATAGGATTTTTGTTACTCTGTAATGCATTGTGTTACGTTCGTAACTGCGTTCGCTAGGTGTTGCATCCACAACGCTAGGCGTTGCGCTCGTAACACCCTTCTGTTTTTCTTCTTCCTTTTTGCCATTTCCTAGCTTGGTTTGATTCTTTTAGCTAATTTGCCATCTTATGCCTTCGAAAATATAGTTTACCTGAAACAAATAAAAATACCTTTGTGATGCATATTATTCGATAAAAAACGTACAAATAACTCGTGTAAATTAGACCTAAAAAGAGATACGTTTTCGTGTTATCACGCACCTCCCCAAATCTGTATTGAAGAATGAGGAACGTGTTATAGAATCATGTCCCTTGCTCATACGGACATCCTTTGGAGTTCTAAAGATATGGAAAGAGTAGTTGTCATTGATCGATGTGGGGAATACCCCAATGTTCCATTGCTTGGAATTAGAGGAGGAATAACCTATAATCCTTGTTTGGCTTTACGACAGTTTGGACGAGCTCGGAGAGATGGTCCTCATGAGCTGCTGCTTACAGACATTGTCTTTGACTACAAGGGGGATGTTGAGGGACATCGCCGCAGATTTATACGAGCCTGAGGCATGGTGAATAGGTCTGACCCACATGAGCTAGGACTGAAGACTTCTCTCCCGATGCAACCTTACCTCCAATAGGTTCGAGCCCGTGCTCAAAAGCTGGGGATGCCATATAAAGCTGTTTTGCCGGTGATCATAGAGCATACTGATGAAGAAGGGGTTCCTTATACAATCCTCCATCCCTATATGCCTACTGATCTGGGGGCATTGAAGAAATCTTGGGTCCAGTTAAAGGAAGAAAGGAATACATATAGAGAGTAGTATCATGAACAGGAACGGAAGATTTTGAAGCTTAAAAGGCAGCTTGAGAATGAGAGGACAATCAACAATTATGTCAGCACGAAGGGAAAACGACCATGGGAGTTCTGATGTCTTTTATTATTTCTAGTTTAGATTTGCTTTTCAGTTCATTTCTTTTGTAACGCCTTAAAGGCATTTGTTAAACATCGTTACAAGTTTTTATCTAATAAAATGTGTTTTATTTTGGTTTACAAATTTGAATCTCCCTAAGTCTTTGAAATCATTTCATACTCATTCCATTACCATGCACCTCATTACAGGTACCCTTACAAGTTTCTTATCTTCTTCGCTGTTTATTTCAGCACAACATGTCTTCTGAAACACCTAGTGATCAAGCTATTAAGGCTCTTCAAGCTCAGAATGCTCAGTTCCAGGAGATGTTCTTGAACTTGGCCAAAAGTCAACAAGATTTGAAGACTCTTATCTTGAAGGACAAGAAGAAGAAGAAAAAGAAGGTGGTCCTCCTGAATATGGGTCACAGATTTGGGAACAAGTTGAGACAGGAAACTGATTTGTCTCATTCATCTGGAGGAGGAGAGAATCAAGAGGAAAGAAAGGGTCCTAGCCATGTGGTTTCTGGCAATGACACTGATTTTGATGAAGACCAGTACCCTCTTGGTGAGGATAGGTACAAGAAACTAAAAGACCATTTAAGTGCTATGGAGGTTCAGAAGGTTCCCGGTTTGGACTTTGGAGATCTGGAACTAGCATCAGGGGTGGTGATCCCACACAAGTTTAAAGCTCATGTATTTGCTAAGTGCGACGGAGCATCCTTCCCAAAGCTCCACCTCCGCTCGTACGTTAGAAAGATTCAACCATATACTGCTGATAGGAACCTCTGGGTTCATTTATTTCAAGATAGTCTGTCAGGGACTCAACTTGAATGGTTCTATCAACTGGAAGGAGATAATGTCCGCAACTGGGAGGACCTTGCTGCTGCTTTTTACAAGCAATACCAATATAATGCCGACCTTGCTCCCACGCGTACTCAACTTCAGGGTATGTCTATGGGTGCGAGCGAAGGTTTTAAGGATTACGCTCAGAAATGGAGAGATCTTGCTGGAAGAGTACAACCCCCTCTGTTTGATACGGAGTTGGTGGATATGTTTTTTGGCACTTTGTCTGGTCCATATTTCAATCATTTGATCGATAGTTCATCGTCTGGGTTCACTGAATTGATTATGACTAGGGAGAGAGTTGAAGCTGGTATCAAAAGTGGCAATACACAGAAAGGTGCTTCGTCAAGTACAGAGAAGAGGCCTTTCAAGAAGGAAGCTAGTGCCGTTTACAGCTCGAGGAGCCAAAACCGACCCGAGCGCCGCCAAGCAGTGAATGCGGTGGTAATATCAAGACCTACAGTTTCCCCACAATGCAACAATCAGCAAAGAGTAGAGAGACCGCAAAGACAGTATACTCGGCTCAGTATGACTTTATCTCAAATTCTGTCGCAGTTATTGAAGACTAACCTGGTAACTCTGAGGGAAGCTCCAAAGAATCCCAGTACCACCTCTCCGCTGTATAATCCGAACACCCGTTGTGCTTATCACTTTGATAGCCTGGGTCATGATACAAACAATTGTTGGGCCTTGAGGAATAAGGTGCAAGATTTGATTGAAGCTAAAGAAATTGAGTTTGACGCACCAGAAAAGCCTAATGTCATGACTTCTCCTATGCCCAAGCATGGAGTAAATGTTGTGGATGATGATTCAGTTGTGATCTCTGTAGAAGACATTTCTACTCTGTTGATGACAGTAAAGAAGAATCTATTGTTGGCCGGTTTATTTCTGGGATGTGGCGAGGGTTGCCACCTATGTTCCATCCTACCTGCTGGTTTCCATTTATTGAAGTCAGGTGTTCAACTCCTGATGGATAACAAAGAGATCTTGTTCGAGAAAACTTTGATTCCGTTGATTCCTGTTGAAGATGTTTCCATAATAACCATTTCCGCCAATCCTTCCAAGGCTTCCCCGAGAAAGCCTGTTAGGATTACATTTGTTCCGAGAGTTGCTCCATTAATCATTACTATTCCTGGACCTATCCCTTACACTTCGGATAAGGCTGTCCCGTGGCACTATGGGGCCGATGTGTATTATCATGGGATTAAACAAGACTTGAAGGTTGAAGAGGCTGATACTGATGTCAGCAATATTGTCGGGTCTAGAAAGGCCAACCGAAGCAGAAGACTTTTATCTCCTGAGATTTCTCCTCCATCTGTTCAAAAGCCTGTTGTCATTACACTTGCCAGTACATCTTCTACTGTTCCAATTCTCACTCCAGTTATCACCCGTGTCGCCGAGTCATTTGACACTCGGGGCAAAGAAGTTACAGGTGGGCCTGTCCAGATGGAGGCACCTAAAAAAGTCATTGTTGAAACCTCTAGGCAGGAGATAGAGGAAATTCTGAAGATTATAAAGAAAAGCGACTACAATGTAGTCGAACAGCTGGGGCAGACCCCGTCGAAGATCTCCATGTTATCTTTATTGTTGTGCTCAGAAGCCCATGCTAAGGCTTTAATTGCTTTCCTTAAAATTGCACATGTGCCGCAGGAAACATCTGCTGATCAATTCAAAGACTGTGTGGCTAGTTTGACCGCTGACAACGGGTTGGGTTTCTCCGACGCAGATCTGACTGCCAAAGGAAGGAATCACAATGACGCTCTGCATATCTCGATCGAGTGCATGGGCACTACTTTGTCCCACGTGCTGGTGGATATTGGGTCTTCATTAAATGTTTTACCCAAGAAAGCATTAGATCTGTTAGATTGCAAAGGGTTGGTTCTGAAACCAAGTAATATTGTGGTTAGGGCCTTTGACGGGTCCAAAAGGATGGTACATGGAGAAGTGGATGTCCCTGTTAAGGTTGGTTCCCAAAATTTCACGTCTACATTTTACGTGATCGACATTCGACCATCTTATTCTTGCTTGTTGGGTCGCCCATGGATTCATAAAGCTGGGGCAGTAACTTCTACGCTCCATCAGATGTTGAAATATCCAATGAAGGGGAAGATTGTTACGGTGCAGAGTGAGGAGGAGTACATGGTGAGCCACCTTAACTCTTTTCGGTATGTGGAGATGGATGGTAGCTATTGATTATTTTACAAAGTGGTTTGAAGCAACTTCATTTGCTACGGTAACCAAGAACGTCGTGGCACAGTTTATTCGGCACAATTTGATCTGTCGAAATGGTGTACCAGAGAGGATCATTATGGACAATGGTACAAATCTCAATAATACAATGATCATCGAACTCTGCAAGCAGTTCAAGATACAGCATCATAACTCTTCTACTTACCGACCGAAGATGAATGGGGTTGTTGAAGCGGCTAATAAAAACATCAAGAAGATTGTGCAGAAGATGACAGTGACATACAAAGACTGGCACGAGATGTTACCATTTGCTCTTCATAGATACCGAGCCTCGGCAGGGACGTCAACAGGGGCAACACCCTATTCCTTGGTATATGGTATAGAGGAAGTTTTTCCCATTGAAGTTCAGATACCCTCTCTTCGGATTATGAAGGATGCAGGTCTAAGCGAAGACGACTGGATCCAGACCCGGCTTGATCAGCTGAACTTAATCGACGAGAAAAGACTTACTGCTATTTTTCATGGTCAGACGTATCAAAAGCGGATGATCAAGGCATTTAACAAGAAAGTTAGACAACAAGAGTATCAAGTCGGGGATCTGGTGATCAAGCGCATCATACTGCCACAAGGTGATCCCAGGGGCAAATGGACCCCTACGTACGAAGGGCCATTTGTGGTTAAGAACATTTTCTCGGGAGGAGCTATGATTCTCACCACCATGGATGGTGACGACCTTCTTCACCCCGTCAATGCAGACATAGTGAAAAAATACTACGCCTAATCAAAGACCCGCTAGGTTGACTGGCCTAGGAAAAAATAAGGGCTTCCCGGCGAACCAAAATGGTTCGGGCAAAAATAAGGGATGAAAATGAAAAAAACTGTACACCCGGCAAGTCGAAAACTTGAAAAGGCGACTTGGGAAAAAAGGGTATCCCGGTGAACTGAAAACCCAAAAGGGCGGTCCAGGCAAAAATTAGGGATTATAGCGTAACACTATTGGATCACCTTGCAACCATACTTTAGTATCGACTATCAAGCTCGGACGGCACTAATCAATCTGATCTATTTTCAACCAAGTAGCAAAGTGATGAGATACTCGAAGATATAAAGGCAATAGCAGAGTTGGAACCCAGTGGGATTGTTCACATAGCTGTTTTTCTTTGTTTTTCACAAATTATGCAAATTCTATCGTTCGGTGGCGTTCTCTTACTAGGACGTCAGCCTCTTGTACAAAAACGTCTTTTTACAGGCCAAACTTCAAAATCAATACAATTCATTTTCACAAAGAAATTTCAAATTATTTTCCTTTTCCTATTTTATTTTGCAAGAACGTCCAATGTTCATTTTTTATATATACATTTGACAACAATTGCTGCTCATAAATATTTACATGCGAAACAAAAGACGATTACTCGTAATTCTAGAAATAGGGGCAAACAAGAAATGTCATGACCTTACAATTGCTCTATTCATCAAGTACAGGAATAAACCTAGCTGAAGAATGTGACTAAGGTACATTCACTCCCTGCAGAGTAAGAAAAGGACAATATTATCAACTCTCCCCAGCTGAGGTTCGCAACCGCGAATGAGTCGGTAAGATTCTCCCCAAAGTAGAGTTTATCTATCACCAACACTGGAAGATTATCCCCAGTGGAGTCTGGAGGATTATCCCCAGTAGAGTTATTCCCAGTGGAGTTTGGAGTATTATCCCCAGTAGAGTCTGGAAGATTATCCCCAGTGAAGTCGCCACTAAAAGATTATCCCTAGCAGAGTTCATTTCTTTCACAAACAGGAAGTTCATCCCCAACAGAGTTATCACCGCCAGCGACGGTAATTCATCCATAGCCGAGGATATTTCTCCAAGATCAGCAAATCCTAAGCAGAGCGTTTCTTCCCCATAGAGTCAATATATTCTCCAGCAGAATTATTCTCCCAATCATCTTCGGTCGTTATCCCCGGCGAGCGAAACTCTTTCATTCTCTAGCATGCAGTCCGGGATTTATTTTCCTCAGCTAGAGAATATCATAAAAACATTACACATCCATACATCATGACATGCACATACACATCATACAGCACAATCTCATTTATTTTGAGAACATCATTGCCTGATACATATCATGCATTACATACAGCTAACCTTTACCTTTCAGGAAAGATACAATCAAATTCTCACAAAACTCAAGCTATTAAGCCCAGATCCGACCGAATAGTATCTTGATTTCTACAACATATTGTGAAGCCCGGATTACGACCGGATAACAGTATCAGACTACCGCAAAGCCTGGAATACGACCAGATAGTGGTATCTCTTAAAAAGCAAACTATGAAGCCCGGATTACGATCGGATAATAGTTTAACCCCTAACACCAGCCGTGAAGCCCGGATTACGACCGGATAGCAGCTCACCAAGTACCATGAAGCCTGGACTCGACCAGATAATGGTATATCATAAACACCAGCCGTGAAGCCCGGATTACGACCGGATAACAGCTCAGTAAGTTATTGTGAAGCCTGGATTACGACCAGATAGCAATACAAGACCATGAAGCCTGGATTACGACCAGATAATGGTAGAAGATGTTGTGAAGCCTGGATTATGACCAGATAGCAACCAAGAATACTGCGAAGCCTGGATTACGACCAGATAGTGGTATATCTTTGATACAAGTTATGAAGCCTGGATTCAACCGGATAGTATCTTGATTCCTTCGAACACCATGAAGCCTGGATTTCGATCAGATAGTGGTATGAGACATCGCGAAGCCTGGATTACGACCAGATAGCAGTAAGGGGCACTGTGAAGCTTGGATTTCGACTAAATAGCAGCTTACCTGGCCAATTACTATGAAGCACGGATTCGACCGGATATTAGTAGGCCCAACAGTCAAAGGGAAGCCTGGATGCGACCGGATAACCACTTGATTTCTTCTGAAGCCTGGATTTTGACCAGATAAGAAGTGAGTTACTATGAAGACTGGATTACGACCAAATAGTAGTACAGAACACCATGAAGCCTGGATTCAACCAGATAATGGTATGAAACATCGTGAAGCCTGGATTACGACCAGATAGAGGTACAAGACACTGTGAAGCTTAGATTTCGACCAAATAGCAGTTTACATGGACAATTACTAAGAAGCCCGGAGTCGACCGGATATTAGTATGCCCTAAATACAAGTTGAAGTCTGGATGCGACCGAATAACAACTCTTTTCCTTCTGAAGCCCGGATTACGACCGGATAAGAATTGAGAAATTGCAAAGCCTGGATTTCGACCGGATAGCAAGTTTAATCTCATTTCCCCAGTAAGTCACTGTAAAGCCTGGATTACGACCACATAGCAGTCGGCCCTATCACTATGAAGCCTAGATCACGACCAGATAGTAGTTCATTTTTACCTCTTTGACGAATAGGCGATTCCTCAACAAGAATAACGGACGATCGAAGCTCCTAAGATTCAAATTTTCTCAAAACAGATATTATTCCATAGTAGAATAACGGACAACTGAAGCTCCAAAAATTCTATTTCTCCCAAGACAAAGATCAGCATTCCCCAGTGGAATCTTCCTCAACGACAGGTATACAAGCTCTCGCTAAGGAATCTCTTACGTGAACGACACTCCTTCAGATGGCATCTTTAAGCCCATCTCCCGTCATCAATCTCCAAATGGCATCTTTAAGCCCATTCCCGACATCGCAAGACAAATACTACATCATGCGAGTGCAAATTTCTGGGCACTCTAGTGTTCAATCATCTTCCACCTTCAGATCATGAAATGCAGACAAGCCAATCTAAATATTCAGGTTTAAGAAGATTGAACAGGGGCAGCTGTTGTACCCCAAAATTTTCCCTCCCATATTTCTCAAAACATTTCAAGAAAAGATCCTCAAGTTGCCCAAGGAAGTCCAAGGGTTGACCAGACAAGCTCTCTCCCAAGGTAGTCTACCTCAAATTAGGGTTTCATGTTGATTCAAGATACTTGATTGCAAGGGATCCAAAATGCTCACCATTTTCCTAATATGTTCTCAAGATCATCAATGTCAAGTTTCAAGCCTTGTAGAGGAAGTTTGCTCAGTCAATTGCTCAAAGGCCTAAAAATCGACTGTACTAGGGCAAAAGTCAATTGTGGCCCACATACAGTCAAACTTCAATATTTTTGGTCAACATCCTCATTTTGAAGTATCATTCATCATTTCATCAAAGGTTGATCATGATTCATCAAGGATTGCTCATAATTCATCAAGAATCAAAAGTTGCTAAATTAGGGTTTTGTAGGAAAAGTCAACTCAACTTTGACCAAGCATAACTTTCTCATACTTTATGATAAATGACCCATCCAAATATCATTTTGAATAGTATTCCATGCTCTACAATTCATCTTCAGCTCCCAAGTTCAAAATATGCACTCACAAGAAGTTATGAATTTGGACATTATAGGTCATTTTGAAAAGTCAACAAAAACACCTTTTTTATCAAAGCTTCATACATGAGCATGGAATACCAAATTGAGATGATACTAAAATAGTTGCTTAGAGGACATCTCAAGCTTTCTAAAAAGTCTAAGAACACCTTCAAAGAGTCAAAATTGAGGAAGTTGTGTATTGGTGAAGTTGACCCTTTTTGCAAAATTGCCAAAAGTCAACTATGCCTCAAATTGCAATTTTTGCCAAATGGGCCCAATATTTTTCACTTGTTTTGAGTTGGCAACATGATCCACGAGCCCTAGCCTTTGTCACTTGTCATTATCTTGTTTTTATTATTTATTTTGATTTTTATTTGAATTAAATCAAATTAAATCAAAACAAATCATAGAAAATCCAAAATATTGAAAACTCAAGATTTTTTACATGTTTCAGGTCTTAATGTCCAACTAGCATCAAATCAAATTCGTGTAAATGCATGAGGTGCACAAAAAGATTGGATTTGGACTATTTTTGGAATGGTTTTCAAGTGTATCAAATCAAAATCAAAAGCATTGATGGAAGAAGATTGTGATCATTCTTTCAACCCTAATTCATTCCCCAGTACATAAGGATGATTTGCAGACCTAAAGAGATGTTAGAGGGAGGCGTATGAACCAGAACAAAAACTTGAAAAAACAAGAAAAAGTGCAAACACGAATTCCTACTTAGAGGCAATTTCAAGATCCTTGGACCATCTCAATCGCTTCCTAGGTTCCCCAGCATGCAAAAGCAATCCAAAACAAGCATTCCCAAGCCTTATATCTCACTCTAAGTCAGCCACGACCTTGGGCTTTTCTCGAAATTGAATTTCATGATTTAGGCATTGATAGCATGAATTAATCATATATTATTGATCCATAGAACATTTGCAAGCTTTCTATATTGTTTAATTGCATTTATATGGCTTGTATAAGATTTCACCATGGCTAGGGTTTGTAGCTCTGATTTGGGAGTTTTATGTGCAGGCAAAATTGGGCCATAAAAAGGTCATCATGATATTCAGTAGGTCCAGACGAATCCAACCATGGCATTAGAAGTCATTTATCGTGCCCATGGAGGATTTTGAGATGAACCAGGGTTGTAGCTACGGACATACGTCTGTAGGTAAAAGTCCTTGTATTTTTACCCATGGAGTAAAGAAGAAGATGACTACGTGGCGCCCTTCTATTGGGTCATTTGAATTTTGGCGCTTGTTTTTCCCACTAACTCTCTTTATCATATATTATTTTATATTGTTATATTATGAACAAACAAAAACAAGTGGCGCAGTAGTAGTGGAGTGTATGGTAATTGCTTCAGGACCTGGGTTCGAATCCCAGGTCCCCCCTTGCTTGCATATTATTTTTCTTTTCAGGTTCAGGTGCACACCAAAGACCAAGCTCCACCATGGGACCTCATCAATCCAGCTTGCCAAGTGTCCTGAGGCCAGATCCAAGGGCCATCACTGAAGGAACACCAAAGGCATGGTCAAAGCAAATGCATTGGATCCAAAAAGTCAAGCGTGGACCTCCATCTTTTGGGCCCAGAAATTGCTTCTCACACCCCCCATTTTGCTCAGGCCCAAACTTCTTTCTCTATTCTTTTCTATATTCATTTAATTTAATTTAATTTATTTACTTTATTAACAAATCAATTATTTTCTTTTATCAAAAATCAAAAAAATATTTTTTTCATCTAAGTAAATTCAGGATATTTATTTTTTATACAAAAAATTAATTAATTTAATTAGGTTATTAATTTTAGGTAACTTTAATTCTTTTTGCAAATAAATTAACAAATAATTAGAAAATTAGGGTTTTGTCTAAACTTAATTATATTTTATTTTCTTAAAAATAACCAAAAACCACAAAATAGGCCATGTAATTATTTTCATTAATTAATTTAATTACTAATTATTTTTTGTGTATTTAATTTAAAACCTAATTCTTTTCTTAAAAATAATTAAAAACAACTAAAACAATTTTTCTTTAAATTAGGTTAGAAGGGTCAAAACCCTGATTCTCTCCCGATCTAAATTTCATCGCGCACTTTATTATTATTTTTACCCTATTATTGTAACTGCTCACAAGTTGTAATGGTTTAAATTAGGACGTTTCTTTTTATTTATCGCTTTATTATTTAAGGGTTTGTTTTTTGCTATGTAAATACCTGAAGCCTTGTAATAGCATAGTTTATTTCCGCACTATAAATTCCACAAAATATTAACTGTTAGATGTATGATATTAGGATGCATGACAAGAATGTATGATAAACTTTAAAACAGTTAGCAAACCCTAAATGTGCAAAGATAATAATCTAAAATTGAAACACTCGCACATGCGTACTCCTAGGGTACACTCCAACTTGGTTGCCTTCGGTAAACGGTCATTGAGTATAGGATGCTTTAGTGGTCGTCCTTTTGTCCAAAGATCAAAGTTGCCTTGGAAAGGTTGCCTCGGATATTGTTGCCTCGGATAATTGATCTAATACATTAGGGTTATTACTAAGACATCCTAACATTGCTTTAGTGACCGTACGTCCCTTTCAAATTGATCCTCAAACTCCAATGATTGTGCTACCTACTCACTAATAGTAGGATAGCGATGTCTAAAGGAAACAAGCATAAAATGATTCTTTTTTCGAGCATGTAGATTAGTTCTTAAGTACTTGCTCAATCAAAACAAATTTTTTCACACTTACACTCCTTTTCAAACAAAGTTTTCAAAAACACTTCATTACACTCTTGAAGACAGAAGCAAGAGTTAAATCGAAGTCAAAACAAAAACTTTTTAAAACACACAAGCACACAAAGAAGCAATTTTGAAAATGATGAGCAAGTACCTAAGAGCCTGTAGATAACTACGGATAGAAAGGGTGCTAATACCTTCCCTTTCTATAATCTACCCCCGTACTCAGAAATGTCTCGAAAAAGGAATTTTTATATGCTTTTTTTCTTTCCTTGTTGGATAAAATAAAAGTCGGTGGCGACTCTTGCTTACCGCGACATTTTGCAAACAAAAAAAGCAAACCAGTATTAACAGTACAGTTCTGCCACCGTATCACAGTCAGCTTGTTTTGGGCCCAGAAGCTGCTATTCACCCCCCCCCCCCCAATTGCTGATTGCGGGCCCATTTTCTATTTTCTTTTCTTTTTATATTTTCCTTATTTAACTTATTTAATTATTTTTACTAACATAAAAATTAATTCTTTTTATCAAAAAATCATAAAAATAATTTTCACCCAAATTAGATTTAGGTTTTATTTTTTATAAAAGTTAATTTAATTAGTTAATTTAATTTATTAGGCAACTTTAATTTCTTTTGTAAATAAATTAAAAACAATTAGAAACTAGGTTTTTTGTCCAATTTTATTTTTATTTTCTTTTTTAAAAAATAACCAAAAACACAAAAATAGGTCAAAGATTAATTATTTAATTTAATTAGTAGTTAGGTTTGTATTTAATTTAAAACCTTATTCCTTTTTCTTAAAATAATCAAAAACAATCAAAAATAAGATTTTTTTCTTTTAATTAGGTTAGACGGGGTCAAAACCCTAACTTTTCTCGTTCTTAATTCATCGCGCGCGTTTTATTATTTTTAGTTATATTGATGTAATTGTTCATGGGATGTAATAGATTAATTATGACTTTTTCGTTCATTTATCATTTTTTACGGGTTGTTTTTGGCTATGTAATTAATACCTGAAGCCTTGTAATAGCGTAGCTTTACTTTCCGCACTTTAAATTCTTGCAAATGTTAAACTGTTAGATGTATGGTATTAGGGTTGCATGACAAGAATGTATGTAATTTTAAAACGGTTAGCAAACCCTAAATGTGCAAAGATAATAACTTGAAATTGAATCACTCGCACATGCGCACTCTTAGGGTACACTCCAACTTCGGTTGCCTTCGGTAAACAATCATTAGGTATAGGGTATTTTAGTGGTCGCTCTCTTGTCTAAACAAAGATCAAAGTCCCATTCGGAAAAGTTGCCTCAGAAAGGTTGCTTCAGATATGTTTCCTCGAATATTGATCTTAAGACATTAGGGTTATTACTAAGACGTCCTAACATTGCTTTAGTGATCGTATGTCCCTTTTGAATTGACCCTTACAACTCCAACAACGGTTCTACCTACTCGCTAATAGTAGGATAGCACTGTCTAAAGGAAACAAGAACAGAAACATTCTTTTTTTCGAGTAGGTAGATTAGTTCTTAAGTACTTGCTCAAACAAACAAACTTTTTCACACTTACACTCTTTGCAAACAAAGTTTTCAAAACAACTTCGTAACACTTGTTGCACCCCAAAATTTGCCCTCCCATATTCTTCAAGATTTGGCAAGATCAAGCTTCAAATGGATTAAGGATTGCACAGTTCAAACACCCTCCTAACACAGTCAAAACTAGGGTTTTGGTTCTTACAAGGAAGTTGAGGTTTCCAAAGGTCCAATCAAGTCCCATATGCCTATATACATTGTCAAACATCCATATGTCAAGTTTCAAGACTCACAGCATCAAGTTGCACAGTCAAAAGCCCTAATTGCTTCACAACCAACTGTAGGGGTAAAATGGTCATTTGACAGTCAAAAGTCAAAATTTTTGGTCAACATATTATTTTGAAGCCACAATCATCATTTGATCAAGTCTTGATCATGATTCCACAAGCATGGCTCAAAAAGTCTCAAGAATCAAAAGTTTCTATTTTTGGACAGTTGAAAAAGTCAACTGCAAATTGACCAAGGCATAACTTTTTCATGGTCCATCAGAAAAATTCCATCCAATGCTCATTTTGAAGGGGATGACATTTCCTACAACTCATCTTCACACTCCAAGTCCAAGAAATGCTCTCACAAAAAGTTATCAATTTCTACATTATAGGTCAATTTCAAAAGTCAACAAAAAGGCATTTTAAGTCAAAGACCATAACTTGAGATTGGTGAATCAAAATGACATGGGACCAAAGGCATTGGTTAGAGGACTTCAATAAATTTTCAAAATGTCCAAGAACATGTTCATAGCTTCAAAATTGAGCAAGATATGCATTGGAGAAGTTGGGAAATTTTTGGGAACTTTCAAAAGTCAACTTTGCCTAAAACACTTCATTTTTGCTAATGGGCCTCAAATTCCTTCTTGAATCTTTACCCAAGGCTTATGCACAACCAATTAAGTTTAATTTGATTTATTTTCTCATTTTTAATTAATTAATTGAATTTTTATTAATGTTAATTCATTTAATTAATTTTAATTGTAGGAAAATTCAAAAGATATGATTTTTAAATCTTTTGTGATGCAAATAAGACTAGGGCAAGCTGGCAATTCGTCTGCACCTCAAAGACATCAAAATCTCCATGATTGGAAAGGTTTTATCAAAGAAAAAGAATGAAAAATATTTGATTGGCAATCACATAATGAAACTTGAATACAATGGATTTATGGGCCTAAAGATGACCTAATTCTCTTCACATACAAAGGCTGAAGCAAACCTTATTCACAAGAACGTGCAAGAGCTGCTAAAACACCATAATCAAATTCCAAAAAAATCAAGAAAAGTTCAAAACTGAAATCAGTCTTCCAGGCGAATTCAAAGCCTCTTCTTGATTCAAACACCTTGCCTGAGTCTCCAGAAACAGTTTGCAATAAAAAATGAACCTTGAAGCTATCAGAATCGTTCACAACAAGTCCCACGGTTTGGACATTTTTCCATAATTGTATATCATTATTCATGCGTTTTTAACCATTTTTTTGGATTGATTTATGTTAATAAGAACATCCTGAAGCTATTGGTATAATCCAATTTGATTATGGCGCTCTGAGTTGAAAACCACCATTGAAGAACATTAGGGTTTCGAAGCTTGAATTTTAGGGCTTTGCACATGCTGAAAAATTGGATCTTGAAACGTGCATGGTTGAATTCGTCAAGGCCAGACGAATTCAACCCAACCATCGCGCCATTTTTATATTGCCTGTAGCCCTAATCATTTTTTTTTACACTTGCAGTTTGTGGGGGTTTAAAACCCCCGCTATTTGATTATTGTTTTACAGGAAAAAGATGAAGAAGATGAGACGTGGAAGCCAGCTACTGGTTCATTCAAACGTGGCGCGCGTTTTTTCTCTTTCCAAGCATAATTGACATTTTTCCATATTATTTTCATTATCCAATATGTTTACAAACACACGCAGATGGTGGAGTGGTTGGTGACGTGTTTGTTCATCACTGGGACCTGGGTTCGATTCCCAGGTCCACCCAAATTCAATGTTATTTTTCATAGTGTTATCTCATGCAGCGCTTGTACAATATTCCACCATAAGCCTCACTCATCCAGCTTGCCATGTGGCTTCAAGCAATGATCCAATGACCAGGAGATGAAGAGCATGATACTCCCCAGTCAGCCAGCAAGCGTTTGATCATGAAAATCAACAAGGGGCTTGGTGTTCTTGGGCCAGAATTCAACAAAAAAATCTCCCCTTGGGCCAACATACCCCCTTGGTTTGCTATTTTTTGTTCTATTTTCTTTTCTTCTAATTCTTTTAATTATTTAATTATTATTATTAATTCATAACCAAATTAATTTTTCATAATAAATTCAGAAATCCAATATTGTAAATATATTTTATTATTTATTAAATTCACTAATAATTATTTTTGTAAATAAATACTAACAATTAACTTAGTTTAATTTAAGTTTAATTTTAACCTTTTTCTCAATAATAAAAATTATGTAGAATTAGGGTTTGGCATTTTCATTCATATTTTTTAATCATCATTATTATTATTTATTAATCATTATTTTGTACATAAAAATATAAATTAATTAATTTAGTTAATTAGGTTAAATTTGACATTTTTTTTAATAATTAAAATAAACTTAGAACTAGGGTTTTCATGACTTTTAATCCCTTTTCCTTTTTTACTTTTTATTAAAATATTAAAAAACACAAAAACACTTTCTTTTCTTTCTTGTAAACAGATAATTAAATAATTAGATTTAATTTTAGTTTAATTTCAAGCAAAGGATAAGAAAAGGCTCATAATTTCTCAAAGGGGCAAAACCCTAGTACGTCCAATTTAATTCGTTCGCGCGTT
Organism: Vicia faba; assembly: GCA_948472305.1. Taxonomy (NCBI): domain Eukaryota; kingdom Viridiplantae; phylum Streptophyta; class Magnoliopsida; order Fabales; family Fabaceae; genus Vicia; species Vicia faba. The sequence goes on from OX451738.1 coordinate 1,234,478,501, forward strand.
ATTATTTATTTTGATTACTTATGTAATTGCTTCCAAGAACGTAATAGTAATTAGGTTTATCGCTTTCTTTACTTTCCGCATTTTATCAAAACGGGTTATGTTTTTGGCGATGTATAGACCCGCGCCTTGTAATAGCGTAGCTTTACCTTTCCGTACTTTATTTTCCGCACTCCTAACTGTTAAAAAATGCATGAAAGAATGTATGAAAATTAAAAACAACTCGTAGCTCACAATTGCATGATCAAAGATAAATGTTAACCTGAAAACAACACACAAAGCACATGCCACTTCTAGGGTACGCCTCACTCGTTGCCTCGACGTGGTCATCAAGTATAGGGTGTCTTAGAGGTCGCCCTCCTGTCTAAAGATCCAGTCGCCTCGAAACGGTTGCCTCGGATAAAAGGATCTAGGACATTAGGGTTACTTCTAAGGTGCCATACTATTGCTTCGGTGACCACAATGTCCCTAATAATCGAATTGACCCGAACACATCCAACGGTAGTGCTACCTACCCCTCAATGGTGGGATGGCACTATCTAAAGGACTCTTACACAACCTAATTCCTTAGGGTAGGTAGATGACTCATGGGTACTTGCTCTCTTCAAAAACAAACAAAACATCTTTTCACACTGACACTTTCAAAAGTTTTCAAAACAAATTTTTCAAACACTCTTGAGGACAGATACAAGAGTCACTTAGAAATCTTTCAAAAACGAAACTTTTTTCAAACCCACTCACATTTGAAAAGCAAACATCTTTTGAAAACATAAGAGCAAGTACCTAAGAGCCCATGGATAACCATGGATAGAAAGGGTGCTAACACCTTCCCTTTCTATAAATCTACCTCCCGAACCGAGAGACATTCTCAATAAGGAATTTTGATGTGCTTTTGTCCTTTCCATGTTGGAGAACATAAAAGATGGTGGCGACTCTTGCTTACCGCGACATACGCGATCCAACTTTAAACAGTCAGTTCTATTTCCACCGATCATAGAACTGACGACTCTGCTGGGGATACTTAAAGTGAGGTGTACCTTAGGATTAGATCATACTTATGTTTTCAATTGCCTGTTTTGATTGCTTTAATATTGTGGGCCTGTTTTGGGAGTTCTATAGATCCTAACCCGGATCTGGGGGAAACCCTTTAGGTAGCAACAAACTGTGAGGGAACTGTGCGGGGTATACCGACACGGTTGAAGCAGTTGCTACGTTGATGTGGCACTTTGGTGAGTATCGGTAACCCTTGAGTCAAGTCAAGGAGAGTACGGGGCCGCCACGTGGTGTCGTGAAGCATCAACTGACCTTAGGAACCTTACTTGACCATCCTGGCCTCTTTAGGGTAGTGAGATGACCGACTTTGGTGCAGTCCGAAGTTGGTTGATACTCGATACTACACTCATTGAGGGTTGTTTTCTTGGAATATTTTGATCGCCAGTTCAGTGGCTAAATCAAAACAATGAACATAGAAAACAATCCAATGATATTGAGATCCTTAGAACCCGGTTACTTTTGATAGGACAGGTTTTGAGCCCACCAACTTCAAGAGGGTAGTACCCTAAACTTCATGATGGCCTAAACTCTAAGGGTTGTCTGATGTGCCTTGTGTGCCTTATCATGTTTGCTTTTGTGAATATTTGTGGTGTGTTTTTATCATAGCATCATAACATCATACAACATCATATGCATCCACTAACCACTTCAGGGGTTCGAATCTTCATCTTTGTTCTTGTTTTGTAGGACATGGAAACTATCCGCAGAAAGACAATTCAGATCAACCTTGTAAATATCCCTCCTCAGCTTAAGGAGCTTACATCTAGGATTCCCGAGAGCTCTTCTTTCAGTGAGAAACATGGCAGACTCATCAGCTTGGTCAACACCAACATTGAGGAAGATATGATAAAGGTTCTCTTCCAGTTCTTTGACCCTTTGCACCACTACTTTACTTTCCCAGATTATCAACTGGTGCCTACCCTGGAGGAGTTTTCCCAGCTTCTGAAGATCCCTATCCTTAGTCAACTACCCTACGACGGTACGGAAAGGGAACCAAAACTTGAAGAGGTTGCTAAAGCATTACGCCTACAACCATCTGACATCAAGGGACATTGGGAAATTAGAAGTGGTATCAAAGGATTCTTGGCAAAGTTCCTGTTCGAGAAGGCCCGAGAATGTTGGAATTCCCTTAACCTACAAGCCTTTGAAGAAGTTGTGGCTCTCCTTGTCTATGGGTTGGTGTTGTTCCCGAATCCCGATCAGCTTATAGATATCAATGCTGTCAAGATCTTCATGTCCAGGAATCCTATACCTACGTTGCTTGGGGACATCCTTCACTCATGTTACACTCGAACCATGAGAAAAAGAGGTGTTCTCATGTGCTGCACTCCTCTCCTGGCAAGGTGGTTTATTTCGCACCTTCCACAATCAGTTTTGAAGAACGAGCGGGGTTTGAGATGGTCACAACGATTGATGACTCTTACACATGCTGATATACATTGGTGTCCTCGGTCCAGAGAGAATGTCACTATCATTGATCGTTGCGGGGAGTTTCCTAATGTTCCTTTACTTGGAATCAGAGGAGGTATTACTTATAACCCGTGTCTGGCTTTGAGACAATTTGGTTATGCTCGGAGGGATGGCCCTCATGACATGTTGCTTCCTGACATAGTTTTTGACTTCGACAACGATGCACAAGGACTTTTCCAGAGATTTATCAGAGCTTAGAGGATGCCCAACAAGGTAGATAGCAAGACACTAGGGCACAAGAACTCCATCCCGTTGGAGCCTTATCTCAAGTGGGTACGAGCCCGCTCCCAGAAGCTGGTGATGCCATATCCTCATGTTCTCCCTATGATCAAAGAGCCAGTGTTGGAGGGAGAGGTCACGTACACCATTCAACATCCTGACATGCCAACGTCTTGGGAAGAAATGCAAAAAAGCTGGATCCAACTCAAGGAAGAACGAAATTCTCTTGAATCCAGTCTAAATGCCAGTTAGAAGAAGGTCTTGGAGCTCACCCGCCTACTGCACGAGGAAAAGACTCTCGATACTTACATAGCTCCAAAGAGGATGCGCAGTGTCTTTTGGGATTAAATTATTTTGTAATGCTTTGCCCATGAGGCCTTGATGTACTGAACAGATTATTTCTTAATAATAACGTGTGTTCCTTTTTGTCTACAACAAATTTGAACTTTCGAACCCTTGAATGCATTGCATAAATAGCATATCATGCATCATGTGCATAACAGGTACTCTTTTCCTACAGGTTGCTTAATATTCTTCGCTGTTTATTTCAGCAGTCATCATGAATCCTGAATCATCTACTGAGCAATCCATCAAGGCCCTCCAGGCCCAGAACGCCCAGTTCCAAGAGTTGATCATGAGCTTAGCCCAAGGTCAAGAGGAATTGAAGGCTCTGCTGGTGAAGAAGAAGAAGAAGAAGAGAACTGTATTGTTCAACACTGGATGGAGGTTTGGCAATACACTGCAAAATGAGGCTGATTAAGCTGCTTCTTCTGTAGGGAAAGGCAGTCCCCAAGCGGGAAGGGTTCCTAGTCCTGTGGTCTCTGACAACGAGACGGATTTCAATGATGAGCAGTACCCTCCCGCTGAAGACAGGTACAAGCAGTTAGAGGATCGTCTGAGTGCCATGGAAATTCAACAGGTGCCTGGGTTGGATTTTGGAGATCTGGGTTTATCTTCTGGGGTGGTGATCCCACACAAGTTCAAGGCACCCTCTTTTGCGAAGTATGACGGGGCTTTCTGCCATAAGCTACATCTCAGATCTTATGTGCGGAAGATCCAACCATATACTGCAGACAAGAACTTATGGATCCATTTCTTCCAGGATAACCTTTCAGGGGCTCAACTCGAGTGGTTCTATCAGCTGGATGGAGCCAGTATTCGAAACTGGGAGGACTTGGCTACTTCTTTTTATAAGCAGTATCAGTACAATGCCGACTTCGCTCCTACACGTACCCAACTCCAGGGTATGTCGCTAGGATCAGAAGAAGGTTTTAAAGAGTACGCGCAAAAGTGGAGGGACCTGGCTGGCAGGGTGCAGCCACCGTTGACCGACCGTGAACTCGTGGACATGTTCTTAGGGACCCTGTCTGGGCCGTTCTTCAATCACCTGATTGGTAATTCTTCTGCAGGGTTTACAGACCTCATTCTGACTGGTGAGAGGATAGAAGCTGGTATGAAGTCGGGGAAGATACAGAAAGGTGCATCCTCAAGTTCTGAAAAAAATCCTTTCAAGAAGGAAGCTAGTGCCGTGTATGGTCCCAGAAGACAAAATAAACCAGAACGCCGCCAAGATGTCAACACGGTGGTGATTTCAAAGCCTGCTGCCCCTCCTCGACAACCTAATCAACCAAGGGGTGTGAGACCCAGAAGAGAATACACTAGGCTTAGTATGACCTTGTCTCAGATCTTGCCGCAACTGCTATCAACCAACTTGGTAACTGTCAGAGAAGCTCCGAAGGTGGTAAACACAACCTCTCCGAAGTACAACCCCAACGCCCGCTGTACTTATCACTCTGATAGCCCGGGGCATTCTACTGATGATTGTTGGGCCCTGAGGAATAAGGTTCAGGACCTTATCAATGCTAACGAGATACAGTTTGAGGCGCCCGAAAGGCCCAACATTGTGACTGCTCCCATGCCCCAGCATGGAGTGAATGTTGTTGAGGAAGACCCGTATGTAACCTCGGTGGATGATATTGTTACTCCATTGCTGTCCGTCAAAAGGAACCTGTTGCTAGCCGGTTTATTTCCGGGTTGTAGCTAAGGTTGCCTTCTATGTGCTGTTTCACCGGCTGGTTGTCCTTTGTTGAAGTCAGGCGTCCAAAACCTGATGGATAACAAAGAGATCTTGTTCAAGAAGATTGTTGTTCCTGTTATCCCTACTGAAGAAGTGTCCGTTGTCACCATTTTCAACAATCATACCAAGGCTCCCCCGAGGAAGCCTGTCAAAATCATGTCTGTGGCACCTATCATCATCACTGTTCCGGGGCCCCTCCCCTATAAATCTGACAAGGCTGTCCCGTGGCACTATGGGGCAGATGTTTATGTGCTCGGAGTAAAACAAGAGTTCAATACTAGTACCGGCATCAGTAACATCACCGGTCCTGCTAAAGTTACTCGCAGTGGCAGGCTCTTCTCGCCTGATATTGCACCTCCAGCTATTCAGAGACCTCTTGTTATCACACCTGTCAGTGTGCCTATTTCCCCTCCTGATCAAGTTTCTACCCCTGCTGCCGAGTCATTTGACACTCGGGGCAAAGGGATTGCTGATGTGCCTGCCCAGATGGAGGCACCGAAGACTGCTAATGTTGAAGCCTCCCAGCAAGAGATGGAAGAAATCCTTAAGATTATCAAGAAGAGTGATTTCAACGTCGTTGAACAGCTGGGGCACACCCCCTCTAAGATCTCTATGCTATCACTGTTGTTGTGTTCAGAGGCTCATGCCAAGGCCCTGATTTCCTTCCTGAAGACGGCCCATGTGCCACAAGAAACGTCTGCTGATCAATTTACTGATTGTGTGGCCAACTTAACCGCTGATAATGGTATGGGTTTCTCTGACGCTGATCTGACCGCCAAGGGAAAGAACCACAACGATGCCCTGCATGTCTCCATTGAATGCAGGGGCACTACTCTTGCCCACGTGTTGGTAGACACCGGTTCTTCACTGAACGTATTGCCCAAGAAGGCCTTAGACAGGTTGGATTGTGAGGGTTTGGAGTTGAAGCCTAGTAACATTATTGTCCGGGCCTTTGATGGGTCGAAGAGGATGGTACATGGTGAAGTGGACATTCCAATCCGGGTTGGTTCTCAAGTCTTTTATTCAACATTCTATGTGATGGACATCCGACCATCCTATTCTTGTTTACTGGGTCGTCCTTGGATCCACAAAGCTGGAGCTGTGACCTCAACTCTACATCAAAAGCTTAAGTACCCCGGTCAGAGGGAAGATTGTTATAGTTCAGGGGGAGGAAGAATACATGGTTAGCCATCTTAACTCATTCCGGTATACAGAGATGGACGGGGAGTTCATTGAGACCCCCTTTCAACACTTTGAAGAAGTGCCTCTAACATTGGCAGCAGTAGAGATTGTGACCGAAGATAGTTCTCCTTTGAAGATGGCTTCCTTGAAGGATGCTCGGGCTATGGTTGAGAAGGGTGAGTGTGCAAACTGGGGCCGACTTCCTGATTTTACTCCAAAGACTGACAAGTTTGGGCTGGGTTTCACTGCAGAGGCTCAGAGGGCTGTATGTGAAGCAAGGATTGGAAGACCTCCCGTATTCATCCCCAACCCGGGAGTGAATGCTATTGAAGGCGATGCGGAGGAATCTGAATTTGATAGCTGGATCTACCCAACGACCGACGGTGGACTGAACAATTGGACTACCAAAGATTTCATACCTGTTACTTTTGTTACTCAGTAATGAACTCCTTTGTTTTTAAATTTGTAACGAACAATAATTTGAAACTTTATGGCCCGGTGTCTTACCCGGGGCACCGTGGCTTCATTTGTGAGGGCTTATTACTTGCCATTTCCATATATCATGAATAAAAACATTGGACGTTTTTCGCATTTCGAATCTTGTGTTCCCTTTCTTTCTTTATATATTGCAAAACAGCTATATTTACACACACTCACCTATACAGGTTTCAATCCACTCTGGATCTCACTGGTAACGACTCTGCTACTGCCAGTTATGACTTCGAAAATCTGATCAACTTAGCCGAAGACGAAGGTGAAGATGATTGTGAAGTGCCTGGTGAGCTTGCAAGACTGTTACTCCAGGAAGAGAGGGCCATTCAGCCACATGAAGAGCCAGTGGAAACGGTAAATCTGGGTACTGAGACAGACAGAAAGGAAGTCAAGATTGGTGCCAATCTAGAGTTCAGCGTGAAACAACGGCTGATTCAGATGTTGCATGATTATGTGGAAATCTTTGCCTGGTCCTACAAAGACATGCCCGGGTTGGATACTGACATTGTGGTTCATCACCTGCCTACCAAGGAAGACTGCCCTCCGGTTAAATAGAAGGTTCGTCGTATGCGCCCAGAGATGTCCGAGAAGATCAAAGCTGAGGTTATGAAACAATTTGATGTTGGGTTTCTAGCAGTGACTTCTTACCCTCAGTGGGTTGCCAACGTGGTTCCAGTGCCGAAGAAAGACGGTAAGGTCAGAATGTGTGTTGACTACAGGGATTTGAACAGGGCGAGCCCCAAGGATGACTTCCCCCTGCCTCACATCGACGTTCTGGTTGACAATACTGCTCAGCACAAGGTGTTCTCCTTCATGGATGGTTTTTCAGGTTATAATCAGATCAAAATGGCTCCTAAAGATATGGAAAAGACTACCTTTGTTACTCAGTGGGGCACCTTCTGCTACAAGGTCATGCCTTTTGGGTTGAAAAATGCTGGGGCAACCTACCAACGTGCCATGGTTGCTTTATTTCATGACATGATCCACCATGAGATTGAAGTATACGTCGATGATATCATTGCAAGGTCTCAAACTGAGGAGGAACACCTTGACCATCTACAGAAGTTGTTTGACCGTCTGAAGTTGTACAAGCTAAGGTTGAACCCGAACAAGTGCACCTTCGGGGTAAGATCTGGAAAATTGCTAGGTTTCGTCGTGAGCGACAAAGGTATTCAAGTGGACCCCGCCAAGGTTAAAGCCATACAAGAGATGCCAGTTCCCAAGGCAGAGAAAGAAGTCAGAGGCTTTCTAGGACGACTGAACTACATTGCCCGATTCATCTCGCACCTAACTGCTACCTGTGAACCAATCTTCAAGCTACTGAAGAAAGACCAAGTAGTACGTTGGAACGATGAATGTCAGACCGCTTTCGACAGAATCAAAGAGTATCTCCAAGAACCACCCATTCTTATGCCACCGGTTGAAGGGAGACCTCTAATACTATACTTGACAGTACTTGACAGCTCAATGGGGTGTGTGCTGGGGCAGCATGACGAGTCTGGCCGAAAAGAGCATGCCATTTATTACCTTAGCAAAAAGTTTACCGACTGTGAGACCCGATACTCACTGCTCGAGAAAACTTGCTGCACTTTGGTATGGGCTGCTCGCCGACTGAGACAGTATATGTTGACTCACACTACTCTATTAATTTCAAAAATGGATCCAATCAAGTACATATTCGAAAAGCCTGCCTTGTCCGGAAGAATAGCAAGATGGAAGATGATCTTGACAGAATACGACATCCAGTACACGACTCAGAAAGCAATCAAGGGAAGTGTATTGGAAGACCATTTGGCACACCAGGCAGTGGACGATTACCAGTCAATGAACTTTGAATTTCCTGACGAGAACATCATGGTAGTAACTGATTGTGAAGTACCTGGACCGGATGAAGGACCTGAGGAAGGATCCTGATGGTCTATGCACTTTGACGGAGCCTCCAACGCTTTGGGTAACGGTATCGGCGCTGTGATCATATCCCCAAAAGGCACTCATACTCCACTTACTGCCCGGCTATGCTTCAACTTCACCAACAACATGGCGGAGTATGAGGCGTGTATCATGGGTCTTCAAGCTGCAATTGACTTAAGGATCAAGTTTCTGAGTGTCTTCGGAGATTCCGCTCTCGTGATCAATCAGATCAAAGGAGAGTGGGATACGAAACACCCAAATCTCATTCCTTACAAAGAGTGTGTGTTGACGTTGATCCCCCATTTCACGGAAATAACTTTTGAACACTTCCCAAGAGAGGAGAATCAGTTGGCGGACGCGCTGGCTACGATGTCTTCTATGTTCAAAGTCAAATGGGACAACGAGGCTCCCCGGATCATTATTTGGAAATTGGACGAACCTGCATATTACTGTGATCTTGAGGTTGAAGAGGTAACTGAAAAACCATGGTATCATGAGGTGAAGAGGTACCTGGAAGCTCAAGAATACCCCGAGGGTGCATCTGTCAATGACAAGAAGTTTCTGAGAAGGTTCGCTGCAAAGTTCTTCCTCGGCAATGGCATTCTATACAAATGCAACCATGATTCAACTTTACTGCGTTGTGTGGATAAGACTGAAGTGGAAAGAATCATGGCAGAGCTGCATGAAGGTACCTTCGGAACGCATTCCAGTGGACACACCATGGCAAAGAAAATCCTTCGGGCAGGATATTTCTGGTCCACAATGGAAGCCAACTGTTACCAACATTCTAGGACATGTCATAAGTGCCAGATCTATGCTGATAAAGTGCATGTTCCTCCAGTCCTTCTGAATGTCTTGACTGCACCTTGGCCTTTTGCAATGTGGGGCATTGATATGATCGGCGAGATCAAACCTACGGCATCCAACGGGCATCGCTTCATCCTGGTGGCGATCGATTACTTTATAAAGTGGGTTGAAGCAGCTTCCTACGCCACCGTAACCAAGAACGTTGTGGCACGGTTCATTCGACACAACCTGATCTGTCGATACGGTATACCTGAGAGGATCATTACGGACAATGGTACTAATCTCAATAACAAGATGATCACTGAGCTCTGCGAGCAATTCAAGATACAGCACCACAACTCTTCTCCTTATCGGCCGAAGATGAATGGGGCTGTAGAAGCAGCTAATAAGAATATCAAGAAGATTGTGCAGAAAATGACAGTGACCTACAAAGATTGGCACGAAATGTTACCGTTTTCTCTTCATGGGTACCGTACCTCAGCAAGAACGTCAACCGGGGCAACTCCCTTTTCCTTGGTCTATGGCATGGAGGCAGTCTTGCCCATTGAAGTCCAGATACCCTCTCTCCGGATAATGAAGGATACAGGCTTGAGCAAAGATGACTGGATCTAGACTCGACTTGATCAGTTAAACCTAATTGACGAAAAGAGACTCACTGCTATTTGTCATGGTCAAACGTATCAAAAACGGATGATCAGGGTGTTTAACAAGAAAGTCAGACCACAAGAGTATCAAGTTGGGGACCTGGTAATCAAGCGCATCATTCTTCCTCAAAGTGATCTCAGGGGCAAATGGACCCCCACATACGAAGGGCCATTTGTGGTTAAACATATCTTCTCGGGAGGAGCTATGATTCTAACCACCATGGATGGTGATGACCTTCCTCACCCCACCAATGCAGACATAGTAAAAAGATACTACACATGAATTAAAGACCCGCTAGGTTGACACACCTAGGCAAAAGTAAGGGCTTCCCGGCGAACCAAAAGGGTTCGGGCAAAAATAAGGGATGAAAAATGAAAAAATATGTACACCCGGCAAGTCGAAAACCTGAAAAGGCGGCTTGGGCAAAAATGGGTATCCTGGTGGACTGAAAACCCGAAAGGGCGGTCCAGGCAAAAGTTAGGGATTAAAGCGTAATACTATGTCTCATTGAATCACCTTGCATCCAGAATCCGGTATCAACCATCAGGTTCAGACAGCATCGATCAGTCAACTTCATCTTCAACTAAGCAGCCAAGTGATGAGACGCTCGAAGATATAAAGGCGATAGCAGAGTTGGAACCCAGTGGGATTATCTTTTTCACATAACTGTTTTGTATCCCTTTTCACAAAATTGTAAACTCTATGTTGTTCGGTGGCGTTCTCTTACTAGGACGTCAGCCTCTTGTACATAAACGCCTATTTACAGGCAAATTCAAAAAATCAATACAAATTCACTTTTCAGATAAATTGCCAATTATTTTCCTTTTTCTGTTTTGTTTTGCAAAGAACGTCCAATGTTCATTTTTGATATATGCATTTGACACTAATTGCTAACTCATAAATATTTGCATGCGAAACAAAGGACTAATTACAGGTGACATCAGAAACAGGGGCAATAATGAGTTGTCTAAGCGATCTAGGTGCTCTGTCCACCAAGGTACCAAGGTAAGTTCGGCTGAAGAATGTAACCCAGATACCTTCACTCCCCGCCGAGTAAGATAAGATGCAGCCATACTCTCCCCCGAGCAGAGAAGGCACAATATCTCCAGCAAGTCAGCAACACTCTCCCCGAGCAGAGTTAGTCTACTGTCAGCCTTAAGGAAGTTGGATTATCCCCCAGAAGATCTCAATATTCCCCAGTGGAGTATACAGACATTCCTAACAAGCATCCCCGGCAATCTTGATCTAAGATTTCTCTCCAGCGGAATACCGGACATCCAGTGGAGTCATTCCCCAGCGCAGTCCAAAGTCTCCCCAAGAGAGTTGAATCAATCTCCCCAGTAGGAAGCTTATCCCCAATAGATTCTGGAAGCTTATCACCTGCAGGATACGAACGCCTCTCCCCGACTTTATTTAGAAGGTTATTCCTCACCAGAGCTTATAACTGGGTTATCCTCAGCTAATTACAACGGAAAGATCGTCCCCGACGAAGTTCTTCCTATCCCCCAGCGGAGTTCATCAAATCCTCCAACAGAGTTTATCAACGGAATCCTCGGCAGAGTTATCATCAAAACCTCAGCGAAGTATCTCTTCCCACAGAGTATTTCCCCGCAGAATAATCTCTTCAACAAAGTTTATTCCTCAACGGAGTCATCTTCTCCTACAGGTTTATTCTCGCAACCATCATCCCCAGCGGAAGTGAAGAACTCTACTCTTCAGCATCATCCCAGGATTTGACTTCCCGGCATCCGTCAAGGATTTATTTTCCTAGACAAAAATACATTCATAAACATCACATCTTCATACATTATAGCATGCACATACGCATCAGGAACATACAATCTCATTTATTTTAAGAATGTCATGCATTTCATACATCATGACATTGCATACGACTAATGTTTTGCCTTTTCAGAAAAAGGTCAATACAAAGATGATTACTATGAACTGTCGCAATTCCGGATTCGATTCCTGTATCCAGCCAGGGCATATCTGTTGACGACTAATTCCAGATTCGATTCCTGTATCCAGTCAGGGAATGTCTGAAGAGTTTGAATATTCGATTCCTGTATCCAGCCAGGGCATATCTGTTGACGACTAATTCCAGATTCGATTCTTGTATCTAGCCAGGGCACGTTTGAAGAGTTTGAAGATTCGATTCCTGTATCCAGCCAGAGCATATATGTTGACGACTAATTCCAGATTCGATTCCTGTATCCAGCCAGGGAACGTCTGAAGAGTTTGAAGATTCGATTCCTGTATCCAGCCAGGGCATATCTGTTGACGACTAATTCCAGATTCGATTCCTGTATCTAGCCAGGGCACGTCTGAAGAGTTTGAAGATTTGATTCCTGTATCCATCCAGGGCATATCTGTTGACGACTAATTCCAGATTCGATTCCTGTATCTAGCCAGGGCATGTCTGAAGAGTTTGAAGGTTCGATTCCTGTATCCAACCAGGGCATATCTGTTGACGACTAATTCCATATTTGATTCCTGTATCCAGTCAGGGCATGTCTGAAGAGTTTGAAGATTTGATTCCTGTATCCAGCTAGGGCATATCTGTTGACGACTAATTCCAGATTCGATTCTTATATCTAGCCAGGGCACGTCTGAAGAGTTTGAAGATTCGATTCCTGTATCCAGCCAGGGCATATCTGTTGACGACTAATTCCAGATTCTATTCTTGTATCCAGCCAGGGCACGTCTGAAGAGTTTGAAGATTCGATTCCTGTATCCATCCAGGGCATATTTGTTGACGAATAGTTCCAGATTCGATTCCTGTATCCAGCCAGGGCACGTCTGAAGAGTTTGAAGATTTGATTCATGTATCTAGCCAGGGCATATATGCATGAAGAGTTTGAAGATCAACCCCTGTAACAGGCCAGGTAATTATTTTTCTTTCTCAAGTACGCAAGTTCTCGCTAAGGAATCTCTTACGCGATCGACACCTAGATGGCATCTATAAGCCCATCCACATACCAACAGTCCCCAAATGGCATCTATAAGCCCATTCTCGACAAGGCTCCGTCACAGCTCTAGATGGCATCTATAAGCCCATCCTCCTATCCATCATCTCTCCAAATGGCATCTGTAAGCCCATTCCCGCCATCACACTGCTGATACTCTACTATGTGAGTGCAAATTTCTGGGCACTTTAGTGTTCAATCATCTTCCACCTTCGGATCACGAAAGGCACGCAAGCCAATCTACATCCTCATGTCTAAGAAGATTGAACAGGGGCAACTGTTGCACCCCAAAATTTGCCCTCCCATATTCTTCAAGATTTGGCAAGATCAAGCTTCAAATGGATTAAGGATTGCACAGTTCAAACACCCTCCTAACACAGTCAAAACTAGGGTTTTGGTTCTTACAAGGAAGTTGAGGTTTCCAAGGGTCCAATCAAGTCCCATATGCCTATATACATTGTCAAACATCCATATGTCAAGTTTCAAGACTCACAGCATCAAGTTGCAGTCAAAAGCCCTAATTGCTTCACAGCCAACTATAGGGGTAAAATGGTCATTTGACAGTCAAAAGTCAAAAAATTTGGTCAACATATTATTTTGAAGCCACAATCATCATTTGATCAAGTCTTGATCATGATTCCACAAGCATGGCTCAAAAAGTCTCAAGAATCAAAAGTTTCTATTTTTGGACAGCTGAAAAAGTCAACTGCAAATTGACCAAGGCATAACTTTTTCATGGTCCATCAGAAAAATTCCATCTAATTCTCATTTTGAAGGGGATGACATTTCCTATAACTCATCTTCACACTCCAAGTCCAATAAATGCTCTCACAAAAAGTTATCAATTTCTACATTATAGGTCAATTTCAAAAGTCAACAAAAAGGCATTTTAAGTCAAAGACCATAACTTGAGATTGGTGAATCAAAATGACATGGTACCAAAGGCATTGGTTAGAGGACTTCAAGACCTTTTCAAAATGTCCAAGAACATGTTCATAGCTTCAAAATTGAGCAAGATATGCATTGGAGAAGTTGGGAAATTTTTGGGAACTTTCAAAAGTCAACTTTGCCTAAAACACTTCATTTTTGCTAATGGGCCTCAAATTCCTTCTTGAATCTTTACCCAAGGCTTATGCACGACCCATTAAGTTTAATTTGATTTATTTTCTCATTTTTAATTAATTAATTGAATTTTTATTAATATTAATTCATTTAATTAATTTTAATTGTAGGAAAATTCAAAAGATATGATTTTTAAATCTTTTGTGATGCAAATAAGACTAGGGCAAGCTGGAAATTCGTGTGCACCTCAAAGACATCAAAATCTCCATGATTGGCAAGGTTTTATCAAAGAAAAAGATTGAAAAAGATTTGATTGGCAATCACATATTGAAACTTGAATACAATGGATTTATGGGCCTAAAGATGACCTAATTATCTTCACATACAAAGGCTGAAGCAAACCCTATTCACAAGAACGTGCAAGAGCTGCTAAAACACCATAATAAAATTCTAAAAAAATCAAGAAAAGTTCAAAACTGAAATCAGTCTTCCAGGCGAATTCAAAGCCTCTTCTTGATTCAAACACCTTGCCTGAGTCTCCAGAAACAGTTTGCAATCAAAAACGAACCTTGAAGCTATCAGAATCGTTCACAACAAGTCCCACGGTTTGGACATTTTTCCATAATTGTATATCATTATTCATGCGTTTTTAACCATTTTTTTGGATTGATTTATGTTAATAAGAACATCCTGAAGCTATTGGTATATCCAATTTGATTATGGCGCTCTGAGTTGAAAACCACCATTGAAGAACATTAGGGTTTCGAAGCTTGAATTTTAGGGCTTTGCACATGCTGAAAAATTGGATCTTGAAACGTGCATGGTTGAATTTGTCAAGGCCAGACGAATTCAACCCAACCATCGCGCCCTTTTTATATTGCCTGTAGCCCTAATCGTTATTTTTGACACTTGCAGTTTGTGGGGGTTTAAAACCCCCGCTATTTGATTATTGTTTTACAGGAAAAAGATGAAGAAGATGAGACATGGAAGCCAGCTACTGGTTCATTCAAACGTGGCGCGCGTTTTTTCTCTTTCCAAGCATAATTGACATTTTTCCATATTATTTTCATTATCCAATATGTTTACAAACACACGCAGATGGTGGAGTGGTTGGTGACGTGTTTGTTCATCACTGGGACCTGGGTTCGATTCCCAGGTCCACCCAAATTCAATGTTATTTTTCATAGTGTTATCTCATGCAGCGCTTGTACAATATTCCACCATAAGCCTCACTCATCCAGCTTGCCATGTGGCTTCAAGCAATGATCCTATGACCAGGAGATGAAGAGCATGATACTCCCCAGTCAGCCAGCAAGCGTTTGATCATGAAAGTCAACAAGGGGCTTGGTGTTCTTGGGCCAGAATTCAACAAAAAAAACCTCCCCTTGGGCCAACATACCCCCTTGGTTTGCTATTTTTTTGTTTTATTTTCTTTTCTTCTAATTCTTTTAATTATTTAATTATTATAATTAATTCATAACCAAATTAATTTTTCATAATAAATTCAGAAATCCAAAATTGTAAATATATTTTATTATTTATTAAATTCACTAATAATTATTTTTGTAAATAAATACTAACAATTAACTTAGTTTAATTTAAGTTTAATTTTAACCTTTTTCTCAATAATAAAAATTATGTAGAATTAGTGTTTGGCATTTTCATTCATATTTTTTAATCATCATTATTATTATTTATTAATCATTATTTTGTACATAAAAATAAATTAATTAATTTAGTTAATTAGGTTAAATTTGACATTTTTTTTAATAATTAAAATAAACTTAGAACTAGGGTTTTCATGACTTTTAATCCCTTTTCCTTTTTTACTTTTTATTAAAATATTAAAAAACACAAAAACACTTTCTTTTCTTTCTTGTAAACAGTTAATTAAATAATTAGATTTAATTTTAGTTTAATTTCAAGCAAAGGATAAGAAAAGGCTCATAATTTCTCAAAGGGGCAAAACCCTAGTACGTCCAATTTAATTCGTTCGCGCGTTATTATTTATTTTGATTACTTATGTAATTGCTTCCAAGAACGTAATAGTAATTAGGTTTATCGCTTTCTTTACTTTCCGCATTTTATCAAAACGGGTTATGTTTTTGGCGATGTATAGACCCGCGCCTTGTAATAGCGTAGCTTTACCTTTCCGTACTTTATTTTCCGCACTCCTAACTGTTAAAAAATGCATGAAAGAATGTATGAAAATTAAAAACAACTCGTAGCTCACAATTGCATGATCAAAGATAAATGTTAACCTGAAAACAACACACAAAGCACATGCCACTTCTAGGGTAAGCCTCACTCGTTGCCTCGACGTGGTCATCAAGTATAGGGTGTCTTAGAGGTCGCCCTCATGTCTAAAGATCCAGTCGCCTCAAAACGGTTGCCTCGGATAAAAGGATCTAGGACATTAGGGTTACTTCTAAGGTGTCCTACTATTGCTTCGGTGACCACAATGTCCCTAATAATCGAATTGACCCGAACACCTCCAACGGTAGTGCTACCTACCCCTTAATGGTGGGATGGCACTATCTAAAGGACTCTTACACAGCCTAATTCCTTAGGGTAGGTAGATGACTCATGGGTACTTGCTCTCTTCAAAAACAAACAAAACATCTTTTCACACTGACACTTTCAAAAGTTTTCAAAACAAATTTTTCAAACACTCTTGAGGACAGATACAAGAGTCACTTAGAAATCTTTCAAAAACGAAACTTTTTTCAAACCCACTCACATTTGAAAAGCAAACATCTTTTGAAAACATAAGAGCAAGTACCTAAGAGCCCATGGATAACCATGGATAGAAAGGGTGCTAACACCTTCCCTTTCTATAAATCTACCTCCCGAACCGAGAGACATTCTCAATAAGGAATTTTGCTGTGCTTTTGTCCTTTCCATGTTGGAGAACATAAAAGACGGTGGCGACTCTTGCTTACCGCGACATACGCGATCCAGCTTTAAACAGTCAGTTCTATTTCCACCTATCACAACACTCTTGAAGACAGAAGCAAGGGTTAAATCGAAGTAAAACAAAAAACTTTTCAAATCAAACACACACAAGCAATTTCGAAAATGATGAGCAAGTACCTAAGAGCCCGTGGAAAACCACGGATAGAAAGGGTGCTAATACCTTCCCTTTCTATAATCTACCCCTCGTACTCATAATCTCGAAAAAAGGGAATTTTTCTGTGCTTTTTTCCTTTCCAGTTGGATAAAATAAAAGTCGGTGGCAACTCTTGCTTACCGCGACATTTTGCAAACACAAACGCAAAACGCAAACCAGCATTTTTCAAAATAGTCTGGTTCTGGCCACTGTATCATAAAACTGGTGACTCTGCTGGGGAGTTAATATGTGGGGTATACCTTAGGATTAGTTCATCATACATTGCTTCTATTGTTTGATTTGTTTGCTTTATCTTTGAGGGCTTTGTATCGGGAGTTACTATAGATCCTAACCCGGATCTGGGGTACACCTTTTAGGTAAGTAGCAATAAACTGTGAGGGAACTGTACGGTGTAGACTGATACGGTTGAAGCAGTATCTACGTTGATGTGGCACATTGGTTGGTACTGGTATCCCTTGTGGAGAAACGAGGAGAATACGGGGCTGCTATATGGGTCATTAAGTATCAACTGACGTTAGAACCTATAATTGACCAACTTGGCCATAGGAAGTAGTGAGGTAGCCGGTCTCGGTGTAAAGCTAGGAACTGGTTGATACTCGATGCTACACTCATTGAGACCATACTCTCGAGATAGTTCCGGCCGCAAGAAAAGATTGCGTGAGTTGAAAGCATGACCGATGGAGGATGGTCAGTGATATTGAGAACCTCTAGAACCCGATTACTATTATTAGGATAGGTTGAAACCAACTGAACTTCAAGAGGGTAATACCTAGACCCCATGCAAGCCTGAAACTTAAGGGCTATTGTGTGACTTGTTTGCCTTTACCATGTCTGCTATCTGATATACCTGTTGTGTGTTTTATCATGGCATCATGCATCATAACATAGCATGCATATTTCATTAGACTAACCATTTCAAAGACCGAGGAGATTTATCTTTGTTCTGTTTTGCAGATTATGGCTTCCATACGCAGAAACACCATCCGAGTTAACTTTGTGAAAATACCTGCTCAACTCAAAGACTTAGCCTCGAGAGTTTCTGATACTTCTTCGTTCATTAGAAGACATGGTCAGCTTCTTAGTTTGGTTACCTCCAGGTTTGATGAGCAAATGACGAGTGTGTTTTTCCAGTTCTTCGATCTAGTGCATCATTGCTTCACGTTCCAGGATTATCAGCTAGTTCCCACTTTGGAGGAGTTTTCTCATTTGTTGGGTATATCCATCCTCGAGCAGATGCCTTTCACAGGTTTAGAAGAAACTCCTAGACCAGAAGACATTGCCTTAGCTTTACACTTGAAAAAGGCTGATGTAGTGTCTAATTAGGAGACACGAAGCGGGGTTAAAGGTTTCTTAGCCAAGTTTCTAATGGATCAAGCTCAATTATTCTGGGACAGTTTGGACTTTCAGGCTTTTGAAGACATCTTAGCTCTCCTCATTTACGGTTTGGTTCTTTTCCCGAATCCAGATTCCTTCATAGATGTGAATGCGGTTAGGATCTTCTTGTCTCGTAATCCTGTGCCTACCCTCTTGGGTGATATTTTGCATGCTCTTTATACTCGTACGGCGCGTAGAAGAGGGACCCTCATGTGTTGCATGCCGCTATTGGAGAGGTGGTTTATTTCGCACCTCCCCAAGTCCGCGTTGAAGAATGAGGAAGGTTTAGGATGGTCTTACAGGATAATGTCCCTTGCTCATACGGACATTCTTTGGAGTTCTAAGGATATGGAAGGTGTTGCTATTATTGATTGATGTGAGGAATACCCTAATGTCCCGCTACTTGGAATTAAAGGGGGAATAACCTACAGTCCTTGTTTGGCTTTACAACAGTTTGGTCGCACTCGGAGAGACGGTCCTTATGAGCTACTTCTTACATACATTGTCTTTGACTACAAGGAGGACGTCGAAAAGCATCGCCGAAGGTTTATACGAGCCTGAAGCATGGTGAACAGATCTGAACCTCACGAGTTAGGACCAAAGACTTCTCTCCCTATGCAACCTTATCTCCAGTGGGTTCGAGCCCGCGCTCAGAAGCTTGGGATGCCTTATGAAGCTGTGTTGCCAGTGATTGTGGAGCATACTAATGAAGAAGGTGTTCCTTATACAGTCCTTTATCCTTACATGCCTACTGATCTTGGGGCATTAAAGAGATCATGGATTCAACTGAAGGAAGAGAGGGATACTTACAGGGAGAAGTATCATGAGCAAGAGAGGAAGATCTTGAAGCTCACGAGGAAACTTGAGAATGAGAGGACGATCAATGACTATGTCAGCACGAAGGAAAAGCGACCATGGAACTTCTGATTTTGTTATTTTTTTTTCTAGTTTAGATTTGCTTTCAGTCTATTTCTTTTGTAACGCCTTAAAGGCACTGTTAAACATTTTTACAAGTTCAAATCTAATAAAGTTTGTTATTTCTTGGTTTGCAAATTTAAATCTCCCAAAGTCTTTGAAATCATTCCATACGCATTCCATTATCATGCACCTCATTACAGGTATCATTACAGCTTTCTCATCTTCTTCGTTGTTTATTTCAGCACAGAATGTATTCTGAAATACATACCGATCAAGCCATTAAAGCTCTTCAAGCACAGAATGCTCAATTCAAAGAGATGTTCCTGAACTTGGCTAAATGGCAGGAAGATTTGAAGACTCTCATCATGAAGGAGAAGAAAAAGAAGAAGAAGAAGAAGAAGGTGGTCCTTCTGAATATGGGTCACATATTTGGGAATAGGTTGCGACAGGAAGCTGATTTGTCTCATTCATCTAAAGGAGGAGAGAATCAAGAGGAAGAAAAGGGTCCTAGTCCTGTAGTCTCTGATAATTACACTGATTTCGATGAAGAACAGTATCCTCCTGCTGAGGATAGGTACAAGCAACTCGAAGACCGTCTGAGTGCAATGGAGATTCAGAAGATACCCGGTATGGACTTTGGAGATCTGGGATTAGCATCTGGAGTGGTAATCCCTCACAAGTTTAAAGCTCATGTCTTTGCTAAGTACAATGGAGTATCCTATCCAAAGCTCCATCTTCACTCATACGTCAGAAAAATTCAGCCCTACACTGCTGATAGAAATCTGTGGGTTCATTTCTTTCAAGATAGTTTGTCAGGGACTCAACTTGAATGGTTTTATCAACTGGAAGGAGCTAATGTCCGCAACTGGGAGGACCTTGTTGCTGGTTTTTACATGCAATACCAGTATAACGCCGACCTTGCTCCCACGCGTACTCATCTTCAGGGTATGTCTATGGGTGCATGCGAAGGCTTTAAGGACTATGCTCAGAAGTGGAGAGATCTGGCTGGAAGAGTCCAACCCCCTCTGTCTGATAGCGAGTTGGTGGATATGTTTCTTGGGACTTTGTCTGGTCCATTTTTCAATCATTTGATCAGAAGTTCGTCCTCTGGGTTTACTAAATTGATTTTAACTGGGGAAAGGGTAGAAGCTAGTATCAAAAGTGGTAAGATACAGAAAGGCGCTTCATTAAGTACAGAAAAGAAGCCTTTCAAGAAAGAAGCTAGTGCAATTTATAGCTCGAGGAGCCAAAACCAACCTGAACGTCGCCAAGCAGTGAATGCGGTAGTAATATCAAGACCCACTATTGCCCCACAACGCAACAATCAGCAAAGAGTAGAGAGACCGCAAATACAATATACTCGGCTCAGTATGACCTTATCACAAATTTTACCACAGTTATTGAAGACCAACTTGATAACTCTGAGGGAAGCCCCGAAGAATCCCAGCACCACATCTCCGCTATATAATCTGAACGCCCGCTGCGCCTATCACTCTGATAGCCCAGGGCATGATACAAACAATTGTTGGGCCTTGAGGAATAAGGTGCAAGATTTGATTGAAGCTAAAGAAATTGAGTTTGACGCACCGGAAAAGCCTAACGTCATGACTACTCCTATGCCCAAGCATGGAGTAAATGATGTGGACGATGATTCATTTGTGACCTCTATGGAAGGCATGTCTACTCCGTTGATGACAGTAAAGAAGAACCTATTATCGGCTGGTTTTTTTCCGGGATGTGGCGAAGGTTGCCACCTATGTTCAATCCTGCCTGCTGGTTGCCATTTGTTGAAATCAGGTGTCCAACGCCTGATGGATAACAAAGAGATCTTGTTCGAGAAAACTTTGATTCCATTGATTCCTGTCGAAGATGTTTCCATCATAACCATTTCCGCCAATCCTTCCAAGGCTTCCTCGAGAAATCTTATTAGGATTACATCCATTCCAAGAATTGCTCCATTAATTATTACTATTCCCGGTCCTGTCCCATACACTTCGGATAAGGCTGTCCCGTGGCACTATGGGGCCGATGTGTATTATCATGGGATCAAACAAGACTTGAAGGTTGAAGAAGCTGACGCTGATATCAGCAATATTGTTGGGGCTAGCAAGGTCACTAGAAGTGGAAGGCTCTTCTCTCTTGAGATTTCCACTCCAAATGTTCAAAAGCCTATTGCTATTCCATCTTCCAGTACATCAACTACTGTCCCAGTACGTATTCCAATTATCACCCCTCTCGCTGAGCCATCTGACGCTCGGGGCAAAGAAGTCATAGGTGAGCCTGCCAGGATGGAGGCACCTAAGAAGATTGTTGTAGAAACCTCTAGATAGGAGATAGAGGAAATTCTGAAGATTATCAAGAAGAGCGACTACAATGTAGTCGAGCAGTTGGGGCAGACCCCATCAAAAATCTCCATGCTATCCTTGTTGTTGTGCTCAGAAGCCCATGCAAAGGTATTAATTGCTTTCCTTAAAACTACACATGTGCCGCAGGAAACCTCCGCTAATCAATTCAAAGACTATGTAGCTAGTTTGACCACTGACAATGGGTTAGGTTTCTCCGACGCAGATCTGACTGCTAAAGGAAGAAATCACAATGATGCCTTGCACGTCTCGATCGAGTGCAGGGGCACTACTTTGGCCCATGTATTGGTAGATATTGGGTCCTCATTGAATGTTTTACCCAAGAAAGCGTTAGACTGGTTGGACTGTGAAGGGTTGGTTCTGAAGCCGAGTAATATTGTGGTTAGGGCCTTTGACGGGTCCAAAAGGATGGTGCACGGAGAAGTGGATGTCCTTGTTAAAGTTGTCTCTCAGACTTTTGCATCTACGTTCTATGTGATGGACATCCGACCATCCTATTCCTGTTTGCTGGGTCGCCCTTGGATTCATAAGGATGGGGCAGTGACTTCTACGCTCCATCAAATGTTGAAATATCTAGTGAATACAGTACGAGGAGAAGATGAGTACATGGTGAGTAATCTTAAATCCTTTCGGTATGTGGAGATGGATGAAGAGTTCATCGAAACCCCGTGTCAGAACTTTGAAGAGGTCCCCCAGACTCTGGCGTCGACTGAAGCTGTTGTTGAAGAACCTCCAATGAAGATGGCTTCCCTCAAGGATGCCAGGGCTGTAATAGAAAAAGGTGGGTGTGCAAATTGGGGTCAACTCCCTGACTTTGCACATAAAACTAACAAGTTTGGTTTGGGCTTCACTGCAGAGGCTCAAAGGGTTATCCGGCGCGCGCGGATTAGAAGACCTCCTCTGCGCATCAGTAATCCAGGAGTGAATGCAATTGAAGACGATGAAGAAGAGTCAGAGTTTGAAAGCTGGATTTACCCGACTACCCACGGTGGATTGAACAATTGGACGACGAAGGACTTCGTGCTCATTTATTTTATTACACAGTAATTGACTTTTGTTTTGAAATTTGTAACAGACAATTTGAAACTTTACAGCCCGGTGCCTTGCCCGAGGCACTTTGGCTTTGGTTGTGAGGGCTTATTATTTGACATTTTCATATAACATCAATAAAGCATTGGACGTTTTTTTGCACTACAAATTTTGAGCTCTTTGTTTTTCTCTTTTATCTTGCACTTTATTATAACAGCTATTGTCTTACACACACTCACATATCATAATGCAGATCCACATCCACTCTGGATCCCTCTGATAACGACTCTGCTACTGCCAGTTATAACTTCGAAATCCCGATCAACCAAGCCGAGGACGAAGGTGAGGATGATTGTGAAGTGCCTGGGGAACTTGCTAGACTGTTACTACAGGAAGAGAGGGCCATACATCCCCAAGAAGAGCCAGTGGAATCAGTGAATCTGGGTACAAAAGAAGACAAGAAAGAGCTCAAGATTAGTGTGAATCTGGAGTCTAGTGTCAAGCAGCGGTTGATACAGATGCTACGCGACTATGTTGAGATTTTTGCTTGGTCTTTTGAAGATATGCCTGGGTTGGACACTGACATTGTGGTTCACCGCCTGCCAACCAAAGAAGACTATCCTCCAATAAAGCAGAAGGTTCACCGTATGCGCCCAGAGATGTATGAGAAAATCAAAGCTGAGGTCATGAAACAATTTGATGTCAGTTTTCTAGCTGTCGCTTCTTACCCGCAGTGGGTTGCCAACGTGGTTCCAGTGCCGAAGAAAGATGTTAAGGTACGTGTGTATGTGTGTGTGTGGACTATAGAGATTTGAACAGGGCGAGCCCCAAGGATGATTTCCCGCTCCCTCATATCGATGTTTTGGACGACAACACCGCACAACATAAGATCTTCTCCTTTATAGACGGTTTTTCTGGTTACAATCAGATTAAGATGGCTCCCAAAGACATGGAGAAGACGACCTTCGTTACGCAGTGGGGCACCTTTTGCTACAAAGTTATGCCGTTCAGATTGAAGAATGTTGGGGCAACGTATCAGCGCGCCATGGTCACTTTGTTCCATGACATGATTCACCATGAGATTGAGGTATACGTTGACGACATGATTGCAAGATCCCAGACTGAAGATGAACATCTTGACCATCTCCAGAAACTATTCGACAGGTTGAAGATGTACAAGCTAAGGTTAAACCCGAACAAGTGCACCTTCGGGGTAAGGTCTGGTAAGTTGCTGGGTTTCGTTGTTAGTGATAAAGGTATTCAAGTGGATCCTGCAAAGGTGAAGGCTATACAGGAAATGCCAGCTCCCTGAACTAAAAGGGAAGTCAGAGGCTTTTTGGGACATCTGAATTACATTGCCCGATTCATTTCGCACCTGACAGCTACTTGTGAACCAATCTTCAAGCTGTTGAAGAAAGATCAAGTGGTAAGATGGAATGATGAATGTCAGGCCGCTTTCGAAAGGATCAAAGAATATCTCCAAGAGCCACCTATTCTGATGCCTCCAGTTGAAGGAAGACCTTTGATCTTATACTTGACAGTACTCGACAATTTGATGGGGTGCGTGCTGGGGCAGCATGATGAGTCTGGCCGAAAAGAGCATGTTATTTACTACCTTAGCAAAAAGTTTACCGACTGTGAGACCTGATACTCACTGCTTGAGAAAACTTGTTGCGCTTTGGCATGGGCTGCTCACTGGATGAGATAGTATATGCTGACTCACACTACTTTATTGATATCAAAGATGGACCTAATCAAGTATATCTTCGAAAATCCCGCCTTATCCGGAAGAATAGCAAGATGGCAGATGATCTTGACTGAGTATGACATCCAATACACGAACCAAAAGGCAATCAAGGGAAGTGTGTTGGCAGATCATTTGGCGCATCAGGCCGTGGATGATTACCAATCTATGAACTTCGAGTTTCCGGATGAGAACATCATGTTGGTGACTGACTGTGAAAAACCTGGACCAGATGAAGGACCTGAGGAGGGATCCCGATGGTCTATGTATATTGACGGAGCTTCAAACATGTTGGGTAATGGCATTGACACCGTGATCATATCTCCTGAAGGCTGTCATACTCCATTCACCGCCCGATTATGTTTTAACTGCACCAGCAACATGGCGGAGTATGAAGCGTGTATCATGGGCCTTCGAGCAGCTATTGACCTGAGGATTAAGTTCTTGAGTGTATTCGTAGATTCCGCTTTAGTGATCAGTCAGATTAAAGGCGAGTGGGATACAAAGCACCCAAATCTTATTCCTTACAAAGAGTATGTATTGACTTTGCTTCCGCACTTTGAGGAGATTACCTTTGAACATTTCCCCAGGGAGGAGAATCAGTTAGTGAACGCGCTAGCTACCATGTCTTCCATGTTCAAGGTCAGATGGGACAATGAAGCTCCCCCGATTACCATCGAGAGGTTGGACGAACCCGCACATTGATGTGACATTGAGACTGAAGAGGTAACAGATAAACCCTAGTTTCACGAGGTAAAGAGGTATCTTGAGGCTCAAGAGTACCCCGAGGGTGCATCTGTTAATGATAAGAAGTTTCTGAGGAGGTTCGCTGCGAAATTCTTCATCAGCAATGGTGTCCTTTACAAGCGTAACCATGATTCAACCTTACTGCGATGTGTGGACAAGAACGAGGCAGAAAGGATTATGGCAGAGTTGCTTGAAGGTACTTTCGAAACTCATTCCAGTGGACATACCATGGCAAAGAAAATCCTACGGGCGGGATATTACTGGTCCACTATGGAAGCCGATTGTTATCAGCATTCTCGAACCTGTCATAAGTGCCAAGTCTATGCTGATAAGGTGCATGTACCTCCAGTTCCTCTGAATGTTTTGACGGCTCCTTGGCCTTTCGTAATGTGCGACATCGATATGATTGGCAAGATCAGACCTACTGCGTCTAACGGGCATCGTTTCATCCTGGTAGCAACTGATTACTTTACAAAGTGGGTTGAAGCAACTTCCTTTGCTACAGTAACCAAGAACGTCGTGGCGCGGTTTATTCGGCACAATTTGATCTTTCGATATGGTGTACCAGAGAGGATCATTACGGACAATGGTACAAATCTCAACAATACAATGATCACCGAGCTTTGCAAGAAGTTCAAGATACAGCATCACAACTCTTCTCCTTACCGGCCGAAGATGAATGGGGCTGTTGAAGCGGCTAATAAGAACATTAAGAAGATTGTGCAAAATATGACGGTGACATACAAAGATTGGCACGAGATGTTACCATTTGCTCTTCATGGGTACCGAACCTCAGTGCGAACTTCAACGGGGGCAACACCCTACTCTTTGGTGTACGGCATGGAAGCAGTCTTACCTATTGAGGTCCAGATACCCTCTCTTCGGATTATGAAGGATGCAGGTTTGAGCGAGGACGACTGGATCCAGACCCGGCTTGATCAGCTGAACTTAATCGATGAAAAGAGACTTACTGCTATTTGTCACGTCAGACGTATCAAAAGCGGATGATCAAGGCATTTAACAAGAAAGTCAGACGATAAGAATATCAAGTTGGGGATCTGGTGATCAAACGCATTATACTTCCACAAGGTGATCCCAGGGGAAAATGGACCCCTACGTACGAAGGGCCATTTGTGGTTAAGAACATTTTCTCAAGAGGAGTTATGATTCTAACCACCATGGATGGTGACGACCTTCCTCACCCCGCCAATGCCGACATAGTGAAAAAATACTATGCATAATCAAAGACCCGCTAGGTTGACTGGCCTAGGAAAAAATAAGGGCTTCCCGGTGAACCAAAAGGGTTCGGGCAAAAATAAGGGATGGAAATAAAAAAAACTGTACACCCGGCAAGTCGAAAACCTGAAAAGGCGGCTTGGGCAAAAAAGGGTATCCCGGTGGACTGAAAACCCGAAAGGGCGGTCCAGGAAAAAGTTAGGGATCAAAGCGTAACACTATGTCTCATTGGATCATCTTGCAACCAGACTTCGGTATCGACTATCAAGCTCGGACGGCGCCAATCGATCTGATCTACCTTCTATCAAGTAGCAAAGTGATGAGACGCTCGAAGACATAAAGGCAATAGAAGAGTTGGAACCCAGTGGGATTGTTCACATAGCTGTTTTTCTTTGTTTTACACAAATTGTATAATCTCTATCATTCGGCGGCGTCCTCTTACTAGGACGTCAGCCTCTTGTACAAAAATGCCTATTTACAGGCCAACTTCAAAATCAATACAATTCATTCTCACAAAGAAATTTCAAATTGTTTTTCTTTTTCTGTTTTGTTTTGCAAGAACGTCCAATGGTTCATTTTTTATATATGCATTTGACAATAATTGCTACTCATAAATATTTACATGCGAAACAAAAGACGATTACTCATAATATCAGGAACAGGGGCAAGCAAGAAATGTCCAAACCCTACAGTTGCTTTGTCCACCAGGTATAGGGATAGACCTAGCCGAAGAACACGACTAAAGGTACATTCACTCCCCACAGAGCAAAAAGTATCTAAAAACATTGATTCTCCCCAAGCAGAGTTTATCTATCACCAGCACTAGAAAATTATCCCTAGTGAAGTTTATTTCTTCCACAAGCAGAAACTCAATCCCCAACAGGTTTCATTATCGCCAGCAACGGTAATTCATCCCCAGCCAAGGTTATTCCTATGAATCAACAAATCCTCTAGCAGAGCATCTCTTCCCCACAGAGTCATTTTCCCGTCAGTTTATTCTCCAGCAGGATTATCCTCACAATCATCTTCGGTCGTTATTCCCAGCAAGAATGAAGATTTCAACTCTTTTGCTCTGGCAACCATCCGGGATTTATTTTCCCCAGCTAGAGAATATCAAGAAAACATTGCATGTCCATACATCATGACATGCACATACGCGTCATACAGCACAATCTCATCTATTTTGGAGAACATCATTGCTTGAGACATATCATGCATTACATACAACTAACCCTTTACCTTTCAGGGAAAGATACAATCAAGATTCTCACCAAATTCAAGCTATGAAGCCCGGATCCGACCGGATAGTATCTTGATTTCTACCTCATATTGCGAAGCCCAGAGAACGACCGGATAGCAGTATTAAACACCACGAAGCCTGGATTCGACCAGATAGTGGTTTATCTTTAAGCTATGAAGCCCGAATTCGACCGGATAATAGTTTAATCCCCAGCAAGCCGTGAAGCCCGAATTACGATCAAATAACAGCTCAGCAAGTATTGTGAAGCCTGGATTACAACCAGATAGCAATACAAGTACCATGAAGCCTGGATTCGACCAGATAGTGGTATGTCATAAACACAAGCCGTGAAGCCCGAATTACGACCGGATAACACCTCAGCAAGTATTGTGAAGCCTGGATTACGACCAGGTAGCAATACAAGTACCATGAAACCTGGATTCGACCAGATAGTGGTATGTCATAAACACAAGCCTTGAAGCCTGGATTACGACCAGATAACAGTGAGGGACACTGTGAAGCTTGGATTACGACCAAATAGCAGTTTACTCGGCCAATTACTATGAAGCCCGAATTCGACCGGATATTAGTAAGCCCAACAGTCAAAGGGAAGCCTGGAGGCGACCGGATAACCACTTGATTTCTTCTGAAGCCTGGATTACGACCAGATAAGAAGTAAGGTATTGTGAAGCCTGGATTACGACCAAATAGCAGTACAGGACACCATGAAGCCTGGATTTGACCAGATAATGGTATAAAGCATCGTGAAGCCTGGATTATGATCAGATAATGATAAAGGGACTGAAGCCTGGATTACGACCAGATAACAGTACAAGACGCTACGAAGCTTGGATTTTGACCAAATAACAGTTTATTTGGACAATTACTAAGAAGCCCGGAGTCGACCGGATATTAGTGTGCCCTGAATTCAAGTTGAAGCCCGGACGCGACCGAATAACAAATTAATTCCTTATGAAGCCTGGATTACGACCAGATAAGAATCGAGAAATTGTGAATCCTAGATCACGACCGGATAGCATGTTTAATCTCATCTCCCTAGTAAGTCACTATAAAGCCCGGAGCACGGCCGGATAGCAGTCAGTCTTATCACTATGAAGTCCGGATCACGACCAGATAGTAGTTCATTTTCACCTCCTCGACTAAGAGACAATTCCCCAGTAGAATAACAGACGACCGAAGCTCCTAAGACTCTATTTCTCTCAAGACAGAGATCAGCATTCCCCAGCGTAGTCTTCCTCAACAACAGGTATACAGACTCTCACTAAGGAATCTCTTAGGCAATCGACACTCCCTTAGATGGCATCTTTAAGCCCATCTTCCGTCATTAATTTCCAAATGGAATTTGTAAGCCCATTCCCGACATCACAAGACAAATACCACTTCATGCGAGTGCAAATTTCTAGGCACTCTAGTGTTCAATCATCTTCCACCCTCGGATCACGAAATGCAGAAAAGCCAATCTACATCCTCAGGTTTAAGAAGATTAAACAGGGGCGGCTGTTGTACCCTAAAATTTTCCCTCCCATATTTCTCAAAAAATTTCAAGAAAGATCCTCAAGTTGCTCAAAGAAGTCCAAGGGTTTACCAGACAAGCTCTCTCATAAGGCAGTCTACCTCAAATTAGGGTTTCATGTTGCATCAAGATACTTGGGTCCAAGGGATCCCAAATGCTCATCATTGTCCTAATATGTTCTCAAGATCATCCATGTCAAGTTTCATCAAGCCTTGCAGAGAAAGTTTGCTCAGTCAATTGCTCAAAGGCCTGAAAATCGACTATGCTAGGGCAAAAGTCAACGGTGGCCCACATACAGTCAAACTTCCATATTTTTGGTCAACATCCTCATTTTGAAGTATTATTCATCATTTTATCAAGGGTTGATCATGATTCATCAAGGATTGCTCGTAATTCATCAAGAACCAAAAGTTGCTAAGTTAGGGTTTTGCAGGAAAAGTCAACTCAACTTTGACCAAGCATAACTTTCTCATACTTTATGAGAAATGACCCATACAAATCTCACTTTGAAGAGGATGCAATGCTCTAAAATCCATATTCATCTCCCAAGTTCAAAATATGCACTCACGAGAAGTTATGAATTTGGACATTATAGGTCATTTTGAAAAGTCAACAAAAACACCTTTTTTGTCAAAGCTTCATACATGAAAATGGAAGATACAATTGAGATGATACCAAAAGGGTTGCTTAGAAGACATCTCAAGATTTCTAAAAAGTCCAATAACACCTTCAAAGAGTCAAAATTGAGGAAGTTATGCATTGGTGAAGTTGACCTTTTTTGCAAAATTGTCAAAAGTCAACTATGCCTCAAATTGCAATTTTTGTTAAGTGGGCCCAATCTTTTGCACTTGTTTTGAGTTGGTAGCATGGTCCACGAGCCCTAGCTCTTTCCACTTGTCTTTATCTTATTTTTACTATTTATTTTGATTTTTTATTCCAATTAAATCAATTTAAATCTAATTAAATCATGAAAATATCCAAATCATTCAAACCTCAAGATTTTGTGCACATTTCAGGTCCCATATTCAGCTAGCAAGTGAATTAATTCGTGCAAGGCATATGTGGGCACAAAAAGATTGACTTTGGACTATTTTGGAAGGAATTTCATGGAAATCAAATCAAGATCACAAATCATAATGGACAAAGATTGAGATCACAATGGCAACCCTAATTCAATCAGTGGTATATAATGTACAATTGCAGCCAAAAACAACAAGGTTTGGAGGCGCACAAAGGTAGAACCAAACTTGAAAAAACTCAAAGAAAGTGGTGATCTGGTTTTGTATTTCCAAGCAGTTTCAAGACTCACAAACCATCCCATTCACTTCCTGGGAGTGCAAGGAACCCATAGCAATCAGAAACAAGGATCCTTGCGCGCTAGAACTCACTGTAAGTGGTCCACGGTTTGCCATTATTTTCATAATAGAATCTTGTTATTCTTGCATATTTATCATGTTTCAACAGCATATTTTGAATCCCTAAAATATTTGCAAGCTTGCGGTGGTAATCAATTGCATTTTCGTTGGTTATATCAGAATCCACCATTGCTAGGGTTCTTGGTCTCGTTTTAGGTTTTTTTGTACCGGCAAAATTGGTCCACAAGAAGGGCACCATAATGCTCAGCAGGCCAAGACGATTCGATTCATGGCATTAGATTTCATTTTGTATGCATGTGTTTGATTTTGAGATATGCAGGGGTTATAGCTACGGACATTTGTCCGTAGGTAAAAGTCATTGAATCTTTTAGCAACAGAGAGAGGACAGGGACGATGGCGTGGCATGCTGTGATTAGCCCATTCAAATTTTCGCGTGGATAATGATTATTCTGTTTGTTTTCCAAATTATTGTTTATTATTATTTCATGTACAACACGCGCGTCCAGCTCAGTTGGTGTGAAGATGGGTGGAAAAGGCTATAGGGCCTGGGTTCGAATCCCCGGTCCCCCTATTATTTCATATCATTTTCATTTGTACGATCAGGTGTGCATGCAAGCGTAAGGTCTATCTGTTGTACCCCAAAATTTGCCCTCTCATATTTCTCAAAACATTTCAAGAAAGATCCTCAAGTTGCTCAAGGAAGTCCAAGGGTTTACCAGACAAGCTCTCTTCTAAGGCAGTCTACCCTAAATTAGGGTTTCATGTTGCATTAAGATACTTGAGTACAAGTGGTCCCAAATGCTCAACATTGTCCTAATATGTTCTCAAGACCATCCATGTCAAGTTTCAAGCCTTGCAGAGGAAGTTTGCTCAATCAATTGCTCAAAGGTCCAAAAATCGACTGTGCTAGGACAAAAGTCAAAGGTGACCTACATACAATCAAACTTCAATATTTTTGGTCAACATCCTCATTTTGAAGTATATTTCATCATTTGATCAAGGGTTGATCATGATTCATCAAGGATTGCTCATAATTCATCAAGACTCAAAAGTTGCTAAATTAGGGTTTTGCAGGAAAAGTCAACACAACTTTGACCAAGCATAACTTTCTCATACTTTATGATAAATGACCCATACAAAGCTCATTTTTAAGAGGATGCAATTACCTACAATCCATCTTAATCTCCCAAGTTTAAAATATGCACTCACAAGAAGTTATGAATTTGGAAATTATAGGTCATTTTGAAAAGTCAACAAAAACACCTTTTTTGTCAAAATTTCATACATGAGCACGGAATATCAAATTGAGATGAGACCAAACGGGTTGATTAGAGGACATCTCAAGATTTCTAAAAAGTCCAATAACACCTCCAAAGGTTCAAAATTGAGGAAGTTGTGCATTGATGAAGTTGACATTTTTTGCAAAATTGCCAAAAGTCAACTATCCCTAAAACTTCAAATTTTGCAAAATGAGCCTAATCTTTTTCACTTGTTTTGAGTTGGAAACATATCCCATGAGCTCTAGATTTTTCCACTTGTCCATATCTTATTTTTATTATTTATTTGGATTTTTATGTGAATTAATTCAATTTAAATCAAAACAAATCAAATAAAATCAAAAATATTGAAAACTAAAGATTTGGTGATTGTTTCAGGTCTTAAATTACAGATACCAATCATTCAAACTTGTGTAAATGCATAGTGTGAACAAAAAGATTGATTTAGGCCATGTTTGGAAAGATTTTAAAGGTGAATCAAATCAAATCAAAAATATTGAAGGAGGAAGATTTGGATGTAGTTATCAACCCTAATGCATCCACTCATACATATAGAACGAGGCCAGACCTAAAAAGAGGCTAGAGACAGCCGTATGAGCAAGAACCAGATTTGAAAAAAAGCAAGAAAAGTGTGAGATCGAATTTGCACTTAGAGGCATCCTCAAGACCTTTGAACGATCCCAATCGACTCTTGGGACTCTCATCAAGCTAAAGCAATCAAGAACGAGTCCATTCCAGTCCTAAAACGCATTGTAAGTCCATCACGACATACCCCTGTTCTTGAATTCGTATCTCGTAATATAAGCATTGTTAACATGAATTAATTGCATATTCTTGATCTATGAGGCACTTTCAAACTTTCTGCATCATTCAATTTCATTTATATGGCCTATACTGTAAATCATCATTGCTAGGTTTCAAAGCTTTATTTTAGGGTTTTTGATTACAGGGACAATTGGCCTTCGTAGGTGGTATTGGCATGTTCAGGAGGACGAGACAGACACAACCATGGCTTTAGATGTTATTTCTATGGCCTGTGGAAGATTTTGAGAAGGCACAAGTCTGTAGAAATGGACATTTATCTGTAGGTATAGGTTACCAAACCTTTAGCCACAGAGAGAGGAAGGAGACGATTTATTGGCACCCTCCTATTGGGTCTTTTGAATTTTCACGCTGAAATTCCATTATTGCGCTTGTTTCTTATTTGTTTATTATTTTGCGTTATTATTACAACAAAAACAAATGGCCTAGTGGTAGCCAGCTGGTTGTTAAGGCATTGGAAGGCTGGAGGTCAGGGGTTCGATCCCTGCCTCTAGCATTTGTTATTTTCTTATTTATTTTCAAGAAATTCAGTGTGCGTGCAAGTCAGGTTACTACTAAGACGTCCTAACATTGCTTTAGTGACCGTACATCCCTTTCGAATTGACCCTCAAACTCCAACGACGGTGCTACCTACTCACTAATAGTGGGATAGCGTTGTCTAAAGGAAACGAATACAGAACGATTCTTTTTTTTAGTAGGTAGATTAGTTCTTAAGTACTTGCTCATTCCAAACAAATTTTTCACACTTACACTCCTTTATAAACAAAGTTTTCAAAAACACTTCATTACACTCTTGAAGACAGAAGCAAGAGTTAAATCGAAGTCAAAACAAAAACTTTTCAAAGCGCACAAACACAAAGAAAACAATTTTGAAAATGATGAGCAAGTACCTAAGAGCCCGTAGATAACTACGAATAGAAAGGGTGCTAATACATTCCCTTTCTATAAATCTACCCCCCCGTACTCAGAAATATCTCGAAAAAAGAATTTTTCTGTGCTTTTTTCCTTTCCTTATTGGATAAAATAAAAGACGGCGGCGACTCTTGCTTACTGCGACATTTTGCGAACACAAACGCAAAATGCAAACGAGCAAAATTTCCTTAACGAAATAGGGAAACCACGTCCCGGTTCTGGCCACCGTATCACACCATCATATGCCTTCAAGGCTCAACCACTAAGATCTCCAGGAGGCCAGATCTGAAGGATATCATAGGAAGGACCATGGTACACCATAGTCAATGCACAGCATGGAATCTTGGAAGTCAACATGGGTCAGCTTGTTTTGGGCCCAGAAGCTGCTATTCACACCCCCCCAATTGCTGATTGCAGGCCCATTTTCTATTTTCTTTTCTTTTTATATTTTCCTTATTTAACTTATTTAATTATTTTTACTAACATAAAAATTAATTCTTTTTATCAAAAAATCATAAAAATAATTTTCACCCAAATTAGATTTAGGTTGTATTTTTTATAAAAGTTAATTTAATTAGTTTATTTAATTTATTAGGCAACTTTAATTCCTTTTGTAAATAAATTAAAAACAATTAGAAACTAGGTTTTTTGTCCAATTTAATATTTATTTTCTTTTTAAAAAATAACCAAAAACACAAAAATAGGTCAAAGATTAATTATTTTATTTTATTTTATTTAATTTAATTAGTAATTAGGTTTGTATTTAATTTAAAACCTTATTCCTTTTTCTTAAAGTAATCAAAAACAATCAAAAATAAGTTTTTTCTTTTAATTATGTTAGACGGGGTCAAAACCCTAACTTTTCTCGTTCTTAATTCATTGCGCGCGTTTTATTATTTTTAGTTATATTGATGTAATTGTTCATGGGATGTAATAGATTAATTATGACTTTTTCGTTCATTTACCATTTTTTTACAGGTTGTTTTTGGCTATGTAATTAATACCTGAAGCCTTGTAATAGCGTAGCTTTACTTTCCGCACTTTAAATTCTTGCAAATGTTAAACTGTTAGATGTATGGTATTAGGGTTTATGTATGTAATTTTAAAACGGTTAGCAAACCCTAAATGTGCAAAGATAATAACTTGAAATTGAATCACTCGCACATGCGCACTCTTAGGGTATACTCCCACTTCGGTTGCCTTCGGTAAACGATCATTAGGTATAGGGTATTTTAGTGGTCGCTCTCTCGTCTAAACAAAGATCAAAGTCTTGTTCGGAAAAGTTTCCTCATAAAGGTTGCCTCGGATATGTTGCCTCGAATATTGATCTTAAGACATTAGGGTTATTACTAAGACGTACTAACATTGCTTTAGTGATTGTATGTCCCTTTCGAATTGACCCTTACAACTCCAACGACGGTGCTACCTACTCACTAATAGTAGGATAGCACCGTCTAAAGGAAACAAGAACAGAAACATTCTTTTTTTCGAGTAGGTAGATTAGTTCTTAAGTACTTGCTCAAATAAACAAACTTTTTCACACTTACACTCTTTGCAAACAAATTTTTCAAAACAACTTCGTAACACTCTTGAAGACATAAGCAAGGTTTAAATCAAAGTAAAACAAAAAACATTTTCAAATCAAACACACACAAGTAATTTTGAAAATGATGAGCAAGTACCTAAGAGCCCGTGGAAAACCACGGATAGAAAGGGTACTAATACCTTCCCTTTCTATAATCTACCCCCTGTAATCATAATCTCGAAAAAAGGGAATTTTTCTATTCTTTTTTCCTTTCCAGTTGGATAAAATAAAAGTCGGTGGTGACTCTTGCTTACCGCGATATTTTGCAAACACAAACGCAAAATGCAAACCAGTATTTTTCAAAAAAGTCTGGTTCTGGCCACCGTATCACAGTGGGTTTAATGCCATTGAAGACAACGAGGAAGACTCAGACATTGACAGCTGGATCTACCCAACTACCAACAGTGGACCGAGTAACTGGACGGCTAGGGACTTTATACCAGTTTCTTTTATTCCGTAGTAATTGTCTTACTTGTTTTGAGATTTGTAATAAACAATTTAAAACTTTACGGCCTTGTGCCTTGCCCGAGGCACATTGGCTTGCTTGTGAGGGCTATTATTTTTCATTTCATATATCATTAATAAAGCATTAGAAGTTTCTTGCATGTAAATTTTGCGCTCTCTGGCTTCTTCTTTTCTGTTTTCACTTTATCAAAACAGCTATTCTCTTACACACACTCATGTATCATACTGCAAATCCATATCCACTCTGGATCCCATTGATAACAGCTATGTTATTGCCAATTATGAATTCAAAAATCCGATCAACCAAGCCAAAGACGAAGGTGAGGATGATTTTGAGGTGCCTGGAGAACTTGCTAGACTATTACAGCAGGAAGAAAGGGTCATACAGCCTCATGAAGAGCCGGTTGAGATAGTGAACTTGGGTACTGAGGAAGACATAAAAGAGGTTAAAATAAGTGCAAATCTAGTGCTTAGCGTCAAACTGAGGTTGAAACAGATGTTGCACGACTATGTTAAGATCTTCGCCTGGTCCTATAAAGACATGCCTGGTTTGGACACTGATATTGTGGTACATCGCCTGCCGACTAAAGAAGACTGTCCTCCGGTTAAACAGAAGGTTCGTTGTATGCGCTGTGAAATGTCAGAGAAGATCAAGGCAGAGGTCATGAAGCAGTTCGACGCAGGATTCTTAGCTGTCACTTCTTATCCACAGTGGGTTGCCAACGTCGTTCCGGTACCTAAGAAGGACGGTAAGGTACGAATGTGTGTAGATTACAGAGATCTGAACAGGGCAAGCCCCAAGGATGACTTCCCTCTTCCTCACATTGATGTTCTGGTCGACAACATTGTGAAACATAAAATCTTCTCCTTCATGGATGGTTTCTCTGGTTATAACCAGATCAAGATGGCTCCTGAAGACATGGAGAAGACGACCTTCGTCACACAGTGGGGTACCTTCTGTTACAAAGTGATGCCTTTTGGGTTGAAGAATGCTGGGGCAACTTATCAGTGCGCCATGGTTGCTTTGTTCCATGATATGATTCACCATGAGATAGAGGTTTATGTTGATGACATGATATCCAGGTCTCAGACTGAGGAATAGCACCTTGATCATCTCCAAAAGTTGTTTGATAGGTTGAAGATATATAAGCTGAGGTTGAATCCAAACAAGTGCACCTTCGGGGTAAGGTCTGGTAAACTTATGGGTTTCATTGTTAGCGACAAAGGCATCCAAGTAGATCCTGCAAAGGTAAAGGCTATACAAGAAATGCCAGCTCCCCGTACAGAGAAGGAAGTTAGAGGTTTCTTGGGATGCCTGAATTATATCGCCAGGTTCATTTCACATCTGACTGCTACTTGTGAGCCAATCTTCAAGCTTCTGAAGAAAGATCAAGTGGTAAAGTGGAATGATGAATTCCAGACCGCTTTCGAAAGAATCAAGGAATACCTTCAAGAACCACCAATTCGGATGCCTCCAGTTGAAGGAAGACCTTTGATATTGTACTTGACAGTACTAGACAATTCAATGGGGTGTGTGTTGGGGCAGCATGACGAGTCTGGTCGAAAAGAGCATGCAATATACTACCTTAGCAAAAAGTTTACTGACTGTGAGACAAGATACTCACTTCTCGAGAAAACTTGTTGCGTTTTGGCATGGGCGGTTCGCCGACTGAGACAGTATATGCTGACTCACACTACCTTGTTGACATCGAAGATGGATCCGATCAAGTACATTTTCGAGAAGCCTGCTCTCTCCAGAAGGATAGCAAGATGGCAGATGATCTTAATTGAGTACGACATAAAATATACAACCTAGAAAGCAATAAAGGGGAGTGTATTGGCTGATAATTTGGCTCATCAGGCCGTGGATGACTACCAGTCCATGAATTTCGAGTTCCCGGATGAGAATATCATGTTAGTAACTGACTACGAAGAACCTGGACCGAATGAAGGACCTGAGGAAGGATCCTGATGGTCTATGTATTTTGATGGAGCCTCAAACGGACTAGGTAACAGCATTGGCGCTGTAATCATGTCTCCCAAGGGTTGTCATACTCCATTCACTGCCCGATTATGTTTCAACTACACCAACAACATGGCGGAGTATGAAGCATGTATTATGGGTCTTCGAGCTGCTATTGACCTAAGGATCAAGTTCTTAAATGTATTCGGGGATTCCGCTTTGGTGATAAGTCAGATCAAAGGCGAGTGGGATACGAAGCACCCGAATCTCATCCCGTACAAAGAGTACGTATTGACATTGCTCCCACACTTTGAGGAGGTAACCTTTGAACATTTCCCACGAGAAGAGAACAAGTTAGTGGACGCGCTAGCTACCATGTCATCAATGTTCAAGGTCAGGTGGGACAATGAAGCTCCCCAAATCACCATTGAGAGGTTGGATGAACCAGCACACTGCTATGAAATTGATATCGAAGAAGTGGCAGACAAACCCTGGTTTCACAAAGTCAAGAGGTATCTCGAGACTCAAGGGTATCCCGAAGGGGCATCTATCAAAGATAAGAAGTTTCTGAGAAGGTTTGCTGCATAGTTCTTCCTCAATAATGGAATCCTCTACAAGCACAACCATGACTCTACCTTAATGTGATGTGTAGACAAGAGCGAAGTAGAGAGGATCATGACAGATCTACACGAAGGCACCTTTGGAACCCATTCTAGTGGACATACCATGGCAAAGAAGATCCTACGGGAAGGATACTACTGGTCCACTATGGAAGCCGATTGTTATCAGCACTCTCGAACTTGTCATAAGTGCCAAATCTACGTTGATAAGGTGCATGTGCCTCCGGTCCCCTTAAACATCTTGACAGGTTCGTGGCCCTTTGCAATGTGGGGCATCGACATGATCCAAGAAATCAGGCCCACCGCTTCCAATGGACATCGCTTCATCTTAGTAGCCATTGATTACTTCACGAAGTGGGTTAAGGCGGCTGCCTTTGCTACAGTAACCAAGAACGTCATGGCGCGATTTATCCGACATAATCTGATTTGTCGATATGGTGTGCCAGAGAGAATTATTACTGACAATGGTACGAATCTCAATAACACGATGATCACCGAGCTTTGTAAATAGTTCAAGATACAGCATCATAATTCTTCTCCCTACCGGCCAAAGATGAATGGAGCTGTTGAAGCAGCTAACAAGAACATCAAGAAGATTGAACAGAAGATGACGATGACATACAAAGACTGGCATGAGATGTTACCATTTTCTCTTCATGGGTACGGTACCTCAGCATGGACGTCGATAAGGGAAACACCCTATTCTCTGGTATATGTCATGGAGGCAGTCCTACCCATCGAAGTCCAGATACCTTCTCTCAGGATTATGAAGGATGTAGGTTTGAACAAAGACGATTGGATCCGAACCTGACTTGATCAGTTAAATCTAATCGATGAAAAGAGACTTACTGCTATTTGTCATGGTCAGACATATCAAAAGCGAATGATCAAGGCTTTTAACAAGAAAGTCAGACGCCAAGAATATCAAGTCGGGGATCTAGTGATCAAATGCATCATACTACCGCAAGGTGATCCCAGGGGCAAATGGACCCCCACGTATGAAGGACCATTTGTGGTTAAGAACATTTTCTCAGGTGGAGCTATGATTCTAACCACCATGGATGGTGACGACCTTCCTCACCCTGTCAATGCAGTCATAGTGAAAAGATACTACACCTAACTAAAAGACCCGCTAGGTTGACTGGCCTAGGAAAAAATAAGGGCTTCCCGGTGAACCAAAAGGGTTTGGGCAAAAGTAAGGGATGAAAATGGAAGAAATATGTACACCCGGAAAGTCGAAAACCCGAAAGGGTAGCTTGGGCAAAAAAGGGTATCCCGATGGACTGAAAACCCGAAAGGGCGGTCCAAGAAAAGGTTAGGGATATAAAGCGTACCACTATGTCTCATTGGATCATCTTGCGACCAGACTTTGGTATCGACTATCAAGCTCGGACGGCACCAATCAATCTGATCAACTTTCGGCCAAGTAGCAAAGTGATGAGACGCTTGAAGATATAAAGTCAATAGCGGAGTCGAAACTCAATGGGGTTGTTTCACATAGCTGTTTTTCTTTCTTTTACACAAATTGTATAATTTCTATTTTTCTGCGGCGTTCTCTTACTAGAGCGTCAGCCTCTTTGTACAAAAATGCCTATTACAGGCCAACTTCAAAAATCATTACAAATCGCTTTCACAAGAAACTTCGATTTGTTTTTATTTTTCTGTTTTGTTTTGCAAGAATGTCCAATGACTTATTTTTGATATATGCATTTGAAAATGATAGCTGCTTATAAATATTTGCATAAGAAACAAAAGACAATTACTCGTAATTCCAGAAACAGGGGCAAAAACAAGAAGTGCCAAACCCGACAGTTACTCCGCCCAGCAGGTATCGGGATAGACTCAGCTTTGGAACACAAGCATTGGTACATACATTCCCCACAGAGTAAAAGTATTCAAAAGCATTTATATCAGCCTTCCTGAAACAGGAAGTAGCCTCCCCAACCAGGGGCATTCTGAAACTTGACAGCTATATCCTCCAGCCGAATTTCATAATCGCGAGCGAGTTAGTAAATTTCATCCCCCAAGCAGAGTTTATTTCTCTTGATACAAAGGCTCAATCCCCGATAGAGTTCATCATTTCAACTACAAAAACTCACTTCCTAAGTTTGTTCCCCGCAGAGTTTGTTCTCAAGCAGAATCTCTTCCTGACAGAATATTCATAAATCTCCAACAACAGTCAGGGATTTATTTTACCAGACGCGGGCATACCCCGATAACATTTCAATAACATACATCATGACATACGCATACATATCATATACAGCATATAACTAACCCTGATATCTTTTCAGGAAAAATGATTAGCTTCAATAAATCCAGCAGTTATACAGATCACGTCTGTAGACGACTAATGGAAACTCAGTTCCTGAAACCAAACGGGTCAACTAATCTACACCATCGCTTTGAAGTAACCCTACTATCATTTCTTCCCATAAGCCCTACCATCCAAGCTTTCATTTCGAAGTAACCCTACGACCCAGGTTCCTTCTCATAACCCTATTATCCAGGCTTTCATTTTGAAGTAACCCTACGACCCAGGTTCCTTCTCATAGCCCTACTATCCAGGCTTTCATTTCTAAGTAACCTTACGACCCAGGTTCCTTCTCACAACCCTACTATCCAGGGTTTCATTTCGAAGTAACCCTACGACCCAGGCTTTCATTTTGAAGTAACCCTATGAACCAGGTTCCTTCTCATAACCTTACCATCCAGGTTTCTTCTCTCTTATCTCCAGACAACATTTCACAACATTATAAGACCTGGACCTGAT
This sequence comes from Vicia faba, assembly GCA_948472305.1. NCBI lineage: Eukaryota > Viridiplantae > Streptophyta > Magnoliopsida > Fabales > Fabaceae > Vicia > Vicia faba. Next base: position 1,234,519,493 of record OX451738.1, read on the forward strand.
CAAACATGATCGATTTCGCATTTCCCCAGTAAGTCACGGCGCAGCCTGTATCCTGACCAGATATGCAGTTCACTTCCGCTTCCTCAAGCAGGAGTTATTTCCCAGTAGAATAACGGACAACTGAAGCTCCTAAAATTCTATTTCTCCCAAGAAAGATACCAGCATTCCTCAGCAGATTCCTCCTCAACAACAGGAACAGGAATTCTCATCAGGAAATCAACATCCTCTAGATGGCATCTTTAAGCCCATCTCCGACGATCTGATGATTCTCCGTCACATCCTGTATGGAATCTTTAAGCCCATCTCTGACAATTCTCTAGCATCTTCTCCAAATGGAATCTGTAAGCCCATTCCCGGCATCATCAAATCAACGGTCACTTCATACGAGTGCAAATTTCTGGTCACTCTAGTGTTCAATCATCTTCCACCTTCAAATCACGAAAGGCAGACAAGCCAATCTACATCCTCAGGTTTAAGAAGATTGAACAGGGGAAGTTGTTGTACCCCAAAATTTTCCCTCTTATTTTACTCAAAACATACTCCTAGAGATCCTCAATTTGCTCAAGGTTGCCCAAGAGTTGATCAGACAAACTCTCTCCTAAGGCAATGTATCTCAAACTAGGGTTTCCATTTTAATCAAGATGGGTGAACTCCAAAGACCTCATATGCCCTCCATGGTCCTAATATCTTCTCAATACCCTCCATGTCAAATTTCAAGCCTTGCACAAGAAGTTTGCTCAGTCAACTGCTCAAAGGCTTGAGAATCGACTGTATTAGGTCAAAAGTCAATTATGGCCCACATACAGTCAAACTTCAATATTTTTGGTCAACATCAACATTTTGAAGTTAAATCCATCATTTGATCAAGGGTTGATCATGATTCCTCAAGGAATGCCTCAAATTCATCAAAACCCAAAAGTTGCTAAATTAGGGTTTCTCAAGAAAAGTCAACCAAACTTTGACCAAGCATAACTTCCTCATACTTTATCAGAAATTTTCCATCCAAGGCTCATTTTGAATAGCATACAATTGACTACAATTCATCTTCAGCTCTCAAGTTCAAAATATTCACTCACAAAAAGATATGAATTTCCTAATTATAGGTCCTTTTGAAAAGTCAACAAAAACACCTTTTGGATCAAAGCTTCTTACATGAACATGGAAGACCCAATTGAGATGAGACCAAAAGGGTTGCTTAGGAGACATCCTAAGCTTTCTGAAAAGTCCAAGAACACCTATCTAGGGTTAAAATTGGGAGAGATATGCCTTGTCAAAGTTGACCTTTTTTGCAAAATTGCCAAAAGTCAAATGTACTCAAAAATGCATTTTTTGTCAAATGGGCCTAACTTTTAATGCTTGCACCTCACTCATAACATGGTCCATGACCCAAATATTCACTCACACATTATTTGCCTCATTTTTCATTTTATTTTGATTTTTTATTAATTAAAAATTGAATTAAATCAAATAAATGGTAAATAATAGCAAAGATTTGTTTTAATTGTATTTTTGGACAGAATCACAAGCTCATTATGCTGGCATAGTAGAATCAAATCGGATCAAAGCTGATTGACACAAGAATGGCATGATTAGGCCAAACTTGGAAGGATATCATACAACATGAAAACCAAATCAAATCTTCAAAAATTGTAAAGATACTAGTGGTTTTTATAACCCAAATTCGTTCAAGGATATATAATGAACAAAGCCATGCACAAAAACAAGAGGTTGCAATCGTGAAGAACCCTAGAACAAACTCAAAATTTTGGCAAAAAGTGGTGATCTGATCTCTACCCTAGAGGACAATTTAAGGCCTTCCAACGTTCCTAAACGATTCCTGGACCTTCCCAGAAGCTAACCCAATCGATTGCAGGTCCTTTCACGCTCAGAAACGCTTGCTACATCTCATACGGTTTGCCTATTTTTTTCAAATCGATTAGAACCATTCTTGCATCATTAGCATGATTTAATGATATATTTGTGATCATTGATGTATTTCTAACATGTCTGGATTGGTTAATTGGATTTTTTAGGCTTATACGAGTGATTGCCATGGCTAGGGTTTGAGGTCACATTTTGGGGTTTTTTGATATAGGTGAAATTGGCCTACACAAAGGGTACCATCGTACTCATGAGGTTAAAAAATTTGATTGGTATAGCCATAATTCATTTATCATGCCTGTGCTGGATTTTGGAAATTTACAGGTTTGAAGCCATGGAAGATGTCTGTAGGTATAAGTTACTTACCTAAGACGACGGACCTGCGAAGAAGATAATAATGTGGCAACTAACCACTGGGCCATTCAAACTGGCGCGCGTTTTTTTGTTTTTTCCATTAACTCACTTGTTTGCATACATTATATATTATTGCTATTATATTGACAAGCAAAACAGGTAGCGCAGCTGGAAAGCGTGCCCGTTGGAAAGGGTAGAGGACCTGGGTTCGATCCCAGGTCCCAGCAAATTTCTTATTTTATTCTTCTTTGCAGAATCATGTACATCCCCCACTCAAGCGCTCATCATGCACCTCCATCATCCAACCACAAGATCTCATCACATTCATGATCAACCAGATCCAACGCCTTTACCTGTCAGAGACCATGTGTGATCGGTGGATTTAGAACTGACTGTTTTTAGCTGGTTTCGCGAAATGTCGCGGAAGCAAGAGTCGCCACCGTCTTTTATGTTCTCCAACAAGGAAAGGACAAAAGCACAGCAAAATTCCTTATGAGATATGTTTCTCGGTTCGGGAGGTAGATTTATAGAAAGGGAAGGTGTTAGCACCCTTTCTATCCATGGTTATCCATGGGCTCTTAGATACTTGCTCTTATGTTTTCAAAGTGTTTGTTTGCTTTTCAAAATGTGAGTGGGTTTTGCAAAAGTTTCGTTGAAAGATTTCTGAATAACTCTTGTATCAGTCCTCAAGAGTGTTTGAAAAATTGTTTTGAAAGCTTTTTGAAAAGTGTCGGTGTGAAAAGATGTTTTGTTTTGTTTTTAAAAAGAGCAAGTATCTATGAGTCATCTACTTACCCTAAGGAATTAAGCTGTGTAAATATCCTTAAGGTAGTGCCATCCCACCATTGAGAGGTAGGTAGCACCACCGTTGGAGGTGTTCGGGTCAATTCGATTGTAGGGACAGTGTGGTCACCGAAGCAACAATTAGGACACCTTAGAAGCTACCCTTATGTCCTTGATCCTTTTTTAATCCGAGGCAACCGTTTCGAGGCAACTGTTCCGAGGCAACTGTTTTGAGGCAACTGTTCCGAGGCAACTGTTTCGAGGAAACTGGATCATGGACATAAGGACCGCTAAGACGTCCTATACTTGACGACCATGTTTCAAAGGCAACAAGTGAGGCATACCCTAGAAGTGGTGTGTGTATTTGTGTGTTGTATTCAGATAATGTTTGTCTTGTTAATTAGTGAGCTACGAGTTGTTTTTATTTACATACATTCTTTCATGCAAGTTAACAGTTAAGGGGTGCGAAAAGTAAATTGCGGAAACGTAAATCCTACGCTATTACAAGGCGCGGGTCTATACATCGCCAAAAATTACAAAGACCCGTTTTTTTTTTGGTAAATGAGTACGGAAATTAAATAAAGCGATAAACCTATTTAACTATTACATTCTTGAAGACAATTACATAATAATCAAATAAAGTAAATGCGCGCGAATAAATTAATCGGGAATGTCTAAGGGTGTTGACCCTTTTAAGAAAAGGAATTGATTTTTTTGGTCTTTTTTGTAATTAAAATGAAATTAAAACTAATTTATGACTAATTAATTAATTTAATTAAAAGAAAATATTTTTTTGTTTTTTATGTTTTTATGAAATAAAAGAAATGGAATAAAATTAAAAGTTAACTTTTACCTAATTCTAGATTTATTTTAATTATTTAAGAAAAGGAATTAAACTTGCCTAATTAAACTATTTTGGTTAATATTTATTTATAAAATAAAATAAAATAATAATAATAATAATAATAATGTAATTCTTTTTTTTTGGTTTTTTATGAAAATATGTTAATTAAGTTAATTTGTTAATAATAATAAAAATAAAAAAGGTTAGAAATTAAAATAATAGAAAAAACAAAACAAAATGAAAAAAAAAGAAGTAAAACCAAGGGGGGTGTGGGCTAAAATTTGGAGGTGTTGAATTGAGAATTGTGGCCCATTGAAAGCAAACTCGTTTGACTTTTTTGATCACCTATGCCCACGCTGACTCCAGAATATGGTGTTCTACGCTTTTGGCCCTTGGATCTGCCTCCAATGACACTTGGCTGCGCTGGGATGTGAGACTTATGATGCACCTCATATTGGAATCTGCACAGGAAAATGTTGAAGAAAATAATATGGAGATTATAGGGGAGCTAGGAAGAACTTACAGCGCGGTATGAGCCTCAGGACTTGGCAAAGGTTGCTTTAGCTTCAGGGTGTGGCAAGGAATAGAACCACGTGCTTGTTTTGATCTGAAGATGCTCGCAACTATGTTTTTAGAACTCTCACTTTTTGAATAATTTTTGGTTTTTCTCTTGGCCGTTTCTGCACACACTCCTTTTTGAATGAGGTTGGGAAGGCTTGTATATATAGTAATGAAATGTGTATCAATCCAAATAATGGTCATTGAAGCCTTGCATTCATGTTTGAGATTTTGCCATAACCAACATTGAAACAACTTGCCTTTTGTGTCAAAATTTGAATTTCTATGCCCATAATAGGCCTTGCACGAATTTGGAAGGTATTTCAAGGTGATTCAAAGCTATTCAACACAAAATATATCCCTCCATTAATTTCTTTGATTTTTATTTGAATTTTAAACATTTAAAATGAATTAAATCACATAAAATTAAATAAAAATGGAAAAATTAATTTTAAATCTTGAAATAAATTGTGGGATGCGTGGGAGGCATGGCCAAGCTGAAACAAGTGGAAAAAGTGGGGCCCTTTTGTCAAAAATGAAATTTCAAAGATAATTGACTTTGGCCATTTCACAAAAATTTCCCAACTTCTCCAATGCATATCTTGCTCAATTTTGAAGCTATGAACATGTTCTTGGACATTTTGAAAAGGTCTTGAAGTCCTCTAACCAATGCCTTTGGTACCATGTCATTTTGATTCACCAATCTCAAGTTATGGTCTTTGACTTAAAATGTCTTTTTGTTGACTTTTGAAATTGACCTATAATGTAGAAATTGATAACTTTTTGTGAGAGCATTTATTGGACTTGGAGTGTGAAGATGAGTTATAGGAAATGTCATCCCCTTCAAAATGAGAATTAGATGGAATTTTTCTGATGGACCATGAAAAAGTTATGCCTTGGTCAATTTGCAGTTGACTTTTTCAGCTGTCCAAAAATAGAAACTTTTGATTCTTGAGACTTTTTGAGCCATGCTTGTGGAATCATGATCAAGACTTGATCAAATGATGATTGTGGCTTCAAAATAATATGTTGACCAAAAATTTTGACTTTTGACTGTCAAATGACCATTTTACCCCTACAGTTGGCTGTGAAGCAATTAGGGCTTTTGACTGTGCAACTTGACCTTATGAGCCTTGAAACTTGACATGTAGGTTCTTGACAACGTGTATGAGCATATGGGACTTGATTGAGCCCTTGAAAACCTCAACTTCCTTGCAAGAACCAAAACCCTAATTTGCATGGCTTAGGAGGATGGTTTGACTGTGTAGCCCTTGAGTAGACTTTGAACCCTTTGAGGCAAAACAGATTATAGGAGGGCAAATTTTGGGGTACAACAGTTGCCCCTGTTCAATCTTCTTAGACCTGAGGGTGTAGATTGGCTTGTGTGCCTTTCGTGATCCGAAGGTGGAAGATGATTGAACACTAGAGTGCCCAGAAATTTGCACTCACATAGTTGAGTATCAGCAGTGTGACAGCGGGAATGGGATTACAGATGCCATTTGGAGGGATAGTGGATAGGAGGATGGGCTTATAGATGCCATCTGGGGATGTGACAGAACCTTGTCGGGAATGGGCTTATAGATGCCATTTGGAAAGATGGTGGATAGGTGAATCTGAATAAGAAATAGAATAGCTCCCGTGTCTGGAGCATATCTAGTCTGTGTCTAATTGCTGACGTCTGAATAAATGGTAGAATGACCGCCGTGTCTGGGGTATATCCATATTGCATGAGTAACAGAATGTCATCCGAATCTGGATCGTATCTGGACTGAACAATAGAAGAGCATCCGGGATGGAGCATCTCTAAGTTATCTTTTAGAAGTTTGAATCTGAATAAGCAATAGAACGGCGTCCAGATCTGGAGCATCTCTAGGCTATATCTGAAAGGAAATCTGGAATGAGTATCAGAACGTCGCCTTGCCTGGGTCACATCTGGACTATCTCTAGAAAGAGTCTTGAATAAGCAAAAGAACAACATCCATATCTGGAGCATGTCTAAGCTATCTCTGAAAGGAAATATGGAATAAGTATCAGAATTTCGCCATGCCTGGGTCACATCTGAACTATATCTAGAAGGAGTCTTAAATAAGCAAAAGAAACAGCATCCATATCTGGAGCATTTCCAAGCTATCTCTGAAAGGAAATCTGTAATAAGTATCAGAACGTCGCCATGCCTGGGTCACATCTAAACTATATCTAGAAGGAGTCTTGAATAAGCAAAAGAACAGCATCCATATCTGGAGCATTTCAAGCTATCTCTGAAAGGAAATCTGGAATAAGTATCAGAATGTCGCCATGCCTGGGTCACATCTGAACTATATCTAGAAGGAGTCTTGAATAAGCAAAAGAACAGCATCCATATCTGGAGCATTTCCAAGCTATCTCTGAAAGAAAATCTGGAATAAGTATTAGAACGTCGCCATGCCTGGGTCACATCTGAACTATATCTAGAAGGAGTCTTGAATAAGCAAAAGAACAGCATCCATATCTGGAGCATTTCCAAGCTATCTCTGAAAGGAAATCTGGAATAAGTATCAGAACGTCGCCATGCCTGGGTCACATCTGAACTATATCTAGAAGGAGTCTTGAATAAGCAAAAGAACAGCATCCATATCTGGAGCATTTCCAAGCTATCTCTGAAAGGAAATCTGGAATAAGTATCAGAACGTCGCCATGCCTGGGTCACATCTGAACTATATCTAGAAGGAGTCTTGAATAAGCAAAAGAACAGCATCCATATCTGGACCATTTCCCAGCTATCTCTTTAATCTCTTTAATGTAGATATGCCCTGGCTAGATACAGGTATCGAATCCACAATCAATCGCTCACAAATATGCCCTGGCTAGATGCAGGTATCGAATCTGGAATTACAATAGTTGATAGTAATCGTCTTTGGATTGACCTTTTTCCTGAAAAAGGCAAAACATCAGTTGTGAAATGCATGATGTCATGATGTTCTCAGGGAGAAATGAGATTGTGTGATATGATGCGTATGTGCATGCATTGTGTATGTAAGCAAGATGTATGAAAGGTGATATGTTTATGAATGTATTTTCGTCTAGGAAAATAAATCATTGACGAATGCCGGGAAGTTGAATCCTAGGCTGATGTTGAAGAACAGAGTTCTTCGTTTCCGCTGGGGATGATGGTTGCAAGAATAAACCGGTAGGAGAAGATGACTCCTGTTGGGGAATAAATTTGTTTGAGAGATTACTCTGCGGGGAATTACTTGCGGGGAAGAGATGCTTCGCTGAGATTTTAATGAGAACTCCGCTGGGGATTCCATTGATAAGTTATATCGGGGAACTTGATGAACTCCGCTGGGGAATAGGAAGAGCTTCTGGGGATACCCAACTTCCGTAAGGCTGACTGTAGGCTAACTCTGCTTGGGGAGAGCGTCGTTGACTTGCCGGAGATACTGTGCCTTGTAATGCTTGTAGGAGACCAACTCTGCTCATGGAGAGTATTGTTGAGTCTTGACTTACTCTGAGGGGAGTGGAGGCATCTTGGTCAAATTCTTTAGCCGAACCTACCTTGGTACCTTGTGGACAGAGCAGTTAGTACAGTTTGGGCAACTCTTATTGCCCCAGCTTCTGTGGGAGAAGGTACCTGTAGAGGTGCTTGAGGACTGCCGATTTGAAAAATCTTCTTCTGGTAGACAAGTGACAAGATGCCAGGACATAGTCGTACGCTTTAATCGCTAACTTTTGCCTGGACCGCCCTTTCGGGTTTTCAGTCCACCGGGATACCCATTTTTGCCCAAGCCGCCTTTTCAGGTTTTCGACTTGCCGGGTGTATAGATTTTTTCATTTCATCCCTTATTTTTGCCTAGGTGTGTCAACCTAGCGGGTCTTTGATTGTGCGTAGTACTTTTTTTTTTACTATGTCCACGCTCTCAGAATGTAGGGAGTGCCACTGCCGGTAGTGTTGTGTTGCCATGCTATCAGAAGATGTTCGTTCATGCAAGACTCGTCGCTGGAATTCATGTCCAATGCCCCAAGTGATCCTGATGGAGATTTGCCCCAAGCTGGTAGGCCTATTGAGAGATTCTCCAAATCTTGACTTAACTGCCCCAGATGATGGACAATGATCATGCCATGCCCCTTGATTGGAGATGCTTTTGTTCATTAGACATTCGTCGTGCAAACTTCTATGCTGTTCAAACAAATAGTCATATGCAAGCAATGTTATATTAAAATGCAAAGCTCATGTCTGTCTTGAAGTTTTTGAAAATGCATTTTCAGTAAAACAAGCAAATTTTGTAAAATGTGATGTCAACTCAGTATTTTACAGCAAGCCTTAAGGATTCAGGATACCTTTCGTAACAGTATGCCTTCGAACTAAACCCATGCTTCAGCTAGGACTTTTTAAGGGTTGTAGCGTGGCCTTGTTCACGGTTTAAGAAACAAAGGATAAAGGCTCAAATTTTATTTGTACCCACCCGTTCTTCGTGATGTTCTTCAAACCTAAACTCAACTGATCGTGCGTTAGACCTTGTTTGAGTCTTTGTCCTGATATACCAGTGATGGTTCGGGTATTGACAGTTTACTTGGAATAGGCAGTCATTCCCTTCTTTTTTGTTGAGGGTTTGTAGGACCTCTTTCTTTTTTTTTATTTCATTATCCTTGTCTTTTGCCTGAACTGTTTCTTTTCGTGTTACAGTCAGCGGGATGCCCCAGTTTTGTAAGTCTCCTTCATAGGTTTTGACTTAATGGGCGTTTATTTTGAGAAATGATGACTGTCTATCTTTATGATTATTTGGAACCATCACTGTCTTTTGTTTTGTGAGGACCTCTTTGGTGCTATTCGTTGTGCACTTGGATCAACTGAGAGAACTACCCTGCCCCAGGTTATGATTAAGGGTTTTAATTTTCGAAAAGAAAACTCCTACTTCTTTGGCTCAAAGGGGTTGACGAGGGATTATCATCCTTATAACTCCAGTGTTTAGGAATTGAAACAATGCATGTACCTCATCAGCGGGGTCTGTTCAAAAGCATAATGTAGATTGTGGTATCGTTCTCGTCATCCTCCCTCAAGAGGCTTAGAATTATTAACCGAGAGTTGGACATCACAAAAAATATGAAAGCAATGTGAATATAGTGAAAATAATTGGATTAATTCAAAAACAGACATATGCCGTGCATTAATGAAATAAAAGAGTTCGCTATGACATTTAATTGTTTGTATAAGCAAAAAATTACAACTCGGAAATTCAAATAAACAAAAGTCTTCAATGATTGGGCAAAGGAGCATTGATTATGTTTGGAGTCTCTGACGCTTCAAACTGAATCTCTTCGGCGTCGATCATGTCTTGAATCTTGTTCTTCAAAGGCCAGCAGTTGTCCGTAGTATGACCCGGGCTACCGGAGTGGTATGCGCACCTCTCATTAGGATGGTAGTTGGGAGCAGAGGTGTTTGGATTCCGGAGAGGAGCCCTCAAGGTAATCAGCCCTGCCTTCAACATTTGCTGTAGCGCTTGATCCAGCGACATGTTGATTTTAGTGAATTGTCTCTTGGGTGCGACCTCTTTACGTTGATGCCCCTGTCCTTGTTGAGCAGGCCTAGGATTAGAGATCTGGACTGCCCCTACATGTTGATCATGGCGACCCTTTTGGCTGTACGCAGCATTGGCCTCCTTCTTCCCCGTATAAGGCTTTTTGTGAGTATCAGAAGGTGCAGCTTCTTGAATCTTTCCAGCCTTGATGCCAGCTTCGATCCTCTCCCCGGTCAAGATCAAATCCGTAAACCCAGCAGAAGAATTCCCAATCAGATGGTTGAAGAAGGGACCAGACAGGGTCCCCAAGAACATGTCAACGAGCTCACGGTCAGTCAAGGGCGGCTGCACCCTTCCAGCCAGATCTGTCCACCTTTGCGCATACTCCTTAAAACCTTCACTCGTCCCAAGTGACATACCCTGGAGTTGGGTACGCGTGGGAGCGAGGTCGGCGTTATACTGATACTGCTTATAAAAAACAGTTGCCAAGTCCTCCCAGTTACGAATACTGGTTCCATCCAACTGATATAACCAATCGAGCTGAGTCCCTAAAAGACTCTCCTGGAAGAAATGGATCCATAGATTCTTGTCTGCCGTGTAGGGCTAGATCTTCCTTGCGTATGAACGGAGGTGCAGCTTAGGACAGGAAACCCCGTCGTACTTTACAAAGGTAGGTGCCTTGAACTTGTGAGGGATCACCACCCCAGAAGATAAACCTAGGTCCCCAAAGTCCAACCCAGGCACACGTTGGATATCCATAGCATTTATCCGGTCCTCCAGCTGTTTGTACCTGTCTTCAGCAGGGGGGTACTGTTCATCATTGAAGTCTGTCTTGGTGTTAGAGACCACGGGGCTAGGAACCTCTCTCCCTTGGTGACTGCCTTCCCCCACAGATGGAGTAGTCCTCTCAGCTTTATTCTGCAGTGTGTTCCCAGATCTGCGTCTAGGGTTGAACAGAACAGTCCTCTTGTTCTTCTTCTTCTGAATCAGAGTCTTCAATTCCTTTTGACCCTGGGCTAGGCTCATAATCAACTCCTGGAACTGGGCATTCTGGGCCTGGAGGGCCTTGATAGCTTGTCCATTGGATGATTCAGGATTCATGATGACTGCTGAAATAAACAGCGAAGAAGGTAAGTGACCTGCAACAAGTGTACCTGTAATGCAATGATATGTATGATATGCATGCAATGTTTTCAAGGACCTCGCGGGATAAACAAAGAAGCTTGTTAGAATTTGAATCCGGTGGCTTGATTGAAGGAACTGCATATTGTTGAGAGTCCTTCTTTAAGAGTCAAGGCTCACCATATCGAGTGGGTCATAGCCCCTGACTCAAGCTGTTAACCTTGGCTAAAGGAAAATAAATCCCCTTTGCAGCTTGCTAGACATTTGATTCATCGTGGCCTGCATCACAAGCCCTTGAGATCCTTGAAATGGATTAGTCCTTATGTAGGATGTATGCAATGGTATGATGTTATGCTATGCATGGAGTGATGTAAGTAAACCCTGTTATAAGCCCAGATTAAGGACTGTAAACAAAACCTGCAAGGAACTCATGTGTCAGATAACAAGCATGCAAGCAGTTCAAGTATGAAAGCACACAAGTCACACAAGACAGCCCTTAGAGTTTAGGCCAGCATGAAGTTCAGGTACTACCCTCTTGAAGTTGTTGGGCTCAAACCTGTCCTATCAAAAGTAACCGGGTTCTAGAGGATCCCAATATCACTGACTACCCTCAATCGGTCATAACTCCAGCGTCGCAATCTTTTCTTGCGGCCAGAACCATCGCGAGAGTTTAGCCTCAATGGGTGTAGCATACTGCTACTGTTCTATGGCCAAGTTGGGTCACATTAGGGTTCTAAGGTCGGTTGGTGCTTAATGACTCCTCAGAAGACCCATATTCTCCTCGTTGCAACACAAGGGATATCGGTACAGACCAAGGTGCCACACCAACGTAGCCACTGCTTCACCTGTGTCGGTCTACGCCGGGCAGGTCCCTCACAGCTTATGCTACCTAAAAGGGTATCCCCAGATCCGGGTTAGGATCTATGAAACTCCGATGCAAAGCCCACAAATATAAAGCAATCAAAGCAAAGCAATTGAAAACATAAGTATGATCTAATCCTAAGGTACACCTCACTTTTGTTCACTCCCCAGCAGAGTCGCCAGTTCTGTGATCGGTGGATTTAGAACTGACTGTTTTTAGCTGGTTTCGTGAAATGTCGCGGAAGCAAGAGTTGCCACCGTCTTTTATGTTCTCCAACAAGGAAAGGACAAAAGCATAGCAAAATTCCTTATGAGATATGTTTCTCGGTTCGGGAGGTAGATTTATAGAAAGGGAAGGTGTTAGCACCCTTTCTATCCATGGTTATCCATGGGCTCTTAGATACTTGCTCTTATGTTTTCAAAGTGTTTGTTTGCTTTTCAAAATGTGAGTCGGTTTTGCAAAAGTTTCATTGAAAGATTTCTGAATAACTCTTGTATCAGTCCTCAAAAGTGTTTGAAAAATTGTTTTGAAAGCTTTTTGAAAAGTGTCGGTCTGAAAAGATGTTTTGTTTTGTTTTTGAAAAGAGCAAGTATCTATGAGTCATCTACTTACCCTAAGGAATTAAGCTGTGTAAATGTCCTTAAGGTAGTGCCATCCCACCATTGAGAGGTAGGTAGCACCACCGTTGGAGGTGTTCGGGTCAATTCGATTGTAGGGACAGTGTGGTCACCGAAGCAACAGTTAGGACACCTTAGAAGCTACCCTTATGTCCTCGATCCTTTTTTAATCCGAGGCAACCGTTTTGAGGCAACTGTTCCGAGGCAACTGTTTCGAGGCAACTGTTCCGAGGCAACTGTTTCGAGGCAACTGGATCATGGACATAAGGACCGCTAAGACGTCCTATACTTGACGACCACGTTTCGAAGGCAACAAGTGAGGCGTACCCTAGAAGTGGTGTGTGTATTTGTGTGTTGTATTCAGTTAATGTTTGTCTTGTTAATTAGTGAGCTACGAGTTGTTTTTATTTACATACATTCTTTCATGCAAGTTAACAGTTAAGGGGTGCGGAAAGTAAATTACGGAAACGTAAATCCTACGCTATTACAAGGCGCGGGTCTATACATCGCCAAAAATTACAAAGACCCGTTTTTTTTTTTGGTAAATGAGTACGGAAATTAAATAAAGCGATAAACCTAATTAACTATTACATTCTTGAAGGCAATTACATAATAATCAAATAAAGTAAATGCGCGCGAATAAATTAATCGGGAATGTCTAAGGGTGTTGACCCTTTTAAGAAAAGGAATTGATTTTTTTGGTCTTTTTTGTAATTAAAATGAAATTAAAACTAATTTATGACTAATTAATTAATTTAATTAAAAGAAAATATTTTTTTGTTTTTTATGTTTTTATGAAATAAAAGAAATGGAATAAAATTAAAAGTTAACTTTTACCTAATTCTAGATTTATTTTAATTATTTAAGAAAAGGAATTAAACTTGCCTAATTAAACTATTTTGGTTAATATTTATTTATAAAATAAAATAATAATAATAATAATAATGATGTAATTCTTTTTTTTTTGGTTTTTTATGAAAATATGTTAATTAAGTTAATTTATTAATAATAATAAAAATAAAAAAGGTTAGAAATTAAAATAATAGAAAAAACAAAACAAAATGAAAAAAAAAAGAAGTAAAACCAAGGGGGGTGTGGGCTAAAATTTGGAGGTGTTGAATTGAGAATTGTGGCCCATTGAAAGCAAACTCGTTTGACTTTTTTGATCACCTATGCCCATGCTGACTCCAGAATATGGTGTTCTACGCTTTTGGCCCTTGGATCTGCCTCCAATGACACTTGGTTGCGCTGGGATGTGAGACTTATGATGCACCTCATATTGGAATCTGCACAGGAAATCGTTGAAGAAAATAATATGGAGATTATAGGGGACCTGGGAAGAACTTACAGCACGGTATGAGTCTCAGGACTTGGCAAAGGTTGCTTTAGCTTCAGGGTGTGGCAAGGAATAGAACCACGTGCTTGTTTTGATCTAAAGATGCTCGCAACTATGTTTTTAGAACTCTCACTTTTTGAATAATTTTTGGTTTTGCTCTTGGCCGTTTCTGCACACACTCCTTTTTGAATGAGGTTGGGAAGGCTTGTATATATAGTAATGAAATGTGTATCAATCCAAATAATGGTCATTGAAGCCTTGCATTCATGTTTGAGATTTTGCCATAACCAACATTGAAACAACTTGCCTTTTGTGTCAAAATTTGAATTTCTATGCCCATAATAGGCCTTGCACGAATTTGGAAGGTATTTCAAGGTGATTCAAAGCTATTCAACACAAAATATATCCCTCGATTAATTTCTTTGATTTTTATTTGAATTTTAAACATTTAAAATGAATTAAATCACATCAAATTAAATAAAAATGGAAAAATTAATTTTAAATCTTGAAATAAATTGTGGGACACGTGGGAGGCATGGCCAAGCTGAAAAAAGTGGAAAAAGTGGGCCCCTTTTGTCAAAAATGAAATTTCAAAGATAATTGACTTTGGCCATTTCATAAAAATTTCCCAACTTCTCCAATGCATATCTTGCTCAATTTTGAGGCTATGAACATGTTCTTGGACATTTTGGAAAGGTCTTGAAGTCCTCTAATCAATGTCTTTGGTACCATTTCATTTTGATTTACCAATCGCAAGTTATGGTCTTTGACTTAAAGTCCCTTTTTGTTGACTTTTGAAAATGACCTATAATGTTGAAATTGATAACTTTTTGTGAGAGCATTTCTTGGACTTGGAATGTGAAGATGAATTGTAGGAAATGTCTTCCCCTTCAAGATGAGCATTGGATGGGATTTTTCTGATGAACCATGAAAAAGTTATGTCTTGGTCAAGTTACAGTTGACTTTTCAGCTGTCCAAAAATAGAAACTTTTGCATCTTGAGACTTTTTGAGCCAGGCTTGTGGAATCATGATCAAGAATTGATCAAATGATGATTGTGGCTTCAAAATAATATGTTGACCAAAAATTTTGATTTTTGACTGTCAAATGACCATTTTGCCCCTGCAGTTGACTGTGAAGCATTTAGGGTTTTTGACTGTGCAACTTGACCTTGTGAGCCTTGAAACTTGACATGTAGGTGCTTGACAACGTGTATGAGCATATGGGACTTGATTGAGCCCTTGAAAACCTCAACTTCCTTGCAAGAACCAAAACCCTAATTTGCATGGCTTAGGAGGATGGTTTGACTGTGTAGCCCTTGAGTAGACTTTGAACCCTTTGAGGCAAAACAGATTATGGGAGGGCAAATTTTGGGGTACAACACCATGGTACACCATCAGGAAGCTGCCCCATTGGATCCAGCGTAGACTGGGCTTCAGCTTGATGGGCCTGAGCGAATTTTACAGTACACCCCCCTTCAATTGCTTACACAGGCCCAATTTAATTTTCTATTTCTTTTATTTATTTTTGTTTGTTTAATTATTTGTTTTCACAAATTAATTCCTTTTTTAATTAACTACAAAAAACAAAAACAAATCACAAAGACACCGAAAATCTTTTTTTTTTAAATATTTATTTCCTTTATTTAATTCAAATTAGGTTAATTTAACTCCTTTTCATAATTAAAATCAATTAGAAATTAGGGTTTTGATAAATAATTTATTTTACTTCCGAAATAACTTAAATATTTTTTTCTTGAATTAGATTTTTTAGGTTTTCTAATCGTCCTCGCATTTAATACGTCACGCGCATTTTGATTACTTTTTAATTATTTTTGTAATTTCTCCGAGGTTGTAATAGACTTAATTAGGTTTTAATTCCGCATTTTATTTACTGTCTAAATAATTCTGTATCTGCGAAAGCCATGTAATAGTTAGGACTTCTATTTCTGCACTTTAAATTTCTGCAATTATTAAATGTTAGATGTATGCTAATAGGATTGTATGGGAAGAATGTTTGAAAATTAAAATGGTGGATAACCTAAATGTGCAAAGACAAATTAACTGAAAAAGCTCATTCGCACATGCTCACTCCTAGGGTTTACTCCACTTTGGTTGCCTTCGGTTAAACGGTCATGAAGTATAGGGTTTGTTAGTGGTCGTCCTCTAGCCCCGAAAGATCTCAAATGACCCATTCGGGTGTTTCCTCGAAAAAAGATCTTTAAGGCTTTAGGATGATTACTAACACCTCCTAACATTGCTTTTGTGACCGTATTTGTCCCTTAAAACTCCAACGACGGTGCTACCTATTCCTTAATAATGGGATAGCGCTGTCAAAAGGAAAATGAACAGACTTTTTCCGAGTAGGTAGAAAACTCTTAAGTACTTGCTCAATCAGTCAAACAAAATTTTTTACACAAACACTTTTTCAAAACAATTTTCAAAACAACTTCGTCACACCCTTGAGGACTGATACAAGGGTTATCATGAAGTAAAATTTTCTTCAAACAAGCACACACACAAGCAAATTTAAAATGAGTAAGTACCTAAGAGCCCGTGGAAAACCACTGATAGAAAGGGTGCTAACACCTTCCCTTTCTATAATCTACCCCCCGTACTGAGAAATATTCTTGAAAAAGGTTTTTTCTGTTCTTTTTCCTTTTCCTTGATTGGATAAAATAAAAGTCGGTGGAAACTCTTGCTTACCGCGACATTTTGCAAACGAAAAATGCAAAACACAAACCATTATTAACAGTCGGTTCTGCCACCGTATCACAATAGCCATAACTCTATATCTTGTACTTCTGACCACCTCAAGTGCACTAACCTTTTTCATATAACCATACAAGTTATTTGCAAGCCAACACATGATTTGAAGCCCTCCCAAAACTTCCCAAACTCCATTTTTCCTTGAATCTGCCCAGCTTGACAGTTTGAAGCAAATACTCACCATCTCCATTTTCACTCGTGCGTTTTGATTTCTAATCATGTAAACATCTTACATACATCATATAAAAATGATCCAAGTCCTTATTTCAAAACTGTAATCACATTCCTATCATCCACCATTTTTGAAACTCAAACTTGCAACTTGACGTGAGTGGGGAGTTTCAGCCATCCTCAAGGAAAAGTAAGACTTGCAACACAATCAATAAGGTCCAGGAAAGCTAACCTGATTATCTTCACTCTTCAAAACTTGCTCAAAGTCCATACACAAATCCAGCTGTAAGAGGTAAGTTTTCAAACTTCAATATCTTGATACAAGCATCTTTTGTGCATATATTCTGAAGTAAAAATGTAGATATTATTGCCCTCAAGCTGACCATGTCCCTAGTTTTCATTTTACTTGCTTGTGTTTGGAGAATTTTTCTTCTGACCAGTTAGGGCATGCATTTGGTATTAAAAAAATTAAGTTTAACCTTTGATTTTTAGCTTAAATAAATTATATGGTGAAATTGATGGTGAAATTTCCAGCAAGTTTCATGTTTGTATTTTTTAAAATGGTCAAAAAATGAGAAAGTTACAGGGTTAATAATGGTGGATATTGTGTTCTGTGCATGCATGAAGGAGGAAGAAGATGATTTCAAATATTCCAGACTTAGTTTATTTTATATTTAATGAAAGTTGCTTCATGGCCGAATGTACAAGCCACCACAGTAGCAAGCGTGCGCGTATTAAGTCATTGCTGCCATAAGGGCGAGGGTTCGAACCAATGTGAACCCCCCTTTTGCATTTTTGTAATTTTTTGTGATTTCAGGAAGCATTTCTCTCATATATGGTCATGCAATCACATGGTTGACAAGCAAATGCGACTGGCCTAGTGGTAATCTTTTGAGCCAATGATCTTGATGTCATGAGTTCAAACCTTGGTAGGACCAAAACCCCTTTATTACCACTTCATTAATTTCATTCTTTTTTAACAAACTTTAGCATTTTATTTAACCAATCAAAACAACTCCTTTTGAGTTGATTTTTTGCACACTATTTATTTATAATACCTATTTTATGAATATAAAAAAATATCATAAAAATATTTTTGTTTTCATATTTTTTTAATTAAAGCAAAAACCTTCCATAAAAAACCCTAAAAAATGTTTTGAAACTTAATTTCTTTTCTTAATTAGTTTAGGTTTAATTTTATTTATCTTAATTAATTATTTTCTTTTAGATAATTAGGTTAAAACCCTTTCATAAAAATCCAAACAAAAATAATTTTCTTACCCATTTGCATTTGTGCATTATCATTTATTCAATTATTGTATATTTATTCAATATGGTTGTAATAATTAATTAGGTTTAATTTTCTTGCAAAAAATCCCCATTTGTAAATTTGTATACCCCTTCTTCCAATGATGTAATAGCTTAGTATTTTTATTTTCCGCAATTTATCGTTTTATATAAATGCTAGTAAATTAGGGTTTGTATGGAAAGATAAAATCAACAAGTTAGCAAACCCTAATTCAAGTCAAAATAATGCATGTAAATCAACACACTTGCACCCTTAGGGTAATTTCACTTTGTTGCCTTACAAAAATGGCCATGTTATGCATGTGGGATATCTTAGCAAAGCAATCAAAAAATACAAGATCATAGTCTCCCGATGACGCTATCAAATGTTGCCTTTCAAAATGATCTTAGTCCCTCAAAGAGAATTGCTAGGATATTTCACAATATTGCTATCATGGCTATACGATGACCCACACTCGTCCCTTTACATCCAAAGATTGGGCTTCTTACCAAATTAATGGTAAGATAGCAATATCAAAGGAAAGGAAGAAATGAACTAAGACTTTTGAGTAGGTGGATTGTTCCTAGTTGCTTGCTCAATTTCAAATCAAACACTCTTGCTTATTTTCAAAACAAACACCAACACTTTCAAAAACACTTTCAAAACATCTTCCAAACTTGAAACATTTTCAAAAGCTCAACACTTTGTATACGTTCTTACGAACGAGAACTATTACAAAGTTTGCCTAAACGATGGAACCTTTTCAAAATACTTTCAAAAACCACACAAGGCACATTTTCAAACAAAAGCAAATGATCTAGCAAGAAACTAAGAGCCCATAGATAACTATGGATGAAAAGGGTTCTAACACCTTCCCTTTTCATAATCTACCCCCTGAACTCAAGAAATAATCTCAAAAGTCTTTCCTATTCTTTTCAGCCTTTCCTTTTGGATAAAAAAAAATTCGGTGGCGACTCTTGCTAACCGCAACATTTGCGATAAAACGTAAAACAACAAAGTCATTTCTCCCACCGTATCACAGAACTGGAGACTCTACTGGGGAAGAATCTTAAAAGTGGGGTTACCTTAGGGCTAGATCACCTTTACTTGCTTTCATTGTTTGAATTGATTGCTTTACATTTTGGTTCCTTGTTTGGGCTTGTTTAAATCCTCTACCCGGATATGGGATACCTTATAGGTAAGTAGAAATACGTTGTGGAAACTGTGTGGGGTATACCGACATGGTCTAAGTAATAGCTTCGTTAGTGTGACATATCTGTGGGTACCGGTAGCCCTTGAGTAGTCAAGGAGAATACGCGGCCTCTGAGTGATGTCATGAAGCACTAATTGACTTTTAGAACCTTTACTTGACCAACTTGGCCATTAGGACGTAGTGAGATGACCAACTTTGGTGCAGTACGAAGTTGGTAGATACTCGATACTACACTCATTGAGGTTTGGCTTTTTGGGATATTTCGGTCGCCATGAAAGAGGCTTGCACTGAAATAATGCCCGAGAAGACAAATCAATGATATTGAGATCCTTTAGAACCCGGTTACTATTTCTATGATAGGTTTGAGCCAACTAAACTTCAAGAGGGTACTTACCTATGAGACTCCATGCAAGCCTAAACCTAAGGACTCGTTTGCCTTGTTTGTATATATTTAGTTGTACATAACATCATAAACATCATAATATCATACTCATACTCACTAACCATTTCAAGGATTATTGGGATTTATCTTTATTCTATTTTTTTTATTGAACATGGTTGCTATCTGCAGGAATACTATCCGAGTCAATCTTGTAAGGATTCCTCCTCAACTCAAAGAGCTAGCATCAAGGGTCCCTGAGAATTCTTCATTCACCGAAAAACATGGTCGCCTCCTAAACTTGGTTACCTCCAACACTGATGAAGATATGATGAAGGTTCTCTTCCAATTCTTTGATCCTCTACACCATTGCTTCACTTTTCCCGATTATCAACTTATGCCAATTTTGGAGGAATTCTCACAACTCTTGAGGATTCCCATTCTCAATCAACTACTCTTCAACGATACAGAAAGAGATCCAAAACCTGAAGAGATTACCCAAGCACTACACTTGCAACAATCTGATGTCACAACTAATTGGGAAACAAGGAGTGGTGTCAAAGGTTTCTTAGCCAAGTTCTTGTTTGAGAAAGCTAAAGATTGTTGGAACTCCTTGGACTGACAAGCTTTTGAAGAAATTGTGGCCCTTCTTATCTATGTGATGGTTTTGTTTCCAAATCCTGACCAACTCATAGATGCAAACGCTATCAAAATCTTCATATCTCGCAACCCGGTACCTACTTTGTTAGGAGATATCCTTCATTCATTTCATTCTCATACTATGAGAAAGAGATGGATCCTCATGTGTTGCACTCCTCTCTTGGAAAGATGGTTTATCTCGCATCTTCCCCGATCTGTTTTGAAGAACGAGCAAGGTTCAAGATGGTCCCATAGGTTGATGATGCTCAGACATTCAGATGTTCATTGGTGTTCTCGATCCTTGGAGAATGTTACTATCATCGACCGTTATGGAGAATTCCCTAATGTCCCCTTGCTTGGAATTAGAGGAGGTATCACTTACAACTCCTACTTAGCCTTACGACGTTTTGGTTACACTCGAAGGGATGGCCCACATGAGATGCTCATTCAAGAAGCGGTATTCGACTACGAGAACGACGATCAGAGATACCGCCATAGGTTTATCCGAGCTTGGAGGATGGTAAGAAAAGTGGATAGAAAGACGATGGGACACAAGAATTCCATTCCCCTCGAGCCTTACCTTAAGTGCGTACGAGCTCGAGCTCAAAAAATTGTGATGCCTTATCCTTCCATCTTACCGGTCATCATGGAACCTGTAGTCGAAGGAGATGTCCCATACACTATCCTCCATCCAGACATGCCTACTTCTCTCGAAGACTTTCAAAAGGGTTGGATTCAGCTGAAGGAAGAACGAGATACTTTCGAAGCTCAATTCTATGCTAGTGAGAAGAGGGTCTTGGAGCTTATGAAGCAGCTACAAGAAGAGAAAAGTGTGAATGTCTACCTTGTGCCGAAGAGGATGCGTTCAGTCTTTTATCTTAGAGAGTTATTTTTGTAAGTCCAAGAGGCATGTTGTAATCATTTCAAACTAATTAATGAAATTGACGTTTGTTCACTATTTTTTCTATGCAAATTTAAATCTCAATAAATCCTTGAAATCATCTGCATATGCATCCTCCATGCATCATAACACGACAGGTTTTTCACATAACATGTTTCCCTATCTTTCTGCTGTTTATTTCAGCAAGATGGATCTAGAGAAAACTGTGAAGGATCTCCAGGCAGAAAACTCTCAATTCCAAGAGACTCTACTGGCCCTAGCTAAGGGGCAGCAAGATATGGTGGCATTGCTGGTAGTTAAGAAGAAGCCCAAGAAGAAAGCTCTGCTCAACATGGGTAGAAGGTTCAAGGAGACAGTCTGTCAGATCCCAGTAGGAGAAGATTCATCTGAAGAAGACAAGAACCAGATTGGTTAGGTCAAGAGTACTCAAGCTGACTGTGTTAATGATCAAACATCTGATGATGATTATTTTGACGAGGAGTATCCACCCGCCGATATCAAATATAAGCAGTTAGAAGACAGATTGAAAGCTGTTGAAATCCAAGTCGTCCCCGGTTTAGATTTTGATGATTTAGGTTTGATCTCTGGGGTAGTCATTCCCCACAAATTCAAAATACCAGTCTTTGTAAAGTATGATGGCGTTTCTTGTCCAAAAATCCACCTGAAATCTTATGTGCGCAAGATACAGCCGCACACTGCTGATAAGAAACTCTGGGTTCACTTTTTACAAGAGATCTTGGCCGAAACGTAACTCGAATGGTTTTATTAGTTAGATGGTTCCCGTATCAATACTTGGGAGGATTTAGCTATCGCCTTCTACCATCAATATCAGTATAACACCGACTTGGCACCGATGAGGGTTCAGTTACAAGATATGATTGTTGGAAAGAATGAAGGATTTAAAGAATATGTGTAAAAGTGGAGAGACCTCGCCAGTAGGGTTCAACCACCCTTAACTGATAGAGAGCACATTGACATGTTTATGGGCACTTTATCCGGTCCTTTCTTTAACTTGTTGGTAGGTTGTTCCTTCTCTAGATTCACCGAGTTAATCTTAACTGGTGAAAGAGTTGAAAGCGGCATCAAAAGTGGAAATATCTCTGTGGCATCTTCCTCCATTTCAAATCCTGTCAAGAAACCTTTTGTTGCAAAGAAGGAAATCAATGTTGTGTACGGGGATAGGGCCCGTACCAAGAAGAATGATCATTCGTCTGTCAATGATGTCAGAATCTCCAATCCAACTCCTACTCCAAGACCATCTACAAATCATCAACATTTTGAAACTCCAAGAAGACAATTTACGAGGTTAGGCATGTCACTGTCTCAAGCCCTTCAACATTTGCTAAAGGGTAATTTAGTGACATTGCACGATCCACCTGCCAACCCAGATACCTATTCGCCAAAGTATAATCTGAACGCTAAATGTGCTTACCACTCAAGCAGCCTCGGGCACGATACTGACCAGTACTGGGCCTTGAAGAATAAAATCCAGGATTTGATTGATAACAATACTATTGAGTTTGATCCTCCTCCAACTCCGAATGTAATCACCGCACCTATGTCGAAGCATGACAAGGGTGTTAATGATGTTGATGATACAATTTTTGTTGCATATGTTGAAGAATTGACTACTCCGTTGAATATCATTAAAAAGAACCTGTCGAAAGCTGGGATTTTCCTTGGCTGTGTAAAAGACTGTGTTTTTTGTACCCAACAACTCAATGGATGTGAAGGGCTAAAGAAATGCATACAACCCCTGATGGATAGCCGCGAAATTCTATTTGAGAAGACTCCGCTTGCCAAAAGTTTGATCAACAAATGTGAAGACCTCTCCATCATTACCATCTCAAACAAGCCTCTTAGGATCACCTCCAAAGATCCTATTAGGATTTCAAATGAACCCACTGTTTCTCCCTTAATAATTACCAATCCCTGACTAATTCCCTACTCTTCAAACAAGGCAGTACCATGGAATTATGGTGCTGAGGTGTTATATCATGGGATTAAACCAGACGCTTGGATCAAAGAAGAAAAATCTGATGATGTTGATAACATAATTGGCTCAAGTAAGGTAACTCGAACTGGAAGAATATTTTCACCCAATATCTCACCACCAGTTGCTTCAAAGGCGCTTATCCGCATTACTGCTGCCAAGCCAAGTACTGATACAAGGGGGAGGAGAAGGTTGTTGAGCTTGTCATGACTGAAATACCCATAAAGGATGTTGCTGATAGAAAGCCATCCGCTCGTGATATGGACGAGATCTTAAAGATAATAAAAAGAAGCGACTTCAAGATTGTGGAATAGTTGGGGCAAACCCCTTCTATGATTTCAATGTTATCATTACTGCTTTGTTTCGATGCCCATGCTCGGATATTAATCAACTTCCTGAAAAAAGGCTCATGTCCCCCATGAGACAACAACGGACCAATTTGAAAATTGCGTGGCTAGCCTGACGGCTGATAGTGGCTTGGGATTTTCAGATGCGGACCTAACACCGTTAGGGAAGAACCATAATAAAGCTCTACATGTTTCTGTCGAGTGCAAAGGGACCACCATAGCACATGTTCTAGTCAACACTAGTTCTTCTCTGAATGTATTACCCAAGGGGGCGTTAGACCGTCGAGACTGTGAAGGTTTAGTCTTGAAGCCAAGTGATATCATTGTAAGGGAATTTGATGGATCAAGGAGGACAGTTCATGGGGAAGTAGAACTTCCAAATATTCAACTCCACCTTCTACATTATGGATATTCGTCCTGCCTATTCTTGTCTGTTAGGTCGCCCGTGGATCCATAAAGCTGGGGCAATAACTTCAACTCTCCATCAGAAACTCAAATATCCAGTCAAGGGAAGAATTGTCACCGTCTGTGGAGAGGAAGAATTTATGGTAAGCCACCTTTACTCGTTGAAATACTTAGAGATGGATGGAGAATTCATTGAGACCCCGTGTCAAGCCTTTGAAGTCTTTCCACCAATGGTTGCCGCTACCAAATGTTCCTCTGATGAGTCTAAAGCTGTTAAGGTCGTTCCGAAGATGGTTTCAGTCAAAGATGCTCTTGCGGAAATTGAAGAAGGAAGTTGTGATACTTGGGGGAAACTCCTTGATATCCCATTCAAAGCAGACAATTTTGGTTTGGGCTTCACCATCAAAGCTCAGAAGGAAGTGAGACGTGCTCTTGCTGGAAAGCCACCTATCCGCGTTGGAAGCCATGAAGTCAACGCCGTGGGTGATTCAGATGAAGAAGCTGCATTTGAATATTGGGTGTATCCAACTACAATGGAGCTGAAGAATTTGCATGCAAAGGACTTTGTGCCCATCTCCTTCATTGAGGAGTAATCTACTTGTTATTTCTCTTCTTTCAATTCAAGAACATTTTGTCTGTAATATGTAACAATGACTTTTAAGCCATGTGCCTGGCCCGGGGAACTTTGGTCCATTTGTCAAGGGTTTTATTTATGTCCATCTAATCATATGATCATTCAGTACATTGGACTCTTTTGCATTCAAATATTTGTGTTCATTATCTTTCTTTTCTTTCAAATACATTTTCAAAAATAGCCATGTATCTTACATGCATACACACACACTCTTGCAGGTCCTCATCCACTCTGGATCTTATTGCCAATGGCTCTACTATTACCGACTATGACTTCGAATGTCCAATTAACCAAGCCAAAGATGAAGGTGAGGAAGATTGTGAAATATCGGGAGAATTAGCCAGACTTCTATTACAAGAGGAAAAAGTTATTAAGCCACACAAAGAGTCAGTTGAAGTCATCAATCTGGGTACTGAGGCAGATAAGAAGGAAATCAAGATCGGCGCTAACTTAGAAGACAATATCAAGAGCAGGTTGGTTCATATGTTGTATGATTATGTGGAAGTATTTGCTTGGTCTTATGAAGATATGCTTGGGTTGGATACCGACATCATAGTTCATTGTCTGTCGATAAAAGAAGATTGTCCTCCTGTCAAACAAAAGGTTCGTCACATGAGGCCTGATATGTCCGAAAAGATAAAAGCTGAAGTGATGAAACAATTTAATGCAGAGTTCCTAGTTGTGACATACTATCCCCAATGGGTTGCCAATGTAGTGCCAGTACTGAAGAAAGACGGAAAAGTTCACATGTGCGTATACTATAGGGATCTGAATAGGGCAAGCCCCAAGGATGACTTCCCTCTACCATACATTGACGTCTTGGTCGATAATACTTCCCAGCATAAAGTCTTCTCATTCATGGAAGGCTTCTCAGGCTATAATCAAATAAGGATGGCTCCCGAATACATGGAGAAGACTACTTTTGTTACACAATGGGGCACCTTTTGTTATAAGGTCGTGTCGTTCGGATTAAAGAATGCAGGGGCAACATATCAAAGAGCTATGGTAGCTTTGTTTCATGACATGATTCATCATGAAATAGAGGTCTATGTAGATGATATGATTGTGAGATTACAAAGTGAAGAGGAACATCTCGATCACCTGTACGAACTATTCGAAAGGCTGAAAAAGTATAAATTGAGGTTGAACCCTAACAATTTCACATTTGGAGTATAATCTGGAAAGCTTCTAGGTTTTGTTTTCAGAAATAAAGGCATTGAAGTTGGTCTTGCCAAGGTAAAGGCCATCCAAGAAATGCCAGTCCCTCATTTCGAAAAGGAAGTCAGAGGATTCTTGGGTCGTCTCTGAAGAAGTGAAAAACACAAGAAGGGGGGTTGAATTGTAAACCTTGAAATTAAATGCAGACAACACGATATTTTTATCCTGGTTCGTTTGATCTCAAACTACTCCAGTCCACCCGTCAAGGTGATTTCGCCTCTCTCCAACGAGGTCTTAATCCACTATATTCAACTGAATATTACAACTGCTTTAACAACTGCTAAAGCCTTCTTGAGTCTAAACCACAGACCGGTTTCTCAAGGAAATTCTTTCTTACAGATAAATGAAAACTATGTGTGTTGAATGTTTTCTACAAAAACTTTATATCACACCTGTGATAATACACAAAATAAGGCTTATATGAAACTAGGATGCTATAACTATGGAGTAAGCAATTTTAGAGATATAGCAACTTGTATGAGTGAGGATGAAGATGCTTAGCTTTTGACGTGTAAAGAGTTGTAGAGCATTAGCCAATCCGTTCCTCACTTGCTTGTTTATATAGCATTGGAAATGATACGTTGGAGTCAGTTATTCCGTTTCAATGCCAATTACATTCTTTCCATATTGAGAAGATCTTTGTCTGGAATAATGTCGTTGATAATAAAGCATCTTGAATGCACAGTACCGTTGCCAATTAAGCGTGTTCTGGCTTTGGTTTATTCTGACGCTGCTAGGTGCTGATGAATTGTTGTGGTCTTGATCAGAGTTTAGATTGTTACGCGCAGGTCTGTTCATCAAGCTTCAGCATAAGCACATGCTTTGATCTTCTGATTCTGGCATCTGATATAACATCCTCTGATGTTGATGTTGATATTTCATCTTCTGATGCTGATGATGATATTCTTATGCTGATACTCATCAGAGTTTCTGTAAAACACAATATAATTTTTAGGTAGCATATATGTCTTACATGAATCATACAATTTATATACTCTTGCATTTTGTTATCATCAAAACTTTAACTTAGGGTAGTAGATTCAAACTTTGTTCTAACAATCTCCCCCTTTTTGATGATGACAAAAACTAAATTTTTTCAATTGAAAATTAACGAGAAAAAGTATCAGAGATAACCAAATAATAAATTGTATCAGAATTAAATAGGAAGTTATCAAAGATAAGAGGATAAGGGATAAAGAGGTATCAGAGTTTAGATCGGAAAGACTCCCCCTGAATTTATTACTTCCCTTTAATTCCATGAGTTCTTTAGGATCAGATCTTTATTGACTTTCTTTGAACATCAGAACATCAGAGCTTCAGTGTATTAGAGTTCATCAGATTCTTGTACCTGTAAGCTATGCAGAACAAAAACATTCAAGTATATCAGAGTGTTAGAATGTTTGAGACTTTTGTCTCAGTAAACCGTTATTGAAAAATATCAGTCTTTCTCCCCTTTTTTCGTCAGCAATCAAAAAGTGCACATAATTGAGGAAGTAAAAAAATAATTGAAGTAAGAGAATCAGTGCAGAAAAACGATTGTATTCAGTTCAGAGCCAGAAAAATAGTACAGATGATATGCAAAGAAAACAATGAAAATATCAAGGGAAAAAAACTAAGGTGCAGGTGGAAGGCGTGTGAACAGAGCCTCAAGCATGTTCTTAATTTGATCAGTGGTTTCCTTCTGCTGATGCACCATGCTGGCTACTGAGTCAATCTTGTTGTCCTAAACATCCATCCTTGCTTTCATCCTTTGATCACTTTCATCCATTCTCTCCTGCAGACGAAGATCATTTTGCTTCAGCTCTTCAAGAGTCTGCCTGTCCAAGGCAGCTTGAGAGATGTCAGAGTCAGGGTGCTTTTGAGAGATTTCTGCAATGTCTTCTTCTTGACACACATCTTCTGCTGGTTGAACTGTTGATGCTGGACGCTTTTCAGACCAAGGCTCACTGTCCAGATGAAGCACTTCCTCCTTCAGCAGCTGACTTAAGACTGGTCCTTCAACTTCTTTCAGCAGATTGTTGAAGTTCTGTTGAGCCTGTTCATAGTTTAGGTCTTGCAGCTTAAAGGTTTCAGCGCGTACCCATCCTCTGAAATGTGTCCAGAGTTGGTCTGAAACAGCAGGATCAATCACTCCCGGACAAGTCTGCTTTAGAGAAGAGATCCATCTCTGCATATCTGCTTCAAAATTCAAAATACTAGAACCAACATCTGGTTGTTTGGGTTTGGGAATGGCAGTTTTATTGATAATGGCAGCAAAACGGTCAAGGACTGTGAGATCGATGAAGGTTTTGTTGTGGTCTTCTATATTTTGCTTGGGAGAGGGAGTGGGAGAATCAGAAATGATTATTGGACTGTGTGGAGTATTAGGAGGGGTAGTTTCTGGTGAGGATGGCAGTTGAGGGATATTGACAGTGGTGCCACCAGGGAATTCCATGGCTAAGGGTCGTGGTTCGGATGATTCAGATGATTGAGGTTCAGGGGATTGAGGTTCGGGTGATGGAGTTTCAGAGTGTTGAGACTCAGGTTGTGGAGATGATGGTTGAGGTGAAGGTGGATTAAGTTCTGGTTGTGGAGAGGGAGGTGGAGGAGTTTCTGGTTCTGGTGATTGTGGATTTTCTGGTATTGGTGAGAGTGTATATTCTGGTTGAGGTGAATGGGCAGTTTCTGGTTGAGTGTTTGGATTTTCTGAGAGGGGAGCGGAAGAACGTTGATCAATTTCAGAAAGAACTTTATCAAGTTCTGATTTTGTTAATGTTGTAGGTTTGGCGTGGGATCTTCTGAGGGTTAATGACTCAGAAGGGTCAAACTCAGGTTCAGTATCATCAATGGCTGGAATTGGGATTTCAAATGAAGCTAGGGTTGGAATTAATGTTGGAACAGCAGATGAATTTAAAACATTTACAGAAGACAAATTACCTCTCTTCTTTGGGGTCTGCTGAGACGGTCCTTCTGATGCAGCCTTTCTCTTCTTAGTCTTCTTCAAAGTAACCTCTGGTGCTTGCTGGTGCAGATCTTTGATGTTCAGATCAGGATCTGTGCCATCAGCTTTACACGCATCCAAGTATCTGAGAACGATGACTGGTTTAGAGTCAATCTCAAAGAACATAGGAAAGTCGTCCAGAGGGACTCTTCTGCTGGTGATTTCAGCATGAGGAGTGACGCTGGGCTCCTTCCTTATATTCTCTATCAGCTTTATCTTCTTCAGATTCTTAGCATTCAGTTGCTTGCCAATAGAGGGTTCTAGAGAGCTTATTTCCTGTGCCTCTGTCAGGTGTTCAATCAGCCTATTCTCCGTCAGAATATCTGATATTAATCTGCCGAAGGGTATCCAGTCCCTTTTAGTTCTTTCTTCCTCTCTAGTTTCTTTGACGCTTGTCTTCAGATGATTGAACAGAAGGTGAGCAAGGTTGATCTTGGACTTCTTTGCAATAAAATAAATCAGAAATTGTTGATCTATGTTTATATAGTTAGGAGAGCTTGTAGGCTTCCTGTGGTTGAAGCAGCCCAGAATGATCTTTGCCCAGATTCTGTGCTGATCCTTCAAATCTCTTATTTTGCTGCTGGGAACCCCATGAGTGAAAATCTCTCTTGCAATTAAGGCAGAGTTTGCACATCTATCTTCCATGTCTATACAGCGGATACCACCACCCGTGTATCCAATCAGCCTTGCAATGTGATCTTCAGTAATCACTATCTTCTTTCCCATAATATATGAAGTAACCTGATGAGTTGATGAAGACGCACGTATCCAGAATTCTTTAACCAATACAGGGAACGTTGGACCCACCAACCTATCAAAGTACCTTTCCCATCCTTGTGCCCTAATTTCTTCAGTCAAATCGAAGCCATTTTCTTTCAAACTGTTGAAATCAATGATCAGTTCAGATAGAACTTCCAAGTTCTTCACCGGTGTGAGTAGAGTTCTGAAGGGAATTTGGTACTGATCAGAAGAAGCATCTTGCTGGGAACCTGCAGAAACAGTGCTAGAGGACGCCATGTTCACACTAGGGTTTTTGAGAAAAGGCTTGAAAAAGGGTTTTCTTGAAAAAGATGAACACACAGTAAGAACACAGAAATATTTTGATGATTGTAAGAGACGGTAAAAAATTAATGAATGATGTTAAGGCGTTTAAATAGGTTTCAAAAGATGTTTTGAAAATGTAAACGATTTTAAGAGATAGAATTAACTCATGATTACACGCATTTAATGTTTGTTGATTTTGGGGGATTTGAGAAAGATATTTGGAACGGTTACCAGTGACATGTGTCTCAATGCATCCAATCAGCGCTTTTCCTTCTCAGAAACGTGCACGCGTGTTCTGCCTCAGGAATAAGCTGATGACTGGATGACGCCTGTTTGATTTAGTGAACAGCACATCTATCCTTGAACTGAAATGCTCAGATCTTTAAGAATAGAATCTGATACAATCTGCATGTCTAAATTTCTGGAGGAAGATTGATCAGAAGTTCACAGTGAAGTAAAACAAATTCTGAAGTTTAACATATAAACTTAAAACATTTTCACTCTGGGCAGAGCTTCATGCTGAGATGTTTCAGAATGAAGTTGAACCTATCTTCAGAAAGTGGTTTAGTGAAGATATCAGCCCATTGATGGTCTGTATCAATAAATTTTAAGTTCAAAATTCCTTTCTGAATATAGTCCCTAATGAAATGGTGTTTTATTTCTATATGCTTAGCCCTAGAATGCAAAATTGGATTTTTACTTAAGCAAATGGCAGAAGTATTGTCACAGAGTATAGGGATGTTACTCTCAAAAATCTGGAAGTCTTCAAGCTGACTTTTCATCCAGAGCATTTGTGTGCTACATCCTGCTGCTGCTATGTACTCAGCTTCTGCTGTTGATAGCGCAATTGTGGATTGCCTTTTGCTGGACCAAGAGATCAGATTTTCTCCCAGAAACTGGCAGCTTCCAGAAGTACTTTTACGCTCT
Source organism: Vicia faba (assembly GCA_948472305.1). Lineage (NCBI taxonomy): Eukaryota > Viridiplantae > Streptophyta > Magnoliopsida > Fabales > Fabaceae > Vicia > Vicia faba. The sequence continues at coordinate 1,234,550,251 of OX451738.1, forward strand.
ACTCTGTCTCCAGCAAAGTCAGCATCGCAGTAACCTACTAAGCTGTAATCACTAGATTTTCTATAAAATAAACCCAGATTAGTAGTACCTTTCATATACTTGAAAATTCGCTTAACAGCTGTTAAGTGAGATTCTCTAGGATCTGATTGGAATCTTGCACAAATACATACGCTGAATAAAATATCAGGCCTTGAAGCCGTCAGATAAAGAAGAGAACCAATCATACCTCTGTAGACCTTCTGTTCTACCTTTTTGCTTACCTCTTCTCTTTCCAGAATGCACGTGGGATGCATTGGAATCTTTGATGACTTACATTCTGAGAGATCAAATTTCTTCAGAAGTTCTCTGACATATTTGCTCTGATGAATGTAGGTTCCCTCTGGAGTTTGATTGATCTGAATTCCCAGAAAGAATTTCAGTTCCCCCATGAGGCTCATCTCAAATTCTGCCTGCATACACTTAGCAAATTTTCTTCCAAGAGAAGGATTAGTAGATCCAAAAATAATATCGTCAACATAAATCTCACACACTAAGATGTCATTCTTAACTGTCTTACAGAATAAGGTTGTGTCCACTTTCCCTCTGGTGAAATCCTTTTCTAACAGAAAGTTACTTAGTCTTTCATACCAAGCTCTGGGAGCTTGTTTCAGACCATACAGTGACTTCTTTAGTTTGAAAACATACTCTGGATTTTTTGAACTTTCAAAACCAGGGGGTTGGTGCATATAAACCTCTTCTTCTATATAGCCATTTAAGAATGCACTCTTGACATCCATCTGATATAGAGTGATGCTTTTATTAACAGCAAAAGAAATCAAAAGTATGATAGATTCTAACCTGGCGACTGGAGAAAAGGTTTCTGTATAGTCTATTCCCTCTTGCTGACTATAACCTTGTGCTACCAGTCGTGCCTTGTTTCTGATGACTTCACCTTGTTCGTTCAGTTTGTTTCTGAACACCCATTTTGTTCCAATGATGTTGAATCCTTTTGGTCTGGGAACTAGATCCCACACGTCATTTCTGGTGAATTGATTCAGCTCTTCTTGCATTGCTAGAATCCAGTCGTTGTCCAGAAGTGCTTCATCAATTGAAGAAGGTTCAATCAGAGACACAAGTCCCATGAGGGATTCTTCAGAGTTTCTGAAGCTGGCTCTTGTTCTGATTGGATCTTCCTTTCTTCCTAAGATTGTTTCTTCTGGGTGATCCATGCTGCTTCTGGGTAGTCTTTTCTGAGGTTGATCAGCAGCTGTTGCTGGATTGCTTGCAGTGCTCCTTTCTGATGTTGAAGGAGTGTCTTTGTTGAGAGCTTCTGATGACTTGTCTTCAGAACCTGTGAATTCAACTTCCATACCTGCAAAGACTTCATTCTGCTTTGACTTTTCAGAGTCAAGCTTATCATCAAAGCGAACACTGATTGATTCTTCCACAATCTGTGTTTCTGTATTGTATACTTTGTACCCTCTTGAGAGTTCAGAGTATCCTAACATAATACACTTCTGTGCTTTAGAGTCAAACTTGTTCAGGTAATTTTTTGTATTTAACATAAAACAAGTACATCCAAATGGATGAAAATATGAAAAGTTGGGCTTTCTGTTCTTCCACAATTCATATGGATTCTTTTCCAAAATAGGTTTTATGGAGATTCTATTCTGAATGTAGCATGCTGTGTTTATTGCCTCTGCCCAGAAGATCTTAGCAACGTTTTTCTCATTGATCATGGTTCTGGCCATTTCTTGCAATGTTCTATTCTTTCGTTCTACAACTCCATTTTGTTGGGGAGTTCTAGGACAAGAGAAATCATGCAGAATGCCTCTGTCATTAAAGAATGACTCAAAATCTTTGTTTTCAAATTCTCCACCATGATCACTTCTGACTTTAACGATTCTAAGATCCTTTTCATTCTAAACTTGATTACAGAAGGTGACAAACACAGAGTGTGACTCGTCCTTGTGTCTTAAGAACTTTACCCATGTCCATCTGCTATAGTCATCTACAATTACTAACCTGTACTTCTTGCCACTGACTGAAGCAGTTTTAACTGGTCCAAATAAGTCAATGTGCAGAAGTTCTAATGGCTTAGAGGTGGAAACAACGTTTTTAAATTTGAAAGCAGGTTTTACAAACTTTCCTTTCTGACATACTTCACACAGAGCATCTGAATTGAACTTCAGATTAGGAAGTCCTCTGACCAGATTGAGTTTGTTAATCTGAGATATTCTTCTCATACTAACATGCCCCAATCTTCTGTGCCAGATCCATTACTCGTTGTTAACAGACATAAGGCACTTTACATTCTGACTTTTTAGTTCAGAAAGTTTGATTTTATAAATGTTGTTTTTCCTCTTTCCATTAAATAGGATAGTCCCATCTTTCTGACTAACAGCTTTACATGATTTTTGATTAAAGATTGTATCATAACCGTTATCACTTAATTGACTTATGGATAACAGATTATGCATTAATCCATCTACTAATAGAACATTGTTTATAGAGGGAAGATTTCCATTACCTACTGTTCCAGGGCCAATGATCTTTCCCCTCTGATTGCCTCCAAAGCCTACGTGGCCTCCAGGCTTAAGTTTCAGGCTTTAGAACATATGCCTTCTTCTCGTCATGTGTCGTGAGCAGCCAGAGTCCAAGTACCATGACTGGTGTTTCTGATTTGCTGCTAAAGATATCTGCAACATGTATTATTTTATCCTTAGGTACCCATATTTTCTTGGGTCCTGATTTGTTAGCTTTACCAAAACTCTGGTTGAATTTTGGTTTCACAGAATAAATACTACTAGTATATTTAATGTCATGTGTGTGACCATACACAAAGTGTGAATTCAGAGGAGTGCGTTTAATAATTAAATCCATGGCATTCTTTGGTGTAGGTACCTTACCTTGGTAACCTATTCCCTTTCTGCCGTTTCTGCTAACTCCATAGATCATTGAAGCCATTTTGCTTCTATCTATGCTTTTAGCCAGGAACTTCTGAAAGTTGTGATCATACTCCTTGATGATCTCATCAGCGCTGCTGGGAGTTTCAGAAATTGTTTCCTTCTGAGAGTTTTGTAAAAGATTTTCTAATTTTGAAATTTTATTTTTCAACTCAGAATTTTCCAATTTAAGACTCTCATTTTTATCAGATTCGGAATCAAGATTCCTTTTCAGGTTTCTGAATTTAACTCTGATATGCTGATATCTTTCCAGAATTTCGTTAAGGCTTTCAGCAAGTTCAGCCTTAGTAAAATTAATTGCAAAGTCAGGAAATACCTCTTCGGTGTCTGATTCAGAGTCTGATTCAGAAGCTTCACTGTCTTCTGATATGTTAGCCATGAGAGCTATGTTTGCTCTCTCATCATCTGATTCTGAGTCAGCTTCAGATGAGTCAGAGTCATCCCATGTAGCCATGAGACTCTTCTTCTTTTCCCTTCCAAACTTCTTTTTGGGTTTTTCCCTCTGAAGCTTTGGACAGTCACTCTTGTAGTGTCCTTGCTCATTGCATTCATAGCAGATGATGTCCTTGGTGTTTGGCTTTCTGCTTCCTGAGGAGGCTTCAGATCGTCTGAATCCAGAGGAGGAGTCTGATCTTCTGTTTCTGGAGGAGGACTCATTCTGATTGGATCTTCTGGTATTCCTGAACTTTCTTTGCCTCTGCTTCCATAGTTGGTTCACTCTTCTGGAGAGTAGAGAAAGTTCGTCTTCTTCTAATGAGGACCCATCAGAGGTTTCTTCAACAGCCTGCAAAGATTTGGAGTCAGATTTTTTGTTAGACTTTAAAGCTAAAGGCTTACCTTGCTTCTGAGGTTCATCAGCTTCTAGCTCTATCTCGTGACTTCTGAGGGAGCTGATAAGTTCCTCCAAGGAAATTTTGTTGAGATCTTTAGCTAGCTTCAGCGTTGTAACCATTGGCCTCCACTGTTTAGGCAAGCTTCTGATGATCTTTTTGACATGGTCAGCAGTAGAATACCCTTTGTCCAGAACTTTGAGACCAGCCACCAGAATTTGGAATCTTGAGAACATCGTTTCAATTGATTCACTTTCTTCCATCTTGAATGCCTCATACTTCTGAATGAGCGCAAGAGCTTTAGTTTCTTTGACCTGAATGTTGCCTTCATGCGTCATTCTGAGAGAGTCAAACATACTCTCTGCAGTGTCTCTAACAGATATCTTTTCATATTCAGCGTAAGAGATGGCGCTGAGAAGAATAGTTCTGGCCTTGTGGTGATTTTTGAAGTCACGCTTTTGTTGATCAGACATTGCCTTCCTGTCAATCTTCTGACCACTAGCATTCACTGGGTGCGTGTATCCATCTGTCACCATGTCCCACAGATCAGCATCATGTGCCAGAAAGAAGCTTTCAATTCTGTCTTTCCAGCAATCAAAATTCTCTCCATCAAAGACTGGAGGTTTGCCGCTGAATCTGTCTCTATCTTCATTGTTGTCATTGTTGGTGTGTTGATATGTTCCTGCCATTGTGTTTTTCTGACGTTGGATCTTGTACTGACACGGTTAAGTGTTTTAGCTCAGAACCAGGCGCTCTGATGCCAATTGAAGAAGTGAAAAACACAAGAAGGGGGGTTGAATTGTAAACCTTGAAATTAAATGCAGACAACACGATATTTTTATCCTGGTTCGTTTGATCTCAAACTACTTCAGTCCACCCGTCAAGGTGATTTCGCCTCTCTCCAACGAGGTCTTAATCCACTATATTCAACTGAATATTACAACTGCTTTAACAACTGCTAAAGCCTTCTTGAGTCTAAACCACAGACCGGTTTCTCAAGGAAATTCTTTCTTACAGATAAATGAAAACTATGTGTGTTGAATGTTTTCTACAAAAACTTTATATCACACCTGTGATAATACACAAAATAAGGCTTATATGAAACTAGGATGTTATAACTATGGAGTAAGAAATTTTAGAGATATAGCAACTTGTATGAGTGAGGATGAAGATGTTTAGCTTTTGACGTGTAAAGAGTTGTAGAGCATTAGCCAATCCGTTCCTCACTTGCTTGTTTATATAGCATTGGAAATGATACGTTGGTGTCAGTTATTCCGTTTCAATGCCAATTACATTCTTTCCATATTGAGAAGATCTTTGTCTGGAATAATGTCGTTGATAATAAAGCATCTTGAATGCACAGTACCGTTTCCAATTAAGCGTGTTCTGGCTTTGGTTTATTCTGACGCTGCTAGGTGCTGATGAATTGTTGTGGTCTTGATCAGAGTTTAGATTGTTACGCGCAGATCTATTCATCAAGCTTCAGCATAAGCACATGCTCTGATCTTCTTATTCTGGCATCTTATATAACATCCTCTGATGCTGATGTTGATATTTCATCTTCTGATGCTGATGATGATATTCTTATGCTGATACTCATCAGAGTTTCTGTAAAACACAATATAATTTTTAGGTGGCATATATGTCTTACATGAATCATACAATTTATATACTCTTGCATTTTGTTATCATCAAAACTTTAACTTAGGGTAGTAGATTCAAACTTTGTTCTAATAGTCTCAATTACATCGCTCGCTTCATATCTCACTTGACTACTACTTGTGAGCCAATCTTCAAACTCTTGAAAAAAGATCAGGTAGTTAGGTGGAATGATGAATGTCAAGCTGCCTTTGACAAAATCAAAGAATATCTACAAGAACCTCCTATTCTCATGCCTCCAGTTTAAGGAAGACCCTTGATCATGTACTTGACAGTACTAGAGATCTCTATGGGGTGTGTTTTGGGCCAACATGACGAGTCTGGCCAAAAAGAGCATGCTATTTATTACCTGAGCAAAAATTTTATCGACTGTGAAACTAGATATTCACTGCTCGATAAAACTTGTTGCGCCCTGGCATGGGTTGCTCGCTGGCTGAGATAGTACATGTTGACTCATACCACTTTGTTGATTTCTAAAATGGACCCAATCAAGTACATCTTCGAGAAGCTTGCTCTCTCCGGAAGGATAGCAAGATGGCAAATGATCTTAACTGAGTACGACATTCAATACACTATGCAAAAGGCTATCAAAGGAAGCGTACTAGATGATCATTTGGCCCATCAAGCTATGGATGTGTTGTACCCCAAAATTTGCCTTCCCATTTTTCATACAAGATACTATCCTAGGGTTCCTCAAACACTCAATTTGGCTCGAAAGTTGATCAAGCAGATTCTCCTCCTAGGCAAACAATCAGCAATTAGGGTTTGGTGTTTCTCAAAGAAAATTGAGCCCTCAAGGTTTCATTTTATTTTTCATAAGTCTTCATATCTCCTCAGAATTGTTTAAACCAGTTTTCAGATCTCGCAGTACAAGTTTGCTCAACCAATGGTCCAGATAACTAAAAAAAACAACTACAACAACCCCAAAATCAACCCTTTTGAGAGAACAATTTCAAGTGCTTGTAAACTTCTTCATTATTCGATATTTTTGAGTGGTTTTTCTTGCGTACGATTCTCCTTGATGATATCTCCAATTTATCTTCACAAATCAAGAATTAATTATGCGTAGAAGATCACCAACATTTGAGTGCTTTAGAAGTCGCATCATGAAGTTTGACCTAATTTCAAGTAGCCGTCGTCTGATTTCTAAGATTTGTAATTTCTTCAAATTACAAGACCTTGAGATGATTATTCATGTTTATGGTCATAAATGATGTCACTCATGGGTTTATTGTGTTGGAAGACTTTTTGAATTGTCACAAGATTTTAGTTGATTTCTAAGTGTTCTTAACCGCAGTTTGTTAAAATTGGTTAATTCTACAAGATTGACAAATATTCTCCAAAACATGTTTGTTTGGCAATGAAGTTCCATTCTAATCAGGCATGGCAGACGATGTCATTTTGAATGAATTTGATTCAAAGTTTGAAAGATAAGGCGCTTTGGTTTTACTTGAAATATAAATTACAAAAGCATTGGATTTTCTTGAGGTTCAAGTTATCGAGCAAGACATATGTTCAAATCACACAAATAGAGGTTTCATATTTCATCAAGATTCAGGTCTCATTCTTTTCTCAAGAGGCATTTTTTAAGTTCATGGGCCACTGAGAAGAATTCAATTCGTGCTATGTCAAAGAATATTCAAGATTTTGCAAGTCTTAGAATTAATTTCAAATTGAATTAAGAATGAAGGATTACAACAAGAATGCATTGTTTGAATTTTACAAAGTAAAGCGGAATTCATCGTTTTAATTTACAAGAGAATTGGAATGCGCTTTACAAGTTTCTAAACCACGTAATTCAAGTTACAAGATTCGCGACATTCCTAACAATTTACTAAGCTACAAGGGAACTTCTTCATCTTCAAGTCTTGACCAATTACTTCAAGTCCTTCCTCACCAATTCTCCCCTTGCCCAAACTGCTCATACATGAAACAAAAACAAAAAATTAGTGAGCATATGAAAATTCAAGAAGACTTTTGTTTAGAACAAGTTTTCTTCATCATGAGGGTTATGTTTGGAATCAGAAAAGTTAAGAGGTCATTTAATCATGTGTTGAAATTCAAAGCCTCATATAAATCAATTTCAATCATGGGCTTTCTTTTTCGATTGCAAATCGCAAAGGTAAACCTTGGTTCACAAAAGAAAAAGAGGAGGTATAATGAATAGGCAAATACAAAATTCAGATTTAACAGCATCACAAATCAAAGAGTTAAGCCCAACAAAAGCCTAAAATTTGTCCTATTATTGGACCAAATAAATATGTTTATTACAAAACATAAAACATGTTTCTGATTCACAAGTACAGCAAAGAGAAAAATCATGCCTTGCTGCCCCAAAAACCTGCTAACAAAACAGACCAGCAGTTGCATAAAATAGGTAACAAAAATCAGCAGCAGAAAAAAGATAACAGCAGTATGCCTCAAATGTTCAAATTGGCCAAACTTTTCCCCCCAAATATTATCGCACTGATATGATAAAATGGACAGCAATATCAAAAGCAAGCAGCGGAGACAACAGCAGGGATAACAGCAAAAAGATCATAAAAATACAGAACCATCAAAAGTTTTGTTTTTTTTATAACAACAGAAACATCACCAAAAAGAAACAAAAACATAACCAACATCACTGAACAACAGAAACATCATCAACATCACCAAGAAACAGCAACATCAACACAAGCTCACCAAAACCCTTATCTCAGATCCTGAACAAACATCATAGACAAAAACCAGCAACATCAACACCAGCTGACATAAACCTTTGTCTCAGATCCTGAACAAACATCATAGACAAAAACCAGCAACATCAACACCAATTGACATAAACCCTTGTCTCAAATCCTAGACAAACATCATAAACCAAAAACCAACAACATCAACACAAGCTCAACCAAAACCCTAGCCAAAAAAAACAGCATACAGAGCCAACATAAGCAATAATTATCAAAACCATATTTTTCTGAAGAAACCAACAGTTTCAAAACCATTACAAAAACCAAATGTCTCAACAGAAACCCTAGTCTCCATTTATAACAGCATCAACGAGCAAAACAACAATAGAAAATCAAGAAAAAAGAACAAAAATACCGGGAAGCTTTTGGTTTTTCTCAACGTCATCCTTTGACCTGAAGAAGCTGTTGGCGTCGCTCCGCTCAGTAAGTCATCTTTCTCCCTCTCTTTGCTCATTTTTCTCACATTCTATGAAGGTTTGAATATCACAGGGACATATCCCTAAGGTTGTGAAACATAACCCTTCATCAGAAATGTTCGATCGAGCTTCCCACCATTTTAGGTTTCCCTTTAGGTTTGATTGAAGGATGAATTAGGGAGAGTGAGGTTTGGAATTGGGAATGAGATGAGGGATAGAGGCGGTGATACTGAGAGGAAATAGGCGAGTGAGGTCTTGGAGAGAGGTTGGGTTGAGAGAGTTGGAACACGACTTTTCTCTTGAGAGGAGGAATTTTCCCGTTGCTTCACGACTCCTTTGGCCATGGCATTTCTGTTTGCTAGGGTTTGGATAACTCGTTTGGGATCAAAGTAAGGCCGGGTCTGGACCCAACCCGGTCCAGCCCATTAGTTTTCATGTTTTTTATTTATTTTTGTTTAGTAAGACAATACATTCATGGACCCTACCCCCCAAGCCCAATGTCTCTCCAGCCTCACCCCTAACTTTCTATTTCATACCCTTTTCCTTGTAATTATTTTGTTTAGTTTTAGTTTAGTTTAACTATAATTCTAGCAAATTTTAATTCTAATTAAGTTTAGGTTTAACCCCTTTTTAAGATTTTTTTTATTATTATTATTTACTTAATTACTATTTATTTAATTTTAGAATTAGTCTAAATACTTGGATTTTTAGATTTAACTTAGAATTTTGTTTAGGTTTATTTCTAATTCAATTAAAATGTACATTTTCAAAACTAATTTATTTTCTCATTTTAAGTAAAAAAATCTTGCATTATTTTTATTATCAATTTTTTGTATTTTTATTTGTTTATTTAGTTTCTTATTAAAAAAAAACAAAAGACAAAATACTTGCATTTGATTTAATTCTTTAGTCAATTGATAGAATAGATGTTCCTTTTTTCAAACTTTTCAAAACAAGAAAAAAAAACAAGAATCTTATTTCCTTATTTTTATCAATTAATTTTTACTTCATAAGCTTGTTTCCATTTTGATTAATTGCTCGATTCGATTTGGTTGTATTGTTTGCCAATTTGATATTTAATTGCATTCGACTCATCCCTATTTGTAAAAAATTGTACCCCCATTCCCGAAAACTCTAATAGCGTAGAATTTCAATTTCCGCAATTTACTGTTTTCCCTATACTGTATAGTAATTAGGCATGTATGGCAAGACACAAAAACAATCGCTAGATAACCTAATTTCAAAGACAAAATAACTTGAATCAAACACGCTTTTTCGCACGCGTACCTCTAGGGTAATCTCGCTCGTTGCCTCAGAAAAACAGCCATGTCCCTCGAATATGGGACGCTTTAGAAATGACCCTTCGATAAAAAAAAAGATCGTAGTCCTTCGATGACCCTCGATGTTGCCTCTGGTAAAATGATCTAGTCCCTTACGAAAATTGCTAAAGCGTCTCATAAGTTGCTTTCGATGATTGTAAAATTGACCCGCGCCTCTCCCTTCACATCCAACGATGGGGATTCTTACCAAATCAATGGTAAGATAGCAATATCTAAAGGAGAAAGAAAAGAACATTTAAGACCTTTCGAGTAGGTAGATTCGTTCCTAGTTGTTCGCTTGCTCACGATAAAAACATTTTACACCAACACTTTCATCTCAAAACATTTTCAAAAGATAAAACATTTTGTATACGTTCTTATAGAGACGAGAACCATTGCAAAACATCTTTCCAAAAACCACTTTCAAAAACACATTCCACAAACATGTCTTTGAACTATATTTCAAAATAACACTTTGTACGCATTCTTATAGAAACGAGAACCGTTACAAAGACATTTTCAAAATATTTTCAAAGCTCACACCACAAGCACACTGTCAAAGCAAAAGTACATGATCTAAACGAGTAACTAAGAGCCCATGGAAAACCATGGATAAAAAGGGTGCTAATACCTTCCTTTTTCATAATCTACCCCCCCCCCCCGAACCCGAGAAATAATCTCGAAAGGTCTTTCCAGTGCTTTTTTACCTTTCCTTTTGGATAAAATAAAAGTCGGTGGCAACTCTTGCTATCCGCACAAATGCGATCAAAACGCGAAACACCAAGTCAGTTCTCCCGCCGTATCACAGGATGATTATCAGTCTATGAACTTCGACTTCCCTAACGAGAACATCATGCTAGTAACCGACTGTGCGAAACCTGGATGGTATGACGGACCTGAACAAGGATCCCGATAGACTATGGTCTTCGACGGGGCTTCCAACGCCTTGGGTAACGATATTGGTGCTGCGGTCATCTCTCCTGAGTGTTGCCACACTCCTTTCACTGCCAGAATTTGCTTCGATTGCACGAACAATATGGCTGAATACGAAGCGTGTATCTTGGGTCTGAAAGCTGCCATTGACTTAAGGATCAAGCATTTGAATGTGTTTGGGGATTCCGCTCTAGTGATTATCCAAGTAAAAGGAGATTGGGACACTAAGCACCCTAATATCATCCCTTACAAGGAACTTGTGCTATCCCTGAATCCCTACTTCGAAGAGGTCACTTTTGAGCATTTCCCTAGGGAAGCAAATCAATTGGCTGACGCTTTGGCAACCATGTCTTCAATGTTCAAGGTTAGATGGGATAAGGAGGCCCCTATAATTACAATTGAGAGATTCGACGAACCTGCACATTGTTGTGAACTTGACACTGATGCGGAAAAGCCATGGTACCATGAGGTGATGAGATACCTTAAAGCACAAGAGTATCCAGAGGGAGCATTTATCAATGACAGAAAGTTCTTACGAAGATTTTCAGCTAAATTCTTCTTAAGTAACAGAATATTGTACAAATGCAACCATGACTCCACTCTACTTCGATGCATGGATAAGAAGGAGGTAGAGGAAATCATGGAAGACATGCACGATGGACTCTTTGGTACTCACTCAAGTGGACATACGATGGCCAAGAAGATCTTGAGGGCTGGCTACTATTGGTCAACAATGGAGGCCGATTGCCATCAACACTCTAGGACTTGTCACAAATGCCAAATCTATGCTGACAAGGTCCATGTGCCTCTTATCCCTCTGAACGTCATGACCGCTCCATGGCCATTTGCAATGTGGGGCATTGATATGACTGGAGAAATCAAGCCCACCGCTTCCAACGGACATCGCTTTATTCTTGTTGCTATCGACTATTTCACCAAATGGGTCGAAGCCGCCTCGTTTGCCTCAGTCACCAAGAATGTGGTAGCTAGATTCATCAAACACAATCTCATCTGCCGTTATGGTATCCCTGAAAGGATCATCACCGACAATGGGACTAACCTCAACAATGCCATGATTATTGAGCTTTGCATTCAATTTAAGATCAAGCATCATAATTCTTCTCCTTATAGACCCAAAATGAATGGCGCAGTTGAATTGGCCAATAAAAGCATCAAGAAGATTATGCAGAAAATGGTAGTAACCTATAAGTTTTGGCATGAGATGTTACCATTTGCCCTACATGGTTACCACACTTCAGCTAGGACATCAACTGGGGCAACTCCCTTTTACTTAGTCTATGGCATAGAAGTTGTTTTTCCAGTAGAAGTTCAGATTCCCTCACTAAGGATTATGAATGAGGCAGTCTTAGGTGAAGACGAGTAGATTTCGACGAGATTTGATCAACTGAACTTGATCGATGAAAAATGATTGGTTGTTGTTTTTCATGGTCAGACGTACCAAAAATGTATGATCAAGGATTTCAACAAAAATATTAAGCCTCGAGTATATCAAGCTGGTGACTTGGTGATAAAGCGCATCATTCTTCCACAAGGAGACCCCAAAGGCAAATGGACTCCCACCTACAAATGGCCATTTATTGTCAAAAGAGTGTTCTCCGGTGGTGCCATGATGCTGACTACCATGGATGGTGAAGACTTCCTACATCCTATAAACGCGGACATATTTAAAAAATACTACGCATAAGAGACCCGCTAGGTTGACACACCTAGGAAAAATAAGGGCATCCCGGTAAACCAAAAGGTTTGGGCAAAATTTAGGGATATATGCAAAAGATTGTACACCTGGCAAGTTGAAAACCTGAAAAAGCGACTTGGGAAAAAATGGGTATCCTGGTGGGCTGAAAACCTGAAAGGGAGGTCCATGCAAAAGTTAAGGATTAAAAGCGTATTACTATGTCCCGAGGATTCACCACAGTCAACTTTATCACCAAGGTCTGAGTTCAAACTGTCCAAGATCAATCCAATCAATTTCTGTCAACGGCAAGGGGCATTCGAAGACATTGGGGCAATAGTAGAGTTGGAAGGCAATGAGATCATTTCACATGGTTATTTGTTTTTATTTTCAATTTTGTTTCCCTTTCGACGATTTCCTCTTACTAGGCCCCGTCTCTTTGTACAAAAAGGCCTATTCATGGGCAAAATATCAATACACATATACTTTGAAGTGCAAACTTTCTGTCTTTGTTTTGAATGCAAATTTTTCCAACGATTAAAATTGAATGAACTTATGCATATGAACATAATTAAAACTATTTGCCAAATGTTTCCTGCTAAACAGTAACAAGCATCCCTTTAATGTATATGGAATATCCCCACAGAATTATTTCATTAACATTATCTCCACCACAAAGTTTCTTTGCATAGGCCAATCTCTATCCAGAGTCTCAATCGCTTGGCAGCTCTCTCCCCAGCTAAGTTGATCCTACAAGTAGAAGCCTTGTGGATCTCTTCCTCAAAGAACTCGCCTCGTCAACAGTTCATCAAGTATTCATCAACATGATTTATCTCCCCAACAAACAAAGAGTAGTATAACTCCCTAGCCAAGTACAAAATTCCCCAGCTTTGTCTATCTTCTCCAGCTAAGCTTGTTATCCCTAATTGAATATACATCCCCAAGTTGAGTCTGTCCTCCCCAACTGAGTCTATATTCCCCAGCTGAAGTTTTCCTTTCAGACTATTGAAAACCATAGGGCCACAATCCCTAATCCCCAGTAAAGTCATCAACAAAACCTTTACTATCTCCAAAAGATACTATGAAGCCTGGACCCGACCAGATATTAGTACAATTTTCAAGCTACTATGAAGCCTGGACTGCACCAGATAATAGTCAACTTCTCAAAACACTATAAAACTTGGACTTGACTAGATAATAGTTCAACTCTTCAAAGATATAGAAGAACATGGACTCAACCAGACCAAGGTTTAACTTCTTTTCCCCAGTAGAGTTTGCCTTTACCCCAATAAGTTGTTGTGAAGCATGGATCTGACCAGCTAGCAATTACCCTCAGAAATTCGTTGTGAAACCTGGAACCGGCCATATAACAACTAAATACCCCCAACAAGTTATTCTGAAGCTTGGACCCGACCAGATAACAATTAACCTCATCAACCTCAGAAATTTGCAAAGCCTGGACCCGACCAGATGTCAATTTTCAAGCAAGTTATTGTGAAACTTGGAGCCCGACCAGATAACAATTAACTACGATCCTCAGAGAGACATTGTGAAGCTTGGACCCAACCAGATAATATTACAACTTTTTAGAAACCATGAAACTGGACCCGACCAGATAGTAGTTACCACTTCAAGTTACTGCAAAGCCTGGATCCGACCAGATAACAGTTAACTACCTCTACCCCAACAAGTTGTTGTGAAGCCTAGATCCAACCAGATAACTATTCAATTTCAAGAAATTTTCTGCAAAGCCTGGAATCCGACCAGATAACAGTTAATTTATCTCTTCCACAGTAAGTTACCGTGAAGCCTGGGACCCGGCCAGATAGTAGTTGACTTCCTCATTCTCAGCAAGTTGTGAAGCCTGGATCCGACCAGATAACAGCTGACATTCAAGAGATATTCCCCAGCGGAAGCATCTTTTCAACAAAGTTTGGAGATATGTATACTCTTCATCCCCAACGGAAATCCGGGAGTCAACTTCCCAAAAATCCTCAGCAATAGCCATGGATTTATTTTCCCGGACAAAAACATACATCTCGCATTCATACATCATAACATGTACATACAAAATGCATTTAGCATAATACCACATCTGTTGAAGCATCATGCATAAATCTGCATTTTACTAACTCTTTTTCTCACAGGTAAAAGATCAAGTTTTAGTATAAATAAATAAGAGATTTATGTTGATACTTCTTCCAGTGTTTACCAACATTCCTCCAAATGGAATCTATAAGCCCATTCACAAATCATCTTCGAGTGCAAATTTCTGGGCACTCTAGTGTTCAATCATCTTTCACCTTCAAGTCACGAATGACGGATCCGCCAATCTAACTCTTTAGGTTTAAGAAGATTGACTAGGGGCAGATGTTGTACCCCAAAATTTTCCCTCTCATTTATCAAGTAATCTCTCATAAGATCTCCTTTAGTTCAAGGTTGCACTAGGGTTGATCAGCTCAAGACACCTCCTTAAGCACTGATGACTGAAAATTAGGGTTTGAGATTGCACAAGGATAAATGGACTTTTAATGCCCCATATGACTTTCATGGATCATTTTTTGCTCTAGAATTGCTCATGACAAGTTTCAAGTCTTGGATCACATTTTTGCTCAGTCAATTGATCAGTTGACCTAAAAATCAGTTGTGTTGGGAAAAAGTCAAATATGGTCAATTTACAGTCAAACTTCATAATTTTTAATCCATATCAACATTATGAACTCATATATGTCATCTGATCGAGTTTGTACCACAATTCCTCAAGAAATTTGATCAGATCATCAAAAGGGCAAAATGGTCAAAATTAGGGTTTTAATTGAGGAAGTGCAATTTCTGTTTTTTGACCTAGCAAATGGTTGATTTTTTGAAGACATGATCTCAAGGATTACATTGCATAATTTTTACCTAATGGCATGACTCAAAACTTCCCTCAAGATCAATTGATTGATAGTTAATTTTCATTCAACTGATCAAAAGTCAACTGTATACTGAAAAGTCAAACTTTGACTTTTTGGTCAAAATCAAGTATCAAAGATCATAATTCATCAAAACATGTCAAAATATGAAACTTGTTCATCAAGAAATCAAAAAGTCAAGATTTCATTTTGAAAAGTCAAAATTTCTAAACTTTGAAATTTTTCTAAGTGTTGAAAACTTCACATTTTTTCACAACTTTGAGCCAATTTTTCACCATGATGCAAGATGATTCAAAGGAAACTTCCAACATGAAAGTTGTAGATATCAATGAGATCTAAAATATTGTAAAACACAAATTCTCCTAAAAATGCATGGATTTAAAGTTATGATGTTGTGAATACATGTTCATGAAACTTGGAAACTTAATGAAATTTTGCCCTAGTTTAGGCAGGATTTTGACCTAACTTCATGGAAATTTTTCACATAGTTACAAGAGGAATTTTCAAAAATTACCAACATAGAGGTTGTAAAGGATGTTACAAGCTTTCCAAAATGTCCAATAAATCATTGAGATCATGTTTGAGCAAAGAGAATCGAAGACAAGAAGTTGGGCATTCATTTTTGAATTATAGGTCATTTCCATGATGAACAAGAATTCAAATCCACACCCATGTTGCATAAATCTTACTTTGCAGGCTTCTAACCTCTAAATCTATCCATTATCAGAAGATTACACAAATGTTTTATCTATGATCCAAGTGCTAGAGTCTTTGTCCAAGTGATTATTCCATTAATGGAACAAAGTTCACACTTCCATTTTGGAAAAGTGACTTTAATCACAAAGTCAATGCATAGAGCTCCTAACTTGTTCCATCTAAACACAAGAAATGTCAAAGGCAAAGCAATATGCCTAGAGCACCCAATAAACTCAGGCCATGCTTGTACTATGCCTTAAAACCATGTTTTCCACTTTTCTTCAAAATCAAGCAACATAACCATAACTCTATATCTTGTACTTCTGACCACCTCAAGTGAACTAACCTTTTTCATATAACCATACAAGTTATTTGCAAGCCAACACATGATTTAAAGCCCTCCCAAAACTTCCCAAACTCCATTTTTCCTTTAAACTGCCCAGCTTGACAGTTTGAAGCAAAAACTCACCATCTCCATTTTCACTCGTGCGTTTTGATTTCTAATCATCTAAGCATCTTACATACATCATATACAAATGATCCAAGTCCCTGTTTCAAGACTATAATCACATTTCTATCATCCACCATTTTTGAAACTCAAGCTTGCAGCTTGACTTGAGTAGGGAGTTTCTGCATTCCTCAAGGCAAAGTAAGACTTGCAACACATTCAGGGAGGTCCATGGAAGCTAACCTGATCATCTTCACTCTTCAAAACTTGCTCAAAATCCATACACAAATCCAGCTGCAAGAGGTAAGTTTTCAAACTTCAATATCTTGATACAAGCATCTTTTGTGCATACATTCTGAAGTAAAAATGTAGATATCATTTCCCTTAAGCTGACCATGTCCCTAGTTTGCATTTTGCTTGCTTGTGTTTGGAGAATTTTGCTTCTGACCAGCTAGGGCACGTATTTGGTATCAAACAAAATTAAGTTTAACCTTTGATTTTTAGCTTAAATAAATTACATGGTTAAATTGATGGTGAAATTTCCAGCAAGTTTCATGTTTGTATTTTTTTAAAATGGTCAAAAAATGAGAAAGTTAAAGGGTTAACAATGGTGGATATTATGTTCTGCGCGCGTATGAAGGAGGAAGAAGATGATTTCAAATATTCAGGATTTGGTTTATTTTATATTTAATGAAAGTTGTTTCATGACCGGATGTACAAGCCACCACAGTAGCAAGCGCGCGTGTATTAAGTCATTGTTGACCATAAGGGCGAGGGTTCGAACCAATGTGAACCCCCCCTTTTGCATTTTTGTGATTTTTTGTGATTTCAGGAAGCAGTTCTCTCATATATGGTCATGCAATCACATGGTTGACAAGAAAATGCGGCTGGCCTAGTGGTAATCTTTTGAGCCAATGATCTTGATGTCATGAGTTCAAACCTTGGCAGGACCAAAAGCCCTTTATTACCACTTGTTTGTTTCATTAATTTTATTCTTTTTTAACAAACTTTAGCATTTTATTTAACCAATCAAAACAACTCCTTTTGAGTTGATTTTTTGCACACTATTTATTTATAATACCTATTTTATGAATATAAAAAAATATCATAAAAATATTTTTGTTTTCATCTTTTTTTAATTAAAGCAAAAAACCTTCCATAAAAAACCCTAAAAAATGCTTTAAAACTTAATTTCTTTTCTTAATTAGTTTAGATTTAATTTTATTTATCTTAATTAATTATTTCTTTTAGATAATTAGGTTAAAACCCTTTCATAAAAATCCAAACAAAAATCATTTTTTTATCCATTTGCATTTGTGCATTATCATTTATTCAATTATTGTATACTTATTCAATATGGTTGTAATAATTAATTAGGTTTAATTTTCTTGCAAAATATCCTCATTTGTAAATTTGTATACCCCATCCCCCAATGATGTAATAGCTTAGTATTTTTACTTTCCGCAATTTATCATTTTATATAAATGTTAGTAAATTAGGGTTTATATGGAAAGATAAAATCAACAAGTTAGAAAACCTTAATTCAAGACAAAACGATGCATGTAAATCAACACATTTGCACACTTGCATCCTTAGGGTAATTCCACTTTGTTGCCTTTCAAAAATGGCCATGTTATGCATGTGGGATATCTTAGCTAAGAAATAAAAAAATACAAGATCATAGTCCCCCGATGACGCTATCAAATGTTGCCTTTCAAAATGATCTTAGTCCCTCAAAAAGAATTGCTAGGATATTTCATAACATTGCTATCATGGCTATACGATGACCCACGCCCATCCCTTTATATCTAAAGACAGGGCTTCTTACCAAATCAATGGTAAGATAGAAATATCAAAAGAAAGGAAGAAATAAACTAAGACTTTTGAGTAAGTAGATTGTTCCTATTTGCTTGCTCAATTTCAAATCAAACACTCTTGCTTATTTTCAAAACAAACACCAACACTTTCAAAAACACTTTCAAAACATCTTCCAAATTTGAAATATTTTCAAAAGCTCAACACTTTGTATACATTCTTATGAACGAGAACTATTACAAAGTTTTCCTAAACGATGACGTCTTTTCAAAATACTTTCAAAAACCACACAAAGCACATTTTCAAACAAAAGCAAGTGATCTAGCAAGCAACTAAGAGCCCATAGATAACTATGGATGAAAAGGGTGCTAACACCTTCCCTTTTCATAATCTACCCCTCGAACTCAAGAAATAATCTCAAATGTCTTTCCTGTTCTTTTCAGCCTTTCCTTTTGGATAAAAAAAAGTCGGTGGCGACTCTTGCTAACCGTAACATTTGCGATAAAACACAAAACAACCAAGTCAGCTCTCCTACCGTATCACACACACCAGCACACGTGACTTATTAACACAATATTATTCCATACTCTTTTTATTTTTATTTTTCAAAGTTTTTCTATGTTATTTGTTTTCTTTTTCTATCACTTTTTTTCACATTTTTTTCTTTCTTTCTTTTACCTTTTATTTCAACCTCATAGCAATCAACCAATAAGTACACAATCATTTTTCTCCCCAAATTTAATTCAACCATACATTAAAGTGAAAACTCCCTACTTTTTAAGGCAAGGTAAAAATTCAAATAAAAAAAATGGTTGAGGGTTCAAGAAAACAAAGAATCAACATCCATGCAAAAAGGGAAAATAAACACTCATAGACAAGCATTTAGAAAATACAACATGGATATCAACAAAAAGCTCAAAGGGGTTACTAATGATCACACACTCACAAGGTGAATTGACTATTTGGATAGGTAGTTATGCTCAAAATGAAACAAGAATGCCTTAATCCTTTTCTTGTATTCATACAATCAACACAAACAAAATATTGAGCATAATAAAATCCAGTTAAAATAAGAATTGTGGCCTCCAGCATATGAACAATGGAAAGCTACCTCACAAAAAAGGTGAGAACTAAAGTGATTCATAAATGAACAAGTATACAAAAGAATGAATGGCATAAAATTTTTAAATATTCTAAGTATCATGAATATGATAAAGTATAGATAGCGATAAAAACTTACCTCAAATGTGTACAAAACTTTAATAAAAATCATTACCACGCATTCGCAAGTGGAAACAATCAAACTTTAGAAATCACCTCAATATTCTACAAGTTACCGGACCAAATCTTGAGTCCAAACAACAACAAAAGAATTAGAAAAATAATATTATAGCTAATTACTACATAACTACACAAAACATACAATATTTACAAACTTTTAACAAACTTCCTCAAGCTAAACACGACAAGCTTTCAGAAAAACTCAATTGACATAACAAAACAAACAGATGAAAGTGAATTAACAAGTTGAAAAGTGAAGATTTGAAATTTAAAAACTAATCTGAGTTCAACTTGTTAAAACACAAGTCACCACACTACCTAAACTAACACAAATAAAACAATACAACATACTTGTTTTATGTCGTAAGCTCGACGCCTTTATTGTGCAAGCTAGTAACTTCCTTTCATCACGCCATGGTATTGTTACACCGTGCAAACCTAAAGAAAGTGTCCTAACAATCACACAACAAGCGTTACGAAAATGAGACAATTCATAACAATACATGAATACACATATATGCACAAATATCATATACAAGCTAATGTATAATTTGTATACAACATATACATTAATTACAAAACTCAAAAACAAAATAATTGTCGCAATGTGTTAACAATAGAACTAATCCCCGAAATCAGCACCATTTTACTGAAGCGGTATGGCGGCAAGAAAAAAGTAAGTTATTAATTTACCGGGTGATATAGGTTATATCGTATCGTGTCCACAGAGATTGGTTAATGAATTTTTGTTCGACAAATCATTCGTTAATGAGTTTAGGGTTTGAATGGTATAGAAAAGTATCAACAGAAAATAAATGTAAACAAAATTAAAACATAAGGAAGAACTTATCAAGCCTACAAATAATCTACTCATCACAGACTTAAATCTATCGACCTGTTACATTCAACCTAACAATACTCATCAATATCAGTATGTATCACTCATAACCTAAGTCATTTCTAACCCAAATCGAGAGACCGACTGTATCACCAAGGAAATGATCTCTCTACCTCCTCAACAACAGAGAAGACAACTATGTAATCGTACTGACAATCTCTCAGCACAACACAACCACACAGAGGCATTAAGCTTTGATACTCAAGTAGATGTCATCTCTAAATCTATCTCTAGAGTTTAGAAACTAACAGATAATCATCCTAGATAAGAATATAAGTAGTATATGTCTATAACAACTCAAATCCCTAGCACATAGCAAAAATCTAAGACAACAATCAATAGAGATTTGTAAAGCAAGTTTAATATAACTCCATGGGAGACAAATATTCATAATTTCAGAGTAAATACATGTACAAACCTAACTAATAGATAAAATACAAAGAGGAAGAGCAATGAACCACAAATCTTCTGGATTGTCAGAGTCGGTCGAAGAGCAATCCACCCCAGATCATCCGTGAGCAAGCTCCATAGTTGTTATCTAAGCTAATCCACTATAAAAATGAGGTTGATGGAATTGTGAGAACAAAAATCACCCCCAAAACCATATACCAACAAAAATTAAGCAAAATGAAATATAAACAAATTTTGTTCTGCAAGCATCGCTCGACGACATAAATCTTCGCCCGGCGACATAAAGCTTCACCCGACGACGGCTTCTATACACTTGGCCCATATTGCACCGTGCAAGCAACAGGGGAAAATATATTCTTTCTTCCGGCGACAGACTCACGTCGCCCAGCGACATGGACACGAAGCAAGATGGAAACTTGTGTAAAATTGGTCCTTCTCGGTCCACCGTCTCCCTGTGACGCAGACGCGATGGCCCTCACCCGGCCATCGCCCAGCGATGCATGACAGTTTAGAAACTTTTGTTGCTTCCACTACATAACTTCATCTGACCTTCAATCTTGGCCTTATTACTTTATTGATCCAAAAATACATCTTGGATCTTTATTCCTCTTGCTCCAATAATGCTTAAATACCTATAAAACATATACAAAACTCATCAACTGATACAATATGTACTCAAAATGCAACTAAACGTATTTACAACAAAAAGCATGGTTATTCAACTGATATTAACAACAAAGAGTCGGTAAGTTCAATAAAAAGTATAAACAAAATAACTACACTTTTTCAATTATCATAAGGCCTGTTATGATTCGTCATGCTTTATTTTGCCAAGAAAGTTCAAAAAGATTCAAGGTTTATTCAACAAGTTTGACCTAATTGAGCAAGTGCTTGACTCAGTGATCACAAGTGCATAACTCTCTGAATTTTCAATATTTTTAGTTGGTTATTTTTCCTATGGGTTCTTATCATCATCTACAACAATTTCTCTTCACATGACAAGATCCAATTGTGCAAGAAAAATCATCAAAAGTGGAAAGAGGTTTCAAGTCATTTTGACACTCTCTGAGCTAGGGTTTGTTGACTTCCAAGGACCATATCTTGCTCATTTTTTTTAGATTTTAGATTGATTATAAAATCCATGATTCTCTTTAAAGGGTCCTTAACAAGTTCTCTTCAGGTATCTAAGGCTAATTTTTAATGGAAGATCACTAATGGTTGAGAAAGATTACTAGTCTCTTTGAAAAGCCTTTGAATCTTAGGGTTTGACTTCAAATGATCATAACTTGGTCAATTTTTTATATCCTTGGGCCAATTTTTCCCCATAATAATCTTTGGGGTGTCTACTAAAACTTTGTTTCAATATGCAAGACTTGAAAATACTTGGAAAGTTGTTAAATAATTGAAAAGATTACAGGTTTTTTATGAATTTTCCCAAATTTGTTCATCATCTTCCAAAGACCATAACTCTTTCAAATTTTATTATTTTTGAGTGATCTCAATTCCATAATTCAATTCAAGAGGTCTACTTCATTTCATCTTCAAATATCAAGACCAAATTTTGAGTGGAAGGTCATGTAATTTTGAAGAACATTATAGGTCATTTTGAAGTTCAACACTTATAAATATTTCTAAGTACAAAAATCAGTTTATTTTTCATGATTTCAATTGATCATAACTTTTTTCTCAAGCATATAAATGCTACATTTCTTGGAACATTGTGAAGTTTGTTGTGATATCTTTCAAATGCTTCAAGAATCATCCCATAAAGGTCCCTGAGTAGTGAGCTAGGCATTGTTGAAGTTGGCTCCATGGAATCTGTTTTTGCCTCGAATTAGAATTTTTACCATGAGTAAAATTGGATTACAGGTCTAATTACTCAAAGTTTAGTTTTTAAACTTGTTTAACTAATTGCCCAGATGCGTTTTGATAAGAATTTCACTTGGTATGAGGTTGTTTTGATGCATTTCAAGTCACACGTTTGACATGATCACAACTAGCTTGGTTTGCACGATTCTCTCACAATTTCTCTCATTTATCATCACCATTCACTTCCCTATAAATATAGGATGATATTTAATTAATTTTCCAAGCTTTAAAGAGCCAGAAAACCTCTGTCAAACTTCCTCCATACCTCTCAATTCTGCAACTTTGAATTTGATGTTAAAGCACTTCTAGCTCCAATTTCTTTATTCATTCTTCATCCTTGAACTTCATTGAAGCTAAAAAAAGAAGAACCAGGCCTTGAATTACTCTAAATCATGCTAGCCAAGTCAAGTTTTAGAGCAATTTCTTCACACTTTGTTCAGGTAGTTTAAGGCATCAATTTTTCTAACTCAAATTACTGGAATGGTCTATGATATTCATTGATGCTTGCTGATGGTTTAATTTTGATTAATTGATGCATTTGATGCATCTGTTTCCGATTTCAAAAAAATTCAAAACTCTCTGGGTTTTCTCAAATTGAGTGAACTACACTTTAAATAAATTTTTTATGAGGGTACCTTTGGAATCGTCTTGATGAGACGAAGCGAATGACACCTGTATGAGCTTCTAATTTTACAATTTGAAGGACCTGCAAATCGTGTGTTTTAGGTTGACTTTTCAATGATCTGAAGGTTGAAGATGATGCCATGGACGTCTTCAACCAATCAGAGCCTCACGCGTATTTTTGTTTTATCTGTGTTTTTAAAAGGGATTTAGTGTATTTTTCATTAATGACGATGATATGCACAGCGCGCCAGATCCCTTGGACTTGATTACTAAGTCATCTTGACAATGATCAGTTGGTCCACATTTTTTTGGTTTATTATTTTATTTTCTGATTTTTTGTTTTAATTGTTTTAAACTTCAAAAATTCATAAAAAATTCATTTCAACTTCTAAAATTGTGAAAAAATTATTAAAAATACTTTTTATTTTTCTCTTTCTGGTTTTTATATTTTCACAATTTTATTTTGTGATTTGGTATTTTTTTTAATGATTTTTCACTTTATTTGACTTGTTTTAATTATTTAAAAATACTTTTCTTGATTTTAAAATTCTGAAAAAATTATGGAAGGATCCAATGATCTCTTGACAAATATTGGTGACCCCATTTTATTTTTATTTTTTAGTTTAATATTTTTCACAAATTTTAGTTTATTTTGCTTATTTCTTTATATTTAAAAAATAGTTTGACTTTAAAAAATTCTAAAAATGTTATCAACGCTTATTGGCTCATTGTTGTACCCCAAAATTTGCCCTCCCATATTCTCCAATAAACTGCCAAGCCAAGCTACAAAATTCCCCAAGAATTGCACAATGCAAAGGCCTCCATACAGTCAAAACTAGGGTTTGTGTGTTGATCAAGAAAAGGAAGTGCTCAAAGGTCCAATCAAGTCTCATATGCTTACAAAGATGGTCAAGCATCCTCATATCAAGTTTCAAGGCATTCAGCTCAAGATTGCACAGTCAAAACCCTAAATTGCACTACAGTCAACTGTAGGGGCAAAAGGGTCATTTGGCAGTCAAAAGTTCAAATTTTTGGTCAATATATTATTTTGAAGCCACAAACATCATTTGATCAATGCTTGATCATGATTCTCAAAATTTGGCTCAGAAATCATCAAAGATGCAAAAGTTGCTATATTTGGACAGCTGAAAAAGTCAACTGAGATTGACCAGGGCATAACTTTCACATGGATTATCAGAAAAATTCCATCCAAAGCTCATTTTGAAGATAAGGACATTTCCTACAACTCATCTTCATACTTCAAGTCCAAGAAATGCTCTCATAAAAAGTTATCAATTTCAACATTACAGGTCATTTTCAAAAGTCAATAAAAAGGGACTTTAAGTCAAAGGCCATAACTTGAGATTGGAAAATCAAAATGACATGGGACCAAAGGCATTGGTTAAAGGACTCAAAGACCTTTCCAAAATGTCCAGGAACATGTGAAAAGCTTAAAAATTGAGCAAGTTATGCCTTGTAGAAGTTGGGAAATTTTTGTGAAATGGCAAAAGTCAACTATCCTTGAAAATCCAATTTTTGACAAAAGGGCCCCATTTTTTCCACTTGGTCCATCCTTGTCATGCCACACACGTGTCCCATGGTTAATTTCAAGACCAAATATTGATTTTTTTATTTTATTTAATTTTTGATGATTTAATTCATTTTAATTCTTTGAAAATTCAAATAAAATTTAAAAACCAATGGAATAGTGTCAAATGAACTTGGACAATTTCTATGTATCATGAACCAACTCAAGAAATCAGGCTAGGGTTCATTTGCACACTAGGTCTAGGTTTTGGCTAAAAAGTAGGAAAATGGTTAATGGAAGAAACCCTAAGACCAATTCTTTCCCAAGCATGGATTAAGGTCAAATAGCAAGCCTATTCCATTCCATGATGATCACTGAGTCCAACCCTAACTAGAACATAGCAAAAGGCTCGCTCAAAAGCCATTGGACAATTTGAAATTTTGGCCATATAATGCAAAACTGAAATCACTACTAGGGGATTTTTCAAGGCTTGATTCATATACCATTAGCATCCTGAGGCATTTCTGAACACATTCCAATTCCTAACATCAATCAAAACACGCAGAAGCAATAGCTACAACTCAAGCTGTACATAAAATTTTTTGAAATCGTATTCTCCATTTTAAGCATCTTCATTGCATTTCAATAGTATATTCTTGTTCCATGTGAAGTTTCCAAACTATTCATGGTGTTTAATTTCATTTTTGTTAATCATACGCTAATCCACCATTTTCGAATCCTAGGGTTACAGTTTTCTTAAATTAGGGATTTTGCATAGAGGAAAAATTATGGCCCATGACCACCATGGTTGAACTCAGTGTTTAGAGACGAAGAAGAAGATATGGTCGCGACAAATTTATGAGATACACAGGCCTATTCGCTATTTCTTGGAAGACTGCCTAATGCTACGTTTCAAAACCGTTGCCTTTTTTCTTTGTGTTTCAGGAAAATGAAAGAGATGATGGCGTGGCACAAGTGGATTGGAGGAGTTTGAATTTGCGCGCGTTTTAAAAAGCACTAACCTTTTTCTTTTATATTGTTTATTGACTATTATATATTAATTGAAATCAAAGTGGCTCAGCTGGCAGGGACGCGCGCTAGGGACTCTCATGACCTGGGTTCAAACCCCAGGTCTCACACATTTCTCATATTATTTTTTCACTTGAGTTCCCATGCAGCATAACATTGATACTCACCATGCACACTCAAAAATCAACCATACGCGCGTCCACAATGATCAGATCAAGGGCTGTGTGCTAGGGAATACCATGAGGACAAGTCAACAGGCATGCATGTGATTGGAAAGGTCAACAAAATTCAAGCAAATGGGCCAAATTCCAGGCCTGGACCCTCCAAATTGGGGTTACCCCCCCTGGTTTGCATGTTTTATATTTTTCTTCTTACCTTTATTTTTGCTATTTTATTTATTTTATTGTTTCAACATAATTAGTTTATTTTTACCATAAAATATAAAAACATTCAAAAAATCAGAAAAGTCAAAAATTTTAATAATTATTTTATTTTAAATATTGTTTTTTTTTGTATAAATAATAACATGTAAAATGTTTAGTTTTAATTAAGTTTTCAACTTTAATTCCTTTTAATAAAAATCAAAAACAAAAACATAGAATTAGGTTAATGACTTTTTCCTTTTAACTTTCCTTGTTTTTTGCCATAGTATTAGTGTTTTTCATAATTAAACTAGGGTTGCATTTTAGGTTAGATTTTAATTCTTTTAATAACTAAAATCCAAAAAAATAGAGTTTAGGTTTAATAACTTTTTATTTCCTTTTTTTTAATAATAATATTATTTATTTATTTAATGCACATAAATTAATTTAGAATTAAATTAGGTTAAAAGTCAATATTTTCATAATAAACTTAAAAGACATTAGAACTAGGATTTTAATTTTAATTAACTTTTCTTTTTTTTCTTTTAAATCTAAAAAACACAAAAATACCATTTTTCATTTAATTTTAATTTTAGATTCCTTGATTAATTTTAATTGTTTGTAAAAGGGTCCAACGCCCTAGTTTTGTTTAATCTCTTTATTTCGCGCATTTATTTTGTATTGTTTAAATAATTCTGTATATGCCCCAAAGCCATGTAATTAAAATTCTCGCACTTTTATTTATTCGCTTTATTTATTTTCAGTCAAATCGGGTTCGGTTTTTTTTTGGCGATGTGGACCCGCGCCGGTTGTAATAATTTAGGTTTATTTTCTTGCAAATATATAACTGTTAATAAATATGCATGAAAGAATGTATGGACCCAAAAATAAAATCAAGCGTAGATCACAACAAACATGACAAGACAAAATGATTGAAATATGACACACAATTTGCACACACCACCCCTAGGGTACGCCTCACTGTTGCCTTTCGAAAGGTGATCGTCGAGTAGAGGACGTTTTAGTAAGTCCTTATGTTCCATTGATCTAGTTGCCTCGAATAAGCTGCCTCGGAATAAAAGATCAATGGCATAAGGGTAGCTTCTAAGGTGTCTTCCCATTGCTTCGGTGATCACCATGTCCCTAAAACCCGGATTGACCCGAACACCTCCAACGGTGGTGCTACCTACCTCTCAATGGTGGGATGGCGCTACTTTAAAGGACATTTACACAGACGAATTCCTTAGGGTAGGTAGGTTCTCAAGGATACTTGCTCTAATTTCAAACAAATCAAAATACTTTTCACACCAACACACTTTCAAAAACTTTCAAAACAAACTTTTCAAACACTCTGACGTACGAGTTGAACTGAAACTTTTCAAAGAATATTTTTGAAACCCACAATTGAAAAGCAAGCAAACATTTTTGAAAACACATTGAGCAAGTATCTAAGAGCCCATGGATAACCATGGATAGAGAGGGTGCTAACACCTTCCCTTTCTATAACCTACCTCCCGAACCGAGAGCAATCTCTATAAGGAATTTTTCTGTGCTTTTGTCCTTTCCGTTTGGAGAAAATAAAAGACGGTGGCGACTCTTGCTTTCGCGACATTTCGCGAACCAGCTTTAAAACAGTCAGTTCCAGATCCACCGATCACAGAACTGGCGACTCTGCTGGGGATAGAGACTTAAAGTGAGGTGTACCTTAGGACTAAGATCATGGTGTTTTCAATTGCTTTCCTTGTTTGCTTTAAAATTGTGGGACCGTCTTGGGAGTTCTATAGATCCTAACCCGGATCTGGGGGATACCTTTTTAGAAAGTAGCAACAAGGCTGTGAGGGAACTGTGCGGGGTATACCGACATGGTTGAAACAGTCTGCTACGTTGATGTGGCACGTTGGTGTGTACCGGTAACCCTTGAGTCAGTCAAGGAGAGTACGGGGCCTCCATGTGGTGTCATGAAGCATCAACAGACCTTAGGAACCTTAATTGAACCATCTTGGCCTCTTTAGGGTAGTGAGATAACTGACTTTGGTGCAGTCTGAGGTTGGTTGATACTCGATACTACACTCAATTGAGGGTTGCTTTCCTGGAATATTTCGGTCGCCAGTTCAGTGGCTAAATCGAAACGATGAACAATGAAAGCAATCCCGTGATATTGGGAACCTTAGAACCCGGTTACTTTGATAGGACAGGTTGAACCCACCAACTTCAAGAGGGTACTACCCAGACTCCATGCTGGCTTAAACTTTAAGGGCTTCTCTTGTGTGACTTGTGTGCCTTCCTACTTGAACTACTTGCATGCTTATTACCTGACATTTGTCTCTTGCAGGTTGTGTTTGTAGTCCTTAATTAGGACTCATAACAGGGTATCCTAAGTTTCTTGCAGGTTTTTGCAGTCCTTAATTGGGACTCATAACAGGGTTACTCACATTACCCCATGCATACCATGACATCATACCATTGCATACATCCTAACCCATTTCAAGGATCTCAAGGGCTTGTGATGCAGGTCAGGACGAATCAACTGTCCCAGCAAGGGGCAAAGAGGATTTATTTTCCTCTAGACCAGGTTGTCAGGGGCTATGACCCACTTGATATGGTGAGCTTTTGACCCTTGGAGAAGGACTCTCAACAATATGAAGTACCTTCAATCAAGCCACCAGTTTCCAATGCTAACTATTTTCTTGTTTACCCCACGAGATTCTTGAAATCATTGCATGCATGTCATACATCTCGTTGCATTACAGGTATCCCCTTGACAGGTTGCTTACTGTTCTTCGCTGTTTATTTCAGCACTATGAACCCTGAATCATCAACCGAGGCATCTATCAAGGCTCTTCAGGCGCAGAACGCCCAATTTCAGGCGCAGAACGCCCAATTTCAGGAGCTGATCAAGGGCTTGGCTCAGGGTCAACAAGAGTTGAAGACCATGCTGCTGAAGAAGACTAAGAAGAAGAGGAGGACTGTGCTATTTAACACTGGGCGCAGACTCGGGAACACTTTGGTTGAAGCTGAAAGGACTCCTCCATCTGTGACGGAAGGTAGTCACCAAGAAAGGGAGGTCCCTACTCCCGTGGGCTCTGACACTGAAACAGACTTCAACGACGAACAGTACCCTCCTGCTGAAGACCGGTACAAACAGATGGAAGACAGATTAAAGGCTATGGAGGTTCAGCAAGTGCCTGGACTGGATTTCGGAGACTTGGGGTTATCTACTGGGGTGGTGATTCCACACAAGTTCAAGGCACCTGCCTTTGTGAAGTATGACGGGGCTTCCTGTCCCAAGATGCACCTCCGTTCTTATGTAAGGAAGATCCAGCCTTACACAGCAGACAAGAACCTTTGGATCCATTTCTTCCAGGAGAGTCTTTCAGGGACTCACCTCGATTGGTTCTATCAGCTGGATGGAATCAGCATTCGTAACTGGGAGGATCTGGCCACTGCTTTTTACAAGCAGTATCAATATAATGCCGACCTTGCCCCCACACGTACCCAACTTCAGGGTATGTCGTTAGGTGCAAGTGAAGGTTTTAAAGAGTACGCTCAGAGGTGGAGAGACCTAGCTGGCAGAGTGCAGCCACCGTTGACTGATCGGGAGTTGGTAGACACGTTCTTGGGGACCCTGTCTGGTCCATTCTTCAACCACTTGATTGGGAATTCTGCTGCTGGGTTTACAGATCTAATCTTGACCGGAGAAAGAATCGAAGCGGGCATCAAGTCAGGGAAAATACAGAATGGTGACTCCTCGAACACTGAAAAGAAACCATCCAGGAGGGAATCTAGTGCTGTCAACGCATTAGCTATCGCAAAACCGGCCGGTGCTCCTCAGCGTCACCATCAACAAAGGGAAGAGAGACCTAAGAGGCAATTTACTCCCCTCGGCATGACCTTGTCACAAATATTGCCACAGTTGCTGGAAACCAAGTTGGTAACCCTCATGGACCCTCCAAAGAATCCTAACAGGACACCCTCGAGGTACAATCCCAATGCTCGCTGCGCCTATCATTCCGACAGCCCGGGGCATGCTACAGATGACTGTTGGACTTTGAGAAACAGGGTTCAAGATCTGATTGACGCAAAGGAAGTCCAGCTCGACTCTCCAGAGGCTCCCAATATGATCACTGCTCCCTTGCCAAGACATGGCTAGGATTAGTTTTTGTTCATTCAAATATTCAAGTTGTAATTTTCTTTCAATTGTTCAAACATTTTATTTCATGTCAAACTTGGTTATTTCATTAATGCGTTACACATGTCTGTTTTGAAGTAATTATTTCATATTCACTATGTGCAAATTATTTTCATATTTTTTTTCTGATGATCAACGTTCGACTAATAATTCTAAGCCTCTTGAGGGAGGATGACGAAAACGATACCATGATTTACAGTATGCTTTTGAACAGACCCCGCTGATGAGGTACAGGCATTGTTTCAACCCCTAAACACTGGAGTTATAAGGATGATAATCCCTCGCCAACCCATCAGAGCCAAAGGAGTAGGAGTTTTATTTTCGAAAATCAAAACCCTTAATCATAACCTGGGGCAGGGTAGTTCTCTCAGTTGATCCAAGTGCACAATGAATGGCACCAAATGAGTTTTTTCAAAAACAAAAGACAGTGATGGTTCCGAACAATCATAAGGACAGGCAGTCATTATCAAAAAAAAAATCATAAACGAAAAGCCCAAGAAGTCAAAACCTATGAAAAGAGACTTACGAAACTGGGGCATCCCGCTGACTGTAATTCCAAAAAGGAAACAGTTCAGGCAAAAAAAGAAAGGGATAACAAAAATCAAGAAAGAGGTCTCACAAACCCTCAACAAAAAGTGACTGCCTAGTCAGAATAAATCATCAATGTTTGGACCATCACCGGAAAATCAGAGCAAAGACTCAAACAAGGTCTAACGTATGATCAACTGAGTTTAGGGTTGGAGAACATCACGAAAGAGCGGGTGGGTACAAATAGTTTGGGCCTTTATCCTTTGTTTCTTAAACCGTGAACCAGGCCACGATATAACCCTTAAAAGTCCTAGCTGAAGCATGGGTTAGTTCGAAAGCATACTGTTACGAAGGTATCCTGACTCCTGAAGGTTTGCTGTAAAATCTTGAGTTGACACCGTATTGTATTACAACAAAATGCATTTTTAAAATATTCAAGACAGACATAGACTTTTGCATTCTTAAAATAACTTTGTTTGCATATGAATTTTTGTCTGAACAGCAGGGAAATTCGCACGATGAATATCTTGTGAACAGAAGTACCTCCAATCAAGAGGCACAGTAGGAGCATTGCCCATTATCTGGGGCATGACAAAGTATTTCCAACAGGGGCAACTCCCCACATTCTGAGAAATATGGACATAGTCGAAAGAATACTACGCAAAATCAAAGACCCGCTAGGTTCCCGGCGAACCAAAAGGGTTCGGGCAAAAATAAGGGATGAAATGAAAAAAATCTGTACACCCGGCAAGTCGGAAACCTGAAAAGGCGGCTTGGGCAAAAATGGGTATCCCGGTGGACTGAAAACCCGAAAAGGCGGTCCAGGCAAAAGTTAGGGATCAAAGCGTACGAGTATGTCCCAGCATCTCGGCACCTGCCTACCAGAAGACTCGTCAAGTACTCCCACAAGTGCCTCCTCCCACTGAAACTGGGGCAATAAGGAGTTGTCTAAAAGATCCGGTTGCTCTGTCCATCATAGGTTCGGCTAAAGAATGCGACCCAGATATTTTCACTCCCCGCAGAACACGAACGCGTCGTCCGGCTTTATTCAAAGAGTTATTTCCTTAATAAGATATAACTGGGTTATCCTCAGCCAATAGCCACGGAAAAGACCGTCCTCAGTAAAGTCTTATCATCCCCAGCGGAAGCAAAAGCTTATTCTCCAACACCAGCCCAGGAGTGACTTCCCGGCACCCGTCAAGGATTTATTTTCCTAGACGAAAGCATACATTCATAAACATCACATTTCCGTACATCATGACACATGCATGTATGCATCATGTCATACAATTGCATTTATGCCGTTGCTTGATTCATATCACGTACTGCATATAACTGACCTTTACCTTTCAGGAAGGATACAGTTGAATGATCAGCTATGTCAAAATAGACAAAACACCGTCAGAAAAGACAAATCCCGTCATAAGAGACAAATCCGGTCAAAGAATACAAATCCAGTTTAAATCAATGCCTAAAGATTCCTCTGATACAACTCGTCGTTATAGACACTCGTCGTGATAGACACTCGTCGTGATAGACACTCGTCGTGATAGACATTCGTCGTGATAGACACTCGTCGTGATAGACACTCGTCGTGATAGACACTCGTCGTGATAGACACTCGTCGTGATAGACACTCGTCGTGATAGACACTCGTCGTGATAGACACTCGTCGTGATAGACACTCATCGTGATAGACACTCGTCGTGATAGACACTCGTCGTGATAGACACTCGTCGTGATAGACACTCGTCGTGATAGACACTCGTCGTGATAGACACTCGTCAGTGTAGACACTTGTCGTTATAGACATTCGTCATAGACACTAGTCGCTATAGACACCCATCGTTAAAGACCACTCGTCCTTGGAAACAACCTGTCAGTAGAGACAACTTCATCACCGTTTGAAGATCCAGACCCAGCTCCTGTAACCAGTCAGGACATATCTATACCAAGCATCTGAAAACCAGCTCCTGCGACGTGTCAGGTACTCATTTTCTTTTGCAGGTATGCAGGTTCTCGCTAAGGAATCTCTTACGCGATCAACATCCAGATGGCATCTATAAGCCCATCATCCTACCCATCAATCTCTAAATGGCATCTATAAGCCCATTCCCCCACCACACTGCTACCATGTGAGCGCAAATTTCTGGGCACTCTAGTGTCCAATCATCTTCTACCCTCGGATTACAAAAGGCACGTCAGCCAATCTCCATCCTCAGGTCTAAGAAGATTGAACAGGGGCAACTGTTGTACCCCAAAATTTGCCCTCCCATATTCTCCAATAAACTGCCAAGCCAAGCTACAAAATTCCCCAAGAATTGCACAATGCAAAGGCCTCCATACAGTCAAAACTAGGGTTTGTGTGTTGATCAAGAAAAGGAAGTGTTCAAAGGTCCAATCAAGTCTCATATGCTTACAAAGATGGTCAAGCATCCTCATATCAAGTTTCAAGGCATTCAGCTCAAGATTGCACAGTCAAAACCCTAAATTGCACTACAGTCAACTGTAGGGGCAAAAGGGTCATTTGGCAGTCAAAAGTTCAAATTTTTGGTCAATATATTATTTTGAAGCCACAAACATCATTTGATCAATGCTTGATCATGATTCTCAAAATTTGGCTCAGAAATCATCAAAGATGCAAAAGTTGCTATATTTGGACAGCTGAAAAAGTCAACTGAGATTGACCAGGGCATAACTTTCACATGGATTATCAGAAAAATTCCATCCAAAGCTCATTTTGAAGATAAGGACATTTCCTACAACTCATCTTCATACTTCAAGTCCAAGAAATGCTCTCATAAAAAGTTATCAATTTCAACATTACAGGTCATTTTCAAAAGTCAATAAAAAGGGACTTTAAGTCAAAGGCCATAACTTGAGATTGGAAAATCAAAATGACATGGGACCAAAGGCATTGGTTAAAGGACTCAAAGACCTTTCCAAAATGTCCAGGAACATGTGAAAAGCTTAAAAATTGAGCAAGTTATGCCTTGTAGAAGTTGGGAAATTTTTGTGAAATGGCAAAAGTCAACTATCCTTGAAAATCCAATTTTTGACAAAAGGGCCCCATTTTTTCCACTTGGTCCATCCTTGTCATGCCACACACGTGTCCCATGGTTAATTTCAAGACCAAATATTGATTTTTTTATTTTATTTAATTTTTGATGATTTAATTCATTTTAATTCTTTGAAAATTCAAATAAAATTTAAAAACCAATGGAATAGTGTCAAATGAACTTGGACAATTTCTATGTATCATGAACCAACTCAAGAAATCAGGCTAGGGTTCATTTGCACACTAGGTCTAGGTTTTGGCTAAAAAGTAGGAAAATGGTTAATGGAAGAAACCCTAAGACCAATTCTTTCCCAAGCATGGATTAAGGTCAAATAGCAAGCCTATTCCATTCCATGATGATCACTGAGTCCAACCCTAACTAGAACATAGCAAAAGGCTCGCTCAAAAGCCATTGGACAATTTGAAATTTTGGCCATATAATGCAAAACTGAAATCACTACTAGGGGATTTTTCAAGGCTTGATTCATATACCATTAGCATCCTGAGGCATTTCTGAACACATTCCAATTCCTAACATCAATCAAAACACGCAGAAGCAATAGCTACAACTCAAGCTGTACATAAAATTTTTTGAAATCGTATTCTCCATTTTAAGCATCTTCATTGCATTTCAATAGTATATTCTTGTTCCATGTGAAGTTTCCAAACTATTCATGGTGTTTAATTTCATTTTTGTTAATCATACGCTAATCCACCATTTTCGAATCCTAGGGTTACAGTTTTCTTAAATTAGGGATTTTGCATAGAGGAAAAATTATGGCCCATGACCACCATGGTTGAACTCAGTGTTTAGAGACGAAGAAGAAGATAGGGTCGCGACAAATTTATGAGATACACAGGCCTATTCGCTATTTCTTGGAAGACTGCCTAATGCTACGTTTCAAAACCGTTGCCTTTTTTCTTTGTGTTTCAGGAAAATGAAAGAGATGATGGCGTGGCACAAGTGGATTGGAGGAGTTTGAATTTGCGCGCGTTTTAAAAAGCACTAACCTTTTTCTTTTATATTGTTTATTGACTATTATATATTAATTGAAATCAAAGTGGCTCAGCTGGCAGGGACGCGCGCTAGGGACTCTCATGACCTGGGTTCAAACCCCAGGTCTCACACATTTCTCATATTATTTTTTCACTTGAGTTCCCATGCAGCATAACATTGATACTCACCATGCACACTCAAAAATCAACCATACGCGCGTCCACAATGATCAGATCAAGGGCTGTGTGCTAGGGAATACCATGAGGACAAGTCAACAGGCATGCATGTGATTGGAAAGGTCAACAAAATTCAAGCAAATGGGCCAAATTCCAGGCCTGGACCCTCCAAATTGGGGTTACCCCCCCTGGTTTGCATGTTTTATATTTTTCTTCTTACCTTTATTTTTGCTATTTTATTTATTTTATTGTTTCAACATAATTAGTTTATTTTTACCATAAAATATAAAAACATTCAAAAAATCAGAAAAGTCAAAAATTTTAATAATTATTTTATTTTAAATATTGTTTTTTTTTGTATAAATAATAACATGTAAAATGTTTAGTTTTAATTAAGTTTTCAACTTTAATTCCTTTTAATAAAAATCAAAAACAAAAACATAGAATTAGGTTAATGACTTTTTCCTTTTAACTTTCCTTGTTTTTTGCCATAGTATTAGTGTTTTTCATAATTAAACTAGGGTTGCATTTTAGGTTAGATTTTAATTCTTTTAATAACTAAAATCCAAAAAAATAGAGTTTAGGTTTAATAACTTTTTATTTCCTTTTTTTTAATAATAATATTATTTATTTATTTAATGCACATAAATTAATTTAGAATTAAATTAGGTTAAAAGTCAATATTTTCATAATAAACTTAAAAGACATTAGAACTAGGATTTTAATTTTAATTAACTTTTCTTTTTTTTCTTTTAAATCTAAAAAACACAAAAATACCATTTTTCATTTAATTTTAATTTTAGATTCCTTGATTAATTTTAATTGTTTGTAAAAGGGTCCAACGCCCTAGTTTTGTTTAATCTCTTTATTTCGCGCATTTATTTTGTATTGTTTAAATAATTCTGTATATGCCCCAAAGCCATGTAATTAAAATTCTCGCACTTTTATTTATTCGCTTTATTTATTTTCAGTCAAATCGGGTTCGGTTTTTTTTTGGCGATGTGGACCCGCGCCGGTTGTAATAATTTAGGTTTATTTTCTTGCAAATATATAACTGTTAATAAATATGCATGAAAGAATGTATGGACCCAAAAATAAAATCAAGCGTAGATCACAACAAACATGACAAGACAAAATGATTGAAATATGACACACAATTTGCACACACCACCCCTAGGGTACGCCTCACTGTTGCCTTTCGAAAGGTGATCGTCGAGTAGAGGACGTTTTAGTAAGTCCTTATGTTCCATTGATCTAGTTGCCTCGAATAAGCTGCCTCGGAATAAAAGATCAATGGCATAAGGGTAGCTTCTAAGGTGTCTTCCCATTGCTTCGGTGATCACCATGTCCCTAAAACCCGGATTGACCCGAACACCTCCAACGGTGGTGCTACCTACCTCTCAATGGTGGGATGGCGCTACTTTAAAGGACATTTACACAGACGAATTCCTTAGGGTAGGTAGGTTCTCAAGGATACTTGCTCTAATTTCAAACAAATCAAAATACTTTTCACACCAACACACTTTCAAAAACTTTCAAAACAAACTTTTCAAACACTCTGACGTACGAGTTGAACTGAAACTTTTCAAAGAATATTTTTGAAACCCACAATTGAAAAGCAAGCAAACATTTTTGAAAACACATTGAGCAAGTATCTAAGAGCCCATGGATAACCATGGATAGAGAGGGTGCTAACACCTTCCCTTTCTATAACCTACCTCCCGAACCGAGAGCAATCTCTATAAGGAATTTTTCTGTGCTTTTGTCCTTTCCGTTTGGAGAAAATAAAAGACGGTGGCGACTCTTGCTTCCGCGACATTTCGCGAACCAGCTTTAAAACAGTCAGTTCCAGATCCACCGATCACACTCATGTTTCACTTCTGATATTTTTTTAGGATTTTTATTTGGTGTTTTAATATATGTTGTATATTTTACCAATTATTTCCTTTTTAAATTATTTAAATTTTGTTTTATATTAAATATATTTTTTATTGGTCCTTATTTGGAGATACCTGAGTGTTACTTTAGGACAAGTTCCTCAACCTCATTGGATCTTGGGTGTTGATAGGTTGAGAAACCAAATCCACCAAAATGGATGAATGATGTTGGTGATATTTGAAACCTTAGTCTCATCTGATACATCCCCCTCTTCATCTTATCCCTTTCTTGTTTTTACTTGTGCTACATGTTTTTGGAGAATGATCTACATATCATTTCTCTAACATGTTTGATACATAGATTACTATTGATCATCCTCAAAATAGGTGTGGCTTCTAAATAAGTCCACTTACGATTGCTTAACAAAGCGCTAAATTTATTCCGATTCGAAAAATGATCATTCGTGGCCCAAACATATGTTTGCAAACCCAAGTATGTTTAATTTGAAACCTTCGATCCAATAACTTTTAAGTGCATTGTTAGGAGGCTTTTATTCTATCAATCCTCTAATGAAATTCATGAATTTTAGTCTAAGTGAATCATTTGAACATCGTTGATCATATGTGATAGCTTTGAGCATTTGAAATGAATGATATACTTGAAAAAAAAGCAAATGAAACTTGTTGTTGAGAAGCTTTAATTTTATCAATCTTCTAATGAGTTTTCAAAAGCAAGCTTCAAGATGGTCATTCAACTAACCTTCTAACTTCTAACTCACTAACAATTAACTTTACCCTATGCCTTTATTTTGTGCCTTTAATTTTATGTACCATTTATTTTAGCATTTATATCTCATGCTATTTTCTTTTGTTCACTTGAGCATTTATCTTTATGTCATTTTATCATTTCTCATTTGAGCTTTTATTTTTCTTTTAAAAAACAATTAATAATCAACTTGAACGTAAAAAAGCCTTAAGGTTACTGGGACTATTTGGTTACTATCCTTAGTATTGTGGAGTTGTGATCTCTCGGACATAGGATTATAAGCCTTGATACTTGGGGACCTTATTACTCTGTTGTTATTCTGTCTGAAATCTTTAGGGTTTACTTCAAGGTATTGGTTTGAATTTTTTGTGTGAAGGTTATTCTGATTTTCATGATTTTCCTGTGATTGAGAATTCCTCTGTACATAGTTGTTACTTTGTCCAATTTTTATGAAGACTTAATTCATCTAAAGCTTGGTATTTCTCAGAGGTTTAATATCTTTGCTTGTTTGGTCTTAATCCAAAGGATGGGAATTCTACATCGACTTATTATGTCAGGTATTGGCTTCTTGTTGATTAGACCACTCTTTTCCTTGGCTTTTACTTTATGCTTTAGGATAGTCCCTTCATCTCCTCCTATCTTCTTTAATTTCAAAAATCTTCTCCCTCCTTTTCAAAACTTTTCTTGTTTTTTAACTTGAACTGCTTTGATAATAAACTTGGACTTAGGTCCATGTATTTTCAAAAATACTTTCTTAATTAAACTTTAATCAACTTAACCATGCTTTGACATCTCTTAAAAGACTAAAAGGCATTAACCTCATTCAAACCATTTTGCCACTTTGGCTTTTTACTTTAAAATCTTTTTCTTAAAAGATTAGACGCTTGTTGATTCTTGTATTGATGCGAGCTACCATACTTCTATGATATGTAGTGAATTGAGATATTTTACACTTGGGTGTTGAGCGAGGCTTTGTTCATTTTAAAATCCAAGTTATATCCTCCACTTTGAGATGATGCAAATTCTCCTTTCTCGTAACTGTGGGTAGTAAGTATGTTTTCCACTCGGATATGACGAT
Source organism: Vicia faba (assembly GCA_948472305.1). Taxonomy (NCBI): domain Eukaryota; kingdom Viridiplantae; phylum Streptophyta; class Magnoliopsida; order Fabales; family Fabaceae; genus Vicia; species Vicia faba. The sequence continues at coordinate 1,234,589,323 of OX451738.1, forward strand.
GATGTCTCTTCTCTTAAAATTAACTAACACACATGTGTTTTAAATTTTTTGAGGTGAACTACGAGTACCCTGATCCCCTATTGCACGGAAGGTGGTATGTAGGCACTAAAGGTTCGCAACTGCGGCGAGTGCAAAATTGTAAAAAAAATACTTCTTTTCTCATCTCTACCATCTTATTTTATATACACTTTTTATAGACAAAATACACAGATTTTCAAAGAGGTTCATGCAGAGTACAGTAAATGATTAGGGTGTTAATATCTTCCCTTTGCATAACCAACCCCCGTACCTAGATTCTCCCCTTATTTTGGGTTTATTCACTCTTTTCCCATTTCCTTTGGAAATGATAAAGCGCGGTGGCAATTTTTATTTGATTTGTACGAGTTAAGTCAATTCAATGGCTAGTCTCAACATTTCTACCGTTACACAAACCAAGCATTAGGCCTCATACACAAAAGATTAACCCCTAACTAGGAAAACAAATGGACAATTATTCATTTTGTTGTGACCACAAAAGAAAAATTCAAACAAAGGTCTAAAGAGACCTCAAAAATCATGTCATTACATCACAAGACATGTTATTATGTTCACTATCATTTCACAAAAAAAATCCTAAGCTATTGCATAAAAGCAAGCTTCAAGATCAAACAATTATGCAAACATGTGTTTTTAATTAGCCATGCATCGAGGCTCTTAAAATTAATTGAAAAATGATTCAATTCTCAACTAAAAAAATATCAAATTGGTATATAAACCATGGACAAACAAGCCTTTGACCATGGCAAAAAGATTGGTTCAAAATAGTGATCGACAATCATCAAACACAAGCCTTGATAAAAAAATAGTCATATAAAATACCTTTACAACAAATATTTAAAAGAAAATAAAAATCTAATTATAAAAATATGGAAAAATCATATAAAAATCCCTAAGGCGTAAAGAATCAGAATCATATTTTTGTAGATTTTAATTGTCAAGAAGTAATCAAAAATTGCACCAAAAACTTGCAAGATATCCTATGAACATCACTTCTAAACACATTGACAAAAAACAATTAAAGGAAAATGAAAACCAATTCTAAAAAATTTAAGAAAATCATGATAAAATTACTAAGAAGAGTTAGGAATGCATCTTTTTACATTTTTTATAAGTCAAGAAAATCAAAATCACAAGCAAAAGTGAATAGGTATAAAGAATTATGAAATACAGAACCAGGGATGGATTAGCAATGCAGAGCTTGAACTGAGTCACAATATATGGTACACCTGGCCTAATTAGAGGGGGTGGGAATAAGAAATTTCTAAGCCCAATCTCCATTGTCTCATTATTTCAATTTTTTTAGTATAACTGTTATTATTCTGATTTAACATGTGACAAAAAATCATGAGATTCGAAAATCAAATGGTTAATGAATAAGCTAAGATGCTACAGGAAAAAACCTATTCCCATCCAATCATAATTCACCACTTATTATCCATTATCTGAGCATTTAAAAGAAAGAAAATAATAAAAAGTTACAGGAAATCTAATTGGTTGAAGTTTAAATAACATTATCCAACTATTGAGTACCACCCACGCCTAGGGTTATAAAAAATACAGGTGCTGAAGTTGCAATTCCCGGTCACCTTCTCCGGCGCCTTAACTGGTCGGAGTTGATGAATCTCAATAAAAAAATCCAAGACTTGCGCTAACCTACTCATTTTTTCGTCCTGGTTTTGAATATGGACTCCAAATTTCCTAAATCAATCTCTAACTACATAAATTACTCAACGCCACATTTGAAACGTAAATGGCAAAGAACCAAAACAAGTTAAGGTTGCGTCTAACGCCAGCCTCTGCTTTTACACGGAGCTCACAGATGCAGATGCATGCTTCTATCATTATAACCCTAGTATGCTAAGGAAGATCCAAGAAGAACTCACCTGTTTGAAGATCACAAACTGCACAAGAAATTCCAGAAAACTCTACAACTCTGTTTGAATCTTGGTGCTATGGATTGAATACTTAAGATAATCTTCCAATTTATGTGAAATAAACTCAGATTATTGGAATCTTGAAGGTGGATAATGCATATGAATAATGTCTGAGCTTGCTTGCTTCAAACAAAACGATGGAATCAACAATGGCTTCTCTTGAGTATGGAGAAAAAAGAGGAAGAAGGAGAAGGTAGCACTGAGATATTATTGGAACCGAGAGGAAGCTTTGTAGTGGTGATGGTTTAGAATGAGAGAGTGAGAGTTTTTTGTAGGTGAGAGAGAATGGAGGAGTTTGTTGGAATTTTTTGGTCGAATCGTAACTTTTTTTTTTGTGATGGTTGTAATTGATTTGTGCTCTCTAACTGAGTGGTGATGGTGAGAATATATAGAGATTGGGGCCGTGTTGTTTCAGATTTTTGTTGAGTTGAGTTCTTGAATGAAAGAATGGGAGAGTGGTGTTCACGGGTTTGTGATGTGGTGTTGTTATTGTTTGGTTCATTGAGGTGAAACACATAAGTTTTTGAAATGAATCTTTTTTCTATTTGGAGTAAGTAAGCTCCATCATGCATATGCCTTAGCTTTTGCATGGCTTAATGAAGCAAATCGATGTGGAAATCAGGTTATGTTGCAGCTAAACACACACATAATGACTTAAAGTCATAAATCCTGACCAAAAGAAGACTTAAAATCCATGGCCATGATACTTTCTGAATTTTTTATCAACATACCCTCTTTTTAGCATTTAAATCCCAATATACCCTCTCACACTTTCATATTTCTCAATATACTCTCTTTTCAAACAAAACACGTTTTTGCCACAATTGATCCGCCAATGCAATGGGCGGAAGAGTGTATTTTCCTAGGGCACCGCACATGCATTGGACGGATGCTTATAAAAAAAGAGAGGCTCCGCCCATTAGATGGGCGGATGTGTCCAAAACGTTTTTTTTTTTAATTCTGTAAATTAAATTCATATGACATTATAATTAAATAATATACATTTAAATTAAATTCATATAATTAAATAATATACATTATAAATTAAATTAATATAATTAAATAATATACATTATAAATTTAATTCATATAATTAAATAATATACATCATAAATTTAATTCATATAATTAAATAATATACATCATAAATTAAATTCATATAATTAAATAATATACATTTTAAATAATATACATTATAAATTAAATTCATATAATTAAATAATATACATTTTAAATTAAATTAATATAATTAAAGAATATACATCATAAATTTAATTCATATAATTAAATAATATACATCATAAATTAAATTCATATAATTAAATAATATACATTATAAATAAAATTCATATAATTAAATAATATACATTATAAATTAAATTAATATAATTAATTAATATACATTTTAAATTAAATTAATATAATTAAATAATATACATTATAAATTTAATTCATATAATTAAATAATATACATTTTAAATTAAATTCATATAATTAAATAATATACATTTTAAATTAAATTAATATAATTAAATAATATACATTATAAATTAAATTAATATAATTAATTAATATACATTATAAATTTAATTCATATAATTAAATAATATACATTATAAATTAAATTAATATAATTAAATAATATACATTATAAATTAAATAAAATACACTTTAATTAAACAAAATATACTATAAATAAACAATAATTTAACTAAAGGACATAAATTAATTTTTTGCATTTTAACATATATAATCTCCCCATCACATCTACTGTCGATTTTGACCGGGTCGTGTCAATCGTTGGTGAGTTCCACAAGCAGGTGCTCGTCTAGTACGTTGGCCTGTTCTGCGATTTCCTTCTTCATTTTGTGGTTGAGTTGAAGTTGAAGGTCCCGCGTCACAGCCGCCCATTAAAAATTCCTCAATCATGTCCTCATTGGTAAAGTCTGTCTCGGCTGCACTGCCATAACTTAATCTGGTTCCCTCCCAATTCCAATTTGGTATGGGATTAGAAGACATTGGGCTATTCATTGAGGGTTGGTAACAATCTTGGGAGGTAAATTGTTGTGGTCGGGGAATAGGCATTTGTTGTTGGGGTGTTTGATAGTTGGGATTTTGTGGGGTTTGTTGGGTGCCCCATTGGGTGGGGTTAGAGGAAGGATATTGTTGTTGGGTGCCCCATTGGGTGGGGTTAGAGGTTGGATATTGTTGGTGGGTGCCCCATTGGGTGGGGTTAGATGAAGGATATTGTTGGTGGGTGCCCCAATGGGTGGTGTTAGATGAAGGGTTTTGTTGTTGGGTGCCCCATTGGGTTGGGTTAGAAGAAGGGTTTTGTTGATGGTATTGTTGGCTTGGGGTAAATGGTGGTTGTGTTGGGAAGAATGGTTGTTGCGTAAAAGATGGTTGTGTTGGGAAGAGAGGTTCTTGGTTGTGTTGGGTGTAAGTGCTTGATGATGGTTGGGTGTGTTGGACGTTTGAAGATGTTGGGAAATTACGAGGGTCATACAAAAAGTTGTTTGGTGACAGATACAAATTTGTAACAGACTTATACCATTGCATGTATTCCTTACTTGGCTTACATTCTTTTGACATGACATCTCCTTGTAAGACTTTATTTTCGCGGTTATGCCATTGACGACGCTCCTGCTTGTAACAATCTTTCCAATTGCTATATGCCCATTGATCGTTCACCACACTTTTGTGATACTCCTCCATGCACTGTGGAGCATCCGGTATGCCTTGCTTAATGCCAAATTGAAGTTTTACCCGATCAGAATGGTGCATTTCAACAATAGTAAAACATATGATAAATGTTTTTGCACTCCACACGTGACTATCGGTCGGATCGGTATCATCAAGTCCCAGATAGGGTCTCCATGTAAACTGTTAAAAAAATCAGTTATTAGTTTAACGAACCATATAAAATATGTAATACTTAAAATATGGTTAAGAATATTACATCAGATTCTTCAAAATGATCGATGAAAGTCCGATAAAATAATAAAATAATAAAACCCTCCGCCCATTAACGTGACGGAGCCGTAAATAAATAATAAAATTACGAAAGCTTCCGCCCATCGCACTGGCGGAACCGTACTGAAATAATAAAATAATAAAATGAATAAAACCCTCCGTCCATTGCAGGGGCGGAGCCGCACTGCAATAATAAAATAACATGACCCTTTCTATGATTAATATTTTAACATTGATTTCTTACTTAATAATAATTTAATTTATTTTTAAAATTACATTAAAATAAATTTTATTTGTATAATAATATTTTAATATTTTAATAATTTCATTAAAATGACTTAAAATTTGAATTTTTCAATTTCTTTTTATACAAATTTATTGATTTCTTACTTAATAATAAATTTAATTTATTTTTAAAATTACATTAAAATAAATTTTATTTGTATATTAATATTTTTATAATTTACTTAAAATGACTTAAATTTGAATTTTTCAATTTCATTTTATACAAATATATTGATTTCTTACTTACTAATAATTTTAATTTATTTTTAAAATTACATTAAAATAAATTTTTTTTGTATATTAAAATTTTAATATTTTAATAATTTTATTAAAATGACTTAAAATTGAATATATCAAATTCATTTTATACAAATATATTATTTTTTAATTTAACAGCAATTTTAATATATTTTTAAAATTATTTTTAAAAAAAAAACGTTGCTCACACAGCTCCGCCAATGCAATGGGCGGAAGCTGTGTATTTTTGAGAACATCCGCCCATCCATTGGGCGGAGCCTCCTAATTCCAATTTTTTTTTTTTTGAAAAGATGGTATATTGGGAATTATGGTTGAAAGGTGTGGTATATTGGGATATAGTTGTTAAAAGGGGTGTATGTTGATAAAAAATTCATACTTTCTTTTGGACCCCGTAGCTTGAAATACACGCCTCCTCTAGCTAAGCTTCCAGAATAAAAAAATATAGAGGGCACTTATGTGAGCAAGTTTCATGTTGAACATTGCTTGAAATAGGACTTGTAACTTCTTCAAAAATGACCCTGAAGTCATGGTGTCAACCCTGATTGTACTACCAAAAAATTCACTAAGTATTTGCCTTTGTATTCTCAAACATTTTTTGACTTCTCCATTCCATATCTCTCTATCCACACTTCCAATCAAAATGAAATCTTCTACAAACTTGTAGATGGTGGGAAGATGAACAAACTTGGTGTTGAGAAGATTTATAATTAAAGCCTTAATCATCCAGAAAATTACCCATGAAGTTACAACATTAGGTCTGATCATTAGCTTTCAAATTTATACTAAGTATTGAAAAACTCAAGGTTAAATACCACAAACTTCCAAGCTCCATAACTCAAGATATATGTACTTCTTGGAGATAGGCCCCCAAGGACAAAAGGGGAGTATGAATTATCCTATTTCATTAGAGAAAATATTTGCAAATTTCTGACCATGGATGAAAGAGATAGAGAGTTATGAAGATGACATCATGAACATAAAAATTCCTTAAAACATAGGAAGAAAATTATAAGTGTAAGATAACTTAAAATGCACGAAATCTCATTTTTGACTAATTATCTTGACTTTTTTTTTCAAAAATGGTCACATTTTCTCATTTCTTGACTTTTGACAATGAGTTTGACCAAAAATTCCATTTGGTCAACCTTTGACTTTTTGTTGACTTTTGCCCATACACACTCAAATCTCTTTTCTTTCAATCAAATCCTGATTTTCTGATAAAATGTGAAGATTAATAAATCATATATGGATGCTTTAAGACCAATAGAAGACCATGAAATTGATCTTACCAATTGATCAGAACCTGAAAGGTGGCCAGATGATGATCTTCTGTCAGGTTGTAATGTCGAGGAGGAAAAAAGGGGGTTGTACCTGCATGGCACGCCGACGATCAAGTAAGTGTGAGAGAAAAGAAATACAAGCAAGGTATTAGGGTTTTAGCGGTGAATAATGAATATTCGATACCTGGCCCCCACATGTGTGAGGTTTTATATAATGCCCTTGGCGCATAGCCATTGGTTCCTATTTTTGGGTCTGGATATGCGGGTCCATAAAAAATAGGTAACTTCCAGGACTTGGTCATACCGAGCAGGTGTGCCCTTAACTAGTTGTGGTCCCGAGGAGGAGGTAGATTATGGACAGTGGTTTGGTCGGCCCCTGGTTGTCTGGGCGAATTGATGTTAGACAGACTGAAATATGCTCATTAATCATCGTAAGCCAGTGCTACTCCAGGAGAGCAAGCGAGCGATTCTAGGTTGGGCCCACTCTGGCTGTCAAGCTAGCCCAAAACATTAGCCCCTTAATTCTTTGCTTCTACGAATAGGAGTTGTGACTTTAACACCTGCTTGTAAGACTTTAACACTTTACGGGGAGCATCAGCATCTCTCGTTTCTCCTTTCTCGTGGGGAGATGAAGGGTTGGTCATTCAGAGCTTCAAACTTAAAGAGGTAGCGTGTTTCAGGTAACACACTGACGAAGCGGCGCAATGATGGCCTAGGGGCTAGGGTGCAATGATGACGGCCCTAGGGTTTCCTAGGCGTGTGTATCTCACGCACAGATGGTCCCAGCTATAAATACGAGAGGAGTAGGGCATTCTGTGTTTTTCGTTCTTTTCCCATACTGCTCGTTGTTGCTCGCCTGTCGACCATCGTTGTTTCTTGAGGTTCACCACTCGATGTCGCTCTTTTCATCCTTCTTTCTTCTTTAACTGGTAAGATTTCAACTTTTCATTGTTATTTGGTTTTCATAGTCTAGATTTTCATGATTTTCTTCTTAGAAGTGCATGTGGTTAGGGCTTAGGATCTTGTCTATTAGGGTGTTCTTGGGAAGTGTTGGTGGCAAATGGTGGTTCTGTAGTTTAGAATTGTCGGAGCCACCGTGGACCCTCCCCGGACATTTCACGATGTTTCGTAGATGATCCTTTAGGATCTAGGTCGTTTCGCTAGACTTTTCACGCTGTTCCATAGATGGTCCTTTAGGATCTAGGTCTTTTCCCCTGACTTTTGTCTGTTTATGTGCCTTAGTGAGGGTTCTGGTCGAGGACATGATCCTCATTTATTAGCGCCATTTCACTTGATTAGTGGTGGAAGGGTGGTTTTGGCATTGATATCGAACTCATCTTCATCCTCTACTTTTCAGGTACTATGGCCGACAACGCCATAAATGACTTCTCGGGCGAGTCTTCTGGATACTCACAGAGTTCTTCGGATAAGATGAGTAGCTCGTCGAGTATTTTGGAGTCCGGGAATGAGCCATATCAGCTCGAACAACAAGTGAGGGGTGACAGGGAGATGGCCTCTACTGATCGAGGTGGTCTGTTTGCGCCTAGGGACGATGAGGACCCACGGGCTTGGGTCACGGATGATCCTTGGCACTGGCCCTCATACTTTTTCGATCATCGAGATGACGTTTTTACCGAGGTATACGCGCATGAGGATGGAAATCGGGGAGAGTGATTGTTGTACATTCTTGGAAAAGATAGCAGCATATGCTCGAAATATAACAAACGGCGAATTCCCATATATGACATCGTGTTTCGGGAGATGGGCATTCGTATTCCTCTCGGATTTTGAGGTGGCCGTATTCAGGCATCTTCGGCTGGCTCCTTCCCAATTGCATCTGAACGATTGCGTTCATGCGAGTGTTCGAGATCGTTTATGATTATCTGAAGATAAGGGCTATCATTCCCTTGTTCTTCTACTGCATCCATCTCCTGAGGAGCAAGGTTGGAGGAAAATAGGGATGGGTTGCTTTGAAGCAAGGCAACAGGAAGTTGTTCAAAGCTTACCTGGAGTCTATTCGTCATTTCAAGGACAAATATATACTGATGCAGCCTTTCTCGAGCAAGGCGATGGTGAATTTTTTCAGGATTGTACCTGTATATAACGAGGATGGTGTCCCCCATTTGAACGAGCTGGGAGAGCCTATGAATAAACTGGTTTACAAGTTCCTTTTCCAGTGGACGAGAAAGCACTTTGATGACAAATTAGGTTCCTACGTTTGGAGGAAGGGGGAGCTCGGCGTCCAGGACCAGCAAAGCTTCACCGTCTTGATCGCCTTTGTGGTGCGTATCCCTCGGGTTCAGCGAGTGGATCAGGGAGGAAGTTCGGTGACGGATAAGAACAGGGAGGCCGTATACGAGCCATGTTTAATAGTTGTCAAGGAGCTCCTCGAGAGCGAGGATCCCGTTAAATATTTGGGTATTTATATTTTGAATATTTATATGTGGTCAATGCTTTTTCGAGTCCTCGTTTTCTAACTATGATTCTTTTTTGTTTGTTTTGCAGATAGCCTGAATCCCGCCCAAGAGCGTATAGCTAGGACTTTTGCTTCTAGAGCAAAGAAAGCTTTGAAGGATACTCAAACTAGTTCGGGGATCGCTCCTACTTCAGGGTCGGGTGATTTGTCTTCGGGCCAAGCTACAATTGCTCTTTCTTTTGCTCCCGTGTCCTCAAAAGTGAAGAGGTCGCATGTCGAGGGAAGTGTCGATCTGACTGGGGAAAAGGGGAAAGGGACGTATGACTTACCCCCTTGCTGGATGGAGAAAGATTTCTTCAGGCCGAATCCCTTCATCTCGAGGATTTGGACCACCCGAAGAAGAGGGCGATGCTGGAGTAGGACGCTGGAAGTTTAATGAGGGTATTGGAGATGGTCGTTGCTTACACCGAGGGGAGTTCTTCGCAGGAGGCAGAGATAAAGAAACTTTGGGCTAAGCTGGCCACGACCGAGAAGGGGTGGAGCAATGAGGAAAAGGCCCGGAGGCTAGCCGAGGAAGATTCTTGGAGACTCTCTAAGGAGCATAGAATCATGTTGCTCAAAAAGAAGGTTCTGGAGGAGAAGGTGGTGGCCCTGAACGCCGAGGTAACGCCCTCCGAAGACGAGCTGGAGGACACAAAGGATTTAAGGACTCGGGTTGAGCTTGTCGCTCGTTTCCAACTGGCGGTGGATGATGCCCAAGCTACCTCCAAAGGGAGTTTTGAGAATGCAGTGAAGCAGCTACACATGCTGAATTCTGGGGTTGAACTCAACACCTCTGGTATGGGGGTTAACTACTACATGGCTGCTGGCAAAATCCTGATCCTGGACTACCTTAAAGAGTTTGTCGCCCAGCCCATCAGGGGTCCTACTCAGTTATCGCCTGTTGATGATTTTCTCATTATATTCCATCTTGTGTGTCGTACAGTTGTAATCTTTTTTTGGGCATATGCCCGTTTATGTAATTTCTGAAAAAGCGTGGTTCTTGGGGCCACAAAATTATTCTTTTGGATGAGAGGCTAACCGCCTCCCTTGTTGTAATATTTGTACAATAGCAGACCTGGGGGGTCGTATCCTTTAATTTCCCAGCCACAGTGGTCGTTTGTTCCAAGTATTTAACTTGTGTTTGCATGTTTACTATTATGCTTGTCTGCTTGGGACATCTTTTATTTTGCTAAGAGTTTGTAGCGGGGATTTTGTCGTTTGGTTTATATGTCCGCCAGTATGGAGAAATTGGACAAACGGCTAGGGTGAATATCGGGCATGAGCCAGAACTCAGGTCTCGTTTCGAGGGATCTGAGCTCGACGACATGAACTTCCCATTATGATCTGGGTGTTCTACCATCGTGGTACGAGGACAATGGAGCTCAACCGAGTTATCCATGTTGGGCTGAGGGTACGCTCATTACAAGAGCGGAACTTTGCCCCTTCAAAATATTTTTGGGTGTTATGCTTGTACCTAGGCATGCATGCGTGGTCGGGCCTAGATGAGTTTGTCTTATCAACAGAACTCGCTGACTGCTCAGTGTTTTTAACTGTAATATTGTTTTAGCTTTTCAACATTTCATGATCGAATGATTTGTTCCCCCTGTAAGTTTTCTAAGTAATATGCCCTGGTCCCCGTTTTTGCGTAGATGCGATAGGGGCCTTCCCAGTTTGCTGTGAGCTTTCCTTTGCGAGATTCTTTGTGATTTCTCTTTAAGACAAGGATACCGACCTCAAACTCTCGTCGTATGACCTTGGCGTCGTAGCGCATGGCTATCGTTTTTTTTTAGCGAGGCCTCTTGTAGGGCCGCTCCTATTCTGATTTCTTCTACTATATCTAATTCCTCCTGAAGGTCAGCGTCGTTTATATCCCCGTCTGGGGGAGCTTCGGTTCTTCTGGAGGGTTCCATGATCTCTACGGGAATGAAGGCCTCTGTCCCATAGGCTATTCAAAAAGGAGTCTCCTCGGTTAACGAATATGCGGTTTTTCGGTATCCCCAGAGAATGCTGTGTAACTCCTCGGCCCATCTTTTCTTGGTTTCATCTAATCTTCACTTGAGGCCCCTGAGTATTACCCTGTTCGCGGATTCAGCCTGGCCGTTCGTCTGGGGATACTCGACTGAGGCGAAGTGCTAGGTGGTGCCTAAGTTGGCGACGAATTCCTGAAAGGTGTGGTTTGTGAACTGAGTTCTATTGTCGGTGACTATCGCTTGTGGGATGCCGAACCGAGCGAGAATGTTTCTTTTGTAGAAGTGAAGGACATTTTGGGTGGTAATTTTGGCTAGCGCTTCGACTTCTATCCATTTGGTGAAGTAATTGATCACTATGATCAAATACTTGTTCTGGTTGGTCCCTACCACAAATGGACCAAGGAGATCCAATCCCTACCAGGCAAAGGGTCAAGGAGAGGGGAGGGACTTGAGCTCGTTAGGGGGAGCTAAATGCATGTCTCCGTGTCGCTGGTATTTGTCGCATTTTTTCACGTGTTCTTTTATGTCGTGTTGCATGGTGGGCCAATAATATCCCGCTCGTAGAGCTTTCTTGGCGAGGGATCTTCCGCCCAGATGTTGGTCACTAATACCCTCATGGATTTCGAGCAAGATACGATCCACGTTGTTTCAGTCAATGCATTTGAGGAGGGGAATGGAAAATGCTCTCTTGTAAAGTTTGCCTTCGACCAAAACATACAAGCACGCTCTCTGTCTGACAATTTCCGCTTCTCTCGAGTCAACGGACATCTTCCCTTTTGTGAGGTACTCGTGTACAGGGGGTCATCCAACAGACGTTGTCTCCCATGGCGAATACTTCCAAGGTAGAGCGGGGTTTTGGGGTGCTTGGTTGAGGAAGGATTTCTTGTATCATCGACTTTGTTCCCTCCTTTCCTCTTCGTACTCGCCAGCTTAGGTAGGATGTCTACATGGACGTATGCTCGCGGGGAACATGTTGCACATCCACAAATTTGAATTTCTTTTTCCTCTCCTGTACCAGGCCCCAATATTTAGAGAGTTGGTCATTTTTCACCTGATATTACCCTAGGATTTGGGACGTGACCAACTGAGAATCAGTGAAGATCTTAACTTCCTCGGCTGCCAAATCTTCGGCAAGTCGTAAGCCTTCCAAGAATGTATCGTATTCGGCCTGCTTGTTTGAGGTCGGGAAAGATAATCCGAGGGAGAACTCGATTAGGGTCCCTTCTTTGTTTTCTAATATGATGCCAGTGCCGCTCCACGTCGAACTGGAGGCGCCATCAACGAAGATTGTCCAGCAGCGTAATCCGTCCGGATGTGCGGGCGAAGTCATTTCAGCCACAAAGTCGGAAAGGCTTGAGCCTTGAGGGCTTTCCTTCTCTCGTATTAGATATCAAATTCGGAGAGTTTTAATGACCATTTCAGCATTCTGCTGGCCATGTCGGGTCTCCTGAGCAGGTGCTTTATTGGTTTATCTGTTCGGATGACTATGGTGTGTGCTAGGAAGTAGTGTTTGAGCCTCCTCACTGTGTTGATGAGGGCTAGGGTCACCTTTTAAATTTTTTGATATCTCATTTCTGGGCCTTGTAGGGCCTTACTCGTAAAATAGATTGGTCTTTGTTCTTTTAGGGTTTCTCTAATCAGCTCTACGCTTATCGCCTCAGAGGCGACGACCAGATAGAGGTAAAGGGTTTCATCTTTCTCGGGTCGAGAAAGGAAGGGTGGTTGCAACAACACTTGTTTCAAGTGGATGAGGGCTTTTTCTCATTCAAACATCCACTCGAATGCAGCTTCCTTGCGGAGGAGCTTGAAGAGGGGAAACGCGTGTTGGGCGAATTTTGCCACGAACCAGGAGAGAGAAGTGAGCATGTCGTTCAAGATTTGGATGGATTTTTTCGAGGTGGGCGTTGGAAATTTAGAAAATTCTCAACACTTGTTAGGGTTTGCTTCAATGCCTCGTTCTATTAGGTAGAATCCGAGGAACTTGCCCGCTCGAACGTCGAAGGTGCATTTTTCAGGGTTGAATCACATCCAACACTTTTTGGCTTGTTCGAACACTTTCTTTAAGTGGAGGGAATGGTCTACCTCTTCCATGGACTTGATGATCATGTCGTCCATATAGACTTTGAGCATGTCGCTTATCTCGTTACGAAAAACTTTATTCATCACGCGCTGATATGTAGCGCCCACATTTTTTAGGCCGGAGGGCATTATATTCTAGTAATAGTTTCCCAAATCAGTCATGAAAGTAGTATTTTTTTATCCGCTTTCACCATTGGGATATGGTTATAACCAGAATATGCATCCATAAATGATAACAATTTAAAACTGGCCGAGTTATTGACCAGTTTGTCAATATTGGGGAGGGGATAAGCATCCTTCGGGAAAGCCCGATTGAGATCAGTATAATCAATGCATATTCACCATTTTCCATTAGATTTATTCACAAGAACTACATTTGAGATCCAGGTTGTGTACTAGGCTTCATAAATAAAATGTGCCTCTATGAGGTCTTTTATAGCTAGTTTGGCAGCCTCCGCTTTTTCCGGAGACAATTTTCTTCTACGCTGGGCGACCGCCTTGAGGGCAGGATCTATGGTCAGGTGATGGCATGCAATTTTTGGATCTAATCTGGGCATCTCGACCGCTCTCCAGGCGAATAGGTCAGCATTCTCTCTTAGGTAAGCCTTAAGTTTCCTTTTCTCCAAGTCAGGGAGGTCCGCTCCAATCTTCACTCCTCTGGTAGGGTTGTTCCCAAGAGGGACGAGCTCGAAATCCCTGTCTAAGATTGATCATGCAGGATCCATGAATTTCTTTCTACCTGCAGATGAGGTTGAACCTTCATCTTCAACCATGGGTTCTTTCCCTTTCTTTCTCTGCTTGACACAATCTTCTTTGGAGAAGCGGCTGTCGAGGTCGATGGTGTCGACCCTCGGCAGTTGCTTAGCTTCCTCGGAGCTGAAGGGCAGTACGGCCCCGCTGGTCGTTTGAGGTTGAACATTGATGAAACTGATTCAAAACATCTTCTTGCCTCCTGGATATCCCCGTGGAGGGTGGCGACCAAACCCTCAGCGGTGTAGTACTTCATCTTTAAGTGCACGGTGGAGGGTACCGCGATTAGTTCAGCAAGAGTGGGTCTTCTGAAGATGCATTGATAGAGAGGTGGGTAATCCACTACCAGAAATTGGGTTTTGATGGCTTTGGTCGTCACCCTCTCTCGAAGGTGACGTTTAGCTCGACATATCCCCAACGTTTCGTATTGGCCCCATTGAAGCCCTGGAGGACTGATCCTACGTACGGGGTCATATGGCTTTCATTTAGCTGTAGAGTAGCGAACAATTGGGTGTACATGATGTCAACCGAGCTACCCTGATCGACCAGAATGTGTCGCACGTCAAAATTTGCCATGCGAGCCCTTAGAAGTAGTGGGATGGTTGAGTTGGGGGCTCCACCCGGTAGTTACTCCCTATAGAAAGTGAGGGGTGGGACCCTCTTCAGAACTTGTCCAGGGTAGCATCCATGTCAAAATTGGATTCGATGAGTTGATCGAATCTTCTTTTTACCGACCCAACAATGTGCCTATTGAATCCTCTACCGGAGATGACCATAACAGCAAGGAACGACTCCCAAGGACTGTGAGATGAGAAATATAATGGAATGCTCCCTATGTCCAGGCAGTAAAAATCTTCTGGCCGCGAGATCCTCATGCGACTGGGATGGCGTCAATGTTGGGGTACTCCTTCCCCTCTTTGATGTTTTTGGTTTCTGGAGCTTCTTCACAGGCGCCCTCTTTCTTTTTGTATTGTTTGAGGTGCCCATCTCGAATCAGTATCTCGATTGCATCCTTAAGATGGATGCAATCTTCGGTGTTATGCCTGTGACTTTTATAGAACCTGCAGTATTTGCTCTTGTCTGTTCCCAATTTGGAAGGAGTCTATCGGGGAAAGCATACCCTGGCCTGTTTGAATTTAGAATTAGAGGATTCAGATAGGATACGCTCCCTCGAAGTAGTTAGAGGGGTGTAGTTGTGGAAACAACCAACAGGCCCCTTGTAGTCCTTGGAGTCCCGAGATCTGTCTTCCAGTTTCTTCTCTCCCCGATGGGATATAGAGGGCTCATCGCTCCTTGAGGACTTGGCACTTTCTTTGTGCCTCGATTCCCTGGCACTATTGGCGGCCTCCTTTTGCTCGTATTGTATGTACGCTTGGGTCTTGAGGAGGAGGGAGTCGGGCATGGATGGTGATTCGGTGCCCACTGCTTTAGCAAAGTTGCTGCAGGGACGGAGCCCGTGCTCGAGGAGGTATTTCTTCATGTTGTCGGTTGTGAAGACATGTACTGCTTCCTTGTTGAATCGCTCGATGTATGCCCACAGAGATTCATCTATTCCTTGGATGATTGCTTCAAGCGAAGCCTCTGACTTTGGATGTCGATGGGAGGCGGTGAAGTGCCTCGAGAACATTCTCCCAAGTTGCTTCCAGGAGGTAGTGGATTCGTCTGGGAGACTCTTGTACCAAGACATTGCTCTTTTCCTGAGAGTGGTTGGGAACAACTTGCATTTGATGGCTCCTCTGACCCCTCGATAGTCGATAAGGGCGTCAATGTTCTCTATATGTTCATCAGGGTCTTCATCCCATCGTATGTTCCTAGTGGGGATAGCTTCTCCAGGCCGATTGGGAGTAAGGCCTCTGTAATTTCTCTTGATAGTGGCCCGCGGGGCTCGTCGTCGCCACTCTCTACGGGAGATGGAAAAGGGGAATGATAATTTTTCCCCGTCGAGCGTCATGGTCTCGTCAGGGGGAATGACTCCTCTGTTTCTATCTTGGTTGGGGTCAAGGTAATCGAACACAGTCAATTTGATGGTCGCCTTTCTTCCTCTTGGATGAAGGAGAGTCTTGATCTTTCGTGGGGGGGTGCGGTTGCGTTTCTTGAAGAAAGAAACGTCGTGCTCATCCTTTCTCTATGGAAGGCCACGCCTAGGTGGAGACATGCTAGGGGAATCTCGTCGTCGGGATCTCCGAGGAAGGGACCTTGACCACTTCTTCTCCCAGACCCCTATCCTTTTGTTCTGGTGTAGGATAAGGGCGTTGGTATGGTTTATGGCAGCGAGCAATGCTGCGATGGGTGGATCAGTGTTATGAGGAATAGAAACTGGCTGCAGGATCTTTGGCAGTTCCTCAGTTAGATTCTTGGGACGTTCTTCATCCAAGAATCGATTATTGCCATGCTAGGCATCGGATGAATCTGGAGACACAGTCTGGCCGTCGCAAAAATCGAGGTTATCCTCAAGGTGAGGATGTTTCTAGCTTCCGTCGGCTTTGTGCACCGAGGAAAGAATAGTCTTTCTGAGCAGGTGGAGATCATCATGGTCGACCATGATTGATGAATGAAATCTTGAATATCTACTTTGATCTTTTAGTTCTGGGGAAAGAAAGATAGGGAGAGCAGGTTTCCCACAGATGGCGCCACTGATCTTACCGGTTGATCAGAACCTGCAAGGTGGCCAGATGATGATCTTCTGTCAGGCTGTAATGTCGAGGAGGAAAAAAAGGGGTTGTACCTGCAAGGCACTTCGACGATCAAGTAAGTGTGGGAGCAAAGAGATACAAGCAAGGTATTAGGGTTTTAGCGGTGAATAATGAATATTTGATACCTGGCCCTCACATGTGTGAGGGTTTATATAATGCCCCTGGTGCATAGCCATTGGTTCCTATTTTTGGTCTTGGATATACGGGTCCGCAAAAATAGGTAACTGCCAGGACTTGGTTATACCGAGCAGGTGTGCCTGTAACTATCCATTGGTCTCAGGGAGGAGGTAGGTTACAGGTAAAGGCCTGGTCAGTTCCTGGTTGTCTGGGTGACTTGAAGTCGGGCAGACTAAAATGTGCTTGTTAATCATCCCAGGCCAGTTCTAGTCCAGTAGAGCAAGCAAGCGAGTCTAGTCTGGGCCCACTCTGGCTATCGGGCCAGTCCAAAACAGAAATCATCTTAGGCTTCGAAAGTTAGTCACAATACATCCTTGCCCCAAAATCCTAATTCGTATTAGAAAGATAGAAGATGGTGACTGAGGCACAAAAACCCTATTTCCATTTATATTACTTGAAAACCTCTTGAACACATATATCTTGTGACTTGAGATGATGTTTATGATGTAGATATTTCAAATGTTCAACCCTTGTGGATCACCTTTCTCCTTTTGAATGGTACACACTCACCCATTCAAAACCCCTGATCCCATATCATTGAATTAATGCAATGCATATGATGCATATGATGATGAATCATAAGCTATTTAGGTTTATAAATAAGAGGACAAATTTTGGGGTACAACAATCAAATAGTTAATCTATTAAAATAATTCAATAATTAATTGGGGCGTTGCACTTCCTAATGGAAAAATCTCGGTTAAATTGACTAAAGAAAGCCTCAAACTCAATCAAGTATTGAGCGGTGGATTCAGGAAGATTGTAATGGTTGAGTTCGTTAATCAGCTTAAGGACATCTCTTCCCATGTCAGCTTCATCTTCGACCACAATGATAAAATCACCTTCAAGGAGATAAGTTTTAAGTTTTTATAGTTTGAGGTTAACATTGGCGTCAACCTTAACAATGATGGTCGGAGTGGGAGTATGGGAGTCCAATGTAACTTGTCGAAGTTTCTAAAGACGTCTCAAGGTTTCAATTGGATTTTGATTCTCCAGGGCCAGTATTTCCTCTTGATTGAGGGAACTATTGGAGTTAGCATCCTGGACGGTGTAAAAATGATCACCTTTAGCGACAAATGATTGGAGATTGGGATCTTAGACGCCAGCTTGTTCAGTTGGAATAGGTCGGGGTTCTTCGATAGTATTTTTAGGGTGCAACTAAGGACTATGTTCCGCGGAACCCGCTGTGTCAAAAAAATCATCTTGTCATTGTGGACTCTGAGTGATATTTTCATCCACATAAGCAAAGTCCAAGGAAGGATCTTTATCCAACTTTTTTGTTTGTGTTTCATCTTGTTGTCTAAGTCAAAAGCTAACATAAAATTTGAAAGCTAAAAATCTAAGATGTTAGTTATTCCAAATGAGGAGGTTTGGCACCTCAAAGATATATGGGTGTTATTTCTGTGGGGGAAAGTTAGGAGCATATAGATCTTTTGGTGGGGAGCTAGGTGGAGATTGTTGTTCTTCGAATACAGTAGGAATCAGAAGGGTAGTATTTTGAGCAATGTTGTGTAATATAATTCTTTTCTTTAAAGCTTTTTTGGTTTGGCCGGAGTTGGCACTCTTAGAGAAGGAAATATCTGAGTGAGTTCGCCATAGAAATGTATTTCTCCTCCAATGGAGGGAGGTGATGTTTCAAGAACCTAAAATGAGATTAGTCAGATAAGTTTCGACATGAAAGAGTAGGAAAATTAAAGAATCTTTATACCTGAGTTGTTGAAGGTATGTTGTTTTTCTTTTTCTTTGGGGGTTAGACAGAATCAGTAATGACAATTGACGATCTTTTGTGACTCTGGAAAAGAAACAATATTAGTCGAACCCTTTGGCAAACGAGTAGGGAAAAAAATATAAGTTTCTTGTCTATTTGGGTCATTTTCGACAACAGTAACTGATGTATCCTGAGTGTCGCTAGGAGCTTTCCCTGTGAGGTCTACAGGATCTATTGTGGGGCCTAATGAATGACAAAGAAAACAACGCTACTACTAGGGGAAATTTATAAATTGATCAAAGTTGTTGAAAACATACCTGTCCAAGTAGTCAGTTGTGTTTCAAGTCGGTCGAAGGCTTCTAAGAGTCTCTACAAGAAAGAGGCTGCATAGAAATGTTGTTTTTGATATTTGGATCATCATGCGTCGAACTCAGTAGTAGTAAAGAAATATTGCTGGAAATGGAATGTTGGAAGTTCCAAATTTTAAGTTGTCCTATGGAAGAGAAGATAATCATGATGTTCCTTAGCAGAAAGATTGTACCCTGCCCAATAAATATCAGTATAGCAGGAATAAAGGGATTTAGGCAACATCTGACTAAGACCAAATTGGCGTGCTACCAAATTCGGCTGATAGTCGGTGAAGCCATAACTATTTGACCCAGTGTCAATCCGAAAAGAGATGAGAGTTGGAGTAGAAAATGCTCTCCATATAACATTCGATTGAGCAGTAGCGAGATGAGAGATACCAGGAAAAAGGTTTTTGAACCAGATGGGGCCAACGTGTCAACCCGCAAAAGGGCCATGTCAGAAATAAAGTTGGTCTCAAGGAATAGGTTGATATATTTTAAAAAGTTAACTTTGTTCAAATTTTCTTGAGGGGTAGTCAAGGCAAGTCGAATACATTTAATGGGTTGATTACTAGGAAAACACATAAGGGCTTCAAAAATAGGGTGACCCACTAGATGTTCGAAAGTAGCATTGAGCTAGTGTTAGAACAGCCATAAGGGACCATAGAGAAGGATAACTTTGTTCTTTTTAGGGAGAATCATAATTCTAATAGAGGCGTGGCCTAGGGATTGGTATAAAAAAGGCAATAGTAACTTACCCATGGAGATCTTTTGACCTTCATGAATTTGGGTGGCTAAGTTAATGTAACCCTTAGCCACCTGCAGAGAGCCTAGACAGAACACATAATATGAGATCAAACATGTCAGAAATGCAATGTGCTCTATGTCATCGACGTCTGTATTGTCTTTAACATGATGATCTTCGATGTATTGGTGGAGACTAGGTCGACTGAAGTCGAACTCAAAGTTGGTCGACAATGTAGGGTCGAAGGTTTCACCTAAAGGTGAGAGTCCCATAATAGCAACAACGTCGAACGGAGTATGACTCATCATCTCACAAGGAAATTTAAAGGTGTTGGTCGAACCTCCCCTGAAGTAAATCGAAGCAATACAATCATGCTAGGATTTATCCTGTGAGTTGTTATAGCTAGTTGGATGGCGTCGAAAATATACCGTCCTTCTTCCATTTTGTTTCCTTATTCACTTGCACTTTATTGAGCCACACAAGCCAATCCTTGTTACCAGGAGTAGGCATGGATCAAAAAATCCTAGTGGGTTTCATAAATTTCACGCTGAGAGGACATTTTTCATAGACAAATGTGAAAGGAGGAGAAAAACAAGGAAAGTATCGTTGTACCTTGTGAGGGTGAGACCTTGCATCTAGATACAGTCCATGAAATGCGAAGAGCTTTTCATTCACTATGAAAGGTATAAGCATCTTCTTCTGTTATTTTAAATGCATAAGTAGAAGGTGGCTGAGGAATATCTTGTAAACCTTCTTCTTCTGTGAGAGTTAAAGCTATGAGGTTATTACCTGTGTTCAGCTGGTTTAGAGCAGAAGAGGCCATGGCAGCATCGCATAGAAGAGAAAGAAACAAATGAAGAGTTTTCTATGTGTAGAAGGTTGTAGGAAAATAGGTTCGTGAAGGAAGAAGAAGAAAGGAAAATAAGCATGAAAGGTTATTTATAGACCTATTGAAGTCGTCGATGATAGACAGGTGGCAACCGCTTGTGAAATTTTGATTTTCATGAAATTTAGAAATGAAAGAGTTAGTAAGGTTTGTTAGAACCCAACAGCCTAGAAATTAGGAGCCATCATGAGAAATGATGGAATGACGCTGGGAATAGTGGCGTAGAAAGTGGTCATCATGACGAATGACGTCAACTGAGTAGATAAATGGTCGAAAATTCAAAAAGAAGGAAAATGAAAAAATTCTCAATTGACACAACCTCCGTCTAAATTGGCATTTTGGGGAGCAATTTGTTAGTCACTGATTTTCGACTAAGGAAATTGATTATAAGCTAAGGATCATCACTAAAGGAAAAGTACTTTCGACACAACCCATGATGAGACAAGAGGAGTCGACAGGTTACAAAGGAAAAGTCCCTTTGAGACTTAACGAAAATTCATGATGTTGAAGCCAGGTCGATGAAGTCCAATTAAATGCGAAAACATTTAACATTGAAGCAGTGTCATCGACGATTACCAATAGAACTTGGAAAGGCTCAAAAGGCAGTTTTATCACAAACTTCGAACGCGGTTATATAATACCCGTCGAATGTGTAGGATAACAATTACTTTTGTTTGTTTATTTAAGCAAGTTTTTTCATTCATGTCAATAGTCGTGTTTTGTAACATTGTAAGAAAGAACTCAAAGTACCCCCATCAAGAGAGAAACGAGTCACTTCTGAGAAATGTATGCGTGCGTCCACCTTTAACTCAAAGTAATTTATTTCAAGTTTTTTTATCTTGTTTATCATTTTTACCTTACAAATTTGTCTTTTTTTTTTATTTACCGTTTTCTATTTCGGTTCATACTTTACCCATTTCTTATCCCAAAATACCATATCAAACTTAACACTAAATCTAGGACTCTTGTAGTCGGTCTTACAAGTAACCTTTAAGTAAGAGACTAGAGATTGTTTGTGAGAAACGCTTGCGAACAACTTCCACTTTCATTCCCATAATTGTATTCGGGTATAGTATAAGGGATATGAGTCGATCGCATGTTTAACTCATCGAGATTAGTTTAGAGTTTTGTTCTTGATTTCTATATTGATAGAAATTATAAAATTATGAACATATCTAATAAGTGGTATCAAAACCATTCATATCTAATTCAATTTGAATTTGTAATTTTATTTATTTATTTTGAATTTCGAAATTGAATTTTTTATTTATTTGAATAACTCAAAATGATTTGGTTGATTTTTATATTTACTGTAATCATACTTTTATGTATGGAGTTTATCATGCATAACAATACACTAAAGTATATATTGCTTTTGCACTACGTTATATATTTCATTATCATCCACATCAATTTTGGATATATCATGCATAACAATATACTAAAGTATAATGGTGTTTTTGATTTTGATTTTGATTTGATA
The DNA here is from genome assembly GCA_948472305.1 of Vicia faba. Lineage (NCBI taxonomy): Eukaryota > Viridiplantae > Streptophyta > Magnoliopsida > Fabales > Fabaceae > Vicia > Vicia faba. The sequence continues at coordinate 1,234,611,388 of OX451738.1, forward strand.
TTTATTTTTGAATTTTAATTTAATTTTGATTTTCTGGTATAAATGTATAAGGTGCACTAAAGTGTACTAGTGTTTCTTGTTTTGGATTTAATTTAAAATTTTTTTGGTTTAATTTTATTTAAATTTTGTTAGGATAGTATTTTTTTTTATGCAGTCATTTAACTTGTTTTTTAAGTGAATAATTGAAATAAAAAATCTGCTAAAGTGATCTCTTTTATAAAAATTATTTAAAAAAAATCTGATTTGTATATATATTTATCCATACAATTATCATTTGACCCAAAAATTAATTAGTGGTGTTCTGATTTTCATACGCAAATGTGATGGTAAATATGTGATAATTATAAGAGTTCACATGTAAATAATAAATCAATTCAAAGATGAGTTTATATTTGACATATTTATTATTATTATTATTATTATTATTATTATTATTATTATTATTATTATTATTATTATTATTATTATTATTATTATTATCAATGTTTAACCGTTACAACAAGAGTACCATTAGTCGTGAGTAATAGTGTACAAATACTCAATATTGATGGTGCATTAAGTATCTTGAGATAAATTATGTCTTTATTTGAACAAATTGATAATTCAGTTTTCTTTTATTTGAGTATATTTAAATGTTTAATTTTATTGTTCTTTTCCAGTTACAATTGCTTCAATATCTGCTAATTTGAATTCGGTTATGGGCTTTAATAGGACAAATTTCAAGGATTGGAAAGAGAACATAGAAATTGTTCCTAGTCACATGGATCTTGACCTTACATGAAGAAATGAGCAATATTTTTCTCCTACAGAATCTACTACCTCTGAATAGAGAAAATATTATGAGAAGTGAGATCACTCCAATCGCATGTGTCTCATGATTATTAAGCGCGGAGGTCTTTAGAGGTATTATATTAGAAGATATAACTAATAGAAAAGATTTTCTTATTGAGATTGAAAAGCGCTTTAAGAAAGTGATAAGGCAAAAATAAATACTCTTCTTCAAAACTTAATTTCCATAAAGTATCAAAGACAAAAGACGTGTACTAATGTTTCCTTTTCTTATTTACGAGATTTTATTGATATATCTGAAAGTAATGATGATTGCATATACTCCATGGTCATTAATTTGATGTTTCAAATTGTATATCTCTTGATGTAGATGAAATATTTTTCACCTATAGCCTTTGATTTATTTTGTTCCTAATTTTATGTCATTCTAATGTTATTGGTAATGTTGATATTGTTTTATGATTTGTATAGGGAGTCCCATAACTTCCTTTCCATTTTACAAAGGATTTCAGAAATACATTACCAAATTTTGTTACCTTGCATGAGTTTCTACTCTTTTCTCATAATATAATAAAATGTAATAGACATGTGTGTTGTACGGGTTAAAAGTATAATTTTAATTAAATATTTTTATAATATAAAAAAATATAATAAACATGTGCATTGCACAAGTTAACATACAGATCAAAAGTCTAATGATGTTCAAAATGACATGATATTGATAAATATGATAAAAATAGTTAACCTTGTTATATTTATACAATTAAATTCTTTTTACTTATAATTGAGACAGAAAAATTATGATTGTTTTTTTAATATAACTATTTGAATGTTAAGTGGAACACAAAACGAGTTTTAAGGGGGATTATGGAATATCAATTTGTGGTGATATATTTAAGATTAATTTAAGAATATTTTTGGAAGCTTTCTCAATCAAAATTGGAATTTACATCTCCTTTCAAGTTGAATTGTATAAAATTATGTTTGCTATCGAATATACTAATAGGAAGAATTGAAGAAATCTTTTACTTGAAATTGATTCAATACATTTATGCATTTTCTAATCTGAATATTATTCTTTAACATCTTTTAATTACATGAAAGAATACATTACACATTATAGATTCCTTTAAATTCAAAATATATCATATTTTTAGAGAAAAATTTATATGTTTATAGATTAATTAATGCAAGTTCTTTTATTGTAATAAATGGTATAATTCACTTCCTATTTGTATTTAAAAGATTTTTTTGAGAGATATATTAAACATGTCTAAATATCATTTTTGCTAGCTTTTTCATGGGTTTGATTTTATGCTCCATCATCTTTTTTTTTTTGTTTTTCTTTTTTTATTAAAAAAAAAAACTATTTGTATCTTGAGAGTGAGTCTAAACTTATAATTTTTTAATTCTTAATTTATATTTTGATTCTTGTTGTTTATTACTATTCTCTTAATTATTTTTAAAATTGATCTATATACTATATAATATGTAGAATATATGATTTCAATTGATATAAAATTAATTAAATTAAAATTAAAATAAATACCACACGTATTATAAGTATTATTTCAATGTTAATACATTTTATAAGATGTTTTTGGTTAAATCAAAACAACATGAATGAAAAAAAGAAATGATCGTTTATTTGCAAGGTTAAAAAGGATAATAAATTACAACAATTAGAAGAAAAAAATTTTCCAAGAATAAAATTTTTTTATTGATGAAACTTGTAATTATTTCACATTATTTATTTCTTAATTAATTAATATTCTCCTTATGTAGCCAAAAGAAAGAATTATATCCATTCACCTTAAGTAACCAAAAAAAGAATTATTATATTTTTATCAAAAAAAAAGAAAGAAAGAATTATATTCACCTTATTTTACCATATTATCATTACTATATTTTCTTTTTCAAATATTGTTGTTTACTCTCAAGACATAGTGGGATAATTAATTAATATAATACTACTATACAATTTGCAATGTAACGGCTAGTAATTAAGCCTATACAAATGTCACATTCAAAATTTGAATCACAAAACCAACGTTCTTCAGATATTCCCCTGAACAGAAGAAGAAGAAGAAAAGGACGAAGCTTCAACAACAATGGCGGAGTGTGAAATCCAGAAGATAGATCCAGAGACAGAGTTTCTATCATCAAAGAGAGAAACCGGAAACGAATGGGAAATCTTCAAAGAAAACGTCAGACCGTTGAAACGAGGCCGAAATGTTAACATTCTCAATCTCGCTCTCAAGTCTCAGACCGATAACCACCTCAAGAAATCCCTAATTCACCAGCGAAGGTCCGTCTCTAACTGTCTCTTTCTCTCGCTTTATTCTTCACCCACTTTATTGATTTTTCGTCATACAGAAAATTTGTCGAAACAATCCATGATTACAAAGGCCAAGATCCTCTTTTCCCTTGGATACAGTAAGTATCCCTTTACTATTATTAGATGCATCTTAATTTTCCATACAATTTTTAATTTTAGGGTTCATTTTTTAGAATATTTATATGGTTCTACAAGTTTAGGACCAAATTGGATATTTAGGTTTCCACACATAAAATGAAATGAATTTTGAATTTTTTTTCTAATTTTTTTTATTGATGATGGTGAAGGTGTATGAAGTGGGTTCAGGAAGCGTTTCCTCCGGGTGGAGATAGCTCGGGTTTGGTGGTGATTTATGAGCAATGTGTGCGTGCTTTTTGGCATTCGGAACAGTATAAGGATGATTTGCGCTATCTCAAAGTGTGGCTTGAATATGTAGGGTTTTTGAGTTTTAATTTTGTTTGGTGATTTGGTGCTGTGATTTTGTGCGGTGAGTTTATAAGAGGTGTTGTTTTTGTTGGTGCAGGCAGATAATTGTTATGATAAGGAGGTTATATATGGTTTTCTGGATGCAAATGGAATTGGAAAAACTCATTCTGATTTCTACATTTCATATGCTTTGCATTTGGAATCTAAGAACAAGTTTAAAGCTGCTAACCAGATATTTGAACTTGGTGTATCTAGGTATTTGAACTTGGCCTATCAGATATTTAGAGCTGCTAACCTTATATATTGTTATTGTGTATACCTGTTGAATTATTACATGTTCTTCTACTAGTAAAATCATCCTGAGTTCATAAACTAGAAAGTGTGTCTATAATAGGAGCATATAATATAGTTGTTCGCGATTCATGTCTATGTGGTTTCCATTTATACAAATCCGGAAAGGGAACTACGTTGATGCATTTTCCCCTCCCTTTTGATGGTATGGTATGTTATGATCTAGTAATATACATAGTAAGTTAACCTTAAACTTTTATGTGTTCAAAATCTTTACAAGTTGGGAGTCATCATTCATATAAGTTTACTTTAAACTTTTAAACGTTCAAGTCTTTGCAAACTTTTAAACGTTCAAGTCTTTGCAAACTTGCTCAACCCATTCATTTTGTTGACAACCATTTTTGCAGGAATGCTCAACCCATTGAAAAATTGAAAGCTGCTTACAGAAAATTTCTTGTACGCTCAATGTCAAGGACTAATGCTATAGATGTATGTGATGTTCTAATTAGTATCTTTTCCAAACTGATAAAATGTTATAATGATATATGGTCTATATACTGTGTTGTTGTCTGACCCCTCAGTTCTTTGACTACTTAGGAACCGCTGGAAAAACAGGCACCTGTGCGTAGCTTTGGAACTCTTCTTGCCAAAGGAGAAAACAGTGAGCCCCTCACTTCTTTATTTCTCTCTTCACATTACTTTTTGTCTCAAACTTTTTGAATTCAGAACATTTTTCCCATGCTGTAGGTAACAGGTTGACCTCTTTGAACAGTGATCGTTCTTCTAAAAATGATAGGTAACAACACTAAATAGTGCTGTATCTTTGCATTTATCGAGTTGGGCCTACTTATATTTTCTTATCTTGTTTTTTGGATCCTTATTTTTACCTTTTCTAATCGCCTACTCATACTATGCACTATGCAGTATAGATGAGTTATGAATTTCTAAGACCATATGTAAATTGGACCTTGGAAATGTCAAACTCTAAAATCATGAAATCCTCTCTAGGTATTCATTTCAGAGAAATGAAGGTTCTAACGTTTTGTTGATATTTTCATTATTAAATCTTGTAGGACTCGAGCAGCTCCACTTTCCATTTATAAAGATTCAAATGCCGGTGGTGAGGCTTCCTCACGTCAGCCAGACATGTCACACTCTTGGCGCAACCTTGGAGCTCGAGCTGAACGAAACAAGGAAAACAACGCAATTCCTGCCAAATGGAAATCGTACAAGGTGCTGACTTTTCATTTTGTCCACTTCACTTATTTGCCTACTTTTGTATTCCTCATTGCTAAATATCCCGGTTTCTTAATCCTTTCAGGTTCCACAGCGACCGGGGACTAGAACTGCAGTGGCAAGTGCAAGTGCCTGCATTCCGGTGTTCGTTGATGAAGAATGTCAAGGGTAAGTAGAATCATTTAACATGGAGCTTTGTCCCAAATCTCAATTTTTCAAATTGCAACCTCCATAGCACACTTGTACACCTACTCTGACTGTATATGTGGAGTTTTCTCTGAGTTATATTGGTGATCCTACATGTTTTACAGTTCACCGAGTATGAAAGCAGAGGGTAAGGGTAAGTCCAAAAGTTTGAAGATTAGGCAAGAAGACGAAAAGGACTTAAAAAGGTAATCGCTATTCACTTTCACCTGACAATTTCCCTTTGATACCAGAAATCAGTAACGTGACACATTCATATATATTGTTTGTTTTCTGCAGAGAAGCAGAGTTACTAAGGAAGAATCCCTTACGCAACTTTCCACATACCAGCCTCCCCAGATAATTGAAATTTCTCTCAAATGTCATTGCCATTTGCAGACCACGCTATCTTTTTCTGTAACAATTTGTGGGTTAGCTTTTCTCTAGAAAGCTTGACTACACACCATGTATCTTTTGTTTGGTATCGGAAATACGAGTTTGTTTGATTTGATGAAAGTTTAGGTTGTACCTCAGCCTGTTTGTTGTACTTTGTATGAATAACCATGAGAATTTGTATTGAGAAAGCATATCTCCAATTCTTTTTAGAATGATTTGTATTGAGAAATTTGAAAGAAAAAAAATTGTATTGTTTTTCCCTTGCATTCATTCTATAGTGCAACATATGTGTGCAACATATACTCAAATGTAATTTTAACCCTTCATATTAGACCCTCGCAAGTCGCAACGATTGCCATTAGTTATGCCCATACAAAGATGCATCTGGACCTAATAACTGGGCGTTTTGTCCATCATCCAAGTATCATCAACATACAAGCCTGTGACCGAGACATGGGAATTGCTCAATCAAGGAATAATATTTGATGGTCATGATGATAAAATAATCTAACAAATACTAATTAATTGACCAAACTACCAAATTTGCCCTTTCATCTAAAAAAAATTACACTATAAATTGGACAATTTGGTAACTAAAATTAAAAACCATGTGTCCCAAGTATCCGCTTGTGATTGATCCAAATTAAAATACAATATTTCTCTCCATCCCAACCTTACACTCAACTCAAACACATACTCTTTCTTACTTGCTCTACTCATCCACTTTCTCTCGTCTTCTCTCTCTTTTCCCTCAAACCCTACCTCCCCAGCCATATCTACTACCACTACCCCCTCCAATGGAAAAACCAAAACCATTTTCGTAATCCTCATCTCAAAACCGTTTTCGTAAACTATTTTTTATGGGCCATTGTTGGGTTGGTTTTTACAGATCTGGAGATCTTGAGAACAAAGGACATGAGTTGCAAAGGGAACATTTACGCCTTCAAGTGGAGCGAGCTCTACACTTCAACATTTGGTAAGTAACATCTACTCCTTCATCGATTTTCATAAATGATATTGGCACTGTCTGATTAACACTGATTTTGAAATTGACATTTCAGATGGAAGCCATTCCTATAAATTTTGTCAGCAGGAGAAAAACATTGGTGAGTTGGTTCACTGGTTATCACACTACTTATTGCTTACTCTATCTCTAACCTAATATCTTTTGAGATTCATAATAAGTTTTTATATATTCCACCGACAGTTATGGAAATGAATTTGATGCTGTAAGTTAATGCACAGTTAAGGCTCTTGATCATTGATGAATATCACACCATTGTAGAAGAAGCTAGGGTAGCAGTTTGAGTGAGGATCACTTGAGCACTGACATTCTTATTGGTGAAATACATCATCAAAATTTAAGTTATTTTGGCTTGCATTCACTATATTAGAGAGTAAATTAAGTTTAAATTATCTTAGCTTCAATTTTAAGCAAATAGCTGCTTCTGTTAAGTTAGTTGAAATTGTTAGGATTAGTTACATGATTCTGTTTTTGTTGATTTGCAAATACTTGATTTTTTGTTGTCTTGGTGGCTGTGATTTAAAGAGTATTCCTGATGTAAGCATATTTAAGAGGCTTATGGTTTTTGATGTTTCTTTCAACGAAATTGCTTTGATTTATGGTGTATATAGGGTTTGTAATACACCCAAGGAGCTCTATGTATCCAAAAATGAAGATACTAAATTTGAGGATATCACTCACTTTCATCGATTGCAGATTTTGGAACTCGACTCCAATAAATTACGAGTTAATTAGTTTATTATATTGTGCGTGTCAATGTGACGGTGTTAAATAACTGTTTAGATTAAGAGTTTTAGCATGTTTTGACATTTTAACAATTCCAATACAACATTGAACACTTATTTGTTAACATTTTATACTTCATTTTGTTGAATAAATGGTTAACGTCTTACTATATCGATGATTTTTGTGGTTAGTTGGTTGGAAGATGCAAGGCAGCATGCAAATACAAATATGACAATTATGCTGATTGGAAACAAGTGTGATCTTGTTCACAGACGGGTCGTAAGCATTGAAGGTGAAAATTTTGCAAAAGAGCATGGGTTGATCTTCATGGAGGCCTCAGCAAAACTGCTATTGACATGATATTGGCATATGTATTTCATGTTTAATGGCTTTCTTTTTCTATGTGATTTACATCACAAGGCGCCCCTTCACAACTTAAATTTGCCATGAAAGGTAGTTGTGACAAAAACAAAGAAGGACATGTGAAATAGACAGCGAAATGGGCTTCTGATGTGGTTAACAATGTTACATATCAAAGAGATGGAGCACGGGGATATTGATAGTGAGATAGGCCTCTGCATGGTGTTCTGAGGAATGAACTAGAAGAGCGTGTTGGGGGGAGATACTAGGAGCATCGATGCATAGTGTAGGAACAAACACCTTTGAGAGAGATACACCACTTCTCCACCTAAAATCTTAAGGTTATAGGTGAGTGAGTTCTTCCACTTATATATGCTTAAATCTCCACATTTTTCCCACTTACTCACACTTGCTATATTATTCCAACACTCCCCCTCAAGTGTGAGTCCACAATGCTCCCTCACTTGTACCGCCATTGACATCTTACAACGAAACACCACTTCATGGGCGCATTTCGATACAAGTCTCTTTCGATCCCTTTCTCAAACCAAATGCTCATGATACCATGTTGGGGGAGATTATTAAGAGCATTGATGCATAATGTAGAAACAAGCACCTTTGAGAGAGACACACCACTTCTCCACCTAAAACCTTAAGGTTTTAGGTGGAGAAGTGACATATCTCTCTCAAATGTGCTTGTTCCTACACTATGCATCGATGCTCCTAGTATCTCCCCCCCAACAGAGCATTCTTACCAGCAAACGAGCTTAAGAAGCGATTTGATCAAGAAAGTTTGAACATCTCCTTTCAATGTGTTTTCACATTGCTGAAATAATTTTCTTCTCGAGTGCTGCTGTTACAAATTCTAATCATTCTGCAGGCATCTCTTTGAAAAAGTCAGATGTGGCTTCGTGTGGAACTGGAGTAACCTCATGCATTCTTGCATTGGTATTGCCATATCTCTTCTCTAAGCCTATGTTTTACAGTATTGGCATTGCTCAGGTTCCTAATCTTGAGTCAAAGCATTTCTAACTTGATTTCATGCATCCTGCTGTGTTCAAGGTATTTCTTTGAATTTTGTATGGATGGTTCAGTATAATTATAAAGATTAACATTAACCTTAAAACTAAATTATTCTTGTCATTCACTAGAGTCCATAATTTTTTTCTTACATGTAATTTATCTGCAATGGGAGGATCTCATCTTAAATGAACAAATCCTCAATTTGGCCATCCATAATTACTCATCACAATGAGTAATCCAAAATAATTGTTACCAATTCTGATAGGACGGCCTCTAAATTTCATTCCTTTAAAGATCTACATTCGAGGCACATTAGCCTTGTATATAAAATTTAAAATAAAAGGGTTCCTTTTTCTGAGTTATGTTAAAGTTGATAGTTGTAACATAGCTTGGCCAAACTCTAAATTAAGCTAACTCTATGAAATAAGACATATAAAACCAGCTAAAGCTGGGAGGTCCACTTTTAAATCACTTTCTTAAATATCCATCTTAGTTGGAGCCCAAACTTAAGAGATATTAGTAACATAATAACTAAAAGTAGAACTCTAAATTTTCATGTTAACTATAATTGCAGTTTGATATTGTTGTTGAGGCTACCACATCAAGAATACTTTCTGGGCCGTAATTGCAAGACAATGAATTATCAGTTTCTTATAGCTCATATTTTCACTTTCACTACATTTGTAGGAAGCTTAATTGAGCAACTTATTTTATAATAGGTTATCTATCATGAATCAGTGGAAAGCCAAATGTAACACTTGACACACAACTTTATCAGCTGCTGGAGATAATTTTGTTGGTAGAGTTATTGTGTTGTGAAGGTAGAGAAAAACACTAGAAAGGAGAGATTTAAATTGAATTTTAAGAAAATATTCCCCTTTAGAAAATTATTTGATTGAACTATGTAAGAATATAAAATGCAATAAATATAAAGAGACACATTTAGTTATCCAGGTTCACCGTTAACTAAGCTACTCATGTCCACCCTCCTTAGTTGATTTTGTCTTAACAAGGACTTAATCTACTATAAACAAATTGATTATAGATGTACGGGCTACCTGTCGTTGACTAACAATCAATCAATGATCAACAACCATTGACCCCTTAAGAAATTTGGCCTACTCGGTCTTTCTTAATAGAATTTCACAATGACCCGCAACCATTGTCATCTTGAGTCATCTGGCCAATACTAGTCACTCAAGGAACAACACAATGATACATTCAGTGATCTCCACGAGATATAATGATCATTGACCCTATTATAAATATGATCAACTTGATCTTTCTATGAGGGATTTCTCACAATGATCCTCAACCATTTATCTCTTAAGAATTCTGACCTTTCTGGTCTCCTAAGAGATATAGCGATCATTGACTCCATAAGATTTCTTACCTTCCTGGTCCCCTATGAGATATATCGATCATTGACCCCATAAGGTTTATGACCAAACTGATCCCTTAGAATAGAATTTCATCTACGATGACCACAACTAACGTCTTCTCAAGTCTTTTGATCTTCACTTAATCACTTAGGAACCAACCAATTCTAAACAAAATTGTTTTTCTGGAGATTACATGAGGGCTTCTTATCAAGCAGATTACTCCTACTTTAAGTACATATTGTTTGACATAATTCTGAGCAACATTTCTTGTGTACAAACAATTTACATGAAGATCTTAAGAAATAACACAATCTGAGCAACAACTATTGTGTTTTAAATATTTCTACAAAGATGAATATAATCTAAGTTAAGTGCAACATCTTGTCTTCATCTTCTTCATTGAGCAAACTATGAGCAGTAACTCCTTGCTTCTTCATAATTCTGCCAAGATGTATATGATTGATAGTTTGAATGACATCTTGTAGACTTCTTCATCTTCATCTTCTTCATTAAGCAAGGTATGAGCAACAACTCCTTGCTTTTTCATGATTCTGCCAAGATGTATATGATTGGCAATTCGAATAACATCTTGTAGAATTCTTCTTCATCATCTTATTTGGTTAGCTTCAGCATGTTCAACGTAACAACTCCAACAACGTCTGTATCCATGGTTTTCCAATAACTTTTCTTCATTTCATATTCTCCTTTTATAGCCTTCAAATAAAAGAGTCGTTGGAAGGATAAAGAAGTCTTTTCTCTTTCCAACGGTTGATTTCCAACGGATATATTCAAGAGAGATTTGGAACAGTACGAAACGTCACTTTCCTATACCCGTTGTTTGCAGTAGATAGCGTACGTTAGTGGGAGAACAACTTTTTAAAATAATATCATCATTGTACTATTTTTTTTCTTGACTAAGTTTCTTGACCTTTATCTTCTGATGACGTACTACTGATTTTAAAGTATTAAGCTTGGAAGAGATCAATCTCTTGTCTTCATTCTACTGGTGACTGTTTGATGAAGAGTTCAGAAATTACTTTGTTGTTGTAGCATAGGAACATGATCGCGACTTTAGTAGTCTAAATAATCTGGACTGCAAGTGCAAAGTCTTATCACATAGTTTTAAAGATTATCGAACCCAAAGGACCAAAAGTCAAACGTATCGTTATCTAATATTACGATGTAAATCTAAGGCTAAAAATATTTGGTTTAGATTAAGTGAACTAAAAGTAAGTTTAAATCTTATTAAATAATCAGAGGGGGAAACAACTAGTATGTAATGATCAGACTTCGGGAATTAGTAACCTATTCGGTAATTCACAGTTTCAAACAATCCTCGGTAGAAATTTATCAGTTTAAAAACCCTCGTCTCACATTGTCGTGGTTATTGGTTTGGGCTATGCAGTTAAGTCCTAACGTATGCTCTCGCTATCCTGCCGGAGTAAAAAACATTTTTTGAAAACAAATAAACTCTAATTAGCGTTAAAGCGCTCTCGCTGTTTTTAAAGTCAATGCCTAATTAATACTGTCCAGTTAAAGATCCTCAAACTCTCGCTTTATTGAACCTAACTTCTATTTGTTTTTTATTCTCATAACAAAACAGTTTATCATTTAAAAATTGTCATTTAGACCAGAAAATAGTTTAACAAATAAATAACCAATAGTATTACCAAATTCCCTCAGTTATATGACTCAATCACAGAATAATACAAGCCAGACAACAAAGTAAACATGATTATTGAATTAAAGACAAATAATAATTTATTAAAATAAAAACTTGAAAATAAATATGACTGGAAACTGGTAACAATTAGTCCGGCTCTAACGAGAAGCACTCCTCCACAGGTTGGTAGATTTCGCTTTGCTCCAGAACAGAAACAATTGCAAAGAAATAAAAATAATAAACCTAAACGAAAATTTTAAAGGTCTTAAAACAAACCACAGGGCAATAGATTTCCGGTGTAGAAATCTATTGCTTAAATGAGTTGGGAAAATAATATTGCTTAAAACTAAGAAAAATAAGAATTTTGGAAAATAATAATTCAGGAAAATATGCACGAAAAGAAAGGCAAAACGGAGGACCCCAGCTCAGTGTGTGAAGCCTTCTATTTATAGTAATCTTGAATAACTGCATGTGAGAGATTGTAGGAGGTACGTGGTTGTTGGATCTCTACATAGCTGACTTAGTGGAAACGTGAATATAGCAAGTGCGTTGAGATATTTTCGTTGCAAGCTTGAAGTACGTGGTCAAAATAATAGGAGAACGTGGGCTGTCGTTCGTCAAGGCCCAAGTGACGTTCATCACTTGGTCAAGCACCCTGCCGATCGTCACGGATGTGTGACGTTCGTCACAAGCTGCTTTCAAGTGGGTCACGCGCTTCTTTCCTTTTTGGGCTTGGGCTGATGCTTTATTTCTTATATCCTTTGGCTCTTCTTTTTGTACCCCTTTTCTTCTTTTTCTCAGAAAAGCTTTAATTAATTTAATACCTGCAAAATAGTCAAAGACCAGCATAATACCAACTACAAAGCAATTTAATTTAGATTAAAATGAAAAATAATTTAAGTAAATCAAGCTAAATATGCAATACATTTATGTGTTATCAAACTCCCTCATACTTGAATCTTTGCTTGTCCTCAAGCAAGTGCTCAGTACGATGTTTGTCTAAACATTGGTCAGATGCAAATATATGACACAAATCAACTTGTACGTGGTTGCATGGTGTTTTTGTTAGAGAGTAAAAAACTTAATCTATACTCCAGCACTACGGTAACGACACTAGACAATCTCATCTTATGTAAACCGTAGTGTTGGGATTGTCTAGTGTCGTTACCGTAGTGCTGAAGTATAGATTAAACTTTTGATTCTCTAACAAAAACACCATGCAACCACGTACAAGTTGATTTGTGTCGTACATTTGGATCTGACCAATGTTTAGACAAACATCGTACTGAGCACTTGCTTGAGGACAAGCAAAGATTCAAGTATGGGAGAGTTTGATAACACATAAATGTATTGCATATTTAACTTGATTTACTTAAATTATTTTCCATTTTAATCTAAATTAAATTGCTTTGTAGTTGGTATTATGCTGGTATTTGACTATTTTGCTGGTATTAAATTAATTAAAGCTTTTGTGAGAAAAAGAAGAAAATGGGTACAAAAAGAAGAGCCAAATGATAAAAGAAACAAAGCATCAGCCCAAGCCCAAAAAGGAAAGAAGCACGTGGCCCACTTGAAAGCAGCTTGTGAAGAACGTCACATGTCCATGACGATCGGCAGGGTGCTTGACCAAGTGACGAACGTCACTTGGGCCTTGACGAACGACAACCCACGTTCTCCTATTATTTTGACCACGTACTTCAAGCTTGCAACAAAAATATCTCAATGCACTTGCTATATTCACGTTTCCACTAAGTCAGCTACGTAGAGATCCAACAGCCACGTATCTCCTACAATATCTCACATGCAGTTATTCAAGACCACTATAAATAGAAGGCTTCACACACTGAGTTGGGGTCCTCCGTTTTTCCTTTCTTTTCGTGCACATTTTCTAGAATTTTTATTTTCCTTAGTTTTAAGCATTATTATTTTCCCAACTCATTTAAGCAATAGATTTCTACACTGGAAATCTATTGCCCCGTAGTTTGTTTCAAGACCTTTAGAATTTTCGTTTATGTTTATTATTTTTTATTTCTTTGCAATTGTTTCTGTTCCAGATCAAATAAAAACCTATCAACCTGTGGAGGAGCGCTTCTCGTTAGAGCCGGACTAATTGTTACCAGTTTCCAGTCATATTTATTTTCAGGTTTTTATTTTAATAAATTATTATTTGCCTTTAATTCAATAATCATGTTTACTTTGTTGTCTGACTTGTATTATTCTGTGATTGAGTTTTATAACATGCTAGGCTAGATTTCTATACCGGTATGTAAGGTCATATACCTGAGGGAATTTGGTAATACTATTGGTTAACTATTTTCTGGTCTAAATTACTATTTTTAAATGATAAATTGTTTTGTTATAAGAGTAAAAGACAAATAGAAGTTAGGTTCAATAAAGCGAGAGTTTGAGGATCTTTAACTAGACAGTAGTAATTAGGCATTGACTTTAAAAACAACGAGAGCGCTTTAAGGCTAATTAGAGTTTATTTGTTTTCAAAAAATGTTTTTAACTCCGACGGGATAGCGAGAGCATACGTTAGGACTTAACTTCATAGCCCGAATCAATAACCACGACAGTGTGAGAAGAGGGTTTTTAAACTGATAAATTTCTACTGAGAATTGTTTGAAACTGCGAATTACCGAATAGGTTACTAATTCCCGAAGTTCGATCATTACATGTTTCCCCCTCTGATTATTTAATTAGATTTAAACTTAATTTTAGTTCCCCTAATCTAAACCAAATATTTGTGGCCTTAGATTTACACCGTAACATTAGATAACGATACGTTTGACTTTTGGTCCTTTGGGTTCGATAATCTTTAAAACTACGCGATAAGACTGTGCACTTATAGTCCAGATTATTTAGACTACTAAAGTCCCGATCAAGTTTTTTGGCGTCGTTGTTGGGGATTTGTAAGCACGATGGGCTTATCTACCTATGAGGCTCTAACTTTGGAGCTCTTAAGCTCTTACTTCTACACCACTCCCACTGACGCTGATGTAAATATCATTGTAGCCGCCACATTTTGTATGTTCAACCGGGAATACACACTGAACCAGGATGCTTTGAGCGACATGTTTAGTTTCCCTCGTGGAGACAATGTGTAATACCGAATTCCCCCTGAATTGGATTGGAATAGAATATCATATGAATTATGGGAGCGAATATCTGGTAAGCAATATGTCGCCCTCGAAGCGCGCTACTCCACTCACATCCATAATCCGAACATTTGCTACCTTCACCGCACCCTGGCCAGCACTATTTTTGGAAGGACTAACAACAACAAGGTCAATACCAAGGAGTTGTATGCTCTCCATTGCGCTAAACCTCCGTTTGAACCCCAGTACCTTCCTGATGGCTCACATTCAAAATTTTGTAACGAGAGACGGGATTGTGCCTTTCTGTATTGGAGATATCGTCACTGCAATAGAAGTTCACCTGAACCTGGGAGGAAGAATCCTGAATCTACCCTTGCTGCCAGCAGTGTTTATGGACATTAATAACTGTCGAGCTAGTCGCCTTATTAAGGTGAGAGAAGTAGGAGGATATTATCTAATGGTAAGGAATAATGAAGTTCGTAGTGTCATTTCGCCAAATCCAAATACTACGAACTTAAGCATTACAAACAACTGGCTATATGACATCAACGCACCTGAGCCTTGTGTGAATGCACAAGGTAACCAAGGTGAGGCCAATAATGTTGCGGTTGATGAAATGGAACAAGAATTAGAGCAACAAGCACCTCAACCTGACATTCAACCTCCCAAGGCCCAAGAACCACAAAATGCCAACCAACCAGCCACACTCGATGCCATCTATGCCGCAATACTGCAGCGGAACCAATTGTCTAACCAGCTCTAATAAAGCATCGAGACACAACAAGGTGAAATGATGCATCACGTCCAACAGATGCAAAGAGATCAACATGATTACGCTCACTGGCAAGACCAAAGTATGCTAGAGTTCACCGCAGGGATGACATAAGACATGCGAGCTTTGACACTCTGTGTTGAAGGTTTGCATGAAGTTGTTTCTCGTGTGGAGGCTCAAAGATATGAAGCAGAGTCTTCCAGAAGGGGCGAACAAGCGCGTAGAAGATCTAGACCAAGGACACATGGTGGATTCTGTGGCTAAGGCCAGGAAGAATGAGTATTTAGTTTTCCATTTTCCTTTTTCATCTTTTATCAATACATTGAGGACAATGTATGATTTAAGTATGGGGGAGGAAGTATTTCCGCTTTTCTAGTAAATTTTTATTTTCATTGTCATTTCCCTTCTTGTTATTTCCCTTCAATAAAAATATTTGTTTTATCTAGTTATTTATGCAACATTTGTGTTGTTTTTCCGATTCCCTCATTTTATTGAGCCCCAACAATTTTTTTTCCGGTTTAATGCATAACTTGACTTACTCGACGTGTATGTAGGTTTCCATTTTTAAAACTTGTTAGAAATTTTCGCAAGATTTGACGAAATCACTACCGTCTTGACACTCTACAACCCCAGAGTATAATAGACTAGTTAAAGCACCTATTGTTCCAAAACCCAGAGCTTTAGTTTTGAAGTAACCTTGAGAAGTTTATCTAGCAGTCAGCACCGTCTTAAACACAAACTACGCAGAAGGTCGATGAATATAAGTGGATGATCTCGGTAAATTATTTAGAAAAATGTTACATGCTTTAAGAAAATAAGAAATGCACCTGTTGTACCCCAAAATTTGCCCTCCCATATTCTTCAAGAAATTGCCAAGTCAAGCTTCAAAATCTCCCCAAGGGTTGCACAGTTCAAGGGCCTCCTAACAGTCAAAATTAGGGTTTTGGTTCTGATCAAGAAAATGAAGTTTTCAAGGGTCCAATCAAGTCCCACATGCCTATAAACATGGTCAAGCATCCTCATACAAAGTTTCAAGACTTTCAGCATAAAATTGCACAGTCAAAACCCTAATTGCACTACAGTCAACTGTAGGGGCAAAATGGTCATTTGACAGTCAAAAGTTCAAATTTTTGGTCAACATCTCATTTTGAAGCCACAAACATCATTTTATCAATGCTTGATCATGATTCTCAAAGCTTGGCTCAAAAATCATCAAGATGCAAAAGTTTCCTTATTTGGACAATTGAAAAAGTCAACTGTAAATTGACTAGGGCATAACTTTCACATGGATTATCAGAAAAATTCCATCCAAAGCTCATTTTGAAGAGAAAGACATTTCCTACAACTCCTCTTCACACTTCAAGTCCAAGAAATGCTCTCACAAAAAGTTATCAATTTCAACATTATAGGTCATTTTCAAAAGTCAACAAAAAGGGACTTTAAGTCAAAGGCCATAACTTGAGATTGGTAAATCAAAATTACATGGGACTAAAGGCATTGGTTAGAGTACTCAAAGACCTTTCCAAAATGTCCAAGAACATGAGCAAAGCTTAAAAATTGAGCAAGTTATGCCTTGTGGAAGTTGGGAAATTTTTGGATATTTTGAAAAGTCAACATTGATTCAAATGACCTAAAATTGCTAATGGGCCTCTTTTTCTTCCACAATTCATTATCCAAGGCATGTGCACGACCACTTGGCCCAAAGGGAAGTTTTTCTTCATTTTTATTTATTTATTTGGATTTTTATTATTAATAATTCATTTAAATTAATTAAAATACATGGAAAATACTAAACCTAGGTTTTTCAATCTTTTTATGCATATAATATCCTCAAGATTTCGTGCCTAGCCAAATATGGAAAGAACCAATGGAATTGGATATGATTTGTATCAAAGAACATGTGGAAAAAGATTTGAAAATCATGGTTTAAAAATCAAATATCATATTCATCAATTCATGGATTTTGATCAAGTTTCTTAACCTAAATCACTCTCCTATACATACACAAGCAAGACCTAATGCTCATTACCAAAAAGCTGCGCA
The DNA here is from genome assembly GCA_948472305.1 of Vicia faba. Lineage (NCBI taxonomy): Eukaryota > Viridiplantae > Streptophyta > Magnoliopsida > Fabales > Fabaceae > Vicia > Vicia faba. The sequence goes on from OX451738.1 coordinate 1,234,629,138, forward strand.
AGAACCTGAAGAACAAAACTTGATTTTTGCTTAAAAATCTCAAAACTGAAAACAGGGATAGAGGACGATTCAAGGCAAGATTTTTATCTCATTAGCTTCCTGAGGTTTCAAGGAAAGTTTTCCAATCGAAATCAATCATTCTAACGCCCTAAATTGGTAACACGATTGCAACCTGTACAGAGAAAATCTCATATTCTTGCATCTCAATTCATGCGCATTTAGCAATTTTTAACATGTGATTTATGTTCATTATGCAATTCTGAAGCTAACTGTGCAGTTTAATTGTGTTTTCGCGCATTATTGAAGAATCTACCATTGTCGTATCTTAGGGTTTGCAGAACTGTGAATTGGGGTTTTTCATTTAAAGAAAAATTGGCACTCCAAACCTGGACCATTGAATCAATCATGCTTGGACGATCTAGACCCAACCCTCGCGCCTAATTTATGAGGCCCCAGGGGCTAATCGCTATTTTTCAATAGGGGGCCTATGGGAACAGCTGAAAACCGTTGCCAACTTCTTTTTTGTTTCAGGAAAAAATCATGAAGAAGGAAGATGATGAAGTGTCCATCAATGGTTGGATCATTTAAATTCTTCGCGCGTTTTTTGAGCCACTGACCACTTTTCTCTTATAATAATTACTAGTTATATTATAATCAGAACGCGTTGGATGGCTCAGTGGTAGACGTGTATGCTGGTAACCCCTAGGACCTGGGTTCGATCCCAGGTCCCCACCCCCTTTCATGTTGTTTTTCATTTAAAATTCATATGCAGTTTCAACGTTGTGGACCACCGTACACCTTCAAAATCAAGCCGTCCACGCGTTCAATTTCATCAATTCAAAGGCACAGATTTGGAGAGCATGGTACACGTGAGTCAACGCCTATGCACGCTAATGGGAAAAGTCTACAAGGCCTGAAATATTGGGCTCAAATTGCTAAAGATTCACCTCATAACTGGGGACAACACCCCCCTGAGGTTTGCAATATTTTTCTTTTTTCATTCCTTTTTTTTATTTTCAATTATTATTCTTTTATTTGTAATTTAATTATTTTTCATAAAAACACAAAAACAATAAAAAATCAGAAAAGGACAAAAATTAATATTTTTATTTAATGTCATATTTTTTGTAAATAAATTGCATTAATTAATTTTAGTTATTAAATTAGGTTTAATTGTAATATTTTCTTAATTAATTTAAAATTGGTAGAACTAGGGTTTAATTAATTTTTCATCCCTTTTTCTTTTCTTCCATAATAATTAAATATTAAATATTTATTTTTTATAATTAAATCGCATGTAAATTAATTAGGGTTAAATATTAGGTTAAAAATTAATCTTTTCTTAATAAACTAAAAACAACTAGAATTAGGGTTAGCATTTTATTTCAATTAATTCTTTTTTCATTAAAAATCATAAGATACAAAAATACCAAAAACAAATTTCTTTTCCTTTTAATTTTATTAATTTAATAATCGTTTAATTTAATTTAGTTAAAAAGGGTCCAACGCCCTCGTTTCAACTTTAATTCAATTCGCATATTTATTTCGTTTTCTTTTAATATTTATGTATCTCTCCCAAGGTCATGTAATATTTATCTTTCGCATTTTTAATTCTTTATTTTCTGTCAAATCGGGTCCTGGAAATTTTGGCGATGTGGACCCGCGCCTTTTGTAATAGCTTAGAATTTTATTTTTCTCGCACTTTTAACTGTTAATCAAGGCATGCAAGAATGAATGGACAAAAATAAAAACAAACGCATAGATCACCTTGACATGAATAAGACAAAATAACTGAACATGACACACAAATCACACACCACCCCTAGGGTACGCCTCACTGTTGCCTTGCCTCGAAAGGTGATCGTTGAGTAGAGGATGTCTTAGTAAGTCCTCATGATCCGGGAACCTGGCATGAGGGTAGCTTCTAAGGTGTCTTCCCATTGCTCTGGTGATCACCATGTCCCGAACCTCGAATTGACCCGAACACCTCCAACGGTGGTGCTACCTACCTCTCAATGGTGGGATGGCACTACTTTAAAGGACATTTACACAGACGAATTCCTTAGGGTAGGTAGGTTCTCGTAGATACTTGCTCTAATTTCAAAACAAATTCAAAAAATACTTTTCACACCGACACCTTTTCAAAAAGCTTTCGAAAGCAATTTTTCAAACACTCTTGAGGACTGATACAAGAGTCGAACTGGAATTTTCAAAGAAACTTTTTTAAAACCCACAGTTCAAAAGCAAGCAAACCATTTTTGAAAACACAATGAGCAAGTATCTAAGAGCCCATGGATAACCATGGATAGAAAGGGTGCTAACACCTTCCCTTTCTATAATCTACCTCCCGAACCGAGAGCAATCTCTTTAAGGAATTTTTCTGTGCTTTTGTCCTTTCCATTTGGAGAAAATAAAAGACGGTGGCGACTCTTACTTCCGCGACATTTCGCGAACCAGCGTTAAACAGTCAGTTCCAGATCCACCGATCACAGAACTGGCGACTCTGCTGGGGAATTAAACTTAAAGTGAGGTGTACCTTAGGGTTAGTTCATAACTGTGTTTTCAATTGTATTGATTTGTTTGCTTTACTATTGTGGGTTGCATGGGAGTTACATAGATCCTAACCCGGATCTGGGGATACCCTGTTTAGGTAGCATAAGCTGTGAGGGACCTGTCCGGCGTATACCGACATGGGTGAAGCAGTGGCTACGTTGGTGTGGCGCCTTGGTCTGTACCGATATCCCTCGTGTTGAAACGGGGAGAATATGGGTCTTCCAAGGAGTCATTAAGCACCAACAGACCTTAGAACCTTAAATGACACAACTTGGCCATTAGAACAGTAGCAGTATGCTACGCCCATTGAGGCTAAACTCTCGTGATGGTTCTGGCCGCAAGAAAAGATTGCGATGCTGGAGTTATGACCGATTGAGGGTAGTCAATGATATTGGGATCCTCTAAGAACCCGGTTACTTTTGATTAGGACAGGTATGAACCAACAAACTGAAAGAGGGTACTACCCAGACCTCATGCTGGCCTAAACTCTAAGGGTTCTTTTGTGTGACTTGTGTGCCTTCGTACTTGAACTACGTGCATGCTTATTATCTGACCCTTGAATTTCTTGCAGGTTTTGTTTGTAGTCCTTAATTAGGACTCATAACAAGGTTTACCGAGTTTCTTGCAGGTTTTGTTTGTAGTCCTTAATTAGGACTCATAACAAGGTTTACCGAGTTTCTTGCAGGGTTTGTTTTAGTCCTTAACTGGGACTCATGACAGGTTTTACTTGAGTTTCTTGCAGGTTTTGGTTGGCAGTCCTTAATTGAGACTCATAACAAGGTTTACCCATGTTACCCCATGCATCATGACATCATAACATTGCATACATCCTAACCCATTTCAAGGATCTCCAGGGCTTGTGATGCAGGTCATGGTGAATCAACTATCCCAACAAGGGGCAAAGAGGATTTATTTTCCTCTAGCCAAGGCAGTCAGGGGCTATGACCCACTGGATATGGTGAGCCTTTGACCCTTGGAAGAAAAACTCTCCACAACATGGGTTTCCTTCAATCAAGCTACCGGACCCAAATTCTAACAAATTTTCTTTGTTTATCCCGCGAGGTCCTTGAAAACATTGCATGCATGTGATACTCATCATTGCATAACAGGTATCCTTGTTGCAGGTCACTCACCTTTCTCGCTGTTTATTTCAGCAATGACTTGCCCACAAGATAACCAGGACTTTCTTGCTCAAGAGACTCGGTTCGGGGAAATCCTCTTGAATCTATCCAAGGGGCAGGAGGAGCTAAGGACACTTCTCATGGAGACCTTTGTCAGGAACAGTGCTGAGGATGAAAGGCTGAAACACCTACAAGCTGAGGTGGATGCATTGAGGGTCCAGATGCTGGGGCAGGTGACTGCCATTCAAGAGTTAGCTCAAAGACAAGATGAGCTCTGGTTTCTCGTCAACCAACTGCTTCAGGGTAACCAACTGGGGCAAAAGTCTAAGGGTAAAAAGCCAGTCATCGTTCAATCACCTTTGAGACAAGGAGGTAAGGGGAGAGCTCCTCAAATGGCTCCAGTGTCACAAATTCCACATCACAACCAACAAAGGAGCGAGAGAAGGCAGTTCACTCGGCTCAGCATGACCTTATCCCAGATATTGCCACAGTTGCTGGAGACCAAGCTGGTAACTCTAAAAGAAGCTCCGAAGAACCAAAATACAACGTCACCGAAGTATAATCCCAATGCCCGCTGCGCTTATCACTCTGACAGCCCGGGACATACTACAGATGATTGTTGGAGCTTGAAAAATAAGATCCAAGACATGATCGACGCTGGAGAGGTTCAGTTTAAAGTACCCAAGACTCCCCACGTGATCACTGCTCCCTTGCCAAAACATGGCTAGGATTGAGAAATTTTTGTTCATTCGAATGTTCAAGTTGCAATTTTCTTTTGTTCAAACATTTACTCATTGTTAAACATCGTTATTTCATTAATGCATCGCATATGTCTGTTTTGAAGCAATATATTCGTATTCACTAAATGCAAATTATTTTCATTTTTTTTCTTCTGATGATCAACCCTTAAATGATAATTCTAAGCCTCTTGAGGGAGGATGACGAAAACGATACCATAATCTACAGTATGCTTTTGAACAGACCCCGCTGATGAGGTACAGGCATTGTTTCAATCCCTAAACACTGGAGTTATAAGGAAGATAATCCCTCGTCAACCCCTCTGAGCCAAAGAAGTAGGAGTTTTTCTTTTCGAAAATTAAAACCCTTAATCATAACCTGGGGCAGGGTAGTTCTCTCAGTTGATCCAAGTGCGCAACAAATGGCACCAAAGAGATCCTTACGAAAAAGACAGTGATGGTTCCGAACAATTGTAAAGGCAGGCAGTGATTATCAAAAAATTCATAAATGAAAAGCCCAAAAAGTCAAAACCTATAAAGGGGACTTACGAAACGGGGGCATCCCGCTGACTGTAATTCCAAAAAGGAAACAGCTCAGGCAAAAAGAAAGGGATAACAAAAAAAAATCAGACAAGAAAGAGGTCTTACCAACCCTCAACAAGAAAGGAATGACTGCCTATTCAAAATAAGTTATCAACATTCGAATCGTCACCGGAAAATCAGAGCAAAGACTCAAACAAGGTCTAACGTATGATCAACTGAGTTTAGGATTGGAGAACATCACGAAGAGCGGGTGGGTACAAATAAAATTTGAGCCTTTATCCTTTGTTTCTTAAACCGTGAACCAGGCCACGTTATAACCCTTAAAAGTCCTAGCTGAAGCATGGGTTAGTTCGAAAGCATACCGTTATGAAAGGTATCCTGACTCCTTAAGGCTTGCGATAAAATACGGAGTTGACATCACGTTTTACAAACATTCACTTGTTTTATGAAAAGAATGCATTTTTAAAATCTTCAAGACAGACATAGGCTTTGCATTTTTAACACAACTTTGTTTGCATATGACTTTTTGTTTGAACAGCAGGGAAATTCGCACAATGAAAGTCTAATGAACAAGAGTATCTCCAATCAAGGGGAATGGCATGACTATTGTCCATCATCTGGGGCAGTTAAGTCAAGATTCGGAGAATCTCTCAAAAAAGCCTATCAGCCTGGGGCAGATCTCCGCCTGAGTCACTTGGGGCATTCCAACAACGAATCTTGCCTGATCAAACACTTTCTGGTGGCATGACAAAGCACTTCTAACAGGGGCAACTCCCTACATTATGAAAGCATGGACATAGTCGAAAAAAATACTACGCAAAATCAAAGACCCGCTAGGTTGACATACCTAGGCAAAAATTAGGGCTTCCCGGCGAACCAAAAGGGTTCGGGCAAAAATAAAGGATGAAAATGAAAAAATCTGTACACCCGGCAAGTCGAAAACCTGAAAAGGCGGCTTGGGTAAAAATGGGTATCCCGGTGGACCGAAAACCCGAAAGGGCGGTCCAGGCAAAAGTTAGGGATCAAAGCGTACGACTATGTCCTATCATCTTGGCACCTGTCTACCAGAAGAAGGTTTGTCCATCAACAACTATCAGCACCTCATAGGTCTTCCTCTCCCACTGAAACAGGGGCAATAAAGAGTTGTCTAAACAATCTAATTGTTCTGTCCTCCAAAGTACCAAGGTAGGTTCAGCGGAAGAACATAACCAGTACACCTTAATTCCCCAAAGAGTAAGTCAGCAAGTCAGTACACTCTCCTCGAGCAAAGTTATCAAATCTTAAGGAAGTTGGGTATCCTCCAGCAGATCTCAACATTCCCTGGCAGCATACACATTCTTAACAAGCATCCCCGGCAGTCTTGGCCTAAAGATTGTTCCCCGGCGGTATATCAAACACTCAAAGGAATCACTTCCCCCGCAGTTCAAAACTTCCCCAAGAGAGTCTAATCTAGTTTCCCCAGGGAAGTTGGAATTCATCTCCCCAAGCAGCAAGCTCATCCCCAGTAGATTCTGGAAGCTTATCCCCGCAGAGCACGAACGCGTCGCCCGACTTTATTCAAAGAGTTATTTCCCTACCAGGATATAACTGGGTTATCCTCAGCCAAAAGCCACGGAAAGGTCGTCGTCAATACAGTTCTTTCTTACCCCCAGCAAAGTCTATCAGCATTTCCAACACAGCAAAGATATCCCCAGCAAGTTATTATCAACAACTCAGCAAAGTATCTCTCTCCCCACAGAGTATTGCTTCCCAACAAGATCACTAGAGTATTTTTCTCCCCGCAGATTTATTCCAGTCGCCAAGTTTATTCCCCAATGGAGTCATCTTCTTCTACCAGTATTCTTGCAACTACCATCCCCAGCGGAAGAAAAATCTATTCTCCAACATCAGCCCAGGAGTGACTTCCCGGCACCCGTCAAGGATTTATTTTCCTAGACGAAAAATACATTCATAAACATCTTCATACATTATAGCATGCATATACGCATCATGAACATACAATCTCACGTATTCAGAGAGCATCTCGCATGTCATACCACATGACATCGCATACAACTAACGCTTGTCTTTTCAGGACAAAAGTACAAAAATGATTACCATCAATGGTCGCAACTAAAGATGCGATTCCTGAATCTTGCCAGGGTGTATCTGTTGATGACCAATTACCAGATCTGATTCCTGTATCTTGCCAGGGTGTGTCTGAAGAGTTCGAGGATCCGATACCTGAATCTTGCCAGGGTGTATCCGTTGAAAACTAGCATTACCAGATCCGATTCCTGTATCTTGCCAGGGTGTGTCTGAAGAGTTCGAGGATCCGATGCCTGAATCTTGCCAGGGTGTATCCGTTGAAGACTAGTATTACCAGATCCGATTCCTGTATCTTGCCAGGGTGTGTCTGAAGAGTTCGAGGATCCGATGCCTGAATCTTGCCAGGGTGTATCCGTTGAAGACTAACATTACCAGATCCGATTCCTGTATCTTGCCAGGGTGTGTCTGAAGAGTTCGAGGATCCGATGCCTGAATCTTGCCAGGGTGTATCCGTTGAAGACTAACATTACCAGATCCGATTCCTGTATCTTGCCAGGGTGTGTCTGAAGAGTTCGAGGATCCGATACCTGAATCTTGCCAGGGTGTATCCGTTGAAGACTAACATTACCAGATCCGATTCCTGTATCTTGCCAGGGTGTGTCTGAAGAGTTCGAGGATCCGATACCTGAATCTTGCCAGGGTGTATCCGTTGAAGACTAACATTACCAGATCCGATTCCTGTATCTTGCCAGGGTGTGTCTGAAGAGTTCGAGGATCCGATACCTGAATCTTGCCAGGGTGTATCCGTTGAAGACTAACATTACCAGATCCGATTCCTGTATCTTGCCAGGGTGTGTCTGAAGAGTTCGAGGATCCGATACCTGAATCTTTCCAGGGTGTATCCGTTGAAGACTAACATTACCAGATCCGATTCCTGTATCTTGCCAGGGTGTGTCTGAAGAGTTCGAGGATCCGATACCTGAATCTTGCCAGGGTGTATCCGTTGAAGACTAACATTACCAGATCCGATTCCTGTATCTTGCCAGGGTGTGTCTGAAGAGTTCGAGGATCCGATGCCTGAATCTTGCCAGGGTGTATCCGTTGAAGACTAACATTACCAGACTCGATTCCTGTATCTCGCCAGGGCACGTCTGAAGAATTCGAGGATCCGATGCCTGAATCTTGCCAGGGTGTATCCGTTGAAGACTAACATTACCAGACTCGATTCCTGTATCTCGCCAGGGCACGTCTGAAGAATTCGAAGATCCGATTCCTGTAACCAGTCAGGACATATCTACACAAAGCATCTGAAGACCAGCTCCTGCAACATGCCAGGTACTCATTTTTCTTTTGCAGGTACGCAAGTTCTCGCTAAGGAATCTCTTACGCGATCAACATCCAGATGGCATCTATAAGCCTATCATCCTATTCATCAATCTCTAAATGGCATCTATAAGCCCATTTCCACCATCACTGCTACTATGTGAGCGCAAATTTCTGGGCACTCTAGTGTTCAATCATCTTCCACCCTCGGATTACGAAAGGCACGTCAGCCAATCTGCATCCTCAGGTCTAAGAAGATTGAACAGGGGCAACTGTTGTACCCCAAAATTTGCCCTCCCATATTCTTCAAGAAATTGCCAAGTCAAGCTTCAAAATCTCCCCAAGGGTTGCACAGTTCAAGGGCCTCCTAACAGTCAAAATTAGGGTTTTGGTTCTGATCAAGAAAATGAAGTTTTCAAGGGTCCAATCAAGTCCCACATGCCTATAAACATGGTCAAGCATCCTCATACAAAGTTTCAAGACTTTCAGCATAAAATTGCACAGTCAAAACCCTAATTGCACTACAGTCAACTGTAGGGGCAAAATGGTCATTTGACAGTCAAAAGTTCAAATTTTTGGTCAACATCTCATTTTGAAGCCACAAACATCATTTGATCAATGATTGATCATGATTCTCAAAGCTTGGCTCAAAAATCATTAAGATGCAAAAGTTTCCTTATTTAGACAATTGAAAAAGTCAACTGTAAATTGACCAGGGCATAACTTTCACATGGATTATCAGAAAAATTTCATCCAAAGCTCATTTTGAATAGAAAGACATTTACTACAACTCCTCTTCACACTTCAAGTCCAAGAAATGCTCTCACAAAAATTTATCAATTTCAACATTATAGGTCATTTTCAAAAGTCAACAAAAAGGGACTTTAAGTCAAAGGCCATAACTTGAGATTGGTAAATCAAAATGATATGGGACCAAAGGAATTGGTTAGAGTACTCAAAGAACTTTCCAAAATGTCCAAGAACATGAGCAAAGCTTAAAAATTGAGCAAGTTATGCCTTGTGGAAGTTGGGAAATTTTTGGATATTTTGAAAAGTCAACATTGATTCAAATGACCTAAAATTGCTAATGGGCCTCTTTTTCTTCCACAATTCATTATCCAAGGCATGTGCACGACCACTTGGCCCAAAGGGAAGTTTTTCTTCATTTTTATTTATTTATTTGGATTTTTATTATTAATAATTCATTTAAATTAATTAAAATACATGGAAAATACTAAACCTAGGTTTTTCAATCTTTTTATGCATATAATATCCTCAAGATTTCGTGCCTAGCCAAATATGGAAAGAACCAATGGAATTGGATATGATTTGTATCAAAGAACATGTGGAAAAAGATTTGAAAATCATGGTTTAAAAATCAAATATCATATTCATCAATTCATGGATTTTGATCAAGTTTCTTAACCTAAATCACTCTCCTATACATACACAAGCAAGACCTAATGCTCATTACCAAAAAGCTGCGCAAGAACCTGAAGAACAAAACTTGATTTTTGCTTAAAAATCTCAAAACTGAAAACAGGGATAGAGGACGATTCAAGGCAAGATTTTTATCTCATTAGCTTCCTGAGGTTTCAAGGAAAGTTTTCCAATCGAAATCAATCATTCTAACGCCCTAAATTGGTAACACGATTGCAACCTGTACAGAGAAAATCTCATATTCTTGCATCTCAATTCATGCGTATTTAGCAATTTTTAACATGTGATTTATGTTCATTATGCAATTCTGAAGCTAACTGTGCAGTTTAATTGTGTTTTCGCGCATTATTGGAGAATCTACCATTGTCGTATCTTAGGGTTTGCAGAACTGTGAATTGGGGTTTTTCATTTAAAGAAAAATTGGCACTCCAAACCTGGACCATTGAATCAATCATGCTTGGACGATCTAGACCCAACCCTCGCGCCTAATTTATGAGGCGCCCAGGGGCTAATCGCTATTTTTCAATAGGGGGCCTATGGGAACAGCTGAAAACCGTTGCCAACTTCTTTTTTGTTTCAGGAAAAAATCATGAAGAAGGAAGATGATGAAGTGTCCATCAATGGTTGGATCATTTAAATTCTTCGCGCGTTTTTTGAGCCACTGACCACTTTTCTCTTATAATAATTACTAGTTATATTATAATCAGAACGCGTTGGATGGCTCAGTGGTAGACGTGTATGCTGGTAACCCCTAGGACCTGGGTTCGATCCCAGGTCCCCACCCCCTTTCATGTTGTTTTTCATTTAAAATTCATATGCAGTTTCAACGTTGTGGACCACCGTACACCTTCAAAATCAAGCCGTCCACGCGTTCAATTTCATCAATTCAAAGGCACAGATTTGGAGAGCATGGTACACGTGAGTCAACGCCTATGCACGCTAATGGGAAAAGTCTACAAGGCCTGAAATATTGGGCTCAAATGGCTAAAGATTCACCTCATAACTGGGGACAACACCCCCCTGAGGTTTGCAATATTTTTCTTTTTTCATTCCTTTTTTTTATTTTCAATTATTATTCTTTTATTTGTAATTTAATTATTTTTCATAAAAACACAAAAACAATAAAAAATCAGAAAAGGACAAAAATTAATATTTTTATTTAATGTCATATTTTTTGTAAATAAATTTCATTAATTAATTTTAGTTATTAAATTAGGTTTAATTGTAATATTTTCTTAATTAATTTAAAATTGGTAGAACTAGGGTTTAATTAATTTTTCATCCCTTTTTCTTTTCTTCCATAATAATTAAATATTAAATATTTATTTTTTGTAATTAAATCGCATGTAAATTAATTAGGGTTAAATATTAGGTTAAAAATTAATCTTTTCTTAATAAACTAAAAACAACTAGAATTAGGGTTAGCATTTTATTTCAATTAATTCTTTTTTCATTAAAAATCATAAGATACAAAAATACCAAAAACAAATTTCTTTTCCTTTTAATTTTATTAATTTAATAATCGTTTAATTTAATTTAGTTAAAAAGGGTCCAACGCCCTCGTTTCAACTTTAATTCAATTCGCATATTTATTTCGTTTTCTTTTAATATTTATGTATCTCTCCCAAGGCCATGTAATATTTATCTTTCGCATTTTTAATTCTTTATTTTCTGTCAAATCGGGTCCTGGAAATTTTGGCGATGTGGACCCGCGCCTTTTGTAATAGCTTAGAATTTTATTTTTCTCGCACTTTTAACTGTTAATCAAGGCATGCAAGAATGAATGGACAAAAATAAAAACAAACACATAGATCACCTTGACATGAATAAGACAAAATAACTGAACATGACACACAAATCACACACCACCCCTAGGGTACGCCTCACTGTTTCCTTGCCTCGAAAGGTGATCGTCGAGTAGAGGATGTCTTAGTAAGTCCTCATGATCCGGGAACCTGGCATGAGGGTAGCTTCTAAGGTGTCTTCCCATTGCTCTGGTGATCACCATGTCCCGAACCTCGAATTGACCCGAACACCTCCAACGGTGGTACTACCTACCTCTCAATGGTGGGATGGCACTACTTTAAAGGACATTTACACAGACGAATTCCTTAGGGTAGGTAGGTTCTCGTAGATACTTGCTCTAATTTCAAAACAAATTCAAAAAATACTTTTCACACCGACACCTTTTCAAAAAGCTTTCGAAAGCAATTTTTCAAACACTCTTGAGGACTGATACAAGAGTCGAACTGGAATTTTCAAAGAAACTTTTTTAAAACCCACAGTTGAAAAGCAAGCAAACCATTTTTGAAAACACAATGAGCAAGTATCTAAGAGCCCATGGATAACCATGGATAGAAAGGGTGCTAACACCTTCCCTTTCTATAATCTACCTCCCGAACCGAGAGCAATCTCTTTAAGGAATTTTTCTGTGCTTTTGTCCTTTCCATTTGGAGAAAATAAAAGACGGTGGCGACTCTTGCTTCCGCGACATTTCGCGAACCAGCATTAAACAGTCAGTTCCAGATCCACCGATCACAGCACCCATTAAATTGTGCGATCCTCACCCGATCGTTTAATCCGACGCATGCAAGCCCTATATAGCCTGATTTACTTAAATTATTTTCCATTTTAATCTAAATTAAATTGCTTTGTAGTTGGTATTATGCTGGTATTTGACTATTTTGCAGGTATTAAATTAATTAAAGCTTTTGTGAGAAAAAGAAGAAAAGGGGTACAAAAAGAAGAACCAAAGGATAAAAGAAACAAAGCATCAGCCCAAGCCCAAAAAGGAAAGAAGCGCATGGCCCACTTGAAAGCAGCTTGTGACGAACGTCACACGTCCATGACGATCGGCAGGGTTCTTGACCAAGTGACGAACGTCACTTGGGCCTTGACGAACATCAACCAGCGTTCTCCTATTATTTTGACCACGTACTTTAAGCTTGCAATGAAAATATCTCAACGCACTTGCTATATTCACGTTCCCACTAAGTCAGCTACGTAGAGATCCAACAGCCACGTACCTTCTACAATCTCTCACATGCAATTATTCAAGACACTAAAATAGAAGGCTTCACACACTGAGCTGGGGTCCTCCGTTTTGCCTTTCTTTTCGTGCATATTTTCCATAATCATTATTTTCCAAAAATTTTATTTTCCTTAGTTTTAAGCAGTATTATTTTCCCAACCCATTTAAGCAATAGATTTCTACACCGGAAATCTATTGCCCCGTAGTTTGTTTCAAGACCTTCAAAATTTTCGTTTAAGTTTATTATTTTTTATTTCTTTGCAATTGTTTCTGTTCCGGATCAAAGCAAAACCTACCAACCTGTGGAGGAGTGCTTCTTTTTAGAGTCGGACGAATTATTACCGGTTTCCAGTCATATATACTTACAGGTTTTTATTTTAATAAATTATTATTTGTCTTTAATTCAATAATCATGTTTACTTTATTGTCTGGCTTGTATTATTCTGTGATTGAGTTTTATAACATGCTAGGCTAGATTTCTATACCAGTATGTAAGATCATATACCTGAGGGAATTTGGTAATACTATTGGTTATTCATTTGTTACACTATTTTCTGGTCTAAATTACTATTTTTAAATGATAAACCGTTTTGTTATGAGAGTAAAAGACGAATAGAAGTTAGGTTCAATAAAGCGAAAGTTTGAGGATCTTTAACTGGATAATAGTAATTAGGCATTGTCTTTAAAAACAGCGAGAGCGCTTTAAGGCTAATTAGAGTTTATTTGTTTTCAAAAAATGTTTTTAACTCCGGCGGGATAGCGAGAACATACGTTAGGACTTAACTGCATAGCCTGAATCAATAACCACGACAGTGTGAGACGAGGGTTTTTAAACTGAGAATTGTTTGAACCCGCGAATTACCAAATATGTTACTAATTCCCGAAGTCTGATCATTACATACTGGTTGTTTCCCCCTCTGATTATTTAATTAGATTTAAACTTACTTTTAGTTCCCTTAATCTAAACCAAATATTTTTAGCCTTAGATTTACACCGTAACATTAGATAACGATACGTTTGACTATTGGTCCTTTGGGTTCGATAATTTTTAAAACTACGCGATAAGACTGTGCACTTGCAGCCCAGATTATTTAGACTACTAAAGTCGCGATCAACTTTTTTGGCGCCGTTGCCAAGGACCAATTTAGTCAATATCGTAATTCCGATGTTGCACCGTATAGACTAAGGCAACATTTTTCCTTTCTTTGAACGATTGTATGCCAAATACTCGTTTACAAAGAGGGGAATTCATACAACGAATCAACAAAATCAAACGTTTTATTAACATAAGACGTCGAATCCTCGATCTTTCCAAAGTAGCTCCAATTCCAATTCCCATTCCCGAATAACCAACTCTGAAACTAGACATGGCTGAACTAGTTAATCGTCCTCTTAAGGAGTACGCTGCTCCTTCTCGAGCTGAACTGCACTCGAGTATTGCTCCTCCTGCCATCGAGGCAAATAACTTCGAGCTTAAACCTTCATTGTTGCAAGCCGTGCAACAAAATCAATTCACTAGAGGCCCTATGGATGATCCAAATCTCCATTTATCCGTGTTTGTGCAATATGCCGACACAGTGAAAGCTAATGGTGTTAATCCCGAAGCAATTCGATTACGTCTTTTTCCCTTTTCTTTAAGACATAGAGCTAGAGCGTGGCTCCAATCCTTACCTTCAAAGTCCACAACTATATGGACCGAATTGAAGAAAGTCTTCTTAGCAAGATATTTTCCACCTAGTAAAACTGCAATGCTGAGAGGCCAAATCAACAGATTTACTCAAAAAGACAACGACTCACTTTTCGAAGCTTGGGAGAGATACAAGGATATACTGAGACTTTGCCCACATCATGGACTTGATCCATGGCTAATCATCCACACCTTCTATGGTGGTCTCCTATATAACACCAAATTATCTCTAGACACTGCCGTCGGTGGTGCACTAATGGACAAACCCTATAATGAAGCTTACCAACTCATTGAAAACATGGCATAAAACCATCACCAATGGGGAGGAGAACGAGCCTCTGTGGAGAAAACCCAATCTAGGAGAGGAATGTACGAAGTTAGTGGCATAGACCACGTCAATGCTAAAGTAGGCGCCCTGACTCAAAAGATTGAGAGTTTAGCAATAACCCCCGCAGCCATCGTGGCTGCCGTAGCTCCAAACTGCGAATTATGTGGAGTACCTGGACATGTTGTTTCTGAATGCCAATTGCTAGCTGGAATACCTCCTGACCAGATGAACTACGCTCAAGGAAACTCGTATTCTAACACCTATAACCCAGGTTGGAAGAATCATCCAAATTTCTCCTATAAGATTAACAATGCGTTATATGCTCCTCAAGCACCTCCTGGTTTCCAAAAGCCAAACCAAGTTGCACCTCAAGCACCCCGTAAGTCCAACCTTAAGATAATGATGGAAAACTTTGTTGTTGCTCAAACACAACAAAATAAGGAATTTATGAACCAAAACGTACACACCTCTGAACTAGTAAAACAATTAGAAACCAAAGTAGATGCCTTGGCTACACATAACAAAATGCTAGAAACCCATATTTCTCAAGTAGCCCAACAACAAGCAACAACTGTCGCTCCAGCTGGGGTGTTTCCTGGTCAACCACAACCTAACCCAAAAGGTCATACTAATGCCATTAAATTAAGAAGTGGGACTGAATTAGACGGACCAGTAGATCTGAGAATCTAAACTAAATCGATGTCTCAACAAAATGAAAATGAAACCGAAAAGAAAAAAAGCAATGACGAACTGAATAAATCTACTGAGCCAGAAACCATAGCTAGAGATGAAGCTGAAAAAGAAAAACCATACGGACCTCCACCGCCATATAAGCCACCTATCCCATTTTCTCAAAGATTAGCTAAATCTAAAACCGAAGGATAATTCAAGAAATTTGTAGAACTTCTGAAGCAATTAAACATAACAATACCATTTATAGAAGCCATAACACAAATGCCATCATATGCCAAATTTCTTAAAGAGATACTGTCTAATAAAAAGAAACTCGAGGATAATGAGACAGTGATGCTTACTGCCGAATGTAGCGCTGTTATCCAGAACAATATGCCACCTAAGCTTAAAGATCCTGATAGTTTCTCCATACCCTGTGTGATAGGGAAATTTGTGAAGCACTATGCGATTTAGGAGCTAGTGTGAGCTTGATGCCCCTTTCAATCTGTGAAAAGTTACAACTAGGAGAACTAAAACCAACTAGGATGTCCCTACAATTAGCTGATCACTCTGTGAAATACCCAGTGGATATGTGTTGTACCCCAAAATTTGCCTTCTCATATTTTTCCAAGAATTTTCTCTTACTTAGGTACTTACAAACACTTGATTAAAGAAAAAATAATTTTTTTGAAGATAAACAAAGTCTTTCGATTGGCATGTCAAAGGTTCTTTCGATTGGCATATTGACAGGCTTCGATTGAGCGCCTAACCTCCTCCAAGCTTGCCTCAAATTTCCAAGTTTCGATTGAAGCCTTGGCCTTTTGCTTGTTTGTTGTATACAAGCTTCGAATGGGCATGTTTTTCCTTTGAAACTGCCTTCTTCGATCCAAAAGGGAAGGGCCTCCTGTTAGTACTCCTTTGATTGCACCATTGGCTTTGCATGCTGGCTTGATTCACAATGCAATGGCTACATGCATGCAAGCTTATTTCCTGCTTTGATTGGGCATTTGTTTTCTTTGGAGCAAGCTTGATTCCTACTTTGTTTAGGCATTTGGTTTCTTTGGAGCCAGCTTGATTCCTTCAACGCATTAGGAAAATACTCCCTCTGTGTGTGCCTTCAGCTTATAAGGCAATAACCCCCTACAAGTTTGCTTCAATTCGCTAACAGTGGACCCCTGCATACAAGCTTCGTTTAGGAAAAGGCTTCTTCAGACCTGCCTTTGGTATGCTAGGAAAAAGCTTCCTCATGCTTGCCTTGGATTCATAAGACAAGGGCCCATCAACTTGCCTTTGATCTACAAGGCAAAAGGCCCCTTTCACTGGTCTTCGATTCACAATACAAAAGGCTGCCTCAGACTCGCCTTCGATCTATAAGTCCAAGGCCCCTTCAACTTGCCTCTGTGTTTGCTTTCGACCCACAAGAAAATAACTTCCTTTGGGCTTGCCTCCAATGCGCAAGGAAATGGTTTCCATTCATGCCAGCGCCTATAAAGTAGTGGTTTTCTTTCATATGTGATTCGATTTATTAAGCAGTTGGCTTCCCTCATGCTAGCTTTGACTCCACCTCCAAAATATTCAACATACAGTTTTCCACATTTTGATACCTAGTAAGGTCCATTTGAAGGATACACCAATGGTGCCTTTGAAGGACATATATGTGTTCCATTTGAAGGATACATAATTGTGGGAAACAAGCTTGTTTTGCTTTTTGATGAGTATTGGTTCAAGATGCTTGCCTTTTATCCACAAGGCAAAGGCTCCCTCTTCAACTAGCCTTTGATTCACCAAGAAAAAGTTTCCTCTTCATGCCTGCCTTCATTTCACAAGCATAGGATTGCTACATTATGAACATACATTGGTGGCCCATTCGAAGAATGCACAAGGAGTGCATGTGGGATATTCAAAGGACACACAAATGGTGCCTTCGAAGGGGCATGAATTTGGTCCAGTCGAAATACACATAATGGTTGAAGACAAGTGTTGTTTTGTCTTTTGATGAGTCTGGCCAAAGTCATGCATGCTGCCAGACCCAAGCCTCCTGCACAATCCCATTCATGAAAAAAGAATCTTCGAATGGCCAGAAAATAGTTTTCGATTGGGTTAGTTGAAAAGTTCCAGATCAAGCCACCAAGGCAAATAGGGGCGAAGAAGCTCCAATGATGAGGATTTGAGCCATTTGAAGGAGGCAACTCTGGGCCAATCGAAGGGAAGGAACTAGAGGGCATTCGAAGGAGCCAAAGTGTCCACATACATTCAAATTTCAAAAAAAGAGACAAGTTTCCGCACCTTTGGCAAAGTTATAATATTTTGTTTAAGAATCTTAAAGAACATGACCAAGGTTGTTTAAACCATTGCCTTCTTGTCCCCTCCCTTCTACTCTATATAAGCAGCACGCTTGCAAGCCAAATACACGCTTACACGCCTACACAGCCTAGAGAGAACATTACCAAATTGCAAAAAAAATTCTTAAAGTTGTCCAAATTGAAACACTAATCCAGCCTCATTCAGTCCCAAACAAAAGACTCCATCATGTTCCTGAAGGTTCCAACAATCACTTCCAGCCATTTTCAAAGTCCATAGCACTTTCAAACTGCAAGATCGTGTGTCACCGATTGAACAAGGTTTGTCATATTTGAAATTTTAGATTCATGTATTGTTGATGTTTTTGATGGTTTGATTTGTGATCAGGATGTCCCTTAGAACATGTGGGACGTGTAGCATGAAAACTTTAAGGCCTGAATGGTGTGATGCCATTGTTAGGATATCACAAACTGAAAAGTTTCGCATCTTATAATCCAGGATCTTTCTGACTAAATAAACACCACCATTGAGTTTGTAGACCCCAAATTAGGGGGGTAGGGTCATTTTTGTTCTTATTATATTTGAATTTTGCAGGTTGGAAATTTAGAGTGGTCGGAAGAGATGACCGAAGCCACCACCTCTGGTGGCTTGACCGACGCTAACTAAGGTGTGGCAGAAAGGAACGATTTGATTGGTTCATTCAAATGGTTGGACCCTACTAGACTTGCGCGCATGTGACAGCTCAGTGCTATGATTATTTTACAATATATCATAATCGTTTGATGTATACTAACGGATGTAAAGCCGTCCCAACGGCTGAGTGTATGAATGTTAAGGCGTTATGTGTGTGAGAGGTCAGGGGTTCGACCCCTGCCTCTTGCATATTATTTTTTCCACTTTCTTTTTATAGATCCAATAGAATCAGGTCATATGCACACACAATAGGTCACCAGATCTATACCCTCCAATGCCATTACAGCCAGATCCAAGCGTAGCAAATGCGTGTTCCCATCATGGACATCCAAAGAATCTTCTCACTGGATTCCAATATAGCCTGGGCTTAACATTCACTTGGGCCTAGCAAAATTCAATTTCATCATCCCCCCCCCCCCCCCCCAATTTCTAATTGTCCTGGCCCATTTTGCATTGTTTTTGTCACTTTGCTTCATATTTTTCTTTTTTAATTTTAATTTGTTTTTTTCATTTATTTAACTAGTATAATATAATAATCAAAATCACAAAAATATTAGTTTTAGATTTTTTTTTATTAAACTAATTTTGTAAGTAAATTAATAAATAATTTTAACTATTTTCTTAATTTAAAATAAATTAGAATTTAGGTTTTAATTTAACTTTAATTATTTTCTTTTCATAATACAAAAACCAAAAAGAACTTAGACTATTTTCTTTAATTTAATTTTAATTATTTTCTTAAATCAAAAAAAGGAACAATAAAAAGATTTTTCTTAGACGAACTTTCAATCTTTCACGCATTATTTATTTTTCGCATTTTTACATTATTGTAAACTGCATACTGGTATGTAATAACTAATTAGGACTTTTATCCGCTTTCTTTATTCCCCCCCCCCCCCCCCCCCCCCCCCCCCCCCACACACACACACGCAATTTTTTTACATTGTAAATCCCCTCCCCGAAGCCATGTAATAGTGTAGGTTTATACTTCTGCACTTTATATTCTGTACATATTTATTGCTAGTAACTAGGCATGTATGGCAAGACTAAAATTAAAATGTTAGCAAACCTAACTCAAAAGATAAATACCTGAACTAAACACAGTTGCACATATACACCTCTAGGGTATCCCACTTCGGTTGCCTTCAGAAAATAGTCACAATTCTCGAAACATGAGAGGTTTTAGTGGCTGCCCTCTGGTTCAAAAGATCATAAGTCCCTCGATGACCCGCTCGATGTTGCCTCGGTAAAAATATGAACTTAGAACCTTAGGGTAGTTACTAAAGCTTCTTGCCCAGTTGCCTTTGTGACTATAAAAACGTCCCTTCGATTGTCCCTCAACATCCTACGATAGAGCTACCTACTCGGATAACACTGTCTAAAGGATAGGAGGAAAAGAACTACCTTTTCGAGTACAAGTAGATAGCTGTTAGAAGTTTGCTCAAAACATTTTGCACTTACACAAATACTACTTTTCAAAAACAACTTTCAAAAACATTTTCTTTGTCAACACTCTTGAGGACTGATACAAGAGTTAACGCAAAGAAAATCGCCGCACTAAGGCATTTTCCAAACATTTTCAAACACACAAAGCACCAAGGTATTTCAAAATGAGAAAACCTCTAAGAGCCCGTAGATAACTACGGATGGAAATGGTGCTAACACCTTCCCTTTCCATAATCTACCCCCCTTGCTCAGAAAACTCTCAAAAAAGGTCTTTTTCTGTTTTTTTCACCCTTTCCTTAATTTGGATAAAAGAAAAGTCGGTGGCGACTCTTGCTTACCGCGACATTTGCAAACACAAAATGAAAAACCAGTATTAAACAATTGGTTCTGCCCCCGTATCACAATATGCTAGAAAACATTCCCATTAGAATAGGTCAATTATATATTCCCACAGATTTCATTATAATGGACATTCAAGAAGACTCAAACATTCCCATCATACTAGGAAGACCTTTCTTAGCCGCTGCTGGCGCTATCATTAATGTGAAATGAGGGAAATTGACTTTTGAAGTCGGAGAAGAGAAAGTTGAATTCATTCTTTCTCAATTCCTTAAGGCCCCTGCAATAAGTAACACATGCTGTTTTTTTGACATCATCGATGAATGTGTGTAGGAAATAAAGTCAGAACCACCAAAGGATACTGAAATCCTAAGAATTCCAATACCGCCTATTTTTGAAGACGACAAAACTGGAGTGGGGAATGCCAAGACAACCACCTAAGTGAATGTCTAGTGCTGACTCCCGATCCTATACCTGGCCCTAAGAAACCTGTTGTAGAACTTAAAACATTACCAAATGATCTAAGGTACGAATTCCTAGACGAAGAATTTAAGTGACCCGTCATAGTCAATGTTGACTTAAGACGAACCGAAACTAAAAAGTTACTTAATGTCCTGAGAAAATATCCAACCACTCTAGGCTATAACATCTTAGATATGAAAGGAATAAGTCCTTCAATCTGTATGCATCGCATTATGCTCGAGGAAGATTGCAAAACCTCTAGAGAGCATCAAAGACGAATCAATCCCATTCTAAGCGATGTAGTTAAGAAGGTAATTCAAAAGTTATTGGAAACCAGAATCATATATCCTATATCCGACAGTAAATGGGTTAGTCATGTACATGTTGTACCTAAGAAAGGAGGAGTCACCATAGTCACCAACGCAAAAGGCGAATCTGTAGCCCAATGCACTCAAACTTGATAGAGAATGTGCATCGACTATAGGAAGTTGAACAAAGCCACTCGCAAGGATCATTTTCCTCTACCTTTCATAGATCAAATGATCGAGCGTTTGGCCAGAAATTGCCATTTATGTTACTTAGATAGTTATTCAGGATTTTTCCAAATTCCTATCCATCCCGATGACCAAGAAAAGACCATATTTACATGTCCTTATGGTACATTTGCTTATAGAAGAATGCATTTTGGACTTTGTAATGCACCTGTAACCTTCCAAAGATGCATGATGGCGATCTTTACTGATTTCCTGGATGTAATAATGGAAGTCTTTATGGACGATTTCTCTGTCTGTGGAGAAAATTTTGAAGGATGCATAGCGAACCTTGAAATGGTACTCAAATGATGCATGAGCGTCAATCTAGTACTCAACTGGGAAAAATGCCATTTCATGGTCGGACAAGGGATTGTACTTGGACACATTGTGTTCGACAGAGGAATCGAGGTGGATAAGGCAAAAATAAAAGTGATAGAAAACCTTCAACCTCCTAAAACTGTTAGAGAAATAAGAAGTTTTCTAGGACACGCCGGTTTTTACCGACATTTCATCAAAGATTTCTCTAAAATAACCAAGCCATTAACTGAGTTGCTGATGAAAGAAGCTGAATTCATCTTTGATGACAAATGTTCCGAAGCATTTCAAACACTTAAACAAGCACTAATCTCTGCGTCAATCATGCAGTCTTCAAATTGTAGCGAGCCATTGGAGATAATGTGCGATGCAAGTGATTATGTTGTAGGTACCGTTCTAGGATAACGAAAAGATAAAAAACTCTATGTTATATACTATGCGAGTAAAACCCTAGACGAAGCCCAAATGAATTATTCCACAACATAAAAGGAACTTTTAGCAGTTGTGTTTGCGTTAGACAAATTCCGTTCCTACTTGGTGGGAGCTAAAATTATCATCTACACCGATTATACCGCTATTAGATACCTTCTAACTAAGAAAGATGCCAAACCTAGACTATTGAGATGGATCCCATTATTACAAGCATTTGATTTGGAAATCAAAGACAAAAATGGAACCTAAAATGTCATAGTAGATCATCTTTCTAGACTTGAAAATCTGAAGACCGAACAAGTACCAATTAATGACGATTTATCATATGAAAACTTATAGCTCAGTTGGAAACCAATGAGATTGAATATTATCAAGCCGACTATCCTTTAGAAATAGAGGCCTCAAGTCTTGAAACCAACAATTTTATAAAAGTGGCATTAGCTCACTCTGCTGCACCATGGTATGCCGATTTCATAAATTACCTAGCCGCTAGTGTTCTTCCACCTAAGTTAACATACCAACAAAATAAGAAGTTCTTCCATGACCTTAAACACTACTAATGAGATGAACCCCTCCTCTTTAAAAGAGATTCTGATGGGATTTTCCATCGTTGCATGCCCGAGGAAGAAATCGAAAGTATTATAAACCACTGCCACGTTGCACCTTATGGAGGTCATTCAAGTACATCAAAAACTTGTGTGAAAATCCTACAATCTGGTTTCTTTTGGCCTAATATGAAAGATGTGTACATCACTGTTTTAAACTGTGACCATTGCCAACGCACTAGAAACATCTCCAGACACGATGAAATGCCTCGGAAAGGTATTCTAGAAGTAGAAGTATTTGATTTTTGGGGAATTGACTTCATGGGTCCCTTCCCATCTTCTTTTGGTAACAAATACATACTCACAGCTATCGATTACGTACCCAAATGGATCGAAGCTATAACCTCTCCAACAAATGACACATGAGTAGTAATCAAGCTTTTCAAGAACATAATCTTTCCAAGATTCGGTGTGCCGAGACTCGTCATCAGTGATGGAGGCTCCCACTTCATCTCCAAAATCTTCGAAAAACTCTTAGTGAAATATGGAGTGAAACACCGTGTAGCAACACCATACTACCCGTGATACGGTGGTAGAACCGACTGTTATACTTGTTTTCATTTTATATATGTAAATATTGCGGTAAGCAAGATTTGTCGCCAACTTTTATTTCATCCAACAGAGGAAAAGGAAAAAGAACAAAAAAAAACCTTTTTCGAGATGTTTCTGAGTACGGGGTTAGCACCCTTTCTATCTGTGGTTTTCCACGGGCTCTTAGGCACTTGCTCATTTTGAAATTGCTTGTGTCTGTTTTGAAAAGTTTTTGTTTTAACTTCGTGGTAACCCTTGTATCTGTCCTCAAGAGTGTGATGAAGTTATTTTTGAAAACTGTTTTGAAAGTGTTTGTGTGAAAGAGTTTTTGTTGTTTTGAGCAAGTACTTTAAGAGTTTCTACCTACTCGAAAAAGATTGTTCATTCTCGTTTCCTTTAGACAGCGCTATCCTACTATTAAGGAGTAGGTAGCCCCATCGTTAGAGTTTTAAGGGAATCCAGAGGGACAATTACGGTCACAAAAATAATGGTTAGGAAACCTTAGTAGTTACCCTAAAGTCCTAAAGATCTTTCCGAGGCAACATTCGAATGGGTCATTTTTGATCTTTTGGGACTAGAGGGAGACCATTAAAATTCCCTATGCTTCATGACCGTTTACCAAAGGTGACCGAAGAGAGGCAAACCCTAGAAGTGAGCATGTGCATGTGTTTGATTTTAGTTTATTTAATCTTTGCATAATTAAGGTGATCTACTGTTTTAATTTCATTTGTCTTTTGCATACAAGCCTATTATCCATACATCTGAACAGTTCATAGTAGCAGAAAGTAAAAGTGCGAGAAATTAAAGTCCTAACTATTACAAGGCTTCGGGGAGGGGGTTACATAACCAAAACTTGGGGAATGAAAACAATAAATGGGGAATGACAGTAAATGACCTAATTAAACTATTACAATCTCGAAGCAATTACAATAATTTAAAAATAAGGGGAAAAGATTACGCGCGACAAAATTAAATACGGGGAATTACCAATTAAATTCAAAGAAATCTAATTAGTAAATAAAGAAAAATAATTTTTTTTTTGGATTTTTTGAGGAAAGTAATTAATTTTTACAAATTAACCTAATTCCTAATTAATTTTAATTATGAAAAAGGAATTTAAATTAACCTAATTAATTAATGCAATTAAATATTTCCTGACAAAAAAACTAATTTTAATATTTTTGCGTTTTTCTTGATTTCATGATTTAATTAAAAAATAATGATTTTTTTGTAAAAATAATTAAAACAAATAAAAGAAATTAAAAAAAAGGTATTAAAGTGGGCCTCATGTGATGAGCAAACTGGGGGTTTGCTGACTGAATTGTGTAAAGCCCAAATCGTACAAGCCCAATGCCTGTGCGCAGATTCAGTGTAGCTGGCCTTTGGGGGTTTACCATGGTCCCCCTATGCTGAGCATTAGATCTGGCTGGAGATTGATCCAATGGATAGATCTGAGGACGCATGATGGTCCTTTGAAGGTGAGGCGTATGGGATCCTGCAAAGCATGTTAGGAAAATAATAAAATGCTTGGACCTAGGATCGAACCCAGGTCCTTCCTCTTACCAGCGTTACTCTTTGTCATTCGTGCTATCTTGTTTATTTGTTAATATAATAACATAATGACATTATGAAAGAAACAAAATGCCATGCCTCAGGAAGCGCGCGCAATTTCAAATCCTCCAATGGTTATTAGCCACATCATCGTCTTCTCCCCAGGACTATTGTCTTTGATACCAGACCTTTACCTACAGACAAAACGGTCACTAAAGGCTATAGTGACTGTTTTTATCCATAACTATAACCCTACAATATTCAAAAACATAATACAAGCCAAATAAATCCTAACTAAGGGCATATATCAACTAGAAATTATGCCCTGAGTTCATTGGTACCCTTGATCTGTCCTAATTTTGCCTCTATAGAGAATCCCCAATTTGAGACCTTGAAACCCTAACAATGGCATCGTGCCATTCCTGCAGCCATACTCAGATTAAACCATCCAGAAACATTGCAAACGTGATAATAAACTCATATGTATGATTAAAACATGTTTATGCTGAGTAAATTAATGAAATCGAAATTGCAAATATGAGGCAAACCGTGAGGCACGTATAACGTGATTCTTGGCGCTTCAGAGCCTGGCAATGGGTGGAAACGCGTCAATGAACGTCCAGGAACGTGATTTAATCATTGGAAGGGATTGAAACGGCTTATGGAGGAAATTGAATTCTGCACTTTTTGACAAAAAAATTGGATTTTGTTCTTGGTGTAGAGGTCGGCTGCATGTCTCAATCCTTGTTGTTTTGATCAGGTTTTGTTAGGTATATGTAGTAGCACAAATTAGGTTAACAAAACTGACTTAAATCTTGAAGATTGAATGAGAAAAAGATTTGATTTGCAAGTGATATTATTTGTTTCTAAAATGGGCTAAATCACGCCATTTTCATTCCAATCAGCCCCTTGCACGATTTGATCTTTGTTTGAAAGCATATATCATCTTCATTCAATGCCAAAATCATCCCAAAAGTAACTTATATGATTTATTTTGATTTTATTTGATTTTATTTGAATTTTAAATGGATAAAATCACAATAAATTAAATAAATAAGTGAATGAGGCATGGAGTGGTTCATGGGTCGTGGACCATGTTAGGAACAAGCTCCAAACTTGAAAAGAGAGGCCCATTTGGAAAAAAAAATCCAATTTTGGTCAATATTTGCTTCATGCATTTTTCCAAAAATTAGCCAACTTTAACAATACATATCACTCTCAATTTTGACCCTAGGTGGGTGTTCTTGGACTTTTTATAAATCTTAGTATGTCCTCTAAACAAACCTTTTGGTTTCATATCAATTGGATCTTCCATGGTCATGTAAGAAGCTTTGACCCAAAAGGTGTTTTTGTTGACTTTTTGAAATGACTTATAATGTCTGAATTTATATCTTTTCATGAGTGCATTTCTTGAACTTGAGGGATGAAGATGAGTTGTAGGGAATTGAACCCTCTTCAAAATGAGACTTGGATGGGAAATTTATGATAAAGTATGAGAAAGTTATGTCTGGTCAAAGTTTGGTTGACTTTTCCTATAGAAACCCTAATTTAGCAACTTTTGAGTTTTGATGAATTTGGGGGATTCCTCGAGGAATCATGATCAACCATGATCAAATTATGGATATTACTTCAAAATCTTCATGTTGACCAAAATTCTTGAAGTTTGACTGTATGAGGGTCACAGTTGAATTTTGACCCAATACAATTGATTTTTAAGCATTTGAGCAGTTGACTGAGCAAACTTGTAGTGCAAGGCCTGGAACTTAGCATGGGTGGTCTTAAGAACATATTAGGACCATGGAAGTCATTTGGGACCCTTTGGAATCAACCATCTTTCTTAAAATTGAAACCCTAGTTTGAGGCTTATTGTCTTAGGAGGAGGATTTGTCTAATCAATCCTTAGGCATCCTTGGGCAAGTTAAGGACCTCTAGGAGTATGTTTTGTGTAAGATGAGAGGGAAAATTTTGGGGTACAACAGCTGCCCCTGTTCAATCTTCTTACACTTGAGGATGTAGATTGGCTTGTCTGCCTTTCGTGATCTGAGGGTGGAAGATGATTGAACACTAGAGTGCCCAGAAATTTGCACTCGTCTGAAGTGATACCGTTGGTGGATAATAGCAGGAATGAGCTTATAAATACCATTTCGAAAAGATGACGGAAGATCGTCAGAGATGGGCTTAAAGATGCCATCCAGAGAATATGACGGAGAGTCGTCAAAGACGGGCTTAAAGATGCCATCTAGAGAAAAATGTTGATTTCATGAGATATTCCTTTGTGGGGATTCCTATTCCTGTTTTTGAGGAGGACTCCACCAGGGAATGTTGATTTATGTCTTGGGAAATAGAATCTAGGAGCTTCGGTTCTTCGCTACTCTACTGGGGAATTAACTCCTGGTTGAGGAGGTAGAAGTAAGTTGCATGTCTGGTCATGGTCTAGGCTACACAGCGACTTACTAGGGAATATGAAATCGAACGTATCTGGTCGGGTCCAGGTCTTACAGTGTTGTAAGTTGTTGTCTGGAGATGAGAGAGAAGGAACCTGGCTAGTAGGGTTGCTTTGAAATGAAAGCCTGGATAGTAGGGCTATGAGAAGGAACCTGGGTCGTAGGGTTACTTCGAGATGAAAGCCTAGATAGTAGGGCTGTGAGAAGGAACCTGGGTAGTAGGGTTACTTCGAGATAAAAGCCTGGATAGTAGGGCTTATGGGAAGGAACCTGGATAGTAGGGTTAATTCGAGATGAAATCCTGGATAGTAGGGCTTATGGGAAGGAACCTGTATAGTAGGTGTGATCGGTGGATCTGGAACTGACTGTTTAACGCTGGTTCACGAAATGTCGCGGAAGCAAGAGTCGCCACCGTCTTTTATTTTCTCCAAATGAAAAGGACAAAAGCACAGAAAAATTCCTTATAGAGATTGCTCTCGGTTCGGGAGGTAGATTTATAGAAAGGGAAGGTGTTAGCACCCTTTCTATCCATGGTTATCCATGGGCTCTTAGATACTTGCTCATTTGTGTTTTCAAAATTGTTTGTTTGCTTTTCAACTGTGGGTTTTAAAAAAAGTTTCTTTGAAAATTTCAGTTCGACTCTTGTATCAGTCCTCAAGAGTGTTTGAAAAATTGCTTTTGAAAGCTTTTTGAAAGGTGTCGGTGTGAAAAGAAGTTTTTTGATTTATTTTGAAATTAGAGCAAGTATCTACGAGTTCTCTACCTACCCTAAGGAATTCGTCTGTGTAAATGTCCTTAAGATAGCGCCATCCCACCATTGAGAGGTAGGTAGCACCACCGTTGGAGGTGTTCGGGTCAATTCGAGGGTTCGGGACATTGTGGTCACCAGAGCAATGAGAAGACACCTTAGAAGCTACCCTCATGCCATGTTCATGGACATGAGGACTTACTAAAATGTCCTCTACTCGACGACCACTTTTCGAGGGGCAAGGCAACAGTGAGGCGTACCCTAGGGGTGGTGTGTGATTTGTGTGTCGTTTTCAATTATATTTGTCTTGTTCATGCATTGGTGATCTACGCTTTGTTTTTATTTTTTGACATTCATTCTTTCATGTGAGTTATTAACAGTTAAAAGATGCGGAATTAAAAGTCCTACGCTATTACAAAGGCGCGGGTCTACATCGCCAAATTAGTCCAAAACCCGATTTAAAATAAAATAAAAATGCGGAAGAATAAATATCCTAATTAATCTATTACAAGGCTTTGGAGTAATTACATGAAATTTACAAAAAGAAACAAAATAAGCGCGCGAAACGGAATTATAATCGAAAGCGAGGGCGTTGGACCCTTTTAAAGAAATTGAATTGAAATTAATAAATTAATTAAGTTTAAATAAAAGAAAGAATTTTTTTGGAGTTTTTGTATTTATGGAGTTTAATGAGAAAATTAAATTGGAATTAAAAGACCTAATTCTAAACTATTTTTAATTTATTAAAAAAATGTTTAAGTTGTACCTAGTTTTAACCTAATTATTTAATTACCAATTTATTTACAAAAAAATGATTAATTATTAATAATAATAAGAAGAAATTTTAATTTATTGAAAAAAAGGGAATAAAAAGCTAGAAACCCTAATTTTTATGTTTTTTAATTTATTAAGAAAACATTAAAATTAAACCTAATATTAAAACTAAATTAGTTAACAAAATCTATTTACAAAAACATTTAAATAAAATATATTTTTATTTTTTGTCTTTCGGATTTTTGTTATTTTTTATGTTGTAAAAAAAATTATTTTTTTGTGAATTTATTAAAATAGTTAAAACAAAATAAAAAAGGAATTAAAACAAAAGAAGAAATTTAGAAAGAAATATACAAACAGGGGGGTTATCTGGACCTTTTGGAGGTATCATTGTAGCAATCAGGCCCACTTCAAACAGGCCCCATTGACTTTCCACGTTCGTATGCATATGGTTGACTGAGGGTATATGGTGTACTGTCCATCCTGGCCACTAGATGGATCTTCATGGCCACTTGGCAATCCCTTGATGAGAGCGCATGGTAGGCTTCTGGGCGCGTTGATCACCTGAACATGGAAATATGAAAAACATAGAGAAATAGGGGGGACCTGGGATCGAACCCAGGTCCCAAGGCTTGCCAACAATGCTTTCCACCAACTGAGCTGTTTAGCCACTTTGATATTATAATGGAAAAGAATTAATATATAAGAAAACTGCACTAATGCTGTTAACACAAAAAAAAAGCGCGCTAAAACTTGAATGGTCCAACCATGCCATGCCACGCAAGCGTCTTCTTCATTGCAAACCTGTAAAAAACAACTAAATAGCAGGGGTTTTGAACCCCCACAAATTGAAACCTGGAAAATAGCGAATAGCTCAGATGCAAATATAAATAGGGCGCGACTAGTGAGTTTGAATCGTCATGAGCTTCCAGTTTCAGTGGTATAGGTCTTGTGTCTCAATTTTTCCAGGGGAACAAAGCCCTCTTTTAAAGTCTCTGCAACCCTAAAGGGCTCCCATGGCAAGTTTGCATATAGGCGATGAAAATTCAATTAAATAGTATCAATAGATTCAGAAGGTCCATGTTAGTATAAAACAACAATCAAAATGTATGAAAAATGTCCAGAAATTCAAACACGATTATGCATAAAGTTTGAGGAATTTTGACTTTGTTATACCACTTGATGCGTGGGGACTGGAAAAGGATTCAGTTAGGTTCAGGGAGACCTCAGCAAGCTTTTTGGATGGATTATAGGCTTTGAATCACGCCCTATGAGTGTTTTCAGTTTTGGAATTTTTGACAAAAATTGCAAAGTTTGTATTTGGTTTCAGGCGCAACTTCCAGGTTTCTAGCATTAGGTTTAGCATGTGTATGTATATGTGAATGCTTTAGGTCAACAAAACAAGCCCAATATCCATGGAATCAATGCCTTTGAATTTTGTGATTTTGCATAATCTTTTCCAATCTTTTTATCATGAAACCTAGCCAATTTGCATGGAATCTTTCTTCTTTGGGCATGCACGAAATCCTTAGGCCTTGATGAGAGATTATACTGCACAAAAAGATTTGAAAACCTTATGTTAGTATTTTTCTTGTAATTAATTTTGATTAAATGAATTAAATAGATTAAATATTCAATTAATTAATTAAAAATAAGAAAATAACTCCCCTTTGGGTCAATGGGTCGTGCATAGCTTTTGGATGATGATTCTTGGAAGAATTTGTGGCCCATTAGCAATTTTGAGGCATTTGAAGCAAAGTTGACTTTTCAAAATTCCCAAAAATTTCCCAACTTCCACAAGGCATATCTTGCTCAATGTTTAAGCTTTGATCATGTTCTTGGACATTTTGGAAAGGTATTGAAGTCCTCTAACCAATGCCTTTGGTCCCATGTCATTTTTATTTACCAATCTCAAGGTATGGTCTTTGACTTAAAGTGCCTTTTTGTTGACTTTTGAAAATGACCTATAATGTTGAGATTGATAACTTTTTTTGAGAGCATTTCTTGGACTTGAAGTGTGAAAAGGAGTTGTGGGAAATGTCTTTCTCTTCAAAATGAGCTTTGGATGGAATTTTTATGATAAACCATGTGGAAGTTATGCCTTGGTCAATTTGCAGTTGACTTTTTCAACTGTCCAAATATGGAAACCTTTGCATCTTGAGACTTTTTGAGCCATGCCTTGAAAATCATGATCAAGAATTGATCAAATGATGTTTGTGGCTTCAAAATAAGATGTTGACCAAAAATTTGAGCTTTTGACTGTCAAATGACCATTTTGCCCCTGTAGTTGACTGTAGGGCAATTAGGGTTTTTGACTGTGCAATTTTATGCTGTAAGTCTTGAAACTTGACATGAGGATGCTTGACCATGTTTGTAGGTATGTGGGACTTGATTGGACCCTTGGAAACTTCAATTTCTTTGCCAGAACCAAAACCCTAGTTTTTTGACTGTTAGGAGGCCATTGAACTGTGCAACCCTTGAGAGATTGTGAAGCATGCTCTTTGCAAATCTTGAAGGATATTGGAGGGCAAATTTTGGGGTACAACAGTTGCCCCTGTTCAATCTTCTTAGACCTGAGGATGCAGATTGGCTGACGTGCCTTTCGTAATCCGAAGGTGGAAGATGATTGAACACTAGAGTGCCCAGAAATTTGCGCTCACATAGTAGTGTGATGGTGGGAATGGGCTTATAGATGCCATTTGGAGATTCATGGATAGGATGATGGGCTTATAGATGCCATGCTGAGAGGTGATGGATAGGTGGATGGGCTTATAGATGCCATCTGGATGTCGATCGCACAAGAGTTTCCTTAGCGAGCAGTTGCGTACCTGAAAAAGAAAATGATTACCTGACCTGTTACAGGAGTTGGTCTTCAAGCTCTTATGTAGATGTGCTCTGACTGGTTACGGGAGTTGAATCTGGAGCTTCAAACGGTGATGAACGAATCAGGGATGGTTACTACCTCAACGGGACGGTGAGAGAACCTTGGACGATTACTACCTCAACAGGAACGCTGAGAGAACCTTGGACGATTACTACCTCAACAGGAACGCTGAGAGAATCTTGGGGCGATTACTACCTCCGCAGTAACGGGGAGAGAACCATAGGCGACTTCAACCTCAACAGTAACGCTGAGAGAATCTTGGACGACTTCAACCTCAACAGTAACGATGAGAGAATCTTGGGCGTCTTCTATTGGGATAAGAATCAGGGAGATCTTAGGGTCGATCTGACTGAACCGGAGAAGGCCTTTGACTGGATAAGAATCAGGAAAATCTTAGGGTCGATTTAACTGAACCAGATAAGGTCTTGGAATATCTTCAACTGGATAAGAATCAGGGAGATCTTAGGGTCGATCTGACTAAACCAGAGAAGGCCTTTGACTGGATAAGAATCAGTAAAATCTTAGGGTCGATTTAACTGAACCGGACAAGGTCTTGGAATCTTCAACTGGATAAGAATCAGGGAGATCTTAGGGTCAATCTGACTGAACCAGAGAAGGCCTTTGACTGGATAAGAATCAGGAAAATCTTAGGGTCGATTTAACTGAACCGGACAAGGTCTTGGAATCTTCAACTGGATAAGAATCAGGGAGATCTTAGGGTCGATCTGACTGAACCAGAGAAGGCCTTTGACTGGATAAGAATCAGGAAAATATTAGGGTCGATTTAACTGAACTGGACAAGGTCTTGAAATCTTCAACTGGACAAGAATCAGGGAGATCTTAGGGTCGATCTGACTGAACCAGAGAAGGCCTTTGACTGGATAAGAATCAGGAAAATCTTAGGGTCGATTTAACTGAACTAGACTAGGTCTTGAAATCTTCAACTGGACAAGAATCAGGGAGATCTTAGGGTCGATCTGACTGAACCAGAGAAGGCCTTTGACTGGATAAGAATCAGGAAAATCTTAGGGTCGATTTAACTGAACTAGACTAGGTCTTGGAATATAGCTGAGAACTTAACTGGATCTTTCCTGAAAGGTAAAGGTCAGTCATATGCAATGCATGATATGGATCAAGCAATGATGTTCTCAACATAAACGTGATTTGTAAGATATGATGCATATATGCATGCTATAATGTATGAAAATGCGATGTTTATGAACGTATGTTTTTGTCTAGGAAAATAAATCCTTGACGGGTGCCGGGAAGTCACTCCTGGGCAGATGTTGAAGAATAGTGCTTTGTTTCCGCTGGGGACGATAGTTGCAAGAATGAACCGGTAGGAGAAGGTAACTCCGTTGGGGAATAGTCTTGGCGAAGAGATTACTCTGCGGGGAATAATTACTCTAGCGATCTTGCTGGGGAACAATACTCTGTGGGGAGAGAGATACTTTGCTGGGATGTTGATGGTAACTTCGCTGGGGATACCATTGTTGTGTTGGAAGTGTTAATAGACTTCGCTGGGGATAAGAAGACTTCACCGAGGACGATCTTCTCGTGGCTTTTGGCTGAGGATAACCCAGTTATATCCTGGTAGGGAAATAACCTTTGAATAAAGCTGGGGGACGCGTTCGTGTAGGGGACAAGCTTCCAGAATCTACTGGGGATGAGCGTACTGCTTGGGGAGATGGATTCCAACTTTCCTGGGGAAATCTGGGTTGGACTCTCCTGGGGAAATTTTGAACTATACTGGAAGTAACTCCACTGAATGCTTGATATACCGCCGGGGAACAATCTTTAGGTCAAGACCGCCAGGGATGCTTGTTAAGAATGTTTGTATATCGTGCTGGGGAATGTTGAGATCTGCGGGGATACCCAACTTCCTTAAGGCTAATAATAGCTTTGCTTGGGGAGAGCGCATTGACTCGCTGACTCACTCTCTGGGGAATTAAGATGTACTGGTTATGTTCTTCAGCCGAACTCACCTTGGTACCTTGGAGGACAGAACAATTAGATTGCTTAGACAACTCTTTATTGCCCCTGTTTCTAATGTTACCTGTAATTAATCCTTTGTTTCATATGCAAATATTCATGAGTTAGCAAATTATTGTCAATGCATATATCACAAATTGAACCTTGGACGTTCTTCGCAAAACAAAACAGAAAAAGGAAAAACAAACAATTGGCAATTTTAACTGGAAAGTGATTTTTGTATTGATTTTTGAATTTGCCTGTAAAATAGGCGTTTATGTACAAGAGGCTGACGTCCTAGTAAGAGAACGCCGCCGAACAAAAGAGTTTATACAAATTTGTACAAAAGAAAATAAAACAGTTGTGTGAAAAGCATGATCCCACTGGGTTTCAACTCTGCTATCGCCCTTATATCTTCGAGCCTCTCATCACTTGATGACCTAGTCGAGGATGAAGCTGATTGATCAATTCTGTCTGAACTTGATGTTGATACCGGATTCTGGATGCAAGGTGACCCAATGAGACATAGTATTACGCTTTATCCCTAACTTTTGCCTGGACCGCCCTTTCGGGTTTTCAGTCCACCAGGATACCCATTTTTGCCCAAGCCGCCTTTTCAGGTTTTCGACTTGCCGGGTGTACAGATTTTTTTCATTTCATCCCTTCATTTTGCCCGAACCCTTTTGGTTCGCCGGGAAGCCCTAATTTTTGCCTAGGTATGTCAACCTAGCAGGTCTTTTTTTTCATGCGTAGTATCTTTTTACTATGTCTGCATTGGCGGGGTGAGGAAGGTCGTCACCATCCATGTTGGTTAGAATCATGGCTCCTCCTGAGAACACATGTTTAACCACAAATGGCCCTTCGTACGTAGGGGTCCATTTGCCCCTTGGATCACTCTGAGGAAGGATGATGCGTTTGATTACCAGATCCCCAACTTGATATTCTTGTGGTCTGACCTTTTTGTTAAATGCCCTGATCATCCGTTTTTGGTACGTCTGACCATGACAAATAGCAGCAAGTCTCTTTTCGTCGATAAGGTTTAACTGATCAAGTCGTGTCTGGATCCAATCATCTTCACTCAGATCTGCATCCTTCATTATCTGGAGAGAGGGTATCTGCACTTCGATCGGTAAGACTGCCTCCATACCGTAGACCAAGGAGAAAGGAGTTGCCCCGGTTGACGTCCTGGCTGAGGTACGGTACCCATGTAGAGCGAACGGTAACATCTCGTGCCAATATTTATAGGTCACTGTCATCTTCTGCACGATTTTCTTGATGTTTTTATTTGCTGCTTCTACAGCCTCATTCATCTTCGGTCGATAAGGAGAGGAGTTGTGGTGCTGTATCTTAAACTGCTCGCAGAGCTCAGTGATCATCTTGTTATTTAGATTGGTACCGTTGTCTGTAATGATCCTTTCAGGGACGCCGTATCAACAGATCAGGTTATGCCGAATGAACCGTGCCACAACATTCTTGGTTACCGTGGCGTAGGAAACTGCTTCAACCCACTTCGTGAAGTAATCAATCGCTACCAGGATGAAGCGATGCCCATTAGATGCCGTAGGTTTAATCTGACCGATCATATCTATGCCCCACATTGCAAAAGGCCAAGGCGCAGTCAGAACATTTAAAGGAACTGGAGGAACATGCACCTTGTCTGCATAAATCTGGCATTTGTGGCATGTCCGAGAGTGTTGGTAACAGTCGGCTTCCATTGTGGACCAGAAATACCCTGCCCGAAGGATCTTCTTTGCCATAGTGTGTCCACTGGAATGTGTTCCGAAGGTCCCTTCATGTAGCTCTTCCATGATCCTTTCTGCTTCATTTTTATCCACACAATGTAGTAAGGTCGAATCATGGTTTCGCTTGTACAAAATGCCGTTGCTAAGGAAGAACTTCGCTGCGAACCTTCTCAGAAACTTCTTATCGTTGACAGATGCACCTTCAGGATACTCCTGAGCTTCCAAATATCTTTTCACCTCATGATACCAAGGCTTCTCGGTTACCAATTCAGTCTCGAGATCACAACAGTATGCCGGTTCGTCCAGTTTCCAGATGATGATCCGGGGAGCCTCATTGTCCCATTTGACTTTGAACATGGAAGACATCGTAGCTAACGCGTCCGCCAGCTGATTTTCCTCTCTCGGAAAGTGTTCAAAGGTTATCTCTGTGAAATGGGGTATCAATGTCAACACACATTCTCTGTAAGGAATAAGATTCAGATGTTTTGTATCCCACTCTCCTTTGATCTGATTGATCACGAGAGCGGAATCTCCGAAGACACTCAGATACTTGATCCTTAGGTCGATCGCAGCTTGAAGACCCATGATGCATGCCTCATACTCCGCCATGTTGTTGGTGCAGTTGAAACATAGCCGGGCAGTAAGTGGAGTATGAGTGCCTTGAGGGGATATGATTACAGCGCCGATACCATTACCCAAAGCATTGGAGGCTCCGTTAAAGTGCATAGACCATCGGGATCCTTCCTCAGGTCCTTCATCCGGTCCAGGTACTTCACAATCAGTCACTATCATGATGCTCTCATCTGGAAACTCGAAGTTCATTGACTGATAGTCGTCTACTGCCTGATGTGCCAAGTGGTCTGCCAATACACTTCCTTTGATGGCTTTCTGGGTCGTGTACTGGATGTCGTATTCTGTCAAGATCATTTGCCATCTTGCTATTCTCCCAGACAGAGCAGGCTTTTCAAATATGTACTTTATAGGATCCATCTTTGAGATCAACAAGGTAGTGTGAGTCAGCATATACTGTCTCAGCCGGCGAGCAGCCCATACCAAAGCGCAGCAAGTTTTCTCGAGCAGTGAGTATCGGGTCTCACAGTCGGTAAACTTTTTGCTAAGGTAATAAATGGCATGCTCTTTTCGGCCAGACTCGTCATGTTGACCCAACACACACCCCATTGAGTTGTCAAGTACTGTCAGGTATAATATCAGAGGTCTCCCCTTAACCGGTGGCATAAGAATGGGTGGTTCTTGGAGATACTCCTTGATTCTGTTAAAAGCGGCCTGACATTCATCGTTCCAACGTACTACCTGATCTTTCTTCAGCAGCTTGAAGATTGGTTCACAAGTAGCAGTTAGGTGGGAGATGAATTGGGCAATGTAATTCAGGCGTCCTAAAAAGCCTCTGACCTCTTTCTCTGTCTTAGGAACTGGCATCTCTTGAATAGCCTTAACCTTGGCAGGGTCCACTTGAATACCCTTATCACTTACGACGAAGCCTAGCAACTTTCCAGATCTAACCCCGAAGGTGCACTTGTTCGGGTTCAACCTCAGCTTGTACAACTTCAGGCGGTCAAACAATTTCTGCAGATGATCAAGGTGTTCTTCCTCAGTTTGGGACCTTGCAATCATGTCATCAACATACACTTCTATCTCATGATGGATCATGTCATGAAATAAAGCAACCATGGCACGTTGGTAGGTTGCCCCAGCGTTTTTCAGTCCAAAAGGCATGACCTTGTAGCAGAAGGTGCCCCACTGAGTAACAAAGGTAGTCTTTTCCATGTCTTCAGGAGCCATCTTGATCTGATTATAACCTGAGAAACCATCCATGAAAGAAAACACCTTATGCTGAGCAGTATTATCAACAAGGACATCAATGTGAAGTAGGGGGAAGTCATCCTTGGGGCTGGCCCTGTTCAGATCCCTGTAATCGACACACATTCTGACCTTACCATCCTTCTTTGGTACTGGCACCACATTAGCAACCCACTGAGGATAAGAAGTCATTGCAAGGAACCCAGCATCAAATTGCTTCATAACCTCGGCTTTGATCTTCTCAGACATCTCTGGACGCATACGGCGGACCTTTTGCTTGACTGGAGGGCAGTCTTCCTTGGTAGGCAAATGATGGACCACAATGTTAGTATCCAACCCGGGCATGTCTTCGTAGGACCAGGCAAAGATTTCCACATAATCATGTAACATCTGAGTCAACCGTTGCTTCACGCTGAGCTCTAGGTTGGCACCAATCTTGACTTCTTTCCTATCTGTCTCGGTACCCAGATTTATTGTTTCCACCGGCTCTTCATGTGGTTGAATTGCCCTCTCTTCCTGGAGTAACAGTCTTGCAAGCTCGCCAGGCACTTCGCAATCATCTTCACCTTCGTCTTCGGCTAAGTTGATCGGATTTTCGAAGTCATAACTGGCAGTAGCAAAGTCGTTACCAGTGAGATCCAGAGTGGATTGAAACCTGTATGAGTGTGTGTGTGTAAATACAGCTGTTTTGCAATATATAAAGAAAGGAAAGAAAGAAAAGGAGCATAAGATTTGAAATGCGAGAAAACGTCCAAGGTCTTTATTCATGATATATGAAATGACAATTAATATACCCTCACAAATGAAACCACGGTGCCCCGGGTAAGACACCGGGCCATAGAGTTTTAATTCATTGTTTATTACAAATAACAAAACAAAGGAGTTTATTACTGCGTAACAAAAGTAACAGGAGTATGATCTTTAGCAATCCAATTGGTCAATCCACCATCAGTCGTTGGGTAGATCCAGCTATCGAACTCTGATTCTTCCACTTCATCTTCATCCCCAATAGCATTCACTCCTGGGTTGGTAATGAGCACAGGAGGTCTTCTGGTCTTTGCCTTGCGCACAGCCTTCTGACCCTCTACAGTAAAACCCAGTCCAAACTTGTCAGTTTTCGGTGTAAAATCAGGGAGCCTGCCCCAGTTAGCACATTCACCTTTCTTGATCACAACCCGGGCATCCTTCAAGGAAGCCTTCTTCAAAGGAACATCCTCTTCAGCCACTGCTTCCGCTGCTGCCAATGTTGGAGGTACCTCTTCGAAATGCTGAAAGGGGGTTTCAATAAACTCCCCGTCCATCTCAATATACCTGAAGGAATTCAAATGGCTCACCATATACTCCTCCTCTCCTTGCACAGTGACAATCTTCCCTCTGACGGGGTACTTGAGCTTCTGGTGTAGGGTAGAGGTCACTGCCCCAACTTTGTGAATCCAAGGTCGACCCAGTAAGCAAGAATAAGATGGACGGATATCCATCACATAGAAAGTAGAGTCGAATACTTGAGAACCCACACGAATAGGAATGTCTACTTCTCCATGGACCATCCTCTTGGAACCGTCAAAGGCTCTGACAATGATGTTGCTAGGTTTCACCTCCAGGCCCTCACAATCCAACCGGTCTAAGGCCTTTTTGGGTAGCACATTCAGGGAAGAACCAGTGTCCACCAACACGTGCGCAAGAGTAGTGCCCCTGCATTCAATAGAGACATGCAGGGCGTCATTGTGGTCCTTTCCCTTAGCAGTAAGGTCAGCATCCGAGAAACCCAAACCATTGTCGGCTGTCAAATTGGCTACGCAATCAGTAAACTGGACTGCAGATGTCTCCTGTGGCATATGGGCCGTCTTGAGGAATGAAATCAGGGCCTTAGCATGGGCCTCTGAGCACAGCAGCAAGGAGAGCATGGAGATCTTGGAGGGGGTATGCCCCAGCTGTTCAACAACATTAAAGTCACTCTTCTTGATTATCTTCAGAATTTCCTCCATCTCTTGTTGGAGGCCTCGGCGTTCACATATTTTGGTGCCTCCATCCGGGCAGGCTCATCTTCAATCCCTTTGCCCCAAGCATTAGATGACTCGGCAGCAGGGGAAGCAACTGGATCAGAAACAGGAACAGGTACACTTGCAGGTGTTATAGTGAGGGGTCTTCGAATAGCTGGTGGCGCAATGTCAGGCGAGAAGAGCCTGCCACTGCGGGTTACTTTGGCCGGACCAGTGATATTGCTGACGCTGGTACCAGTGTTGAACTCTTGTTTTATTCCATGTACATACACATCTTCCCCATAGTGCCATGGGACAGCCTTATCAGATTCATAGGGAA
This sequence comes from Vicia faba, assembly GCA_948472305.1. Lineage (NCBI taxonomy): Eukaryota > Viridiplantae > Streptophyta > Magnoliopsida > Fabales > Fabaceae > Vicia > Vicia faba. The sequence goes on from OX451738.1 coordinate 1,234,668,509, forward strand.
GAGGCCCCGGAACAGTAATCACAATGGGTGCGACAGTCATGATTTTAACCGGCTTCCTCGGGAGAGCCTTGATTGGATTATTAAAGATTGTAACAACAGAAACTTCTTCCACCGGAACAAACTGAACAACAGTCTTCTTGAACAGAATCTCTTTGCTGTCCATCAGGCTTTGGATGCCCAACTTCAGCAAAGGACAACCAGAAAGGGAAACAGCACAGAAAAGGCAACCTTCACTACAACCCGGAAATAAACCGGCCAGCAGTAGGTTCCTCTTAACAATCATCAAGGGAGTAGCTACATCATTCACAGAAACGACATACACATCATCATCAACGACATTCACTCCATGCTGGGGCATAGGAGCAGTCACCACATTTGGCCTCTCAGGCGCTTCAAATTGTATCTCCTTTGCGTCAATAAGGTCTTGCACCTTATTCCTTAAGGCCCAACAGTCATCAGTGGAATGCCCCGGGCTATCGGAGTGATAAGCACAACAGGCATTTGGATTGTACTTGGGAGAAGCAGTGTTTACAACCTTCGGGGCCTCTCTAACAGTCACCAAATTGGTGGATAGCAACTGCGGCAAGATTTGTGATAGGGTCATACTCAACCGGGTGAATTCTCTTCTGGGTCTTTCAGCCCTGGGTGGATTGGTTTGCCGAGGAGCGGCAGCAGGCTTTGCAATCATCACCGCGTTGACAGATTGGCGGCGCTCTGGTTTCTCTTGCCTCCTAGGCCCATATACAGCGTTGGCCTCCTTCTTAAAGGGCTTCTTCTCAGAACTCGACGATGCACCCTTCGGAATTTTACCGGACTTCATTCCAGCCTCTATTCTCTCCCCAGTCAGAATAAGATTAGTGAACCCTGCGGACGAATTCCCGATAAGATGATTGAAAAATGGCCCAGATAGGGTCCCCAAGAACATATCCACCAACTCACGGTCAGTTAACGGAGGCTGCACCCTGCCAGCTAGGTCCCTCCACTTCTGTGCATACTCTTTAAAACCTTCGCTTGATCCTAGCGACATACCCTGGATTTGGGTACGTGTAGGAGCAAGGTCGGCATTATATTGATACTGCTTATAAAAAGCAGTAGCCAACTCCTCCCAGTTACGAACTTTGGTCCCATCCAGCTGATAGAACCATTCGAGATGAGTCCCTGAAAGACTCTCCTGGAAGAAGTGGATCCACAAATTCTTATCCACTAAGTACGGTTGAATCTTCCGCACATAAGATCTGAGGTGTAGCTTGGGACAATACGCCCCGTCATACTTGGTGAAAGATGGTGCCTTAAACTTGTGAGGAATAATCACACCAGTAGATAAGCCCAAGTCTCCGAAATCCAGCCCAGGCACTTGTTGGATCTCCATTGCATTCAGTCTGTCTTCCAACTGCTTGTATCTGTCTTCAGCCGGAGGATACTGTTCCTCATTAAAGTCAGTCTCGTTATCAGAGACTACCGGACTAGGACCTTTTCCCCCTTGGGGACTGCTCTTGCCTATAGAAGAACCAGCTTCCTCATTCTGCAAAGTATTGCCAAACCTCCGGCCCGAGTTGAAAAGAACAGTTCTCTTCTTCTTCTTCTTCTTCTCCTTCTTCAGGAGTAAAGCCTTCAGCTCTTCTTGGCCTTGAGCCAAACCCATGATCAACTCTTGAAATTGCGCGTTCTGCGCCTGAAGGGCCTTGATAGACATCTCAGTTGATGATGAGTCAGGGTTCATGATGCTGAAATAAACAGCGAAGAACAGTAAGCAACCTGAAAAGAAGAAAACCTGCTATGCACATGATGAATGGAATGCGTATGATTTATGTTTTCAAAGACAATCGAGAATCAACTTCGTAAACAAAAAGGAACACACTTCATTAGATTCAACTTTGAAACTTAATTTGTTCAACAGGTTGCCCTTAGGCGTTACATAAAAGGGAAATACTGAAAAGGGAAATAAAACTGTAAAAAAAACATCCAGAGCTCCTTATTGATCCCATGGTCTCCTCCTCTCAGTACGGATGTAGTCATTCAGAGCTCGCTCATTCTCCAATTGCTTTGTCAGCTTCTGGATTTTCAATTCCTGCTCGTTGAACTTTTCCCGGTAAGAATCCCGCTCTTCTCGCAGTTGCGACCAAGACCTCTTTAATGTCTCATAATCAGTAGGTATTTGAGGAGGGAGGACAGTTGGAGGAGCCCCTTCTTTGTCAGGATACTCTAGAATGATGGGTCTGACAGTTTCATATGGCATACCTAACTTCTGAGCACGGATGCGAACCCATTTGTAGTAGGCTTCCATAGGTAGAGAAGTCTTTGGTCCTAACTCTTGTGGGTCAGCTTTATGAATTCTGTCCCAAGCCTTGATGAACCTACGACGCAGCTCGTCACTATCCACATGAAACTCAAAATTGATGTGAGGCACCAACATTTCATGAGGCCCTGCTCTTCTGGCTCTTCCAAACTGACGGAGCGCTAGACATGGATTGTAAGAGATTCCTCCTTGAGTACCAATCAAAGGAACATTAGGGTATTCTCCGCAACGATCAATAACAGCTATCTCATCCAAACCTCTGAAAGTCCAAATGATGTCCTTATCAGTGAGAGACATTAACCTATGAGCCCAACCTCTTCCTTCTTGGTTCTTCAGTACGAACTTAGGGAGGTGCGAAATAAACCACCTCACCAACAAAGGGATACAACACCATAGAGTTCCTCGTCTTCGGGCAGTACGAGCATAAAGTTGATGCATGATGTCACCCAAGAGAGTGGGCACAGGGTTCTGAGACATAAAGATCCTTATGGCAGTGACATTGATGAAGTTGTCAGGATTAGGAAACAAGACTAGCCCATAGATTAAGAGAGCCAAGATGTCTTCATATGCCCTAAAGTCCAAGTCATTCCAGAAACTGTTAGCTTTACCAATCAGAAACTTGGCCAAGAAACCCTTAACTCCGCTTCTAGTCACCCAGTTGTCCATTACTTCTTGATGGGTCAAAGGAAGAGCTGCAGCAACCTCCTCAAGACTGAGGGTCTTTTCCCAACCAGTGAAGGGAGTCTGATCCGAGATAGGGATGCCAAGAAAATCAGAGAACTCTTCCAGGGTAGGGACCAGCTGGAAGTCTTGAAAGGTGAAGCACTGGTACAGAGGGTCATAGAACTGGGTCAGGACACTCATCAACTGTTGATCCTGCTTTGTAGTGACTAAGCTGAGAAGAGAACCATGCCTCTGGATGAAGGAAGTGGTATTTGGAATTCTGCTAACCAACTCTTCAAGCAACTCAGGTGGGTGAACAAAGTTGAACCGGATAGTATTCCTTCGCACAGGCATCATGATATCCTACAAAACAGAGCAAAGGTGAAACCCTCTTATCTTTGAAATGGTCAGTCCTTATGCAGGATGCATGCAATGCTCATGATGTTATGATGTTATGATAAAGCACACCACAAATATTTACAAAGGCACACATGTAAGGCACACAAGTCACACAAGGCAAGCCTTTAAAGTTTAGGCCAGCATGAGGTCTAGGTATTACCCTCTTTCAGTTTGTTGGTTCATACCTGTCCTATCAAAAGTAACCGGGTTCTTAGAGGATCCCAATATCATTGACTACCCTCAATCGGTCATAACTCCAGCATCGCAATCTTTTCTTGCGGCCAGAACCATCACGAGAGTTTAGCCTCAATGGGCGTAGCATACTGCTACTGTTCTAATGGCCAAGTTGTGTCATTTAAGGTTCTAAGGTCTGTTGGTGCTTAATGACTCCTCAGAAGACCCATATTCTCCTCGTTGCAACACAAGGGATATCGGTACAGACCAAGGTGTCACACCAACGTAGCCACTGCTTCACCCATGTCGGTCTACGTCGGACAGGTCCCTCACAGCTTATGCTACCTAAACAGGGTATCCCCAGATCCGGGTTAGGATCTATGTAACTCCCATGCAACCCACAATTTTAAAGCAAACAAGTCAATACAATTGAAAACACAGTTATGAACTATCCTAAGGTACAACTCACTTTAAGTAAATGTCCCCAGCAGAGTCGCCAGTTCTGTGATCGGTGGATCTGGAACTGACTGTTTAACGCTGGTTCGCGAAATGTCGCGGAAGCAAGAGTCGCCACCGTCTTTTATTTTCTCCAAATGGAAAGGACAAAAGCACAGAAAAATTCCTTATAGAGATTGCTCTCGGTTCGGGAGGTAGATTTATAGAAAGGGAAGGTGTTAGCACCCTTTCTATCCATGGTTATCCATGGGCTCTTAGATACTTGCTCATTTGTGTTTTCAAAATTGTTTGTTTGCTTTTCAACTGTGGGTTTTAAAAAAAGTTTCTTTGAAAATTTCAGTTCGACTCTTGTATCAGTCCTCAAGAGTGTTTGAAAAATTGCTTTTGAAAGCTTTTTGAAAGGTGTCGGTGTGAAAAGAAGTTTTTTGATTTGTTTTGAAATTAGAGCAAGTATCTACGAGTTCTCTACCTACCCTAAGGAATTCGTCAGTGTAAATGTCCTTAAGATAGCGCCATCCCACCATTGAGAGGTAGGTAGCACCACCGTTGGAGGTGTTCGGGTCAATTCGAGGGTTCGGGACATTGTGGTCACCAGAGCAATGGGAAGACACCTTAGAAGCTACCCTCATGCCATGTTCATGGACATGAGGACTTACTAAAATGTCCTCTACTCGACGACCACTTTTCGAGGGGCAAGGCAACAGTGAGGCGTACCCTAGAGGTGGTGTGTGATTTGTGTGTCGTTTTCAATTATATTTGTCTTGTTCATGCATTGGTGATCTACGCTTTGTTTTTATTTTTTTGACATTCATTCTTTCATGTGAGTTATTAACAGTTAAAAGATGCGGAATTAAAAGTCCTACGCTATTACAAAGGCGCGGGTCTACATCGCCAAATTAGTCCAAGACCCGATTTGAAATAAAATAAAAATGCGGAAGAATAAATATCCTAATTAATCTATTACAAGGCTTTGGAGTAATTACATGAAATTTACAAAAAGAAACAAAATAAGCGCGCGAAACGGAATTATAATCGAAAGCGAGGGCGTTGGACCCTTTTAAAGAAATTGAATTGAAATTAATAAATTAATTAAGTTTAAATAAAAGAAAGAATTTTTTTGGAGTTTTTGTATTTATGGAGTTTAATGAGAAAATTAAATTGGAATTAAAAGACCTAATTCTAAACTATTTTTAATTTATTAAAAAAATGTTTAAGTTGTACCTAGTTTTAACCTAATTATTTAATTACCAATTTATTTACAAAAAAATGATTAATTATTAATAATAATAAGAAGAAATTTTAATTTATTGAAAAAAAGGGAATAAAAAGCTAGAAACCCTAATTTTAATGTTTTTTTAATTTATTAAGAAAACATTAAAATTAAACCTAATATTAAAACTAAATTAGTTAACAAAATCTATTTACAAAAACATTTAAATAAAATATATTTTTATTTTTTGTCTTTCTGATTTTTGTTATTTTTTATGTTGTAAAAAAAATTATTTTTTGTGAATTTATTAAAATAGTTAAAACAAAATAAAAAAGGAATTAAAACAAAAGAAGAAATTTAGAAAGAAATATACAAACAGGGGGGTTATCTGGCCCTTTTGGAGGTATCATTGTAGCAATCAGGCCCACTTCAAACAGGCCCCATTGACTTTCCACGTTCGTATGCATATGGTTGACTGAGGGTATATGGTGTACTGTCCATCCTGGCCACTAGATGGATCTTCATGGCCACTTGGCAATCCCTTGATGAGAGCGCATGGTAGGCTTCTGGGCGCGTTGATCACCTGAACATGGAAATATGAAAAACATAGAGAAATAGGGGGGACCTGGGATCGAACCCAGGTCCCAAGGCTTGCCAACAATGCTTTCCACCAACTGAGCTGTTTAGCCACTTTGATATTATAATGGAAAAGGATTAATATATAAGAAAACTGCACTAATGCTGTTAACACAAAAAAAAAGCGCGCTGAAACTTGAATGGTCCAACCATGCCATGCCACGCAAGCGTCTTCTTCATTGCAAACCTGTAAAAAACAACTAAATAGCGGGGGTTTTGAACCCCCACAAATTGAAACCTGGAAAATAGCGAATAGCTCAGATGCAAATATAAATAGGGCGCGACTAGTGAGTTTGAATCGTCATGAGCTTCCGTTTTCAGTGGTATAGGTCTTGTGTCTCAATTTTTCCAGGGGAACAAAGCCCTCTTTTAAAGTCTCTGTAACCCTAAAGGGCTCCCATGGCAAGTTTGCATATAGGCGGTGAAAATTCAATTAAATAGTATCAATAGATTCAGAAGGTCCATGTTAGTATAAAACAACAATCAAAATGTATGAAAAATGTCCAGAAATTCAAACACGATTATGCATAAAGTTTGAGGAATTTTGACTTTGTTATACCACTTCTTGATGCGTGGGGACTGGAAAAGGATTCAGTTAGGTTCAGGGAGACCTCAGCAAGCTTTTTGGATGGATTATAGGCTTTGAATCACGCCCTATGAGTGTTTTCAGTTTTGGAATTTTTGACAAAAATTGCAAAGTTTGTATTTGGTTTCAGGCGCAGCTTCTAGGTTTCTAGCATTAGGTTTAGCATGTGTATGTATATGTGAATGCTTTAGGTCAACAAAACAAGCCCAATATCCATGGAATCAATGCCTTTGAATTTTGTGATTTTGCATAATCTTTTCCAATCTTTTTATCATGAAACCTAGCCAATTTGCATGGAATCTTTCTTCTTTGGGCATGCACGAAATCCTTAGGCCTTGATGAGAGATTATACTGCACAAAAAGATTTGAAAACCTTATGTTAGTATTTTTCTTGTAATTAATTTTGATTAAATGAATTAAATAGATTAAATATTCAATTAATTAATTAAAAAAAAGAAAATAACTCCCCTTTGGGTCAATGTGTCGTGCATAGCTTTTGGATGATTATTCTTGGAAGAATTTGTGGCCCATTAGCAATTTTGAGGCATTTGAAGCAAAGTTGACTTTTCAAAATTCCCAAAAATTTCCCAACTTCCACAAGGCATATCTTGCTCAATTTTTAAGATTTGATCATGTTCTTGGACATTTTGGAAAGGCCTTGAAGTCCTCTAACCAATGCCTTTGGTCCCATGTCATTTTAGTTTACCAATCTCAAGTTATGGTCTTTGACTTAAAGTGCCTTTTTGTTGACTTTTGAAAATGACCTATAATGTTGAGATTGATAACTTTTTGTGAGAGCATTTCTTGGACTTGAAGTGTGAAGAGAAGTTGTAGGAAATGTCTTTCTCTTCAAAATGAGATTTGGATGGAATTTTTATGATAAACCATGTGGAAGTTATGCCTTGGTCAATTTGCAGTTGACTTTTTCAACTGTCCAAATATGGAAATCTTTGCATCTTGAGACTTTTTGAGCCATGCCTTGAAAATCATGATCAAGAATTGATCAAATGATGTTTGTGGCTTCAAAATAATATGTTGACCAAAAATTTGAACTTTTGACTGTCAAATGACCATTTTGCCCCTGCAGTTGACTGTAGGGCAATTAGGGTTTTTGACTGTGCAATTTTGTGCTGTAAGTCTTGAAACTTGACATGAGGATGCTTGACCATGTTTATAGGTATGTGGGACTTGATTGGACCCTTGGAAACTTCAATTTCTTTGCCAGAACCAAAACCCTAGTTTTTTGACTGTTAGGAGGCCATTGAACTGTGCAACCCTTGAGAGATTGTGAAGCATGCTCTTTGCAAATCTTGAAGGATATGGGAGGGCAAATTTTGGGGTACAACAGTAGGGTTACTTTGAAATGAGAGCCTGGATAGTAGGGCTTATGGGAAGGAACCTGGGTAAGATTGCTTCATGGGGAGTTTGGGTAAAAATGCATCTGAACCGAGAAGGAACCTGGGTAAGGTTTCTTCGTGAGGAGTTTGGGTAAATCTACATCGGACCTGAGAAGGAACCTGGGTAAGGTTTCTTCGTGAGAAGTTTGGGTAAAACTGCATCTGAAACAAGAAGGAACATGGGTAAGGTTGCTTCGTGCTGAGTTTGGGTAAAACTGCATCTGAACTGAGAAGGAACCTGGGTAAGGTTGCTTCGTGAGGAGTTTGGGTAAAACTGCATCGGGACCGAGAAGGAACCTGGGTAAGGTAGCTTCGTGCTGAGTTTGGGTAAAACTGCATCTTAACTGAGAAGGAACCTAGGTAAGGTGGCTTCGTGAGGAGTTTGGGTAAAACTACATCGGAACCGAGAAGGAACCTGGGTAAGGTGGCTTTGGGCTAAGTTTATGTAAAAATTCAGGAGGAACCTGGGTAAGGTTACTTCGAGATAAATTCGTGTAAAATTTCAGAAGGAACCTGGGTAAGGTTACTTCGAGATAAGTCTGAGTAAAACTTCATAAGGAACCTGGGTGAGGTTACTTCGATATAAGTCTGTGTAGGGCTATGGGAAGGAACCTGGATCGTAGTGTTACTTCATGATGAGTTCGTGTGAAACTTTATTTGGAAATGTATGAGAAGGGACCCGTGTAAGATTTTTCAGGATAAACCTGTGTGAAGCTGCATTTAGGAGAAACCCGTATAAGATTACTTCGTGACAAAACCGTGTAAAGCTGCATTTGGTCGCACAGATAATTACTCTGTTTGGTTTCAAGAGCTAATCTTGGACCTGTTGGAAATTGTTGATGATAACTATCTTTCTTGAAAAGGTACATGATTAATTATATGTGATGCATGAAATGCATTGTATGATGATGTTCTCAAAATAAATGAGATTATGTTGTATGCAATATGCGTGCGCACGTCATGATATATGAACATTAAATTCTATTGTGACATATCCGAGTCTGGGAAAATAAATCCCTGACCGCTGCTAGAGAGTACTGAAAATTGGCTTCCTGACCGTCGTAGAAAAAGTGGTTCTTCTACTTCCGTTGGGGATGGTGAACGGAGATGACTATGCCGTGGATTTACTCTTGTTTGTGAATATTCTACCGGGGAGAGACTCTGTGTGAGAATAACTCTACAAGGGAATAACTCTATTGGAAGGTGAACTTCCGTAGCTGAAGTAATAAGCTATGTCGGGGATTGAGCTTCTGTATTCAAAGAAATAAACTCTGCTTGAGAGACAAATTTATGAACCGCTTGCGACTTATAAAATTAGGCTAGGGAACATAGATGTCGGTTCTCTGAAGGAACTTTGTTGGGGAAAGTAACTCCTATTTGGGGAAGTAGGGATCAAAAATTTGGTTGCCTCTACTCTGTGGGGGACATAGATGTCACTGAGACGTATGCTGAGGACGTAGCAGTGACTTTGCATCAAGACGTTTCTGCCCTTGTACCTGTTGGAGAAAGTACCTGCGAAGGCTTTGTGGATGGATCTATGTGTTGAGATAAGTGTCAGAATGACATCCGTCTCTGGATTGTATCTGAATTTTACTTGGAACTTGTATTGAATGAGTGTCAGAATGACATCCGTCTTTAGATTATATCTGAATTGTACTTGAAAAGAATCTGAATAAGTATCAGGATAACATCCTTCTCTGGATCGTACCTAAATTGTTGCTAGAAGATAGTCTGAAATAAGTATCAGGATGACATTCGTCTTTGGATCGTACTTGAACTGTTTCTAGATGAGAATTTGGAGTAAGTGTCAGGATGACATTTGTCCTTGGATCGTACCTGAACCATTTCTAGATGATAATCTGCTTTATTAAGAATGTTTCTATTGGGGAAGGGAAACTCTGTAATCCGCTTGGGGAATCCTGAGAAGCTTGGCGACTTCACTGAGGAGTTTTCGTTGGAGCAGTAATTCAGAGATTTTTCTTTGTCGAGGGTATGAGAACACCTGACATCAATAGGTTGTAAGCTTAGAATATGGCGGTGACCTTGTAGTAGAATGCCCCTGTCTCGATACCTGTTGTAGAAAATATCGATCGAGGATCTTGTAGAGGGTTTGGCTGTTATCCCAACTCTTGGGGTCCTGAGTAGATGCGGATCAGGGTAATAAACCTTCTACTGATTAGACAAGTGACGATATGACGAGACATAGTCGTACGCTTTAATCCCTAACTTTTTTCTAGACTGTCTTTTCAGATTTTCAGTCCACCGGGATACCCTTTTTTGCTCAAGCCACCTTTTCAGGTTTTCTACTTATCGGGTGTACAATTTTTTTTGTTTTTATCCCTAATTTTTGCCCGAACCCTTTTGGTTTGCCGAGATGCCCTTATTTTTGCCTAGGCTAGTCAACCTAGAGGGTCTTTGTTCATGTGTAGTATTTTCCGACGATGTCCACGCTCTCAGGATGTAGGGAGTTGTTACTGTCCATAGTGTTGTGTGGTAGTACTGTCAAAAATGTTTTCTTGATGGCACATGAATTATTGCCGGAATGCGTGCGTAATGCCCCAAGTGATTCAAATGGAGATCTGCCCCTGGTTATTTGGCACTTTTTGAGAGACTGCCCCAGGTGTGTTAGACATCATGTCATGCCCCTTGCTTATGGAAGACCTGTTATTGGAAGTGTCTTTACCGCTGAGGTGACTCTGTCCATTGAGAGGATGCATGTTCATTGAATATCCATTGTGAGAATTTCTCTACTGTCAAACAATTAGTCATATGTAAACAATGTCATTTAAAGAATGCAAAACACATGTCTGTCTTGAAATTTTTTTTTTTTTGAAAATGTATTTTGTGTAGTCAAACAAAATTTGCAAGAATGTGATATCAACTCGGGATTCGTAACAAGTCCTATAGGAGTCTGGATACCCTTGTACAGTATGCACTCAAACTAACCCATGCTTCAGCTATGACTTTTGAGGGTTATAACGTGGCCTGGTTCACGGTTTAAGAAACAAAAGATAAAGGCTCAAAATTTATTTGTACCCACCCGTTCTTCGTGATGTCCTTCAGTCCTATGGTCAGTTAATTGCGCGTTTAGAATCCCATTTGAGTCCTGGAGTACTGCCCTTGATGTTCCGATGATGGTTCAGATACTGAAAGTTTATTTTGAATCGGCAATCATTTTTGTAATCTTCTTTCTGTTGAGGATTTGTAGGACCTCTTTCCTTTTTATGTTACTATCCTTGTCTTTTGCCTGAACTGTTTCTTTTTGTGATTACAGTCAGCGGGATGCCCCGGTTTTTTCTTAAGTCTCCTTCATAGATTTTGACTTAGCGGGATTTTATTTTGAGAGATAATGACTGTCTGTCTTGACGATTATGCGGAACCGTCATCGTCTTTTGTTTTGAAAGGAAGTCTTCGAGGCCATTCATTGTGTGCGAAGCGAAATATTGTGACTGAATGCGCCTCTGAATTAACTGAGAAAACTACACTACCCCAGGTTATGATTTAGGGTTTTAATTTGTGTGAAAAGAAAAACTCCTACTTCTTTGGCTCAAAGGGGTTGACTAGGGATTATCTTCCTTATAACTCCACTGTTTGGGATTTGAAACAATTCCTGTACATCGTCAGCAGGGTCTGTTCAAAAGCATACTGTAGTGATTGTGGTATCATTTTCGTCATCCTCCCTATAAGGCTTAGAGTTTTTAATCGAGAGTTAAATATCACGTAAAGGAAGTATAAAGCAGTTTAAGCATAGTGAAAACAAATTAATTCAAGACAAACATGTGTAATGCATTAATGAAATAACAAAGTTTTGACATGACAATAATTGTTCGAATAAGCAAAGAAAATACAACTTGAGAATTAAATGAACAAAAACGCTTTCAATCCTAGCCATGTTTTGGCAAGGGAGCAGTGATCACGTTGGGAGTCTCATGAGGGTCGAATTTAATCTTTTTGGCGTCAATCATATTCTAAATCTTGTATTTCAGCACCCAACAATCGTTAGTATCGTTCCCCAAGTGCCCAGAATGATAAGCACACCTTGCATCTGGATTGTAGTTAGGAGAGGAAGTCTTAGGGTTCACATGAGGTTTTATCACCGTAATCAGATTCATCTTCAACATGTGTTGTAATTCTTATGACAATGGCATGTTGATTTAGGTGAATTGCCTTTGAGGTCTTTCCACCCTTGGATGATTGTTTCGTTGTTGAGTAGTCGTAGGCCTAGGTATCATCACAACCCCTACCGTTGGACGGCGCTCATCTCAGCTCTGACCTCTTTAGTTATAAATGGTATTGACCTCCTTCTTATCCGTGAATGGCTTCTTCACCATAATTGACGAGGTTTCTTTCAGGATCTTGTGACTCCGAATCCTAGCTTCTACCCTTTCTCCAGTTAATATCAGCTTGGTTAAACCAGCTGAGGAGCTACCAATCAAGTGATTGAAGAATGAACCAGACAACATCCCAAGAAACATGTCAACCAACTCCCTATCAGACAAAGGAGGTTGGACTCTCCCTTCCAAATCTCCCCACTTCTACGCATAGTCCTTAAAGCCTTCACCTGCACCCATGGACATACTCTGGAGTTGAGTATGGGTAGGGGCAAGGTCAGTGTTATACTGATACTGCTTATAAAAAGCAGCAGCCAGATCTTCCCAATTGCAGACATTGGCCCCCTCCAGTTGATAGAACCATTCAAGCTGAGTCCCAGATAGACTGTCCTGAAAGAAATGGACCCACAAATTTCTATCAGCAGTGTGAGGCTGAATCTTCCTCACATAGGAATGGAGATGAATCTTGGGACAAGACACCCCATCATACTTTGCAAAAACCGGAGCCTTAAACTTCTGTGGGATGACTACCCCAGATACCAAACCCATCTCTTCAAATCCAGCCCTGGTATTCTCTGGATCTTCATTGCGCTCAGCCGATCCTCTAACTGTTTGTATCTATCCTCTGTAGGAGGATACTGTTCATCATTGTAGTCTGTGTCATTATCAGAAACTTCAGGGCTAGGGTCCTCCTCCCTTGTTTCTCTCTCTTGATTCTCCCCTTCTTTGAGGTCAAATCAACTGGTTGCTTCAACGGCCCCTTGAATCTTCTGCCCAGATTCAGGACACCGACGATCTTCTTCTTCTTCTTCTTCTTTTTCTCTTTTAGAATAAGGGCCTTCAAATCTTCCTGCCCCTTAGCTAAGGCTACGAACATTTGCTGAAATTGGGCATTTTCTGCCTTGAGATCCTTGATGCTTTGTTCAGAAGACATTATTACTGAAATAAACAACGAAGAAGATGAGAAACCTGTTATAGTACCTGTTTATGCAATGTCACGGATGATATGCGTATGCAATGATTTCAAGGATTCTTAAAGGCTCAAATTTGTTTAACCAAAAGAAACACACATTAATTGTATTAATAAGTTCGAATCGTTACAAAGGGTGCCCTTTAGGCTTACAATTAAACAAACAAAACTTAAAGCAAAAAGAAAATTAGGTCTCCCATGAGCGCATCCTCTTTGGTGCAATGTAGGCGTTTATATTCCTTTCTTCATGAAGTAGCCTAGTGAGTTCCAGGACCTTCTTCTCGCTGGCATAAAATTGAGTTTCAAACGTATCCCGCTCCTCTTTAAGTTGAACCCAGGATTTTTGTAACTCCTCATGATCAGTTGGCATGTCAAGATGAAGAACAAAATAAGGAGTGTCTCCTTCAGCAACCGGTTCCATAATCATAGGTAGGATGGTGGGGTAAGGCATCATAAGACTTTGGGTGCGGGCTCGTACCCATCTGAGATAAGGCTCAAGAGGGATGAAATTCTTGTACCCCAGTATCTTGCTATCAACTCTATGTACCATGCCCCAAGCTCGCATGAACCTTTTACGGTAACCTGAGCATCATTCTCATAGTCGAAGGCGATTCCTTGGATAAGTGTATCATGAGGACCATCCCTTCTTGCATAACCAAACTGTCGTAGTTCCAAACAAGGGTTATAAGTGATTCCTCCCCTAATGCCTAAGAGAGAGAGACATTAGGGAATTCACCACAGTGATCAATGATGATAACATCTTCCGAAGATCGTGAACACCAATGAATGTCTGAATGTGTAAGGGACACCAACCTATGAGACCATTTCCTACCCTGCTCATTCTTCAAAATAGACCTGGGTAGGTGCGAAATAAACCACCTAGCCAGTAGAGGGGTGAAACACAGGAGGGTCCCCTTCTCTTTAGAGTGCGAGCATGTAGAGAGTGTAGAATATCCCCAAGTAATGTAGGCACCGGATTATGAGACAGAAAAACCTTAATCGTACTCACATCTACGAGTTGGTCCGTGTTAGGGAATAGTACCATCCTATAGATGAGGAGTGCCAATACCTCTTAAAAAGCTTGTAAATCTAGGGTATCCCAAAAATAGTGAGCTTTCTCGAATAGAAATTTAATCGGGATTCCTTGGACACTTCCCCTAGTTTCCCAATTTGTCACTATATCAGACCGTTGTAAAGACAGAGCTCGAGCAATCTCTTTAGGCTTTGGATGTCTTTCCATACCGTTGAAAGGTAACTGATCAAGAATAAGTACCCCTAATAACCGAGAAAATTCCTCTATAGTAGGCACCAGCTGGTAATCTGGGAAGGTGAAGCAGTGGTGCAAAGGATCAAAGAACTAAAATAGCACTTTTAACAATTCTTCATCAGGTTTTGAAGTGACCAATTTGAGCAGCCGACCATGTTTTTCAGTGAAGGGAGAGCTTTCAGGAATCCTTAATGCTAAGTCCTTTAGTTGAGGAGGTACTTTCACAAGGTTAATCTGGATAGTGTTCCTGCGGGCGGATGCCATGTCCTACAAAACAAAGCAAAAATAAGCCCTAGAAAATCCTTGAAATGGTTAGTATGATATGCCATGTTTATGATATCATAATTATGCTAAGAAATCACATGTATAGCAAGAAAAAAACAAGTCACACCAAGTCCTTAGGTTTAAAGCCTGCATGAGTTTTAAGGTCATACCCTCTTGAAGTTGGATTGGTTCAACCTGTCCTATAAATAGTAACCGGGTTCTAAGGGCTCAATATCATTGATCTTTCCCCCAAGCTTCGTTCAATAGGCGGTTGACTCGCAACCAAAAAAAACTCAGGAGTCAAACCTCAATGAGTGTAGCATCGAGTATCTGTCGACCTTGTGAATACACCAAAGCCGACCATCTCGCTACGTCCTACTGGTCAAGTTGTGCAATTAAAGGTTCTAAGGTCAGTCGACGCTTTATGACACCACGCAGCGGCCCCGTATTCTCATTGATGGACTCAAGGGCTACCGGTACCAACCAAAGTATCGCATCAACATAGCTGTTGCTTCAACCGTGTCGGTATACCCCGCATAGTTCCCTCACAGTTTATTTCTACTTACCTAAAAGGTGTTCCCAGATCTGGTTTTAGGATCTACATAACCCAAAAAGATTCCCTTAAAAGTAAATTAATCAAGACAAGCAAGAGAAGTAATTAAAATAACCTAGATCCTAAGGTATACCCCACTTTATTGATTTTCCCCAGCAGAGTTGCCAGTTCTGTGATACGGTGGCAGAATCGACTGTTATACTGGTTTGCATTTTGTATTCGCAAATGTTGCAGTAAGCAAGAGTCTCCACCGACTTTTATTTCATCCTGTGATCGGTGGATCTGGAACTGACTGTTTAACGCTGGTTCGCGAAATGTCGCGGAAGCAAGAGTCGCCACCGTCTTTTATTTTCTCCAACATGGACAGGACAAAAGCACAGCAAAATTCCTTATGAGATAGTTTCTCGGTTCAGGAGGTAGATTTATAGAAAGGGAAGGTGTTAGCACCCTTTCTATCCATGGTTATCCATGGGCTCTTAGATACTTGCTCATTGTGTTTTCAAAATGTGTTTGCTTTTCAAAGTGTGAGTGGGTTTGAAAAAGTTTCGTTTAAAGATTTCAGATCGACTCTTGTATCAGTCCTCAAGAGTGTTTGAAAAATTGTTTTGAAAGCTTTTTGAAAGTGTCGATGTGAAAAGAGTTTTTGATTTGTTTTTGAATAGAGCAAGTATCCATGAGTCATCTACCTACCCTAAGGAATTAGGCTGTGTAAATGTCCTTAAGGTAGTGCCATCCCACCATTGAGAGGTAGGTAGCACCACCGTTGGAGGTGTTCGGGTCAATTCGAGTGTTAGGGACAGTGTGGTCACCAGAGCAACAGTAGGACACTTTAGAAGCTACCCTTATGCCATTGATCCTTTTTAATTCCGAGGCGACCGTTTTGAGGCAACTGGATCATGTCATAGACATAAGGACTTACTAAAACGTCCTATACTCGACGACCACGTTTCGAGGGCAAGGCAACAGTGAGGCGTACCCTAGGAGTGGTGTGTGAATTTGTGTGTTGTTTTCATGTTAATATTTGTCTTTGATAATGCATTTGGTGAGCTACGCATTGTTTTTAATTTAGGCCATACATTCTTTCATGCAATTATAATTTAGCAGTTTAAAAGTGCGGAAATTTAAATGCGGAAAGTAAAATCCTACGCTATTACAAGGCGCGGGTCTATACATCGCCAAATTAACAAAGACCCATTTTGAATAAAAATGCGGAAAGTAAAACCTAGTTACTATTACATGGCTTGAACAGTTACATAATATTTGAAAGAAAATAAATAAGAATAAATGCGCGAAGAGAAATTAGAATCAAATGTTCGAGGGCGTTGGACCCTTTAAAGAAATTAAATTGAAATTGAAAGTTAATTAATTATTAAATGAAGAAAAGAACTTATTTTTTTATGGTTTTTGGTATTTATGAAATAAAGAAAATTAATTGAAATTAGAAATTAAATAAAACCCTAGTTCTAAGTTTGTTTTTAATTATTAAAAAAATGTTTAAGTTTTGACCTAATTTACACTAATTATTTAATTACAAGTTTATTTACAAAATAATTAATAGTTAATAATAATAAGAAAAATTTATTTATTGAGAAAAAGAATAAAAAAAATGCTAAAAGCTTAATTTTTATGTATTTTAGTTATTTAAGAAAAGCATTGAAATAAAACCTAATTTTACTAAATTGATTATTAAAAGATTTATTTACAAAAATTAATGACTTAAATATTAAATAAAATATATTTTTATTTTTTTAGTTTCTGATTTTTTTGTGTTATGAAAATTAAATTTGGTGAATTAAAGAAAATAATTAAGATAATTACAAATAAAAAAAAGAGAGAAAGAATATACAAACAATGGGGGGTTTCTGCCCAATTTGGAGGTGTATAGAAAGCAGTTTTGGCCCAAGAATCCCAAGCCCTTTTGACTTTTTGTGGTTGTGTGAGGAATGGTTGACCAGCGTCCATGGTAGACAGCACATTCTGGCCTTTGGATTGACCTTCAGGGACATGTGGCAGGCACTGGCATTGGGCGTTTGGTGGACCATTAGAGAGGCATAGCACCTGAACACGTTGTAACCAAAATTATTGAGAGTATGAGGGACCTGGGAATCGAACCCAGGTCCCAGTGCCTGCATGACAATGCACCAACCAGTTGGACTAGCGCGTTTATTTGTTAGTTAAATGGGACACAACTAATATAATGGGAAAAGCAATACTATGCTGGATAAATCAAAAACGCGCCAATCTTTCAAATTGGCCAACCATAATCCAACAGCTCAGCGTCTTCTCCATTGTTTCTTCATTTTTGCCTGAAAATACAAATGGATAGCGGGGGTTTTAAACCCCCACTAAACTCAAACCTGCAAAATAGCGATTAGAGCATGGTTAAAAAGAAAAAGGGCGCGAGGTGTGAGATCTATTGGTCAGAATGTCACGATTTTAATGGTGCTGGTCTTGTTTCCCAATTTTTCCAGACGAATGAAACCCCAAAATTGGAGCTCTGAAACCCTAAGCAGCTTTCATGGTGGATTCGTGTACAGGGCTTAATAATTCAATCAAAGAATGCCAATAGCTTCAGAACACTCATGTTAGTATAAATCAATGCTTAAAACGTATGAAAAATGTATGCAAATTCAAACACGAATATGAAAATATTTATGAACAGGGAGGCTTCATTCTACCAATTCCTTGTGCGTGGAGAGTGGAAAGGTATTGAGACACGTTCAGGAAGGTCCCAGCAATCGTTTGGAATACTTTTCAAGCCTTGAATTGCCTTCTAAGTATGAAAACATTTTTTGATATTTTGTGAAAAAAAGTGCAATGTGTTCTTGATCTTGCTGCGCAGCTCTTGTGTCCTTGGCATTAGGTTTCACTTATGCTTATGTATGTGAATGAATTAGGTCAGAAAAATCAAGCCCAAAGCCTTTGCATTGATGATTTTGAATATTTGATTTTCATGATCTTTTTTCAATCTTTTTCAATCCTTTCTTATGCCAATCATTGCCAATCATATTGAATCTTTCCTTATTGAGTGGTGCACGAAATATTGAGTGAATTCTATGCACAAAGAGATTTGAAAAGTATGATTTAGTATTTTTCTCATAATTAATTTCAATTAAATGAATTAATAAGATTAAAAATTCAATTAATTAATTAAAAATAAGAAAATAACTCCCTTTAAAGTCAATGGGTCGTGCATGGCCTTTGGGTGATGATTCATGGAAGAAATTGAGGCCCATTAGCAATTTTGAGGCATTTGAAGCAAAGTTGACTTTTCAAAATTCCCTAAAATTTCCCAACTTCCACAAGGCATATCTTGCTTAATTATTAAGCTTTGATCATGTTCTTGGACATTTTGGAAAGGTCTTGAAGTCCTCTAACCAATGCCTTTTGTCCCATGTCATTTGGATTTACAAATCTCAAGTTATGGTCTTTGACTTAAAGTGCCTTTTTGTCGACTTTTAAAAATGACCTATAATGTTGAGATTGATAACTTTTTGTGAGAGCATTTCTTGGACTTGAAGTGTGAAGATGAGTTGTGGGAAATGTCATTCTCTTCAAAATGAGCTTTGGATGGAATTTTTCTGATAAACCATGTGGAAGTTATGCCCTGGTCAATTTGCAGTTGACTTTTTCAACTGTCCAAAAATAGAAACTTTTGCATCTTGAGACTTTTTGAGCCATGCTTTGAGAATCATGACCAATAATTGATCAAATGATGTTTGTGGCTTCAAAATAAGATGTTGATCAAAAATTTGGACTTTTGACTATCAAATGACCATTTTGCCCCTACAGTTGACTGTGAAGCAAATTAGGGTTTTTGACTGTGCAATCTGGTGCTGTGAGTCTTGAAACTTGGCATGTGGATGCTTGACAATGTTTGTAGGCATGTGGGACTTGTTTGGGCCCTTTGAAACTTCAACTTCTTTGTCAGAACCAAAACCCTAATTTTTGACTGTTAGGAGACAATTGGACTGTGCAACCCTTGGGAGATTTTGAAGCATGCTCTTAGCAAACCTTGGAGAATATGGGAGGGCAAATTTTGGGGTACAACAGTTGCCCCTGTTCAATCTTCTTAGACCTGAGGGTGTAGATTGGCTGACGTGCCTTTCGTAATCCGAGGGTAGAAGATGATTGAACACTAGAGTGCCCAGAAATTTGCGCTCACATAGTAGAGTGTTAGCAGTATGATGGTGGGAATGGGCTTATAGATGCCATTTGGAGACTGATGGATAGGAGGATGGGCTTATAGATGCCATCGGGAGGTTGTCGATCGCGTAAGAGATTCCTTAGCGAGAACTTGCGTACCTGAGAAAGAAAGATAATTACCTGGCCTGTTATAGGAGTTGACCTTAAAACTCTTTATGTGGACGCGCTCTGGCTGGATGCAGGTATCAGATCTTTATACTCTTCAGACGTGCCCTGGCGAGATACAGGAATCGAGTCTGGAATTTCAAAAGGTTTTTTGTTGGTAATGATGTGATGAAGGAATCTGAGACGATTGCTACCTCAGTAGGATGACGAATGGATCAGGGACGATTACTACCTCAATGGGACGATGAGAGAACCTTGGACGATTACTACTTCAACAGTAACGATGAGAGAACCTTGGGCGATTACTACCTCAACAGTAACGATGAGATAACCTTGGGCGATTACTACCTCAACAGTAACGATGAGAGAACCTTGGGCGATTACTACCTCAACAGTAACGGTGAGAGAACCTTGGACGATTACTACCTCAACAGTAACGATGAGAGAACCTTAGGCGATTACTACCTCAACAGTAACGATGAGAGAACCTTGGGCGATTACTACCTCAACAGTAATGATGAGAGAACCTTTCAGACGCACCCTGGTAAGATACAGGAATCGGGTCTGGTAATGCTAGTCGTCAACAGATACACCCTGGCAAGATACATGAATCAGATCTTCAAACTCTTCAGACGCACCCTGGCAAGATACAGGAATCGGGTCTGGTAATGCTAGTCTTCAACGGATACACCCTGGCAAGATACAAGCATCGGATCCTCGAACTCTTCAGACACACCCTGGCAAGATACATGAATCGGGTCTGGTAATGCTAGTCGTCAACAGATACACCCTGGCAAGATACAGGCATCAGATCCTCGAACTCTTCAGACACACCCTGGCAAGATACATGAATCGGGTCTGGTAATGCTAGTCGTCAACAGATACACCCTGGCAAGATACAGGTATCGGATCCTCGAACTCTTCAGACACACCCTGGCAAGATACAGGAATCGGGTCTGGAATCGATCGTCAACAGATACACCCTGGCAAGATACAGGAATCGGATCTTTAGTTGCGACCGTTGATAGTAATTATCTTTGTATTAACCTTTGTCCTGAAAAGACAAAACGTTAGTTGTATGACATGCGAGATGAGATTGTATGTTTATGATGCGTATATGCATGCTGTAGTGTATAAAAATGCGATGTTTATGAATGTATGTTTTCGTCTTAGAAAAATAAATCCTTGACGGGTGTCGGGAAATTAAATCCTGGGCTGATGTAGAGCTTTTGTTTCCACTGGGGAGCGATGGTTGCAAGAATACCGGTAGGAAAAGATGACTCCGTTGGGGAATAAACTTGGCGAATGGATTACTCTGCGGGGAGAAAATTACTCTAGCGATCTTGCTGGGGAGCAACACTCTGTGGGAAGAGAGGTACTCTATTGAGATGCTGATGGTAACTTCGCTGGGGATACCATTGTTATGTTATGTTGAAGGAATTAATAGACTTCGCTGGGGATAGGAAGACTTCGCCGAGGACGACCTTTTCGTGGCTTTTGGCTGAGGATAACCCAGTTATATCCTGGTAGGGAAATAATCCTTGAATAAAGCCGGGAGACGCGTTCGTGCTCTGTAGGGGGCAAGCTTCCAGAATCTACTTGGGATAAGCTTCCTACTGGGGAGATGATTCAACTTTCCTGGGGAAATCTTCAGACTGGACTCTCCTGGGGAGATCTTTGGACTGGACTCTCCTGGGGAAATCCTTTGAGGTTGCACTGGGGAATTGGCTCCACCGAATGTCTGATATACCGCCGGGGAACAATCTTAGACCAAGATTGTCGGGGATGCTTGTTAGGAATGTTCGTATATTGTGCTGGGGAATGTTGAGATCTGCTGGAGGATACCCAACTTCCTTGAGGTTAACAGGATAATTCTGCTTGGAGAGAGTGCATTGACTTTCTAGTTCACTCTCTAGGGACTTAAGATATCTTGGTTATGTTCTTTAGCTGAACTTATCTTGGTACCTTGGTGGACAGAGCAATTAGATCGCTTAGACAACTCATTATTGCCCCTGTTTCTAATGTTACCTGTAATTAATCCTTTGTTTCGTATGCAAATATTTATGAGTTAGCAATTATTGTCAAATGCATATATCACAAATTGAACCTTGGACGTTCTTCGCAAAACAAAACAGAAAAGGAAAAACAATTGGCAATTTTAGCTGAAAAGTGAATTTGTATTGATTTTTGAATTTGCCTGTAAATAGGCGTTTTATATACAAGAGGCTGACGTCCTAGTAAGAGAACACCGCCGAACAAAAGAGTTTATACAATTTATACAAAGGGAGAACAAAACAGCTATGTGAAAAGAATAATCCCACTGGGTTCCAACTCTGCTATCGCCTTTATATCTTCGAGCGTCTCATCACTTTGCTGCTCAGTTGAAGATGAAGCTGATTGATCGATGCCGTCTGAACTTGATGTTGATACCGGATTCTGGATGCAAAGGTGATCCAATGAGACATAGTATTACGCTTTATCCCTAACTTTTGCCTGGACCGCCCTTTCGGGTTTTCAGTCCACCGGGATACCCATTTTTGCCCAAGCCGCCTTTTCAGGTTTTCGACTTGCCGGGTGTACAGATTTTTTTCATTTCATCCCTCATTTTTCCCGAACCCTTTTGGTTCGCAGGGAAGCCCTAATTTTTGCCTAGGTATGTCAACCTAGCGAGTCTTTTTATCATGCGTAGTATCTTTTTACTATGTCTGCATTGGCGGGGTGAGGAAGGTCGTCACCATCCATGGTGGTTAGGATCATGGCTCCTCCTGAGAACACATGTTTAACCACAAATGGCCCTTCGTACGTAGGGGTCCATTTGCCCCTGGGATCACTCTGAGGAAGGATGATGCGCTTGATTACCAGATCCCCAACTTGATACTCTTGTGGTCTGACCTTCTTGTTAAATGCTCTGATCATCCATTTTTGGTACGTTTGACCATGACAAATAGCAGCAAGTCTCTTTTCGTCGATTAAGTTTAGTTGATCAAGTCGTGTCTGGATCCAATCATCTTCACTCAGATTTGCATCCTTCATTATCCAGAGAGAGGGTATCTGCACTTCGATCGGCAAGACTGCTTCCATGCCGTAGACCAAGGAGAAAGGAGTTGCCCCGATTAACGTCCTTGCTGAGGCACGGTACCCATGTAGAGCAAACGGTAACATCTCGTGCCAATCTTTGTAGGTCACTGTCATCTTCTGCACAATTTTCTTGATATTCTTATTCGCTGCTTCTACAACCCCATTCATCTTCGGCCGGTAAGGAGAAGAGTTGTGGTGCTGTATCTTGAACTGCTCGCAGAGCTCAGTGATCATCTTGTTATTGAGATTGGTACCGTTGTCTGTAATGATCCTTTCCGAGACGCCGTATCGACAGATCAGGTTATGCCGAATGAACCGTGCCACGACATTCTTGGTTACTGTAGCATAAGAAGCTGCCTCAACCCACTTTGTAAAGTAATCAATCGCCACCAGGATGAAGCGATTCCCGTTGGACGCCGTAGGTCTGATCTCACTGATCATATCAATGCCCCACATTGCAAAAGGCCAAGGTGCAGTCAGGACATTCAGAGGAACTGGAGGAACGTGCACCTTATCAGCATAAATCTGGCATTTATGGCATGTCCGAGAGTGTTGGTAACAGTCGGCTTCCATAGTGGACCAGAAGTATCCTGCCTAAAGGATCTTCTTTGCCATGGTATGTCCACTGGAATGTGTTCCGAAGGTACCCTCATGCAGCTCTGCCATGATCCTTTCTGCTTCAGTCTTATCCACACAATGCAGTAAGGTCGAATCATGGTTTCGCTTGTACAGGATGCCGTTGCTGAGGAAGAATTTCGCCGCAAACCTTCTCAGAAACTTCTTATCATTGACAGATGCACCTTCAGGATACTCTTGAGCTTCCAAGTATCTCTTCACCTCGTGGTACCAGGGTTTTTCAGTCACTGCCTCAGCTTCAAGATCACAACAGTATGCCGGTTCATCCAGTTTCCAGATGATGACCCGGGGAGCCTCATTGTCTCATTTGACTTTGAACATAGAAGACATCGTAGCTAACGCGTCCGCCAACTGATTCTCCTCTCTCGAAAAGTGTTCAAAAGTTATCTCTGTGAAATGGGGGATCAATGTCAACACACATTCTTTGTAAGGAATAAGGTTCAGATGTTTCGTATCCCACTCGCCTTTGATCTGATTGATCACGAGAGCGGAATCTCCGAAGACACTCAGAAACTTGATCCTTAAGTCAATCGCAGCTTGGAGTCCCATGATGCATGCCTCATACTCCGCCATGTTGTTGGTGCAGTTGAAACATAGCCGGGCAGTAAGTGGAGTATGAGTGCCTTGAGGGGATATGATTACAGCGCCAATGCCGTTACCCAAAACGTTGGAGGCTTCGTCAAAGTGCATAGACCATCGGGATCCTTCCTCAGGTCCTTCATCTGGTCCAGGTACTTCACAATCAGTCACTATCATGATGCTCTCGTCCGGAAACCCAAAGTTCATTGGCTGATAGTCGTCTACTGCCTGATGTGCCAAGTGGTCTGCCAATACACTTCCTTTGATAGCTTTCTGAGTTGTGTACTGGATGTCGTATTCCGTCAAGATCATTTGCCATCTTGCTATTCTTCCAGACAGAGCAGGCTTTTCAAATATGTATTTTATCGGATCCATCTTTGAAATCAACAAGGTGGTGTGAGTCAGCATATACTGTCTCAGCCGGCGAGCAGCCCATACCAAAGCGCAGCAAGTTTTCTCGAGCAGTGAGTATCGGGTCTCACAGTCGGTAAACTTTTTGCTAAGGTAATAAATGGCGTGCTCTTTTTGGCCAGACTCGTCATGCTGCCCCAACACACACCCCATTGAGTTGTCAAGTACTGTCAGGTATAGTATCAGAGGTCTCCCTTCAACCGGTGGCATAAGGATGGGTGGTTCTTGGAGATACTCTTTGATTCTGTCAAAAGCAGCCTGACATTCATTGTTCCAACGTACTACCTGATCTTTCTTCAGCAGCTTGAAGATTGGCTCACAGGTAGCAGTTAGGTGCGAGATGAATCGGGTAATGTAATTCAGACGTCCTAGAAAGCCTCTGACCTCTTTCTCTGTCTTAGGAACTGGCATCTCTTGAATGGCTTTAACCTTGGCAAGGTCCACTTGAATACCCTTATCACTTACAACGAAGCCTAGCAACTTTCCAGATCTTACCCCGAAGGTGCACTTGTTCGGGTTCAATCTCAGTTTATACAACTTCAGACGATCAAACAATTTCTGCAGATGATCAAGGTGTTCCTCCTCAGTTTGGGACCTTGCAATCATGTCGTCGACATACACTTCTATCTCATGATGGATCATGTCATGAAATAAAGCAACCATGGCACGTTGGTAGGTTTCCCCAGCATTTTTCAACCCGAATGGCATGACCTTGTAGCAGAAGGTGCCCCACTGAGTAACAAAGGTAGTCTTTTCCATGTCTTCAGGAGCCATCTTGATCTGATTATAACCTGAAAAGCCATCCATGAAAGAGAACACCTTGTGCTGAGCAGTATTGTCAACCAGGACGTCAATGTGAGGTAGGGGAAAGTCATCCTTGGGGCTTGCCCTGTTCAGATCCCTGTAATCGACACACATTCTGACCTTACCATCTTTCTTTGGTACCGGAACCACATTAGCAACCCACTGAGGGTGAGAAGTCACTGCGAGAAAACCAGCGTCAAATTTCTTCATAACCTCAGCTTTGATCTTCTCAGACATCTCTGGACGCATACGGCGGACCTTTTGCTTAACCGGAGGACAGTCTTCCTTGGTAGGCAAATGATGGACCACGATGTCAGTATCCAACCCAGGCATGTCTTCGTAGGACCAGGCGAAGATTTCCACATAATCATGTAACATCTGAGTCAACCGTTGTTTTACGCTGAGCTCCAGGTTAGCACCAATCTTGACTTCCTTTCGGTCTGTCTCAGTACCCAGATTTATCGTTTCCACTGGCTCTTCATGTGGTTGAATTTCCCTCTATTCCTGGAGTAACAGTCTTGCAAGCTCACCAGGCACTTCGCAATCATCTTTACCTTCGTCTTCGGCTAAGTTGATCGGATTTTCGAAGTCATAACTGGAAGTAGCAGAGTCGTTACCAGTGAGATCCAGAGTGGATTGAAACCTGTATGGGTGAGTGTGTGTAAATACAACTGTTTTGCAATATAGAAAGAAAGAAAGAAAGGGAGCACAAGATTTGAAATGCGAAAAAACGTCCAAGATCTTTATTCATGATATATGGAAATGACAGTTATAAGCCCTCACAAATGAAGCCAACGGTGCCCCGGGTAAGACACCGGGCCATAAAGTTTCAGTTTATTGTTTATTACAAATAACAAAAACAAAGGAATTCATTACTGCGTAACAAAAGTAACATGTAGGTTGTCCGTTGCAGTCCAATTGCTAGGTCCACTATCGGCCGTCGGATAAATCCAGCTGTCGAACTCAGATTCTTCCACCTCGTCATCATCCCTGATAGCATTCACTCCATGAGCAGGCAGGGGGGCTGTCACTACATTGGGTTTCTCAGGCGCCTCAAATTGTACCTCCTTTGCATCAATAAGATCCTGCACCTTATTCCTCAGGGCCCAACAGTCATCAGTAGAATGCCCCGGGCTATCGGAGTGATAAGCATAACGGGCATTTGGATTATACTTGGGGGATGCAGTGTTCACAACCTTTGGAGCCTCTCTGACAGTCACCAAGTTGGTGGATAGCAGCTGCGGCAAGATTTGTGACAAGGTCATACTCAACTGAGTGAATTCTCTTCCGGGTCTTTCACCCCTTGGTTGGTTAGCTTGCCGAGGAGCGGCAACAGGCTTAGCAATCAACACCGCGTTGACAGATTGGCGGCGCTCTGGTTTATCTTGCCTCCTAGGCCCATACACAGCACTGGCCTCTATTTTGAAGGGCTTCTTCTCAGAACTTGAAGACGCACCTCTCTGAATTTTTCCTGACTTCATGCCAGCCTCTATCCTTTCCCCAGTCAGAATAAGGTCAGTAAACCCTTCAGACGAATTACCGATAAGATGATTGAAGAATGGCCCGGAGAGGGTCCCCAAGAACATATCCACTAGCTCACGGTCTGTTAACGGAGGCTGCACCCTGCCAGCCAGGTCCCTCCACTTCTGCGCATACTCTTTAAAACCTTCGCCTGATCCTAGCGACATACCCTGGAGTTGGGTACGTGTAGGAGCAAGGTCGGCATTATATTGATACTGCTTGTAAAAAGCAGTAGCCAACTCCTCCCAGTTACGAACTTTGGTCCCATCCAGCTGATAGAACCATTCGAGATGAGTCCCTGAAAGACTCTCCTGGAAGAAGTGGATCCACAAGTTCTTGTCCACTGTATACGGCTGAATCTTCCGCACATAAGATCTGAGGTGTAGCTTAGGGCAGGACGCCCCGTCATACTTGGTGAAAGATGGTGCTTTAAACTTGTGAGGGATGATCAAACCAGAAGATAAACCCAAGTCTCCGAAATCCAAACCAGGCACTTGTTAAATTTCCATGGCGTTCAGACGGTCTTCCAACTGCTTGTATCTGTCTTCAGCCGGAGGATACTGTTCCTCATTAAAATCAGTCTCATTGTCAGAGACCACCGAACTAAGAGCCCTTCCCCCCTGGGGACTGTCTTTGCCTACAGAAGACCCAGCTTCCTCATTCTGCAGAGTGTTACCAAACCTCCGGCCCGAGTTGAATAGAACAGTTCTCTTCTTCTTCTTCTTCCCCTTCTTCAGGAGCAAAGCCTTCAGCTCTTCTTGACCTTGAGCCAAACCCATGATCAGCTCCTGAAATTATGCGTTCTGCGCCTGAAGGGCCTTGATAGACAGCTCGGTAGATGATTCGGGGTTCATGATGCTGAAATAAACAGCGAAGAACAGTAAGCAACCTGAAAAGAAGAGTACCTGCTATGCACATGATGAATGGAATGCGTATGATTTATGTTTTCAAAGACAATCGGGAATCAACTTTGTAAACAAAAAGGAACACACTTCATTAGACTCAACTTTGAAATTTAAATTGTTCAACAGGTTGCCCTTAGGCGTTACCTAGAAAATGGAAATACTGAAAAGGGAAATAAAACTGTAAAA
The DNA here is from genome assembly GCA_948472305.1 of Vicia faba. Taxonomy (NCBI): domain Eukaryota; kingdom Viridiplantae; phylum Streptophyta; class Magnoliopsida; order Fabales; family Fabaceae; genus Vicia; species Vicia faba. The sequence goes on from OX451738.1 coordinate 1,234,696,142, forward strand.
GAAAATCCAAAGTTCATCATTGATCCCAGGGTCTCCTCTTCTCAGTACGGATGTAGTCATTCAGAGCTCGCTCGTTCTCCAACTACTTTGTCAGCTTCTGGATCTTCAATTCCTGCTCGTTGAACTTTTCCCGGTAAGAATCCCGTTCTTCTCGCAGTTGCGCCCAAGACCTCTTTAATGTCTCATAATCAGTAGGTATCTGAGGAGGGAGAACAGTTGGAGGAACCCCATCTTTATCAGGATACTCAAGAATGACGGGTCTGACAGCTTCATATGGCATACCTAACTTCTGAGCACGGATGCAGACCCATTCGTAGTAGGCTTCCATAGGTAGAGAAGTCTTTGGTCCCAACTCTTGTGGGTCAGCTTTGTGAATTCTGTCCCAAGCCTTGATGAACCTACGACGCAGCTCGTCACTATCCACCTGAAACTCAAAACTGATGTGAGGCACCAACATCTCATGAGGCCCTGCTCTTCTAGCTCTTCCAAACTGACGGAGTGCTAGACATGGATTATAAGAGATTCCTCCTTGGGTACCAATCAGAGGAACATTAGGGTATTTTCCACAACAATCAATAACAGCTATCTCATCCAAACCTCTGAAAGTCCAAATGATGTCCTTATCAGTAAGAGACATTAACCTATGAGCCCAACCTCTCCCTTCTTGGTTCTTCAACACGAACTTAGGGAGGTACGAAATAAACCACCTTACCAACAAAGGGATACAACACCACAAGGTTCCTCGTCTTCGGGCAGTACGAGCATAAAGTTGTTGCAGGATGTCACCCAAGAGAGTGGGCACAGGATTCCGAGACATGAAGATCCTTATGACAGTGACATTAATGAAGTTGTCAGGATTAGGGAACAGGACTAGACCATAGATTAAGAGAGCCATGATGTCTTCATATGCCCTAAAGTCCAAGTCATTCCAGAAACTGTTAGCTTTACCAATCAGAAACTTGGCCAAGAAACCCTTAACTCCGCTTCTAGTCACCCAGTTGTCCATTACTTCTTGGTGGGTCAAAGGAAGAGCTGCAGCAACCTCCTCAAGCCTAAGAGTCTTTTCCCAACAAGTGAAGGGAGTCTGATCCAAGATAGGGATGCCAAGCAAGTCAGAGAACTCTTCCAGGGTAGGGACCATCTGGAAGTCTTGAAAGGTGAAGCACTGGTACAAAGGATCATAAAACTGTGTCAGGACACTCATCAGCTGTTGGTCCCACTTTGCCGTGACTAAACTGAGAAGAGAACAATGCCTCTGGATGAAGAAAGTAGTATTTGGAATTCTGCTAACCAACTCTTCAAGTAACTCAGGTGGGTGAACAAAGTTGAACCGGATAGTATTCCTTCGCATAGGCATCATGATGTCCTACAAAACAGAGAAAAGGTGAAACCCTCTTGTCTTTGAAATGGTCAGTCCTTATGTAGGATGCATGCAATGTTTATGATGGCATGATGTTATGATAAAACACACCACAAATAGTTACAAAGGCAAACATGATAAGGCACACAAGTCACACAAGACAAGCCCTTAGAGTTTAGGCCAGCATGAGGTCTAGGTATTACCCTCTTTCAGTTTGTTGGTTCATACCTGTCCTATCAGAAGTAATCGGGTTCTAGAGGATCCCAATATCACTGACTACCCTCAATCGGTCATAACTCCAACATCACAATCTTTTCTTGCAGCCAGAACCATCACGAGAGTTTAGCCTCAATGGGCGTAGCATACTGCTACTGTTCTATTGGCCAAGTTGGGTCATTTAAGGTTCTAAGGTCGGTTGGTGCTTAATGACTCCTCAGAAGACCCATATTATCCTCGTTGCAACACAAGGGATATCGGTACAGACCAAGGTGCCACACCAACGTAGCCACTGCTTCACCCGTGTCGGTCTACGCCGGACAGGTCCCTCATAGCTTATGCTACCTAACAGGGTATCCCCAGATCCGAGTTAGGATCTATGTAACTCCGATGCATCCCACAATAATAAAGCAATCAAGCACAACAATTGAAAACACAAGTGATCTTAGTCCTAAGGTACACCTCACTTATAAATATCCCCAGCAGAGTCGCCAGTTCTATGATCGGTGGATCTGGAACTGACTGTTTAACGCTGGTTCGCGAAATGTCGCGGAAGCAAGAGTCGCCACCGTCTTTTATTTTCTCCAACATGGATAGGACAAAAGCATAAAAAAATTCCTTATGAGATAGTTTCTCGGTCCGGGAGGTAGATTTATAGAAAGGGAAGGTGTTAGCACCCTTTCTATCCATGGTTATCCATGGGCTCTTAGATACTTGCTCATTGTGTTTTCAAAATGTGTTTGCTTTTCAAAGTGTGAGTGGGTTTGAAATAGTTTCGTTTAAAGATTTCAGATCGACTCTTGTATCAGTCCTCAAGAGTGTTTGAAAAATTGTTTTGAAAGCTTTTTGAAAGTGTCGATGTGAAAAGAGTTTTTGATTTGTTTTTGAATAGAGCAAGTATCTATGAGTCATCTACCTACCCTAAGGAATTAGGCTGTGTAAATGTCCTTAAGGTAGTGTCATCCCACCATTGAGAGGTAGGTAGCACCACCGTTGGAGGTGTTCGGGTCAATTCGAGTGTTAGGGACAGTGTGGTCACCAAAGCAACAGTAGGACACTTTAGAAGCTACCCTTATTCCATTGATCCTTTTTAATTCCGAGGCGACCGTTTTGAGGCAACTGGATCATGTCATGGACATAAGGACTTACTAAAACGTCCTATACTCGACGACCACGTTTCGAGGGCAAGGCAACAGTGAGGCGTACCCTAGGAGTGGTGTGTGAATTTGTGTGTTGTTTTCATGTTAATATTTGTCTTTGATCATGCATTTGGTGAGCTACGCATTGTTTTTAATTTAGGCCATACATTCTTTCATGCAATTATAATTTAGCAGTTTAAAAGTGCGGAAATTTAAATGCGGAAAGTAAAATCCTACGCTATTACAAGGCGCGGGTCTATACATCGCCAAATTAACAAAGACCCGTTTTGAATAAAAATGCGGAAAGTAAAACCTAGTTACTATTACATGGCTTGAACAGTTACATAATATTTGAAAGAAAATAAATAAGAATAAATGCGCGAAGAGAAATTAGAATAAAATGTTCGAGGGTGTTGGACCCTTTAAAGAAATTAAATTGAAATTGAAAGTTAATTAATTATTAAATGAAGAAAAGAACTTATTTTTTATGGTTTTTCGTATTTATGAAATAAAGAAAATTAATTGAAATTAGAAATTAAATAAAACCCTAGTTCTAAGTTTGTTTTTAATTATTAAAAAAATGTTTAAGTTTTGACCTAATTTACACTAATTATTTAATTACAAGTTTGTTTACAAAATAATTAATAGTTAATAATAATAAGAAAAATTTATTTATTGAGAAAAAGAATAAAAAAAATGCTAAAAGCTTAATTTTTATGTATTTTAGTTATTTAAGAAAAGCATTGAAATAAAACCTAATTTTACTAAATTGATTATTAAAAGATTTATTTACAAAAATTAATGACTTAAATATTAAATAAAATATATTTTTATTTTTTTAGTTTCTGATTTTTTTGTGTTATGAAAATTAAATTTGGTGAATTAAAGAAAATAATTAAGATAATTACAAATAAAAAAAAAGAGAGAAAGAATATACAAACAATGGGGGGTTTCTGCCCAATTTGGAGGTGTATAGAAAGCAGTTTTGGCCCAAGAATCCCAAGCCCTTTTGACTTTTTGTGGTTGTGTGAGGAATGGTTGACCAGCGTCCATGGTAGACAGCACATTCTGGCCTTTGGATTGACCTTCAGGGACATGTGGCAGGCACTGGCATTGGGCGTTTGGTGGACCATTAGAGAGGCATAGCACCTGAACACGTTGTAACCAAAATTATTGAGAGTATGGGGGACCTGGGAATCGAACCCAGGTCCCAGTGCCTGCATGACAACGCACCAACCAGTTGGACTAGCGCGTTTATTTGTTAGTTAAATGGGACACAACTAATATAATGGGAAAAGCAATACTATGCTGGATAAATCAAAACGCGCCAATCTTTCAAATTGGCCAACCATAATCCAACAGCTCAGCGTCTTCTCCATTGTTTCTTCATTTTTGCCTGAAAATACAAATGGATAGCGGGGGTTTTAAACCCCCACTAAACTCAAACCTGCAAAATAGCGATTAGAGCATGGTTAAAAAGAAAAAGGGCGCGAGGTGTGAGATCTATTCGTCAGAATGTCACGATTTTAATGGTGCTGGTCTTGTTGCCCAATTTTTCTAGACGAATGAAACCCCAAAATTGGAGCTCTGAAACCCTAAGCAGCTTTCATGGTGGATTCGTGTACAGGGCTTAATAATTCAATCAAAGAATGCCAATAGCTTCAGAACACTCATGTTAGTATAAATCAATGCTTAAAACGTATGAAAAATGTATGCAAATTCAAACACGAATATGAAAATATTTATGAACAGGGAGGCTTCATTCTACCAATTCCTTGTGCGTGGAGAGTGGAAAGGTATTGAGACACGTTCAGGAAGGTCCCAGCAATCGTTTGGAATACTTTTCAAGCCTTGAATTTCCTTCTAAGTATGAAAACATTTTTTGATATTTTGTGAAAAAAAGTGCAATGTGTTCTTGATCTTGCAGCGCAGCTCTTGTGTCCTTGGCATTAGGTTTCACTTATGCTTATGTATGTGAATGAATTAGGTCAGAAAAATCAAGCCCAAAGCCTTTGCATTGATGATTTTGAATATTTGATTTTCATGATCTTTTTTCAATCTTTTTCAATCCTTTCTTATGCCAATCATTGCCAATCATATTGAATCTTTCCTTATTGAGTGGTGCACGAAATATTAAGTGAATTCTATGCACAAAGAGATTTGAAAAGTATGATTTAGTATTTTTCTCATAATTAATTTCAATTAAATGAATTAATAAGATTAAAAATTCAATTAATTAATTAAAAATAAGAAAATAACTCCCTTTAAAGTCAATGGGTCGTGCATGGCCTTTGGGTGATGATTCATGGAAGAAATTGAGGCCCATTAGCAATTTTGAGGCATTTGAAGCAAAGTTGACTTTTCAAAATTCCCTAAAATTTCCCAACTTCCACAAGGCATATCTTGCTCAATTTTTAAGCTTTGATCATGTTCTTGGACATTTTGGAAAGGTCTTGAAGTCCTATAACCAATTCCTTTGGTCCCATGTCATTTTGATTTACCAATCTCAAGTTATGGTCTTTGACTTAAAGTGCCTTTTTGTTGACTTTTGAAAATGACCTATAATGTTGAGATTGATAACTTTTGTGAGAGCATTTCTTGGACTTGAAGTGTGAATATGAGTTGTGGGAAATGTCATTCTCTTCAAAATGAGATTTGGATGGAATTTTTATGATAAACCATGTGGAAGTTATGCCCTGGTCAATTTGCAGTTGACTTTTTCAGCTGTCCAAAAATAGAAACTTTTGCATCTTGAGACTTTTTGAGCCATGCTTTGAGAATCATGATCAAGAATTGATCAAATGATGTTTGTGGCTTCAAAATAAGATGTTGATCAAAAATTTGGACTTTTGACTGTCAAATGACCATTTTGCCCCTACAGTTGACTGTGAAGCAAATTAGGGTTTTTGACTGTGCAATCTGGTGCTGTGAGTCTTGAAACTTGGCATGTGGATGCTTGACAATGTTTGTAGGCATGTGGGACTTGTTTGGGCCCTTGGAAACTTCAACTTCTTTGTCAGAACCAAAACCCTAATTTTTGACTGTTAGGAGACAATTAGACTGTGCAACCCTTGGGAGATTTTGAAGCATGCTCTTAGCAAACCTTGGAGAATATGGGAGGGAAAATTTTAGGGTACAACACATCCAACAAAGGAAAACGATAAAGAACAGAAAAACCTTTTTCGAGATGGTTCTGAGTACGGGGGTAGATTATAGAAAGGGAAGGTGTTAGCACCCATTCTATCCGTGGTTTTCCACGGGCTCTTAGGTACTTGCTCATTTTAAAATTGCTTGTGTGTGTTTTGAAAAGTTTTTGTTTTAACTTCATGGTAACCCTTGTATCTGTCCTCAAGAGTGTGACGAAGTTATTTTTGAAAACTGTTTTGAAAGTGTTTGTGTGAAAGAGTTTTTGTTGTTTTGAGCAAGTGCTTTAAGAGTTTCTACCTACTCGAAAAAGACTGTTCGTTCTCGTTTACTTTAGACAACGCTATCCTACTATTAAGGAGTAGGTAGCCCCATCGTTGGAGTTTTAAGGGCATCCGAAGGGACAATTACGATCACAAAAACAATGGTTAGGAAACCTTAGTAGTTACCCTAAAGTCCAAAATATCTTTCCGAGGAAACATTCGAATGGGTCATTTTTGATCTTTTGGGACTAGAGGGCGACCACTAAAATTCCCTATGCTTCATGACCGTTTACCGAAGGCGACCGAAGTGAGGCAAACCCTAGGAGTGAGCATGTGCATGTGTTTGATTTCAGTTTATTTAATCTTTACACAATTAAGGTGATCTACTGTTTTAATTTCATTTGTCTTTTGCATACAAGCCTATTATCCATACATCTGGACATTTCATAGTAGCAGAAAGTAAAAGTGCGAGAAATTAAAGTACTAACTATTACAAGGCTTCGGGGAGGGGGTTACATAACCAAAACTTAGGGAATGAAAACAGTAAATGGGGAATGACAGTAAATGACCTAATTAAACTATTACAATCTCGAAGCAATTACAATAATTTAAAAATAAGGGCAAAAGATTACGCGCGACAAAATTAAATATGGGGAATTACTAATTAAATTCAAAGAAATCTAATTAGTGAATAATGAAAAATATTTTTTTTTTGATTTTTTGAGGAAAGTAATTAATTTTTACAAATTAACCTAACTTCTAATTAATTTTAATTATGAAAAAGGAATTTAAATTAACCTAATTAACCTAATTAATTAATGCAATTAAATATTTTATGACAAAAAAAAACAAATTCTAATGTTTTTGTGTTTTTCTTGATTTCATGATTTAATTAAAAAATAATGATTTTTTTTTGTAAAAATAATTAAAACAAATAATTAAAACAAATAAAGGAAATTAAAAAAAAAGTATTAAAGTGGACCTCATGTGATGAGCAAACTGGGGGTTTGCTGACTGAATTTTGTAAAGCCCAAATCATACAAGCCCAATGCCTGCGCGTGGATTCAGTGTAGCTGGCCTTTGGGGGTTCACCATGGTCCGCCTATGCTGGGCATTAGATCTGGCTGGAGATTGATCCAATGGATAGATCTGAGGATGCATGATGGTCCTTTGAAGGTGGGGTGTATGGGATCCTGCAAAGCATGTTAGGAAAATAATAAAATTCCTTGACCTGGGATCGAATCCAAGTCCTTCCTCTTACCAATGTTACCCTTTGCCATTTGTGCTATCTTGTTTATTTGTTAATATAATAACATAATGACATTATAAAAGAAACAAAATGCTATGTCTCAGGAAGCGCGCGCAATTTCAAATCTTTCAATGATTATCAACCACATCATCGTCTTCTCTCTAGGACTGTTGTCTTTTATACCAGACCTTTACCTACGGAAAAATCTGTCACTAAAGGCTATAGTGACAATTTTTATCCATAGCTATAACCCTGCGATATTCAAAAACGTAATACAAGCCAAATAAATCCTAACTAAGGGCATAGATCTACTAGAAATTATGCCCTAAGTTCATTGGTACCCTTGATCTGTCCTAATTTTGCCTCTATAGAGAATCCCAAATTTGAGACCTAGAAACCTTAACAATGGCATCGTGCCATTCCTGCAGCCATACTCAGATTAAACCATCCAGAAACATTGCAAACGTGATAACAAACTCATATGTATGATTAAAACATGTTTATACCGATTAAATTAATGAAATCGGAATTGCAAATAGGAGGCAAACCATGAGGCATGTATAACGTGATTCTTGGCGCTTCAGAGCCTGGCAATGGGTGGAAACTCTTCAATGAACGTCCAGGAACGTGATTTAATCCTTGAAAGGGCTTGAAACGCCTTATAGAGGAAATTAAACTCTGCACTTTTTGACAAAAAAATTGGATTTTGTTCTTGGTGTAGAGGCCGGCTGCGCGTCTCAATCCCTGTTGTTTTGATCAGGTTTTGTTATGTATATGTAGTAGCACAAATTAGGTTAACAAAACTGACTTAAATCTTGAAGATTGAATGAGAAAAAAAAATTGATTTGCAAGTGATATTCTTTGTTTCTAAAATGGGCTAAATCATGCCATTTTCATTCCAATCAGCCCCTTGCATGATTTGATCTTTGTTTGAAAGCATATATCATCTTCATTCAATGCCAAAATCATCCCAAAAGTAACTTATATGATTTATTTTGATTTTATTTGATTTTATTTGAATTTTAAATGGATAAAATCACAATAAATTAAATAAATAAGTGAATGAGGCATGGAGTGGTTCATGGGTCTTGGACCATGTTAGGAACAGGCTCCAAACTTGAAAAGATAGGCCCATTTGGAAAAAATCCATGTTTGGTCAATATTTGCTTCATGCATTTTTCCAAAAATTAGCCAACTTTGACAATGCATATCTCTCTCAATTTTGACCCTAGGAGGGTGTTATTGGACTTTTTAGAAATCTTAGGATATACTATAAACAAACCTTTTGGTTTCATCTCAGTTGGATCTTCCATGTTCATGTAAGAAGCTTTGACCCAAAAGGTGTTTTTGTTGACTTTTTGAAATGACCTATAATTTCTGAATTTATATCTTTTCATGAGTGCATTTATTGAACTTGAGGGATGAAGATGAGTTGTAGGTAATTGAATTCTCTTAAAAATGAGCCTTGGATGGGAAATTTCTGATAAAGTATGAGAAAGTTATGCCTGGTCAAAGTTTGGTTGACTTTTCCTATAGAAACCCTAATTAGCAACTTTTGAGTTTTGATGAATTTGGAGCATTCCTTGATGAATCATGATCAACCCTTGATCAAATTATGGATAGTACTTCAAAATATTGATTTTGACCAAAAATCTTGAAGTTTGACTGTATGAGGGTCATAGTTGAGTTTTGACCTAGTACAATTGATTTTTAGGCATTTGAGCAGTTGACTGAGCAAACTTGTAGTGCAAGGAATGAAACTTGGCATGGGTGGTATTGAGAACATATTAGGACCATAGAAGTCATTTGGGACCCTAGGGACTCAACCATCTTGCTTGAAATTGAAACCCTAGTTTGAGGCTTATTGTCTTAGGAGGAGGATTTGTCTACCTTAGGCATCCTTGGGCAAGTTGAGGACCTCTAGGAGTATGTTTTGTGTAAGATGAGAGGGAAAATTTTGGGGTACAACACTACCCACAAACGAGTGGTCAAGTAGAGGTCTCAAACAGAGAAATTAAGCAAATACTTGAGAAAACTGTTGCCACATCTAGGAAAGATTGGTCTTCTAAGTTACACGAAGCATTGTGGGCATATAGAACAGCTTTTAAAACACCCATATGGATCACACCTTTCAAATTAGTCTATGGTAAATCATGTCATATGCCGTTGGAACTCGAGCATAAAGCTTATTGGGCTATTAAAACCCTAAATTTAAATTACTCTGTCGCCGGAGGAAACAAAATACTAGATATCAATGAATTAGAAGAGCTTAGATTAGACGCTTACGAGAATGCCAAGATCTACAAAGAGAGAACAAAAAAATGGCACGATTAATGCATTTCTAGGAAATAATTCAACGAGGAAGATGTAGTACTCCTATTTAACTCCCGACTTAAACTTTTTCCCAGAAAACTATGCTCTATGTGGTCTTGTCCTTTCAAAGTCACTAAGGTTTTTCCAAGTGGCGTCGTAGAAATTAAGAGTAAGTCTAGTGATCCATTTATTGTAAATGGGAAACATTTGAAGCATTACCATTGTATCGAAAACAAAGACTACTCCGCTAGCCTAAAGCTTCTACAACCACTGGCTGAATCAAACGACTAATTTGTAATTGAAAATGTGCCGAGCTTGCGATGTTAAACAAAGCGCTTTGTGGGAGACAACCCACATTTTTATCTTTATATTTTTCTTTAACTTTTAATTTTTACTTAAATTTTTATTTATTCTCCTTATTTCTCTTATTTCATCTTTTTTACTTATTTTCATTTTCTTATTTTCCTTATTTTTACTCTAAAGGAATTTGGCCAATGCTAACTGGATGTTTCTATAATCTACTTACTTTTCAGGCTAATTTACTTTTTAGCTAGTGACTAACTCTCGAAATGGCAAGAGTAGATTATATGACTATTACTTTCAGGGGAAAAGGTCAAGTGATGAGATTTGGGGACTTAGTCGATAGGGAGATGACTCCCACCATCTATGTTGATGACCGTGCTATGACAGCCTTAGGCATTAGAGAGAGTGTCCTATATGTGCTGCACCAGATAGGTTAGGATACCTCCCCTCTTCGGAGGAGGTTTAGTTCATACCGCGGGCTTACCCTAGAGTTCCTAAGTTCTTTTGAATTATGTGCCTAACCATGGACTAGGATTTAACCGTGGCCTGATCCGGTTTAGAATGTTTGGTATTGATTTCCGTTATAACAATAGTGAGTTTGCTAACATTTTAGGTTTCCCTAGTGGCCCTGATGTCTTTACTGTCACCCAAGAGGATATTCTCTTCGACCATGAGCTTAATTACTTCTGGGGTAGCATAACTGGTAACAACCACCCTGAGCCTGTAGATATGTATTTTAAAAGTATCCATAACCCTACTATATGATACTTCCACAAGATCCTGGCCCACACCCTATTTGGAAAAGAGAAAAACATTTCTTAGGTGTCCCGTGATGAGCTTTTCATTATGTTTTGTGCTTCACAAAACCATCCTGTCAATGCGGCTACCTTTATGTTAGCCAATTTTGTCCGTATTATAGAGACTGCTCATGCACCTATCCTTATAAGAGGCCTAGTTACAATGATTGTGAATGCTATTGGAATGAGACAACCACTTCTAGGATTAAACCCCTATGGCGGAATTCGACCTATTAATATCCGTTTCTGTTTCAACACTAACTTTATAGGAAACCTTGGACCACGTGAGTTTGACTTGCTCATTAACCATAACACTGTCCACCAATTTCTTTTGCCTAACCCAATAACGAGTGTTCACAACAGAGATAATTGGCTTTTTGACCTGGATCATCCACCTACCCCACCCTCACCTGAAACCCCTCAACCTTATAAGATCCCTGATGATTTTAATCCTCGGACTCGTCCTCATTATTATGATTTTCCTTCCCCTGATCGCCGTGTAGTTTCCCCTGATGCATCTCCCGTGTCTGTTGTTTCTGCTATTCTGGATAATGTTGGACCTCCGCCTCCTGCTTTTACTACCACTAATGCTAATTTAGAGACACAGATTGAAGGCTTGCGCAGAGAGTTAACCACTTTGTGTACAGACTTTCACGGTTTTATGGATATTGTAACAGAGAAGTTTGATCATCTATATCAGCATCTCTATTCTTTTGCTCCACCTCTTGGAGGCCCACATTGTGGCTAGATAGCTCCTATTATTTTTGTTGAATTTTTCCGATCCTTCTTCTTAGAGCAGTGAGCACACTGTCTGTTTTAAGTATGGGGGAGGAAACATTATTGTTTTGTTTTCCTGTTTTCGGATATTTTGTTTCCCGTTATTTCATATTTCGTATTTTGTACCTTTCACATTCAGTTTCCTTATCCAGTAATATTATTTTATTTCTTATTATTCCTATTTTTATTTTCTATCTCATTTTTTGGTTATTTTAAATTTTTTATTCATGCACCTCTTATACTGATATGATTATACTATCTCCGCGAAATATCGATAATTGTTTAAATACTCGATTTTGCCTCGAATCAATTATTCGCGCATACACTAGTTAATGTTATTGAGTATTTTATTATCTATATTTTATGCCTCTTATTAGTATACTAACAAATATTTCCTATCATTTCTTAATATATGCTGACCATTAGAAATATTTATTATTATCATATATATGTATACAAAGCTTTAAAGTACAATTATTCATAATATATATGTATATGCATATGTAGCATTGGACATTATCTGCACAACCCATTTATTTGGTCCAATAGAATTGCATGCATGGTCAAACAAGCTGTCCAATAGACATACGCATGTGCCCATGTTTCCTTGTCTTTATTTTAGACCGTCACAGCCTAGTTGCTGATCGTCAGCCCCTCCATGCCGACCGTCAAGCATGCCTTAAACAACCCTCCCCTCATTAGTCACATGTGACGTTCGTCACATGCCTTGTCTCCCACACCTTAAATTCTCTCGTGACCATATAATTTGACTTCAAACCACACCGTTTCAATTTTTATTCTATAACTCCCATAACTTCCATCTTCCACCATTTAAACCCCATATTTCCTATCACTCCATTATCAACCACCATTACCACTCATTCATTTCCTATAACTCCTATAACCTTCCACTTTCAAAAATTCAAAACCGTAAATACCATTCATTACCCACTCATAACTTCCACCTATTTAAACCCCTTCTTCCATCATTCTAATATCACTACCATTCACCACCTTATTTTCACTACACAAACACCAAACCTTTTCATCTTTGTCAAATATACCATGGCAGATCATAGAAATCAACCTCACAGAGGAAATCAACCCAACCAAGGAGAACCCGATATGACTCAACTCGTGTTCCGACAAGGAGAAGCTGACGAACTCCAACAGGAAAAATACCGAAAGTTTTATCAACGAGGATTGACATTCACACGATATGTCGAAAACGACTATTTGCGCGATTTAGGGATGTTTGACAGTATGCAAGGTTTTCTCAACAAAGTAGGCCTTGGATTTGTAAGCACGGTAGGCTTACCCACCTACGAGGCTCTAACTTTGGAGTTCTTAAGCTCTTACTTCTACATCACTCCCACCGACGCTTATGCAAATCTCATTGGAGCCGCCACATTTCGTATGTTCAACCAGGAATACACGCTGAACCAGGATACTTTGAGCGACATGTTTCATTTCCCTCGTGGAGACAATGTGCAATACCGAATTTCCCCTGAATTGGATTGGAATATAATGTCATATGAACTATGGGAGCGAATATCCTGTGAAAAAAATGTCGCCCACGAAGCATGCTACTTCACTCACATCCATAATCCGAACATTCGCTACCTTCATCGCACCCTGGCCAGCACTATTTTTGGAAGGACTAACAACAACAAGGTCAACACCAAGGAGTTGCATGCTCTCCATTGGCCTTCGTGCTAAGCCTCCATTTGAACCCCAGTACCTTCCTGATGGGTCATCAAAATCTTGTAACGAGAGACGGGACTGTGCCTTTCTGTATTAGAGGTATCTTCACCGCAATAGCAGTTCACCTGAACCTGGGAGGAAGAATCCTGAATCTACCCTCGCTGCCAGTAGTGTTTATGGACATTAACAACTGTCGAGCTGGTCGCCTTATTAAGGTGAGAGAAGCAAGAGGATATTATCTAATGGTAATGAATAATGAAGTTCGTAGTGTCATTTTGCCAAACCCAAATACTACGAATTTAAGCATTACAAACAACTGACTATATGACCTCAATGCACCCGAGCCTGGTGTGAATGCACAAGGTAACCAAGGTGAGGCCAATAATGATGCAGTTGATGAAACGGAAAAAGAATTAGAGCAACAAGCACCTAAACCTGACATTCAACCTCCCGAGGCCCAAGAACCATAAAATGCCAACCAACCAGCCACACTCGATGCCATATATGCCACAATATTGCAGCAGAACCAATTGTATAACCAACGCTACCAAAGCATTAAGACGCGCCAAGGTGAAATGATGTATCTAGTCCAACAGATGTAAAGAGATCAACACAATTATGCTCACTGGCAAGACCAAAGTATGCTAGAGTTCACCGCAGGGATGAGAGAAGACGTGCGAGCTTTGACACTCGGTGTTGAAGGTTTGCATGAAGTTGTTTCTCGTGTGGAGGCTCAAAGATATGAAGCAGAGTCATCCAGAAGGGGCGAACAAGCGCGTAGAAGATCTAGACCAAGGACGCATGGTGGATTCCATGGCCAAGGCGAGGAAGAAGGAGTATTTAGTTTTTCACTTTCCTTTTTCATCTTTTATCAATACATTGAGGACAATGTATGATTTAAGTATGGGGGAGGAAGTATTTCCGCTTTTCTAGTAAATTTTTATTTTCATTGTCATTTCCCTTCTTGTTATTTCCCTTCAATAAAAATCTTTGTTTTTATCTAGTTATTTATGCAACATTTATGTTGTTTTTCCGATTCCCTCATTTTATTAAGCCCCAACAAAAAAAATTGGGTTGAATGCATAATTTGAGTCACTCGACGAGTATGTAGGTTGCCATTTTTAAAATTGTTTGAAATTTTCGCAAGATTTGACGACATCACTACTGTCTTGACACTCTACAACCCCAGAGTATAATAGACTAGTTAAAGTACCTATTATTCCGAAACCCAGAGCTTTAGTTTTGAAGTAACCCTGAGTAGTTTATCTAGCAGTCAACACCGTCTTAAACACAAACTACGCAGAATGTCGATGAATATAAGTGGATCATCTCGGTAAATTATTTAGAAAAATGTTACATACTTTAAGAAAATAGGAAATGCACCAATTAAATTTGGCGATCCTCCCCCGATCGTTTAATCCAACGGATGCAAGCCCTACAAAGTAACATAAAATCCATTGTTAGGTGGTTCAAAAGCGTCTGGTACTGAACTTGGTAGGGAAGACTACAGTTTGATCCCCCGCATCTTGCAAATGGTTAAAAAGAAGGTTGCCACAATATTGTGCCAGAAACCACTGTGCTAAAAAGATCATAACCACTAACCGACTATTTTGCTATGTGCGTGTTAGGATAAAAGGGCTTAATATAATTGTGCTTGAATGAAAATGGGTGAAACAAGACGATTACTTGGGGTGATCTATAATAGCATCTGCAACTGGTTTACGTAAGATGGGATTTTCTAGTATTGTTACCATAGTGCTGGAGTATAGATTAAGCTTTTGATTCTCTTACAAAAACACCATACAACCACATACAAGTTGATTTGGGTCGTACATTTGCATCTGACCAATGTTTAGAAAAATATCATACTAAGCACTTGCTTGAGGACAATCAAAGATTCAAGTATGGGGGAGTTTGATAAGACATAAATGTTTTGCATATTTAGCTTGATTTACTTAAATTATTTTCCATTTTAATCTAAATTAAATTTCTTTGTAGTTGGTATTATGCTGGTATTTGACTATTTTGTAGGTATTAAATTAATTAAATATTTTGTGAGAAAAAGAAAAAAAGGGATACAAAAAGAAGAGCCAAAGGATAAAAGAAACAAAGCATCAGCCCAAACCCAAAAAGGAAATAAGCGCGTGGCCCACTTGAAAGTGGCTTGTGATGAACGCACACGTCCATGACAATCGGCAGGGTTCTTGACCAAGTGACGAACGTCACTTGGGCCTTGACGAACGGCAGCCCACGTTCTCCTATTATTTTGACCACGTACTTCAAGCTTGCAACGAAAATATTTCAACGCACTTGCTATATTCACGTTTCCACTAAGTCAGCTACGTAGAGATCCAACAGCCGCATACCTCCTATAATCTCTCACATGCAGTTATTCAAGACCACTATAAATAGAAGGCTTCACACACTGAGCTGGGGTCCTCTGTTTTTCCTTTCTTTTCGTGTATATTTTCCAAAATTATTATTTTCCAAATTTTTTATTTTCCTTAGTTTTAAGCAGTATAATTTTCCCAACCCATTTAAGCAATAGATTTCTACACCGAAAATCTATTGCCCCGTAGTTTGTTTCAAGACTATCAGAATTTTCGTTTATGTTTATTATTTTTTATTTCTTTGCAATTGTTTTTGTTTCGGATCAAAGAAAAACCTACCAACCTGTGGAGGAGTGCTTCTCGTTAGAGCCGGACGAATTGTTACCAGTTTCCAGTCATATTTATTTTCAGGTTTTTATTTTAATAAATTATTATTTGCCTTTAATTCAATAATCATGTTTACTTTGTTGTCTGGCTTGTATTATTCTATGATTGAGTTTTATAACATGCTAGGCTAGATTTCTATACATGTATGTAAGGTCATATACCTGAGGGAATTTGGTAATAATATTGGTTATTTATTTGTTAAACTAATTTCTGGTCTAAATTACTATTTTTAAATGATAAACCGTTTTGTTATGAGAGTAAAAGATGAATAGAAGTTAGGTTCAGTAAAGCGAGAGTTTGAGGATCTTTAACTGGACATTAGTAATTAGGCATTGGCTTTAAAAATAACGAGAGTGCTTTAAGACTAATTAGAGTTTATTTGTTTTCAAAAAATGTTTTTAACTCCGGCGGGATAGCGAAGGCATGCTTTAGGACTTAACTGCATAGCCTGAATCAATAACCACGGCAGTGTGAGACAGGGGTTTTTAAACTGATAAATTTCTACTGAGAATTGTTTGAAACTACAAATTATCGAATAGGTTACTAATTCCCGAAGTCCGATCATTACATACTGGTTGTTTCCCCCTCTGATTATTTAATTATATTTAAACTTACTTTTAGTTCCCCTAATCTAAACCAAATATATTTAGCCTTAGATTTACACCGTAACATTAGATAATGATACATTTGACTTTTGGTCCTTTGGGTTCGATAATCTTTAAAACTACACGATAAGACTGTGCACTTGCAGTCCACATTATTTAGACTACTAAAGTCATGATCAAGTTTTTTCCATGCATGCAATTCTATTGGACCAAATAAATGGGTTGTGCAGATAATGTCCAATGCTACGTATACATATACATATATATTATGAATAATTGTACTTTAATGCTTGGTATACATATATATGATAATAATAAATATTTCTAATGGTCAGCATATATTAAGAAATGATAGGAAATATTTGTTTAGTATACTGATAAGAGGCATAAAATATAGATAATAAAATACTCAATAACATTAATTAGTGTATGCGTGAATAATTGATTCAAGGCAAAATCGAGTATTTGAACAATTATCTATATTTCGCGGAGATAGTATAATCGTATCAGTGTAAGAGGTGCGTGAATAAAAACTTTAAAATAACAAAAAAATGAGATAGAAAATAAAAATAGGAATAATAAGAAATAAAATAATATTACTGGATAATGAAACTGAATGTGAAAGGTACAAAATCTGAAATATGAAATAAATGGAAACAAAATATCTGAAAACAGGAAAATAAAATAATAATCTTTCCTCCCCCATACTTAAAACAGACAGTGTCCTCACTGCTCTAAGAAGAAGGATCGGAAAAATTCAACAAAAATAGTAGGATCTATCTAGCCACAATGTGGGCCTCCATGAGGTGGAGCAACAAAATAGAGATGATGGTATAGATGATCAAACTGCTCTGTTATGATATCCATAAAACTGTGAAAGTCCGTACACAAAGTGGTTAACTCTCCGCGTAAGCCTTCAATCTGTGTCTCTAAATTTGCAATAGCAGTAGTAAAATTAGGAGGCGGAGGTCCAGCATTAGCCAGAATAGCAGAAACAGTAGACGCGGGAGATGCATCAGGAGAAACTACACGACGATCAGGGGAAGGAAAATCATGATAATGAGGAGGATTCTGAGGATCAAAATCATCAGGGATCTCATAAGGTTAATGGGTTTCAGGTGAGGGTGGGGTAGGTGGGTGATCCAGGTCAAAAAGCCAATTATCTCTGTTGTTAACACTTGTTATAGGGTTAGGCAAAAAAAAATTAGTGGACAGTGTTATGGTTAATGAGCAAGTCAAATTCATGTGGTCCAAGGTTTCCTATAAGGTTAGTGTTGAAACAGAAACGGATATTCATAGGTCGAATTCCGCCATAGGGGTTTAATCCTAGAAGTGGTTGTCTCATTCCGATATCATTCACAATCATTGTAACTAGACCTTCTATAAGGGTAGATGCATGAGGAGTCTCTATAATACAGACAAAATTGGCTAACATAAAGGTAGCCGCATTGACAGAACGGTTTTGTGAAGCATAAAACATAATGAAAAGCTCATCACGGGACACCGAAGAAATGTTTTTCTCTTTTCCAAATAGGGTGTGAGCCAGGATCTTGCGGAAGTATCTTATAGTAGGGTTATGGATACTTTCAGAATACATATCTTCAGGCTCAGGGTGGTTGTTACCATTTATGTTACCCCAGAAGTAATTAAGCTCATGGTCGAATAAAATATCCTCTTGGGTGACAGTAAAGACATTAGGGCCACTAGGGAAACCTAAAAGGTTAGCAAACTCACTATTTTTATAATGGAAATCAATACCAAACAGTCTAAACCGGACCAGACCACAGTTAAATCCTAGTCCATGGTTAGTCACATAATTCAAAGAAATTAGGAACTCTAGGGTAAGCCTAAGGTATGAATTAAACCTCCTTCGAATAGGGGAGGTATCCCAACCTATTTGGTGCAACACGTATAGGACACTCTCTCTAATGCCTAAGACGGTCATAGCACGGTCATCAGCATAGATGGTGGGAGTCATCTCCCTATCGACTAAGTCCTCAAACCTCCTCATTTTACCTCTTCCCCTGAAAGTAATACTCATATAATCTACTCTTACCATTTCGAGAGTTAGTCACTAGCTAAAAAGTAAATTAGCTTGAAAAGTAAGTAGATTATAGAAACGTCCAGTTAGCATTGGCGAAATGCCTTTAGAGTAAACATAAGAAAAATAAGAAAATGAAAATAAGAAAAAAGATGAAATAATAGAAATAAGGAGAATAAATAAAACTTTAAGTAAAAATTAAAAGTTAAAGAAAAATATAAAGATAAAAATGTGGGTTGTCTCCAACAAAGCGCTTTGTTTAATGTCACAAGCTCGACACATTTTCAATTACGAATTAGTCATTTAATTCAGCCAGTGGTTGTAGAAACTTTAGGCTAGCGGAGTAGTCTTTGTTTTCGATACAATGGTAATGCTTCAAACGTTTCCCATTTACAATAAATGGATCACTAGACTTACTCTTAATTTCTACGGCGCCACTTGGAAAAACCTTAGTGACTTCGAAAGGACCAGACCACCTAGAGCGTAGTTTTCTGAGAAAAAGTTTAAGTCGGGAGTTAAATAGGAGTACTACATCTTCATCATTGAATTCTTTCCTAGAAATACATTAATCGTGCCATTTTTTTGTTCTCTCTTTGTAGATCTTGGCATTCTCGTAAGCGTCTAATCTAAGCTCTTCTAATTCATTGATATCTAGGATTCTGTTTCCTCCGGTGGCAGGGTAATTTAAATTTAGGGTTTTAATAGCCCAATAAGCTTTATGCTCGAGTTCCACCGAAAAATGACATGATTTACCATAGACTAATTTGAAAGGTGTGATCCCTATGGGTGTTTTAAAAGCTGTTCCATATGCCCACAATGCTTCGTGTAACTTAGAAGACCAATCTTTCCTAGATGTTGCAACAATTTTATCAAGTATTTGCTTAATTTATTTGTTTGAGACCCCTACTTGACCACTCATTTATGGGTGGTATGGTGTTTCTACACGGTGTTTAACTCTATATTTCACTAAGAGTTTTTCGAAGATTTTGGAGATGAAGTGGGAGCCTCTGTCACTGATGATGAGTCTCGGCACACCTAATCTTGGAAAGATTATGTTATTGAAAAGCTTGATTACTACTCGTGTGTCATTTGTTGGAGAGGCTATAGCTTCAATCCATTTGGATACGTAATCGACAGCTACGAGTATGTATTTCTTACCAAAAGAAGATGGGAAGGGTCCCATGAAGTCAATTCCCTAAACATCGAAGATTTCTACTTCTAGAATACCTTTATGAGGAATTTTATCATGTCTGGAGATGTTGCCAGTGCATTGGCAATTGGTCAGTTTAAAACAGCTATGTGCACATCTTTCCATATATTATGCCAAAAGAAACCAAATTGTAGGATTTTTGCATAGGTTTTTAATGTACTTAAATGACCTCCATAAGGTGCTGCGTGGTAGTGGTTTATAATACTTTCGATTTCTTCCTCGGGCACGCAACGACAGAAAATCCCATTAGAACCTATTTTAAAGAGGAGGGGTTCATCCCAGTAGTAGTGTTTAAGGTCGTGGAAGAACTTCTTCTTTTGTTGGTATGTTAACTCAGGTGGAAGGACACCGACGGTTGGGTAATTTATGAAATCGGCATGCCATGGTGCAACAGAGTGAGCTAATGCCACTTTTACCAAATTGTTGGTTTCAAGACTTGAGGCCTCTATTTCTAAAGGATAGTCAGCTTGATAATGTTCAATCTCATTGGTTTCCAACTGAGCTATAAGTTTTTCATATGGGAAATCGTCATTAATTGGTACTTGTTCGGTCTTCAGATTTTCAAGTCTAGAAAGATGATCTGCTACGACATTTTCGGTTCCCTTTTTGTATTTGATTTCTAAATCAAAGTCTTGTAATAATAGGATCCATCTCAATAGTCTAGGTTTGGCATCTTTCTTAGTTAGAAGGTATCTAATAGAGGCATGATCGGTGTAGATGATAATTTTAGCTCCCACCAAGTAGGAACAGAATTTGTCTAACGCAAACACAACTGCTAAAAGTTCCTTTTCTGTTGTGGCATAATTCATTTGGGCTTCGACTAGGGTTTTACTCGCATAGTATATAACATGGAGTTTTTTTTATCTTTTCATTATCCTAGAACGACACCTACAACATAATCACTTGCATCACACATTATCTCAAACGGTTTGCTCCAATCTGGAGACTACATGATTGGCGCAGAGATTAGTGCTTTTTAAGTGTTTGAAATGCTTCAGAACATTTTTCATCAAAGATGGATTCAGCGTCTTTCATTAACAACTCAGTTAATGACTTCGTTATTTTAGAGAAATATTTGATGAAACATCCGTAAAAACCGGCGTATCCTAGAAAACTTCTTATTTCTCTAACAGTTTTAGGAGGTTTAAGATTTTCTATCACTTCTATTTTTGCCTTATCCACCTCGATTCCTCTGTCGGACACAATATGTCCAAGTACAATCCCTTGTCGGACCATGAAATGGAATTTTTCCCAGTTGAGTACTAGATTGACGCTCACGCATTGTTTGAGTACCATTTCAAGGTTCGCTAAGCATCCTTCAAAACTTTCTCCACAGGCAGAGGAATCATCCATAAAGACTTCCATTATTCCATCCAGGAAATTAGCAAAGATCGCCATCATGCATCTCTGGAAGGTTGCGAGTGCATTGCAAAGTCCGAAAGGCATTCGTCTATAAGAAAATGTACCATAAGGACATGTAAATGTGGTATTTTATTGGTCATCGGGGTGTATAGGAATTTGGAAAAATTATGAATAACCATCTAAGTAACAGAAATGGGAATGTATGGCCAAACGCTCGAGCATTTGATCTATGAAAGGTAGAGGAAAATGATCCTTGCGAGTGGATTTGTTTAACTTCCTATAGTCGATGCACATTCTCTATCAAGTTTGAGTGTGTTGGGCTACAGATTCGCCTTTTGCATTGGTGACTACGGTGACTCCTCCTTTCTTAGGTACGACATGTACATGACTAACCCATTTACTTTCGGATATAGGATATATGATTTTGGCTTCCAACAACTTTTGAATTTCCTTCTTAACAACATCGCTTATAATGGGATTGATTCGTCTTTGATGCTCTCTAGAGGTTTTGCAATCTTCCTCGAGCATAATGTGATGCATACATATTGAATGACTTATTCCTTTTAGATCTGAGATGTTATATCCTAGAGCGGTTGGATATTTTCTCAGGACATTAAGTAACTTTTCAGTTTCGTTTCGTCCTAAGTCAGCATTGACTATAACGGGTCAGTTAAATTCTTCATCTAGGAATTTGTATATTAGATCATTTGGTAATGTTTTAAGTTCTACAGCAGGTTTCTTAGGGTCATGTATAGGATCGGGAGTCAACGCTAGGCATTCACTTAGGTGGTTGTCTTGGCATTCCCCATGCCAGTTGTCGTCTTCAAAAATAGGTGGTATTAGAATTCTTAGGATTTCAGTATCCTTTGGTGGTTCTGACTTTATTTCCTTCACACATTCATCAATGATATCAATAAAACAACACGTGTCACTTATTGCAGGGGCTTTAAGGAATTGAGAAAGAATGAATTTAATTTTCTCTTCTCCGACTTCAAAAGTCAATTTCCCTCGTTTCACATCAATGATAGCGCCAGAAGTGGCTAAGAAAGGTCCTCCTAATATGATGATGGGAATGTTTGAGTCTTCTTGAATGTCCATTATAATGAAATCAATGGGAATATAGAATTGACCTATTCTAACGGGAATGTTTTCTAGCATACCCACTGAGTATTTCACAGAGCGATCAACTAATTGTAGGGACATCCTAGTTGGTCTTAGTTCTCCTAGTTGCAGCTTTTCACAGATTGAAAGGGGAATCAAGCTCACACTAGCTCCTAAATCGCAGAGTGCTTTGTCTATTACGAATTTCCCTATCATACAGGGTATGAAGAAACTACCAGGGTCTTTCAGCTTAGGCGGCATATTATTCTGGATAATAGCACTACATTCTGCAGTAAGCATCACTGTCTCATTATCCTCGAGTTTCTTTTTATTAGACAATATCTCTTTAAGAAATTTGGCATATGATGGAATTTGTGTTATGGCTTCTATAAATGGTATCGTTATGTTTAATTACTTCAGAAGTTCTACAAATTTCTTGAATTGTCCTTCGATTTTAGATTTAGCTAATCTCTGAGGAAGTCAGATAGATGGCTTATATGGTGGTGGAGGTACGTATGGTTTTTCTTTTTTAGCTTCGTCTCTAGATATAGTTTATGGCTCAGTAGATTTATTCAGTCCGTCATTGCTTTTTTACTTTTCAGTTTCATTTTCATTTTGTTGAGACATCGATTTAGTTGAGATTCTCGGATCTACTAGTTCGTCTAATTCAGTCTCACTTCTTAATGTAATGGCATTAGCATGACCTTTCGGGTTAGGTTATGGTTGACCAGGAAACAACCCAGCTGGAGCGACAGTTGTTGCTTGTTGTTGGGCTACTTGAGAAATCTTGGTTTCTAGCATTTTCTTATGTGTAGCCAAGGCATCTACTTTGGTTGCTAATTGTTTTACTAGTTCATAGGTGTGTACGTTTTGGTTAATAAATTCCTTATTTTGTTGTGTTTGAGCAGCAACAAAGTTTTCCATCATTATCTCAAGGTTGGAATTACGGGGTGCTTGAGGTGCATCTTGGTTTGGCTTTTGGAAACTAGGAGGTGCTTGAGGAGCGTATAACGCATTGTTATTCTTATAGGAGACATTTGGATGATTCTTCCAATCTGGGTTATAGTGTTAGAATACGAGTTTCCTTGAGCATAGTTCATCTGGTCAGGTACTCCACATAATTTGCAGTTTGGAGTTATGGCAGCCACGGTGGCTGCGGGGCTTATTGCTAAACTCTCAATCTTTTGAGTCAGGGCGTCTACTTTAGCATTGACGTGGTCTATGCCACTGACTTCGTACATTCCTCCCTTAGCTTGGGTTTTCTCCACAGAGGCTCATTCTCCTCCCCATTGATAATGGTTTCGCGCCATGTTTTCAATGAGTTAATAAGCTTCATTATAGGATTTGTCCATTAGTGCACCACCAGCGACATCGTCTAGAGATAATTTGGTGTTATATAGGAGACCACCATATAAGGTATGGATGATTAGCCATTGTTCAAGTCCATGATGTTGGAAAAGTCTCAGCATGTCCTTGTATCTCTCCCAAGATTCGAAAAGTGATTCATTGTCTTTTTGAGTAAATCCATTGATTTGGCCTCTCAACATTGCAGTTTTACTAGGTGGAAAATATCTTGCTAAGAAGACTTTCTTCAATTCGTCCCATGTAGTTATGGAGTTTGAAGGTAAAGATTGGAGCCACGCTCTGGCTCTATCTCTTAAAGAAAAGGGGAAAAGACGTAATCAAATTCCTTCGGGATTAACACCATTAGCTTTCACTATGTCGGTATATTGCACGGACACGGATAAATGGAGATTTGGATCATCCATAGGGCCTCCAGAGAATTGATTTTGTTGCACGGCTTGCAACAATGAAGGTTTAAGCTCCAAGTTGTTTGCCTCGATGGCAGGAGGAGAAATAATCGAGTGTGGTTCAGCCCGAGAAGGAGCAGCGTACTCCTTAAGAGGACGATTAACTAGTTCAGCCATGTCTAGTTTCAGAGTTGGTTCTCCAGGAATGGGAATTGGAATTGGAGCTACTTCGGGAAGATCTTTGATTCGGTGTATTAATTCCCCCCCTTGTAAATGAGTATTTGGCATATAATCGTTCAAAGAAAGGAAAAATGTTGCCTTAGACTATACGGTGCAACAACGTAATTACGATATTGACTAAATTGGTCCTCGGCAACAGCACCAAAAAACTTGATCGTGACTTTAGTAGTCTAAATAATCTGGACTGCAAGTGCACAGACTTATCGCGTAGTTTTAAAGATTATCGAACCCAAATGACCAAAAGTCAAACGTATCATTATCTAATATTACAGTGTAAATCTAAGGCTAAAAATATTTGGTTTAGATTAAGGGAACTAAAAGTAAGTTTAAATCTAATTAAATAATCAGAGGGGGAAATAACTAGTATGTAATGACCGGACTTCGAGAATTAGTAACCTATTCAGTAATTTGCAGTTTCAAACAATTCTCAGTAGAAATTTATCAGTTTAAAAACCCTCGTCTCACATTGTCGTGGTTATTGATTCATGCTATGCAGTTAAGTCCTAACGTATGCTCTCGCTATCCCGTCGGAGTTAAAATTTTTTTTTGAAAACAAATAAACTCTAATTATCCTTAAAGCGCTCTCGCTATTTTTAAAGCCAATGCCTAATTACAACTGTCCAGTTAAAGATCCTCAAACTCTCGCTTTATTGAACCTAACTTCTATTCGTCTTTTACTCTCATAACAAAACGGTTTATCATTTAAAAATAGTCATTTAGACCAGAAAATAGTTTAACAAATAAATAACCAATAGTATTACCAAATTCCCTCAGTTATATGACCTTACATACCGGTATAGAAATCTAGCCTAGCATGTTAAAAAACTCAATCACAGAATAATACAAACCAGACAACAAAGTAAACATGATTATTGAATTAAAGGAAAATAATAATTTATTAAAATAAAAACCTGAAAATAAATATGACTGGAAACTGGTAAGAATTCGTCCGGCTCTAACAGGTTGGTAGGTTTTTCTTTGATCCGGAACAGAAACAATTGCAAAGAAATAAAAATAATAAAGCTAAACAAAAATTCTGAAGGTCTTGAAACAAACTACGGGGCAATAGATTTCCGATGTAGAAATCTATTGCTTAAATGGGTTGGGAAAATAATACTGCTTAAAACTAAGGAAAATAAAAATTTTGGAAAATAATAATTATGGAAAATATACACGAAAAGAAAGGCAAAACAGAGGACCCCAACTCAGTGTATGAAGCCTTCTATTTATAGTGGTCTTGAATAACTGCATCTGAGAGATTGTAGGAGGTACGTGGCTGTTGGATCTCTACGTAGCTGACTTAGTGGAAACATGAATATAGCAAGTGCGTTGAGATATTTTCGTTGCAAGCTTGAAGTACATGGTAAAAATAATAGGAGAACGTGGGCTTCCGATCGTCACGGATGTGTAACGTTTGTCACAAGCTGCTTTCAAGTGGGCCACGCGCTTCTTTCATTTTTGGGCTTGGGTTGATGCTTTGTTTCTTTTATCCTTTGGCTCTTATTTTTATACCCCTTTTCTTCTTTTTCTCACAAAAGCTTTAATTAATTTAATACCTGGAAAATAGTCAAATACCAGTATAATACCAACTACAAAGCAATTTAATTTAGATTAAAATGGAAAATAATTTAAGTAAATCAAGTTAAATATGCAATACATTTATGTGTTATCAAAACACCTAAGTAGTCAGAACCAAATCTTGTCTTCAGAATTATGGGCAACAGCCTATCTGAAACACAACTTTTCTTTTGATCTAGAAATAATTTTGAAGGCATATATTCTTCTGATCTGAGAGTTGGAGATTGTGTTGAGAAGATGTTTCTTTTCAGATATTTTCAATAGTGGATTCTTGTTTTCAGAATGAGCGACAACAACCTATTAGAGAAACACATATTATGGTTGTTCGTGAAAGGTTTTCTGATGAAGATATCAAAAGCTTTTTTGATGATGGACCTAGAAATCATATATTATGACAACAGCCTATCTGATTCTCAAGTATTTGAATTCTTGAGCTTTGATTCTTTTCTTCTTGCTGGATTGATTCTGATTGAGGAGTGATAATGATCCAGGAGATTCTTCATTGTTGTATAGTCAGAGTCTTTCAGATAGTTGAATCTTGTCTTCAGATATAAAAGCAATAAATTATCTGATGAACAATATCTTCTTTGAGATCCAAATCTTTTCTGATCTTGACTTCTTGGTCTTGTCTTGATTTATTGATAGTCAGCTTTTCTAAGCTGCATATATGATGTCTGATTTCTGAAGCAACATCTTATACTAGTAAATCTGATTTTGACGTTAATTCTTTCTGATCTTTAGAAATCTGATCTTTGGATTGATCTCAAAGCAACAACTTATGTCATCTACATCTTATTGTCTGATCATGATCTCTTAATTTTTGGATTGATTCCCTTTTTGATGAACATTCAGGATTCCTTAGAACTACTGATGTTTCTATAGAAATGGTCACAATATTTCTTCTGTTGAGTTCAGTGGTCTTTCTGATGATATTTATCTTCTTACAAGTATAAATTCTATTGAGTAAATTGGCTTGAGAAGATATCATCCTTTGATCTTGTCTTTTGATGGACTTTGAGATGTTGGTTAGATATGAGTCCACAAGATCTTTCTTTCTTTGCATCATTTCTTCTGATGGAATACTTCTGATGTTGAATGAAGGTGCGTATTCCATGAACTCTCAGAGTCTTCAGAATTTTGACTTTGTCTTCATAAATCTGAGCAACAACTCTTCTGATGAACAAATCTTGACTTCTGATCTTAGAGTAGAATTTTTCTCCTTATGTGTTCAGAATCTTGACTTCGTCTTAAGAATCCAAGCATCAGCTCTTCTAATGAACGGATCTTGACTTCTGATCTTCTATGTTGGAAGCTTTTTTCTTGTGCAGTCTTGATTTCTGATCTTGAAGCAACAACTTATCATAAATTCTTTCTTCTTGGAAACTCATTGACATTCTTTTATTATCGATTATTCAGCATTCTATAGAACTACTAATGTTACATTAGAAATATAACTCAATGGTTCTTTTGAGTGATAAAGTGATTCTGATGATATCTTGATTAAGATTATCCAGAATTCTAATAATACATCTGCTCACTCAATGAAACCATTAGAATTAAAATTGTTCTTCTTAAAATATATGCTTGATATCATCAAACTCAGAGATTAAGCATAGATCTAAATCTTGATCTTACAATCTCCCCCTTTTTAATGATGACAAAACTATGTATTTTGATGGAAACTCCCCCTGAGTTGGAAACTCCCCCATGGGATAAACAATCTCCCCCTAAATCATAAACTTATGATCTTTCAGAGCTTAAGAGCATTGCTATCATTTCTAAATCTGATCTATCATTCATTTAACCTTTAAGCTTATCAGATTATCCATGCTTTCTCAGAACATTTGAAACTTGATTTATCATAGTGAATGCAATTTCATTTTCAATGTTCTTTATAGCAGTTATGCACATTCTAAGTAATTTTATAGTTTATGTCATGTTAGAATGTCATGTAACTCATAGGGTCAGAGAATTGTTATTTAATCAAAATCATTATCCTTTCTCCCCCTTTTTGTCATAATAAAAAAGATAAGAAAAGTACTTAATTGATTTTTGAATTATTTTAAGCACTTCTAACTAAAGTAAGAGAACAAAAATAAGAGACACTTGAAAAAAGAAGGATTAACAACAAAATGATCAAGACGAAAAAATGGTAATCAAAAGATAACATTAGAAGGACAAATAGATCAAAATACAATTATTAATGACATAAGACAATAAATAGATCAGACTAATCAACCATACAAAAAGTAGATAAGAAAGGGTTAAAACAAAACAAAAAGCCTAAGGTAAAAGATTGTTTTGGTTATTTTGTTCAAACTTGTTAATAAAATCCTTAATAAAGTTATTGAATTCCATTTAACTGGCCAACAACTCTCTAACAATTTCTTGTTCCT
This sequence comes from Vicia faba, assembly GCA_948472305.1. NCBI lineage: Eukaryota > Viridiplantae > Streptophyta > Magnoliopsida > Fabales > Fabaceae > Vicia > Vicia faba. Next base: position 1,234,724,408 of record OX451738.1, read on the forward strand.
TCTGCATCTCCTTCATAGTCCTTAAAAGCATAGGGAATAAGCCAGAACTTCTTCAAGAGAGTTTAGATGACACATGTTGTCGCTTCATGAGTCTGTTTCTAATAACTTCTCAAGTGGTTCTTGAAGGTCAAGTAACTTTATCCCATTTATGCTTCTGAAGGCTTGCGTCTTCTCTTTCTAGAGTTGATCCATATAGCATTTTGTCTTCATGCATGATCTTTACTTCTTCTACACGCCTCTGATATTTCCTTCTTGACAAAAGTTCAGATATTTGATGAGAGAAACTCTTCTGATGCATCTTGTCTTGATATTATGAGTTATTTATCAGAAATATGATGCTTTTTCTGATGAACCTGAAAGTTTGAAAGGATATCTATTTCTTTCATTTCAATCTATAGCATTCATAGCTTTTCTCTTACTGGATCTCTCTACACGGTTAAGTGTTTGATTAAAAAATCAATAACAAAGCTGGGCTCTAGTACCAAGTGAAGGTAGAGAAAAACACAAGAAATTGGGGTTCGAATTGGGTTTTAAGAAAATATTCCCATTTAGAAAATTATTTGATTGAACCCTAACAAAATATAGAATGCAATAAATATAAAGAGACACATTCAGCTATCCAGGCTCACCGTTAACTAGGCTACTCATGTCCATCCTCCTCAGGTGATTTTTCATTCGACAAGGACTTAATCCACTATAACCAAACTGATTACAGATGCACGGGCTACCCGCTGGTGACTAACAATCAACCAATCATCAACAACCATTGACCCCTTAAGAAATTCGATCTACCCTGTCTTTCTTAACAGGATTTCACAATGAACCATAACCATTGTGTTGTACCCCAAAATTTGCCCTCCCATTTCCTCAACATTTTCTCATCACAAGACCCTTGAAGATCAAGATCCAGTTAGGGTTTCCTCTGCTCAAGACCTCTCCTTGCACTGTGGACTCAAATTAGGGTTTGTGTTTGCCCAAGGATGTTTTGACCTAAAATGCCTAAGATGACTTTCATGTTTCATGTTTGACTCACAAGATTACCCATACCAAGTTTCAAGTCCTAATTCCAAGTTTTACCCAGTCAATTGGACAGTTGACCTAAAAATCAGCTGTATTGGGGAAAAAGTCAATTGTGGCCAATTGACAGTCAAATCTCATAAAAATTGACCCACATCAACATTATGAACTCATATGGACCATTTGATCAAGTTTGGATCACAATTCCACAAGAAATTTGATCAGATCACCAAAAGGGCAAAATGGTTATTTTTAGGGTTTTGACTGCACAAAGGCAATTTTTGAATGTTTGACCTAACCAATGGCAAACCAAGCTCACATATGGACTAAAGGACTCAATGAAATGGTCTTGACACATTCATCAAGCTCAAAAGATCCCAAGTACACAAGATTGACAGTTGAATTTCTCAGTCAATTGATCAATTTTGACTGTACACTGAAAAGTCAAACTTTGACTTTTTGGTCAAAATCAAGAGTCAAGATTCATTTTTCATCAAAACATGCCAAATCATGAAACTTGTTCACCAAGAAACCAAGAAATGCAAATTAGGGTTTTAAAATGGAATTTTTCATAACTTAGAATTTTTCTAAGTTATGGAAAACCCTAATTTTTTCCAAACTTTGCCCCACTTTTTCACCATGATTCATTTGGATTCAAACAAAAGTCAAAACATGAAAGTTGTATCTTGTTACATAATCTACAACTTTGATTCACAAAGTTTTCTCATTTGAAGCTCGTATCTCAAGTTACAAATTTTTGAATAAGGGCACTAAACCATTCTTAACTTTGTGAAAATTTGACCTATTTTTGACAAGTTTTTACCCCACTTCAAGGCCATTTTCCATACACTTCCACTTGGAATTTCAATTTGAATTTCAAAGATGGATTGTAGTACACATTCCAAGCTTTCCAAAATGTCCAAGAACTCATCAAACAACCTCATGGTTAGGGAGAATCGAATTTCACAATATAGCAAAAACTCACTTTTGAATTGGCCATTTTCCATGTTCATAACTTTGCAATTTGAACTCAGCATGCTTTAGGTTAGATTACAGGTCCTTAAACCAAGTTGCACTCAATAATTTAATGCATATTCATTGTGTTGAGGTGTTGTTCTATGAGTTTGAACATTGTATGCAAGATTAATCCCAAACTAGATAAAGCATTCTTTCCATTTTTGCAAAAGATCACTTTATGTCCAATTGAGAATCCAACAAGTACATTGCAAATCTGGTTGGCACAAGTTTATGTGCTAATCACACTGATCAAGGAGGGATTATGCAGCATAGTGTGAGGTCCTCTACAGGCCTAGAAGCACAATTTGCCTTTGTTTGCTTAAGTGTGAAGTAACATAGCATAACTCATAACAACTTCCATCTCAGTTTACAAACACAAGAACAAACTTATCAAACACATTCCAGACATCATACCCAAGCTTTTGCACGAGCCTTTGACCTCCAATCCACCCTCCATCTCAGAATCACTCTCAAACTGCAAAAACAGAGTTACCTCTGCAGTTTGAGTGCCAACTTCTATTTCTGTCAAGCATTCCTGCCAAAACCAGTTCACATACCTTCCATACTATCTATGCAAGCTAACCATGACCTGAAACCTGACCTGTAACACCTCCAAGCCACTTCACCATTTTTGCTTTTCTGTTTTGCAGTTGAAGTTCACCATAACGATTCAGGGAGTTTCAAGGCAAAGTAGAACTTGGAATAGCATCCTTACACTTCAAGGAAGCTATACAAATCATCATTTTACTCTGAAACATCCTCCATTGCAAAGCACGATTCCAACTGAACAGGTATCTTCATGAAGTTCTATCTCTCTTATTAGGCATTGTTAGCTTTAGGTTTGTGAAGAAAATATGTCACAATCATAGCCCTGAACATGACCATATAGTTAGATTTCATTTATGTTACATGTGCTGCAAGAATTTTGAGTCTGAACATGGCATAAAAGTTAGGTCAGAAATTGGGGGAGAAGAAATTCTCCCTCATCTTAGAGAGTTAGGTCAAGTTCTTTACATGGTTGGAATCGTCTATTAATGCTCTACACTTTTCATGTTATGAGTTTTGCTTGAAAGTCCAGGAATCAAGAGATAGAAAACGCGTGGGTGATGTTGTTCAGAGGTTGAAGATGACTGATTCTGGGCTGGGCCTGGAAAATTTTCTTATTTACACCACATAATTGCTTTTGAACCCCATGAGCCCATTTGCTTATTTCTTTGACTTTTTTGACTTTTTCTTTTTTGATTGACTTTGTTTATTTTTTCTCATGACATTAAAAACATAAAAATATTTTTTCCATCATTTTTTTGAATTTATTGCATATTTATTTGACTATTTCTTTTGTTTGTACCTAAATATTATATATACTATTATTTAGAATAAATAGAAAAATAGTGTAAATACATTTTTATTTTTGTTTACCTTCTGAAAATATTTCACATAAAAAAAATGCTTTTTTATTTATTTTATTAAATATTAAATATATATTATTTTATATATAATGCATATTTAGAACTTAATCTATCAACTTGTTCAGATGCACCTTTGAATTCAGACGCTTCCCAACAACGGATGTTGCTCTTTACTGATTCAACTTCAAGATCTCTGAAAGCAGTTCACGGGTTCTCCAAGTAAACGGATGTTAACCTATCGCTTGTTCAGATTCTTCTCAAAGCTAACAACCACGGAAGATCGCACTCGCCCAAAATTCTCCCTATCCCCAGCGGGGTTCCTTCAATCCCCAGCGGAGTCAGACTTTCAAACCTTCTCCCCACAGAGTTTTGGGAGGACAAATCTCGAGTTCCCCAGTGAAGTCTCCTTAGTTACTTCCCACCAAGCTGACGATTCTCAAATCTAACCTCCCCAGCATGAGTCTACTAGTTGGAACTCCCCAGTAGAGGTCATCAGGAATTCTCTTCCCCAGCGACAGCCAAGGATTTATTTTCCCCGGCAGCAGTCAAGATGCTTTTATCTTCAGCCATCTCGGATTCATGTATCCTCGGCAGGATTAGCTCATCAGCCTACATGCGCATTCATTACATTCATATCATAAACATTAATGTCACATGCATTGCATCATGCATCATAACATTGCATACAACTAACCCTTTGCCTTTTCAGGAAAGATCAGTCGACAGACACAGATCATCTCCCGAGATTCATCCAGAAATAGTTCAGATGTGACCCGGGCACGGCGACATCCTGATACTTATTCCAGATTCATCCAGACGCATCAGCAGAAACCTTACACCGATTCCTCTTCAACTTCTCAACTTTTGAAGATGGTTTACAGATTCTTCCCTACAACGGATGTCAATCTACCAACTGATTCAGACTCTGCTCAACTTCTGAAAATAGTTTACGGATTCTTCCCTACAACGGATGTCAATCTACCAACTGTTTCAGACTCTTCTCAATTTTTGAAAATAGTTTACGGACACGTCCCAACAACGGATGCTGCTCTATTGCTTGTTCAATCTCAGATAGTTTACAGATTCTCCAGACATGGACGTCAATCTGTTGCTTGTTCAGACCCCAATTCAGGGATGTTCCAAAACAGGGATGCCCTTCTGATACTTGTCCACTCACCATTGACCTACAGTTCAACATCACCATATGGCATCTATAAGCCCATCCTCCTACCAGCAGTCGCCGAATGGCATCTTTAAGCCCATTCTCAGATGGAATCTCTAAGCCCATCCCCCGACAAAATTCTCTCGCGCCAGATGGCATCTTTAAGCCCATCACCAAATGGCATCTTTAAGCCCATTCACCTCCACCATCACGTCGACAAGCGCAAATTTTCTGGGCACATTAGTGTTCAATCTCCTTTTACCTTCAAGTCGCGAAAGGCAAACCTGCCAATCTAACTCTTCAGGTCAAAGAAGATTGAACAGGGGCAACTGTTGTACCCCAAAATTTCCCCTCGCGCTTTTCCACAAGAAATCTCAGCTTCAAACATTTCCTGACTTCTCAAACTGACTCAAGAATCGGACAAACGGACTTTTCTTGACAGTCAAGCAAAATTAGGGTTTTACTGATTTTCAGAGCTTTGAATTGTTTCATACAGTGGGCTTAGGGTTTGATTGATTTTTGGTTCAATTTTGATCAAGCGAGCGTGATTTGGCATTTAATCGGGAATTAGGGTTTTATGGGCATATTCTCAGAAGAATTTGAACTCCACAGCACTTTGCGGTTTATTTCAAGATTCGGATTGAAATTCGCGTTATCTTGGTTTAATCAGCAAAAGAGACAGTGGTTTTGAATTCAGTACGTTTTGATTGGGCCGGTCAGATACAAGATGCAGTTTTGAATTCACAGTGTTTATGTGTTGATCAGTTTACTTGGTTTAATTGCTGCTTTGCTTTGGATGTTGGATAAGACAGGTTTATTGGATAAATGTTGTTTTATTTTAGTTATTCATTATTCTAAAATTAAATGATTGAATTAACTTTTCAATTGTTTTAATTCTAAGAATTTTAAATAAATAAATAAGCAATAAAGAAATTAGAACCAATTGGATAATTTGATTTTTTATTGATATTTGAATTATTTACAAATTGTTGTTACAAACAATAATTTATATTTAATTTAAATATTACATAGAATGAAAAAACTATCCTATTTTCTAAATATTCTTCGCGCTTCATTCCGCTCCGGTATTCCATTTTTCATCTGCAAAAAGAACAAGAAAAGTCAGAAAGCAGTTAATTGGAAAAGACAGTTAAAATGCTCATCATTAGGGGCCACTGACTGGGATCAGTTGACCCTCTCTGCAAATCACGGGATTTCTCCCGGTTCACAGAGAGGGAAGATTATTTTATCTCATGAAATGCAAATGTCAAAAATGCATAGATTACAAATTTTAAACTACAATTTCCAATTCCAAACCATTTAGTTCAAATCCAAATTTCCCATTCAAAACTAAACTGAAAGTCCAATGCCAAAGATGTCAAAGAAAAGCAAAAAGGAATGTACTGTCAAAAAGCAGAAAATCTACACAAACTGTCAAAAGGAGATGCAAGATGTATTATGCAAGCTAAACAATCTTAATTCATCATTTCCCATAGAACCCCTTCAGAGCATAGTACAGAATACAATCATATTAAAATTCAAACTATACTTTGAGAGAGAAGTAAAGAGAGATAAAGCCAACTCAGTTCAGAATGGACAGCAGGCAGAAGGAAGACAGGAAAAGATATGCAGATCCAAAAACTCAGCATAGCAGAGATAAAGGCAGTTCACAGCAGACAGTAGAGCAGGGATTTAGATATAGTTCAATAGCAGTTCAGAAGTGAAGAGAGCATAATAAGGAAAATCTACAAGACAGTCCAATAGCAGTTCACAGCAAACAGTAGGAGGCAATTCAGAAAAAGAAAAGACAAAAAAAGAGATAATCAGAATACTCAGTTCAGAAGAGAGATTAAGGAGAGAAGCATACAAAAAAACTGAACAAAAGAAAGAGAGCTCACGACTGTCATAACAAAAGAACCACAACTTGCAACCTACAAAAACACCATAACCTGATGTATACAAGCCGACATCAAACCACTACTGTCCCAAACCTCACATAACCAGAAACTGAGTTAAGCCAAGCTTAATCAGAACCTGCACCATACCAATAACCTCACCATCTTATGCTAAACACAAAAAAACCTGATATACAAAACTGAGTTGAGCATAAGCATCAGTCATAACCAAAACCCAAGGCTAAACCTCACAAAATCTCAAACCTCAACCTTCATGCTAAACATACAAACCTCATATCCAAACTCAAGCCTCACCATTTTATGAAACCAACATCTCAAGTATCAAACAAACACATAGGCCCTCAGATCTGAGATCATCACTGGGCACCTCAAGGCAACCATCCAGCAAAATCATAGGCAAACACACAAGCAAATACTCAGACATATCATACTCAGGCAACAAGACTCAAGGCAACGACTGTTCCAAAATATTCCACACAAACAGAAGCAAAGGCATCACAGTAGGAAAGAGGAAGATGAAGAAGTGAATACATTAGGGTTTCTCAGTGAGTACCATCATCAAAAACCTAAGCAAAAAGGTAAAAGAACGAAAGTACCAGAAAGCATCAAAAGCAAGCTCCATCACCGCCACCGGGCCTCCGCCTCAACGCCTCCAGTTCCGGTCCCCTTCTTCCATCTCCCAAAATTAAGGTAGCTTTTCGTCCCCTTCTCAATCTCAAAAAAAAGAAAAACAAACGATAATAACGAGTAAGATTATAACTCAGACTAAGCAAGAAGAAGAGTGAAAATTCTAAAATAGAGAAGGTGAGATCGTTACCCTGTTCGTTTAGGTTTAATCCAATCGCGGAGACGAGAGGAACCGGAGGTGGCGTTGGGTTGGCTCGGCATCACTAGGCATCACATTCAGCACGCAGGGAGGTGAGGAAGAACGAAGAAGATGAGCTTACGCACGGCGCCGCTGATTTCGTTCCCAACTGAGCCAATTGCCTAAACCCTAGTTCGTTCAGAATCCAGCCATTGGGCTTAACCCGTTCATACTTCCCTGAAGCCCGTTTAAAATGCCTCTTTTCTTTTTAACAACATTAATCACTAACCTTAACCAACTTACTTCATTTTTTATAAAAAGAAAACACTAATCTTTTTTTTTATTTTACAAAAATAATGTTTGCTTTTTTTATCTTAATTAAAAATACTTTTTATTATAAAATTAAGACATTTTTAGATAGATATTTTATACATATATTACCTTAAAAAATTAGTTTTGTACATATCATATAAACTAAATTTGAAAATACTTTTTTAATCAAAATACTTTTTATACATAAATTAAACTTAAAAACATTTTTTTGAAATACATTTGTATATATTATCTTTTCTTTTTTATATACATGATTAAATTGAAGATACCTTTTTTAATTAAAATGCATTTTTGTACATATTATACATTTTTATACATAATGAAAATTGAAACCTTTTTTTTTTATTAACATTCTTTTTTCATACATAACCAATTAAATACATTTTTCTCTAAACATTAAATTCACAAACATTTTGATTAAAATACTTTCCAATTAAAACTTAACATTTAAACAAAACACTTCTTTTCTTTTGTACATAATTAACATATAAATCAAAATACAGATTAAAACGTATATCTAGGTCAAAACCCTAATACGGCTCAATTTCACATTTCGCACCGGTACATAATTACACATACACAATTCACATACATATACATTTGTACACTTACACAAATACATTCATATTATCCTATACACATGTTTATCTTACATTTATATTTGATATTCATTTGATTGCGACATTCGATTTGGTTGTAAATTATTGGGTACTATAAGTCTCATCCTCTTGTACATTTATACCCCCACTCCTGGATATTATTGTGTAATAGCGTAGATTTACATTCCGCAATTTACAGTTTTCCAATTATACCATGGTTAGACCTAGGGTTTGTATGTACATAAAATCAAAACGCTAGATAACCTAATACAAGACAAATACATGTAATCAATACACAATCACACTTGCACCCCCCTAAGGTAATCCCACATGTTGCCTTCCAAATGGGCCATGCTTGCACGTCGAATGTCTTTGGCAAAACGAAATCAAATGATCATAAGTCCCTCGATGACGCTTTCGAAAGTCGCCTATCAAATGATCAAGTCCCTTCAAGCAAATTGCCAAAGACATTTGGCACCATTGCATTCATGGTCTATGCGATGACCCGTGCCTGTCCCGAATAAACTTCCTAAACGCAAGATTGTCCACCAATTTCAATGGTGGAACAAAATTGTTAAAAGGGGTTAAAACACGACAAAAAATCTTTTGAGAAAGCTTTAGGGTAGAAAAACTCTTAAGTACTTGTCAATTTGCAAAGAAAACACTTGCCTAATTTCAAAACCCACTTCACAAACACTTTTCAAAAATCAAACTTTTCAAACCCTTGAAACATCTTTTTAAAAGATAAAACACCTTTTGTAAAACATTCGAGTAAAGAATTGTTACAAGGTTAGCCTAACACAAGGCATCTTTTCAAAACATTTTCAAAAAAAACAATCCACAAAGCACCATTTCACATAATTGAAAAACAAGGCAAGTGATCTAAAAACCAAGTAACTAAGAGCCCATGGATAACCATGGATGAAAAGGGTGCTAATACCTTCCCTTTTCATAATCTACCCCCCGAACCCATGAAATATCTCAAAAAGGTTTTTGCTGTGCTTTTTTAACCTTTCCTTTAGGATAAAATAAAAAGTCGGTGGCGACTCTTGCTAACCGCACAAGTGCGAATACGAACGCAAAACACTAGTCAGTTCTCCCACCGTATCACAGAACTGGCGACTCTGCTGGGGAAAAGATTTGAAGTGGGGTTACCTTAGTGGTTTAGATCACTTTTGTTTTCAAATGATTGCTTTGTTTGCTTCACATTTATGGACTTTGTATCGGAGTTTTATAGATCCTAACCCGGATCTGGGGAAACCCTTTTAGGTAGCAACAAGGCTGTGAGGGAACTGTGCGGGGTATACCGACATGGTTGAAGCAGTCTGCTACGTTGATGTGGCACTTTGGTGTGTACCGGTAACCCTTGAGTTCAGTCAAGGAAAGTACGGGGCCGCCGCGTGGTGTCGTGAAGCATCAACTGACCCTAGAACCTTAATTGACCATCTTGGCCTCTTTAGGGTAGTGAGATGACTACTTTGGTGTACTCCGAAGTCGGTTGATACTCGATACTACACTCAATCGAGGGTTACTTTCCTGGAATATTTCGGTCGCCAGTTCAGTGGCTGAATCGAAACGATGAACAATGAAAGTAATCCAGTGATATTGGGAGCCTTAGAACCCGGTTACTTTTGGTAGGACAGGTTTTAACCAACAAACCGAAAGAGGGTAGTACCCGAACCTCATGCAAGCCTAAACCTAAGGCCTTGTGTGCTTTGTGTGAATATTGTTTGCCTGTATATACACTTACTTACTTGTGCATACATGTACATAACATCATAACATCATACCATAGCATTTTAGCATTTTCAATAACCATTTCAAGGATCTCGAAGGTTCTTTTGATACAGGGTTACGCTGAACCAGACATCTATCAAGGGGCAAGAGGTTTCTCCTCTGATCAATCCAGTCAAAGTTCAAGTGCAACAACTTGAATCAGCGGCTATGACCCACTCGACATGGTGAGCTTGATTCCAGTAGAAGGACGTCCACCGGTACGGGGCTCTCCAATCCAGGAGCAGGGCTCAACCTCTAACATTCTTCTTGTGTTTACCCCAAGAGATCCTTGAAAACATGCCTCCACATATCATGCATTGCATTTTGACAATCTTTCCTTTTTCAGGTTTCCTTACTCTCCTGCTGTTTATTTCAGCAAGAGATGGCTCTAGAACGGTCTGTCAAAGACATCCAAGACCAGACCGCCCAGCTTCAGGAGATGGTCATGAACTTGTCTCTGGGGCAAGAAGAGATGAAAGCTCTCCTCACCAACGGCTTGGGGAATTCCAACAATGCCAGGAATGATCAGATTGCGGAACTGCAGTTTGATCTGACAACACTGAGGACCCAAATGATGGGATATTTGGTGGGCCAGATGGCTCTCATCCAAGACCTATCTCAAAGACAAGAGGAACTCGGAGTTCTGGTCTGCCAACTGCTTCCAAACAACCAACTGGGGCAAACATCTGAGATCGAAGAGCGAGTCACCGCTCAGCCTCCCTCAACTCAAGAAGACAAGGGGAAAGCTCCTCTGCTAGCTGCAGGGTCACAAACCCATCAACAACCTCGCCAGCGTCAACGGGGCAATCGGCGTAAGCAAGAAAAGTCGGGAAGACAGTTTACGGAGACTGAAATACCATCTTTTTTCATCCTGAAGCGCCTGTTGGAGGCCAATTTGCTTACCGTAAAGGACCCTCCTCAGAAGCTCAATATCTTCTCTCCTCGCTTTAATCCCGACGAATTCTGTGTTTACCACTCCTGCAGCCCGGGGCACAGTACCAACGACTGTTGGGCCTTGAAGAACAAGATTCAAGATCTGATCGACATTGGGGTGCTGGAATTCATGCCAGACGGCGAGATGAAGATCTTCCGTTAAAGGGTTCTCCGCTCGAAGTGACGAAGCTCGAAACTGAAAGACTTTTGCTTCTTTTTGAATTTTCAAAGTTGTAATTTCTTTTGCTGCCAAACAATTATTTGTTGATGTTAAACTCTGTTTTCATTAATGCATTGCATATGTTTGTCTTGAATTCATCCATTCGTTTCACTACTCTTATGCTTTTCTTTACGATATTTAACTCTTGATAAAAAGCTGCAAGCCTTTAGAGGGAGGATGACGAAACAATACCGTGATCTTATACAGTATGCTTTTGAACAAACCTTGCTGATGATGTACAGGCATTTCTTTCAATTCCCAAACACTGGAGTTATAAGGAAGTTAATCCCTAGTCAACCCCTTCGAGCCAAAGAAGTAGGAGTTTCCCGTTTTAAACAATCGAAACCTTTGATATAAACCCGGGGCAGGGTAGTATCTCAGTTAATTCAAAAGAAAACGCGCATTGAAGTCGCAAACTCTCGGTTCGTAATATAACGAACGACGTCGAAAAAGAAAGCATTCCTTCGGAATCAAAAGACCAGGGTGGTTCCCTATCACATAGACAGTCAATCTCTCAAAAGAGAAAAGCCCACCGAGCCAAAACCTATAAAGGAGGCTTAAGAAAGCTGGGGGCATCCCGCTGACAGTAATCCCGAAAACGGTAACAGTCAGGCAAAAGTTAGGGATAACAAATCAAAATCAAAATAGTGAGGTCATTACAAAACCCTCAACAACATGAAAAGTGTTGAAAAAGAAAAAGGAGATGATGACTGTCTCCCAAAAATTCAAACCGGTGAACCATCGCCCAAAAGTCGTTCCGAACTCAAAACAGAGTGCGACGCACAATTAACTGAGCTTAGGTTGAAGAACATCACGAAGAGCGGGTGGGTACAACTATACTTTGAGCCTTTATCCTTTGTTTCTTAAACCGTGAACCAGGCCACGTTACAACCCTTCAAAAGTCCTAATTGAAGCATGGGTTAGTTCGAAAGCATACTGTTACAAAAGGTATCCTGACTCCTGTAGGGCTTTGCTCTAAATCTTGTGTTAACTTGTCTTATGAAAAGTTTTCTGCTAAAAACGCATTTTTCAAAATATTCAAAGACAAACATAAACTTTGCATTATTCGAATATCACTGTCTGCATTTGACCCTTTTATTTGACAGCGAAGAAGTTCATACAGCGAATGTTCAGAGGAACGAAAACTCTCTCAGTAAGTCAAAATCACTTCAAGAAGATAACACTTCCGTCAAATCTCCTATCCACAAGGGGCATGACATGTCACAATTCAATTAACCTGGGGCAGTCCAGTCAAGGTCCAACAGATCTTTCAAAGTTCAATTAACCTGGGGCAGTCCAGTCAAGGTCCAACAGATCTTTCAAAGTTCAATTAACCTGGGGCAGTCCAGTCAAGGTCCAACAGATCTTTCAAAGTTCAATTAACCTGGGGCAGTCCAGTCAAGGTCCGACAGATCTTTCAAAGTACAGTTAACCTGGGGCAGTCCAGTCAAGATTTCAAGAAATCTCTCAATATGCAGAGTAATCTGATTCAAGACTCCTACACAACCACTTGGGGCATTCGAATGTCAAAAGTGTTCAACAAATCAACTACAACATTTCCAGACTCGACTCCTGTATCCAGCCAGGGCATGTCTGAAGAATTCCAGATCAACACCTGCAGCAACCCAGGAAACATCTGTGAACGACCGATTGTAGACCAACACCTGCAGCAACCCAGGAAACATCTGTGAACGACCGATTGTAGACCAACACCTGTAATAAACCAGGATTTTATCTACATCACCACTTGGGGCATTCGAATGTCAAAAGTGTCCAAACCCGATGCAGTTTTATACAAGCTCATCATCAGGAAACCCTACATCGGTTCCACTTCAAGACTTCTGAAAACAGTTCACGGGTTCTCCAAGTAAACGGATGTTAACCTATCACTTGTTCAGATTCTTCTCAAGACTTCTGAAAACAGTTCATGGATTCTTCCCAAGTAATGGATGTTAATCTATCAACTTGTTCAGATGCACCTTTGAATTCGGACGCTTCCCAACAACGGATGCTGCTCTTTTGCTAATTCGACCTCAAGACTTCTGAAAACAGTTCACGGGTTCTCCAAGTAAACGGATGTTAACCTATCACTTGTTCAGATTCTTCTCAAGACTTCTGAAAACAGTTCATGGATTCTTCCCAAGTAATGGATGTTAATCTATCAACTTGTTCAGATGCACCTTTGAATTCGGACGCTTCCCAACAACGGATGCTGCTCTTTTTCTAATTCGACCTCAAGACTTCTGAAAACAGTTCACGGGTTCTCCAAGTAAACGGATGTTAACCTATCACTTGTTCAGATTCTTCTCAAGACTTCTGAAAACAGTTCATGGATTCTTCCCAAGTAATGGATGTTAATCTATCAACTTGTTCAGATGCACCTTTGAATTCGGACGCTTCCCAACAACGGATGCTGCTCTTTTGCTAATTCGACCTCAAGACTTCTGAAAACAGTTCACGGGTTCTCCAAGTAAACGGATGTTAACCTATCACTTGTTCAGATTCTTCTCAAGACTTCTGAAAACAGTTCATGGATTCTTCCCAAGTAATGGATGTTAATCTATCAACTTGTTCAGATGCACCTTTGAATTCGGACGCTTCCCAACAACGGATGCTGCTCTTTTGCTAATTCGACCTCAAGACTTCTGAAAACAGTTCACGGGTTCTCCAAGTAAACGGATGTTAACCTATCACTTGTTCAGATTCTTCTCAAGACTTCTGAAAACAGTTCATGGATTCTTCCCAAGTAATGGATGTTAATCTATCAACTTGTTCAGATGCACCTTTGAATTCGGACGCTTCCCAACAACGGATGCTGCTCTTTTGCTAATTCGACCTCAAGACTTCTGAAAACAGTTCACGGGTTCTCCAAGTAAACGGATGTTAACCTATCACTTGTTCAGATTCTTCTCAAGACTTCTGAAAACAGTTCATGGATTCTTCCCAAGTAATGGATGTTAATCTATCAACTTGTTCAGATGCACCTTTGAATTCAGACGCTTCCCAACAACGGATGTTGCTCTTTACTGATTCAACTTCAAGATCTCTGAAAGCAGTTCACGGGTTCTCCAAGTAAACGGATGTTAACCTATCGCTTGTTCAGATTCTTCTCAAAGCTAACAACCACGGAAGATCGCACTCGCCCAAAATTCTCCCTATCCCCAGCGGGGTTCCTTCAATCCCCAGCGGAGTCAGACTTTCAAACCTTCTCCCCACAGAGTTTTGGGAGGACAAATCTTGAGTTCCCCAGTGAAGTCTCCTTAGTTACTTCCCACCAAGCTGACGATTCTCAAATCTAACCTCCCCAGCATGAGTCTACTAGTTGGAACTCCCCAGTAGAGGTCATCAGGAATTCTCTTCCCCAGCGACAGCCAAGGATTTATTTTCCCCGGCAGCAGTCAAGATGCTTTTATCTTCAGCCATCTCGGATTCATGTATCCTCGGCAGGATTAGCTCATCAGCCTACATGCGCATTCATTACATTCATATCATAAACATTAATGTCACATGCATTGCATCATGCATCATAACATTGCATACAACTAACCCTTTGCCTTTTCAGGAAAGATCAGTCGACAGACACAGATCATCTCCCGAGATTCATCCAGAAATAGTTCAGATGTGACCCGGGCACGGCGACATCCTGATACTTATTCCAGATTCATCCAGACGCATCAGCAGAAACCTTACACCGATTCCTCTTCAACTTCTCAACTTTTGAAGATGGTTTACAGATTCTTCCCTACAACGGATGTCAATCTACCAACTGATTCAGACTCTGCTCAACTTCTGAAAATAGTTTACGGATTCTTCCCTACAACGGATGTCAATCTACCAACTGTTTCAGACTCTTCTCAATTTTTGAAAATAGTTTACGGACACGTCCCAACAACGGATGCTGCTCTATTGCTTGTTCAATCTCAGATAGTTTACAGATTCTCCAGACATGGACGTCAATCTGTTGCTTGTTCAGACCCCAATTCAGGGATGTTCCAAAACAGGGATGCCCTTCTGATACTTGTCCACTCACCATTGACCTACAGTTCAACATCACCATATGGCATCTATAAGCCCATCCTCCTACCAGCAGTCGCCGAATGGCATCTTTAAGCCCATTCTCAGATGGCATCTCTAAGCCCATCCCCCGACAAAATTCTCTCGCGCCAGATGGCATCTTTAAGCCCATCACCAAATGGCATCTTTAAGCCCATTCACCTCCACCATCACGTCGACAAGCGCAAATTTTCTGGGCACATTAGTGTTCAATCTCCTTTTACCTTCAAGTCGCGAAAGGCAAACCTGCCAATCTAACTCTTCAGGTCAAAGAAGATTGAACAGGGGCAACTGTTGTACCCCAAAATTTGCCCTCGCGCTTTTCCACAAGAAATCTCAGCTTCAAACATTTCCTGACTTCTCAAACTGACTCAAGAATCGGACAAACGGACTTTTCTTGACAGTCAAGCAAAATTAGGGTTTTACTGATTTTCAGAGCTTTGAATTGTTTCATACAGTGGGCTTAGGGTTTGATTGATTTTTGGTTCAATTTTGATCAAGCGAGCGTGATTTGGCATTTAATCGGGAATTAGGGTTTTATGGGCATATTCTCAGAAGAATTTGAACTCCACAGCACTTTGCGGTTTATTTCAAGATTCGGATTGAAATTCGCGTTATCTTGGTTTAATCAGCAAAAGAGACAGTGGTTTTGAATTCAGTACGTTTTGATTGGGCCGGTCAGATACAAGATGCAGTTTTGAATTCACAGTGTTTATGTGTTGATCAGTTTACTTGGTTTAATTGCTGCTTTGCTTTGGATGTTGGATAAGACAGGTTTATTGGATAAATGTTGTTTTATTTTAGTTATTCATTATTCTAAAATTAAATGATTGAATTAACTTTTCAATTGTTTTAATTCTAAGAATTTTAAATAAATAAATAAGCAATAAAGAAATTAGAACCAATTGGATAATTTGATTTTTTATTGATATTTGAATTATTTACAAATTGTTGTTACAAACAATAATTTATATTTAATTTAAATATTACATAGAATGAAAAAACTATCCTATTTTCTAAATATTCTTCGCGCTTCATTCCGCTCCGGTATTCCATTTTTCATCTGCAAAAAGAACAAGAAAAGTCAGAAAGCAGTTAATTGGAAAAGACAGTTAAAATGCTCATCATTAGGGGCCACTGACTGGGATCAGTTGACCCTCTCTGCAAATCACGGGATTTCTCCCGGTTCACAGAGAGGGAAGATTATTTTATCTCATGAAATGCAAATGTCAAAAATGCATAGATTACAAATTTTAAACTACAATTTCCAATTCCAAACCATTTAGTTCAAATCCAAATTTCCCATTCAAAACTAAACTGAAAGTCCAATGCCAAAGATGTCAAAGAAAAGCAAAAAGGAATGTACTGTCAAAAAGCAGAAAATCTACACAAACTGTCAAAAGGAGATGCAAGATGTATTATGCAAGCTAAACAATCTTAATTCATCATTTCCCATAGAACCCCTTCAGAGCATAGTACAGAATACAATCATATTAAAATTCAAACTATACTTTGAGAGAGAAGTAAAGAGAGATAAAGCCAACTCAGTTCAGAATGGACAGCAGGCAGAAGGAAGACAGGAAAAGATATGCAGATCCAAAAACTCAGCATAGCAGAGATAAAGGCAGTTCACAGCAGACAGTAGAGCAGGGATTTAGATATAGTTCAATAGCAGTTCAGAAGTGAAGAGAGCATAATAAGGAAAATCTACAAGACAGTCCAATAGCAGTTCACAGCAAACAGTAGGAGGCAATTCAGAAAAAGAAAAGACAAAAAAAGAGATAATCAGAATACTCAGTTCAGAAGAGAGATTAAGGAGAGAAGCATACAAAAAAACTGAACAAAAGAAAGAGAGCTCACGACTGTCATAACAAAAGAACCACAACTTGCAACCTACAAAAACACCATAACCTGATGTATACAAGCCGGCATCAAACCACTACTGTCCCAAACCTCACATAACCAGAAACTGAGTTAAGCCAAGCTTAATCAGAACCTGCACCATACCAATAACCTCACCATCTTATGCTAAACACAAAAAAACCTGATATACAAAACTGAGTTGAGCATAAGCATCAGTCATAACCAAAACCCAAGGCTAAACCTCACAAAATCTCAAACCTCAACCTTCATGCTAAACATACAAACCTCATATCCAAACTCAAGCCTCACCATTTTATGAAACCAACATCTCAAGTATCAAACAAACACATAGGCCCTCAGATCTGAGATCATCACTGGGCACCTCAAGGCAACCATCCAGCAAAATCATAGGCAAACACACAAGCAAATACTCAGACATATCATACTCAGGCAACAAGACTCAAGGCAACGACTGTTCCAAAATATTCCACACAAACAGAAGCAAAGGCATCACAGTAGGAAAGAGGAAGATGAAGAAGTGAATACATTAGGGTTTCTCAGTGAGTACCATCATCAAAAACCTAAGCAAAAAGGTAAAAGAACGAAAGTACCAGAAAGCATCAAAAGCAAGCTCCATCACCGCCACCGGGCCTCCGCCTCAACGCCTCCAGTTCCGGTCCCCTTCTTCCATCTCCCAAAATTAAGGTAGCTTTTCGTCCCCTTCTCAATCTCAAAAAAAAGAAAAACAAACGATAATAACGAGTAAGATTATAACTCAGACTAAGCAAGAAGAAGAGTGAAAATTCTAAAATAGAGAAGGTGAGATCGTTACCCTGTTCGTTTAGGTTTAATCCAATCGCGGAGACGAGAGGAACCGGAGGTGGCGTTGGGTTGGCTCGGCATCACTAGGCATCACATTCAGCACGCAGGGAGGTGAGGAAGAACGAAGAAGATGAGCTTACGCACGGCGCCGCTGATTTCGTTCCCAACTGAGCCAATTGCCTAAACCCTAGTTCGTTCAGAATCCAGCCATTGGGCTTAACCCGTTCATACTTCCCTGAAGCCCGTTTAAAATGCCTCTTTTCTTTTTAACAACATTAATCACTAACCTTAACCAACTTACTTCATTTTTTATAAAAAGAAAACACTA
Source organism: Vicia faba (assembly GCA_948472305.1). Lineage (NCBI taxonomy): Eukaryota > Viridiplantae > Streptophyta > Magnoliopsida > Fabales > Fabaceae > Vicia > Vicia faba. The sequence goes on from OX451738.1 coordinate 1,234,742,661, forward strand.
ATCTTTTTTTTTATTTTACAAAAATAATGTTTGCTTTTTTTATCTTAATTAAAAATACTTTTTATTATAAAATTAAGACATTTTTAGATAGATATTTTATACATATATTACCTTAAAAAATTAGTTTTGTACATATCATATAAACTAAATTTGAAAATACTTTTTTAATCAAAATACTTTTTATACATAAATTAAACTTAAAAACATTTTTTTGAAATACATTTGTATATATTATCTTTTCTTTTTTATATACATGATTAAATTGAAGATACCTTTTTTAATTAAAATGCATTTTTGTACATATTATACATTTTTATACATAATTAAAATTGAAACCTTTTTTTTTTATTAACATTCTTTTTTCATACATAACCAATTAAATACATTTTTCTCTAAACATTAAATTCACAAACATTTTGATTAAAATACTTTCCAATTAAAACTTAACATTTAAACAAAACACTTCTTTTCTTTTGTACATAATTAACATATAAATCAAAATACAGATTAAAACGTATATCTAGGTCAAAACCCTAATACGGCTCAATTTCACATTTCGCACCGGTACATAATTACACATACACAATTCACATACATATACATTTGTACACTTACACAAATACATTCATATTATCCTATACACATGTTTATCTTACATTTATATTTGATATTCATTTGATTGCGACATTCGATTTGGTTGTAAATTATTGGGTACTATAAGTCTCATCCTCTTGTACATTTATACCCCCACTCCTGGATATTATTGTGTAATAGCGTAGATTTACATTCCGCAATTTACAGTTTTCCAATTATACCATGGTTAGACCTAGGGTTTGTATGTACATAAAATCAAAACGCTAGATAACCTAATACAAGACAAATACATGTAATCAATACACAATCACACTTGCACCCCCCTAAGGTAATCCCACATGTTGCCTTCCAAATGGGCCATGCTTGCACGTCGAATGTCTTTGGCAAAACGAAATCAAATGATCATAAGTCCCTCGATGACGCTTTCGAAAGTCGCCTATCAAATGATCAAGTCCCTTCAAGCAAATTGCCAAAGACATTTGGCACCATTGCATTCATGGTCTATGCGATGACCCGTGCCTGTCCCGAATAAACTTCCTAAACGCAAGATTGTCCACCAATTTCAATGGTGGAACAAAATTGTTAAAAGGGGTTAAAACACGACAAAAAATCTTTTGAGAAAGCTTTAGGGTAGAAAAACTCTTAAGTACTTGTCAATTTGCAAAGAAAACACTTGCCTAATTTCAAAACCCACTTCACAAACACTTTTCAAAAATCAAACTTTTCAAACCCTTGAAACATCTTTTTAAAAGATAAAACACCTTTTGTAAAACATTCGAGTAAAGAATTGTTACAAGGTTAGCCTAACACAAGGCATCTTTTCAAAACATTTTCAAAAAAAACAATCCACAAAGCACCATTTCACATAATTGAAAAACAAGGCAAGTGATCTAAAAACCAAGTAACTAAGAGCCCATGGATAACCATGGATGAAAAGGGTGCTAATACCTTCCCTTTTCATAATCTACCCCCCGAACCCATGAAATATCTCAAAAAGGTTTTTGCTGTGCTTTTTTAACCTTTCCTTTAGGATAAAATAAAAAGTCGGTGGTGACTCTTGCTAACCGCACAAGTGCGAATACGAACGCAAAACACTAGTCAGTTCTCCCACCGTATCACAAAGGCGATAGCAGAGTTGGAACCCAGTGGGATTGTTCACATAGCTGTTTTGGTTTCCTTTTTTCAAATTGTAAACTCTATGTTATTTGGCGGCGTCCTCTTACTAGGATGTCAGCCTCTTGTACAAAAACGCCTATTCACAGGCAAAGTTCAAATCAATACAAATTCACTTGTCCATACAAATTGCCATTGTTTTCCCTTTTTTCTGCTTTGTCTTGCGAAGAACGTCCAATGTTCATTTTTGATATATGCATTTGACATTAAAATTGTTGACTCATAAATATTCGCATATGAAACGAAAGATTAATTACAGGTGACATCAGAAACAGGGGCAATGTGGAGTTTTCTGATGCAGTCTGGTTGTTTTGTCCGCCAAGGTACCAAGGTAGATTCGACTGAAGAATGTGACCAAATCATCTCAATGTCCCGCAGAGTAAGACAAGATTCAACAATACTTTCCCCAAGCAGAGTTGATTCCCCGTCGATCCTGTGAAGTCTCAACATCCCCCGGCGGGTCTTAAAGCTCACTCCCCAGTAGATTCTAGAAGCTTGTTCCCTGCAGGATACGGGCGTCTCTCCCGAGTTTTATTCAGAGTTATTTCCTCTCAAGGACTTATAACTGGGTTATCCTCAGCTAAAAACCACAGAAGATCGCCCTCGGCAAAGTTCCTTCAATCCCCGGCGGAGTTTATCTTTGGTGCTCCCCAGCGGAGTTTATCATCATTATCCCCAGCGGAATCCACCGTTAAAGTCCTCAACAGGCCTCTCATCAAACTTCAGCCAAGTATCTCTTCCACAGAGCAACTCCCCGGCCGGTCGTCTAGGATTTATTTTCCTAAGACGAAAATTACATTCATAAACATTTCACATTTTCGTACATCTTGTTTACATACGTGATAAAGTGCATACTCACCCTATCTCATGTTAAACAGCATGGCATCATGCATATCATACATCACGATATTGCATACAACTTATGCTTTTTCCTTTTCAGGGAAAAAGACAATCCCAAAGACAACTACCTTCAACTGTCACAATTCCAGATTCGATACCTGTATCTAGCCAGGGCACATCTGAGAGTGATCAGTTTCCAGACTCGATTCCTGTATCTAGCCAGGGCACGTCTGAAGAGTTCGAAGATTCGATTCCTGTATCTAGCCAGGGCATATCTGTTGACAACTATTTCCAGATTCGATTCCTGTATCCAGCCAGGGCATATCTGTTGACAACATTTCCAGATTCGATTCCTGTATCCAGCCAGGGCATATCTATTGACAACATTTCCGGATTCGATTCCTGTATCCAGCCAGGGCATATCTGTTGACGACTGTTTCCAGACTCGATTCCTATATCTAGCCAGGGCACGTCTGAAGAGTTCGAAGATTCAATTCCTGTATCCAGCCAGGGCATATCTATTGACGACTATTTCCAGATTCGATTCCTGTATCCAGCCAGGGCATATCTGTTGACAACATTTCCAGATTCGATTCCTGTATCCAGCCAGGGCATATCTGTTGACAACATTTCCGGATTCGATTCCTGTATCCAGCCAGGGCATATCTATTGACGACTGTTTCCAGACTCGATTCCTGTATCTAGCCAGGGCACGTCTGAAGAGTTCGGAGATTCGATTCCTGTATCCAGCCAGGGCATATCTGTTGACGACTATTTCCAGATTCGACTCCTGTATCCAGCCGGGGCACATCTGTGAGCAACCGATGGAAGATTCGATACCTGTATCTAGCCAGGGCATATCTACATAAAAAAAATTTAAAGATCAAACACCTGTAACAAGCCAGGAAAACATCAGCCTCTCCCAAATGCACAAGTTCTCGCTAAGGAATCTCTTATGCGATCGACACTTCCAAATGGCATCTATAAGCCCATTCCCGACAAGGTTCTGTCACATCTCCAGATGGCATCTATAAGCCCATCTCCCTATCCACCATCTCTCCAAATGGCATCTGTAAGCCCATTCCCGACATCACGTTTACTGATACCTCAACATGCGAGTGCAAATTTCCGGGCACTCTAGTGTCCAATCTCCTTTTACCCTCGAGTCACGAAAGGCAAACTTGCCAATCTAACTCTTCAGGTTCAAGAAGATTGAACAGGGGCAACTGTTGTACCCCAAAATTTTCCCTCCCATTTCCTCAACATTTTCTCATCACAAGACCCTTGAAGATAAAGATCCAGTTAGGGTTTCCTCTGCTCAAGACCTCTCCTTGCACTGTGGACTCAAATTAGGGTTTGTGTTTGCCCAAGGATGTTTTGACCTAAAATTCCTAAGATGACTTTCATGTTTCATGTTTGACTCACAAGATTACCCATACCAAGTTTCAAGTCCTAATTCCAAGTTTTACCCAGTCAATTGGACAGTTGACCTAAAAATCAGCTGTATTGGGGAAAAAGTCAACTGTGGCCAATTGACAGTCAAATCTCATAAAAATTGACCCACATCAACATTATGAACTCATATGGACCATTTGATCAAGTTTGGATCACAATTCCACAAGAAATTTGATCAGATCACCAAAAGGGTAAAATGGTCATTTTTAGGGTTTTGACTGCACAAAGGCAATTTTTGACTGTTTGACCTAACCAATGGCAAACCAAGCTCACATATGGACTCAAGGACTCAATGAAATGGTCTTGACACATTCATCAATCTCAAAAGATCCCAAGTACACAAGATTGACAGTTGAATTTCCCAGTCAATTGATCAATTTTGACTGTACACTAAAAAGTCAAACTTTGACTTTTTGGTCAAAATCAAGAGTCAAGATTCATTTTTCATCAAAACATGCCAAATCATGAAACTTGTTCACCAAGAAACCAAGAAATGCAAATTAGGGTTTTAAAATGGAATTTTTCATAACTTAGAATTTTTCTAAGTTATGGAAAACCCTAATTTTTTCCAAACTTTGCCCCACTTTTTAACCATGATTCATTTGGATTCAAACAAAAGTCAAAACATGAAAGTTGTAGCTTGTTACATAATCTACAACTTTGATTCACAAAGTTTTCTCATTTGAAGCTTGTATCTCAAGTTACAAATTTTTGAATAAGGGCACTAAACCATTCTTAACTTAGTGAAAATTTGACCTATTTTTGACAAGTTTTTACCCCACTTCAAGGCCATTTTCCATACACTTCCACTTGGAATTTCAATTTTCATTTCAAAGATGGATTGTAGTACACATTCCAAGCTTTCCAAAATGTCCAAGAACTCATCAAACAACCTCATGGTTAGGGAGAATCGAATTTCACAATATAGCAAAAACTCACTTTTGAATTGGCCATTTTCCATGTTCATAACTTTGCAATTTGAACTCAGCATGCTTTAGGTTAGATTACAGGTCCTTAAACCAAGTTGCACTCAATAATTTAATGCATATTCATTATGTTGAGGTGTTGTTCTATGAGTTTGAACATTGTATGCAAGATTAATCCCAAACTAGATAAAGCATTCTTTCCATTTTTGTAAAAGATCACTTTATGTCCAATTGAGAATCCAACAAGTACATTGCAAATATGGTTGGCACAAGTTTATGTGCTAATCACACTGATCAAGGAGGGATTATGCAGCATAGTGTGAGGTCCTCTACAGGCCTAGAAGCACAATTTGCCTTTGTTTGCTTAAGTGTGAAGTAACATATCATAACTCATAACAACTTCCATCTCAGTTTACAAACACAAGAACAAACTTATCAAACACATTCCAGACATCATACCCAAGCTTTTGCACGAGCCTTTGACCTCCAATCCACCCTCCATCTCAGAATCACTCTCAAACTGCAAAAATAGAGTTGCCTCTGCAGTTTGAGTGCCAACTTCTATTTCTCTCAAGCATTCCTGCCAAAACCAGTTCACATACCTTCCATACTATCTATGCAAGCTAACCATGACCTGAAACCTGACCTGTAACACCTCCAAGCCACTTCACCATTTTTGCTTTTCTGTTTTGCAGTTGAAGTTCACCAGCACGATTCAGGGAGTTTCAAGGCAAAGTAGAACTTGGAATATCATCCTTACACTTCAAGGAAGCTATACAAATCATCATTTTACTCTGAAACATCCTCCATTGCAAAGCACGATTCCAACTGAACAAGTATCTTCATGAAGTTCTATCTCTCTTATTAGGCATTGTTAGCTTTAGGTTTGTGAAGAAAATATGTCACAATCATAGCCCTGAACATGACCATATAGTTAGATTTCATTTATGTTACGTGTGCTGCAAGAATTTTGAGTCTGAACATGGCATAAAAGTTAGGTCAGAAATTGGGGGAGAAGAAATTCTCCCTCATCTTAGAGAGTTAGGTCAAGTTCTTTACATGGTTGGAATCGTCTCTTAATGCTCTACACTTTTCATGTTATGAGTTTTGCTTGAAAGTCCAGGAATCAAGAGATAGAAAACGCGTGGGTGATGTTGTTCAGAGGTTGAAGATGACTGATTCTGGGCTGGGCCTGGAAAATTTTCTTATTTACACCACATAATTGCTTTTGAACCCCCTGAGCCCATTTGCTTTGACTTTTTTGACTTTTTCTTTTTTGATTGACTTTGTTTATTTTTTCTCATGACATTAAAAACATAAAAATATTTTTTCCATCATTTTTTTGAATTTATTGCATATTTATTTGACTATTTCTTTTGTTTGTACCTAAATATTATATATACTATTATTTAGAATAAATAGAAAAATAGTGTAAATACATTTTTATTTTTGTTTACCTTCTGAAAATATTTCACATAAAAAAAATGCTTTTTTATTTATTTTATTAAATATTAAATATATATTATTTTATATATAATGCATATTTAGAACTTAATATATATATATATATATGTTTATTAATATATTTAGGTTAGGATATAAAAATATTTGAATTTTTCATTTTATTAATATTTGATATAAAAAAAATACTTTTTTATAATATACTTCATTTTATTTTTATTTTTGTACATAATAAATAAATACTTGTATTAAATTAAATAATAATACATTTTCTTTAATAAAATTAGGGTTTTGCCCTAAATTCAAAATACTCCAAAAATAATATCTTTTTTTATTTTTACATAAATAACACTTTTTTTCATACATATACAAAACATTTTTGCATCTTGCATTTTTATTCCATTTTTTATTTAATTATTGTACATTAATTAAATTGTATAAATTCAAATTGATGTAATAGTTGTAGGTTTACACTACTTGTCAATATCCCCATTTGAACATTTGTACCCCCTTCCCATATTTGGTTTTGTAATAGCTTAAGTAAATTTATTTTCGCACTTTATTGCTTTCTAATGATAACATGTTAGAATTAGGGTTTGTATGCGAAAAACGACAAAAAAAATAGTTATGACCTAATCTCAAGATAAACAAGCATGAAAATGGACACACAAATCACACTTGCACCCCCTAGGGTACTCCACTTGTTGCCTTTCAAAATTGGGCCATATTGCATGTTAGGTCTCTTTGGGCAAAACAAACAAATTGAATGATCATAGTCCCTCGATAACATTTTTTCAAAACAAACAAAAACAAATGATCAAGGCCCTTAAAGAAAATGCCCAAAGATACTTGGCACCATTGCAATTATGGTCTAAACGATGACCCACGCCCGTCCCTTTCACATCCTAAACATAAGATTGTCCACCAAATACAATGGTGGAACAAACTTGTTAAAAGGGTTAAAACATAGCAATAATCTTTTGAGAAATTTAGGAGTAGATAACCTCTTAGTTACTTGAATCAATCTTGCAAACTAAAACACTTGCCTATTTCAAAAACCACACATCACTACACTTTCAAAACAACTTTCAAAAACAAATGAAAACCTTTTCAAAAGACGTACATCTTTGTATACATCCCCACATGGATCATTACAAAGGTTGCCACCACATTGGCCTCTTTTCAAAACATTTTCAAACCCACACACTCAAGCACCATTTAAAACAATTGAAAACAAAAGGCAAGTGATCTAAGCAAGTAACTAAGAGCCCATGGATAACCATGGATATAAAGGGTGCTAATACCTTCCCTTTCTATAATCTACTCCCCGAACCCAAGAAAACATCTCAAAAGGTTTTTTGCTGTGCTTTTTAACCTTTCCTTAGGATAAAATAAAAAGTCGGTGGCGACTCTTGCTCAACCGAAACATTTGCGAAAACAAACGCAAAACCTCAAGTCAGTTCTCCCACCGTATCACACATTGTCATCTTGAGTCTTCTGACCAACACTAGTCACTCAAGGAACATCACAATGATATATTCAGTGATCTCCATGAGATATAACGATCATTGACCCTATCAGAAATCTGATCGTCTTGATCTTTCTATGAGGGATTTCTCACAATGACCCTCAGCTAGTGATCTCTTAAGAATTCTAACCTTCATTGTCCCCTAAGAGATATAGTGATCATTGACCCCATCATGTTTATGACGAAACTCGTCCCTTAAAATACAATTTAATCTATGATGACCGCAATCAATGTCTTCCCAAGTCTTTTCATCTTCACTCGATCACTTGAGGAACCAACCAATTCTAAACAAAATTGTTTTTCTAGAGCTTACATGAGTGCTTCTTATCAAGCAGATTACTCCTACTTTAAGTACATATTATTTGACACAATTTTGAGCAACAACTCTTGTGTAGAAACAATTTACATGAAGATCTTAAGAAATAACACAATTTGAGCAACAACTCTTGTGTTTTACATATTTCTACAAAGATGAATATAATCTAAGTTAAGTGCAGCATCTTGTAGTCTTCTTGTCTTCATCTTCTTTGTTGAGCAAGCTATGAGCAATAACTCCTTGCATCTTCCTAATCCTGCCAAGATGTATATGATTGGTAATTTAAATGACATCTTGTAAAATTATTCATCTTATTTCTTCATTAAGCAAGATATGCGCAATATTTCCTTGCTTTTTCATAATTCTGCCAAGATGTATATGATTGGTAGTTTGAATAACATCTTGTAGAATTCTTCATCTTCATCTTATATGGTTAGCTTCAGCATGCTCAGTGTAATAGCTCCAACAACGTCTACATCCATGGCTTTCCAACAACTTTTCTTAATTTCATGTTTCTCCGTTTACAGCCTTCAAATAAAAGAATGGTTGTAAGGATAAAGAATTCTTTTGTCCTTCCAACGGTTGATTTCTAACAGATATATTTAAGAGAGACTTGGAACAGTATGAAACATCACTTTTCTATACCTGCTGCTTGCCGTAGATAGCGTACGTCAGTGGGAGAACAACTTCTTTAAATAGTAATATCAATGTATTATTTTCTTATTGACTAAGTTTCTTGATCTTTATCTTCTGATGATATACTTCTGATTTTGAAATATTAAGCTTGAAAGAGATCAATCACTTATCTTCATTCTTCTGATGACTGACTGACTGATGAGTAGTTCAAAAACTACTTTGTTGTTGTAGCACAAAAACACCAGAGTGGTCATAACCAAATCTTGTCTTCAGAATTATGGGCAACAACCTATCTCAAACACAAAGCTTTTCTTCTGATCTAGGACTACTTTTGAAAGCATATTTCTTTTGTGATCTAAGAGATGAATATTATGATGATAAGATGTTTCTTTTCAGATACTTCCAATAGAAGTTTATTGTTTTCAGAATGATAGACAACAACCTATCTGAGAAACAAGTCTTGTGGTTGTTTGTGAAAGTTTTTCTGATGAAGATATTAAAAGCTTTTATGATGATGGACCTTGAAATCAGATATTATGACAACAATCTATCTGATTCTCAAGTCTTTGAATTCTTGAGCTTTGATTCTTTTCTTCTTGCTGGATTGATTCTGATTTAGGAGTTATAATGAGCCAGAAGATTCTTCATTGTTGTATAGTAAGAGTCTTTCAGATAGTTGAATATTGTCTTCAAATATATAAGCAACATCTTATCTGATGAACAATGTCTTCTTTGAGAGTGAAAGCTTTTCTGATCTTGACTTCTTGGTTTTGTCTTGATTTCTTCATAATCAGCTTTTCTAAGCTGCATATCTGATGTCTGATTTTAAAGCAACAACTTATATCAGTACATCTGATTTTGATGTTGAATTCCTTCTCTCTGATCTTTAGAAATCTGATCTTTGGATTAAGTTGAAAGCAACAACTTATGTCATATACATCTTGTTGCCTGATCATGATCTTTTAATTTTTGGATTGATTCTCTTTTTGATGAACATTCAACATTCCTTAGAATTGCTGATTTTTCTGTAGAAGTGGTCACAATATTTATTCTTTTGAGCGCATTGGTCTTTCTGATGATATTTATTCCTACGAGTATTACTTCTATTGAGTAAATTGGCTTGAGAAGATATCATCCTTTGATCTTGTCCTCTGATGGACTTTGAGATGTTTATTAGATATGAGTCCACAAGGTCTTTCTTTCTTTGCATCCTTTCTTCTGATGGAATACTTCTGATGTTGAATGAAGATGCGTATTCCATGAACTCTCCGAGTCTTCAGAATCTTGACTTTGTCTTCAGAAATCTGAGCAGCGACTTTTGATGAAAAAATCTTGACTTCTGATCTTAGAGTATAATCTTTCTCCTTATGTGTTAAGAATCTTGACTTCGTCTTTAGAATCCAAGCATCAACTCTTCTAATGAACAAATCTTGACTTCTGATCTTCTACGTTGGAAGCTTTTTTCTTGTGCAGTCTTGACTTCTGATCTTGAAGCAACAACTTATCAGAAAATCTTTCTTCTTGGAAACTCATTGAGATTCTTTTCTTGTTGAACATTCAGAATTCCATAGAACTACTGATGTTACATTAGAAACAGAACTCAATGGTTCTTCTTCTGAGTGATCAAGTGACTCTAATGATATCTTGATTAAGACTATCCAGAATTCTAATAATGTATCTCCACACTCAATGAAACCATTAAAACTAAAATTGTTCTTCATAAAATATATGCTTGTTATCATCAAAGCTCAGAGATTAAACACATATCCAAGTCTTGTTTTTACAATCTCCCCCTTCAAGAGAAAATTCAAAGCTCAAATCTCACCGTTGCTGTTAACACAATTAATAGTGAGTTTACAATGTTATTCTTGGTAACAAAAAAAAGGTAACATATATAGAGCTATCCCATAATTGATAGAGGATACTACTACTGTTATTTAAGAAATTATCATATTCAAATGTTGTTCATGAATAATTGATCAAGGATACTACTATTGTTGTTGTTGCCAAGCTAATATATATGTTTAATAATTTTTAATTTGTATTAGTCTTTTTATTTTTATATTGGTTTATGATTTATTAACTTTTTGTTTTCTTTTTTTATGTCACAAGTTTTTTCTTTATTTTTTATTATTATTTAATACAATTGAGTTTATATAATAATTATTTATTTTATAATTAACTCATTTGATTTAAATTCATTTGTGTATCTAAATACATTCTTTGTCAAGTTTATCATTATAGTTAAGTAATCATATTACAAATTTTTTGTTGTAATATTTTATTTTCATAATTTTACGTTGCACTTTCTCAATTAAAATGAGTGTTTCGTATGTATATCTAAAAAATAATTATTAATACAACATCAAAATAAATTTACTCGTGCTCCCGCATGGGTTTCTTACAAGTTGAGAAGTAAAACTAGTCATCAAACTTATTGAAGATTTAACCAGCCACCTTCTTTATGTTGAAATTATCCCCAAAATTTGGAGAATTTCGAACAAGAATCAATCACCCCGATTGATTTTGCCTTTGTTCTTCACTCTTCACTCGAGTGAATCAACCACACCTTGATTGCAAGATGATTCCGCGCAGAAATGGTTATGAAAGAAGAAATAATTGAATTAGGAAAGAAAGAGAAATAGGGTTTTAACGAAAGAGGAAGAAGAGAATATTTCTGCAAAGTTTATCTCTACCTTCAAACTAAAGTTTATTCTCAATTATGCAACTGCATTAGTGTATTTTACAATGATATGGGTTACTTCTTATTTATAGGTTGAGTTTTCTTGCTTACTAAGCAAACTCCAACTATCCTAATTCAACTAAAATTACAAAATAAGGCTAAGTCAAAATTCTCGTCGAGGCTAACTCCTTCGACTTTGCAACCGTTATACAATTTCGACACACGAAGCAATTTCGACGTCAACCGACTTTATCGAAATAACTTGCTTCGACAAAAAGAATTACATTCTTAACACACCACTTAATTCATTGTGTCTAAGCTATCTACATTCATCATTGTTCTTAATCTTTTGAACACTTCAACCTGCACACCCTTTGTCATGATGTCTGCAATCTAATTATCAGTTATGTAGTGTTCCAAGTTCAAGTTCCCTTTTTCTACTTGGTCTTGAAGATAATGGAACCTTGTCTCGATGTGCTTGCTTCTTCCATGTGCTATCATATTCTTCGCAAGATTGATAGCTAACATGTTGTCGATCTTCATGGTAATTTCTCCATGATTCTCTGTTGTAATCTTTTATACCAGATTCACCATCCATGTTGCTTGACATGCACAAAAAGAAGCGGTTATGTACTCTTCTTCACATGATGATAGTTCTACTACTAGTTTTTTTTAGTTACAAGCAACTCGTGCACCATCTAATATAAACACATAGCCAGCTGTGGATTTTCTATCCTCATCATCACTACACCAACTTGATTCGGTATAATCCATTAGCCTGCATTATTTTCCTTCATCGACTATAGGAAACAAAATGCCATAGTCGAGAGTTCCTTTGAGATGCCTTAGTATCCTCTTCATCACTGCAAGATGTGATACATTTGGCTTCTGCATGAGTTTACTCACTGTACATATATTGTATGCTAGATCAGGCTTTGTGTGACAAAGATATCTTAATGATCTAATAAGTCTTTTGTATTAGGGTCGACATCATCTTCATCTGAGTCTTTCGACAGTTGTAGTCTTAGCTCAACAGGTGTCGAAGTCGCATTACAGTCTTCTATCTCAAATCTTTTGAGTATTTCACTTGCATATCTTATCTGATGCATCACCAATCCTCTATTACTCTTGTAGAATTTGATATCGAGGAAATATGAAATGTTACCCAAATTAGATATTTTGAGTTCCTTGTTAAGATCACCTTTGAAATCTTCGATCTCTTTCTTGCAGCTACCTGTGATTAGCAAGCCATCGACATAGAGATACAATATAAGCAATTCATTCTCGCTTATTCTTACATATACTCCATGCCCAATTGTGCACTTCACAAATTCTTTCTCCCTTAGGAAACTATCTATCTTCTTATTCCAAGCTCTTGGAGCTTATTTAAGTCCACACAGGACTTTATGCAGCTTGTATATCCTTCTTTATTGGCCTTATTTCACAAACCTAACTAGTTATGTAACATAAACTTCTTCATCTATTGAGCCATTTAAAAATGCACATTTCACATCCATCTGGCACATATGTCAGTTGTTCATGTTTGTTAAACCAACAATCGACCTGATTGTTTCGATCTAAGTAACAGGTGCAAAAACTTCATCAAAGTCAATTCCTTCTTTTTGAAATAATCCCTTTGCCACAAGTCTTGCCCTGTGTTGAGTTACTTCTCCTTTAGAAATCAACTTCACCTTGTATATCCACTTCACGTCGATTTCCTTCTTTCCTTGAGGCAATTCGACAAGTGATTAAAAGTTGTTGACTTCGATGGACTTCAATTCCTCATTCACAACTTTCATCTAATTTAAATCCTTCAATACCTCAATTGTATTGACCGGTTCTACATCTACATAAAAAGCATAGTGCACCAACTAACTTTCATTATCGAGTGCATCATCTAATGTAATCACACATTCCTGCAACCTTTCACACATGCTTCTTGTTCTTTGAGGTATGCTTGTGCTTTCTTGACTTCTGACTTCTTCTTGTTGATCTTCTCTTTTGACTTCACTTGCTGGTTCTTCACATACAATTCTCATTGAATCCTTCTTTGAATTTTCGTTCCAATACCTTTTCTTAAGCTCATCTATGATTACATCCCTGTTGATCACTACATTTTTGTTCGCTGGGTCGGATAACTTGTATCCTCTAGTAGAATGATATGCTATTAGGATCATTTGACTCGACTTGTCATCAAGTTTTCTTATTAAATGATCATGCACATGTCTATGTGCTATAAATCCAAATACTTTTAGGTGACTTAAATTAGGCTTGAAACTAGACCAATATTCTTCTAGCGTGATTCCTTCTAGCTTCTTTATCGGACATCTGTTTAAAATATATGTTGCAGTCGACACAACTTCGCCCCAAAATTCTTTAGGTAAATGCTTTCCTTTCAACATACTTCCCACCATGTTCATGATGGTTTTATTCTTTCTTTCTACAGTTCTATTCTGCCGTGGAGTGTAGGGTGACACCATGTAAGACCCGTATATTTTAGTCCTTATTATATTATAATATTTTCTCATTCTAATCTATTTTCTTCTAAATTTAGAGAAACAAACAAAATATACCCGTTGTTTAGTTTCCAAGGACTTTCGATTGTAGTCAAAATTTGAGTAGGAGTTTTATTTATCTTCTAGATTGAGAGTTCAAATCTCAATTTATCTTTAAAAGTTAAGAAGCAAAAATTTATTCGGAGTAAAAATTTATTCAAAAATTATGTTCTGTTTTTAAAAGGTTACATAAGAATTTTTCCATTTCTGTAAAATTTGTCCGTGGGCGAATTATGAATCGTCTGAGAGTGAACGAATAGACTGGACGAGCTTGTAAGACGGAAATTATAAAAATATCTGGATATTTTTCTAGGATATATTATTATTTAATTGATTGTGAGTGTGGAAATGAATGGTCAAGATTGATTCACATATTTTCTATTTTAATCATGTCAGAACAAAATTTTGGTTCTACAAGTTGACCGGTCGAAGCGATTCGACAATATGCATAAAATTAGCGGATAAAATATTGAGTTTTGACTTATACAAGACTATTTTATTAATCTATGTTTCGCGTAGATCATGTTGATAAACTCGTTTAGTTTTCGACGCTATTTACGGTTATATTTTTATTTATCAGAGTCTAGTTAACCAGATACTTTTATTTATGTGTTTGATCATTTTCAATCTGTTTTATTAAACTTTTTTCTACGTAGATCATTTTAATATGTTTATTTTTATTTTCTAATCAAATGCGCGTTCGATTGTTATTCGTTCCAATCCTCTTTTTTACATTTTTATTCCATTTTAAAATATTATTTATTTTCATTTCACGTAGTATAATGTAAAACTTGAAGCCCAAGTTTAGATTCTACACGTTGGCAAATGAGAGTGATTATATTAAAATTTTATTTAATCAAAACTAGAAATATCATGATATTTTCATTCTAGTCATTATGACTTATGCATGTGAAAGAGAGATCCAATGGGTAGGGACCGTTCTTATCACCAACGCGATTTAATCCAAAGGCTCATAATCATTGCTTTAGCTTATAAATATTATGACATGAGACAATTAACATTTCACACCATCACACATTTTCCTTTCTCTCGGCAAAACCATCACCACACCATTACCTTCACAAAATTTGCTTATTTCTACCATTTTCATTCATTGGGAGCTTAGTTTTGAGCATAGGAGTTGAGAAATTTATTTTTAAGGTAATATGATCTTTCCTTCCTTTCTCCAAAACTAGCCAAACTCTTAGAGTTTGAAGAATAATTTCTTACCATTTTCATGTGATTCTTCAAAGCTAAAGTTATATCTAAATTTCAATATAAGGGGTTGCTTTATCTTTGACAAATCTCAATTTAGTTTTTGTTTATCTTGTGTTTGAGTGAGTTGGGAAAAATTTTATTGTGACTCTTTCTTTTTATGATCATAAGTTTTTATAATCGGCACTGTGAAGTTGAGAGTTTGCAGTGAGGAAATTATTTGGAAAAAAATCTCTTAATTGAGTGATTAGTTTTGGAAGTAAAACAATTTTCAAACCACCGTGATATTTTTAGGGTTTGTCATGAGCGTTGGTGTTTTAAAGAGATTTCAAAAGGCATTTGTAGCGGTAGAAATGTTAAGACTAAATCATTGGATTGACTTGACTTGTACAGATCAAAATGAAAATCGGCACTGCACTTTATTGTTTCCAAAAGAATAGGAAAATAGCGAATAATCCAAAAGAGAGGGGACAGATTTTAGGTAAGGGGGTTGGTTATGCAAAGAGAATGTATTAGCACCCTAAACATCTACGGTACTCTGCAGGAACTTCTTTGAGAAAAAATCTGTATATTTTGACTATAAAATATTGTATAGAAATAGATGGGGGAGATGAGGAAAGAAACATATTTTAGTAATTTTTGTACCCGCCGCGGTTGCGAACCTTTAGTGCCTATGTACCACCTTCCGTGCAATAGGGGATCACGGTACACGTAATTTAACTTTAAAAAAAATTTAAAACACAAATATGTTGATTAATTTTAAGAGACGAGACACCATCGCCTTATCCGAGTGGAAAACATAACTACTACCCACAATTATGAGAAAGGAGAATTTGTATCATCTTAAAGTGGAGGATATGAATTGAATTTTGAAATCAACAAACCCCACTCAACACACAAGTGGAAAATATCTCACTTCACTATATTTTATAGAGGTATAGTTGTTTGCATCACTATAAGGATTGACAAGAGTCTAATCTTTTGAGAAAAAGTTTTAGGGTAAAAAAGCCAAGGAAGCAAAATGGTTTGAATGAGATTGATTAACCTAGTCTTTTCACAAACATGTCAAAGTATTATTAAATTGATTAAAATTTGATTAAGAAAATATTTTTGAAAATGCATGGACATAAGTCCAAGTTTATTATGAAAGTGGTTCAAGTTTTAAAACAAGAAGATTTTTCAAAAAGAAGGAGAAAATTTTTTGAAATTAAAGAAGATGGGAAGAGATGAAGAGACTATCCTAAAACATAAAGTAAAAGTTAGGGAAAAGGACCACCTAACCAACAAGAAGCCAACACTTGACACATTGAGTAAATATAAAATTCCATCATTTGGATTTGAAACCAAGCAAGCAATTATAATAAACCTATTAAGAACACCAAGCTTCACTTGTATTAAGTCTTCACAAAAATTGAACAAAGTAACAGTTGTATACAGATGAATTACATATTACAGACAAAGTGTGTAATCACAATAACCTACACACAAAGCAAACAAACAACCCAATGTCTTGGGGTAAACCCCAAGAACTCCATACAAAATAACAATTAAGGTCACAAGGTCCCCAACATAGGTCAATGTCTCTATTCCTAGGTCCAAGAACTCCATAACTCCAAAATGCCAATGATAGTAACCAAGTAGTCCAAGTACCATTAAAGCTTTTAGGGTTCAAGTTGATTATTAGGTATCTTCCAAAAGAAATAAGAAGCTCAAGTGAGCAAAATAGAAATGACATGAAGATAAAGGCTCAAGTGAGCAAAGATGAAAATAGCATGAAATGTAAATACTAAAGTAGATGTGCTTAAAGTAAAAGCATTAAGTAAAATCATAAAATAAAGTCAATTGTTAGGAATTAGTAGTTAGTTGGATGACCATCTTGAAACTTGCATTTGGAACTCATTAGAGGATTGGAAGAACCAAAGCCTCTCAACAACAAGTTGCATTTGTTTTTTGTCAAGTATATCATCCATTTAAGAAACCTCAAGGCAACATTTAATGACCAATGATGTATAAGTGATCCACTTTGACCAAAATTTATGAAGATTCATTAGAGGATTGGTAGAACCAAAGCCTCCTAACAATGAATCTCAAATTTATTGGATCAAAGGGTTAAAATTAACATATTTGGGCTTACAAACATAGGTTTGGACCACAAATGATCATTTTCTAAAATCGGGATAAAATTTAGCATTATGTTAAGCAATCGTAAGTGAACTTATATAGAAGTCACGTCTATTTTGAGGTCGGTCAATAGCAATCTATGCACCTCATATTTTGAGACATGATATGTAAATCATACTCTAATAACATTTAGTACAATAAGAATGAGATAAGATGAAGAGGAGAGGGAAAATGAATAAACTACATTTGAACCAAAAATTTATTCAAACTATTATTAAAATCATTCGTTCATTTTTATGAAGTTAGACTCAACACCATGAATCCAATGATGTTAATAAAGTTCATGATCAAAATTTTATGGTCCAAGATCAACAAGAATATATACAAAAAATAAAATTGTATTTAAAATAAAAGAAAAAGGTTTTTTAAATGATTTTAAAATGAAAATAAGAGAGAAAAATATAAAATATATTCAAATTAATCAAGGAAAAATAAGTAAGACCATAGACAAATCAGAAATGAACTCAAATGTTTATATGAAATTTTTAGTAATTTTTTCAAGTCAGAAACTATTTTAAAACTAATTTAAATTGCTCAAATAAGGGAAAAAAGATCAAAAATAGTAAAAGTTAAGATAAAATTCCACAAAAAATTCAGAAGGTCAGAAACAATGTAAATGATTTTTTATAAAAAAAATTCAGAATTAAAAAAGTCAAAAAGTATTTTTTAAACAATTAAAATAAAGAAAATAAGGTAAAAATTATAAAAAATACCAAACATCAAAATAAAAATATCTAAAATGTTCATAAAGTCAAACATAAATCAAAGTATTTTTGTATATTTTTTTTCATAAGTTTTGGATAAAAAATAAAAGAGTTATGAATTTTTGAAATTTAAAACAATTAAAATATAAAATCAGAAAATAAAAATAAAACTAAAAAAATGTTGTCCATCAGATCATAGTCAAAACGCGTTAGTAAGCTGATCAAGTGGACCAGACGCGCTGTGCTTGATATGGACCTTATTTGAAAATGCATTGGATCAGAAAAAGAGCAACCAGTAAAAACAAAATAATTGGCGCGCTATCATTGGTTAAGACGAGACATGTCATCGTCTTCAACCTCCAGACACCCTGAAATGGAGATTTTATGAGTTTCTTCAAATGGAAAAATTAGAATCCCAGACAAGTATCATTGGATTCGTCTCTTCAAGACGATCCTAACACCACCATCGCGCCAAATTTATATAAAGTGTGCAAGGAGATATGGATCCAAAACTCAGAAAATAGAGAGCACCTTTCAATTGAGATTTCTCTCTCAATTCTCAATGGATTTAAAAATTGTAAGAAACACAAGAATCAGAAGAAGGTGTAGAGTAAGTTAGATGATTGTGCAAAGAATTTTGGAGGAAAAGGCTTAAATCTCATAAACTAATTTCAAAAATTTGAAGTTCGTGTGAGGTTTTGGCAGGGTGTGTTTAGCTCTCAAAGCTTGAGTAAATGAATGAGGGATGATCCTCTATTTATATGAAAGTGAATGGGATGCTCAAGCGCGTGGAATGATGAAGTTTGGAGGGAATTTGTGTGAATCTGCAGCATGGGAAAAGTGTGACTCATTTTTGATCAAAACTCACCCAAACATTGCGTTTTGATGCACTAATCACTTCTGGAAGTTCAATAAATATGGTTAGGAGAAAAAACGTGCAACAATTTTGTGATTAGAAGCCACAATAAAAGTTTTAAATTTCTGACTTGGTGAAAAATTCAGTTTCAAATTGCCAAATTCAAACCAATGGCGTTCTCAACTCAAGGGGTCTTAGGATATGATTCTTGAAGCTTTAGAAAGAGGATATTACAAGCTTTACAATGTGCAAATAATGGGATCAAATGGATGTTTGAGCTGAAAGTTGTAACGAGTCAAAGTTGAGAAAAAGAGGTTGACTTTCCATACATAAATTTTTTAAGTTTTTCTTCAAAAATGACTTATAATGTCTTGCATCCAAACATGGCCTTCCATTTGAAATTTCCTCTTGAAAACAAAAGATGGCATGAATTAGATCTATTTAATGACATTTTGAGACTTGAACCATTCAAAATCTCCAAAAATTGAGAAAGTTATGATTTGTTGAAGTTGGCAAAAATTCACAAAATGACCTATAATATTTTGCATCCTTAGGGCATCTTCCATCCATTTTCAACTTTTCACATAAAAGAAAGGCTTAAGTTCACATCTTCAAGATCATTATGGAAAAAGAATGGGCTCAAGGTGATAAAAATTGATCAAGTTATGATCATTTGAAGTCACATAAAGGGAATTTGAAGGTTCATCTAGAGGACTTGTAATCTTTCTTCACCATCAAGTTTCTTCCATACAAAATTTCTTTTAAACTTTTGAATTGATTTGTTAATAACCCTTTAAAGATAAGGATGTCTTTGGAATCACTCAAAAATACCAAAAAATGAGCAAGATGTACCCCTTTGAATTTCAAAGCCCTAGCTCCTAGAGCAAGAAAATGCCTTGGGAAACCTTTTCCATTTTGACCAACCTTCTTTCACAAAGACCTTTGTCATGTGAATATAAGTTGTTAAGGATGATAAGGAGAAATCATAGCAACAAAAAACCCTTTCAAATCTTGAAAATTGAAGGAGATAGGCACTTGTGATCAATGAATCAAAGATTTGTCCAATTGGGTCTAACTTCTTCAATCAACTCTTGTACTTTTGAACTATATTTTGACAACTTAAAGTGTGATGAATCATAATATACTTTGCAATGACATTAATTCAAAGCATCTTCAATGGTTAAGCTTGAATCTTAATGAAACTTTGTTGAGGGAGGCACAAGAATGGACTCATGAATCTATAGATCAATCTTGATGGAATGTATTGTGATTTCACCTATATCATCAACAATTAGGGCAAACAAACATTGCATTTATTAGGTAAAGGATAATCAAAACAAAACATAGGTGATCACAAAGTACAAGTCAAGGTGCTTGGTGATTTCGTATAGAGCAAAGCTAAAGATAAGGAGAAGAATCAAACCCTATTGTGTTGTCTTGTTGTGATTGAATTGATATGATATGATGGAGGGATCTTAGGGGCAAAAATTGGGGTACAACATGTGCCCTTATTTAAACGTATTCTATTCGAAGATACGAAGGTTAAAATCTTCGTGTAAACGTGATTGAAGATACTTAAATATAAAATAAGCCCTATTTCTGCCCTAATATGCCATGTAATGTTTATGATTATGCATGCAAATGGACAAATCTAAAAGAACACAAAACATCAGTGGAGATGTAGAAAATAAAACAAGGATCCAATAGGAAAACTCGACCAGGAAAATAAATCACTGGTGAACTTAAAGACCATACCCTGTTGGGGGTTAAAGCCCAAAAGAGGATGTTGTACCCCAAAATTTGCCTTCCCATTTTCACATAATACATACTCCTAGAGGTCCTCAATTTCTTAAAGTTGACTAAGGATTGACCAAACAAATCCTCCTCTTAAGACAATAAGCCTCAAACTAGGGTTTCAATTTCAACCAGTCTCAAATGTCATCCATTGACCTAATATGTCCCTAAGATCATCCATGTCAAGCTTCATGCCTTACACAACAAGTTTGCTCAGTCAACTGCTCAGATGCCTTGAAATCAACTGTACTAGGTCAAAAGTCAACTGTGGCCCAAATACAGTCAAACTTCAAGATTTTTGGTCAACATCAAAATTTTGAAGTAATTCCATCATTTGATCAAGGGTTGATCATGATTCCTCAAGAAATGCTCACAACTCATCAAAAGTAAAAAATGGCAATTTAGGGTTTCTATAGGAAAAGTCAACCAAACTTTGACCATGCATAACTTTCTCATACATTATCAGAAATTTTCCAACCAAGGCTCATTGTTAATAGAATCCAATTCCCTACAACTTCTCTTCATCCCTCAAGGTCAAGAAATGCCTCAATCAAAAGATACAATTTCATACATTATAGGTCATTTCAAAAAGTCAACAAAAACACCTTTTGGGTCAAAGCTCCTTACGTGAACATGGAAGATCCAATTGAGATGAAACCAAAAAGGTTGTTTATATTACATCCTAAGCTTTCTAAAAATTCCAAGAAAACCATCTTAGGGTTAAAAATGAGAGAGATATGCATTGCTAAAGTTGACCAATTTTTGGAAATGTACATGAAGTCAATATTGACCAAAATGGATTTTTCTCCAAATGGGCCCATGTTTTTATATTTGAAACGTGTTCCTAACATGGCCCACGACCCCTGAGCCTACTCACATATTATTTCATTATTTTTATTATTTGTTTTGATTTTTTATTCATTAAAATCAAAATAAATCAAATAAAATAGTGGAATAATAAAATAAAATCCAAGATTTGATTTTATAACCACATGATGAGTCTATAATCAGCTAGAAAATTAAGGAAATTGTGCAAGGTGTGATTGGGATGAATATAGCATAATTTGGCCAAATTTAGAAATAAAAAATACAAGATGCAAATCAAATCTTTTCTCACAAATTTTCAAAGATTGTGTTCAGTTTTGTTGACCTAATTCACTCTACTATATATTCATAACATTCCCAGATCAAAAAAAGAAGGATTGGTCGTGTAGAATTGAGAGAAGAAACTCAAAATTTTGGACAAAAAAGTAGTGATCCAATTTTGATTTAGAGGCAGATTCAAGGACTTTGAAGATTGGAAATTCGTTCCTGGACATATTTGGAAGCTAGCTGGATCACTTGTACGCATCAAGACGTCAAGAATTCTCCTCCACGGCCCCACAGTTTGTTCTTCATTCTTGAATTTGGTTTTGAGAATTTACGCATTATAAACGATTTCTAAACATGCATTCATGTTTGTATCATCATTTAGAATCTGTTTGTATAATTAATTATGAGTTTTAAGGCATATTTGATAACCTGCCATTGTTAGGGTTTAGAGGTGCGTTTTAGGGCTTTTCATTTCAGGCAAAATTAGGGCCAAAGATGAACATCGTTGCACTCAAGAGATTAAACCCAGTTGATCTATGTATTTAGATTAAATTTATGTTGCTTGGTTGTGATTTTTGAAATATGCAGGTCCTATAGTTACAGCCATGTTCGTAGGTAAAGGTTCCTTATCTAAAATGATAGTCTATCAAGGAAGAAGACTGTGCGGCATGATCCGGTTAGCCAGTTTAAACTTGGAGCAAATTTTTATTACAATCACTAATCTTTATTCTATATAATATATTATGCGTGTTTTAAATAACGAATGAAGAGTTGGCTGAGTGGCAAGGCTGGATGGTTTCAAAGCGCGCGCGTGTAGGAGGTCAGGGGTTCGATCCATGCCTCCTATATTTTTCTTAACATCTATTTGCAGATCCAACGCTATCATTCCCAGCGTGCTCATCCTACATCTCAAGGTCATCACCCTTGGATCAATCAGAACTGGCGACTCTGCTGGGGACCGAACCCAAATACCTTCTGTGATACGGTGGCAGAACCTACTGTTAATACTGGTTTGTGTTTCAAATTCGCAAATGTTGCGGTAAGTAAGAGTCACCATAGACTTTTATTTCATCCAACAAAGGAAAAGGAAAAAGAACAGAAAAAACCTTTTTCGATATGTTTCTGAGTACGGGGGGTAGATTATAGAAAGGGAAGGTGTTAGCACCCTTTCTATCCATGGTTTTACATGGGCTCTTAGGTACTTGCTCATTTTTCAAATTGCTTGTGTGTGCTTGTTTTAAAAAGTTTTGTTTTACTTCGTGATAACCCTTGTTTCTGTCCTCAAGAGTGTGACAAAGTTGTTACGAAAACTGTTTTTGAAAAGTGTTTGTGTGAAAAAATTTGTTTGAGCAAGTACCTAGGAACTAATCTACCTACTCGAAAAAAGTATGTTCGTTTTCCTTTAGACAACACTATCCTATTATTAAGGAATAGGTAGCACTGTCGTTGGAGTTTTAAGGGACGTTAGAAGGGACAAGTACGATCACAAAAACAATGTTAGGAAATTTTAGTAATCATCCTAAAGCCTTACAGATCTTTTTTCGAGGCAACATCCGAATGGGCCATTTTAGATCTTTTGGAGCTAGAGGACGACCACTAACATTCCCTATACTTCATGACCGTTTACCGAAGGAAACCGGAGTGGAGTAAACCCTAGAAGTGAGCATGTGCAAGTGTTTTTTTTTTCATTTTATTTATCTTTGCATATTTAGGGTTTTCTACTGTATTAATTGCAATTTGTCTTTCCATACAATCCTATTAACATACATCTAACAACTTATAGTTTGCGGAAATTAAAATGCGAGAAGTTAAAGTCCTAGCTATTACAAGGCTTTCGCCGATACATAATTATTTTGACTGTAAATAAAGATGCGGAAATTTGAAACCCTAATTACTATTACAAACTCAGAGCAGTTACAATAATAGAAAAAGGAATTAAAGGCGCGCGGCGAATTAAATGCGAGAACAAACTAGGAAACCTAAAAATCTAATTGAGAAAATATTTATGTTATTTTTTGAGAAAAGTTAGGTTATGTACAACATTAAACCATAATTCTAGTTGATTTTAATTATACAAAAAAGAATTAAATTGCCTTAATTTAATTAAACTAATTAATTAATAAAATATTTTTGTAAAAAAATGATTTTTTATGTTTTTATGTTTTTTTGATTAAATAAAAAAAAGCATGATTTTTGGTGTTATTTGAAAAAAAGAAAATAATTAATAAATAAATAAAAAAATTAAAATAGAAAAGAAAAAGAATTGGGCCTGTATAAGCAACTAGGGGGTGCATGCTGAATTTGTGCCAAGCCCGTGAATGCTGAGCCCATTCCTATGCCTGATTCTGTGTAGCCACGTTTGGAGAATGTACCATGGTCTTTCCTTGGTTTGAGCGTTGGATCTGTGTTGGTAATGATCCAGTGGCTGGATTAGTGGGGCGCGTGATGGACGTCTTGCCATGTAATGCATGGAACCTGCAATCACATGTTAAGAAAAATAAAGAAATATGCTGGGACCTGGGATAGAACCCAGGTTCTCCCACTCATACAAAGCGCGCCTTGGCCATCTGTGCTACCATGTTTAGTTGTCAATAGGAAAAATCCAAAATATAGTATATAAAACAAGATGGATAGACTGAATAAAATAAAAAACACATGTGATCATTCAAATGGACCAGTGGGGTGGTGACAAGTCATTGTCTTCTTCCCTGTCTGTCGTCTTAGGCCAATACCTTTTACCTACGGACAGAACTCCATAGCCATAGCCCTGCAAGCTTCAAAAATCCATAAAATGTGTGATAAATTAAAGGTGAGTACATGGATCAATTCGTCTTGATCCCACGAGCATCATGGTATCCTTTTTTGGCCTAATTTTACTTGTACAGAGAAGCCCTAAAACGACTTCTTAAACCATAGCCATGTCAATCATCAATATATGCATCAAAATGCCAATTAAATTATTCAAGCATGTTGCAAATATGTCAACAATCACAAATACATCATTAGAATATGCTTATGATGCAAGAATTAGTGTAATCAATTTTGAAACAAAGAGCAAACTGTGTGAAGGCTATGGGACGATTCTGGACTTGGGAATGCTTGTAATTGATCGTGTTAGCTTCAAGAGAGGTCCATGAATCATTTAGAAGCTTTGGAATGTTTTGAAGCACCCTCTATGTGAGAAAATGATCTACCACTTTTTTTTTCCAAAATTTAAGTTTTGTTCTTCAGCTCTCATGATTGTAATCCCCGTCCTTTTGGCTTGTGTATGTTCTATATATGTAGTGTGATGAATTAGGGAAACAAAAACATATTCAATCTTCTTTGAATCATGAAGATTGGATTTGATTTGTTTGTTATATGATATCTTTCCAAAACCATCCTAATCATGATATTTTTTCCTCGATTTGCCTTGATTTGATTTGATCCGATTAGGCTAGCTTGATTAGATTATGATTCCTACAAAAATCAGATCAAAAATCAATCTTTTATATTTTTTGCAATTTATTTGATTTAATTTAACTTTTAATAAATAAAAATAAAAATAAAATAAATAAATAGAGAAAATGATATATGGATGCTGATTTGGGTCGTGGACCATGTCTTCAACAAGATAAAATCATGAAAAGCTAGGCCCATTTGACAAAAAATGCACTTTTGAGCACATTTAACTTTTGGCAATTTTCCAAAAATGGCCAACTTTGACAA
This sequence comes from Vicia faba, assembly GCA_948472305.1. Lineage (NCBI taxonomy): Eukaryota > Viridiplantae > Streptophyta > Magnoliopsida > Fabales > Fabaceae > Vicia > Vicia faba. The sequence goes on from OX451738.1 coordinate 1,234,768,378, forward strand.
TGCATGTCTCTTCCAATTTTAACCCTAGAGAGGTGTTCTTGGACTTTTTAGAAATCTCAGGATGTCCCCTAAACAACCCTTTTGGTTTCATCTCAATTGGGTCTTCCATGTTCATGTAAGAAGCTTTGACCCAAAAGGTGTTTTTGATGACTTTTTAAAAGGACCTATAATGTAGAAATTCATATCTTTCCATGAGTTCATTTCTTGAACTTGAGGGATGAAGATGAGTTGTAGGGAATTGGATTCTATTCAAAATGAGCCTTGGATGGGAAATTTCTGATGAAGTATGAGAAAGTTATGCTTGGTCAAAGTTTGGTTGACTTTTCCTGAGAAACCCTAATTTAGCAACTTTTGAGTTTTGATGAATTAGGAGAATTTCTTAAGGAATCATGATCAACCTTTGATAAAATGATGAATATCACTTAAAATTTTTGATGTTGACCAAAAATCTTGAAGTTTGACTGCATGTGGGCCACAATTGACTTTTGACCTAATACAATTGATTTTCAAGCATCTGAGCAGTTGACTGAGCAAACTTCTTGTGCAAGGCATGAAACTTGGCATGGATGATATTGAGGACATATTAGGACTATGGAGAGCGTATTAGGCCTTTGGAGCTCACCCATCTTGATTAAAATGGAAACCCTAGTTGGAGGTTCATTGCTTTAGGAGAGAGTTTGTCTGGTCAACCCTTGGGCATCCTTGAGCATGTTGAGGATTTCAATGAGCATGTACTGAGTAAAATGAGAGAGAAATTTTTTGGGTACAACAGCTGCCCCTGTTCAATCTTCTTAAACCTGAGGATGTAGATTGGTTGGTCTGCCTTTCATGATCTGAAGGTGGAAGACGATTGAATACTAGAGTGCCCAGAAATTTGCACTCACATGGAGTAATATTAATTGTTGATATCAGGAATGGGCTTACAGATACCATTTGGAAGTTGACAGAGAATCATCGGAGATGGGCTTAAAGATTCCATCCAGAAACGATATTGGTCGCATAAGAGATTCCTTTTCGAGAATCCCTGTACCTGCCGTTGAGGAGGACTTCGCCGGGGAATGTGATTTATGTCCTGGGAAATAGAGTCTAGGAGATTCAGTTGTCCATTACTCTACTGGGGAATTAACTCTTGATTGATGAGGCAAAAATGATTTGTTATCTGGTCGAGTCTGGGTTTCACGGAGACTTACTGGGGAAATGTGAGATCGACTGATTTTGGTCGGGTCCAGGTCTTGCAGTGTTGTAAACTATTGTATGGAGATAAGAGAGAAGGAACCTGGGTCGTAGGGTTACTTCGAAATAAGAGCCTGGATAGTAGGCTTATGAGAAGGAACCTGGATAGTAGGGTTACTTCGAAATGAGAGCCTAGATAGTAGGGCTATGAGAAGGAACCTGGGTCGTAGGGTTACTTCGAGATGAAAGCTTGGATAGTAGGGCTTATGAGAAGGAACCTGGATAGTAGGGTTACTGTTAGAACATAGTTTGATTCTACAACCCTCAGTTAGAGTTTTGATGATAACAAAATACAAGATTAAATAAATTGTAAGATTTATATAAGACATATATGCTACTTAAAATTATGTTGTGTATTTTCAGAAGTTCTGATGGAATCAGCATCAGAAGATAAATATCAACATCAGCATCAGAAGATCAAATAACATGTGCTACATGCTGAAGTTACCAGATCATACGCTGAAGCCTGATGACCAGAATCTGCGCATAAAATACTCTGACTCTGATCAAGATCTTTAGCAAGTCATCAGCACTCAGAAGCGTCAGCATAAGCTAAAGCAAAGAACATTCTGAAGTGCTATCATTAGCATAACATTCTGAAGCGTTACTAAGCATTCAAGACAGATTTATTACCAACGGCTTTATTCCAAGACAAAGATCTTCTCAAAAAGGAAAGAACGTTATTAGCATTGAAATGGATTTATGGACAACAACGTATCTCTTCCCATGCTATATAAACAAGTCAGTGTGAGAAAAGAAAAGGCTAATCATCTTCACGCATATACACGGCTACGTAAACGTTCTCACTCATTCAAATTGCTAAAGCTTTCAACCATGCATACTCAATAGCATTAGCAGTCTAGTTTCAATTCTAAGCTTAGTATTGTGTATTATCACAGTTGTGATATATAGTTTTATTAGAAAACATCAAACACACTTTTGTTCATTTATCTGTAAGAGAATTTCCTTGAGATAAACAGGTCCGTGGTTAGACTCAAGAAGACTTTAACAGTTGTTAAAGTAGTTGTGTAATCAGTTGATTATAGTGGATTAAGACCTCGTTGGAGAGAGGCGAAATCACCTTGACGGGTGAACTGGAGTAGTTTGAGATCAAACGAACCAGGATAAAAATACAGTGTTGTCTACATTTGATTTAAAGTTTTACAATTCAACCCCCCTTCTTGTGTTTTTCACATCTTCAATTGGCATCAGAGCGCCTGGTTCTGAGCTTATAACACTTAACCGTGTCAGTACAAGATCCAGCGTCAGAAAAACACAATGGCAGGACCACATCAAAACATCAGCAATGACAACAATGAAGAAAGAGACAGATTCAGTGGCAAACCTCCAGTCTTTGATGGAGAGAACTTTGACTATTGGAAAGACAGAATTGAAAGCTTCTTTCTGGCCCATGATGCTGATCTGTGGGACATGGTGACTGATGGATACACGCACCCAGTGGATGGAAGTGGTCAGAAGATTGACAGTAAAGCAATGTCTGATCAGCAAAAGCGTGATTTCAGAAATCATCACAAGGCCAGAATAATTCTTCTCAGCGCCATCTCTTATTCTGAATATGAAAAGATATCAAACAGAGACACTGCAAAGAATATGTTTGACTCTCTGAGAATGACGCATGAAGGCAACATTCAAGTCAAAGAAACCAAAGCTCTTGCGCTCATTCAGAAGTACGAGGCATTCAAGATGGAAGAGAGTGAATCAATAGAGACTATGTTCTCAAGATTTCAAATTCTGGTTGTTGGTCTCAAATTTCTTGACAAAGGGTATTCCACTGCTGATCATGTTAAGAAGATCATCAGAAGCTTGCCAAAACAGTGGAGGCCAATGGTCACAGCGCTGAAGCTAGCTAAGGATCTCAACAAAATCTCTCTGGAGGAACTTGTCAGCTCCCTCAGAAGTCACGAGATAGAGCTAGAAGCAGATAAACCTCAAAAGCAAGGTAAGCCATTAGCTTTAAAATCTAATAGAAAATCCGACTCCAAAGTTTTGCAGGCTGTTGAAGAAACCTCTGATGGGTCCTCATCAGAAGAAGATGAACTATCTCTCCTCTCCAGAAGGGTGAATCAATTATGGAAGCAGAGGCAAAGGAAGTTCAGGAATCCCAGAAGATCAGAGAATCAGAATGAATCTTTCTCCAGATACAGAAGGTCAGAATCCTCCGCTGGACACAGAAGATCTGAAGGCTCTTCAGGAAGCAGAAAGCCAAACAACAAAGACATCATCTGCTATGAATGTAACGAGCAAGGGCACTACAAAAGTGATTGCCCAAAGCTTCAGAAGGAAAATCCCAAAAAGAAGTTTAGGAAGGAAAAGAAGAAAAGTCTCATGGCTACATGGGATGATTCTGACACATCTGAAGCTGACTCAGAATCAGATGATGAAAGAGCAAACATATCTCTCATGACAAACATAACAGAAGACAGTGAAGCTTCTGAGTCAGACTCTGAATCAGATACAGAAGAGGTATTTCCTGACTTTGCTATAAACTTTACTAAGGCTGAATTAGCTGAAAGCCTTAATGAAATTCTGGAAAGATATCAGCAGATCAGAATCAAATTCAGAAACCTGAAAAGGAATCTTGCTTCTGACTCTGATAAGACTGAGAGTCTTAAATTGGAGAATTCTGAGTTAAAAGATAAAATTTCAAAATTAGAAAATCTATTGCAAAACTCTCAGAAGGAAACAATCTCTGAAACTCCCAGCAGTGCTGATGAGATCATCAAGGAGTATGATCATAGCTTTCAGAAGTTTCTAGCTAAAAACATAGATAGAAGCAAAATGGCTTCAATGATCTATGGAGTTAGCATAAATGGCATAAAAGGAATAGGATACCAAGGTAAGGTACCTACACCAAAGAATGCCATGGATTTAGTCATAAAACGCACTTCACTTGATTCACACTTTGTATATGGGCACACACACGACATCAAATATACTAGTAGTAATTATTCTGTCAAACCAAAATTCAACCAGAGTTTTGGTAAAACTAACAAATCAGGACCCAAGAAAATATGGGTACCTAAGGATAAAATAATACATGTGGCAGATATCTTTAGCAGCAAAGCAGAAACACCAATCATGGTACCTGGACTCTGGCTGCTCACGACACATGACGGGAAGAAAGCATATGTTCCAAAGCCTGGAACTTAAGCTTGGAGGCCACGTAGGCTTTAGAGGCAATCAGAGAGGAAAAATCATTGGCTCTGGAACAGTAGGTAATGGAAATCTTCCCTCTATAAGTAATGTTTTATTAGTAGATGGATTAATGCATAACCTGTTATCCATAAGTCAATTAAGTGATAACGGTTATGATATAATCTTTAATCAAAATTCATGCAAAGCTGTTAGTCAGAAAGATGGGACTATCCTATTTAATGGAAAGAGGAGAAACAACATTTATAAAATAAAACTTTCTGAACTGAAAAGTCAGAATGTAAAGTGTCTTCTGTCTGTTAACAACGAGCAATGGATCTGGCACAGAAGATTGGGACATGTTAGTATGAGAAGAATATCTCAGATTAACAAACTCAATCTGGTCAGAGGACTTCCTAACCTGAAGTTCAATTCAGATGCTCTGTGTGAAGCATGTCAGAAAGGCAAGTTTGCAAAACCAGCTTTCAAATATAAAAACGTTGTTTCCACCTCTAAGCCATTAGAACTTCTGCACATTGACTTTTTTGTTCCAATTAAAACTGCTTCAGTCAGTGGCAAGAAGTATGGGTTAGTAATCGTAGATGACTATAGCAGATGGACATGGGTAAAGTTCTTAAGACACAAGGACGAGTCACACTATGTGTTTGTCACCTTCTGCAACCAAGTTCAGAATGAAAAGGATCTTAGAATCGTCAAAGTCAGAAGTGATCATGGTGGAGAGTTTGAAAACAAAGATTTTGAGTCATTCTTTAATGACAAAGGCATTCTGCATGACTTCTCTTGTCCTAGAACTCCCCAGCAAAATGGAGTTGTAGAACGAAAGAACAGAACATTGCAAGAAATGGCCAGAACCATGATCAACGAGACTAACGTTGCTAAGATCTTCTGGGCAGAGGCAATAAACACAACGTGCTACATTTAGAATAGAATCTCTATAAGACCTATTTTGGAAAAGACTCCATATGAATTGTGGAAGAACAGAAAGCCCAACATTTCTTATTTTCATCCATTTGGATGTACTTGTTTTATTTTGAATACAAAAAATTATTTGAACAAGTTTGAATCTAAAGCACAAAAGTGTATTATGTTAGGATACTCTGAACGCTCAAGAGGGTACAGAGTATACAATACAGAAACACAGATTGTGGAAGAATCAATCAGTGTTCGTTTTGATGATAAGCTTGACTCTCAAAAGTCAAAGCAGAATGAATTACTTGCAGGTATGGAAGTTGAATTCACAGGTACTGAAGACAAGTCATCAAAAGCTCTTAACAGAGATACTCCCTCAACATCAGAAAGAGGCACTGCAAGCAATCCAGCACCTTCTGTTGATCAACGTCAGAAAAGACTACCCAGAAGCAGCATGGATCACCCAGAAGAAACAATCTTAGGAAGAAAGGAAGATCCAATCAGAACAAGAGCTAGCTTCAGAAACTCTGAAGAATCCCTCATGGGACTTGTTTCTCTAATTGAACCATCAACAATTGATGAAGCACTTCTGGACAATGACTGGATTCTAGCAATTCAAGAGGAGCTGAATCAATTCACAAGAAATGACGTATGGGATCTTGTTCCTAAACCAAAAGGATTCAACGTCATTGGAGCAAAATGGGTGTTCAGAAACAAACTGAATGAACAAGGTGAAGTCATCAGAAACAAAGCACGATTGGTAGCACAAGGTTATAGTCAGCAAGAGGGGATAGACTATACAGAAATCTTTGCTCCAGTCGCCAGGTTAGAATCTATCAGACTCTTAATTTCATTTGCTGTTAATAAAGACATCACTCTGTATCAGATGGATGTTAAGAGTGCATTCTTAAATGGCTATATAGAAGAAGAGGTATATGTGCACCAACCCCCTGGTTTTGAAAGTTCCAAAAATCCAGAATATGTTTTCAAACTAAAGAAGTCACTGTATGGTCTGAAACAAGCTCCCAGAGCTTGGTATGAAAGACTGAGTAACTTCCTGTTAGAAAAGGAATTCACCAGAGGGAAAGTGGACACAACCTTATTCTGTAAGACAGTTAAGAATGACGTTTTAGTATGTCAGATCTATGTTGATGATATAATATTTGGATCTACTAAACCTTCTCTGGGAAGAAAGTTTGCTAAGTGTATGCAGGCAGAATTTGAGATGAGCCTAATGGGGGAACTGAAATTCTTTCTGGGCATTCAGATCAATCAAACCCCAGAAGGAACTTACATTCATCAGAGCAAATATGTCAGAGAACTTCTGAAGAAATTTGATCTCTCAGAATGTAAGCCATCAAAGATTCCAATGCATCCCACGTACATTCTGGAAAGAGAAGAGGTAAGCAAAAAGGTAGAACAAAAGGTCTACAGAGGTATGATTGGTTCTCTTATTTATCTGACAGCTTCAAGGCCTGATATTTTATTCAGTGTATGCATTTGTGCTAGTTTCCAATCAGATCCTAGAGAATCTCACTTAACAGCAGTTCAGCGAATTTTCAAGTATCTGAAAGGTACTACTAATATGGGTTTGTTTTATAGAAAATCAAGTGATTACAGCTTAGTAGGATACTGTGATGCTGATTTTGCTGGAGACAGAGTTGAACGTAAAAGAACTTCTGGAAGCTGCCAGTTTCTGGGAGAAAATCTGATCTCATGGTCCAGCAAAAGACAATCCACAATTGCTCTATCAACAGCAGAAGCTGAATACATAGCAGCAGCTGGATGCAACACATAAATGCTCTGGATGAAAAGTCAACTTGAGGACTTCTAGATATTTGAGAGTAACATTCCTATCTTCTGTGACAATACTTCTGCTATTTGCTTAAGTAAAAATCCAATTTTACATTCTAGGGCTAAGCATATAGAAATAAAACATCATTTTATTAGGGACTATATTCAGAAAGGGATTTAAAATTTAAAATTTATTAACACAGACCATCAATGGGCTGATATTTTCACAAAACCACTTTCTGAAGATAGGTTCAACTTCATTCTGAAACATCTCAGCATGAAGCTCTGCCCATAATGAAATTGTTTTAATTTTATATATTAACCTTCAGAACTTTGTTTATTTTCTGTGAACTACTGATCAATCTTCCTTCAGAACTTTAGAAGTGCAGATTGTATCAGAATCTATCCATGAAGATCTGAGCGCTTCATTTCAAGGATGGAAATGTGTTGTTCACTCAAGCAAACAAGTGTCATCCAGTCATCAGCTGTTTTCTGAGGCTGAACACGCGTTCATTTTTCTGAAAAGGCAAAGCGCTGATTGGGTGCATTGAGACACATGTCATGGGTAACCGTTCCAATTATCTTTCTGAATCCCCTAAAATCAGCTATCATTAAATGCTAATAATCATTATTAATTTCTCTCTCTTAAACGTTTATGTTTTCAAAACCTTTTTAGAAATCTATTTAAACACTTCACACCATTTACACTTTTTACCTTCACTTTCATTTTCTCTGAATATTTCTGTTTTCAGTGTTCTTCTTTCTCAAGAAACCCTTTCAATCTTTTTCACAAAAACCTCGTGTGAACATGGCTTCTTCCAGCTGAAGAACAGGTTCAAGAAGAAGATATTGAAGAAAGCTCTGAGAAGCACCCTGTTTCTGAAGATCCTCAAGCTTCCTCTCTTGACAGGCAGACTCTGGAGGACTTGAAAAGATCTGATATGCTGATGAATGAAAGAATGGATAAGCAGGACATCAAAATTGATGCTATAGCAAACATGGTATCTCAGCAACAGGAAACCGGCAATCACATCAAGAGCATGTTGGAAGCTCTGTTCACACGTCTTCCACCTCCCTCTTAGAATTTTCTTGTGTTTTCCTTGTTTTCTTTACATGTTTGTCTGTAATATTTTTCCACTGTTCTGAACTAATCATTGCTTCTGTTTTTAATACAAAAGCTCTGATCATTTTTTGACTATGATTATTTGTTCTTTTTGATAACTGACAAAAAGGGGGAGAAAGAATGATATTTTTCAATAACGGATTACTGAGACATAAGTCTCAAACATTCTAACATTCTGATATATTTGAATTTCTTTCTTCTGAAAAGCTTACAGGTACAAGAATCTGATGAATCTGATGAACTCTGATAAAGTAAAGTTCTGATGCTCAAGGTCTCATGGAATTAAAGGGAAGTAATCAACACAGGGGGAGTTTTTCTCTTCGTTGCTCTGATATCTTTTATTCCTTATCTTCTTATCTCTGATACCTTTTATTCGTTATTTGTGTATCTCTGATACCTTTTATTCTTTAATTTTAATTGAAAAAAATCCGGTTTTTGTCATCATCAAAAAGGGGGAGATTGTTAGAACATAGTTTGATTCTACAACCCTCAGTTAGAGTTTTTATGATAACAAAATACAAGATTAAATAAATTGTAAGATTTATATAAGATATATATGCTACTTAAAATTATGTTGTGTATTTTCAGAAGTTCTGATGGAATCAACATCAGAAGATAAATATCAACATCAGCATCAGAAGATATGTCAGCATCAGAAGATCAAATAACATGTGCTACATGCTGAAGTTACCAGATCATACACTGAAGCCTGATGACCAGAATCTGCGCATAAAATACTCTGACTCTGATCAAGATCTTTAGCAAGTCATCAGCACTCAGAAGCGTCAGCATAAGCTAAAGCAAAGAACATTTTGAAGCGCTATCATTAGCAGAACATTCTGAAGCGTTACTAAGCATTCAAGACAGATTTATTACCAACGGCTTTATTCCAAGAAAAAGATCTTCTCAAAAAGGAAAGAACATTATTAGCATTGAAATGGATTTATGGACAACAACGTATCTCTTCCCATGCTATATAAACAAGTCAGTGTGAGAAAAGAAAAGGCTAATCATCTTCACGCATATACACGCCTACGTAAACGTTCTCACTCATTCAAATTGCTAAAGATTTCAACCACGCCTACTCAATAGCATTAGCAGTCTAGTTTCAATTCTAAGCTTAATATTGTGCATTATCACAGTTGTGATATATATTTTTATTAGAAAACATCAAACACACTTTTGTTCATTTATCTGTAAGAGAATTTCCTTGAGATAAACCGGTCTGTGGTTAGACTCAAGAAGACTTTAACAGTTGTTAAAGTAGTTGTGTAATCAGTTGATTATAGTGGATTAAGACCTCGTTAGAGAGAGGCTAAATCACCTTGACGGGTGGACTGGAGTAGTTTGAGATCAAACGAACCAGGATAAAAATACAGTGTTGTCTGCATTTGATTTAAAGTTTTACAATTCAACCCCCCTTCTTGTGTTTTTCACATCTTCAATTACTTCGAAATGAGAGCCTGGATAGTAGGGCTATGAGAAGGAACCTGGGTCGTAGGGTTACTTCGAGATGAAAGCTTGGATAGTAGGGCTATGAGAAGGAACCTGGGTCGTAGGGTCACTTCGAAATAAGAGCCTGGATAGTAGGGCTATGAGAAGGAACCTGGGTCGTAGGGTTACTTCAAGATGAAAGCCTGGATAGTAGGGCTATGAGAAGGAACTTGGGTCGTAGGGTCACTTCGAAATGAGAGCCTGGATAGTAGGGCTATAAGAAGGAACCTGGATAGTAGGGTTACTTCGAGATGAAAGTATGGATAATAGGGCTTATGGGAAGGAACCTGGATAGTAGGGTTACTTCGAGATGAGAGCCTGGATAGTAAGGCTTATGGGAAGGAACCTGGATAGTAGGGTTACTTCGAGATGAGAGCCTGGATAGTAAGGCTTATGGGAAGGAACCTGACTAGTAGGGTTACTTCGTGTGATTACATAGATTAGTTGACCCGTTGAATCTTCGGGAACTGATTTTCCACTGGCTATCTGTAGATATGACATGTATAACTGTTGGAATTGTTGGTGATAATTGTCTTTCCTGAAAGGATAATAGGGTTAATTATATGTGTAATGCATGAAATGCCTCGTGAGATGATGTTCTCAAAATAAATGAGATTATGCTGTATATGATATGTATGCGCAAGTCATGATGTATGTATATGAAATGCTGTTGGGACATGTTCGAGCCTGGGAAAATAAATCCCTGACTGTTGTTGGAGAGTATAGAATTCCTGACTGTTGTAGAGAATCGTGGTTCTTCTACTTCCGCTGGGGATATTGAATGGAAATGATTGTGCTGGAGAGACTCTGCTTGAGAATAAATCTGTGGGGAATAGTTTGGAAGGTGAGTTTCCATAGCTGAAGTAATGGGCTCTGTCTGGGATTAAGCTTCTGTATTCAGAGAAATAAACTCTTCTTGGGAGATAAAATTTAAGACCCACTTATGATTAAGACATTCGGTTGGGGAATATAGATGTCAGTTTTCTGAAGGGACCCGGCTGGGGAGAGTAACTCCTATTTGGGGAAGCCGATATCAAAGTTTTAGTTGTCTCTACTCTGTGGGGAGTGTAGATGTCACTGGGACGTATGCTGAGGATACGACAATGACTTTGCATTAAGACTTTTCTGCCCCTGTACCTGTGGAGAAAGTACATGCGAAGGCTTTGTGGATAGCTTGAGTGTTATCCCAACTCATGAGGTGCTTGGTAACTTCCGATCATAATGATTAGTCTTCTACTGATAGGCAAGTGACAAGATGAAGGGACATAGTTGTACGCTTTGATCCCTAACTTTTGCCTAGACTTTCTTTTCATATTTTCAGTCCACCGGGATACCCTTTTTTGCCCAAGCCGCCTTTTCAGGTTTTCGACTTTCCGGGTGTACAAATTTTTGTTTTTATCCCTAATTTTTCCTAGGCCAGTCAACCTAGCGGGTCTTTGTTCATGCGTAATATTTTCTGACTATGTCCATGTTCACCAGGTGTGGAGAATTGTCACTTTCCATAGTAGTAAGTGTTTCCCCACTGCCAGAAGATGTTTGTTTGATTGTACAAGGTTCGTTGCAGGAATCCACGTTCAATGCCCCAAGTGATTCAGATGGAGATCTGCCCCTGGTTATTTTTCACTTTTGGAGAGTCTGCCCCAGGTGTGTTAGACATCATGTCATGCTCCTTGCTTGTGGAAGACCTGTTATTGGAAGTGTCTTTCCTGCTGAGGTGATTCTGTCCATTGAGAGGATGTCTGTTTATTGAATACCCATTATGCGGATTTCTCTAATGTCAAATAACTAGTCATATGCAAACAATGTCATTTAAAGAATGCAAACTCATGTCTGTCTTGAAATTTTTTTGAAAATGTGTTTTGCGTAGTAAAACAAAATTTGCAAGAATGTGATATCAACTCAGGATTCGTAACAAGTCCTACAGGAGTCAGGATACCTTTGTAACATTATACTCTCAAACTAACCCATGCTTCAGCTAGGACTTTTAAGGGTTATAACGTGGCCTGGTTCACGGTTTAAGAAACAAAGGATAAAGGCTCAAAATTTATTTATACCCACCCATTCTTCGTGATGTCCTTCATTCATATGCTCAGCTAATTGCGCGTTTAGAATCCCAGTTGGGTCCTGAAGTATTGTCCTTGATGTTCCAGTAATGGCTCGGATGCTAAAAGTTTATTTTGCATAGGCAGTCATTTTTGTAATCTTTTTTTTCGAGGATTTGTAGGACCTCTTTCTTTTTGATTTTATTATCCCTGTCTTTTGCCTGAACTGATTCTTTTTGTGATTACAGTTAGCGGGATGCCCCAGTTTTTTTTCCTTAAGTCTCCTTCATAGGTTTTGACTTAATGGGATTTTATTTCGAGAGATAATGATTGTCTGTCTTGACGATTATGCAGAACCATCACCGTCTTTTGTTTCGGAAGGACGTCTTCGATGCCATTCATTGTATACAAAGCGGCAGATTACGACTGAATGCGCACCTGAATTAACGGAGAAAACTACCCTGCCCTAGGTTATGATTAAGGGTTTTAATTTTGTGTGAAAGAAAAACTCCTACTTCTTTGGCTCAAAGGGGTTGACTAAGGATTATCTTCCTTATAACTCCACTGTTTGGGATTTGAAACAACGCATGTACATCGTCAGCGGGGACTGTTCAAAAGCATACTGTAGAGATTGTGGTATCATTTTCGTCATCCTCCCTCTAAGGCTTACAGCTTTTAATCAAGAGTCGAATATCACGAACAGGAAGTATAAAGCAGTTTAAGCATAGTGAAAACAGATTAATTCAAGACAAACATGTGTAATCCATTAATGAAATAATAAAGTTTTGACATGACAATAATTGTTCTAATAAGCAAAGAAAATACAACTTGAGAATTAAATGAACAAAAATGCTTTCAATCCTAGCCATGTTTTGGAAAGGGAGCAGTGATATCATTGGGAGTCTTAGGAGGGTCGAATTTAATCTCCTTGGTGTCAATCATATCCTGTACCTTATTTCTCAGAGCCCATCAGTCATTTGTATCGTGGCCTGGACTCTCGGAATGGTAGGCACACCGAGCGTTTGGATTTTACCAAGGAGATGTGGTATTCAGATTCTTGGGAGCCTCTTTCAAGGTTTCCAGGTTGGATCTCAGCAGATGGGGTAGAACTTCAGCCAACGTCATGTTAATCCGGGTAAACTTCCATTGTGGTCTTTCCACCCTTTGTTGATTGTTGCGTTATGGAGAAACCGCAGGCCTAGGTATCATTACGACACTTACTGTCTAACGGTGTTCAGCTCTATTTTGACCTCTTGGGCTATAGATAGCACTAGCTTCCTTTTTACCAGAGAAAGGCTTCTTTACCGAACTCGAAGAGGCATCTTTCTGTATCTTACCGCTCTAGATCCCAGCTTCTACCCTCTCTCCAGTTAGAATTAGCTCGGTGAAACCAGCTGACGAGTTGCCGATCAAATGATTAAAGAATGGACCAGATAGCGTCCCAAGAAACATATCGACCAACTCCCTATCAGATTAACAGGATTGGACTCTTCCAGCCAAGTCTCTCCAATTCTGTGCATAGTCCTTAAAGCCTTCACCTGCACCCATGGACATACTCTGGAGTTGAGTACGAGTAGGAGCAAGGTCGGTGTTGTATTGATACTGCTTATAAAAAGAAGCGGCCAAATCCTCCCAATTTCGGACATTGGTTCTTTCCAGTTGGTAGAACCATTCAAGCTGAGTCCCTGACATACTGTCTTGAAAGAAGTGAACCCACAAATTTCTATCAGTGGTGTGGGCTGGATCTTTCTTACGTAGGAACGGAGATGGAGCTTTGGGAAAGACACCCCATCGTACTTTGCAAAAATTGGAGCCTTAAACTTCTGCGGGATGACCACTCCCGACACCAATCCCAGTTCTTCGAAATCCAACCCAGGTATCCTCTGGACTTCCATAGCACTCAAATGATCTTCCAATTGCTTGTATCTATCCTCAGTAGGAGGATATTGCTCATTGTGATTGGTGGAAATAGAACTGACTGTTTAAAGCTGATTCGCGAAATGTCGCGGTAAGCAAGAGTCGCCACCGTCTTTTATGTTCTCCAACATGGAAAGGACAAAAGCACAGCAAAATTCCTTATTCGAGATGTCTCTCGGTTCAGGAGATAGATTTATAGAAAGGGAAGGTGTTAGCACCCTTTCTATCCGTGGTTATCCACGGGTTCTTAGGTACTTGCTCTTATGTTTTCAAAAGATGTTTGCTTTTCAATTGTGTGTGGGTTTTGAAAAAAGTTTCGTTTGAAAAATTTCTAAGTAACTCTTGCATCTGTCCTCAAGAGTGTGTGAAAAATTTGTTTGAAAAATTTTTGAAAGTGTAGGTGTGAAAAGTATTTTGTTTGTTTTTGAAAAGAGCAAGTACCCATGAGATTTACCTACTCTAAGGAATTAGGCTGTGTAGGAGTCCTTTAAACAGTGTTATCCCACCATTGAGAAGTAGGTAGCACCGTCGTTGGAGGTGTTCAGGTCAATTCGATGATTAGGGACATGTGTGGTCACCAAAGCAATAGTAGGACACCTTAGAATTAACGCTAATGTCCTAGATCCTTTTTATCCGAGGCAACCGTTTCGAGGCAACTGGATCTTAGACAGGAGGGTGACCTCTAAAACACCCTATACTTGACGACCACGTTTGAGGCAACCAGTGAGGCGTACCCTAGGAGTGGCATGTGCACGCGTGTTGTTTTCATGTTATATTATCTTTGATCATGCATTCGTGAGCTACAGATTGATTTTATTTGGCATACAGTCTTGCAGGCATAATTAACAGTTAAGAGTGCGGAAAATAAAGTGCGGAAATATGAATCTACGCTATTACAAGGCACAGGTCTATACATCGCCAAAAACAAAAACCCGTTTTGGAAAATAAATGCGGAAAGTAAAGAAAGCGGTAAACCTAATTAACTATTACATCCTCTGAGCAGATACATAAATAATCAAAATAAGAATAATGCGCGAAATAAATTCAATCGGGACGTCCTTAGGGTTTTGACCCTTTTTGTGAAAAGAATTTAAGTTTTGTCCTTTTTTGCAATTTAATTAAAATTAAACCTAAACCTAATTAATTAATTAATTAAAGAAAAAAATTTTTTTTTATGTTTTTTATATTTTAATGAAAATAAAATAAAAGGAATTAAAAAGTTAGTAAACAAAACCCTAATTCTAAGCTAATTTTATTTATTGTAAAAAAGATTAAAATTACCTAATTAAATTAATTTAATTAATTTACATTTTATTTACAAAAATAATAGTTAATAGTAAAAATAACAAATAATAAAAATATTTACAATTTTTGATCTCTGAATTTTTATATAAAAATTAGTTTATTGGTTAATAATAATAATGATTATAATTAAAAGAATTAAAAGGAAAAAGAAAATAAAATAAAAAAATAGTAAGACCAGGGGGGGTTTGATGGACCCAATGGAGGTTTTGAAGAAGCAATTCTGGCCCATTTGTTGGCCAGCCCATTGACTTTTTGGATCAGCTGAGCGCGTGGTTGACTGGGAGCACCATGGATATTCACACTTGGCCATTAGATGGGTGTTAGTGGACACATGGCTAGCTGATTCGTGAGGTTGCATGATGGAATTCTGGACAAGCGCTGCATATGATTAGGTTAGAAAAAATATTAACAAGCATTTGGGGGACCTGGGAATCAAACCCAGGTCCCAATGGTTACCAAGCACGTCACCTTCCACTAAGCCACTGCATTGCATTTGTTAATATAATACACAATAAACATAATATAAAAACATAATGCCTATGCTGGAAAGAGAAACAAACGCGCACATATTATTTGAATAGACCAATAGTATACTTCCACATCCTTCGTCTTCTTCATTTATCTGCAGAAAACAAAACAAATAGCGGGGGTTTTTAACCCCCACAAACTGCAAATGCCAATAATAGCGATTGGACGTATGAGTTATATAAATAGGGCGCGAGGGTTGGGTTTGATTCATCTGGCCTTGAAGAATATAACCATGTGCGTCTCAAGGTCCAATTTTGCTTATGCTGTAAAGCCCCAATTGAGAGCTTCGAAAACCCTGGAATTCAACAATGGTGGTTTACGTTTCAGGGCGCCATAATGCAATTCAATCACACTAATAGCTTCGTATGAGTCCTATAAACACAACACAATCAATAAAAGATGTTAAAAATGCATGAATCGATGATTATGATTTTGAAAAAAAGTGGTAAACCGTATGACTGTGTAGAACGATTCTTTGAGTGTTAAGGCTTGTTTGTGATTGCTATGCGTTCCTGAGTATCCCAGCAAGGTGTTGGAATCAAGAAAAGGGTGTGAATTGGCCTAGAAGGTTGAATTCAGTTTTCAAATTTCTTGGCTTTTTTTCAATATGGTAATGGTGTTTGCAGCAGCTTTTTCACGTGAATGGAATTAGGTTTGGCTTCAGCATATATAGTATAATGGAATTAGGGTAAATCTTGCACAAGAAATCCTTTGAATTCATGTTTTCAATATTTGATTTCAATCAAATCTTTTTGCATATTTTTGATTGACAAAACTTGCCAAACATGGAGCTTTTGATGTCCTTGATATGTACACGAATTTCCAGCTTTCCCTGGGTGAATTTGCATCACAAAAACATTTGAAAACCATATCTTTTGAATTTTCCTACAATTAAATGAATTAAATGAATTAATATTAATAAAAATTCAATTAATTAATTAAAAATAAGAAAATAAATCAATTTAAGTTCAATGGGTCGTGCATAGGCCTTGGACAATGTTTCAAGAAAGAATTTGAGGCCCATTAGCAAAAATGAAGTGTTTTGGGCAAAGTTGACTTTTGCAAATTCCCAAAACTTTCCCAACTTCTCCAATGCATATCTTGCTCAATTTTGATCATATGAACATGTTCTTGGACATTTTGGAAAGGTCTTGAAGTCCTCTAACCAATGTCTTTGGTCCCATGTCATTTGGATTTACCAATCTCAAGTTATGGTCTTTGACTTAAAGTGCATTTTTGTTGACTTTTGAAATTGACCTATAATGTAGAAATTGATAACTTTTTGTGGGAGCATTTCTTGGACTTGGAATGTGAAGATGAGTTGTAGGAAATGTCCTCCCCTTCAAAATGAGCATTGGATGCGATTTTTATGATGAACCATGAAAAAGTTATGCCTTGGTCAAATTACAGTTGACTTTTCAGTTGTCCAAAAATAGAAACTTTTGGCATCTTGATGATTTTTGAGCCATGCTTGTGGAATCATGATCAAGACTTGATCAAATGATGATTGTGGCTTCAAAATAAGATGTTGACCAAATTTTTTGACTTTTGACTGCCAAATGACCATTTTGCCCCTGCAGTTGATTGTGAATCAAATAGGACCTTTGACTGTGCAAACTGGCTCTGTGAGTCTTGAAACTTGACATGTAGATGCTTGACAATATATAGACCTATGGGACTTGATTGAGCCCTTGAACACCTCAAATTCACTGGAGGAACCAAAACCCTAATTTGATTGGCTTAGGAGGCATTTGAACTGTGCAACCCTTGAGTAGTCTTGAAGCATTTGAAGATTGATCTTGACAAATCTTGAAGAATATGGGAGGGAAAATTTTGGGGTACAACAGTTTCCCCTGTTCAATCTTCTTAGACCTGAGGATGTAGATTGGTTTGCGTGCCTTTCGTGATCCGAAGGTGGAAGATGATTGAACACTAAAGTGCCCAGAAATTTGCACTCGCATAGTAGAATATCAGCAATGTGATGGCGGGAATGGGCTTACAGATGCCATTTGGAGATAGTGGATAAAGGGATGGGCTTATAGATGCCATCTGGAGATGTGACAGAACCTTGTCGGGAATGGGCTTATAGATGCCATTTGGAAGTGTCGATCGCGTAAGAGTTTCCTTAGCGAGAACTTGCGTACTTGAGAAAGAAAGATGGTTTCCTGGCCTATTACAGGTGTTGATCTTCAAACTCTTCATGCAGATATGCCCTGGCTAGATACAGGTATCGAATCTAACTTAGTCGTTCACAGATATGCCCTGGCTAGATACGGGTATCGAATCTTGAACTTCAAAAGGTTGCTTACAGACGTGCCCTGGCTGGATACAAGTATCGAATCTCTAAACTCTTCATGCAGATATTCCCTGGCTGGATACAAGTGTCGAGTCTATAATCAGTTACTCACAGATATACCCTGGCTAGATACAGGAATCGAATCTAGAACTTCAAAAGGTTGCTTACAGACGTGCCCTGGCTGGATACAGGTATCGAATCTCTAAACTCTTCATGCAGATATGCCCTGGCTGGATACAGGTGTCGAGTCTACAATCAGTTACTCACAGATATACCCTGGCTAGATACAGGAATCGAATCTGGAATTAGTCGTCTACAGATATGCCCTGGCTGGATACAGGAATCAAATCTCTAAACTCTTCATGCAGACATGCCCTGGCTAGATACAGGTATCAAATCTACGATCAGTCACTCACATATATGCCCTGGCTAGATACAGGAATCGAATCTGGAATTGGTCGTCTACAGATATGCCCTGGCTGGATATAGGAATATAATCTCTAAACTCTTCATGCAGACATGCCCTGGCTAGATACAGGTGTCGAATCTACAATCAGTTACTCACAGATATGCCCTGGATAGATACAAGAATCAAACCTGGAACTTTAAAAGGTTGCTTACAAACGTGCCCTGGCTGGATACAGGTATCGAATCTCTAAACTCTTCATGCAGATATGCCCTGGCTGGATACAGGTGTCGAGTCTACAATCAGTTATTCACAGATATACCCTGGCTAGATACAGGAATCGAATCTGGAATTAGTCGTCTACAAATATGCCCTGGCTGGATACAGGAATCGAATCTCTAAACTCTTCATGCAGACATGCCCTGGCTAGATACAGGTATCGAATCTACGATCAGTCACTCACAGATATGCCTTGGCTAGATACAGGAATCGAATATGGAATTGGTCGTCCACAGATATGCCTTGGCTGGATACAGAAATCGAATCTCTAAACTCTTCATGCAGACATGCCCTGGCTAGATACAGGTGTCGAATCTACAATCAGTTACTCACAGATATGCCCTGGCTAGATACAGGAATCGAATCTGGAATTGTGACAGTTGATAGTAATTATCCTTAGATTGACCTTTTTCCTGAAAAGGCAAAACATCAGTTGTATGCAATGTCATGATGCATGATGTCATGATTTTCAGAGGTAGTGTAGTATGAATTTTATCATGTATGTGAGTAGGATGTATGAAATGTGAAATGTCTATGAATGTATTTTCGTCTAGGAAAATAAATCCTTGACGAATGCCGGGAGTTTGTTGAATCCTGGGCTGATATTTGAAGAGTAGATTTCTTCGTTTCCGCTGGGGATGATGAGTGCAAGAATAAACCGTTTAGGAGAAGATGACTCCGTTGGTGAATAAACTTGGCGAAGAGATTACTCTGCGGGGAGTTACTCTGTGGGAAGAGATACTTCGCTGAGGTTTTGTTGATAACTCCGCTGGGGATTTCGTTGATATGCTTTGTTGGGGAATTTGATGAACTCCGCTGGGGGATAGGAAGAATTTTGCCGAGGACGATCCTTCCGTTGCAATTAGCTGAGGATAACCCAGTTATAAGCTCTGGTGGGGAATAACCTTTGAATATAGTTGAGGAGAGACGTATGTACTCTGCAGGTGATAAGCTTCCAGAATCTACTGGGGATAAGCTTCCAGAAATCTACTGGGGAGATTGATTCAACTTTCCTGGGGAAACTTTTGAAATGTATTGGGGAATGGCTCCACTGGGGTGTCTGGTATTCCGCCGGGGAACAATCTTAGATCAAGACTGCCAGGGATGCTTGCTGAGGAACATCTGTATACTCCGCTGGGGAATATTGAGATCTTCTAGGGATACCCAACTTCCTTAAGGCTGGCAGTAGGCTACTCTGCTTGGGGAGAGTGTTGCTGACTTGCTGGAGATACTGTGCCTTGTTAGGGTTGATGGGAGACCAACTCTGCTCGGGGGGAGAGTATTGCTGAGTCTTGTCTTACTCTGCAGGGAGTGGAGGTATCTGGGTTACATTCTTCAGCCGAACTTACCTTGGTACCTTAGTGGACAGAGCAACTAGATCGCTTAGACAACTCATTATTTCCCCTGTTTCTAATGTCACCTGTAATTAATCCTTTGTTTCGCATGCAAGTATTTATGAGTTAGCAATTAGGGTCAAATGCATATATCAAAAATGAACATTGGACATTCTTCGCAAGACAAAACAGAAAAAGGAAAAATAATTGGCAATTTGTCTGGAAAAGTGAATTTGTATTGATTTTTGGATTTGCCTGTAAATAGGCGTTTTGTGTACAAGAGGCTGACGTCCTAGTAAGAGAACGCCGCCGAACAACAGAGTTTATACATTTTTGTGAAAAGGAAAACAAAACAACTATGTGAAAAATAATCCCACTGGGTTTCAACTCTGCTATCGCCTTTATGTCTTCAAGCGTCTCATCACTTGGCTGCTTAGTTGAAGATGAAGTCGATTGATCGATGCCGTCTGAGCCTGATAGTTGATGCCAAATTCTGGATGCAAGGTGATCCAATGAGACATAGTATTACGCTTTAATCCCTAACTTTTGCCTGGACCGCCCTTTCGGGTTTTCAGTCCACCGGGATACCCATTTTTTCCCAAGCCACCTTTTCAGGTTTTCGACTTGCCGGGTGTACAGATTTTTTTCATTTCATCCCTTATTTTTGCCCGAACCCTTTTGGTTCGCCGGGAAGCCCTTATTTTTGCCTAGGTGTGTCAACCTAGCGGGTCTTTTATTCATGCGTAGTATCTTTTTACTATGTCTGCATTGGCGGGATGAGGAAGGTCGTCACCATCCATGGTGGTTAGAATCATAGCTCCTCCTGAGAAGATATGTTTAACCACAAATGGCCCTTCGTACGTAGGGGTCCATTTGCCCCTGGGATCACTTTGAGGAAGAATGATGCGCTTGATTACCAGGTCTCCGACTTAATACTCTTGTCGTCTGACT
Source organism: Vicia faba (assembly GCA_948472305.1). Classification (NCBI taxonomy): domain Eukaryota; kingdom Viridiplantae; phylum Streptophyta; class Magnoliopsida; order Fabales; family Fabaceae; genus Vicia; species Vicia faba. The sequence goes on from OX451738.1 coordinate 1,234,789,163, forward strand.
TTCTTGTTAAATGCCCTGATCATCCGTTTTTGGTACGTTTGACCATGACAAATAGCAGTGAGTCTCTTTTCATCGATTAGGTTTAATTGATCAAGTCGAGTCTGGATCCAATCATCTTCGCTCAAACCTGCATCCTTCATTATCCGGAGAGAGGGTATCTAGACTTCAATTGGCAAGACTGCCTCCATGCCATAGACCAAGGAAAAGGGTGTTGCCCCTGTTGACGTCCTTGCTGAGGTACGGTACCCATGAAGAGCAAACGGTAACATCTCGTGCCAATCTTTGTAGGTCACTGTCATCTTCTGCACAATCTTCTTGATATTCTTATTAGCTGCTTCTACAGCCCCATTCATCTTCGGCCGATAAGGAGAAGAGTTGTGGTGCTGTATCTTGAATTGATCGCAGAGCTCAGTGATCATCTTATTATTAAGATTGATGCCATTGTCCGTAATGATCCTCTCAGGTACACCGTATCGATAGATCAGGTTATGCCGAATGAACCGTGCCACGCCATTCTTGGTTACAGTAGTATAGGAAGCTGCTTCAACCCATTTTGTGAAGTAATCAATCGCTACCAGGATGAAGCGATGCCCGTTGGATGCTGTAGGTCTGATCTCACCGATCATATCAATGCCCCACATTGCAAAAGGCCAAGGTGCTGTCAAGACATTCAGAGGAACTGGAGGAATATGCACCTTATCAGCATAAATCTGGCATTTGTGACATGTCCGGGAATGTTGGTAACAGTCAGCTTCCATTGTGGACCAGAAATATCCTGCCTGAAGGATTTTCTTTGCCATGGTATGTCCACTGGAATGTGTTCCGAAGGTACCTTCATGTAGCTCTGCCATGATCCTTTCTGCTTCAGTCTTATCCACACAACGCAGTAAGGTCGAATCATGGTTTCGCTTGTAGAGAATGCCATTGCCAAGGAAAAACTTTGCTGCGAATCTTCTCAGAAACTTCTTGTCGTTCACGGATGCACCCTCGGGGTATTCTTGAGCTTCCAAGTACCTCTTCACTTCATGATACCAAGGTTTTTCAGTTACCTCTTCAGCCTCAAGATCACAACAATATGCAGGTTCGTCCAATTTCCAGATAATGATCCGGGGAGCCTCGTTATCGCATTTGACTTTGAACATAGAAGACATCGTAGCCAGCGCGTCCGCCAACTGATTCTCCTCTCTTGGGAAGTGTTCAAAAGTTATCTCCGTGAAATGGGGGATCAATGTCAACACACACTCTTTGTAAGGAATAAGATTTGGGTGTTTCGTATCCCACTCGCCTTTGATCTGATTGATCACGAAGCGGAATCTCCGAAGACACTCAGAAACTTGATCCTTAAGTCAATTGCAGCTTGAAGACCCATGATGCATGCCTCATACTCTGCCATGTTGTTGGTGCAGTTGAAACATAGTCGGGCGGTAAGTGGAGTATGAGTGCCTTTTGGGGATATTATCACAGCGCCAATACCGTTATCCAAAGCGTTTGAGGCTCCGTCAAAGTGCATAGACCATCGGGATCCTTCCTCAGGTCCTTCATCCGGTCCAGGTACTTCACAATCAGTCACTACCATGATATTCTCGTCTGGAAATTCAAAGTTCATAGACTGGTAGTCGTCCACTGCCTGGTGTGCCAAATGGTCTGCCAATACACTTCCCTTGATTGCTTTCTGAGTCGTGTACTGGATGTCATATTCCGTCAAGATCATTTGCCATCTCGCTATTCTTCTGGACAAGGCAGGCTTTTCGAATATGTACTTGATTGGATCCATCTTTGATATTAACAGAGTAGTGTGAGTCAACATATACTGTCTCAGCCGGCGAGCAGCCCATACCAAAGTGCAGCAAGTTTTCTCGAGCAGTGAGTATCGGGTCTCACAGTCGGTAAACTTTTTGATAAGGTAATAAATGGCGTGCTCTTTTCGGCCAGACTCGTCATGCTGCCCCAGCACACACCCCATTGAGCTGTCAAGTACTGTCAAGTATAAGATTAGAGGTCTCCCTTCAACCGACGACATAAGAATGGGTGGCTCTTGGAGATACTCTTTGATTCTTTCGAAAGCAGCCTGACATTCATCGTTCCAACGTACTACTTGATCTTTCTTCAGTAGCTTGAAGATTGGTTCACAGGTAGCAGTTATATGTGAGATGAATCGGGCAATGTAGTTCAGCCGTCCTAGAAAGCCTCTGACTTCCTTCTTTGTCTTGGGAGCTGGCATCTCTTGTATGGCTTTCACTTTGGCCGGGTCCACTTGAATACCTTTATCGCTTACGACGAAGCCTAGCAGTTTTCCAGATCTCACCCCAAAGGTGCACTTGTTCGGGTTCAACCTCAGCTTGTACAACTTCAGACGGTCAAACAGCTTCTGTAGATGGTCAAGGTGTTCCTCCTCAGTTTGGGACCTTGCAATCATATCGTCAACATATACTTCAATCTCATGATGGATCATGTCGTGAAACAAAGCAACCATGGCACATTGGTAGGTTGCCCCAGCATTTTTCAACCCAAAAGGCATGACCGTGTAGCAAAAGGTGCCCCACTGAGTAACAAAAGTGGTCTTCTCCATGTCTTCAGGAGCCATCTTGATCTGATTATAACCTGAGAACCCGTCCATGAAGGAGAACACCTTGTGCTGAGCGGTATTATCAACCAGAACGTCGATGTGAGGCAAAGGGAAGTCATCCTTAGGGCTGGCCCTGTTCAAATCCCTGTAATCAACACACATTCGGACCTTACCATCTTTCTTCGGCACTGGCACCACGTTGGCAACCCACTGAGGGTAAGAAGTCACTGCTAGAAAACCGGCGTCAAATTGTTTCATAACCTCAACTTTGATTTTCTCGGACATCTCCGGACGCATACGGCGGACCTTCTGTTTTACCGGAGGGCAGTCTTCCTTGGTCGGCAGGTGATGAACCACAATGTCAGTATCCAACCCAAGCATGTCTTCGTAAGACCAGGCAAAGATTTCCACATAATTATGCAACATCTGAATCAACCGTTGTTTCACACTGAGCTCTAGATTGGCACCAATCTTGACTTCCTTTCTGTCTGTCTCAGTACCCAGATTTACCGTTTCCACTGGCTCTTCATATGGCTAGATGGCCCTCTCTTCCTGGAGTAACAGTCTTGCAAGCTCACCAGGCACTTTGCAATCATCTTCACCTTCGTCTTCGGCTAAGTTGATCGGATTTTCGAAGTCATAACTGGCAGTAGCAGAGTCGTTACCAGTGAGATCTAGAGTGGATTGGAACCTGTATAGGTGAGTGTGTGTAAATATAGCTGTTTTGCAATATATATAAAGAAAGAAAGGGAGCACAAGATTTGAAATGCGAAAAACGTCCAATGTTTTTATTCATGATATATGAAAATGACAAGTAATAAGCCCTCACAAATGAAGCCACGGTGCCCCGGGTAAGACACCGAGCCAAAAAGTTTCAAATTATTGTTCGTTACAAATTTAAAACAAAGGAGTTCATTACTGAGTGACAAAAGTAATAGGTATGAAATCTTTGGCAGTCCAATTGTTCAGTCCACCGTTGGTCGTTGGGTAGATCCAGCTGTCGAATTCAGATTCTTCCGCCTCGTCTTCAATAGCATTTACCCTCGGGTTGGTGATGAATACAGGAGGTCTTCCAATCCTTGCCTTGCGAACAGCCCTCTGTGCTTCTGCAGTGAACCCCAAACCAAACTTGTCAGTCTTCAGAGTAAAATCAGGAAGTCGGCCCCAGTTTGCACACTCACCCTTCTCAACCACAGCCCGGGCATCCTTCAAGGAAGCCATCTTCAAAGGAGAGTCTTCTTCAGTCACAGTCTCTGCTGATGCAAGTGTATGAGGCACCTCTTCAAAGTGTTGAAAGGGGGTCTCAATGAATTCCCCATCCATCTCTATGTACCGGAACGAGTTGAGGTGACTGACCATGTATTCTTCCTCCCCCTGCACTGTCACAATTTTCCCTCTGACCGAGTATTTAAGCTTCTGATGTAGAGTTGAGGTCACAGCTCCAGCCTTGTGGATCCATGGACGACCCAGCAAACAAGAATAGGATGGACGAATGTCCATCACATAGAAAGTAGAGTCAAAAACTTGAGAACCAACCCTGATTGGGATGTCAACTTCACCATGTACCATCCTCTTCGACCCGTCAAAGGCCCGGACAACAATGTTACTAGGCTTGAGCTCTAAACCCTCACAATCCAGCCTGTCTAGAGCTTTCTTGGGCAATACGTTCAACGAAGAACCGGTGTCTACCAACACATGGGCAAGAGTAGTGCCCCTGCATTCAATGGAGACATACAGGGCATCGTTATGGTTCTTTCCCTTGGCAGTCAGATCAGTGTCGGAGAAACCCTTCCCATTATCAGCAGTTAAGTTGGCCACACAATCGGTAAATTGATCAACAGACGTTTCTTGTGGCACATGGGCCGTCTTCAGGAAGGAGATCAGAGCCTTGGCGTGGGCCTCTGAACACAACAACAATGATAACATAGAGATTTTAGAGGGGGTGTGCCCCAGCTGCTCAACTACATTGAAATCACTCTTCTTGATAATCTTGAGGATCTCTTCCATCTCTTGCTGGGAAGCTTCAACAGTGGTTCTCTTTGGTGCGTCCGTCCGGGCAGGCACATCAGTAGAAATCCCTTTTCCCCGAGCGTCAGATGACTCGACAGCAGGGGTAGAAACAGGAACTTGGTCAGGAAGGGAAGCAGGCACACTGGCAGGTGTGATGACAAGAGGTCTTTGAATAGCTGGTGGCGCAATATCAGGTGAGAAGAGCCTACCACTACGAGTGACTTTGGAAGGCCCAGTGATGTTGCTGACACCGGTACTAGTATCAAACTCTTGTTTTATTCCGAGCACATAAACATCTGCCCCATAGTGCCAAGGGACAACTTTGTCAGACTTATAGGGGATGGGCCCCGGAACAGTGATGATGATGGGAGCAATCTTCTGAGTAGATAGGATTTTGACAGGCTTCTTTGAGGGAGCCTTAGGAGGGTTGTTAAAAATAGTGACAATAGAAACTTCTTCAGTAGGGGTAACAGGAACAGCAACCTTCTCGAACAAGATCTCTTTATTATCCATCAGGTTTTGGACGCCTGACTTCAACAAAGGACAACCAGCAGGGGAAACAACACATAGATGGCAACCTTTACTACATCCCGGAAATAAACCGGCTAACAACATGTTCCTTTTGACAGTCAACAACGGAGTAACAATATCTTCCGCAGAGGCTACATACCGGTCTTCTTCCACAGCACTCACTCCATGCTGGGGCATGGGAGCAGTCACAACATTCGGCCTTTCAGGCACCTCGAACTGTATTTCCTTAGCATCAATAAGGTCCTGAACCTTATTCCTTAGAGCCCAACAATCATCCGTAGAATGCCCCGGGCTATCAGAGTGATAAGCGCAGCGGGCATTGGGGTTATATTTTGGAGAGGTTGTATTCACTACCTTCGGAGCTTCCTTGATAGTTACCAGATTGGTTGACAGCAGTTGCAGCAAGATCTGAGACAAGGTTATACTAAGCCGAGTGTACTCTCTTCTGGGTCTCTCAACTCTTGGTTGGTTATATTTCCGAGGAGCGGCAGCAGGCTTTAAAATTACCACCGCGTTGACAGCTTGGTGGCGTTCCGGTTTATTCTGTTTCCTCGACCCATAAACATCACTAGATTCCTTTTTGAACGGTTTCTTTTCAGAACTTGAGGATGCACCTTTCTGTATCTTCCCCGACTTAATACCAGCTTCTATCCTCTCACCAGTTAAGATCAAATCTGTGAACCCAGCAGAAGAATTACCAATCAGGTGGTTAAAGAATGGACCAGACAGGGTCCCCAAGAACATGTCCACAAGTTCACGGTCAGTCAACGGTGGCTGCACCCTGCCAGCCAGGTCTCTCCACTTTTGCGCGTACTCCTTAAAACCTTCTCCCGATCCTAGCGACATACCCTGGAGTTGGGTACGTGTAGGAGCGAGGTCGGCATTGTACTGATACTGCTTATAAAATGCAGTAGCCAAGTCCTCCCAGTTTCGAATACTGGCTCCATCCAGCTGATAGAACCACTCGAGTTGAGCCCCTGAAAGGATATCCTGGAAGAAATGGATCCATAGGTTCTTGTCTGCAGTGTAAGGTTGGATCTTCCTCACATAAGATCTGAGATGCAGCTTAGGGCAGGAAGCGCCGTCGTACTTCGCAAAAGAAGGTGCTTTGAACTTGTGTGGGATCACCACCCCAGAAGATAAACCTAGATCCCCAAAATCCAACCCAGGCACTTGTTGAATTTCCATAGCACTCAGACGGTCCTCTAATTGCTTGTACCTGTCTTCAGCGGGAGGGTACTGCTCATCATTGAAATCTGTCTCGTTGTCGAAGACCACAGGACTAGGAACCCTTCCCCTTTGGGGGCTGTCTTTCCCTACAGAGGAAGTAGCTTGATCAGCCTCATTTTGCAGTGTATTACCAAACCTCCATCCAGTGTTGAACAGTACAGTTCTTTTCTTCTTCTTCTTCACCAACAGAGCCTTCAATTCCTCTTGACCTTGGGATAAGCTCATGACCAGCTCTTGAAACTGGGTGTTCTGGGCCTGGAGGGCCTTGATAGCTTGTTCATTAGATGATTCAGGATTCATGATGATTGCTGAAATAAACAGCGAACAAGATTAAGCAACCTGTAGAAAAGAGTACCTGTTATGCACATGATGCATGATATGTTATTTATGCAATGCATTCAAGGGTTCGAAAGTTCAAATTTGTTGTAGCCAAAAAGAGAACACACGTTATATTAAGAAATAATCTGTTCAGTACATCAGGGCCTCATGGGTGAAATATTACAAAATAATTAATCCCAAAAGACACTGCGCATCCTCTTCGGAGCAATGTAGGTGTTGAGAGTCTTTTCCTCGTGAAGTAGACGGGTGAGCTCCAAGACCTTCTTCTCACTGGCATGTAGACTGGTTTCAAGAGAATTCCGCTCTTCCTTTAGTTGGATCCAGCTCTTTTGCATTTCTTCCCAAGACGTTGGCATGTCAGGATGTTGAATGGTGTAGGGCACCTCTCCTTCCACAACAGGTTCTTTGATCACGGGGAGAACATGAGGATATGGCATCATCAGCTTCTGGGAGCAGGCTCGTACCCACTTGAGATAAGGCTCCAGCGGGATGGAGTTCTTGTGTCCCAGTGTCCTGCTATCTACCCTGTTGGGCATCCTCCAAGCTCTGATGAATCTCTGGCGAAGTCCTTGTGCATCGTTATCGAAGTCAAAAACTATGTCAGGAATCAACATGTCATGAGGGCCATCCCTCCGAGCGTATCCAAACTGTCTCAAAGCCAGACACGGGTTGTAAGTAATGCCTCCTCTGATTCCAAGTAAAGGAACATTAGGGAACTCTCCGCAACGATCAATGATAGTGACATTTTCTCTGGACTGAGAACACCAATGTATATCAGCATGTGTGAGAGTCATTAATCGTTGTGACCATATCAAACCCCGCTCGTTCTTCAAAACTGATTGTGGAAGGTGCGAAATAAACCACCTTTCCAGGAGAGGAGTGCAGCACATGAGAACACCTCTTTTTCTCATGGTTCGAGTGTGACATGAATGGAGGATGTCCCCGAGCAACGTAGGTATAAGATTCCTGGACATGAAGATCTTGACAGCATTGATATCTATAAGCTGATCTAGATTCGGGAACAACACCAACCCATAGACAAGGAGAGCCACAACCTCTTCAAAGGCTTGTAGGTCAAGGGAATTCCAACATTCTTGGGCCTTCTCAAACAGAAACTTTGACAAGAACCCTTTGATAGCACTTCTGATTTCCCAATGTCCCTTGATGTCAGATGGTTGTAGACGTAATGCTTTAGAAACCTCTTCAAGGTTTGGTTCCCTTTCCGTACCGTTGTAGGGTAGTTGACTGAGAATGGGAACCTTCAGAAGCTGAGAAAACTCTTCCAAAGTGGGCACCAATTGATAATCCGGGAAAGTAAAACAATGGTGCAAAGGGTCAAAGAACTGGAAGAGAACTTTTATCATATCTTCTTCAATGTTGGTGTTGACCAAGCTGATGAGTCTACCATGCCTTTCACTGAAGGAAGAGTTCTCGGGAATCCTGGATGTAAGCTCCTTAAGCTGAGGAGGGATCCTTACAAGGTTGATCTGAATTGTCTTTCTGCGGATAGTTTCCATGTCCTACAAAAACAAGAACAAAGATGAAGATTCGAACCCTTGAAGTGGTTAGTGGATGCATATGATGATATATGATGTTATGATGTTATGATAAAAACACACCACAAGTATCCACAAACAGCAAACATGATAAGGCACACAAGTCACACCAGACAACCCTTAGAGTTTAGGCCAGCATGAAGTTTGGGGTCCTACCCTCTTGAAGTTGGTGGGCTCAAAAACCTGTCCTATCAAAAGTAACCGGGTTCTAAGGAGCTCAATATCATTGGGTTGTTTTCTATGTTCATTGTTTTGATTTAGCCACTGGACTGGCGATCAAAATATTCCAAGAAAACAACCCTCAATGAGTGTAGTATCGAGTATCTACCAACTTCGGACTGCACCAAAGTCGGTCATCTCACTACCCCTAAAGAGGCCAGGATGGTCAAGTAAGGTTCCTAAGGTCAGTTGATGCTTCACGACACCACGCGGCGGCCCCGTACTCTCCTTGACTTGACTCAAGGGTTACCGGTACTCACCAAAGTGCCACATCAACGTAGCAACTGCTTCAACCGTGTCGGTATACCCCGCACAATTCCCTCACAGTTTGTTGCTACCTAAAAGGTTTCCCCCAGATCCGGGTTAGGATCTATGAAACTCCCAAAACAGGCCCACAATATTAAAGCAATCAAAACAGGAAATTGAAAACATAAGTATGATCTAATCCTAAGGTACACCTCACTTTATAAGTTCCCCAGCAGAGTCGCCAGTTCTGTGATTGGTGGAAATAGAACTGACTGTTTAAAGTTGGTTCGTGAAATGTCGCGGTAAGCAAGAGTCGCCGCCGTCTTTTATGTTCTCCAACATGGATAGGACAAAAGCACAACAAAATTCCTTATTTGAGATGTCTCTCGGTTCGGGAGGTAGATTTATAGAAAGGGAAGGTGTTAGCACCCTTTCTATCCGTGGTTATCCACGGGCTCTTAGGTACTTGCTCTTATGTTTTCAAAAGATGTTTGCTTTTCAATTGTGTGTGGGTTTTGAAAAAAGTTTCGTTTGAAAAATTTCTAAGTAACTCTTGTATCTGTCCTCAAGAGTGTGTGAAAAATTTGTTTGAAAACTTTTTGAAAGTGTATGTGTGAAAAGTATTTTGTTTGTTTTTGAAATGAGCAAGTACTCATGAGATCTACCTACTCTAAGGAATTAGGCTGTGTAAGAGTCCTTTAAACAGTGCTATCCCACCATTGATAAGTAGGTAGCACCGTCGTTGGAGGTGTTCGGGTCAATTCGATGATTAGGGACATGTGTGATCACCGAAGCAATAGTAGGACACCTTAGAAGTAACCTTAATGTCCTAGATCCTTTTTATCTGAGGCAACCGTTTCGAGGCAACTGGATCTTAGACAGGAGGGCGACCTCTAAAACACCCTATACTTGACGACCACGTTCGAGGCAACCAGTGAGGTGTACCCTAGGAGTGGCATGTGCACACGTGTTGTTTTCATGTTATATTATCTTTGATCATGCATTTGTGAGCTACAGAATTATTTTATTTGGCATACAGTCTTGCAGGCATAATTAACAGTTAAGAGTGCGGAAAATAAAGTGCGGAAATATGAATCTACGCTATTACAAGGCGCGGGTCTATACATCGCCAAAAACAAAAACCCGTTTTGGAAAATAAATGCGGAAAGTAAAGAAAGCGGTAAACCTAATTAACTATTACATCCTCTGAGCAGATACATAAATAATCAAAATAAGAATAATGCGCGAAAGAAATTCAATCGGGACGTCCTTAGGGTTTTGACCCTTTTTGAGAAAAGAATTTAAGTTTTGTCCTTTTTTGCAATTTAATTAAAATTAAACCTAAACCTAATTAATTAATTAATTAGAGAAAAAAATGTTTTTTATGTTTTTTATATTTTAATGAAAATAAAATAAAAGGAATTAAAAATTTAGTAAACAAAACCCTAATTCTAAGCTAATTTTATTTATTGCAAAAAAGATTAAAATTACCTAATTAAACTAATTTAATTAATTTACATTTTATTTACAAAAATAATAGTTAATAGTAAAAATAACAAATAATAAAAATATTTACAATTTTTTATCTCTGAATTTTTATATAAAAATTAGTTTATTGGTTAATAATAATAATGATTATAATTAAAAGAATTAAAAGGAAAAAGAAAATAAAATAAAAAAATAGTAAGACCAGGGGGGTTTGATGGAATCAATGGAGGTTTTGAAGAAGCAATTCTGGCCCATTTGTTGGCCAGCCCATTGACTTTTTGGATCAGCTGAGCGCGTGGTTGACTGGGAGCACCATGGATATTCACACTTGGCCATTAGATGGGTGTTAGTGGACACATGGCTAGCTGATTCGTGAGGTTGCATGATGGAATTCTGGACAAGCGCTGCATATGATTAGGTTAGAAAAAATATTAACAAGCGTTTGGGGGACCTGGGAATCGAACCCAGGTCCCAATGGTTACCAAGCACGTCACCTTCCACTAAGCCACTGCATTGCATTTGTTAATATAATACACAATAAACATAATATAAAAACATAATGTCTATGCTGGAAAGAGAAACAAACGCGTGCATATTATTTGAATAGACCAATAGTATGCTTCCACATCCTTCGTCTTCTTCATTTATCTGCAGCAAATAAAACAAATAGCGGGGGTTTTTAACCCCCACAAACTGCAAATGCCAATAATAGCGATTATACGTATGAGTTATATAAATAGGGCACGAGGGTTAGGTTTGATTCGTCTGGCCTTGACGAATCTAACCATGTGCTTCTCAAGGTCCAATTTTGCTTATGCTGTAAAGCCCCAATTGAGAGCTTCGAAAACCCTAGAATTCAACAATGGTGGTTTACGTTTCAGGGTGCCATAATGCAATTCAATCACACTAATAGCTTCGTATGAGTCCTATAAACACAACACAATCAATAAAAGATGTTAAAAATGCATGAATCGATGATTATGATTTTGAAAAAAAGTGGTAAACCGTATGACTGTGTAGAACGGTTCTTTGAGTGTTAAGGCTTGTTTGTGATTGCTATGCGTTCCTGAGTATCCCAGCAAGGTGTTGGAATCAAGAAAAGGGTGTGAATTGGCCTGGAAGGTTGAATTCAGTTTTCAAATTTCTTGGCTTTTTTTCAATATGGTAATGGTGTTTGCAGCAGCTTTTTCACGTGAATGGAATTAGGTTTGGCTTCAGCATATATAGTATAATGGAATTAGGGTAAATCTTGCACAAGAAATCCTTTGAATTCATGTTTTCAATATTTGATTTCAATCAAATCTTTTTGCATATTTTTGATTGACAAAACTTGCCAAACATGGAGCTTTTGATGTCCTTGATATGTACACGAATTGCCAGTTTGCCCTGGGTGTATTTGCATCACAAAAAGATTTGAAAACCATATCTTTTGAATTTTCCTACAATTAAATGAATTAAATGAATTAATATTAATAAAAATTCAATTAATTAATTAAAAATAAGAAAATAAATCAATTTAAGTTCAATGGGTCGTGCATAGGCCTTGGACAATGTTTCAAGAAAGAATTTGAGGCCCATTAGCAAAAATGAAGTGTTTTGGGCAAAGTTGACTTTTGCAAATTCCCAAAAATTTCCCAATTTCTCCAGTGCATATCTTGCTCAATTTTGATCATACGAACATGTTCTTGGACATTTTGGAAAGGTCTTGAAGTCCTCTAACCAATTCCTTTTGTCCCATGTCATTTGGATTTACCAATCTCAAGTTATGGTCTTTGACTTAAAGTGCATTTTTGTTGACTTTTGAAATTGACCTATAATGTAGAAATTGATATATTTTTGTGATAGCATTTCTTGGACTTGGAATGTGAAGATGAGTTGTAGTAAATGTCATCCCCTTCAAAATGAGCATTGGATGGGATTTTTCTGATGAACCATGAAAAAGTTATGCCTTGGTCAAATTACAGTTGACTTTTCAGTTGTCCAAAAGTAGAAACTTTTGGCATCTTGATGATTTTTGAGCCATGCTTGTGGAATCATGATCAAGACTTGATCAAATGATGATTGTGGCTTCAAAATAAGATGTTGACCAAAATTTTTGACTTTTGATTGCCAAATGACCATTTTTCCCCTGCAGTTGACTGTGAATCAAATGGGACCTTTGACTGTGCAAACTGGCTCTGTGAGTCTTGAAACTTGACATGTAGATGCTTGACAATATATATAGACCTATGGGACTTGATTGAGCCCTTGAAAACCTCAAATTCACTGGAGGAACCAAAACCCTAATTTGACTGGCTTAAGAGGCATTTGAACTGTGCAACCCTTGAGTAGTCTTGAAGCATTTGAAGATTGATCTTGACAAATCTTGAAGAATATGGGAGGGAAAATTTTGGGGTACAACACTCATCATTATAGTTGGTATCATTGTCAGAAACTTCAAGAATGTGGTCCTTTTCCCTTGTCTCTCTTTCTTGGTTCTCCCCTTCCTTGTATGAAGAGGTCATATCGACCAGTTGCTTTAACGCCCCCCTGAACCTTCTGCCCATATTCAGAATACCAGATACCTTCTTCTTTTTCTTTTTCTCCTTCAGGATGAGGGCTTTCAGATCCTCCTGCCCTTTCGCCAAATTTATGAACATTTGTTGGAATTGGGCATTTTGTTCCTGAAGATCTTTGATGCTTTGTTCATAAGACATTTCTGCTGAAATAAACAGCAAAGAAGATGAGAAACATGTAATGGTACTTGTTTATGTAATGTTATGGATGGGATGCGTATGCAATGATTTCAAGGATTCTTAAAGGCTCAAATTTGTTTAACCAAAAGAAACCTACGTTAATTGCATTAATAAGTTCGAATTGTTACAAAGAATGCCTTTTAGGATTACAATAAAACAAAACAAAACTTAAAGCAAAAAAGAAACTAGGTCTCCCAGGAGTGCATCCTCTTTGGTGCAATGTAGGTGTTTATGTTCCTTTCTTCATGAAGCAGCCTAGTGAGCTCCAGGACCTTCTTCTTGCTGGCATAGAACTGAGCTTCAAATGTGTCTCGCTCCTCTTTGAATTGAACCCAGGACTTCTGTAACTCTTCATGATCAATTGGCATGTTAGGATGATGACCAAGGGAAGTAGTATCTCCTTCAATAACTGGTTCCACAATTATTGGTAGGACATTTGGGTAAGGCATCATAAGACTTTGGGCGCGAGCTCGTACCCATCGGAGATAAGGCTCAAGAGGAATGGAATTCTTGTGCCCTAGCATGTTGCTATCAATTTTATGCACCATGCCCCAAGCATTTATGAACCTTTTGCGGTATCCCTGAGCATCGTTCTCATAGTTGAAGGCGATTCCTTGGATAAGCGTATCATGAGGACCATCTCTTCTCGTATAACCAAATTGACGCAGTGCCAAACAAGGGTTGTAAGTGATTCCTCCCATAATGCCTAAGAGAGGGACATTAGGGAATTCACCATAACGATCGATGATGGTAACATCTTCCGAGAATCGTGAACACCAATGAATGTCTAAATATGTAAGGGACATCAGCCTACGAGACCATTTCAGACCCTGTTCATTCTTCAAAACAGACCTGGGTAGGTGCGAAATAAACCACCTAGCCAATAAAGGAGTGCAACACAGGAGGGTCCCCCTTGTCTTTAGAGTGCGAGCATGCAGAGAGTGTAGAATATCCCCGAGTAATGTAGGCATTGGATTATGAGACAGAAAAACCTTAATAGTGTGCACATTTACGAGTTGATCTGCATTAGGGAAAAGTACCATCCCGTAAATGAGAAGTTCCAGCACCTCTTCAAAAGCTTGTAAATCCAGGATATCCCAAAAATGGTAAGCCTTCTCGAATAGAAACTTAACCGGGATTCCTTGGACACTTCCTCTAGTCTCCTAACTTGTCACTATGTCAGACCGTTGTAAGGACAAAGCTCTAGCAATTTCTTCAGGCTTTGGATGTTCTTCTGTACCGTTGAAAGGTAGCTGATCAAGAATAGGTACCCCCAACAACTGAGAAAATTCCTCCATAGCAGGTACTAGTTGGTAATCCGGGAAGGTGAAACAATGGTGTGCAGGATCAAAGAACTGAAACAACATTTTTAACAATTCGTCATCAGGTTTTACAGTGCCCAAGTTGAGCAACCAACCATGTTTTTTAGTGAATGGAGAACTTTCAGGAACCCTTAATGCCAGGTCCTTTAGTTGGAGAGGCACTTTCACAAGGTTAATCTGGATAGTGTTCCTACGGGCGGATGCCATGTTCTACAAAACAAAGCAAAAATGAGCCCTAGGAAATCCTTGAAATGGTTAGTTATAATATGCCATGCTTATGATGTCATGATTATGATAGAAAATCACATGTATAGCAAACAAAAAGCAAGTCACACCAAGTCCTTAGGTTTAAGGCCTGCATGAGTTTTAAGGTCATACCCTCTTGAAGTTGGATTGGTTCAACCTGTCCTATAAATAGTAATCGGGTTCTAAGGGATCTCAATATCATCGATCTTTCACCTAACTTCGTTCAATAGGCGATTGACTCGCAACCAAACAAAATTCAAGAGTCAAACCTCAATGAGTGTAGCATCGAGTATCTATCGACCTTGGGAATACACCAAAGCCGACCATCTCGCTATGTCCTATTGGCCAAGTTGTGCAATTAAAGGTTCTAAGGTCAGTTGATGCTTCACGACACCACGCAGCGGCCTTGTACTCTCCCTGATTGACTCAAGGGTTACCGATACCAACCAAAGTGCCACATCAACGTAGCTACTTCTTCAACCGTGTGGGTATACCCCGCACAGTTCCCTCATAGTTTATTGCTACTTACCTAAAAGGTGTTCCCCGAATCGGGTGTAGGATCTTTAATAATACCCAAACAAAACCCTTGAATATAAAGCAGGCAAAGCAAACAAGAAAGAAAATTTAAAAGTGACCTAGATCCTAAGGTATACCCAACTTATTTAATTTCCCCAGTAGAGTCGCCAATTCTGCCACCGCATCACACCAACACACTACTTTTTATGGCCTTTTGAGTGTGGTACTCAATGTCATATTTGGACAATAACATTTGCCAGCGGGAAATTCTCACAGTAAGAGCAGGATTTTCAAAAATATACTTAATTGTATCCATTTTGGAAATCATAAGTAGTATTATTCAGCATATATCGTCGCAACCGCTTTTCCACCCAGGCCAGAGCACAATATGTCTTCTCCAACATAGAATATCGTGACTCACAATCAGTAAATTTCTTACTGATATAGTATATGGCGTATTCTTTCTTTCCTGTTTCGTTTTATTGTCCCAAAATACAGTCCATAGAACTATCCAACACGGTTAGATACATGATCAATGGTCTTCCTTCAACGGGAGGGAGCAAGATAGGAGGTTCAAGTAGATATTATTTTATACTTTCTAACGCCCTATGGAAATCCTCTGTCCACACACAACCCTGATCTTTCTTTAGCAACTTAAAGATCGGTACATATGTTGCAGTCATGTGGGAGATGAATCTGGAAATATAATTCAAACGCCCAAGGAAGCCTTTAACTTGCTTCTCAGTCTTTGGCGTAGGCATTTCTTGAATAGCTTTGAATTTATCTAGGTCAACTTCAATCCCTTTCTGGATGACAATGAAACCTAACAACTTCCCTGATTGGACACTGGAGGTGCATTTATTTGTATTCAAGCGGAGATGGTATTTCCTCAAACGCTGGAATAGCTTCAACAAATATTTCACATGCCCTTCTTTAGTTTGGTATTTGGCAATCATATCATCAACATATACCTTAATTTCCGTGTGCATCAAATAATGGAATAGGGTTATCATAGCCCTCTGGTACGTTGCACCAGCGTTCTTCAACACGAAGGGCATCACTCTGTAACAGAATGTTCCCCGGGGTGTGATAAAAGTTGTTTTTTCCATGTCCTCCGGAGCCATTCTTATTTGATTATATCTAGAAAATACGTCTATGAATGAGAATACTTTAAATTTTGTTGTGTTGTCAACCAGCATATTAATATGTGGCAATGGGAAATCATCTTTTGAACTAACTTTATTTAGATCTATGTAATATACACACATGCGGACTTTTCCATCTTTCTTTGTTACATGCACAATGTTGGCTATCCATTGAGGATACATTGATGTCACAAGAAAACCGACATTAATCTGTTTTAAGACTTCTTATTTAATTTTTACTGCCATATCAGGGTGAGTTCTTCTCAACTTCTGCTTGATGGGCAGGAACTATGGCTTCAAAGGCAAATGATGCTCCACAATATCAGTATCTAGACCCGACATATCTTGGTAAGACTAAGCAAATATGTCCACATATTCTTTCAATAGCTCAGTCAGTCTGCTCTTCACATCAGGATACAACGATGCTCCAATTTTGACTTCCTTTGGCTCCTCTTCTGAATCTAAATTGATTGCCTCCAATGACTCTGTTGTACCCCAAAATTTTCCCTCCTGTATTTCTCAACACATGGTAAGTGAGGTTCCCAAATTGCTCAAGGAAGTTCAAGAATTGACCAGACAAACTCTCTCCTAAGGCAGTATACCTCAAATTAGGGTTTCCATCTTTATCAAGATGTGTGAACCATAAATAACTCAAATTCTCACCATTGTCATAATATGTTCTCAATATCATCCATGTCAAGTTTCAAGCCTTGCAGAAGAAGTTTGCTCAGTCAATTGCTCAAATGCCT
The DNA here is from genome assembly GCA_948472305.1 of Vicia faba. NCBI lineage: Eukaryota > Viridiplantae > Streptophyta > Magnoliopsida > Fabales > Fabaceae > Vicia > Vicia faba. The sequence goes on from OX451738.1 coordinate 1,234,806,061, forward strand.
GAAAATCAACTGTACTAGGTCAAAAGTCAACTGTGGCCCACATACAGTCAAACTTCAAGATTTTTGGTCAACATCCTCATTTTGAAGTATTATCCATCATTTGATCATGGGTTGATCATGATTCCTCAAGGATTGCTCACAATTCATAAAAACCCAAAAGTTGCTAAATTAGGGTTTTATAGGAAAAGTTAACTCAACTTTGACCAAGCATACCTTTCTCATACTTTATCATAAATGATCCATCCAAAGCTCATTTTTAAGAGGATGCAATTCCCTACAATTCATCTTCAGCTCCCAAGTCCAGAATATGCACTCACAAAAAGATATGAATTTTGACATTATAGGTCCTTTTGAAAAGTCAACAAAAACATCTTTTGGGTCAAAGCTTCATACATGAAATGGAAAACTAAATTGATATGAGACCAAAATATTTGTTTAGATGACATCGTAAGCTTTCTAAAAAGTCTAAGTAAACCTCTCTAGGGTCAAAATTGAGAGAGTTATGCATTGGCCAACATGACCATTTTTGCAAAATTGCCAAAAGTCAAATATGCTCAAATTTGCATTTTTTGCTAAATAGGCCCAACTTTTTATGCTTGCACATCAATTATAATGTGGTCCACGACTCAAATGTTCACTCACCCATTATGTGCTTCATTTTTCAATTTATTTTGATTTTTCATTAATTAAAAAGTGAATTAAATCAAATAAATGATGAAAATTAACAAAGATATGATTTGATTTGTTTTTTTGACAGATTGACAATCAAGATATGCTGAGTTAACAAGATAAAATTGAATCAAGGTCAATTGGTACAAGAAAGGCATGATTTGGCTCAAAATAGCAACATATCATATAGCTTGCAAATCAAATCAAATCTTGGATAAATGCAAAGATTTAGTCCAAGTTTGTTAACCTAATTCACTCTAGGTTATATAGTGAACAATTCCAGATCAAAAATACAAGGGTGGAGGCGTGCAAACTGCAAGAACAAACTTCAAAATTCCAAGAAAAAAGTGGTGATTCAATTCCATTCTAGAGGCCAAGTCAAGCCATTCTAGCATTACCAAACGACTCCTGGACCTTCCCAGAACCTATCCCAATCACTTGCAGGTGCTCAAACACCCAGAAACGCATGCAAGGAATCCCACAGTTTGCATCATTCTTTGAAAACGATTACACTAATTCATGCATCATTAGCATCTTTAACTCATATATTTGTAATCTTCATCATGTTTGCAAGCTAACCATGCCATTTAATTGCATTTTGAAGCATGTACATGTTGCCATTGCTAGGGTTTTTGTGTTATTTTTAGGGTCTTTTTGTACAGGAACAATTGGGCCTTGAATCAGGTACCATGATGCTCGTGAGGATAAGACGAGTTGATTGGTACTATTACCTTTCATTTATCTTGCATGTACAACATTTTTGAAATATGCAGGGTTATACCTATAGTGGATGTTTGTAGGTAAAAGTACCTTTTTATAAAACAACGGCAGAGGAAGGAGAAGACAACGTTTCCAGCTATCACAGGGCTATTTGAAATTCACGCGTTTTTGGTCTGACCATCTTTGTTTCGTACATTACATTTTGTGTGTATTATATTAACAAATAACTTGTGTAGCGCAGCTGGCAGTGTAACATTGGCAAAGAGTACAAGAACCTGGGTTCGATCCCAGGTCCATATAATTTCCTTTATTTTCTTTTCTATTCATTGATTCAGTGCTGCGTTCCTCTTGTTGACCACCATGCGCTAGCAACTTGTGACCATTGGATAGAAGGATGATCAAATCCAACGCCCAGATGGTAAGAGACCACAATGCTCATCAAGTCAACGCCCACACCTGATCCAACGCATTGACTGGGCTTGGAGCATTTGGGCCAAGGAATTCAGATTCATACCCCCCTCTCTAGCCAACAACACAGGCCCACTTCTCAGCTTCTTTTTATTTTTATTTTATCTTTTAATTTAGTTAATTATTTTATTTTTAAAATCAATTTTAATTAAATCATAAAAATCAAAAAAGTCAAAAAAAATTTAGATTTAGTTGTTTTCTTATTAAATTTAATTTTGTTAATTAATTAGATTAATATTTAAATTAGGGTAACTTTAATTTGTTTTTTCACAATTAAAATTAAATTAGAAAATTAGGTTAACTCTTGATTTAATTTTTCTATTTTTTCTCAAATAAAACAAAAATACAAAAATAGGTTGTTTAGAATTAATTTATTTATTTTCAAAATTAATATAAATTAGGACTGAGGATTTTCTTTTAATTTAATTCTCCATTATTTTCTCAAATAACAAAACATGACAAAAAAAACATTTTTTTCTTTAATCAATCGCAAGTAGGATTAGTCAAAGGGTCAAAATCCTAATCGCCTCACATTTAACTTACCGCGCGCATTTAATTCTTTTATTATTTGTGTAATTGTTTTGAGGATGTAATAGTTTTAATTAGGGTTTTTAAATTTCCGCAACTTTATTTACTGTCAACGACAATTATGTAACTGTCAAAGCCATGTAATAAGCGTAGGTTGTTTTTTCGACTTTTACTTTCCGCAAAACTCTTAATTGTTAGATGTATGTTTAGGATTGTATGGCAAGAATGCATGACAAAATTAAAATGGTTAGAAAACCCTAATGTGCAAAGATAATAAACTGAAAATAAATCACTCGCATATATTCACTCTTAGGGTATACTCTCACTTCGGTTGCCTTCGGTAAACGATCATTAAGCATAGGGTGTCTTAGTGGTTGCACTCCCGTCTAAAGAGATCAAATTTTCCCGTTCAAATGTTGCTTCAGAAATGTTGCCTCGAAAAGATCTTAAGACTCTAGGGTTTCTACTAAGGTGTCCTAATATTGCTTTAATGACCGTACGTCCCTTTCGAATTGACCCTTACAAATTCCAACGACGGTGCTACCTATTTCTCAATAGTAGGATAGTGCTGTCTAAAGGAAACAAGAATAGAAACGATCTTTTTTCGAGTGGGTAGATGCTAGTAGGTACTTGCTCAAATCAAAACTTTTCACACTTGCACTTTTCAAAAAAATGTTCATAACAAATTCATCACACCCTTGAGGACTGATACAAGGGTTATCACGAAATAAAACAATTTTCAAAAACAAGCACACAAACACAAGCAATTTAAAAATGAGCAAGTACCTAAGAGCCCATGGAAAACCATGGATAGAAAGGGTGCTAACACCTTCCCTTTCTATAATCTACCCCCCGTACTCAAAATCTCGAAAAAGGATTTTTTTCTGTACTTTTTTCCTTTCTGGTTAGATGAAATAAAAGTCGGTGGTGACTCTTGCTTACCATGACATTTTGCGAGTAAAAAAAACGCAAAACACAAACCAGTAAAAACAGTCGGTTTTGCCACCACAGACTCTTTATACGGTTGAATGGAATTTTCCTCGTGCTCGAGCAACTGTGAAACCTCTTCTGAAATCTCATAATATTCTTCTTCTTCCGTCCCAAACACAGGATATTCAAAGTTGGGAGAGGGTGCAGGGTCATTGTATTCAACGGGTTTATTAGTTAATCTGCACATGCGATTTGTGATTACTTTTAGAAACTGACACATATATCAAGTGACTATGCAGATTTACTTACAAATATATTTTATTTTATTTAAAAAGGGGTTTTTTATTACCATTTTCCATGAAAAAGCAAAAAAAATAAAAAAACACATTTTGAGAATCAAACACAACTTTTATTTATGATTTTAATGATCAAACCAAACAGATAAGCCCATACAATATCAACTTTCATCTTTGGCAGAATGAAAGCTTTTTGCAAAGATTTAACAAAAACAAATTACTTTGAGACATTGATGCAAGAGGGAACATCAAAAGTGATCCAGTTCTGGATTTTGACTCCAGGCGTCACATAATTCGGCACTTCCTGATCTTCCTCATCCTCCTCAATAGCATTAACTCTAGAAACAGTTGGATGGAGGTAACCTCCACTGCAGAAAACATCCTGATAGCTGCTCATAATAGAGTTTGACTTCAAACTTTTGCCTTTGACATTCTTTGCAGAGAATCCTAAGCTAACCCTATTCTTATTCACGGGAGGATCAACGACCTGTCCCCATACTTTACTTGGACCATTGCGCACAACCTACTGAGCATCTTTGTATAAAGTCATAGAGTTCTCATTTGCCTTTACGTTATCAACAAACAGAGCCTGGAATTGCGTCCCAACAGCGGCTTCGTCTTCCTCTACAACACTGAAAGATGATAGATGAGATATCAGTAATGCTTGCTCCCCGTTTATAATAACCACTTTGCCTTCGCGTACGAACTTCAACTTTTGGTGCAAAGGGGAAGTGACAACCCCTGCTTCATGTATCCATGATCTTCCCAGTAGACAACTGTATACGGGCATAATATCCATGACTTGGAAAGTGATCTGGAACAGATGCGAGCCTATGTGAATAGGCATATCGACCTCCCCAATAACCGACTTCCTTGACCCATCAAAAGCTTTGACAATAATACCACTTGGGCGCATAGGAGACCCTTGATATTTTAACTTCATCAGTGTACTTCTCGGTATCACATTTAAGGCAGATTCATTATTAATTAGCACATTTGATAATGAATCACTTTTACAGTTCATGGATATGTCAAGAGCTAGATTGTGATTCCTCCCCTCGTCACGCAATTCATCATCGCAAAAGCTTAGTTTATTACATGATGTAATATTACCTATCACACTGCTGAATTGATCTAACGGCATGTCATACTCCATGAAGGCTTGGTCCAACACTCTCATTAAAGATTCTCTATGGGAATCATAATTCATTAATAATGCCAGGATAGATATCTTTGAAGGAGTCTTCAATAACTGATCTATAATTCGGTAGTCGCTCATCTTGAATATCTTCAAAATATCATCTACGTCATTCTCCAAGGTAGAACCACTGGATCCCCCTACATCCTTCTTATCTTCAACACTTTCCACAACCTTCTTACCAACATTATCATTTACCTGAACAACTGGTGCAAACACACGACCGCTGCGGGTCACTCTACTAGTCTCAGCAATATTTCCAAAATTAGACAAAGGTTGGATGGGAATTTCTACGCCATCCTCTAAAATAGTAGCATTGTACTTGTACGGTACATCTTTGTCTAATTTGTAAGGAATGGGCCCTGGCAAGCAAATCACCACAGGGGAAACAACCGGCTTGCTACAATATTCAATTTCAACAGGGGTAGAATCATTGAAACATGACACAATTACATTCACACCTTCTTCAGAAAATGTTGACATCAAAGAATCTTCGCTGGAGAGCATATTTTCATCCGAGGAAAATAATTCATCCGTGGAAGCATATTCATCATCTGATTCTTCCTCATCCGAGTAGGCTTCAATATCGTTAACCTCATAGTAATCATCTCTTTGGCTTGAAACCTTGATAGTTCCATTATCCAATAACAACTGAATACCTTTCCTTACAAAAGAACATCCTCGAGAATCCCTGCAGCAAACCCGGCAAGATCCATAGTGGTGCTCTACCTGACTAGCCATGTGGCAGAAAGTAGCATGCAATTGTACGAGATCATCATTGATATGTTCCACATCAAAGATCCTGAACTTTCCAGGACATCTAAAGACCATGTTCACTTCCTCCTCATACTCTTCCCTAGGCCTGATTATATGGATGAGGCCCTCATCCATCATTTCCTGCAAATTAGCCTTTATTTTATCGCAACCTTGTATATTAGTACTACAGATACCACAACCAGCATGGTCATGAGTATAGTAACTAAAATAGCAAAGGTCTGCATGCATCTTTACCAGGTCTCCTCTAACCAATTTAATATCATAAATATGGAAGTCCCCTAGACAACCAGCAACCATGTTAACAGCATTCACTCCTCCATGCTTCGGGAGAGGATTATCGTTTACATTAGGACTGGCATCTTTGAAGGATAAAAGGCCAGATCTAACCATTTTCTGTATCTCAGACTTCAGAGGATAATATTTTTCCATGGTATGCCCTGGTGCACCCTGATGAAAAGCGTACATCTGATCTGCCTTGGAGTACCAAGGTAAAGGGGATGGTATAGCAGGAGGTGGCCTAGTCTGGACCAACTTTTTCTGGATCAATGCTGGGAGTAGCTCTGCATAACTCATAGGGATAGAGTTAAAAGGCGCTCTCCTCTGATTTTCCCCTTGATTTCCCTGAAGGACCGGTCTTTGATAACCATTGTAGCCGGGGCCGTATTGAAAACTGGAGTTACCAAAGTAACCTGTTAGTGGCGTTGATGATTTCTTCTAGAAGGATTAACCCTTCTCTCTTAAATAACAATATTTGTTTCCCCCTCTTTCTTTTTAACAAATCCAAATGACTATTTTTTCATATTGCTGGAACTTTCACTTTTTGTCAAACGACCTTCTCTTACATCCTCTTCCAAACGGAAGCTAATTCCCACCAATTTAGTAAAATCACTGGGTGCACTCGCCACCATTCTCTCATAGTAGAATGCACCTAGTGTCTTCAGAAAAATATTTGTCATCTCTTTTTCTTCCATTGGAGGAATCACTTGGGAGGCTACCTCACGCCATCTCTGTGCATATTCCTTAAATGATTCCTTGTCCTTCTGAACCATGGCCCTAAGTTGATCACGGTCAAGCGCCATGTCCACATTGTATTTTTATTGTCTGATAAACGCTTCACCCAAGTTGTTGAAAGAATGAATACTTGCACTGTCCAGGCTCATGTATCATTTCAACATTGCACCGGTTAAACTGTCTTGAAAGAAATGAATAAACATGCATTGATCATATGTATGAGTGGACATTTTCCTTACATACATAACTAAGTGAGCACGAGGGCAAGTGTTTCCCTTGTACTTTTCAAACTCTGGTACTTTGAACTACACAGGTATTTTTACATTTGGAACCAAACATATATCATTCACATTCTTCCCAAACACCTCTTTTCCTCTGAGAGCCTTCAACTCTTTCTGCATTTTATCAAATTGATCCTGAAAATCGTCCATTTGATCATAGAATCCCAAGATTTCTCTTGGTGGAGGAATAGGGCGATACACTTTGCCATTAGCAAACGGGACCACATTCACCGAAGGAGGTGCAACATAGTGAATCTCGTTTCTAGCAGCAGGGGTAACGTGCACCATATGAGGTGTGGGAGTAGCAGCAATCTGAGTAAGTGGAGAAATCTGAGCATCCTGATTAAAACCTTATGGCATAAAGTTCTCTAGCATTCCCCAAGGATATCCTGGAGGCATACGATTTTGAACAACAACTGGAGTAGTAGAAACAGGAACAGTAGGAGAGCTTCAGTAGTAACCATTGCCTATTGAGGCTAAGCAATTGGTGGCTGATTCTGAGCAGCCACCAAAGATTCCATCAGATCAGTGAGATTGGCCATACCGGCCTTCAGAGCAGAAACCTCCTCGCGCAGCTCGTGATTCTCTTGTTCTAGATTATCCATTTTCCTTCTGAGATTAGCTCGAGTATTGTACTGATGAGACAACTTGATGTTCGAAGTAAATAAGCTCAGTAAGACACTTGGATATGAACAAAGAATGTAAGAAGCATATACAGTATGATGCATGATATGCAATGCACATGTATTATTTTATTATTAATATTTCAAGGGACTTAAAGATTTGTAGACAATTTTTCCAATATCAAAGTAATAACACATTTAAAATACAGAAAAAAATTTATTATAATAACTTCAAAATGGATTACAACCTTTTTTAGTACAAGTTTCAATAATCCCAAGTATAAGATAAAAATAGTCTAAAACCCTAAGAAACAAAGCTGATGGAGATCACTCTACATGCTGACGCTTCCCTGTGAGTCTAGCAATATGAGCCTTTAACCTCTGGTTTTCTTCCGCATACCTAGTGGGACCCCCTTCTAATCATCAGAGTCAAGAAGTAGGCACTGAGACCTGATTAGGGCTTAGAGGAAAATAAATCCCCTTGCCTCTCTGTGATACGGTGGGAGAACTGACTTGAGGTTTTGCGTTTGTTTTCGCAAATGTTTCGGTTGAGCAAGAGTCTCCACAGACTTTTTATTTTATCCTAAGGAAAGGTTAAAAAGCACAGCAAAAACCTTTGAGATGTTTTCTTGGGTTCGGGGAGTAGATTATAGAAAGGGAAGGTATTAACACCCTTTCTATCCATGGTTATCCATGGGCTCTTAGTTACTTGCTTAGATCACTTGTCTTTGATTTTCAATTGTTTGAAATGGTGCTTTCAATTGTTTGAAATGGTGCTTTGTGTGTGGGTTTTGAAAATGTTTTGAAAAGAGGCCAATGTGGTGGCAACCTTTGTAATGATTCATGTTTGAATGTATACAAAGGTGTATGTCTTTTGAAAAGTTTTCAATGTTTTTTTGAAAGGTTTTTTGAAAGGTTTTTTGAAAGTGTTGTGATGTGTGGTTTTGAGAAGTAGGCAAGTGTTTTTTCAAGTTTGATTCAAGTAACTAAGAGTTTGTCTACCCCTAAATTTACTCAAAGGTTTTCTCTATGTTTTAACCCTTTTAACAATTTTGTTCCACCATTGTATTTGGTGGACAATGTTGTGTTAGGATGTAAACGGGACGGGCATGGGTCATTGTTTAGACCATGATTGCAATGGTCCCAAGTGTCTTTGGGCAATTTTTCCTTTAAGGGACTTGATCATTTTTAGGCAACTTTCGAGAGTGTCATCGAGGGACTATGATCATTTGATATTGTTTTGTTTTGCCAAAGACCCCTAACATGCAACATGGCCCATTATTGAAGGAAACAAGTGGAGTAACCCTAGGGGTGCAAGTGTGATTGGTGTTGTCCATTTTCATGCTTTGTTATCTTTGAATTAGATCAAGCTATTTGTTTGGTTGATTTTTACATACAAACCCTAAGTCTATCATGGCATATTTAGAAAGCTTTTAAATGCGAAATTTAAAGTCCTAAACTATTACAACATAATTATGGGATGGGGGGTACAAATGTTCAAATGGGGATATTTAGCAAGAAAAATTAAATCTAAACTATTACATCCAAATTGAATATTCAAATTATTTAATTACACAATAATTAAATAAAATAAAATAAATATGCAAGATGCAAAAATGATTTTCATATGTATGTAAAAAGGTATTTTCCATGTGACAAATAAACAAAAATAAAAATGAATAATTTTGGATATTTTTACATTTTAGGGCAAAAACCCTAATTTTCTAAGTAAGAAGTATTTATTATTTATTATATGAAATATTTATTAATTATGTACAAAAAATAAATAAAAAGGAAGTATATTGTAAAAAAGTGATTTTTTAAGTTAAATATTAATAAAAATAAAAATGTATTATTTTTGTATTTTTATCCTAAATATTCTAATAAATATATAAGTATTTATTATTTATTAAATATGTTAAATATATACAAGAAATAAAAATATTTATTATTTACAAAAAAAGTATATTTTTTAGAAAATGTGTTCAAAAGATAAAATAAAATAAAAATCAGAAAATAAAATGTATTTTGTATTTTTTTAGTATTTTAAATAAAAGGATATATATGTTATTTATATGTATGAATTCAAATAAAACAAATAAAAATCCAAATAAAATGCAAAAATGGCTGAAAAATATTTTTAATATTTTTTATGTTTTGACAAAAAATAAACAAGTCAGAAACAAAAAGAAAAAATCAAAAATAATAAAAATAAAACACAATGGGCCAAGGGGGTGTATGTGTGAAATAGTGGTGCAAGAAGGAAAATGAATCAGGCCCAGCCCAAAGGACAAGCTTCTTCAACCTCCAGCCATCCCTGTTCTAAAAAATGCGCGCTTCTTTACCTTGTTCAAACATCCTGATTCTTTGAGTTTTAGCACAAACTTATAACACCAAAAATGTAAAGAATCAAATCACGAATCCATACATACCAAGAACTTGATCTAACTCTCAGAAATGAGAGAGAATTTCTTCTCCCCCAATTCCTGACCTAACTTTTTCCTAATGTTCAGGTTCAAAATACTCTTAGCACACACAATATAAATGAAAAGTAACTATATGGATGGCTTCAGGGCTATGATTAGAACATGCTTTCTTCACAAACTTAATCCTAACTATGCCTGGATAGAGAGATAGAAGTTCAAAAACATACCTGTTCAGCTTGAATCGTGTGTGACAATGGAGGTACTTTTAATGCAATGTGAGGACTTGTATAGCTTGCTTGAGGTCCAGGGATGCTTCTCCAACCTCTAGCTTGCTTTGGAACTCACTGAAACGAGCTATGGAAGTTAACCTGCACAACTGAAAAAATGAAAATGGTGAACTTGGTTAGAGGTGTTACAGTTCATTTCCAATGCTTGGGATAGTTTGTATGGGTGGTAGGGAGTGTGTATGAAGTGGTTTGGATGAAAATGCACGATGGAAATGAGTTGGCCAAGTCAAAGTGCAGAATGCCCTGTTTTGTGCAGCAAGATGGTGATTTTCTGTATGAGGAGGGATCAAGGGTTCTTTGGTCGTGTTTTAGGTCTGTTAGGGAGTATGGAAAGTATGGAGAAAGTTTGTTTTAGTTCTTGCTTGCAGGAATGAGAGTTGGTGTTCAATATGCCAAGTTTCTTCTATGTGAAGCAAGGAAATGTGAGTTCCTATACAAGCCTGTCCCAAGCCCTAAACTATGTTGCACCCTTGAGTCTTGATCAGTGGGATATGTCCATGAATCTTGTGTCCAAAGATATGGCCTGTACTTCTTGGATTGTAAACTTGACATAAAGTGTAACTTTACAAGAATGGATAACTTGCTTTTTCTAATTATGGCTTAATTCTTCATGTAATGACCAAATGCATAAAATAATGCTAGAACACAATGGATTGGCATTTAATTATTGAGTGTAAATGAGATTAGAGGCCTGTAACTAGCTTGAACCGTGCTGATTTAAAAAATGCAAAGTTATGAACATGTATTTGGCCATGAATCAAAGTGACTTTTGCCCATATTGCCAAATTTGATTCTCCCTAACCACAAGGGTGTTTGAGAAGTTCTTGGACAATTTGGAAAGCTTGGAATGTGTACTACAATCCATATTTGTAATGAAAGTTGAAATTCCAAGTGGAAGCATGTGAAAAGTGGCCATGAAGTTAGGCAAAAATCCTGCCTAGAATAGGTCAAAATTTTTCTAAGTTAGGAATGTTTTGCACCCTTGTTCCAAAAATTGTAACTTGAGCTACAAGCTTCTTTTGAGGAAACTTTGTGAGTCAAAGTTGTAGATTTTGAAATGGACTATAACTTTCATGTTTTTAGTTTTACTTGAATCCAAATGTATCTTGATGAAAAAATTAGACAAAGTTAGGAAAAAATAAGGAAGTTTCATAACTTAGAAAAATTCGAAGTTATAAAATTTTCTCATTCTAAACCCTAATTTGCAATTTTTGGTTTCTTGATGAACAAGTTTCATGATTTGACATGTTTTGATGAAAAATGAATCTTGACACTTGATTTTGACCAAAAAGTCAAAGTTTGACTTTTCAGTATACAGTCAAATTTTGCTCAGTTGATTGGAAAATTCATTTGTCAATCTTGTGCATTTGGGATCTTTTGAACTTGTTGAACATGTCAAGACAATGCCATTGAGTTCTTGATTCCATATGTGAGCTTGGTTTTCCATTGGCTAGGTCAAACAGTCAAAAATTTCCTTTGTGCAGTCAAAACCCTAAAAATGACTATTTTGCCCTTTTGGTGATCTGATCAAATTTCTTGTGGAATTGTGATCCAAACTTGATCAAATGGTCCATATGAGTTCATAATGTTGATGTGGGTCAAATTTCATGAGGTTTGACTGTCAATTGACCATAGTTGACTTTTTCCCCAATACAGTTGATTTCTGGGTCAACTGTCCAATTGACTGGGCAAAGATTTGAATCAACGCTTGAAACTTGGTATGGATAAACTTGTGAGTCCAACATGAAGCAAGAAAGTCATCTTGGGAATTTTAGGTAAAAACATCTTTGTGCAAAATCAAACCCTAATTTGGGTCAACAGTGCAAAGAGGAGTCTTGAGCAGAGCAAACCCTAACTTGATCTTGAGCTCCAAGGGTCTTGTGGTGAGAAGATATTGATGAAATGGGAGGGAAAATTTTGGGGTACAACAGTTGCCCCTGTTCAATCTTCTTAGACCTGAGGATGTAGATTGGCTTGCGTGCCTTTCGTGATCCGAAGGTGGAAGATGATTGAACACTAGAGTGCCCAGAAATTTGCACTCGCATGCTGGAATATCAGCAATGTGATGTCAGGAATGGGCTTATAGATGCCATTTGGAGAGATGGTGGATAGGAGGATGGGCTTATAGATGCCATCTGGAGACATGACAGAACCTTGTCAGGAATGGGCTTATAGATGCCATTTGGAAGTGTTGATCGCGTAAGAGATTCCTTAGCGAGAACTTGCGTACTTTGAGAAAGGAAGATGGTTTCCTGGCCTGTTACAGGTGTTGATCTTCAAACTCTTCATGCAGATATGCCCTAGCTAGGTACATGTATCGAATCTACAATTAGTCGCTCACAGACGTGCCCTGGCTAGATACAGGAATCGAATCCAGAACTTCAAAAGGTTGCTTACAGACGTGCCCTGGATGGATACAGGTATCGAATCTCTAAACTATTCATGCAGATATGCCCTGGATAGATACATGTGCCGAATCCACAATCAAATACTCACAGATATGCCCTGGCTGGATACAGGAATCGAATATGGAATTGGTCATCTACAGATATGCCCTGGCTGGATACAGGAATCGAATCTGGAATTAGTCGTCTACAGATATGCCCTGGCTGGATGCAGGTATCGAATCTGGAAATTGTCGTCTACAGATATGCCCTGGCTGGATGCAGGTATCGAATCTCTAAACTCTTCATGTAGATATGCCCTGGATGGATACATGTATCAAATCTACAATCAATCACTCACAGATATGCCCTGGCTAGATACAGGAATCGAATATGGAATTGTGACAGTTGATAGTAATCATCTTTGGATTGACCTTTTCCTGAAAAGGAAAAACATTAGTTGTATGCAATGTCATGATGTATGAAATGCATGACGTCATGATGTTTTCAAGAATAAATGAGATTGTGTGATATGATGTGTATATGCATGCGTCATGGTGTATGATAATGTGATGTTTATGAATGTATTTTCGTCTAGGAAAATAAATCCTTGACGACTGCCGGGAGTTTGTGGAATCCTGGGCTGATGTTGAAGAGTGGAGTTCTTCGCTTCCGATGGGGATGATGGTTGCAAGCATAAACCGGTAGGAGAAGATGACTCCGTTGGGGAATAAACTTGTTGGAGAGATTACTCTGCAGGGAATTACTCTGTGGGAAGAGATACTTCGCTGAGGTTTTGATGAGAGCTCCGCTGGGGATTCCACTGATAAGTTATGTTGGGGTATTTTGATGAACTCTGCTGGGGGATAGGAAGAACTTCGCCGAGGACGATCTTTCCGTGGTAATTAGCTGAGGATAACCCAGTTATAAGCTCTGGTGGGGAATAACCTTTGAATAAAGGCGGGGAGAGACGTATGTACTCTGCAGGGAATAAGCTTCCAGAATCTACTGGGGATAAGCTTCCAGAATTTACTGGGGACATGGATTCCACTAGGGTGTCTGTATTCCGCCGGGGAACAATCTTATATCAAGACTGCCGGGGATGCTTGGTGAGGAGTGTCTGTACTCCGCTGGGGAATGTTGAGATCTTCTGGGGATACCCTAATTTCTTAAAGTTGACAGTAGACTAACTCTGCTTGAGTAGAGTATTGCTGACTTGCTGGAGATACTGTGCCTTTTCAGGGCTGATGGGAGACCAACTCTGCCTGGGGAGAGTATTGCTGAATCTGGTCCTACTCTGTGGGGAGTTGAGGTAACTTGGTTACATTCTTCAGCCGAACTTACCTTGGTACCTCGATGGACAGAGCAACTAGATCGCTTAGACAATTCTTTATTGCCCCTGCTTCTGATGTCATCTGTAATTAGTCCTTTGTTTCGCATGCAAATATTCATGATTAGCAATTAATGTCAAATGCATATATCAAAAATGATCATTGGACGTTCTTTGCAAAACAAAATAGAAAAAGGAAAAACGATGGGTAATTTGTCTGAAAAATTGAACTTGTATTGATTTTGAAATTTACCTGTAAATATGCGTTTTATGTACAGGAGGCTGACGTCCTAGTAAGAGAACGCCGCCGAGCAACATAGAGTTTACACAAATTTGTGAAAAGGAAACAAAACAGCTATGTGAAAAATAATCCCACTGGGTCCCAACTCTGCTATCACCTTTATGTCTTCAAGCGTCTCATCACTCTGCTGCTTAGTTGAAGCTGATCGATTGGAGTCATCTGAGCCCGATAGTTGATGCCGAATTCTGGATGCAAGGTGATCCAATGTGACATAGTATTACGCTTTATCCCTAACTTTTTCCTGGACCGCCCTTTCGGGTTTTCAGTCCACCGGGATACCCATTTTTGCCCAAGCCGCCTTTTCAGGTTTTCGACTTGCCGGGTGTACAGATTTTTTTCATTTCGTCCCTTATTTTTGCCCGAACCCTTTTGGTTCGCCGGGAAGCCCTTATTTTTTCCTAGGTGTGTCAACCTAGCGGGTCTTTAATTCATGCGTAGTATCTTTTTACTATGTCTGCATTGGCGGGGTGAGGAAGGTCGTCACCATCCATGGTGGTTAGAATCATAGCTCCTCCTGAGAAGATATGTTTAACCACAAATGGCCCTTCGTACGTAGGGGTCCATTTGCCCCTGGGATCACTTTGAGGAAGAATGATGCGCTTGATTACCAGGTCTCCGACTTGATACTCTTGTCGTCTGACCTTCTTGTTAAATGCCCTGATCATCCGTTTTTGGTACGTTTGACCATGACAAATAGCAGTGAGTCTCTTTTCGTCAATTAGGTTTAATTGATCAAGCCGAGTCTGGATCCAGTCATCTTCGCTCAAACCAGCATCCTTCATTATCCGGAGAGAGGGTATCTGGACTTCAATAGGCAAGACCGCCTCCATGCCATAGACCAAGGAAAAGGGAGTTTCCCCTGTTGACGTTCGTGCTGAGGTACGGTACCCATGAAGAGCAAACGACAACATTTCGTGCCAATCTTTATAGGTCACTGTCATCTTCTGCACAATCTTCTTGATGTTCGTATTCGCTGCTTCTACAGCCCCATTCATCTTCGATCGATAGGGAGAAGAGTTGTGGTGCTGTATCTTGAATTGCTCGCAGAGCTCAGTGATCATTTTGTTGTTAAGATTGGTACCATTATCCGTGATGATCCTCTCAGGTACACCGTATCGACAGATCAGGTTATGCCGAATGAAACGTGCCAAGACGTTCTTGGTTACGGTAGCATAGGAAGCTGCTTCGACCCACTTTGTAAAGTAATCAATCGCTACCAAGATGAAGCGATGCCCGTTGGATGCCGTAGGTCTGATTTCTCCGATCATATCAATACCCCACATTGCAAAAGGCCAAGGCGCTGTCAAGACGTTCAGAGGAACCGGAGGAATGTGCACCTTATCAGCATAGATCTGGCATTTATGACAAGTTCGAGAATGTTGGTAACAATCGACTTCCATTGTGGACCAGAAATATCCTGCCCGAAGGATTTTCTTTGCCATGGTATGTCCACTGGAATATGTTCCGAAGGTACCTTCATGTAGCTCTGCCATAATCCTTTCTGCTTCAGTCTTATCCACACAATGCAGTAAGGTTGAATCATGGTTTCGCTTGTAGAGAATGCCATTGCTGAGGAAGAACTTTGCCGCGAACCTCCTCAGAAACTTCTTGTCGTTAACGGATGCGCCTTCGGGGTATTCTTGAGCTTCAAGGTACCTCTTCACTTCATGATACCGGGGTTTTTCTGTTACCTCTTCGGTCTCAAGATCGCAGCAATGTGCAGGTCCGTCCAACTTCCCGATAATGATCCGGGGCGCCTCGTTGTCCCATTTGACTTTGAACATAGAAGACATCATAGCCAACGCGTCCGCTAACTGATTCTCCTCTCTTGGGAAGTGTTCAAAAGTTATCTCCTCGAAGTGGGGAAGCAATGTCAGCATATACTCCTTGTAAGGGATAAGATTTGGGTGTTTCATACCCACTCGCCTTTGATCTGATTGATCACGAGAGCGGAATCTCCGAAGACACTCAGAAACTTGATCCTTAAGTGAATTGCAGCTTGAAGACCCGTGATACATGCCTCATACTCTGCCATGTTGTTGGTGCAGTTGAAACATAGTCGGGCGGTGAGTGGAGTATGAGTGCCTTTAGGGGATATGATCACAGCGCCGATACCATTACCCAAAGCGTTCGAGGCTCCGTCAAAGTGCATAGACCATCGGGATCCTTCCTCAGGTCCTTCATCCGGTCCAGATACTTCACAATCAGTCACTACCATGATATCCTCGTCTGGAAATTCAAAGTTCATCGACTGGTAATCGTCCACTGCCTGATGTGCCAAATGGTCTGCCAATACACTTCCCTTGATTGCTTTTTGAGTCGTGTACTGGATGTCATATTCTGTCAAGATCATTTGCCATCTTGCTATTCTTCCAGACAGAGCAGGCTTTTCGAATATGTACTTGATTGGATCCATTTTTGAAATCAACAGAGTAGTGTGAGTCAACATATACTGTCTCAGCCGGCGAGCAGCCCATACCAAAGCGCAACAAGTTTTCTCGAGCAGTGAGTATCGGGTCTCACAGTCGGTAAACTTTTTGCTAAGGTAATAAACAGCGTGTTCTTTTTGGCCAGACTCGTCATGCTGCCCCAGCACACACCCCATTGAGTTGTTAAGTACTGTCAAGTATAAGATTATAGGTCTCCCTTCAACCGGCGGCATAAGAATGGGTGGTTCTTGGAGATACTCTTTGATCTTTTCGAAAGCGGCCTGACATTCATTGTTCCAACGTACTACTTGATCTTTCTTCAGCAGCTTGAAGATTGGTTCACAGGTAACAGTTAGATGCGAGATGAATCGGGCAATGTAGTTCAACCGTCCTAGAAAGCCTCTGACTTCTTTTTCTGTCTTGGGAGTCGGCATCTCTTGTATGGATTTCACTTTGGCAGGGTCTACTTGAATACCTTTGTCACTTACGACGAAGCCTAGCAATTTTCCAGATCTCACCCCAAAGGTGCATTTGTTTGGGTTCAACCTCAGCTTGTACAACTTCAGATGGTCAAACAGCTTCCGTAGATGGTCAAGGTGTTCCTCCTCAGTTTGGGACCTTGCAATCATATCGTCAACGTATACTTCTATCTCATGGTGGATCATATCATGAAATAGAGCAACCATGGCACATTGGTAGGTTGCCCTAGCATTTTTCAACCCAAAAGGCATGACCTTGTAGCAAAAGGTGCCCCACTGAGTAACAAAAGTGGTCTTCTCCATGTCTTCAGGATCCATCTTGATTTGGTTGTAACTGGAGAAGCCGTCCATGAAGGAGAATATTTTATGCTGGGCAGTGTTGTCAACCAGAACGTCGATATGAGGCAGAGGGAAATCATCCTTAGGGCTCGCCCTGTTCAAATCCCTGTAATCAACACACATTCAGACCTTACCATCCTTCTTCGGCACTAGAACCACATTGGCAATCCACTGAGGGTAAGAAGTCACTGCTAGAAACTCGGCATCAAATTGTTTCATAACCTCAGCTTTGATTTTCTCGGACATTTCTGGATGCATATGGCGGACCTTCTGTTTTACCAGAGGGAAGTCTTCCTTGGTAGGTAGGTGATGAACCACAATGTCGGTATCCAACCCAGGCATGTCTTCGTAAGACCAGGCGAAGATTTCCACATAGTCATGCAACATCTGAATCAACCGTTGTTTCACACTAAGCTCTAGATTGGCACCAATCTTGACTTCCTTTCTGTCTGTCTCAGTACCCAGATTTACCGTTTCCACTGGCTCTTCATGTGGCTGAATGGCCCTCTCTTCCTGGAGTAACAGTCTTGCGAGCTTACCAGGAACTTCGCAATCATCTTCACCTTCGTCTTCGGCTAAGTTGATCGGATTTTTGAAGTCATAGCTGGCAGTAGCAGAGTCGTTACAAGTGAGATCCAGAGTGGATTGGAACCTGTATAGGTGAGTGTGTGTAAATATAGTTGTTTTGCAATATATAATAAAGAAAGAAAAGGAGCACAAGATTTTGAAATGCAACAAACGTCCAATGTTTTTATTGATGATATATGAAAATGACACACAAAAGCCCTCACAAATGAAGCCGCGGTGCCTCGGGTAAGACACTGAACCAAAAAGTTTCAACATATTGTTTGTTACAAATTAAAAACAAAAGAGTTCATTACTGAGTGACAAAAGTAATAGGTGTGAAGTCTTTGGCAGTCCAGTTGCTTGGTCCACTGTCAGTTGTTGGGTAGATCCAGCTGTCGAATTCAGATTCCTCCATGTCGTCTTCAATAGCATTCACTCCCGGGTTGGTGATGAACACAGGAGGTTTTCCAATCCTTGCCTTACGAACAGCCCTCTGAGCCTCTGCAGTGAAACCCAAACCAAACTTGTCGGTCTTTGGAGTAAAGTCAGGAAGTCGGCCCCAGTTTGCGCACTCACCCTTCTCAATCACAGCCCGGGCATCCTTTAAGGAAGCCATCTTCAAAGGAGGGTCTTCAATCACAGTTTCAGCTGATGCCAGTGTCTGAGGAACCTCTTCAAAGTGTTGAAAGGGGGTTTCAATGAACTCCCCATCCATCTCTATGTACCGGAATGAATTGAGGTGGCTAACCATATATTCTTCCTCCCCCTGAACTGTCTCGATCTTCCCCCTAATCGGGTACTTAAGCTTCTGATGTAGTGTGGAGGTCACAGCTCCAGCCTTGTGGATCCACGGACGACCCAGCAAACAGGAATAGGATGGTCAGATATTCATCACATAGAAAGTAGAATCAAAAACTTGAGAGCCAACCCTGATTGGAATGTCAACTTCACCATGTACCATCCTTTTCGAACCGTCAAAGGCTCGGACAACAATGTTACTAGGCTTGAGCTCCAAACCCTCACAATCCAACCTGTTTAGGGCCTTCTTGGGTAAGACGTTCAACGAAGAACCGATTTCTACCAACACAAGGGCAAGGGTAGTGCCCCTGCATTCAATGGAGACATGCAGGGCGTCATTATGGTTCTTTCCTTTGGCAGTCAGATCGGCGTCAGAGAAGCCCAAACCATTATCGGCAGTCAAGTTGGCCACACAATCAGTAAATTGATCAGCAGATGTTTCTTGTGGCACATGGGCCGTCTTCAGGAAGGAAATCAGGGCCTTGGCATGGGCCTCTGAACACAATAACAATGATAGCATAGAAATCTTTGATGGGGTGTGCCCCAACTGCTCAACTACATTGAAATCACTCTTCTTAATGATCTTGAGAATCTCTTCCATCTCTTGCTGGGAAGCTTCAACAGTGGTTGTCTTTGGTGCCTCCGTCAGGGCAGGCAAATCAGTAGCAATCCCTTTGCCCCGAGCGTCAGATGACTCGACAGCAGGGGTAGAAACAGGAACTTGATTAGGAAGGGGAACAGACACACTTGCAGGTGTAATGATAAGGGGTTTCTGAATAGCTGGAGGTGCAATATCTGGTGAAAACAGCCTACCACTGCGAGTAATTTTGGCAGGCCCGGTGATGTTACTGACGCCGGTACTTGTATCAAACTCTTGTTTTACTCCAAGAACATAAACATCTGCCCCATAGTGCCATGGGACAGCTTTGTCGGATGTATAAGGGAGAGGCCCCGGAATAGTGATGATGATAGGAGCAATCTTCTGAGTGGACATGATTTTGACAGGCTTCTTTGAGGAAGCCTTGGGAGGTTTGTTGAAAATAGTGACAATAGAAACTTCTTCAGCAGGGACAACAGGAACAACAATCTTCTCGAACAAGATCTCTTTGCTATCCATTAGGCTTTGGATACCTAATTTCAACAACGGACAACCAACAGGCGAAACAGCACATAGAAGGCAACCTTTACCACATCCCGGAAATAAACCGGCTAGCAACAGGTTCCTTTTAACAGTCGATAACAGAGTAATAATCTCTTCCACAGAGGCTACATACCGGTCTTCTTCCACAGCATTCACTCCATGCTGGGGCATGGGAGCAGTCACAACATTGGGCCTTTAGGACGCCTCAAACTGTATTTCTTTAGCATCAATAAGGTCCTGAACCTTGTTCCTCAGAGCCCAACAATCGTCCGTAGTATGCCCTGGGCTATCAGAGTGATAAGCGCAACGGGCATTGAGGTTGTACTTTGGAGAAGCTGTGTTCACTACCTTCGGAGCTTCTTTGACAGTTACCAGATTGGTTGACAGTAGTTGCGGCAAAATCTGAGACAGGGTCATGCTGAGCCGAGTGTACTGCCTTTTGGGTCTCTCACCCCTTGGCTGGTTATACTGCTGAGGAGCAGCAGCAGGCTTTGAAATTACCAATGCATTGACAGCTTGGCGGCGCTCCGGTTTAATTTGTCTTCTGGGACCATAAACATCACTAGCTTCCTTCTTGAAGGGCTTCTTTTCAGTATTCGCAGAGGCACCTTTCTGTATCTTCCCCGACTTGATACCAGCTTCTATCCTCTCACCGGTTAAGATCAGGTCTGTGAACCCAGTAGAAGAATTACCAATCGGATGGTTGAAGAACGGACCAGACAGGGTCCCCAGGAACATGTCAACAAGTTCACGGTCAGTCAGCGGCGGCTGCATTCTGCCAGCCAGGTCTCTCCATTTTTGCGCATACTCCTTGAATCCTTCGCCCGTCCCCAGTGACATACCCTAGAGTTGGGTACGTGTAGGAGCGAGGTCAGAATTGTACTGATACTGTTTATAAAATGCAGTAGCCAAATCCTCCCAGTTTCGGATACTGGCTCCATCCAGCTGATAGAACCATTCGAGTTGAGCCCCTGAAAGGCTATCCTGAAAGAAATGGATCCACAGGTTCTTGTCTGCAGTGTAAGGTTGGATCTTCCTTACATATGATCTGAGATGCATTTTCGGGCATGATAGCCCGTCATACCTTGCAAAAAATGGCACTTTGAACTTCGGGGGGATCACAATTCCAGCAACTAATCCCAAATCTTTGAAATCTAAGCCAGGAACTCTCTGCAGCTCCATAGCTGCCAACCTGTCTTCCAAACCTTTGTACTTGTCGTCGGCGGGCGGGTATTGTTGCTCAGAGTAGTCTTCGTCTTCTTCAGCCTCTCCTTCTTCAGCTTCGGATTCGGAAGGTACCGCAACCGCATTCCCTTTACTGGTTCCCTCTTCAGATGTAGGGGGAAATTCAAGAACTCTTCTGGCTTCACCCTCAAACCTTCTTCCTAGGGTAGCCACCCCGATTCTTTTCTTCTTCTTTTTCACTTGCTCTTTGTTCCCAAGCAGGGCTTTTAGGTCCTCCTGACCCTTAGCCAAGGTCATCAGGAGATGTTGAAACTGTGAGTTCTGAGACTGCAAGTCCTTGACCGTCTGTTCGAGATCCATCTTACTGAAATAAACAGCAGAAAGATAAGGAAACCTGGTGTGGAGACCTGCTTATGCGCATGATGAATGATATGCTTATGTATGCAATGCATTCAAGGATTTAGCAAATTCAAAATTGTTGCAAACAAAAAGAACGCACGTCATATTAATAAGAAGAAATTTGTCAGTACATAAATGCCCCATGGGCCAAATATTACAAAAAAACTTCTCAAGGTAAAAAGACGTTGCGCATCCTCTTCGGTGCGATGTAGGTGTTGAGGGTCTCTTCCTCATGGAGTCGGCGGGTAAGCTCCAAAACCTTCTTCTCACTGGCGTAGAAGCTGGCTTCAAAAGTGTTTCGTTCCTCCTTGAGTTGGATCCAACTCTTCTGCATCTCCTCCCACGATGTAGGCATGTCAGGATATAGGATGGTGTAGGGAACCTATCCTTCCTTAACGGGCTCTTTAATCACAGGGAGAATATGAGGATAAGGCATCATTAGACTCTGGGCTCGGGTTCGTACCCACTTGAGATAAGGCTCAAGAGGGATGGAGTTCTTGTGCCCCAGTGTCTTGCTGTCTACCTTGTTAGGCATCCTCCAAGCTCTGATGAATCTTTGGCGAAGTCCTTGCGCATCGTTGTCGAAGTCAAAAACTAGGTCAGGAATCAACATGTCATGAGGGTCATCCCTCTGTGCATATCCAAATTGTCTCAAAGCTAGACAAGGGTTGTAGGTAATGCCTCCTCTAATGCCAAGTAATGGAACATTAGGGAACTCTCCACAATGATCGACGATGATGACATTTTCTATGGACCGAGAACACCAATGTACATCAGAGTGAGTGAGGGTCATCAACCGTTGTGACCACCTTAAACCTTGGTCATTCTTCAAGATAGATTGTGGAAGTTGCAAAATAAACCACCTTGCCAGGAGAGGAGTACAGCACATGAGAACACCCCTCTTTCTCATTGTTCGTGTGTAAAATGAGTGAAGAATGTCCCCAAGCAATGTTGGTATTGGATTTCTGGATAAGAAGGACCAACCCATAAATGAGGAGTGCCACAATTTCTTCAAAGGCTTGTATATCCAAAGAATTCCAACACTCTTGTGCCTTCTCAAACAAGAATTTTTCCAAGAAGCCTTTGACACCGCTTCTAGTTTCCCAATGCCCCTTGATGTCAGATGGTTGCAAGTGTAGTGCTTGAGCAACATCTTCAGGCTTTGGTTCCTTTTCCGTACCGTTGAAAGGTAGTTGATTAAGAATAGGAATTCTCGGGAGTTGAGAAAATTCCTCCAAAGTGGGCACCAACTGGTAGTCGGGGAAAGTGAAACAGTGGTGAAGGGGGTCAAAGAACTGGAAAAACACCTTTACCATGTCTTCTTCAATGCTAGTGTTGACTAGGCTGAGCAGTCTACCATGTCTTTCACTGAAGGGAGAGCTTTCCGGAATCCTGGATGTGAGCTCCTTGAGTTGAGGAGGGATTCTCACAAGGTTGACTTGGATAGTTTTCCTGCGAAGAATTTCCATGACCTACAAAACAAGAACAAAGATGAAGATCCAAACCATTGAAATGGTTAGTGAATGCATATGATGCTTTATGATGTTCATGATGTATGCACAAACATATGTACAAGCAATTCACACCAAACCCTAGTTTCAGGCTTGCATGAGGTTTCATAGGTAAGTACCCTCTTGAGTGTAGTTGGCTTAAAAACCTGTCCTATAAATAGTAACCGGGTTCTAAGGAGCTCAATATCATTGGATTGTTTTCCATGTTCATTGTTTTGGTTTAGCCACTTAACTAGCGACCAAAATATTCCAAGAAAACAACCCTCAATGAGTGTAGTATCGAGTATCTACCAACTTCGTACTGCACCAAAGCCGGTCATCTCACTACCCCTAATGAAAGGCCAAGATGGTCAAGTAAGGTTCTAGGTCATTAGTGCTTAGTGACATCACTCAGTGGCCCCGTACTCTCCTTGATTGAACTCAAGGGTTACCGGTACTCACAAATATGTCGCACTAATATAGCTATTGCTTCAACCGTGTCGGTATACCCCGCACAGTTTCCACAACGTATTGCTATCTATAAATGTTTCCCCAAATCCGGGTGTAGGATTGCAAACCCAACAAGAGAGCCAAGATATTTAGCAATCAAATCAAACAATTAGTCATGCAAGAGGGTGATCTAAGCCCTAAGGTTACTCCACTTTAAAAAAAACTCCCCAGCAGAGTCGCCAGTTCTGTGATACGGTGGGAGAACTGACTTGAGGTTTTGCGTTTGTTTTCGCAAATGTTTCGGTTGAGCAAGAGTCGCCACCGACTTTTTATTTTATCCTAAGGAAAGGTTAAAAAGCACAGCAAAAACCTTTGAGATGTTTTCTTGGGTTCAGGGAGTAGATTATAGAAAGGGAATGTATTAGCACCCTTTCTATCCATGGTTATCCATTGGCTCTTAGTTACTTGCTTATATCACTTGCCTTTGATTTTCAATTGTTTGAAATGGTGCTTTCAATTGTTTGAAATGGTGCTTTGTGTGTGGGTTTTAAAAATGTTTTGAAAAGAGGCCAATGTGGTGGCAACCTTTGTAATGAATCATGTTTGAATGTATACAAAGGTGTATGTCTTTTGAAAAGTTTTCAATGTTTTTTTGAAAGTTGTTTTGAAAGTGTTGTGATGTGTGGTTTTGAGAAGTAGGCAAGTGTTTTTGCAAGTTTGATTCAAGTAACTAAGAGTTTGTCTACCCCTAAATTTACTCAAAGGTTTTCTCTATGTTTTAACCCTTTTAATAATTTTGTTCCACCATTGTATTTGGTGGACAATCTTGTGTTAGGATGTGAACGGGACGGGCACGGGTCATCGTTTAGACCATGATTGCAATGGTGCCAAGTGTCTTTGGGCAATTTTTCCTTTAAGGGACTTGATCATTTTTAGGCAACTTTCGAAAGCGTCATCGAGGGACTATGATCATTTGATATTGTTTTGTTTTGCCAAAGACCCCTAACATGCAACATGGCCCATTATTGAAGGCAACAAGTGGAGTAACCCTAGAGGTGCAAGTGTGATTGGTGTTGTCCATTTTCATGCTTTGTTATCTTTGAATTAGGTCAAGCTATTTGTTTGGTTGATTTTTGCATACAAACCCTAAGTCTATCATGGCATATTTAGAAAGCTTTTAAATGCGAAATTTAAAGTCCTAAACTATTACAACATAATTATGGGATGGGGGGTACAAATGTTCAAATGGGGCTATTTAGCAAGAAAAATTAAATCTAAACTATTACATCCAAATTGAATATTCAAATTATTTAATTGCACAATAATTAAATAAAATAAAATAAATATGCAAGATGCAAAAATGATTTTCATGTGTATGTAAAAAGGTATTTTCCATGTGACAAATAAACAAAAATAAAAATGAATAATTTTGGATATTTTTACATTTTAGGGCAAAAACCCTAATTTTCTAAGTAAGAAGTATTTATTATTTATTATATGCAATATTTATTAATTATGTACAAAAAATAAATAAAAAGGAAGTATATTGTAAAAAAGTGATTTTTTAAGTTAAATATTAATAAAAATAAAAATGTATTATTTTTGTATTTTTATCCTAAATATTCTAATAAATATATAAGTATTTATTATTTATTAAATATGTTAAATATATACAAGAAATAAAAATATTTATTATTTACAAAAAAAGTATATTTTTTAGAAAATGTGTTCAAAAGATAAAATAAAATAAAAATCAGAAAATAAAATGTATTTTGTATTTTTTAGTATTTTAAATAAAAGGATATATATGTTATTTATATGTATGAATTCAAATAAAACAAATAAAAATCCAAATAAAATGCAAAAATGGCTGAAAAATATTTTTAATATTTTTTATGTTTTGACAAAAAATAAACAAGTCAGAAACAAAAAGAAAAAATCAAAAATAATAAAAATAAAACACAATGGGCCAAGGGGGTGTATGTGTGAAATAGTGGTGCAAGAAGGAAAATGAATCAGGCCCAGCCCAAAGGACAAGCTTCTTCAACCTCCAGCCATCCCTGTTCTAAAAAACGCGCGCTTCTTTGCCTTGTTCAAACATCCTGATTCTTTGAGTTTTAGCACAAACTTATAACACCAAAAATGTAAAGCATCAAATCACGAATCCATACATACCAAGAACTTGATCTAACTCTCAGAAATGAGAGAGAATTTCTTCTCCCCCAATTCCTGACCTAACTTTTTCCTAATGTTCAGGTTCAAAATACTCTTAGCACACACAATATAAATGAAAAGTAACTATATGGATGGCTTCAGGGCTATGATTAGAACATGCTTTCTTCACAAACTTAATCCTAACTATGCCTGGATAGAGAGATAGAAGTTCAAAAACTTACCTGTTCAGCTTGAATCGTGTGTGACAATGGAGGTACTTTCAATGCAATGTGAGGACTTGTATAGCTTGCTTGAGGTCCAGGGATGCTTCTCCAACCTCTAGCTTGCTTTGGAACTCACTGAAACGAGCTATGGAAGTTAACCTGCACAACTGAAAAAATGAAAATGGTGAACTTGGTTAGAGGTGTTACAGTTCGTGTCCAATGCTTGGGATAGTTTGTATGGGTGGTAGGGAGTGTGTATGAAGTGGTTTGGATGAAAATGCACGATGGAAATGAGCTGGCCAAGTCAAAGTGCAGAATGCCCTATTTTGTGTAGCAAGATGGTGATTTTCTGTATGAGGAGGGATCAAGGGTTCTTTGGTCGTGTTTTAGGTCTGTTAGGGAGTATGGAAAGTGTGGAGAAAGTTTGTTTTAGTTCTTGCTTGCAGGAATGAGAGTTGGTGTTCAATATGCCAAGTTTCTTCTATGTGAAGCAAGGAAATGTGAGTTCCTATACAAGCCTGTCCCAAGCCCTAAACTATGCTGCACCCTTGAGTCTTGATCAGTGGGATATGTCCATGAATCTTGTGTCCAAAGATATGGCCTGTACTTCTTGGATTGTAAACTTGACATAAAGTGTAACTTTACAAGAATGGATAACTTGCTTTTTCTAATTATGGCTTAATTCTTCATGTAATGACCAAATGCACAAAATAATGCTAGAACAAAATGGACTGGCATTTAATTATTGAGTGTAAATGAGATTAGAGGCCTGTAACTAGCTTGAACCATGCTGATTTCAAAAATGCAAAGTTATGAACATGTATTTGGCCATGATTCAAAGTGACTTTTGCCCATATTGCCAAATTCGATTCTCCCTAACCACAAGGGTGTTTGAGAAGTTCTTGGATAATTTGGAAAGCTTGGAATGTGTACTATAATCCATCTTTGTAATGCAAGTTGAAATTCCAAGTGGAAGCATGTGAAAAGTGACCATGAAGTTAGGCAAAAATCCTGCCTAGAATAGGTCAAAATTTTTCCTAAGTTAGGAATGTTTTGCACCCTTGTTCCAAAAATTGTAACTTGAGCTACAAGCTTCTTTTGAGGAAACTTTGTGAATCAAAGTTGTAGATTTTGCAATGGAATATAACTTTCATGTTTTGAGTTTTCCTTGAATCCAAATGTATCTTGATGAAAAAATGGGACAAAGTTAGGAAAAAATAAGGAAGTTTCATAACTTAGAAAAATTCGAAGTTATGAAATTTTCTCATTCTAAACCCTAATTTGCAATTTTTGGTTTCTTGATGAACAAGTTTCATGATTTTACATGTTTTGATGAAAAATGAATCTTGACACTTGATTTTGACCAAAAAGTCAAAGTATGATTTTTCAGTATACAGTCAAATTTTGCTCAGTTGACTGGAAAATTCATCTGTCAATCTTGTGCATTTAGGATCTTTTGAACTTGTTGAACATGTCCAGACAATGCCATTGAGTTCTTGAGTCCATATGTGAGCTTGGTTTGCCATTGGCTAGGTCAAACAGTCAAAAATTGCCTTTGTGCAGTCAAAACCCTAAAAATGACCATTTTGCCCTTTTGGTGATTTGATCAAATTTCTTGTGGAATTGTGATCCAAACTTGATCAAATGGTCCATATGAGTTCATAATGTTGATGTGGGTCAAATTTCATGAGGTTTGACTGTCAATTGACCATAGTTGACTTTTTCCCCAATACAGTTGATTTCTGGGTCAACTGTCCAATTGACTGGGAAAAGATTTGAATCAAGGCTTGAAACTTGGTATGGATAAACTTGTGAGTCCAACATGAAGCAAGAAAGTCATCTTGGGCATTTTAGGTCAAAACATCTTTGTGCAAACTCAAACCCTAATTTGGGTCAACAGTGCAAAGAGGAGTCTTGAGCAAAGCAAACCCTAACTTGATCTTGAGCTCCAAGGGTCTTGTGGTGAGAAGATATTGATGAAATGGGAGGGAAAATTTTGGGGTACAACACTCTCCATCATCTCCACAACACGACTCTCAAGATTCTCAATCAATTCGTCTTTCTCCTTCAGGTCTGCTCGGTAGGATACTTCTAAAGTCTGGAACTTATTCTTCCAAGCTTCCTTTTCGTGTTGCATCCTAACTAAAGCAAGTTTGAGCTCTTCCACATCATCCAATAGGGGAGGAGTGGTCTTCACAAACATATCAGGCATGGGTGCTTCTATGGAATACGACATCTTCAATCGAATGCCTCTTGCTTGTATCCACTGAAGATGAGGATCCAAAGAAACAACTCCCTAGGTCCTAAGTCCTTCCTACTCTTCTTATGAATGTGACGCCAAGCCTTCGCAATCTAATCCCTTGCTTCTTTATGGTCTTCTCCCTATTTTAGAAAGAAACTACTCAAATGAATACTATTTGTCTTATCCCTCATCGGATATTCAAGCTGTCTCCACGCAAGAACATGGTTGTAGTTAATTCCTCCCTTTGTACCAAGAAGAGGAACATTGTGGAAACTACCACAACTGTCGACAATCTCTACATCATGGTAAGCCTGATGATACCAAACAATATTTGAATGAGTAAGTCCATAATCTTCGGAGCCCAACGAGGTTCCTTCCTGACATCCCAGAAAGCATCAGACCGAGGCAAATGAGAAGTAAACCACTGATACAACAAAGGCGTGCAACAGATGATCATCCCTCCATGATAAGAATCCCAAATATGAGTAGAGTAATAAGCATCACCCAATAATGTAGGAATCGGGTTCTCTATCATAAAAACCCTGATGGCGTTGATATCAACAAATTTGTTTATGTTGGGAAACAAGAACAACCCATAAGCAAGTAGAGCAAAAATAGCCTCAAAAGCAACCATACTCTCCATCCTAGAAAGCAAGATTTCTCCAATAAGAACTGAGCTGGTAATCCTCTAATCCCTCCTTTAGTAGTCATGTGGGCTTCAACCTCAGACTTTCCCAAATGGATCAAAGCAGCAATCTCATGGGATTTTGGCTCCCCCTCCAAACCAATAAAAGGAACATGATCGGTAATAGGTAAACCCAACAGATAAGCATGCTCCTCTAATGTAGGCATCAACTGATAATCAGGGAAAGTAAAACATTGATACATAGGATCATAGAACTAGACCAAAGTTAAGAGAATACCCTCCTTCATCCTAAGCTTCATGAAATAAATGATGGACCCATACTTCCTCCAAAAATCTGCAGAGCACTCAATCTCGGGAATCAGACTCATCAACTCATCTATCTTGGGATCTTTGAAACTATACTTCTCGGTCTTTCTTTTTCCAGAATCCATAGTCAAAAGTACCTGAGATATTCACAAAGAGTCAACTTTTAAGTCCCTTGAAACAAAATATTTTTGAGAGATATTTATGAGTGCATGGATGCATGAGCATGAGGTCGAAGGTACTACCAATAAGGTGTGGTCAAAAAGTTATCACCTACCAAACAAGGTTCTAGAGGTTTCCAGAGTCTACATCCTTCCTTCGGATATTACCAACTTCCTGATTAACTCGGTAATTAGTAATATTCTCAAGAAAAACTCGTCCGAGCGTATTATCGTGTGACAACTATTTTCGGATTACTCCATCATAGCTTCCGCACTACATCTAAAAGGCCAAGACGAGTTAAAGGTTCTACGGTCCTCAGTTTCAGCAGGCTCCCAAGTCAAAAGCAGCACGTCTTCTCGATTATTCGGTAAATAACACTACAGTCAAAGGGGCCTCCACTGAGTGGGGGATCTCATGTCTCCTTTTTTGGGATTACTCTCTCAAAGTTAACATGACTATACCGTCCGTACTATCTTGAGTTTGCCCAAGTCCGGGTATAGGACTTATGAGAAATCACCAAGCACCATAAAAAATAGGAAAATCTAGGCAAACATATATACAACACATAATATATAACAAACAGTTAGCACATATACAGAAATAAACAAAGATAGGCTCAACCCACTTAGGGATGGACCAATAAGAGGTCAATATTTCCCCAGTGAAGTCGCCATTTTTCTGTAGCGGTAGAAATGTTAAGATTAAGCCATTGGATTGACTTGACTTGTAAGTATAAAAATAAAAATCTCCATCGTGCTTTATTGTTTTCAAAGGAATGGGAAAAGAGCAAATAACCCAAAAGAGGGGGAAAAGATTCTAGGTAAGGGGGTTGGTTATGCAAAGGCAAGGTATTAGCACCCTAAACATCTATGGTACTCCATAGAAACCTCTTTAAAAAAAATCTGTATACTTTGGTTATAAAATGTTGTATAGAAATAGATGGGGGAGATGAGGAAAGAAGCATATTTTAGTAATTTTTATACTCACCGCGGTTGCAAACCTTTAGTGTCCATGTACCACCTTCTGTGCAATAGGGGATCAGGGTACACGTAGTTCAACTTTAAAAAAAATTAAAACACAAGTGTGTTGGTTAATTTTAAGAGACGAGACACCATCGCCTTATCCGAGTGGAAAACATACCTACTACCCACAATTATGAAAAAGGATAATTTGTATCATCTTCAAGTGGATGATATGGCTTGGATTTTGAAATCAATAAAACCTCACTTAACACCCAAGTGGAAAATATCTCACTTCACTACATTTTATAGAAGTATAGTTGTTTGCATCACTACAAGGATTGTCAAGAGTCTAATCTTTTGAGAAAAAGTTTTAGGATAAAAAAAGCCAAGGAGGCAAAATGGTTTGAATGAAATTGATTAACTTTTAGTCTTTTCACAAACATGTCAAAGTATTATTATATTGATTAAAATTTTATTAAGAAAATATGTTAGAAAATACATGGACATAAGTCCAAGTTAATTATGAAAGTGGCTCAAGTTTTAAAACAAGAAGAGTTTTCAAAAGGAGGGAGAAGATTTTTTGAAATTAAAGAAGATGGGAGGAGATGAAGAGACTATCCTAAAGCATAAAGCAAAAGCTAGGGAAAAGGACCATCTAACTAATAAGAAGCCAACACCTGACACAATGAGTCAATATAGAAAAATTGGGCAGAGTAACACTTGTATACAGATGAATTCCAGATTACCGACAAAGTGTGTAATCATAATAACATGCACACAAAGCAAACAAACAACCCAATGTCTTGGGGTAAACCCTAAGAACTCCAGATAAAATAACAATTAAGGTCACAAGGTCCCTAACATAGGTCAAGGTCTCTACTCCTAAGTCCAAAAAGTTCATAACTCCAAAATGCCAAGGATAGTAACGAAGTAGTCCAAGTAACATTAAAGCTTTTTAGGGTTCAAGTTGATTATTAGGTATCTTCCAAAAGAAATAACAAGCTCAAGTGAGCAAAATAGAAATGACATGAAGATAAAGGCTCAAGTGAGCAAAGATGAAAATAGCATGAAATGTAAATGCTAAAGTAGACGTGCTTAAAATAAAAGCATAAAGTAAAAGCATAAAATAAAGTCAATTGTTAGGAATTAGTAGTTAGTTGGATGACCATCTTGAAACTTGCATTTGGAAATCATTAGAGGATTGGTAGAACCAAAGTCTCTCAATAACAAGTTGCATTTGCTTTTTGTCAAGTATATCATCTATTTAAGAATTCTCAAGATAACAATTAATGATCAATGATATTTAAGTGATCCACTTTGACCAAAATTGATGAAGATTCATTAGAGGATTGGTAGAACCAAAGCCTCCTAAAAATGAATCTCAAAGTTATTGGATCAAAGGGTTCTAATTAACATACTTGGGCTTGCAAACATAGGTTTGGGCCACGAATGATCATTTTCTCAAATCGGGACAAAATTTAGCGCTATGTTAAACAATCGTAAGTGGACTTATATAGAAGTCACACCTATTTTGAGGTTGGTCAGTAGAAATCTATGCACCTCATGTTTTGAGACATGATATGTAAATCATGCTCTAATAACATCTAGTACAATAAGAATGAGATAAGATGAAGAGAGAAGGGAAATGAATAAACCACATTTGAACCAAAAATTTAATCAAACTATTATTAAAATCATTCATCCATTTTTATGGAGTTAGACTCAACACCATGGATCCCATGATGTTAATAAAGTTCATGATCAAAATTTCATGGTCCAAGATCAACCAGAATATATACAAAACATAAAACTGTATTTAAAATAAAAGAAAAAGATTTTGTAAATGATTTTAAAATGAAAACAAGAGAGAAAAATAGCAACAATATTCAAATTAATTAAGGAAAAATAAGTAAGACCATAGAAAAATCACAAATGAACTCAAATGTTTATATGAAAATTTTGGTATTTTTTTAAAGTCATAAACTATTTTTAAACTAATTTAAATTGCTCAAATAAAGGAAAAAAGATCAAAAATAGTAAAATTTAAGATAAAATTCCACAAAAAATTCAGAAGATCAAAAACAATAAAAATTATTTTTTATAAAAAAGTTTAGAATTAAAAAAAGTCAGAAAGTATTTTTTAAATAATTAAAATAAAGCAAATAAGGTAAAAATTATGAAAGATACCAAACATCAAAATAAAGATATGAAAAAATATTCATAAAGTCATAAATAATTCAAAGTATTTTTGTTTATTTTTTTCATAATTTTTGGATAAAAAATAAAAGAGTTATGAATTTTTTAAATTTAAAACAATTAAAATATAAAATCAGAAAATAAAAATAAAACTAAAAAAATGTGGACCATCAAATCATAGTCAAAACACGTTAGTAAGATTATCAAGTGGACCAGACGCGTTGTGCTTGATATGGAACTTATTTGAAAATGCATTAGATCAGAAAAAAGGACAACCAATAAAAACAAAACAATTGACACGCTATCATTGGTTG
Organism: Vicia faba; assembly: GCA_948472305.1. NCBI lineage: Eukaryota > Viridiplantae > Streptophyta > Magnoliopsida > Fabales > Fabaceae > Vicia > Vicia faba. Next base: position 1,234,838,770 of record OX451738.1, read on the forward strand.
ATACGAGACATGTCATCATCTTCAACCTCTAGACACCCTTCAATGGAGATTTTATGAGTTTTTTCAAACGGATAAATTAGAATCCCAGACTAGTATCATTGGATTCGTCTCTTCAAGATGATCCTAACACCACCATCACGCCAAATTTATATATGTCATACAAGAAGATATGGATCAAAAATTCAGAAAATGGCGAGCACCTTTCAGTTGAGATTTCTCACTCAATTCTCAATGGATGTAAAAATTGTAAGAAGCACAAGACTCATAAGAAGGAGTAAAGTAAGTTAGTGCTTCATTTGGATCCAAATGATGGAGAATTATACTTGTTCGAAGCTCAAGAATGAAGCTCTGAAAGTGGACTTCTGTAGCTTGAATTATGGCTCATTCTGCTTGGTTTAAGTGTTGGAGAGTTTGTATGATGATAAAGGATGATGATTGTGCAAAGAATTTTGGAGGAAAAGGCTTAAATCTCAAACTGATTTCAAAAATTTGAAGTTCGTGTAAGGTTTTGACAGGGTGTGTTTGGCTCTCAAACTTGAGGAAATGAATGAGAGATGATTCTCTATAGGGAAGTGAATGGGATGCTCAAGCGTGTGGAGTGATGAAGTTTGGAGGGAATTTGTGTGAATCTGTAGCATGGGAAAAGTGTGACTCATTTTTTTTATCAAAACTCACCCAAGCCTTGCGTTTTTATGCACTAATCACTCCTGGAAGTTCAATAAACATGTTTAGGAGAAAAACCACGCAACAATTTTGTGATTAGAAGCCACAACAAAAGTTTTAAATTTCTGACTTGGTGAAAAATTCAGTTTCATATTGCCAAATTCAAACCAATGGCATTCTCAACTCAAGGGGTCTTAGGACATGATTCTTGAAGCTTTAGAAAGAGGAGATTACAAGCTTTACAATGTGAAAAGAATGGGATCAAATGGATGTTTGAGGTGAAAGTTGTAATGAGTAAAAGTTGAGAAAAGGAGGTTGACTTTCCATACTTAGAAATTTTTTAAGTTTTTCTTCAAAAATGACTTATAATGTCTTACATCCAAACATGGCCTTCCATTTGAAATTTGCTCTTGACCACAAAAGATGGAATGAAGTATATCTCTTGAATGAAATTTTGAGACTTGAACCATTAAAAATCTCCAAAAATTGAGAAAGTTATGACTTGTTGAAGTTGTCAAAAATTCACAAAATGACCTATAATATTTTGTATCCTTAGGGAATCTTCCATTCATTTTCACACTTTGCACATAAAATAAAGGTTCACATATTAAAGATCTTGTGGAAAAAGAATAGGCTCAAGGTGATAAAAATGTATCAAGTTATGATCATTTGAAGTCACATAAAGGAAATTTGAAGGTTCATCTGGAGGACATGTAATCTTTCTTCACCATCAAGTTTCTTCCACACAAAATTTCTTTGAAACTTTTAAAGTGATTTGTTAAAAACCCTTTGAAGATAAGGATGTTTTTGTAATCACTCAAAATTACCAAAAAATAAGCAAGATGTACCCCTTTGAAGTTCAAAACCCTAGCTCCTAGAACAAGAAAATGCCTTGGGAAACCTTTGCCATTTTGACCAACCTTCTTGCACAAATACATTTTTCATGTAAATATAAGTTGTTGAGGATGATAAGGAGAAATTATAGCAACCAAAACCCCTTTAAAATCTTGAAAATTAAAGGAGATAGGCACTTGTGATCAATAAATCAAAGATTTGTCCAATTGGGTCTAACTTCTTCAATCAACCCTTGTACTTTTAAACTATATTTTGACAACTTGAAGTGTGATGAATCATAATAGACTTTGCCATGACATTACTTCAAAGCATCTTCAATGGTGAAGCTTGAATCTCAATGAAACTTTGTTGAGGGAGACACAAGAATGGACTCATGAATCTATAGATCAATCTTGGTGGAAGGTATTGTGCTTTCACCTACATCATCTACAATTAGGGCAAATAAACATTGTATTTATTAGGTAAAGGATATTCAAAATAAAACATAGATGATTACAAAGTACAAGTAAAGGTGCTTGGTGTTTCCTCATAGAACAAAGCTAAAGATAAGGAGAAGAATCAAACCCTAATGTGTTGTCTTGTTTTGATTGAATTGATATGATATGATGGAGGGATCTTAAGAGCAAAAATTGAAGTACTACAATACTAAAAAATACATGTTTGATTAGAACACTACTGACATCTTTTTAAGATTAACAAAAAAAAAGTAATAATAATCTTCCTAATATATTTTATAAACTTATTACATGAAGTTTTAAGATAAGATTTCTTAATTATGTTTATAATCATAAGAAAAGTTTTATAATAGATCTTGTATAAGTTATATATTATTTTAGAGAATTTATTTGTTAGCATGTCACCAGTGACTATTGCTAGTCTTTTAATGATATTCACAAATTTCCAAAAACGTGATATTTTTTAGCTTCAGGCGGTTGAAAAGTTTAGTGCTTACTTTGTTTAATTGACCAGTCAATTGAATAAAACTTATTTCAAATCAATGAGGTTGAAAACTTCATTTAAACTAGTGAGTTATAAACTTCTTTCATTAATATTTTATTATTCTTTTTAAGAGAAAAAGTAATATTTTCTATTTGAAAAGATATTTTTTAATATATAATGATTAGACTAGTAAAATATTGATAAAACTTAAACCTAATTGATTAGGTTAGTGGCAAGACAAAGCTCTAATTGTGGATGTTTGTATTAATTTAATTAAGTTATGTATTTTAAAAGGTTGAAAATGTGAATCGGATAGGAGACTTCGTTGTGAGAGGCGAATCGTTCTCGCGTAACGTAAGTTGAACGTGTGAGAAGCTTGCTAAGGTAAGGGCACTTTCTAACGATATTATATGTGATTGAATGCATATGTGTTTATATGAATGATGGTGTGCCCAATTGGGGGATTTGTGATAATTGTGTGCCCGACTGAGAATGTTTAATATTTATGTGTCCAATTATGAATACGTGTTTATGTTATGATGCTAAACGTGGGAATGTGCTTTCATATGATTTTGAATAAATATATGAAGTGACTATTGAAAAATGTTTATGATGCATTTACATATATGTGCTCATGTATTTCATAGTACGTGTTCGTCAAGTGGGTCTTCACGAGGTGTGATTATCAGGAATGGATCCACCTTAATCGTGCGAGATTTATTGAGTCGATGTTAGTCATTTAAGGACTAGTCATCATGAGGAGATGCCTCATTGTGGGGATGGACCATAAAAATTAGTAGGATATGCCTACGACTTTATGCGGAGAGGTTAAATTTCGGAATTCATGCATGTGAGAAACCCGGTTAGGGAGAATTACACTTATATAGAGTCTGCATTACTTTATTTGTTGAAATAAATATTGTGACTGCTATGTATCATGTTTTACTTGCATGTGTGTATTCTTTCATGTATGCTATATTTAGATCATGACCCTCTACTATTATTATTGAATGGGCTGAACGTCCCATATTCTTAGAGGTTTGAGTTGTTCTTAAAGACGTGGCGAAATAGTTATTTGATTGATGATCCAAAGAAGCAAGGATAAATGCTACTAGGGGGTTTAGAACCCAATCATCTTCAGTTAGAGTCCAGAGATCAGTTTAGGGGTTGTTGTTCAAGTCTTGTTACTCTTCCTTACTGTTTTCATTGTAACTTGTTTTTAGATAAACCATGTTTATTTATTTGTTGAAAAAATATTCTCATTATGTTCTTTTAGACACTATGTTTGATTTGTGTTATGGAATCTTTCAATAAGAAAACAATTTATAATAGAGATTGCCATACCCTAAATTTACCCTACCTTTATAATTATATTTAGGTTTATTTTTTTACATTATTTAGTTTTTATTTCTACGGGGGTGCAAAACATGGAAGACGGGTGTGATTGACCCAAAATGGACCATCAAAATCTGATGGTCCATTAGGTTTCTAAAAAGTCCATTTCAAAGCTAAGGGAGGTGCATTTGTTTTAAAGAAGGTATGGACAAATCTATTTTTTTCATATGGTCCATTAGAGTTTGCAGACTAACCCACTAAAATTATTAAGGTTTTGTTTTTAAAATGAGTAAAGGGGTGTATCGCTCAACCAAGGAGGAGTGGACGAAATTGCTTTTCAATAAAGGCCCGTTTAGTTTTTTTTAAAAGTCAGAAATTGTGTGAGGCAATATTTTTTTAAGCCCAATAAATTAAACAGTTAGGCCCATTTAGTTTTTTTGGTTTAGACTGTTTTATTGTAACATTGTTATTATTAACTTGTTATTACTGATTATTTTCTTGCTAATGTTCATTTTAATTAAAATATTATATTAATTTAATTATAGCAGTTTTTTTGTAATTATTAAACATTTTATTAAAGAAGGAAATATTGGTTTGAAACAACTGGCCCAAAACACATGGTCCATTTCCAGGCTCAATAGAAATCATGTATGGCCCAGGGTCCAAAAGCATTATTTCAGGTAGTAGGAAAACAGCTATTGTGCAAATTGAAAGAAAATATGCACGATTAAGGCTCAATAACCGTTACTGTTTAAATCAATACAAAATTGATACGAATTAAATTGTTCTTCACACTGAATCAAAAGGATTAATACAAATCAGTATCAACTTAACACAATTCAAATAAAAACAGAAACAAATTAATTCCTAAACAAACTGAATCAAAACCTAGGTACTAATTTACAAACAAATTCACTCCTTTCCTAAAAATCTAAGACAAATGGAACAAAAGGCCATTAATCTGTTTCCCTAAAATACAAAACCTAAAACACTATAAGAAGGAAAAGAATTGTTACAGAAAGGGGGTAGAAAAATATTACAGTAAAGAGAGGACAAAATGAAAATACAGGGTTGACCGAGAAAAGAAATTTGAAGACGAAGGAAAGGTTGACAAAAGGACGACCCTTTCCGTTGTCACTCTCGCTACCGTCACTTCCTTCATTCTCCTTGCATTGTCGTTCAATCCGTATCTTCCATCTCCGCTTCAATCTAGGGTTTCGATATCCAAAACCCTCGAAGCACCATCCATCTTCATCGCCATTATCAAACCATCGTTGTACCTACGAATCAAAGGAAGAAGAATCAGCAATCAGAACTTGATATCACGAACACATAATCGTGACCAGAGGTACAAAAAAAATGACTTAGCTTTTTTTGTTGAACGACTTGGGGTTATTTGCAGGTTGTTATTGTCGTGCTGGAGTGAGAGGGTTGGGTCACGCTGCCGCTTAGGGTTTTGTTTGGGTAGAGAGGAATGAAGGGAGGTGAATTATGGAAGAAGAAGAGGGTAGAGAGAATGAGATGGAGAGAGAGTGATAAATGACAGATTAGGGTTTTATTTGATAAATAGAAAATATATTTTGTCTAAAAATCCAATGCGTGTCACCCTTCATTCCATACCATACTCCCTCGTCAATCACCATATGATCTCAATCCAACGCCCCCACATGCGTGTCCACAACTTTAATGATGCACTCCCCCACACCTGATCCGAATGGATCAAAGGTGTGATCACTGGGCTAGGCCCAATTGTTGATCTCACCCTTTTTATTTGTTCTTTTTTTAGCACGCGAATTCGCACCCCCTGTCCTTTTGGGCCTGAATTCAATATCTGAATTCAGGCCCCTCCTATTAACACCCCATTTTTTTCTAGCCTAGAATAATTTGCACCCCCTTGCGAAATTAATTTTATTTATTTATTTTTATTTTATAATTTCATTTATGTATTCATTTTTTTTATATTTATATATATTTATATATTTATATTTCTATAATTATAATATTATATTATTATTTATTATTATTTTAAACTCATTTAAATTATAATATTATTCATTTGTATTAAATTATATCCTTTAATCATGTACTTAAAAATATTTTTCACAATATGAGTTGATTTAATATTTCACATCAAATTACTACATGCGTAAGTGACACGTGGCCAATATCTAACCACGTGATGAGGAGACAATATCAGACCCCCTCGCCCTACGTCTTAAAAATACTCAAACAAATAAATTATTTTTCATAATAAATTAATTCAACATTAACTTTCAAAAGGGATTGCAAATATATTTAAATTAATTGCGCACTTGGTCTAAACAAACTCCGCTATTCACACTCTTAGACTACGTATGCGGAAAATTCAAAATATATTTCACAATCCATAAAAAACACTAACCAACACTGCAAACTACAAAATGGAACTATGATTCCTCCTAAGAAGATACGTAGGCATACGATTAAAATCGTGGCGAGTCCCCCTAACTAAAATTCAAACCCTTTTCCTCTAATAAAACTTAAAACCCTATTTCCTAAAAACGTGCTTCTAAATCTAATATCCTTGTGAACAAGGTAGATAAGGGGTGCCTAACACCTTCCCCTCGTCTAGAACTGAGTCCAAATCTAGAATATTTGACTTTTACAGTTATTCCTTTATACTCCCTTCCTTTAGGATAAAAATTAAGGGTGGCGACTCTGATTTAAAAACCAGTTCCAACAGCTGGTGACTCTGCTGGGGACTCAACCCTAGGTGTAGAAGCCTCATCTTTAGGTTTTATGGATTTTATTTATTTTAAGGGTTTTATTCTTTCTTATTTACTTATTTATTTATTTCTTGCTTGTTTTTTTTATTATTCATTATATTTATTTATTTGTGGTGGTATTTAATTTTGAAAAATTATTTTCAAAAACCTTAGAAAGAAGGTTTGTCTATTATCCAAGGGGTTACATCAATCCTATGAGTTTATGTGACGACTTCGCCTAGAGTCGATGAAATTCCGCAAAAAGGAATATCTCTAGAGAGACATCCTCTTGGGAAGTAGGACTTTGGAATGACACTTATGACTCTTTGTACAACCTTTAAACCAAAAACTCGTGGTGAGACCTTTCATGACCTAGAGATGAAAGTTTCGGTTTGTAAAGAGACCCCGCTTAAGGGAGGCCCTTGCACGTTTACCTCTAGTGTCATTCATGATACCCTTAAGAAAGCCACCTTTTGGGGAGGGTAGAATATTCTTAGGCCAATACTAAGAACCCACCTTCTAAGGATACCTTTCACAAAATCCCACTACAATCTGCAAACCCGCAAGGTTTATCCCTTCATCCACTACTATCTTTAGCCCGCAGGGCTTCCCTCTATATCATCATCCCTATCCTGTAGTGACTCCTCGTCATCTTTCATTTGTAGTAATCCTTAAAGAATTTTATTTCCATCTCTAAGATAATGTAGGATATCATCAATTATCATCTGTAAGGAGTCCCTGTCTGTCTCAATTTCTGAGTCAGAGTAGGATATCATCATCAAACCTGTATAGGGTACCCCTACGTCTACCATCATACCACATCTACGTCGCATTTCATATCTATGAAAAAAATTTGCATATCTAAAAGAAAAAAATGTTTTTGCATACCCAAGCATTTTCATACATTTACATTTCCATCCATTTTCCCAAAATCATTTACACTTCCACCTTTATCTAACTGTGATCCAGCTAACAAGATTCTCGATACTCGCAAGTGAACTCAAAGCATGTCTCAAGAAGCCATGGAAGAACTCAAAAGAGACCAAGAACTGTTGAAGGAGGAGGTCCGCCAATTGAAGACTCAAATGAACTTGATCATGCAATTATTACTAAGGAGCACATGAAAACCTTCATCATCCCAGCCACAGGCCTATTCAGCGTCGCAGATGCCGCCACCATGGGAAATTCCCCCACCTCAACAACAACTACAACGACCTTATCAACCTAAGGGATATGACCAACAAAGGAAAAAACAAAAGCTATCACCTAGGAGATTTGATCCACTTCCCATACTGCACATTCAGCTGCTACAACATTTACTCAAGGCATCCTTGGTAGAGCTGAAGCCACTTGTTCCTCCAATCGGGGCACTCCCACCAAAATATGATGCAAATGCAAGATACGAGTATCATGCCAATTCTCTAGGACATACCCTAGAAAAATATTGGGCTTTGAGACACAAGGTCCAAGATTTGATCGATAGTAAGCAATTCACTTTTGAAGAAGGGGTCTCATCAGCGAATGGTCGCCCTTGCCTTGACAAATCCAAAGACTAAAGAAGAATCCCCTAAAGTAAGCGGGTCAACAAGAAGGCTTATCCCTAGATCATTAGGCCGTTATCATTTCAAATTATAATTTATTTCTTACTAAGTGTTATTTGTTATAAACTTTGTACTCTTTGGTCAAGTAATTCTAATAAAATAAGCATGCATGCTTTTGAAATTGATTCACAAATAATCAACGAATTTCCATTTTCACTCTTCTTTTCCATTTTTTAAATTAACAAACTTCGATGGAGAGTGATGAAAATACAAAATAGTCGAAATTTGCTGACGTAAGCTTTAAAATAGTAAGGCTTAGTTGATGATGTAAGGCATTGTTTCAATTCTTAAACAGTGGAGATATAAGGAGTTAATCCATAGTTAACCCCCCTCGAGCCAGAAGTCGGAGTTCTTTCAATTCTCAAAAAACGCTTAATCTTAACCAGGGGCATAGTAGATTTCAATTAATTCGACGACGCATTCAAATCCCAAGAGAATCAAAACAATCTAAGCAAAGGTTCAAGCATATCTCTTTCCTCGATACATCATCGAGAGAATGATCTAAGAAAAGGTTCAAGCATATCTCTTTCCTCGATACATCATTGAGAAAACAATCTAAGCAGAGATTCGAGCACATCATTTTCCCCATGTTCATCATCCAAGATTGAGGAATCAACTAAGACAAAGTTCACAATATCTTCTTCCTCAATGCATCGTTCAAGATCGAGGGAACACTAAAGACGAAACTTACAACAATCAGCATGGCAGTCACAAATTTTCGAAACCAAAAGCGAAAAAAAATAAATTAAAAAAAGGAGAAATCCCTCTAAGTAAAAAAAATCAAAAAAACTTGACTTAGGCAAAAGTTAGGGCATCCTGATAGACCGGAAATTTAAAAGAATCGGTCCATGCAAAAATAAGGGATTAAAAAAAAATTGGAGAACAATCTTGTGACTTCCACCTCAAGAATCATCAGGGCTTCTCATCAATTCTTGAATCTTATCGATACTTTTTATTGGTGCTTGGATCTTTATCTACGCTTCCCATCATCTGCGTGACTACAAGTTTCTCTTGGGGATTAAACGCATCTATCGTATTAATTGAAATTAGGATTGGAGAACAACAAGGAGAATAGGGTGGGATAAATAATGTTTGAGCCTTATATCTTTTGTTTCTTTAACCACAAACCAAGGCCACGTTACAACCTTCAAAAGTCCTAATTGAAGCTAGATTCACTATGAAAGCATACTCAACAAAATTGATGTTAAACTGACTCCTATGTTTGTTAAAATTATTAATCATCTTTGCTTATTAGAATATTCATATTATAATCTTCCATTAACCAATTTTAATTTCAAGAACTTGCATGTGCATCAAACAAAATTACTTTTTCAAATGTACAATTTTATCTACGAATCAATACTTAGCATCAAGGAGATTTCAAAAAGGTTTGATCAAAGGCAACATTTCCAAGAAGCTTATAACTAGGGGAAAAACATATAAGGGGATCCCTTTAAGAAAGGTTAAATACTAATGTTCATAGGGGTATATCACATGAAGGTACTGTTGACAAAGAGATGATCATTCCGAAATTCAATCAACTCGGAATAAAATTCAAAGCACCGGTCAATCAGGGGCATGCCTTTCAGAAGAGAATTTCTTAATCAACTCATATCACAATAGGACATGACTCGGTTTCATCATTTTAACAAGCTTCTCAAGGCTTTCATTCAGGGGCAACCATCCAAGATCCAAATGTTGGGGCAATACATACCAAATTCATCCTATTGCACGTAGGGTCCAAATTCTTCAAGCAACTTCAAGTATAAACTTTGCAAGCTTCGAATACTTGGGGCAATCTATGTCAAGTTCGTGGTGAAGTCTAAGTTATTTCTGAGGGTACTTCCTCCAGATCCTGGAGATTGAGCGGCACATCTTTCAAAATTCAAATGTTGGGGCAAACCATTGTGAGGCTTTATCAAAAGGAGTTGATTGAAAATGGTTCATTAAAGCCAAACATTTTCAAGAATATTTTAATCAGGGGCATAGTACAAAATAGTGGGGTTATTCGTATTATGATCAAACTATTTCCAAGCTCATATCAATGAGAATCTCCTCCAAACCCTACCAATAAATTAGGAAAAAACTGTCCACACAAGGGCAAGCTATCAGTGTACTTTCACAACCTCCAGTGGGTCTTTCTTCCATATCAGCATTCTAGAAGTTCAAATCGAGTATCGAGAAATCATGATAGCACAACATTCAACCACCATGTGATAAGCAACCTTGTCGCATAGGCAAACCTCCACGCTTTAATCATCCATGATCCATGATAGGGACACCATTAAAAAAAGCATACAAGTCATAATCACAAAGCATAAGGATGCATAAATCATGCATTAGGGCTCTTTGATCCAAAAACCAAGCTATACTTATCATCTCATCCATCTGACAAAGTCTGATAGCATGGGTCGAGCATATCTAAAAAAATCCCAACTACACGTTCGTATTTCAAAATCCAACATCCATTTACACATATCCATGTCATTCATCACATACATCAATCAATCATCACATTTCATGCATCAATCAATCATCACATTTCACGCATCAAACAAATTTGTACGCATAGCATAAAACCTCATTTTTATGTGAAGACAATCGTAATTTTCAATTGACCTCTCAATTCACAAATGAATCTAGGTAGTAGATTCCCCTGTTTGATCATGGCAGTTGATTACTCAGAAGACCTCGGCAGAAGGTATCCCAATTGAATCTCGGCAGTAGATTCTCCTGGTTGATCATGGCAGTTGATTATCCAGAAGACCTCGGCAGAAGGTATTCTAATTGAATCTCGACAGTAGATTCTCCTGGTTGATCACGACAGTTGATTATTCGAAAGACCTCGGTAGAAGGTATTCTAATCGAATCTTAGCAGTAGATTCCCCAGTTTGATCACGGAAGTTGATTATCGAGAAGACCTCGGCATAAGGTATCCCAATTGAATATCAGCAGTAGATTCTCCTGGTTGATCACGATAGTTGATTATCCAGAAGACCTGGGAAGAAGGTAATTCAAATTGAATATGGGCAGTAGATTCTTCTGGTTGATCACGACAACTGATATCTGGAAGACCTCGGCAGAAGGTAATTCAAATTGAATCTTGGCAGTAGATTCTCCTGGTTGATCATGAAAGTTGATTATCCGGAAGACCTCGGCAGAAGGTAATTCAAATTGAATCTCGACAGTAGATTCTCCTGGTTGATCATGGCAGTCGATTATTCGAAAGACCTCGGCAGAAGGTAATTAAAATTAAATCTCGGCAGTAGATTCTCTTGGTTGATCATGGCAGATGATTATTCAGAAGACCTCAGCAAAAGGTAATTCAAATTGAATCTCGACAGTAGATTCTCTTGGTTGATCACGACAGTTGATTATCCGGAAGTCCTCGGCAGAAGATAATTTAAATTGAGTCTCGGTAGTAGATTCTCCTGGTTAATCATGGCAGTTGATTATCCAGAAGACCTTGACAGAAGGTATTTTAAATTGAATCTCGGCAGTATATTCTCCTGGTTGATCATGGCAGTTGATTATCCAGAAGACCTCGGTAGAAGGTAATTTCCAATTGAATCTCGACAGTAGATTCTCCTGGTTGATCACAACAGATAATCATCCAGAAGACCTCAGAAGAAGGTAATTCAAATTGAATCTTAGTAGTAGATTCCCCTGGTCGATCACGGAAGTGTACTATCTAGAAGACCTCAGCAGAAGGTATTTCAACTGAATCTCGGCAGTATATTCTCCTGGTTAATCTCGATAGATGATTATCCAGAAGGCCTCAGTAGAAGGTAGTTCTCGACAGAATCTCGACAATAGATTCCTTGGAAATCTCGGCAGATGATTTCCCGTTAAAATCCTAATATCAAGCATGACGCACGTATAACCATATCAAAATCTCAAGATCATTTACAATGTTTGGTGCATCTAATATACAGAAACACCAAAGAGCATTTGATATAAAAATAAAAAAGCATATGCGCCCATGCCTACGTCTACGACTATGTCAACGTCCACACTAAAATACACGTTCACATCCATGCCTACACTTGCGCATATGATATAGATTAAGATCTTGATAACATCTTTCACCGGATTCAAATCCACTTGGAGATACAACAATTGGCAATGAACAACGTTGGGGAGTTGGTGATTATGAGAACTCGATGATTTAACAAAAGAGAATTATCAAAAACATTTGCAAAATACATTTGGGGCATACACAAACGCTTGGGGCATATACACACATAAGCATTTTGACTCATGAGCACTTAAAACATTTGGGGCATACATCACACTTGGATAGCACATAAATTTAGGGCATTATGCATGCCTCGCAGAGCTACTTTGGTTAGAATTACAATTTTTCTTGGGGTTCATCATTAGCAAGCTTATCTATGCAAAATTTTATAGTTCAAATTTTAAGCAAATTTGGTGTTTATTGTCTTCATGTTGATAGTTGTGGTTGAGGACGACACAACCGACTTCATCATGAATTTGGTGTTCTTCACGTTGATAGTTGTGGTTGAGGACGACACAACCAACTTCATTGCGAATTTGGTGTTTATTTTCTTCATGTTCATAGTTATGGTTGAGGACGACACAACCGACTTCATCATGAATTTTGTGTTCTTCACGTTGATAGTTATGATTGAGGACGACACAACTGACTTCACCGTGAATTTAGTATTTATTTTCTTCTTGTTGATAGTTGTGGTTGAGGACGACACAACCGACTTCATCATGAATTTGGTGTTCTTCACGTTTATAGTTATGGTTGAGGGTGACACAACTAACTTCATCGTGAATTTGGTGTTTATTTCTCTCATGTTGATAATTGTGGTTGAGGGATGACACAAATGACGTCATCAGTGAATTTTGGGTTCCATCACTTCAAATTTAGCTTATTTCATTTGGTTATCGAGTCACAGTTGAAGGCTGACACAACCAACATAGACTTTCCAAATTCCAAATATCTGGTTTCAAGCCCATATTATATATCCTCTAGGTTGTGATAGGTATACGAAAAAGCTTTGACTTATTGTGTTAGTCTCTAAGAAGCAATGTATCATCAAGCTTTATGTTATTTATCCCCTAGATTTCAATGAATATACAAAATTTGCATCACAAACTTACTATATTAGTCTGCTATCATTAGTAGGTCAGCTTTTCAAAACTCGTATTATTTACCTCCTAGGTTACGGTAAATAAGAAAATTCTATAACCTCTTTTAGATACTGGTGAATCATCTGTATTGTCATGTCTAAATTAAATAAACAATTTGGTTCAAATGTTGGTAGAATGATACATCATCATCTGTACGTATTCTTCACACTCATGGGAACGCTGCACATCGTATCTTTGTAAGTCATTTGGAAAAATTTTGGGGTCTTCCAATATTTAAGTAACTTCCTACCAAAACCTGTGAGACCTGTGTATTCTCGTACTATTTAATCGAAAGATGATTAAATAGGGACAACTGTCATACCCAAATTTTCCCTACCTTTATAATTATATTTAGGTTTCTTTTTTCACATTATTTAGTTTTTAATTCTATGGGGGTGCAAAACATGGAAGAGGGTGTGATTGACCCAAAATGGACCATCAAAATCTGATGGTCCATTAGGTTTCTAAAAAGTCAATTTCAAAGCTAAGGGAGGTGTATTTTGTTTAAAGAAGTTATGAACAAATATGTTTTTTTCATATGGCTCATTGGAGTTTGCGGACTAACCCACTAAAATTATTAAGGTTTTGTTTTTAAAATGAGTAAAGGGGTGTATCGTTGAACCAAGGAGGTGTGGACGAAATTGATTTTCAATAAAGGCCCATTTAGTTTTTTTTAAAGGTCAGAAATTGTGTGAAGCAATATTTTTTTTAAGTCCAATAAATTAAATGGTTAGGCCCATTTAGCTTTTTGGTTTAGACTGTTTTATTATAACATTGTTATTATTAACTCTTTATTACTGATTATTTTCTTGCTAATGTTCATTTTAATTAAAATATTATATTAATTTAATTATAGCCATTTTTTGTAATTATTAAACATTTTAGTAAAGAAGGAAATATTGGTTTGAAACAAGTGGCCCAAAATGCACGGTCTATTTCCAGGCCCAATAGAAATCATGTATGGCTCAGGGTCCAAAAACATTCTTTCAGGTAGTAGGAAAACAACTACTGTGCAGATTAAAAGAAAAAACGCATGATTAGGTCTCAATAACCATTACTGTTTAAATCAATACAAAATTGATACGAATTAAATTGTTCTTCACACTGAATCAAAAAGATTAATACAAATCACTATCAACTTAACACAATTCAAATAAAAACAAAAACAAATTCATTCCTAATCAAACTGAATCAAAACCTAGGTACTAATTTACAGACAAATTCACTCTTTTCCTAAAAATCTAAGACAAACGGAATAAAGGGCCATTAATTTGTTTCCCTAAAAGACCAAACCTAAAACACTATAAGTAGGAAAAGATTTTTTACATAAAGGGAGTAGAAAAATATTACAGTAAAGAGAGGAAATAATGAAAATAAAGGTTTGACCGAGAAAAGAAATTTGAAGATGGAGGGAAGGTTGACAGAAAGACGACCCTTGCCGTTGTCACTCTCGCTACCGTCGCTTCCTTCATTCTCCTTGCATTGTCGTTCAATCCGTATCTTCAATCACCACTTCAATCTAGGATTTCGATACCCGAAACCCTCGAAACACCATCCATCTTCATTGCTATCATCAAACCATTGTTGTACCTACGAATCAAAGGAAGAAGAATCAACAATCATAACTTGATATCACGAACACAGAACCGCGATCGGAGGTAAAAAAAGAAAACGACATAGCTTTCTTTGTTGAACGGCTTGGGGTTATTTGCAGGTTGTTGTTTTCGTGCTGGAGTGAGAGGATCGGGTAATGTCGCCACTTAGGATCACCTAGGGTTTTGTTTTGGTTTAGAGGAATGAAGGGAGACAGATGATGGAATAAGAAGAGGGTAGAGAGAATGAGACAAAGAGAGAGTGATAAATGACATATTAGGGTTTTATTTGATAAAAAGAAAATATATTTTGTCTAAAAATCCAATGTGTGTCACCCTTCATTCCCTACCATGCTCCCTCATCAATCACCATATGATCTTAATCCAACGCCATCGCATGCGTGTCCACGACTTTAACGATGCACTCCCCCACACCTGATTTGAATGGACCAAAGGTGTGTTCACTGGGCTAGGCCCAATTGCTGATCGCACCATTTTTATTTGTTCTTTTTCTAGCACGCGAATTCGTACCCCCTTGTCCTTTTGGGCCTGAATTCAATACCTAAATTCAGGCCCCTCCTATTAACACCCCCCTTTTTTGCTAGCTTAGAGTAATTTGCACCCCCCTGTGAAATTAAATTTTTTTTCTTTTATAATTTCATTTTTATATTCATTTTTTATATTTATAAATATTTATATATTTATATTTCTATAATTATAATATTATATTATTATTTATTATTATAATTGATTTATTATTTTAAACTCATTTAAATTATAATATTGTTCATTTGTATTAAATTATATCCTTTAATCATGTACTTAAAAGTAATTTTCACAATATGAGTTAATTTAATATTTTACATCAAAATATTAAAACACGCCCAGCTCACCAAATTACTACATCCGCA